>OX941090.1:78128007-80528007 GCA_954870635.1 Arctium minus | reverse complement strand
TTACACTGTTGCACGCGGGGTTGGTCCGCGTTTCAGCCATTATGTCCGCGTCTTGCGGTGATTGAATTGTCAAATTTAATATATATTTACAGTTTATACCCCTATAATTATTTAGTTAGTTTACTTTATACCTTTTACTTTTCTATTATTCATTTTATACTTTTATCATATTAACACACATAATCGTATATTAACTAAAATACGTTAAAAAAATACGTTTTAATTTTAACAAGTTACACCATTATAATCGTCTCCTCGAAACCTTCGAAATGAGCCCAATATTGAATATTTTTGGATTTAATTATTTTATTATATATCATATGTACTAACATAAAACGTATGAAACGTATGCATATATTTTTTTTTTTTTTACCATAAAACATAAAACGTATTATATATCATATATACTACATATTTTTGGACAAATTATTCATAATTTATGTTATTCTTCTTTTTATCATTTTACTAATAACGATATTTTTAGTCCAATGGGTAGGATATCGTTATTTTTACTAAAATATCGTTATTTTTAGTCCAATGGTAGGATATCGTTATTTTTACTAAAATATCGTTATTTCTAGTCCAATGGAAGATATCGTTATTTTTACTAAAATATCGTTATTTCTAGTCCAATGGTAGGATATCGTTATTTTTACTAAAATATCGTTATTTCTAGTCCAATGGTAGGATATCGTTATTTTTACTAAAATATCGTTATTTCTAGTCCAATGGTAGGATATCGTTATTTTTACTAAAATATCGTTATTTGTAGTCCAATGGAAGGATATCGTTATTTTTACTAAAATATCTTTATTTCTAGTCCAATGGAAGAATATCGTTATTTTTACTAAAATATCGTTATATTCTTCCATTGGACTAGAAATAACGATATTTTAGTAAAAATAACGATATCCTACCATTGGACTAAAAATAACGATATTTTAGTAAAAATAACGACATCCTACCATTGGACTAAAAATAACGATATTTTAGTAAAAATAACGACATCCTACCATTGGACTAAATATAACGATATTTTAGTAAAAATAACGATATCCTACCATTGGACTAAAAATAACGATATCCTACCATTGGACTAAAAATACCGATATTTTAGTAAAAATAACGATATCCTACCATTGGACTAGAAATAACGATATTTTAGTAAAAATAACGATATTCTTCCATTGGACTAGAAATAACGATATTTTAGTAAAAATAACGATATCCTTCCATTGGACTAGAAATAACGATATTTTAGTAAAAATAACGATATCCTACCATTGGACTAAAAATAACGATATTTTAGTAAAAATAACGATATTCTTCCATTGGACTAGAAATAACGATATTTTAGTAAAAATAACGATATTCTTCCATTGGACTAGAAATAACGATATTTTAGTAAAAATAACGATATCCTACCATTGGACTAGAAATAACGATATTTTAGTAAAAATAACGATATCCTACCATTGGACTAGAAATAACGATATTTTAGTAAAAATAACGAGATCCTACCATTGGACTAAAAATAACGATATTTTAGTAAAAATAACGACATCCTACCATTGGACTAAAAATAACGATATTTTAGTAAAAATAACGACATCCTACCATTGGACTAAATATAACGATATTTTAGTAAAAATAACGATATCCTACCATTGGACTAGAAATAACGATATCCTACCATTGGACTAAAAATACCGATATTTTAGTAAAAATAACGATATCCTACCATTGGACTAGAAATAACGATATTTTAGTAAAAATAACGATATTCTTCCATTGGACTAGAAATAACGATATTTTAGTAAAAATAACGATATCCTTCCATTGGACTAGAAATAACGATATTTTAGTAAAAATAACGATATCCTACCATTGGACTAAAAATAACGATATTTTAGTAAAAATAACGATATCCTACCCATTGGACTAAAAATATCGTTATTAGTAAAATGATAAAAAGAAGAATAACATAAATTATGAATAATTTGTCCAAAAATATGTAGTATATATGATATATAATACGTTTTATGTTTTATGGTAAAAAAAATATATATATATGCATACGTTTCATACGTTTTATGTTAGTACATATGATATATAATAAAATAATTAAATCCAAAAATATTCAATATTGGGCTCATTTCGAAGGTTTCGAGGAGACGATTATAATGGTGTAACTTGTTAAAATTAAAACGTATTTTTTTAACGTATTTTAGTTAATATACGATTATGTGTGTTAATATGATAAAAGTATAAAATGAATAATAGAAAAGTAAAAGGTATAAAGTAAACTAACTAAATAATTATAGGGGTATAAACTGTAAATATATATTAAATTTGACAATTCAATCACCGCAAGACGCGGACATAATGGCTGAAACGCGGACCAACCCCGCGTGCAACAGTGTAAACGCGTACCCACCCCGCGTTTTGACCCACACGCGGACCCAAACAGTACCAGTCCGCGTTTTTTTGAAAAAACGCGGACCAAACGCGGACCAAACGCGGACCAAACGCGGACCAAACGCGGACCAAGTCCTCGTGTAGGGGGAAACGCGGCCAAAACGCGGCTCGAGTACGCGTGTAACAGTGAACGCGGCCAAAACGCGTACCAGGTCCGCGTGTAACAGTGAAAAACGCGGACCTAGGGGGTATTTTGGCAAAAATTACAAGATTTGGGGCATTTTGGGTACTGATTTTTCAAAAAAGGGTATTTTAATTAAATTCCCTAATATATTTTGTGGAAAAACTTATTTGATTTTTAAATAAATAAAAATTAAAAGTCCACAAATAGTAATAATTAATATTTTAAAATTAACCTGTTCGATATTTTAAAATAGGTAAAATATTTATTTTAATAATAATTAAATATATTCATTAAAGAATATATATATATATATATACTAGTTGAGTATCCGCGCAATGCGGCGGGATGTTAAGGTTCTATAAAGATACATTTAACTTTCAATTATATATTTTTTGCAAAATATCTTTGAAATACTTGGTGGTTCACATGTTGTATTAAGAGTTTTTCATAATGCAAAGGGATGTAATGTAAATCCAAAAATGAAAACTTAATGCAATTTTCCATTCAAAAAGTCAAAAATTTATGTTTAACCAAAATAGAAATTACAATTAGGGCTGAGCGGACGGGTCGGGTCTAAAATCCCCAAAACCCGATCGGATATTCGGGTGGGAAGAGGACCCCCGAAACCCGACCGAACGCAGATCGGGTGGTTCGGGTTCGGGGCAGTCGGGTCTGGGCAAGACAAAACACTTGATAACAAAACTACCAAATCTGAAATTGCAGAGAACTATTAAAAAAAATATCATTGAATCTGCATTAGTATTCTTAAATCATTCAACGATATTTCCAAGATCCATAATACATGTGCAACAACAAACAATATATGAAGAAAAGAAAAAAGAAAGGTAAGAGAGAAAGTGAAAACCTTGAGGATGAGAATTTCTGGTGGTCGGAGGTCAAAAGCCGGCAAAGAGATTGCCGGGAAAGGTGGTCGGAGGTCAAGTATCAACTGGATGGTCGACACTCGACAGGTCGAGAGTCGTTCGTCGATGGAATCACAGGTCGAGATCGAGAGTCGTTCGTCGTTCGACTCCAGTCCTGATTTCGATGGAATCATAGGTCGAAGTCACAGGTCGATGGAATCACAGGTCCTTCGTCGTTCGTCGATGGAATCACAGGTCCTTCGTCGTTCATCGATGGAATCACAGGTCGATGGACTCCAGTCCTGATTTCGAAATATTGATTTAGGTATTTTAGGATTTAGAATCTAAAATGAGGTATTTAGAATTTAGGTATTTCGAATTTCGGATTTTTGGGTCGGATCGGGTTTGGGTTTTGGATACCCAACCCGATCTTATATTATCCGATATATTAGACGGGTCGGGGGGGTTTGGTTTTCGGGTTTTCGGATACCGAATTTTTGGCTTATTTTCGGTTCCGGTCGGGTCGGGTTTTTCGGGTTGGGCGGGTTATGCTCACCCCTAATTACAATCATGCTTTCATATACAATCATCACTCAAAACTTCTCGATAAACCACATTTGATGTGTAGACTCCGTCTTTATCGAATTTTTTGGTAGGCTTCACTAATACATTTGTAGTGCCACGTGATATCCCTCTGGACAATGCCACGTAAAGTTGGTCGTACGAGAATACCGATTATGGTAGATAAACACAGACCACCGGAATTGTTTGCCCTTGAGCTTTATTGATTGTCATAACAAAACAAAGTCGAATGGGAACTGTTTTCTCTTCAGTTTGAACGGGAACATGTCATCTTTAGAGGGGCATAGAGGAATTCTTGGTAAAAATACCCTCTTACAAGCATGTTGACCGACAACTATTTCTGCATCGATGACGTTCGGCTGAAAACCTCTACATATCAACCTTGTTCCGTTACACAATCCATTTGAAGGGTCGATATTCCGCAATAGAATTATTGGGCATCCAATTTTAAGTCGCAGGTAATGAGGGGGCAAACCGCTAACAGTCAGCGTGTTTAAGAATTCCATCGGATATAAATTATTCTTATCGTCTTCTGCTTCGTCAAAACTATAGTAAATATTTTCCTCTCCGCAAAATCTTTCAATCAACTGATCATTAATCTCGTCGGCATGCTCATTTTTAGTTGTTAGTATCGCCCTCGAGATGATATAATCTGAAGCAGTCCCGTTTGTTTGCAGAGAAGGAAATATTGCATTGATCAAAGCATCCTTCGATTCATCTTTCTTGGTGTAAGGAATGGCAATGTCATCAGGTATGCGAATAAAGTTTCCGTCCACTGTTTCTTCATCTCCATCGCCGACTCGTAATAGGAAATCCGAAAACCATGGATCTGTAAGTGCTCTCATATTGATCGTTAACCGCAACTTTTTAATCGAAGACCAAATAGGTGACATCCGTAGGCTAGAGTCGACAATCTGTGCTCGGGTTCCACGTCTTGTTACTGGCAACACCTGTCTAAAATCACCTCCCATAATCATTATCTTTCCACCAAATGGGAGTCGCACCCCGATGATGTCTTGCATTGTTCTATCGAGTGCCTCCACTGCCTGCCTCTTTTCCATTGATGCTTCATCCCAAATGATTATTTTTGCAGCTTGGAGTAGTTGAGCAATTCCGCTTTGTTTTTTTTATACTGCACACATAATTATTACTAAGACTGAGGGGAATCTTGAATCGAGAGTGAGTTGTTCTCCCCCCTGGCATGTTATTAGCGGCAACACCCGATGAAGCGATCACGAGCGCAATATGTCCACGGGAACGAACATTAGCGAGCAAAGCTTTGTACAAAAATGTTTTTCCAGTTCCACCTGGACCATCTACAAAAAACACACCCGGACGATCATTATCTACATGACTCATGATCTCATCAAACGCATGTTTCTGGTCGGAATTTAGAGAGTTTCGAGCACGTAAGTCTTCGTCTTCCACAATTATGGAGTACTCCTCTTGCACCTCACGAAATCCTCGTGATTCTAAATTGACAGGTGCATTTAAGCTTGGAAGATCGAAATCATCGAGGTTCTTACCCATAGATTGTAAAAAGACTGCGTTGTCTGTAAGAACCATATTTTGGACTCCCGCAACATTTTCATAGTCCCGTCTATAATCTTCAGAAAGTGAATCATAATGTTCATCCCATAACTTGCGAACATCTCCCGGCTCAAAATAAATCAAGATCGTTGCGAATAGTCGTCTAAGAGGTAACCGCAGATACCAAACTACCCCCCCTCTTCGTCTTCTAGTTGGTTCAACAATCAAGGACATCTTATGGTCACTAATTAGCAAAGTGTTTGCAAACAGTTTCCATGTCTCAACATTCTAGCAAAAACTTCAATTACAAAACGATTACTTAGTCGGTAACCAACCAAAATGCAATTACCCCAAAGAATAATGGATGTGCAACATTGTGGTAAAAAATGTATCAAGTTCTTATAGACGTAGGCTTATTATAATTGGTCAAGTAAGATGAGATATAATTTTTTTTGTTCTACATCTTCCCAAACAAATTCTACCCGCACAGTTGAAAAATTCCACCATACATGAGACTGTTGTAGTGATTCAAACACTTCAGCATAAGAATGCAAATCCATATTCTACAAAAATGTATCACATGTTATGAATTTGAAATAACATTAGTAAAATATTTATAAAAAACTAAACTTGGTTGTGTTGTGATGTTTAGTAGCAGATAGTTGAAATTTTATTCTTAGTACCTGATAATCTGTCACAGGTACCAACAACCCAAGACGACATTAAACATCAGCAAACTAACTAATACTAACACATTTCCAGATTTAAAGTAGCTCTTGACCAACACCAATTGTTGGAGAATTATAGAGATAGAGTGGGATAGAAGGATAATGTGAAAGAAGTGCAATAATACTACCAAAATCAATTGAGTGCCTATTAACTTTGGTTTCTTCACGATGCCTATTAACATTTCGATATCTTCATTCCAAAAATTTATTTAGAAATTTGAGTGCCTTCCTTCTTTCTTTAATTTATCTCGGTACAGATTTGTTTTTAAAAAATGTTTTGGATTTGATTTCTGATTTTTGGTGCTCTCAATTTGTATGACACAGATAAACAAAAAAGTATCTACAGGAATCTACAACTTCAAAGATTTACCATTGATCTTGACAAATATAACTTATGATCTTGCCCTCTTATAATACTACCAAAATCAATTGCAGATACACATACGCAAAATTCCACCATACATGAGATTGTTGTAGTGATTTAAACACTTCAGAAAAAGCCCATGTTATAATTAGTTATAACACTTGCAACTGTTGTTTTTGATGAACTGTAATTAAAGATCAAAGCATAAATGTAACATGAATATGTAAGGCTATATAAGGCTAAAAGGTAGCAGATTAATTCTAGAGAAGAGAAAATCGCTGGTTCTAATGCCAGCTCGTTGTCACACCTGATCCTTTCATGTTCACTTACTAACAGGTGGCAGATTAATTCAAAAAAAAAAAACGATGCTCAAATATTTAGGTTATGCTTTAAAGCACACATAAACCTTGACTGGAAGATAGACAAATAGACAATGCCACAAGCTAACCCAAAATAGGCCACATAAAATAAAGGAAAGGATATAAACAAAAAGGTCAAAATTAGACAATCTAGAAAGGATAGTTACAGGTGCATCCTGTTAGCTCCAATCACATTGTATAGAAGTATTGAAAAAAATAGGCTAAGTATAGGAACCGCAGAAGTCTGTCGTAGAACATCCAAGCACACCGCAAAAGTTAAAGTCTCAGAAGACATCTGTCAACACTCTACTAGAGGACACAACACCTGATAATGATCATCAAATCACAGAGCCTCTGTGATGGCTAACCTCTGGAGATAGTTCGAAGATGTGCAAACTCAGTTCAAGACAAGATCACATGCAAATCACGTGATTCCTGTTGTACGAAGATTTCCAGATCAACTTGGAGCAGTGCACGATGGTTTTACTTTCCAGGTGGCACTCCGTTTATGGGATGTCAGCCTTTGTCTTGTACTAAGGGGTGCATCCTTCTTGTATATTATGGGAGCACCACCTTAGAGTTTTATGTATGCGAGCACACACATAGTCTGATATAGAGATTTGTATTTTCCCTGAGCATTTACACACACTTGTGCGTGTTCTTGGTGTTCTTCAGTAATCAATGAAACAATGTTTTGAGTAAATATCTTGCAACATTTTACTATTCTGTTTTGATTACATGTGTGTCTACTACCTTTGCATGTTCTACCTTTCATACAATATATAAACGATTCCGCACTCTATTTACTTAATCTGTGTGTAGTGAAAGGTCAAATCAAGTTAAGAACATCATTATTGGGATCAACAATTGGTATCAGAGCAGACTTTGATTCTCAATATCAAAGGATCCTGTTCTATACTTGATTCCCACGCTCCAGGTAGTAGTTTGAAGTCTGTTTCTTCACCACAATCCCCACTCATAATCATACTCTGTTTTCTGGAGCTACTTCTACTAGTTTGACGTAGATTCAAAGGCAAGTGTGTTTAACTCATTGAAGACAGATTCAAAGCTCAGTTAGTTAGTTTTCACTCTTTATCATACCAGAAATTCATCCCTGATAGACACATTCCCTATCTTTCTCAAAAGAACTCCTCATACTCTGTTTTACTCTTCATTTAAAAATGGCGAACCCTGTTAACTATTTCAGTGCAGGATCTCAATCAAAACCTCCTACTCTACCGAGGGATGAATATCCTAAGTGGAAAATCCACGATGGTGCACTTTCTCGAAGGTGTGGATCCTGGTCTGGTTGAGTTTCTTCACAATCCTCCTTTCATCCCAATGACAACCGTTCCTCGTGTTCCTGCCACTGCAAACACCCCTGAAGTTCCTGAGTACCAGCATCCCAAACCAATCATCGAATGGACTGAAGAAGAAAAGGCATTGCATGAACTTGCAAAGAAAACCAAAAGACTAATCATTATGGCTATCCCAAACGATATCTTCCAGTCCCTTGATTCCTATGAAACATCGAAAGACTTATGGTTGGAGTTGGAGAAACAGCTTGAGGGCGGTGCTAAAACCCTCAAAAACAACAGGGCTCTATGCATCAATGAATATTTTTCATTCAAGGCTCTGCCAAGTGAATCCATACAGAGCACATACAATAGGTACAATTCATTATTAAACAAGTGCAAAAGGTATGACATCCATAGAACTTCTGAAGAAAACAATGTCAGATTCCTTCAAAGCTTGAATGATGAATGGCTTCATCTAACCATATCCATGCAAGCTACACTGGATCTCGATGTTTGGTCTATCTCAGACCTCTTCGGGACTTTGATAAGTCAAGAAAACAGGATATCGAAACTGACGACCCCTGTCGGTGGTCCTCTAGCATTGGTGGGAAGCACCACAGAGGATGCTCAAAGGAAGAAAAAGAAGAAAAAGGTCCTAGTGGCAGAAAGCGAAAGTGAGGAAGGATCGGAGGAAGAGATTGATATGGCTGCTTTGGCCAAGACTCTTGCATTAATGACCCGACAATTCAATCATGGTCTCAAGAAAAAGCCAGAGTATAGAGGAAGAGAGGATAGAGATGAAAGAAACAGAGGATTTGGTGAGGTGAGAAAGTATGGAAGAGAAGAGTTCGAGGAGCAAAGACAAGAAGAGAATAGGAGCGGACAGAGGCCAGATGGCAGAAGTGGTGATAGAGCCCCAAAGCAAACTGAAGGTTGCTTTAAATGTGAAAAACCAGGCCACTTTGCTGCACAGTACAGGTCCTCTGCCAACAAAGGGAAGCCGACTAGAGATGCTGCTTTCTACAAAAAGAAGGCAGAATATTACACACAGAGGTCCCTGATGGCAGAGCAACAAGACCTTGAGACTGATGAGTCCTCTGATGAAGGGAACAACAATGCACTCTTCTGTGGAATGGCAGAAGTCCACTCTTCTGACAACAAGAGTGAGGTATCTACTTCTAACTCCTATGACTATGACTCTGAAAAAAACTTCTTACAAGACAAAATGAGTTTCTTGCTTACAAAACCATGTGTTCAGAACTAGAAAAGAAATTGGCTTTCTTTGAGAGAGAAACAAAACTTCTCACTCAAGAAAAGGACAAGCTCTATCAAGAAAGAAAAACTCTTGTTTCTGAACATATTGGTGAAAAGAATGGGTTAAAAGAAAAGATTTCAAAACTTGACAAAACCCTGAAAGACAAGGTGAAAGAACTAAAGAACAGCGAAAGTGATCGATTAAATGCCATTTCTTTGAAAAAAAAAATTCAAAAAGAAAGAGAAGTCCTTCATCAAGATCTGTTCGACAGAGATCTCCAAATTAAGAGGTATCAGGATGCTCAAAAGGTTCATGAAAAGGTAAATACCCAGATCGGCAGAAGAGGATTAGGGTACGAGGATATTGACCCTTACACAGGAAATAAAAGAAACAAATCTTTATCAAGCATCTTCTGCCCTGGACAATTTTTAAAACCAAGTCTTCCAAACCTATTATCCACATTCAAGAGGCGCAGAACCTCTGAAGGACTACATCTGAGGAAACCTCTACAGATGGCAAATGTATGGTATAAAAACAATGATTTACCATCTGCACTCTCATAAAAAAGAAAATCTATTCCAAAGAAATATTTGTCTAAAAAACAGATAAGGGTCTTCAGATTTGGTCACCCAGAAACGCAAACTCAAATAGCTTATATGTGCATGATGATTCCTGAAAAGGAACTATCCTCTGATGCACCAGAGTTTGTTCCTGCCTCTGTGGAAGAGAAATTGTTTAAAAGGTTTTTGGAAAGTGACTTGAGAAGAACCTATGAAAATCATTTTCTCAACCATCCTGATCTTACCTCTAAAACAAGAGAAATCTTTGAGCAAGATCTTCTAAACAGTCTTAGTGTTCCTATGGTCATTCCTTGTATTTCAAAAGATTTAAATACTCCAAAGGACACTACATATGGACCAAGAAATGCATCTCCAGAATGTCACAGGGACTTTCTTGACACAGACTCTGAATCAGAATTTGAGTCCTCTGTCAAATCAGACACAAGTTCTGTTGAACTTGACATGGTCATCTGTGGTCCAGAGGATAATAAACTACCCTCTGGCATCCTTAACAGGACAATTACTCCGAAGAGGAGAACCACAGGAATACCAATCTGCCCTGACTTCTTGGACATGTGTCTTCAAGCAAAGACTTATTTTGAGCTTGAAAAATTGAAAAGTGAAAAGATCAAGATCACTCAAACTCCCAAAGTTCCAAAACCTGCTTTTGTATCAAAATCTTTTCAAGAAAAGCTCACCTGGCAACAGAAGGCAAAATGGCCCAAAATTGACAGACATAATGCTTCTGTGGCAGTGAATGCTCAAAGGGAAGATCGTCGAGGGAGAGTACACAGAGAGAGCCATCCAAGTGGAATTTTTGACAAAAGACAATCTAGATTAGACAAAGTTTTCTGTAAAAAGAAACCCAAATCTAAAATGGGTTGTTGTAAAAGTAGCTCTGTACACTCCTTTGGCAATTTTAATGAAATATTTAAGATGTTTGCTGTCAAGGTTCCTCATTGCAAATGTTTTGATCTTGTGCATGCATTAAATCAACACTTCTCTAGGCCTTCCTGTCTTGTATCTCACCCAAAGCAAATGAATGCCAAATTCAAGGGTGAAAAAGGACAAAATGGTACCTCCATTAAAGAGGATAAAACCAAAATCAAAGATGTTAAGGCATCTTTAAAGACTCCTAACAAGACTGGACCCATTTGGAAATGGGTACCTAAATCTTCTTGATATGTCCGCAGAAGAAACAACATGTGCCCATTTGGTACCTAGACTCCGGGTGTTCAAGGCACATGACTGGCGACAGAGGGTTGCTCTCCGCCTACAAAGAAAAATCTGGAGGTGGTTCTGTAACCTTCGGGGACAATAAGAAGGGACAAATCAAAGGCTATGGAGTCATTGCCAATGGAGACATCGACGTCAATATAGTTGCATATGTGGATGGCCTTAAGCACAACCTGCTAAGTGTTAGCCAACTCTGTGATAATGGACTCGATGTGATGTTCAAAAAGAAATAATGCTCTTTGTTCAGAGAAGACACCACCACAGAGCTTCTACGGGCCAAGAGATGAAGTGATCTATATCTCATGGACTTCAAGTCTATCAACAGAGATGAAAATCTCTGTCTGGTCTCAAGTAAGAACGAAGAAGCTTGGCTCTGGCACAACAGGTCCTGTCATCTAAACTTTCACACACTTGACAAACTTGTAAAACTAGACCTGGTAAGTGGACTACCAAGTATTAGATTCGACAAGGATCATCTATACTCTGCTTGTGAAATGGCAAACTTAAAAGGGCTGCCCACAAAACTAAGTCAGACATATCTTGCACCAGACCTCTGCAGATGCTTCATGTAGACCTCTGTAGTCCTATATCTGTGCAGAGTCTTGGTGGCAAGAAGTACATCCTTGTACTCATAGATGAATTCTCTAGATATACTTGGGTGGAATTCGTTCGAAAGAAATAAGATGTTCCTGAGGTACTAATCAATCTTCTTAAGAGGATACAAGTTCTTCATGATTGCAGGGTTCAGAGAACTCAAAAATTGAAGCCTATCTCACGACAGAAGGCATCTCACAGAAATTCTCTGCTGCAAGGACTCCACAACAAAACGGGGTTGTTGAACGCAAAAACCGAACCCTCATGGAAGCCGCAAGAACCATGATCACTGCCTCAGGACTTCCAATTTCCTTTTGGGCAGAAGCCATATCCACGACATGCTTTACCCAAAATCGATATTTGGTTGTAAAAAGACATGAAAAGACCCCTTACCACCTACTCAATCAAAGAAAGTCAAATATCAAGTACTTCCATGTCTTCGGCTGCAGATGCTTTGTGTTAAACGACAGAGAGCAAATAGGGAAATTCAGTCCCAAAGCTGATGAGGCCAAATTTGTTGGCTACTCATCAAAATCCAAGGCTTATCGAGTCTATGTGCTCAAATCAAAACATATACTTGAAAGTATTAATGTTTCATTTGATGACTCGTTTCAAGTGACTTCTGAGCAAATCAGCTCAGGACTCAAGCTCCAAGATAAGGAAACTGGTGACTCATCAAGAACAAATGAACTTCATCATCTGTTTGAAGAGATGTTCAATGATGATAGACCCTCAGAGGATGACCACAAAGCCTCTAGAGCTGAAGCCTCTGCAGACCAATCAGGTACGTCCTTGTCTGGTCCTAGCAATACTTCACCCTCTTCCAACACTTTTACAGGTGGAAATGTCGAGGGGGAGCACTCAGAGGCCAATACTGACCAAAGATCCAAGCTCTACCAAGTACATGGTCAACTCCACGATATCTCTAAAGGGTCATCACCAGAACAATCAGAGAACTCTGAACAAGGCACCACAGAGCTCATCAACTCAACTCAGAACAACCAAAGTCCAGTGACAAGTACAAATGATCTCCCTTCCACAGAGGGTGATCAGGTTCAAGAAACTGAACATGCTCCAGAAGTGTTCCAAGAAAATTCAAATGATCACCTACCACGGATGACTAAGTGGACCAGAAGTCACTCACAGAGCCAAATAATAGGTGAACCCTCTGACAAGGTCCAAACTCGATCCAGTACCGTAAATTTTTGTTACTATACAAATTTTATGAGTATCATCGAGCCCAAAAAGATCTCTGAAGCTCTTGAAGACCCAAACTGGGTAGAGGCTATGCAAGATGAGCTTCTGCAGTTTGAAAGAAACGAAGTGTGGACCCTAGTGCCTCTGCCGAAAGGCAAAACCGTAATAGGGACCAAATGGGTCTTTAGAAACAAAAAGGACGAGGATGGAGTGGTGATTAGAAACAAAGCAAGGCTGGTGGCCAAGGGATACTGCCAAGAAGAAGGGATTGGCTACGAAGAAACTTTTGCCCCTGTGGCTAGGCTCGAAGCAATAAGAATATTTCTTGCCTTTCCAGCCTACAGAGGATTCAAAGTGTTTCAAATAGATGTTAAGTCGGCCTTTCTGAATGGTCAAATTCAAGAAGAAGTCTACGTCCAGCTGCCACCAGGGTTTGAAAGTTCCAAGTACCCAAATCATGTATATTTCTTGGACAAGGCTCTATACGGACTCAAGCAAGCCCCCAGAGCCTGGTACGCCAGACTTTCAAACTTTCTTCTTGCAAATGGTTTCTAAAGAGGGACAACTGATACAACTTTATTCTATAAAAAGAGAAAAGGTGAGATTCTACTTGTACAGATTTATGTTGATGACATTATCTTTGGGTCTACAAATGAATCTTATTGAAAAAAGTTTGAGTCTTTGATGAAGAGTGAGTTTGAGATGAGCATGATGGGAGAACTTACCTTCTTCTTAGGATTGCAAGTCAAACAAACCAAAGAGGGCATTTTTATAAACCAATCCAAATATGTGTCTGACATACTTGAAAAATACAAGCTCTCTGACTCCTCATCAATGAAAACCCCTATGGCCACTGGATTTAAGCTTCATGCAGACCCAGAGGGTAAGTCTGTGGAGTGTAAACTCTATAGAGGTATGATAGGGTCTCTATTGTACTTAACCGCGAGTCGACCTGATATAATGTTCACCACATGTCTCTGTGCAAGATTTCAAGCTAACCCCAAAGAATCTCATCTTCATGCTGTTAAGAGGATCTTCAGATACCTAAAAGCAACCAAGTATCTTGGCCTCTAGTATCCGGAGAACTCTGGCTTTGATTTAGTGGCATACACAGATTCAGATTACGGAGGATGCAAGCTAGACAGAAAAAGTACCTCTAGGAGTTGTCAATTCCTTGGAGGGAAACTAGTAAGTTGGACTTCGAAGAAGCAGAATTGTGTCTAGACCTCCACGGCAGAAGCGGAATACGTTGTTGCTGCTAGTTGTTGTTCACAAATTCTGTGGATGAGAACCCAACTCAAATGCTATGGATTTGACATCGAGAAAATCCCCATCCTCTGTGACTCCAAAAGCGCCATTGTAATCTCTGCCAATCCTGTTCAGCACTCTAAGACGAAGCATATCGATATCAGGTACCACTTTCTGAAACATCATGTGGAGCATGGGACAATAGAGATGTACTTCGTTCCCACAGATTACCAGCTTGCTGACCTTTTCACGAAGGCATTAGATGAGAAAAGGTTCACTTTTCTTGTTGGCAAGATTGGCATGCTTTCACATGAGTTGATCCACAGAGTCTCTGTACCCTTGCACAGAGCCTCTGTAAGTATATACTGTATATTCGTTCATACTCCCTTGTGTATAAACTCCTTTTGTTAGAATAGTCCTCTTGCTCTGTGTCTTGCTCAAATCGTCCATTTTTAAACCCAAGCACAGATCAAGGGGGAGCTGAGATAAAGGACCTTGACTCTTCAAGGGGGAGCTCGACATTCTTTTGTCAAACATGTCGCTCTGCCCCTCAAAAATGCTTTCACAGCTATCGAGTGATCACCAATGCAGATCATTTCCTAAATTAGAAGTTCGGGATCTCAGAGCCTCTGAGGTCCTCCACAGAGCCTCTGTGACCCTTCACAGAGCCTCTGTACCTCACAAAGGGGTCTCTCATCCATTACTCACTCAATTGGATCTGTGTTCGATCAACTCGTATGCTCTTTCGAAAGTCTTGGTCATCTCAAGTATCCTGAAACCTCATAATGAACCCAGAAGCTCTTGTCCCACAAAGCTTCTGCCAATTTTACCTTCAATATTTATTTACCATAGTCATTATGTGTGGGTTATTTACCAAAATCACTGTCATATGGGAATAGTAACTGCCACGCGCGTGAGAATAGAGGGAGGCGCACGTACTCGATCGTGCACCACCTATCCTGACGTGGCACACTCCTATTGGTTCGTATTTGTACCGTCGCTTTTTGAAAACGGCTACTTATCCGTTAGCACTCATTACGGATTTCAAATTTTTATCTTTTACCGCTAATTCTTTCTACCCCCCAGTATATAATCCCCTCTACGCCTTCTTTTTCCTTTTTACCTGCATTTTTGCTCTCAAGAATCCCTTCGCAAATAACTCTTCATTTTCTCTACAATGGCCTCCCACTCAAGCTATTCAAAGAACTCTAATGGCTCCAAGAACTCAAACCAAACCCATCACTCTGCAGCTCAACAAGCTGATTCAACCACCATTGGACAGGAACAGGTGCTTACGAGCATAATGCTCTCCTTTACTAGGTGTTGGATCAAATAATTGTATTCAAGATTAAAGGGTCTAAACTGTATTTGTTTGATAGTTACAGTTCAGGGTTTAAACTGTAATAAGTTAATAGTTATTTGTAAATGGGCCTAAAGCCTGTTAGAAAGCCCATTAAGGTTAAAGCCCATATGGCCTAGGTATTTAAAGTTTTGTTTAATTAGTTTTTAGGTTTAACTCTGATAATATTCTAATTAATAGCCGTACATATTCTCTGTATTCAAGGGTATCAAGAACACACAAGGTTTAACTGTTTATTCAAGGGATTGTTGATTATCTTGGTACAAATTAGCTTGATTTCTAACCATACAACTAAAGATGTCTGAAGGATACAACCTTGATTTTAATAACATGACTCTTTCTGAAGTAAAAGCAAAGGCTAAACAACTTGCTGGACAATTAGCAACATCTTCTAACATGATTTCTAAGTATGACAAAGAGGCAAAAATGCTCAAATCCAAAATATCACCTCTTAAAGCTGAGAACAAGGCTTTACAGATTCAGAACTCATCTCTTCTTACTCAGATCAATATTTTAAAAGAAAATTGAAAAGATCCTGATTCTAAAATTGACTTTGCAGGAATAATTGAGTCTAAAGAAAAAGAGATCTTGGATCTTCAAGCAAAGTTGAAAAGATCTGAGTCCATCTCTACATGGTCTAAGAAGGAGGCAATGCAAAAAGAGTTTGATGAGCTTAGAAGAAGAGCAAACATTGCTATTCAGAAATCTCAAGAGCTTAAAAAGTCAAATTCTCAAGTCTTTGCGGAAAGAGATAAACTAAAAGATAAAGTTCTCAGTTTTGAGGTTGAGATTGAAACGCTAAAAGAAAAGGCAACCCAAGACAAAGACAATACAAAAGTTCAAGATGAATTGTTGAAGATTGAGAAAGAAAGAAAAGACTTTGCTAAGAAATTCTCTGATTTCTCCAGAAAAGCATTTGAAGAGAAGAAATCTTTAGAGCTTAGATGTGTTAAACTTTCTCAACAAGTTTCAGACTTTGAGAAGGTTATCATTGTAGAGAGAGAAAAGGCTGAGAATGAGAAGAAGAAAGCTGAGCTGAAGGATACAAATATAGACTTTTCTGAAGAAAATAAAATATTTGAGACCGAGATAGCCAAACTGACAAGAAAGCTATCTGAATTGTCAACAAACATCATGAAGGAGAAGAATGCAAAATCTGAGTTACATAAGAAGTTTGATCTGATTGAAAAGGAAAGAAACAGTTTGTCTTCAAAGATAAAGGAACTTGAAGAGATCGTATTCAAGGTGAAGCTGACTGAGCACAAGACGCCAGAGTCAATAGCTCAATCACCAAGAGATGATCTAGCTGATTCAGATAGTTCATTAAAAACAGCTTCAAGTTCACATTTTTCAAATGTTTTCTATAATCCTTTCTATGATTTAGATGATTGTCTTACTTCTAAATCTACTGATGAGATTCGTCCTTCTAACCTTTTCTATGACAAAAATGTTGATGGTTCAGGTAACTTCAAGAAGAACAAGTCTCGAAAGAAAAGCTTCTGGAGAAGGGATGATGAGAAAGAAAGAGGAAACTGGATCTGGAGAGTTAAAGAATCCTCGGAGGAGAAGAAGAAAGAAGAATCAATTGTGCATACATCAAATGCTAAATGGAACTATGCTACAAAAGGTTAAACTTTTGGCAAACCTGATCTGGTTTACACAATCCATCAATTGCTCAGGTTAGCACAAAAGAAAATTAGTTGTTCCTACTGTGGCTCAAATAATTTTGTAAGAAAAGATTATGTGAATAACTGGTATGGTTCTTACTTCATATCTCCCACTAGAACTGCAACTAACCCATTAGGACCCAAATACTAGTGGGTACCAAAAGCTAATCTGCGTTGCAAGCACCCATGGTTTAAGGGGGAGAAAGAACAAAGGCTTCTAAGTAAATCAACTTAGAACCCGGACATCAACGAAGAATGGCTTCTGATCACATCGGATTAGAACCCGCACTTCAGTGCTTTATTTTTCTTAAAAATAAAAAAAAATTAAAAAAAAAATTTATCAGTTAAGGGGGAGAATATCTGTGATTTTAAAAGATTATCTGACCGTGTGTTCTTAAAGATAAATACTTGCATTTTATCTTGTAAATATACTTTGTCAATTATTCATACACATAAAGGTTCAGAACATTCTATTTGACTTTGTTATTACCATGTATCAAAAGTTAAATCTTTCTATGGTAATACTCACGTTCTTTGTATTCACTGTTGATTGAATCAAACGTCATTTCATGTGATTTCATTGAAAATATGTTTATATATTGTTCATATAAACAAAATTCGTTTTTGATTCTCCAACATATTATTCTTCATGACAAATTGATATGAGCTTATTGCTATCCACTTTTAGGTTGAGGGGGAGAATTGCATCGTCAAACACAACTATTTTGACTTCTCCAAAATTTTTATTCTTCATGTAACAAGTGGTATTTGTGCTTTCATGTACAATAGCCTGTTGAACATCACGTTCTTTTTAGGAAAATATATGGGATTCAGTGTGAGAACTTAACAGAACTTCCATTGATTCACGATAACCAGTGTTTCCTACCCAGGAAGTATTCCCTGAGTGATTGAGGGGAGAGGGGTCAAAAATATTTGAGTGTTGGTGTGTGAAGAGGTAAAATGGAAAAGAGAGATTGGTTAGAAGTGAGCATTAAAAGAAAGAGGGTGAGTGAACAGAGTAAAAGAATATTAGACTCTGCACCAAACCACTTTCTGAGCCGGGCAGCCACATAATCTGATTGGTTCACATTCTTTGGTGACCATCATTGAACTAGGCAACTAGCCCATGCCATCTCTTACATACAACCCCACCAGCTACTCATTCTTTTCTCAAAAAGAGAATGTTTCACATTTTCTGGGGAAGCAACACATACGCTATTGGTTCTTCATTTGGAAGATACTACTATTGAAAAAGAAGGAAAGTTGCCCCACCTTCAAACCCTTTCTCATGCACATTGAGTCTTTGTACAATTTGTTGCTGTCTCAACAAGTTTACATAATTTGAGCCTATATGAAAAGCAATCATCTATGCTTAAATTCTTTCATACACATGCACATGCACACAGAAATTTGTTTTCTGTCAGAACGTTCATAGGTAACCATGTGTTATTCGATGATTGAATGGAAGACCTGGGGAGTCTATATCAAAACCAACTCCTTATATAGTAACTTTGTGTTACTCAGTAACTCTGTGTTATTGACAGACATTCTAACTGAGTCATTTGTTGATTCAGGGTTACACTTATTAACTGTTTGAATTTGAAAAGATTTGAATGGTTACTACTTTCTATTTTAATCTGAAAAGATTGAAATAATCACTCTTTCCGTCTGGGAAGACTGCTCTTATTTCCATACAGGGCTCGTTACATGATGACCATATTCAAAGGAGGAGATTGTTTTGACAAGTTTTGATGATGATGATTCTCACCACTCATCAAAAAGGGGGAGAATATTCAAAGAGGAACAATATATTAAGGGGGAGAATATAATCTGAAGACTGCTGAAGATTTTCAAAGATATCAAAGTGTTTGCATTCAAAGAAAGATTTCAAAGATTTGAAGATTTAAAGACTATTTAAAGATATCAAGTTTTGAAGCTATCAACGTCATATCTGAAGAAAAGTGAAGACCTGAAGACTATTGCAATTTTTTTTTAATCTTGAATCCAAAGGGGGAGATTGTTGGATCAAATAATTGTATTCAAGATTAAAGGGTCTAAACTGTATTTGTTTGATAGTTACAGTTCAGGGTTTAAACTGTAATAAGTTAATAGTTATTTGTAAATGGGCCTAAAGCCTGTTAGAAAGCCCATTAAGGTTAAAGCCCATATGGCCTAGGTATTTAAAGTTTTGTTTAATTAGTTTTTAGGTTTAACTCTGATAATATTCTAGTTAATAGCCGTAAATATTCTCTGTATTCAAGGGTATCAAGAACACACAAGGTTTAACTGTTTATTCAAGGGATTGGTATGTTATTCTTGATCTTATTATCTCTTGATTATTATTGTGTTCTATGATTGTTTGATTATCAACTAGATTAAACTTGGATAACACTAGGCATGACTATCACATGCTTCAAATGAATAACAAGCCAAACAACCACTTTGTCACTCTCACTCCTTCTGGATTCCCTGCTGAAGCAGCTCCCCTGATAACCATCCTCAAGAACCATTTTCTGTTCAATGCCCTAACTCTGAAACGAAATGACATCCCTGAATCCTACATTCAGCAGTTCTGGCTGAGTGCTCGTCATGCCAAAATGGAGAAATATGGTAATTGCATCGTTGGTTATGCAACCCATCCTTCGACATCAAAAATTCTGGACTTAGGCATCAACCGAAAAAAACTGTCTGAAGTTTTTGAACTCCCCACTAAGGCAGATCTCAATCTACGAAAATTCTCAGAAGAGCCCACAGAAGAAGAAATACTGGAATTTCTGAAGTTCATTGGCTACGCAGTTCCAATCACCAAACGCATAAACTTCAGAAGACAGAACCTGCCTCCTCTGTGGAATGTGCTCTTCTCAATACTGAACAGGTGCCTAACGTCAAAGGTAGGGAGCCTAGACCAATCTAGCCACACCATTCTGGCCATCATGTATGGGATCTACTATGATCTCCCATTAGACTATGCGGGACTCATATTCAGGGAAATCCAAAATGCTGTGATCACCAAGCAGCAAGATCAAGATAGGGGCACAGAGCCCAAAAACATAGCCTTTGGACGTTTCCTAGGCTTACTTCTGGGTGATGACTTGATAGGGAAGGATAAGTTGCCAGCAGAGGGCAAGACGATAAAGCTACATGAGATGAAGTCTCACAAACCTACCACTCTCCAAACCGGTTACCCATCTGCAAGACCTTTGTCAACTAGAATGTTGATTTACTTGGGTAGTGAAGAGGGAACTAGGGATTACATACGAGGGTACAAGACTCCTGAACCGAGTCCTGCAACCCCCCCTCATGTAGGATTCCAAGTAGGTGATGTAGTGATTTACCTTAGAGTTGAGGAAGAAAAGGGGACAGAAGTTGAAGCCACAGAGGCTCAAGTGAGTGAGAGAGAGCGTTAGTTAGAAGGGAGGGGAGTGAGAAAAAGGCAAAAAATAAAAGTAAGAAAAAGAGAACCGAAGACGTAGAGGTTCCAAAGTCCTCTAAGAAATCCAAGAAAAGGAGGACCACAGAAGAAGAGGTACCAAAAGAGAAAGCTGCAGAAGAGACTACAGAGATCAAATTCTCTGAGAAAAAGAAAAGAAAATTGAGGACTCTTGCAGAAAAAGAAAAATATGTGGAAGCCATCCGGCAAAGAAGGAAAGATCTGGTAAAGGATCTCATTGCTAGAACCGAACCTACAGAGGGTGGGGAAAAACCTCTGCAGAAGACAAAAAGAGGCCTAATCTTTGAAGAATCCCCTGAGGATAGACCTCAAAGCCCACTAAAAATGGCCTCTGCCATAGCAAGAGAAGTCATTCTTAGGTACTAGGGGGACTTAGGTGAAACCGTGAACATAGAGATGGAGGATGTGACAGGAAAGTCACAGAGTGAAGAAGAGGAAAGAGAGGACAAAAAATCGAAGGAGGAGAGTGGTATAAAAGATGCCTTGGTCACACAACCTAAACCAACTCCCCGTGCAACCCACACCACTACCTCTGCAGTTCTAGTGCAGAAAGGTATTGAACAAGGACCGCACAGTCCGATCCCAACCCCAGCCATCCGGACAGAGGATATCCCTTCATCCTCTGTACCACCTTCCGGGGAAACCAAATCCACCTCACCCTCTCAAAAGGGTGAGAGTGTTGTTTTTCGTGTCCATTCGCCCCAGGACACAACTCCATCACACACAGAGGCATTTATTGCCTCTGTCACGCACACGAGTGGCCACCAAACTGCTTCAGAGATGGCAGCGCGAGATCACACTGGTTCTGTGGTTCTAGAACAACCACAAAACCTAATCACTAAGGATCTTGGGGAAGCCTCTGAACCCTCCCTCAAGAAACTTACTAACAGAACTTCCATAGATGATTCCTCTGTGGAACATCGAGGATTGGAAGGAAATCCTCCAGAGCTCAACATCCTAACAGGCTCTGAAGGTGCCAAATACTCGTTGGCTAAATCTGGAACATGTGTTGTTCCAGAGGTAACCTCAGATGTCTTTGTCACAAAAGGCGAGTTTAAAGCTTTTGTCGACATGATGTTCCACAAGTTTGACGAGTTGAAAAGCTCTGTCACTCAGGAATCCCAGGCCAACTCCAAAATCCTTGCAGAGTGTAACACCCAATATTTTGAAATATTATTATTTTGGGGTTTTACAAAGCTTATTATAATTATTATTAATGTCCTTGAAGGTTTATAATTTATTATGAATTTTAGTGAATTTATTTGTTTTATTCTATGTTAATTATGATTAATTAGCCTTAAGGTACAAATTATAGTGCAAAGAGTACTTACATATTATGCACAAGGGTCGGACTAAAATGTTTATGGCATAAATAATAAGTTTAAGCATAAAATACAAGTCCTTCTATGTATACAATAGTGGTATAATGGGGTAATTACCTAAGTAACTTAAGGGTACTATGGTAAATAGCAAAATGGGTCAAAGAAGAAGCATTAAAGGTGAAATAAGCTTTCCAGTCTGCTCATTCCAGCCCCTTCCAGCCGATTTCAACTCTTAGAGAGAGAGAAGGATGAGCTTGAAGCTACCATTGATGAATCCTTGATGCTAGGAGATTGCATGTTCATTTTGAAGCCATTTTATAGTAATTTGACCTTGGTTTAGCCTAGAACAAGCCTTGTTTTGTGGGATTGATTGGTTCTTCATCTCAAAGTAAGTATTCTAACCCTTGTAATCTGATTTTAGTAAGTATAGATGTGTGTTGTTGATTTTTGATTGAAATGGGTCATTTAACAGGTCAAAAAGGGTTGATTTGTTCATGTTAGGGTTCAATATTGAATTGATGTCAAAGTTTATATTTGAGACCTGGAATAAACTATTTTTGATGTATATATAAGTTGTTTATAGGTTGAAATTGAGTTTAGGTCGATTTGGTGATCTATTGGGTGGATTTTAATCAAGAAAACTCGAAATTGGGATGCCGTTTGGAACATTTTAGCACTCACTGAGCTGTCTTAATAAATTCGTATAAAATCAACCGTTTATCGGATTTAGGCGTATAATATATCGTTTGAAACCCTGAACTGTCTATTTTAATTTATCTTTTGATCACAGAAGCTAATTCCAAAATTAAGTTTGTCAAAAAGTCGAATTACAGCAGCTATGTCAGTTTTGGGTGTGTTTTTGGGCAAATGTTAAAATAAGAAATTTTTAAGTAATTGACCTTAAGCTTTCTTGAGGTGTTTTGGGATTCATTAGTAACTTATATTAAAGTGTATTTGGGACCTCTTAAGTCATCTAGTTTTGAGGAAAAATATGTCTTTCGGTTTGACATATTGGTTAAATTATCTAAACAAGTTTTGTTTAAACCTTTGCAATAGGTTTGAACAACAAGTGACATAGTTTGTGGATTGGGTGGTGATCCTCATCACACCCTAAGGTGAGTGTACCCTGTGGATATATATATTTTTTTTGTAAAACTCATAAGTCATCTTATGTTAAAGTTTGACAATAGTTGATTATGGATGTGGGTAGTATTGAAATGTTTATGTGATGCTAAGGCTCATTATTTGAGATGCTAAATGCACATTGACTTGTAAATTGTTTATACTTGTTCATAATACACAATGAGATGTAAATTCTCCTTGTAGGAGATGCCAAATGCTCATTGTGATAGTTTAAACTTGTTTATAATTATGAATGCACAATGTGATGTCAAATGCACTTTGTGATTTTTATGACTTATGCTATTATGTTTATGCAATTGGTGGAACCGGGTTGATGTGAATGCTCCATTGTGACCACGTGGTTCAAGAGGCTGATGAGCGAACCGAACCATTGTACATGTGTGGGGTTGGAGATGTTATCACCCAAGTTTCAGGTAACGTCTAGAGGTGGAATGCTCTGTGCTCCCCCACCGGGACGGGTGATGTGGATTATCCCCCATACGGGCTTGTGTTGACCGTGGCTAGCTACCAAGTGGAAATACTAAGCTCTATGCACTTACCCCCACATCCTTATGTGCTTACATATGTACCATGTTGTTACATTGTCAAACTAGTTTCTATAAATTGATGACTTATTCTGGATCACTTGCTTTTATTCGGTGCGCTCACTAGCATTTTATGCTAACTGGTTTGTTTAAATATTGTATCCACAGCAGATAAATAGATCATGCTTGGTGAGGTGGGGTAGTGGCAATGGAAGCAAGAGTATGAAGACATGTTTTTTGGACAACTCTTTTGATACTTTATTATTATATGTTAATGGTCGTGGATATGACGGTAACACCAACTTTTGGACGGGTCACACTTGTGTTGTGAATGTTGTTTAAATGTTTTTGAGTGTGACTTAATTATGGATCGAAAACATTTGTTAACTTTTAAATTTGTCACATGCTTCCGCTAAATGATAATATGTTTTGTATAAACATGATGTTTAAAAAAAAAGGGTTCAAATTTGATGTAAAAATTTAGGGTGTTACAAGTTGGTATCAGAGTCTGGGTTTGAGCGAATCAATCACTCAAATTAGTGTTTGGTCTCAAACCGGGCCGACCATTAACTAATAAAAAAAAAGTCCAAACATGTCGGCTGGGTGACTTGGGATAGAATGAGAGTTACTTGAGAGTTTATGTGACTCTATTGTTTACTAGCCCTATGTTGTTTATATTGCTTCTAACCCTATACAAAGTTGTTGTTGTCTACTTGTGTGAAGTAGACAAGAGTTGATTGAGATATGGATGCCAATGCTGGTGATAACTTCAATATAGATCCCCATGGAGGAGGGCCTAATCCTCAAGGAAATCCTCATCAGGATGGAGGGTCTTCATCTTCTCAACCCTCCTAGAATAATCCAAATCTGAAGCCTCAACAGGATCAAACTGCACTTATAGATCAATTATTGGCCCGTATCCAAGAGCTAGAAAATCAATCCAAAAGAAATAATGATCCTCAGAGGACTCATGGGGAATCAAGTGAAGTCTCTATCTCCAAGGAACCTACTGTCTCCTATAAAACCCTTTTGAGTTGCAAACCCCCAACCTATGAGGGTAGTGATGACCCAATTGTAACCATTGGGTGGGTTAGGGAGATGGAACAAACTTTCAAATCTTGTGATTGTGATGATAAGCACAAGGTACCTTATGCCACCAGACAACTAAAAGGGAGAGCCTTAACTTGGTGGATGTGTATTTGTGCTGCTACATCAAAGGAATATCTGGATAAGATGACTTGGGAGACTTTTCTTGATAGCCTTTATGCTGAATACTGCAGTGAAAGAGAGATGGACAGGTTAGAAAGAGAGTTCCTTAGCATGAAATTGGGTAATTTAACCATGGATGAGCATGTTAGGAGGTTCACTGAGTGGCTTACCTTTGTAAACCGATGGGTTCCCGATGATAAAGCCAAAGTGAAGAGATTTGTTGAAACCTTGCCCCCACCATATAAAGCCCATGTGAGAGAGTGTCCTACCCTTCTTCAAGCCACCCAAAAAGCCAAACTTCTATACGATGATTTTGAAGCAGGTAAAAGTGAGAAGAAAGTCTTGGGTGAGAAAAGAAAGGTTGAAAATCAAGAGGGTTCATCTAAAAAGAAGGGTACTACATCTTCTTTTCAATCTAAAGCTTCAGGTGATAACAAAAGGCCCCGATGGTGCAAACCTTTCCGAGCACACCATGATGGTGAATGTTCTAAGGCTACTAAAGCATGTGCTCGTTGTGGGGTCGTTGGTCACTCTCCTGATGAATGTCAATTCAAAGAGAATGTGTGTTTCTTATGTCATAAGCCAGGTCACAAAAGTGCTATTTGCAATCAGCGTAAGGAGGGAGGTGCTAGCAGCTCTGCTTCAAAGGAACGAAACCCTCCTAAAGCTAAAGGTCGTGCCTTTCAAATGACCGCAGATGAGGCCCGTGATGCCGGAGATGTTGTTACTGGTACATTCTTGATAAATTCTATGCCTGCTTATGTTTTATTTGACTCCGGTGCAAATCGATCCTTTGTGTCTTCTACTTTTTGTGAATCCCTTAATTTGCCTCAAAATAAGCTTGCCAAACCTTTGGATGTTGAGGTTGCCGATGGCAAGATTATTTCTGTTGCTGAAATCTGTGATAAATGTGTACTTGATATTGATGGGAACTCCTTTCCTATTCGTCTTCTTCCTATTGGTATATCATCTTTTGATGTTGTTGTTGGGATGGATTGGCTTGGTCCAAACCAAGCTGAGATTATTTGTTCCCAAAAGCTCATTCAAATTCCATTGCCTAACGGATCTCAAGCCATAGCTCGCGGCAAAAAACGTAAGTCACGATTGGAAATCATTTTCGTTATGAAAGCCCGTAAATGCTTGTCTAAGGGTTGTGAATCATTTTTGGCTTATGTCTTTGATACCAAGAAAGAGAAGAAATCTCTCAAGGATGTACAGATTGTTAATGAATTCCCCGATGTATTCCCTGATGATCTTCCGGGTTTACCTCCTACTCGTGAAGTGGAATTCCAAATTGATCTTATTCCTGGTGCAACCCCCGTTGCAAAAGCTCCCTACCGTTTGCCTCCTTCGGAAATTAGGGAGATGATGACCCAAATACAAGATCTTTTGGATAAGGGGTTTGTGAGACCGAGTTCCTCACCTTGGGGAGCTCCGGTTTTATTCGTTAAAAAGAAAGATGGTTCGCTCCGGATGTGCATTGATTACCGGGAACTAAATAAGCGTACCATCAAGAACAAATATCCTCTTCCAAGGATAGATGATTTATTCGATCAGATTCAAGGTGCTACTTATTTTCTCGAGATTGATCTTCGTTCGGGCTATCATCAAGTTCGAGTTAAAGAAGTTGATGTTCCCAAGACAGCCTTTAGAACCCGATATGGACATTATGAGTTTCTGGTGATGCCTTTTGGTTTGACAAATGCACCAACAGTGTTCATGGATTTAATGAATCGGGTATGCCATCTTTTCTTGGATAAATCTGTCATTGTTTTCATTGATGATATCTTGGTCTATTCTAAGACTGAATCAGATCACGAAGTTCATCTTCGTGAGGTTCTTGAAGTTCTAAGGAGGGAGAAGCTTTATGCAAAATTCTCCAAATGCGAATTCTGGCTCCGAGAGGTTCAATTCCTCGGGCATGTTATCTGTAGTGAGGGTGTGAAAGTTGATCCCTCCAATATTGGGGCGGTGATGAAATGGGAGCCTCTTAAATCTCCATCCGAGATCAAGAGTTTTCTGGGTCTCGCAGGTTATTACCGTCGTTTCATTCGCGACTTTTCTAAGATTGCCGAGCCTTTGACTAAATTGACACGAAAGGATGTTCCATATGTATGGTCTGATGCACAAGAAAATGCCTTCCAGTTACTCAAAAGATTGCTTTGTCAAGCACCTGTTCTATCTCTTCCTCAAGGCTCGGAGGACTTTGTGGTTTATAGTGATGCTTCTCATTCCGGGTTAGGATGTGTCCTTATGCAAAGGGACAAAGTCATAGCTTATGCATCTCGGCAATTGAAGCCTCACGAGAAGAATTATCCAACTCATGACTTAGAGTTGGCGAGTGTGATTTTTGCATTAAAACTTTGGCGCCACTATCTTTATGGGACTCATTGTATGGTTTTTACTGACCATAAGATCTTACAACATATCTTTGATCAAAAGGAGTTGAATATATGGCAACGCCAATGGCTTGAATTAATCAAAGATTATGATTGTGAGATTCGTTATCATCCGGGTATGGCAAAAGTTGTGGCCGACGCATTGAGTCGCAAGGTGCGGTCTGATTTGTCCCATTGCAAGTCTTTTAGACTTGAAGTTGTTTCGGACTTGATGAAGCGGCTTAGGGTTGCACAACGAGAGGCTTTGCAGGATGAAAATCTCAAAATTGAACTTATGTTTAAGGATAAAGATCATCTCGTAGACAATAGTCATGGTTTAAAGATGTTTATGGGCCAGGTTTGGGTGCCGAGGCTTGGTGGAAACCGTGAGATGATTTTACATGATGCTCACCGGTCTAAATTATCTATTCACCCGGGTTGCACAAAGATGTACCGTGACTTGAAACCCTTGTATTGGTGGTCTGGGATGAAAGTGGATATAGCCGAGTATGTTGCAAAGTGCCCCGTTTGTGCTCAAGTTAAGATAGAACATCAAAGACCTTATGGTAATCTTCAACAATTGGAAATCCCGGAATGGAAGTGGGACCATATCACTATGGATTTTGTGACAAGATTACCAAAGACTCCAAAGGGACACGATATGATTTGGGTCATAGTTGATCGTTTGACCAAAAGTTCTCATTTTCTAGCCACTCGTGAGTCTGCTCCTATGGATAAGTTGGCAAAGTTGTATGTTGATGAGATCATATCGAGGCATGGAGTTCCTTTATCTATTGTATCCGATCGGGATTCCCGTTTTGTCTCCAACTTTTGGAGAAGCCTTCAAAGAGAGCTTGGTACTCGCGTCCATTTGAGTACTGCTTATCACCCACAAACGGATGGTCAATCTGAAAGAACTATCCAAACTTTGGAGGATATGCTTAGATCTTGTGCTTTGGAGTTTGGTGGATCTTGGGATATTTACCCTTGATCGAGTTTGCTTATAATAACTCATATCATTCGAGCATTGGGATGCCTCCATTTGAAATGTTGTATGGAAGGCGATGTCGGACTCCTATTTGTTGCTTGAACCGGGTGAGAAGCAGTATGCCGGCCCGAATAATGTTCAAATCACCGTGGATAAAGTCAAGGTTGCTCTTAAAAAACTCAAAGCCGCGCGTGATCGTCAAAAGATGTATGCGGACAAGAAGAGAAAGCCCATGACTTTTGAGGTTGGTGACCGTGTTATGCTTAAAGTGTCACCTTGGAAGGGCGTGATCCGTTTTGGTAAGCGAGGCAAATTGAACCCAAGATACATTGGCCCGTTCAAAATTGTAAAACGGGTTAATGAGCAAGCTTATGAGTTGGAGTTACCCCCGGAATTGAAAGGAATTTACAACACTTTTCATGTATGTAACTTCAAGAAGTCCAAGGTGGAAGATGATCAAATTCTACCCATAAGTGAATTACGGGTTGACCCGAAGAAACAACTTGTGGAAGAACCGGTAGCTATCTTGGATAAGAAAATTAAAAAGTTGAGAAAACGGTTGATACCGTTGGTCTTAGTCGAATGGAAGCATAGTCAAGGTCCAAACTTGACTTGGGAAACCGAAGAGGACATGAAGACTCGATACCCAATTTCTATAAGGAGGGACGAATGTAACACCCAATATTTTGAAATATTATTATTTTGGGGTTTTACAAAGCTTATTATAATTATTATTAATGTCCTTGAAGGTTTATAATTTATTATGAATTTTAGTGAATTTATTTGTTTTATTCTATGTTAATTATGATTAATTAGCCTTAAGGTACAAATTATAGTGCAAAGAGTACTTACATATTATGCACAAGGGTCGGACTAAAATGTTTATGGCATAAATAATAAGTTTAAGCATGAAATACAAGTCCTTCTATGTATACAAGAGTGGTATAGTGGGTTAATTACCTAAGTAACTTAAGGGTACTATGGTAAATAGCAAAATGGGTCAAATAAGAAGCATTAAAGGTGAAATAAGCTTTCCAATCTACTCATTCCAACCCCTTCCAGCCGATTTCAACTCTTAGAGAGAGAGAGAGAGAAGGATGAGCTTGAAGCTACCATTGATGAATCCTTGATGCTAGGAGATTACATGTTCATTTTGAAGCCATTTTATAGTAATTTGACCTTGGTTTAGCCTAGAACAAGCCTTGTTTTGTGGGATTGATTGGTTCTTCATCTCAAAGTAAGTATTCTAACCCTTGTAATCTGATTTTAGTAAGTATAGATGTGTGTTGTTGATTTTTGATTGAAATGGGTCATTTAACAGGTCAAAAAGGGTTGATTTGTTCATGTTAGGGTTCGATATTGAATTGATGTCAAAGTTTATATTTGAGACCTGGAATAAACTTGTTTTGATGTATATATAAGTTGTTTATAGGTTGAAATTGAGTTTAGGTTGATTTGGTGACCTATTGGGTGGATTTTAATCAAGAAAACTCGAAATTGGGATGCTGTTTGGAACATTTCAGCACTCACTGAGCTGTCTTAATAAATTCGTATAAAATCAACCGTTTATCGGATTTAGGCGTATAATATATCGTTTGAAACCCTGAACTGTCTATTTTAATTTATCTTTTGATCACAGAAGCTAATTCTAACATTAAGTTTGTCAAAAAGTCGAATTACAGCAGCTATGTCAGTTTTGGGTGTGTTTTTGGGCAAATGTTAAAATAAGAAATTTTTAAGTAATTGACCTTAAGCTTTCTTGAGGTGTTTTGGGATTCATTAGTAACTTATATTAAAGTGTATTTGGGACCTCCTAAGTCATCTAGTTTTGAGGAAAAATATGTCTTTCGGTTTGACATATTGGTTAAATTATCTAAACAAGTTTTGTTTAAACCTTTGCAATAGGTTTGAACAACAAGTAACATAGTTTGTGGATTGGGTGGTGATCCTCATCACACCCTAAGGTGAGTGTACCCTGTGGATACTTTTTTTTTTTGTAAAACTCATAAGTCATCTTATGTTAAAGTTTGACAATAGTTGATTATGGATGTGGGTAGTATTGAAATGTCTATGTGATGCTAAGGCTCATTATTTGAGATGCTAAATGCACATTGACTTGTAAATTGTTTATACTTGTTCATAATACACAATGAGATGTAAATGCTCCTTGTAGGAGATGCCAAATGCTCATCGTGATAGTTTAAACTTGTTTATAATTATGAATGCACAATGTGATGTCAAATGCACTTTGTGATTTTTATGACTTATGCTATTATGTTTATGTAATTGGTGGAACCGGGTTGATGTGAATGCTCCATTGTGACCATGTGGTTCAAGAGGCTGACGAGCGAACGAACCATTGTACATGTGTGGGCTTGGAGATGTTATCACCCAAGTTTCAGGTAACGTCTAGAGGTGGAATGCTCTGTGCTCCCCCACCGGGACGGGTGATGTGGATTATCCCCCATAAGGGCTTGTGTTGACCGTGGCTAGCTACCAAGTGGAAATACTAAGCTCTATGGACTTACCCCCACATCCTTATGTGCTTACATATGTACCATGTTGTTACATTGTCAAACTAGTTTCTATAAATTGATGACTTATTCTGGATCACTTGCTTTTATTCGGTGCGCTCACTAGCATTTTATGCTAACTGGTTTGTTTAAATATTGTATCCACAACAGATAAATAGATCATGCTTAGTGAGGTGGGGTAGTGGCAATGGAAGCAAGAGTATGAAGACATGTTTTTTGGATAACTCTTTTGATACTTTATTATTATATGTTAATGGTCGTGGATATGACGGTAACACCAACTTTTGGACGGGTCACACTTGTGTTGTGAATATTGTTTAAATGTTTTTGAGTGTGACTTAATTATGGATCAAAAACATTTGTTAACTTTTAAATTTGTCACATGCTTCCGCTAAATGATAATATGTTTTGTATAAACTTGATGTTTAAAAAAAAAGGGTTCAAATTTGATGTAAAAATTTAGGGTGTTACACAGAGGCTCTCAAAGCCAATACAGAAGCTCTGAATGCCCTTCGACAATCTTCGATGCAACATTCAGTGGCAATCACTAAGCTAACAGGGAACTGTGCGACTCGAGATGATCTTCAAGCTTGCGGTAAAACAATCATCGCTCATTCAGATCAAATTCAGATCCTGGGGGATATATGCACAAACGAGATGGGAAAATTTGCCGCAAAAGTAGTTCAGTCAGGGGTGGATGACCTGACCAAGCTTCGAAACGAAATCAAGGACATAACTCGCAGAGTTATTGTTCCTTTCCAACCATAGGCGTCCACATCTGCATACCCACCATCAACCTCTGCCACTGACATCTCGGCCTTAGCAACAAAGACGAAATTAGAAACAATGGGGAGAATGGTTCTCAGTAACCTCAACCTTATTGGTTCTGACATCTCTCAAGAAGGCAAGAAACTGACAGAGGATCTGAAGAAGACTGTAGCCACGATCAGGTTCAAGTCTGATCTGGATGTCAACAAACTGTCGTTGGCTACAGAGAATGTTCTGAAGAAGATCTCCAGGCATGTTGACAAGCATCTCTGCAAGCGAAGAAAGAGAAAGGCACCTGCAACTTGCCAAGCGGAGGCATCGCAGAAGAGGGCTAGGCATGAGGACCAGGATCCTGATGCCTCTGGTCCTCATGAGGGGGAGATCATGCCATCAAAAGTGAGTATCTCAGTTGAACCCTTGAACCAAGTCCTTACAAGCTCAGAGCCTGTACCACAGAAGCCGGATCAAAAACAAAAACAGGCCTCTGCAGCTTTATCAACTCCCACAATCCAAATCCCAAAAATTCAAATGAAAGCACCACCCACCCACCCTTAAAGACAAAGGCAAGGCTATTGCCACAGAACCGCTGAAGAAGAAGGCCCCTCCTAGCACAGAGAAGCTCCTCCAAAGCTCTATGGATGCCATCAGAAGTGAGTCTCTAAGAGGCATAAAACCTGAGGAAGAAGATTGGGCATTTGACCTACAGCCCCTCTCTGAACTCCCCGTCCTTGACCCTATTGAAAAAATTTTAAAGGACAGAGTTACAGAGGTAATACAAGGCTTCGAGAGCTTGAGAAGACCCTTCCCCGTTCCTCACAAGAAGAACCTAGAAGAAGACGTCTACAAGTACCTCTACAGCTGGGGGATCTACGATCAGCCTTCTGTCAAGCTCTCAGAGAAAATCATCTCAGAGGAGAGGAGGAGGTTCTACAAAGATAAATCCAATCCAAAAGCTCAAGTCTTCTCCATGGCTAAAATCACAGAGGTTCTGTCAATCAAGCTGAGTCATACGAAATGCAAAAACTTTCTGGTTCAATCAATATGCCGTAAAGAGAGATGATGAGGTTATATGGATGTTCACCGATGCAGATCTGACAACTCTCCACCCCCATGATCTCCCAGAGCTATTCAAATGGACAGAAGACAAGTTCAGGTGGAAGAAAGAGTATCAAGAAGCCCACCTCACAATCAAGAGAACAATGAGGGAAAAACTACTCTTCTACAGCGTGGTGGACTTTCAAGTGGCGCTTGACCTAGGTGTCAAGAAGGTGAACTTTCCTCCACCAGTGGATAGTTTGCCAACCTCTGCCACAATTCTTCCAAATTCTAAAGTTGATTCACCCACCTTCGGTTTTGTGTACGAAAATCCCAAGGGCGAAAAGAAGATCTTCATGGGAATTAATAGTCACAAATACTCAATTGAGTCTCTGCTATTCATTCAAGATCTGCTCATCAAACACAGAGGCACACCACTTGTACCCACATAAGCTGCAAATGTTATTCTGGGAGACATAAGTGCAACTATATAAACTTCAGAGATCTGTGCGTGTTTTATTACAGAGAGCTGAAGAAAGAAGGAGGGTTTGGAAGAAAAATAGATGACTTTCCAGACGCCAAAGTATAGGCTCTGAAGAAATGTATTTTCACTTCTTTTACTTTCATGTTTTGTAATCAAATGTAATTGCCTTCTGGCACTTCTTTTAATGAAAGTAAGTAGACAGAGGTTGAGTTCCTTTCACCTCTTTGTGTTTCTAACTTAGCCAAACTCACATATTTTTCCATTTCTTTATTTTTCAATACTTAGGGGGAGATTGTTAGCTCCAATCACATTGTATAGAAGTATTGAAAAAAATAGGCTAAGTATAGGAACCGCAGAAGTCTGTCGCAGAACATCCAAGCACACCGCAGAAGTTAAAGTCTCAGAAGACATCTGTCAACACTCTACCAGAGGACACAACATTTGATAATGATCATCAGATCACAGAGCCTCTGTGATCACTCACAGAGCCTCTGTGATGGCTAACCTCTGGAGACAGTTTGAAGATGTGCAAACTCAATTCAAGACAAGATCACATGGAAATCACATGATGCCTGTTGTACGAAGATTTCCAGATCACCTTGGAGCAGCGCACGATGGTTTTACTTTCCAGGTGGCACTTCGTTTATGGGATGTCAGTCTTTGTCTTGTACTAAGGGGTGCATCCTTCTTGTATATTATGGGAGCACTACCTTAGAGTTTTATATATGCGAGCACACACATAGTCTGATATAGAGATTTGTATTTTCCCTGAGCATTTACACACACTTGTGCGTGTTCTTGGTGTTCTTCAGTAATCAATGAAACAGTTTTTTGAGTAAATATCTTGCAACATTTTACTATTCTGTTTTGATTACATGTGTGTCTACTACCTTTGCATGTTCTACCTTTCATACACTATATAAATGCTTCCACACTCTATTTACTTAATTTGTGTGTAGTGAAAGGTCAAATCAAGTTAAGAACATCATTATTGGGATCAACACATCCTTTTCATATTTCCTCACAAATATGGAAACTTGAGGCTTTGTTCAATGCTCAACTTGGACTCATACCTTTTTAGAGGTTTTAATGTTCTATCCTTTCATATGAAGGAGAGGAATCATACCAGGTAGTTATAACAGTGAGGAAGCAGCGGCAGCAGCGGAGTGGCAAAGAAGAAATGGTAACTTCTATAAATACATTGAGCAAACAGACACAAAATAAAAAAAAATCGATTGTGACAATTGAAAATCAAATCAAAAAAGAAGAGGCCATAATTTATATAACTGGTGCACGAAAGTCCAGGTAAACATTGCAAATCCGAACCATGAACAGAGACATTCATTTACATAAAGTGTGTCCTAGTCTACCAGCAAATATAAAAAGGTCCCAGCTTAGATTTAAGTACCATCTGTATTCCACCATTTAAAATTTTCTTTATGCGTAAAAAATAACATTCCTTTTATCCCAACTCATTGGATGAGCTCAAACTGAGACCCATGAGATGTACACAACACCAATCCTAAAACTCAAATCATAGATCTATCACCTATTTTGGGTTACAGAATCAAAACTTTGTATAATATTTCACATGCACTGATGCACACCAATCTATTCTCTATTTTGATAAACAAGATACAAAATCTAAAAATATCAATCTACCTATTTAAGCATTTATATAATTAAACAGGATAGATAACACACCTGAACATTTTCAAGGTTGTCTGACTTCAATATTACAGAGATAGAGTGGGATAGGAAGATAATGTGAAAGAAGTGCAATAATCCAGTAGGCATGTCCAGAAACAGTAAGAACCCAGTAACAAATGTACAACTAACTAATGCATCAAATCTCACAGTATACATCACTATGAACTCGATTACCTGAATAATATAAAACGATCTGGGTTTGAAATCAAAGAAATTAGAACAAACAGTATACATCACTATGAAATTAGATCACAGTCTCACAGAATCGATTCATACAGATCGAGAATAAGGTAGTATAGATAAGCCATCGCAAATAATGAAATTGAATAAAAAACAAGTGTAGTAGAAGGAAAATGCAATTTACAGAATCAATCAGTTGGAAACAAGTATCAAAGAAATCGATTAGCTGAATGTGTAATCGATTTAGGTAATTGATTACACAGATTGAAATCAAAGAAATCGATTGAGAAGAACTAATGCCTGAATAACGTAAAACGATTTGGGTTTGAAATCAAAGAAATCGATTACCTGAATGTGTAATCGATTTAGGTCATCGATTACACAAATTGTCGCTTCAAACCCAAAAAACATAAATCAACCCAAAAACATAAATCGACCCAAAACAGAAATCGAACTGACTTTGAAGAAGAAATCGATTGAGAACTGATGTGTGTTCGCCGAGAGGAGCGAGAGCAGCGAGAGGAAAGAGAGAATTGATGGTGTATCTGCACATCCCAAACCTTGCATATTTGAAGCGTTATTCTTGGAAGCAAGCAGAGAGTTTGAAGCGTCGCCTTGGAAGCAAGTAGAGAGTATGAAGCGTCGCCTTGGATAGAGCGATCAGTTGACTGACACGGTTGTGATTATGTGGAAGATTCTATGCATTAGTGTAGTTGTACATTAGGCTTTTAAAGTTGTAATTAAGTGATTTTAAGAGATTACGCAGAAAACATTTGTACATTGTGCATCAAAAATTGTTTTTAAGAGATTTGGAAATCTGCTTTATAAGGTAGTATAGATAGGGAAGGGATCAATTGGAAACCAATATTACATTGGAAACTTTGGAAACCGAAATTAAACAATCATTGAATTTCCTTTTTTTTATTTTTATTTTTAATTGATAAGGTTATTTTAGTCTTTTACATAATTTCATAATATATATGGTAAGTGTTATTATTATTATCATATTAATTATTTAATTTTAATGTATTTTATATATGATAATATTGATCATTTATTAATTTAAACATGAAACATTTAATTTAGGTAAACACAAATTGATTCATACAAAAGCTACAAATCAAATTATTATTTTTTTATTCTTATGAATCAGTGATTGATTCATCTAATGAATGAAAGTTGATATTCATATGAAATCTTCAATATTACCTCCGGGCACAAAATATTAATATAGTGAAACATAATGAATTTGATATAGTGAAACAAAATATTAATATAGTGAAACCTGATAAAACATAAAATGTTAATATAGTGAAACCTGATGAAACAAATTTGATATAGTGAAACATAATGGAAAGGTAATGAAACAAAATATTAATATAGTGAAACGTGATATAGTGAAACAAAATATTAATATAGTGAAACCAAATATTAATATAGTGAAACCTGATGAAATAGATTTGATATAGTGAAACATAATGGAAAGGTAATGAAACAATAATGGCAATGAAACTTAATGAAACTTATTTGGGTTTTTACATATTGCATATTAATGAACAGGTAGTAATAAAAAGGTAGTCTTGATATGCTCTTTTTTTTAAGAAATATACGCTTTTCTCTATTTAAGCATATTTCATCTTTGTTGCCAAATTTGAAACACAAAAGAAAAAGACACATTACCGTTTTGACATATTATTATTATCTTTTATTAATAAATTAATTAATTTATTACCATATATAATTCAAATGAATCTTGACAATTGATTAAAAAGATCAATGGTTGAAATTTGGTTTCCAATTGAATCCACCCCTATATATATATATAAAACAAGTCGATTTCCTTACATCAATATCTATATATATGTTAATGCCAAAAATCACCCTTTAGAATGACTTAAGGTTGATGTGGAACTTTTACCAACTAAATAAAGTAACCAAGCAACAAAAACGTGCTACGAGGAAAAAAATAAAGAAACGAATAATTTGATGACGCGGAAAAACCTCTACGAGGAAAAAACCGCGGACGACAAAGAGGAGTCGTCAGAGCACTAAGATCGCCAAACAGGGGCTCCTTACGTATTACAATGTTTCACAATGTAAATAGAAAGAACAAGTACAAAGCCAATAACAATTGTGCGTCGTGTGGTAGAACACTTTAGTCGTGTGTAATGTAACAACCCAAAACTTTTAAACATTAATGTTTACCAGCTTACAACCAAAAACATGCCAAACGGTTCCAAGTCAACAAGAGTAAAGTAAAAACAAGGTTTGCTACAAGGCAACCTATTACATAACTGAGAATATAAAGAAAAACAACTAAAAAGGAAGTCTTCTAGAGCTATTCGCTGATGACACCTTCTCTTTACTAAGAGTGTGCAACGGACGGGTCGGGTCGGGTCCGGGACCCAGAACCGAAACACGATCGGATATTTAGGGGAAGAGAGAGGCCCCAAAACCCGACCAATAACTAGATCAGATATTCGGGTTCGGGTTTTCGGGTCGGGTGTGTCGAATATAGGCCTTCTTGGGCTTTTTTTACCTGTTAAAACTTAAACAAAACAAAACAGAACAAACTTACAAGGAACATCTATTCAGTTAATATGTTATAACTTATATTACAAACAAAACAAAACAACTAAACTCTAAATAAGGAACTGTTAATCCAAAGATCTCTAAATCCTAGAGAGAGAAAGTAGAGAGAGAGAGAATGTGATAGCGCAAAGTAACAATATTGAATAAAATGTGTGAAAGTGTTACAAGGAACTAGGACCAAAGGGACTTAAATACCCTGGTCAGATACAATACAATGTACGACACAAGACACTGTATAAGACCAAGCCTATAAATACAATGATTACTATGAAATCAGACTTAACAATCTCCCCCTTAGTAATCATTGGCGTTGTGGTCTTCAAAAATCCATCTTCTAAAACAGCATGGACCATCTAAGCGACTTAGCAAAGCATTCTGACTTTTTAAAGAAATTTCTTCTCATCATCTTTTAAGCTTTGTTGTCTTTACTGCCTTGACAAGACTGGACCGGTTTAAAATAAACTTGAAAGAACATTCGTTTCATCAGCTTGTGCTCTAGACGACACACCTCTTTTAAATGATCTTGAAGAAGCTGTGGTGATCGGAGCTTGAACAGCAAAAGACAAGTATAGTTGAAGAAATTTTGAATCTTGAGCGAATCTTGATCAGCAGATAAACATTTGAGCTCTTTGTCTCTTTATCACTTCTTAACTTCTTTTAACTTCTCCCCCTCATGACCTTGATGATTTGAATCAGCTTGGTCATGCAAATGTTGAAGATGAGACAGCTTAAGATCTGCAAAATCAAAGAAACAGAGAAAATGAAGGTTTGCACGACAAGTTGGTGGTGCAAAGTGAGGTTTGCGTGAGAGGCAGGTAGCACAAACTGAGATTCTCGTGAGCAATGGGAGACGCAAATGAGACTTTACGTGAGAAGAGCAATACGTAAACTGTACTTTGCGCGATAAGGCAATGGTGCAAACTAGGTTTGCGTGAGAAGAGGATGACGCAAATCAAGCTTTGCGCTAGAAGCTGAAGACGCAAACGTAACTTTTGCGTGATACACTGGAGACGCAAAGTTTACTTTGCGTGAATTGATGGTGAAGAGAACTGCACTTTTCGCAAGCTGAAGGAAACGCAAACTCGGAGTTGTGTGAGGCACTAAAGACGCAAATCAATCTTTTCTTGAACAGAGGATGACGCAAAGTTAGCTTTGCGTGAATAACCCAATGTGAAAAGTTGAACTTCTCGAGACGAAAACCTGAAATACACTGGCACAAAGATTAGAACAACAATGAACTAGCACAAACTAGTATGAACTCGCGCAAACGTATATGAACTCGTACAAACTATAGATCTAGCGCAAACATCTGAAAAACAAGAAAATCTTGCAAAATTCAATTATAGCCATGAAATTAATGCAACAAATTCACACACAATTGAACGAAAACAAGTTTCTAACACTTTTCAATCAACAAAAACGATTAAAAACCACGTAATCAACAATTCAAGAATGTAACAGTACGTGAAAAATGGTTTTTCAGAAAATTACTAAATCTCAAAATTGATGATCAAAACCAGTTTTTCTTGCAAAATAATGTGAAACAACAATGTTCTCCTATCAAAATCGAGTTCAAAGAAACAATTATCAACAAAATTCGACCACACAACAATCCGAATTTGATGAAAAAACAAAAAGCGAGATTTTCTTGAAAAAATCAAGAAAGTCGATCAAATTTCTTGCTTTAATCCACAAATTCAGAAACAAAAACAGTTTCTCTCAATCCTCTCAAGATCTAGATTGGCTCTGATATCAATTGTTAATCCAAAGATCTCTAAATCCTAGAGAGAGAAAGTAGAGAGAGAGACAATGTGATAGTGCAAAGTAACAATATTGAATAGAATGCGTGAAAGTGTTACAAGGAACAAGGACCAAAGGGACTTAAATACCCTGGTCAGATACAACACAGTGTACGACACAAGACACTGTATAAGACCAAGCCTATAAATACAATGATTACTATAAAATCAGACTTAACAGATACCAATTCTTGTTCCAGTTTCTAGCTATTAACACAATATTCATATTATCAAGAAACACTATTTTTATTGATTACAACTCCTAAATCAAACCATATACCTATTTTTATTTGGTTTGAGATTGAGATTGAGATTGAGATTGAGAAGGTTCGGAATATTGTTGCACATAATCTTCAAAGAAGGTAGTGAGTTGAGATTTTACCTTTCTAAAACATGCCTCACCTCTTGGATCCATAATGTTGGCAAAGAAAATTACAAAATTCATCTTTTCCAGATCACCCCAATATTTATCAAATTTATCCTTCATTTTTTGGCCCATATTATGTTTATAGAAAAATCAAAAGAAGTACATAACTATATCAAGTTATCAATGTATTAATGTAAATTAGGAATATAAATAAACTAATAAAGTAAGTTGAGATTAAGTTTGAGACTTTGAGTTGTACCTTTTCAGTCAAATTCGGATAAGCAATCATCTCCGCAAGCGAGAACCCCAAATCACATATCTCAGTCAAGTAAGAATTAGAAGTGATATAAAGAGAGCCTGAGATTCTTACCGTCATCTCATAAAAGGTCTTCAAAAGGGTAACGAAGGTATCTAAATAAACCCAATCATAATTCGCGAGCACAGAATCACCTAGATCTATCTTGAATGATGCATCATGGCCGTCATAGGCTTCAGACACATTTCGATAAGGAATGACATTCCTGAGCATCATGTAAGTTGAGTTCCATCGAGTAGGAACATCAAGACAGAGCGAGTTTTTTTTCTTCAACACCAAGTAAAGTAGCAAGTTCTCTAAACTTGGACAATCTAGCCGGAGAACCCCTTACCCACCTCACAGTATCCCTAAGCTTCTTAAGTGCCAAGTCAGCCATCTTCAACCCATCTTGGACAACCAAATTGAGAATATGTGCAATGCATCTCATATGCAAGTATTGAGATCTTACAGATGAACACCCCCAAGATATTAGTTTGCTTTTCAAAAACACAAGGGCAACATCGTTACTAGATGCATTATCTACAATGATGGTAGAAATGTTTTTTACGCCCCACTCAACCAAACAAACCTCAAAAGCTTTGGCAATTGCATCCCTTTTGTGTGATTGGATTGACACAAAAGATATTATCTTTTTGTTCAACTTCCATTCGGCATCAATATAATGTGTAGTTATGCACATATAATTGATCCATTGCACTGATGTCCAAGTATCAGTGATCAAGCTAACACGTTGTGAGTGTTCCTTAAAATACTTTTTAAGTCTATTCCGCTCTTCAACATAGATGGAAAATATGTCTCTATTAATCGTCCATCTAGACGGTATTTTAAACATTGGACAAGCTTCTTGCATAAATTGTCTAAATCCCCTACCCTCTACAAATTTGAAAGGCAGTTCACCCATGATGATCATCTTAGCCATTGCTTTCCTAACATTTTCTTGATTAAACACCCAATTGGTTAAAACACTTTCATTGCTTTCACCCCTCAAACCGAATGCCAACATGGATTGTCTAGTTTCTTTGGACCGTGGATTCTTAAGGCATGAAAGCGAATGATTCTTTAACGAGGACGTGCCATATTTTTTCAGGTCGGCCACATATGTTTTCTCACAATATTTGCATTTCCTTTTAATAAAATTACCTTCCGGGCTTAAGATTTTTTCAAAATGATCCCATACATGAGATCTTGTTTCAGTAGCTTTACGCTTCTTTGGTTCAAGGGGTGCACTACTTTCAGCTTGAGATCGAGACATATGTGAACTGTAAATGAACAATCAATTCAACATTCAACAAATTGACAAAACAGTAAGGTGTCCACAACTCCACATAAATCAATTCAACATTCAACAAATTGACAAAAGTAATAACATATTAACATATGATAATCAAGTATCAACTGCCCACAAATTGGTGCCAACTGCCAAGCTAAATGGAGTAATGGACTTACACACAGTTACACTTACTGAGTTACTTCAAAGTTTGTTACAGTGTACATATGGTAAAAGTTAAGAAGGTTTGAATAAATTGACCACAGGTATGAAAGATAAAAGACATATCTAAATATCTAATGACATAAAATGGAAAAGAAGTGGAGTAAACAAGATTTAAGATGGGGACAACACTAGATACCTTTGTGGGTGGTTTGACCCCTGCAGGTGGTTGAGCTATATGTTTATGAATTATGATAATCCGGAAGTCAGTATATAGCAATTAGCACATCTGCAATGCAAACCAAAAAAGTAGATAAGTAGAGACTAGAGACTTAGAGAGAAAACTAGAAAATAGAAATCAACATTCAAAAACCCAAAATAAGAATCAAAACAGCAAAACCCCAAAATAAGAATCAAAAGTTCAAAACAGCAAAACCCCAAAATAAATACGTAGAGACTAGAAAGTAGAGAGAGTAGAGAGAGTAGAGAGTGTACATTGTATAACAGTGGTAGTCGTCGCCACCACCGGTGGACAGTGGCTGGACCGCTGGAGCCTCTCCTCAGTGGACTGGACAGTGGCTCGCTGGAGGAGATGAATCGATGAGACGATGACGATCAGAGACAGACGATGAATCTTGCGAGTATGCGAGCGAAGTAAGAGAGTCAGAGCGCAGAGAGGTTCGAACTTCGGTCTTAAAAATTGGAATGAATCTGGACTTAAAATTGAAATTGAATATTGAAATTAGGTTTACATATATAATAACGCTGAATTTAAAAGGTTCGGATATTCGGGTCAGACGGGTTTGGGATTTGGGTACCCAACCCGATCCTACTATACCCGATATTAATTTCGTATCGGTGCACTTCGGGTTCGGATATACCGGATATCGGGTGGGAGTCCTAAATTCGGGTCGGGTCAGGTATCTCGGGTTGGGCAGGTTCTGCTCACCCCTACTCTTTACCCTTAGCGAATTCCCCTACTTCACGGCGACCTGAAAAGGTTTTAGTTTTTGAAAAACGAGGGTTAGACCGAAGGTCTAGTGAGTTCCCTCTGGCATTCACTCAGTCAACCAAGTAATGAAGAATTCAAGAAATTAAATAAAATTTAATTCTTTAACGATAAACACCACAACCACAAAAAAATACTTCTTGCTCACACCGTCGTCATTGAAAAAGGACGACGCAACTGGCTAACACTGCCTAAAGTAGACACACCCCCATTGGAATTTACGGGACACACTCCCCGTATGAGCGAAAACAGGACACACCCCCCGACTGGAACACATACGGGACACCCCCCCGACTTATGCACATCTACCAATTTATAATGTATGCATACATATAATTACAACAACATTATCAACGGATCTACGAAATAAATCTCACAATCACAACGGACACTCCCTTTCGCACCCTTATGTTCGGTCCAACTCCTACTCGATCACCTTGAAGAAGATTATTTCAGACTTGAAATGCACAGCAGAATACTCCCTTCCTTGTTCTTCCCCAAAATAGCTCTAATCGTTCTTCCCCCCTTTCTCTATAATCAGCCGCCACACCAACTATAAATTCCCTAGGGCTAGACCCCTTTTATTAAAGAAGTTTCATTTAACTCCTTCCACTTTGATCTTCTATCCGACACACACCCAAACTCTAAAATTTTATATTTGGACTCGGTCATTACTTTATCCTCCCCTCAAAAGAATTTCGTTCCCAGAATTCCTTCGCTGAACAAACGTGGGTACTGGGACCTCATGTCCTCCTCCACTTCCCATGTTGCCTCCTGGCCTCTATGGAAATCCCATTGAACTTTCACCAAATGAATCTCTTTGTTTCTTAGTTTCTTCACTTTGAAATCCAAAATCGCTACCGGTTTCTCAACATAACATAATTTCTCATCCACTCGAATGTTCTCTAACGGTACCGCCACATCTGCTTCCGCTAAACACTTCTTTAAATTAGAAACGTGAAACGTAGGGTGTACTCCTCGCAATTTATCGGGTAACTTGAGCTTGTAGGCTACCTTTCCAACACGTTCACTGATCACAAAAGGCCCTACAAACCTAGGTTTCAACTTTCCTTTCTTTCCGAAACGTACAATGCCTTTCCATGGTGAGACCTTTAACATCACCTTGTCTCCCACTTGAAACTCTAATGGTTTCCTTCGCTTATTATGCGTACATTTCCTGCCGTTCTTGCGCCGTCTTTAGCCTTTCTCGAATCTGATTCACCATGTCGGTTGTCACTTGTACTATCTCTGGACCCGCCAATTGTCTGTCCCCCACCTCATTCCAACACAAGGGCGTGTTGCACTTACGTCCGTACAATGCCTCAAATGGTGCTGCTTGAATACTGGCGTGATAATTGTTGTTATATGAGAACTCTATCAATGGTAGATGAAATTCCCATGAACCTTTGAAGTCCATCGCACATTCTCGCAACATGTCTTCTAACGTTTGGATGGTCCTTTCACTTTGGCCATCCATTTATGGGTGATAAGCAGTACTCATCTTGATTTGCGTTCCCAACTCCCTTTGAAGACTCTTCCAAAAAGTTGACGTGAATCGACCATCCCGATCTGAAACGATAGATGTCGGCACTCCATGCCTAGACACTATCTCATCCAAATACAACTTAGCTAATTTTTATAATGGGTACGTCTCCTTAATTGGTATAATATGGGTAGACTTTGTGAGTCTATCCACTATCACTCAAATGGCATCGTGCCTCTTTGGTGATCGCGGCAATCCGGTAATAAAGTCCATCGCGATTTCGTCCCACTTCCATACCGGTATTTCCAACGGCTGAAGCTCCCCATAAGGTCTTTGATGTTCAGCCTTAACCTTTAGTCATGTTAAGCACTGCTCGACGAAATATGCAATGTCCTTCTTCAAACCCGGGCACCAATAGTTTTGCTTCAGATCTCGGTACATCTTATTGGTTCCCGGATGAACGGAATAAAGAGACTTATGTGCTTCTTCCAATACTTTCTTCCGGAGGCTGCCCAACTTTGGGACCCATACTCGACCACCGAAACATCTCACTCCACGACTGTCAGTGATCAACGAGCTCACCACTCCTACTATTCTATCACTCTTCCATTTCTCTTCTAAAAGCGCTTCCTTTTGTAGACTCTTGATTTCCTCCAAAAAGTCAGAAGTTGCCTCGACTCGAAACGCCACTATTTTCGTCGAATTACCACGTTCTTTCCGACTCAAGGCGTCGACCACTACATTGGCTTTACCCAGATGGTAAATGATTTCACAATCATCATCGCTTAACAGCTCCATCCACCTCCGTTGTCTCATATTCAACTCTTTCTGATTGAACAGGTGTTGGAGGCTCTTGTGGTCACTATAAATCTGGTACTTAACTCCGTACAGATAATGTCTCCATAACTTCAACGCGAAAACTACTGTTGCCAACTCCAGATCACGCGTCGGGTAGTTTTTCTCGTGCTCCTTTAATTGACAAGATGAGTAGGCGATCACCTTCCCTTCTTGCATCAGTACACACCCTAACCCCAACTTGGAGGCATCACTAAGCAGTGATAAAAACATTCATTTGAGATAAAAAGAAATTATAGTTAAACTCAGATATTACCTCAGAACCATCGGATGATGTATCCTCTTCCTCATCATCAGATTTGTCATCTTCTATAAAGCACATGGCCGCAGTTTCCTCATTTTCAGCCTCGGTGTCCGAATGATCCAACCAGTATTCTTCTTCGGCCAACAGGATGGTTCCACTTTCTTTCTTTTCAGCAAGAGCCAACTTCTTTCGGTAAAAAGCAGCATCCTTTACCACTTTGACTCTGCAGTCCTTAACCATATGTCCAGGCTTTCCACAGTTAAAATAGTTAACCACCTTTTTCTCCTCCTTCTTCTGTTCAACCACCTTAGCTGGTTCATACTTTGGAGTGTATGTCTTTGAAGAAGCACCAGGTTCTATCTTTTTAGAACCAGAAGTAAACAGCAGGTTGTTTGAACCAGATTTGTGCTTGAACCTCTTCTGATAGTGCTGAGTCAAAAGTATCATGGCCTTCTCTAGAGCTTCGCCATCATCATCCGTTGATCCATCATAAGTTGTTTCAGTCAAAGCTTGCTCAGCCAGTTGACTAGGTAAAAGAGCAATAGGATCTACTGACAGAGGCTTGTTCTTCTTATCCAGTTTCGCCTTCTTCTCCATTACCAAGATTCATCTGTCATCAAGATTTCGTATAACTCGTGAATTGGCATGGTTGAGATTCTGACATCGTTTCTCATTCTGTGGCATGACTTGTTCCACTCAGGTTGTAAAGCGTTTAGAAACTTCAAGTTAGCCTCCAACTCAGTCTTGGTAACTTTAATCTTGTAGAGATCATTGATAACAACCAAGAATCGATCAAAAACATTTTTCAAACTTTCCGCATCCTTGGCCTTGAACTTTTCAAAGTTGTTCATGTACCTGGTCTGTCATAACTGAGTAGACATTGCAGTACCAAGCATAATCTTCTCAAGTTGTGTCCATATCATCATTGGGTTGTGTTTGAAGCAATCGATTATGTTATAGATGGAGTTGGGAAGAGCAAGGATAAGATTTGATTTGGCCTGACTATCAGCTTGATGTCGTAACATCTCATCAGCATCATATTCCCTTAAGGCTTTCTCAACAGAGGTAGCAACAGAAGTTGCTGTAGCTGGAATAACTTTTCTTGGTATTTCCATAGGACCCTGAGTCAGTGATTTCATCATGTTCTCCCCATTCGGTTGCCTTTCAATAAAGTTGATGAACCGATCCTGCCACTGTTCGAATTCATTCTCATTGATGAGAACTGGTGGACGAGAATCAGACCCCAAAGACATCATGACGTCATTCTTGTAGATCTGTGCTTGCAAAGACATTTTGTGAAAAAATCAGAAAATTTAGAAAATTTTCTAAGTATGAGAGACCAGCAAACTAGAGGTTTGCGTTTGTAATGAGGAGCGCAAAGAAGGTTTTGCGCTTGCAGAGGGGAACGCAAACTGAGCTTTGCGTTTGCTTCGTGAAACGCAAAGTGAAGCTTTGCGTTTGTAGACTTCGCGGGTGAGAGACTTTGCGGGTGAGAGACTTTACGGGTGAGAGACTTTTTGCGGGTGAGTGACTTTGCGTTTGATGCACTAAGACTTTTGACTTGAAGAGAGAAACGCAAACAGATGGTTTGCGTGTCAGACTAGAACCGAGAAACTTGGCTTTGCGTTTCCAATGAGAATCGCAATCCTGAAAAAATTACTAACATACGAGTTAGATCACAAAATCTATGAAGGAATGTAAGAGGCGCAAAGCATAAGAATCACACGCAAACATATATGAATCACACGCAAACTCTCATGAATGAAACGCAAAGTTCAGGAACATTAGTAATTCATGCAGAGACTATGAATGACACGCAAAGTATATAAATGACACGCAAACTCACCTGAATGAGACGCAAACTTCATAAACTCAACCAATTCACGCAAGATCAACTACAACTTCGAAATTTAACCAAGAAAAGCATACACTGAACTTCGAAAACTTCTTTCTAACAAATTTTATCAAACAATTTCGATTAAAATCAACAAAATCTAAAAATTCGACAAAGAACAGAACGAGAACGGCGTTTTTTCCAGAAAAACACAAAATCACCAAATTGAGAATTAAATCATGTTTTTTTTAAGGAAAACTTTGTGAATCAAATACAATCGATTATCACAAACGCAACTAAAGAAATCAAATTCGCACAAATTCAATCACAAATAGATTCAAATTTTATGAGAAATCAAGAAAACGAGATTTTCTTGAAAAAATTCAAGAAAATCGATCAAATTTTCGATTTCAATCACAAATTCAGATATAGAAAAACAATCTCTCAATCCTCTCAAGATTCAGATTGCTCTGATACCAATTGAGAGTCCAAGATCACTGATTCTTTAGAGAGAGAAAGTAGAGAGAGAAAATATTGAAGCGCAAAGTAAACTGATGTATTGAAAGTGAGTGCAAAAATTACAAAACAAAGGCTCTAAGGGGACTTAAATACCCCTAGCCTTTACAATACAGAAATGAACAATAAGCACAGTAAAAGCTAGAAAATAAATACAATGATTACTATAAAAACAGATCTAATGATTGATACTCTGAATGCGCATCGGTCCACATAAATCAATGTGAATGAGTTCAAGGGACCGAGAAGTACTTGGAACGGCTTTAGGCTTGTGAGAAGCCTTTTTCATCTTGCCCATTTCATAGGCGGCACATAGGTGATCTTTTTCGAACTTAAGATCTGGCATTCCCTTCACGTGTCCACCGAGCACCAACTTATTGATAGTCTTAAAGTTCAGGTGCGAGAGTCTACGATGCCATAGCCAACATTGTTCGGCAGAGGCTTTGGACATCAAACAAACTTCCTTATCTGCTTTCAGAGACGAGAGGTAAATCGTGTAGAGATTTGTGCGACGCGTTCCAGCAAGAATTTCTTTTCTGTCTTTAGTCCGAACGCTGCACCTTGTTGATTTGAAGGTGACCTCTAGATTCTTATCGCAGAATTGACCTATGCTGAACAAGTTGTGACCAAGACCTTCAACGTAGGACACTTTCTTGATCGTGATTTTGTCCTTAACGATATTGCCATAGCCCATAATGGGAGAATAGTGGTCATTCCCAAAACGAACATTTCCACAAAACTTCTCGGTGAAGTTTGTGAGAAGCTCCCTTCTTCCGGTCATGTTCTTAGAGCAGCCTGAATCTAAATACCACACATGACCGTCCTGCAAAACAAGTTATTTCTTTTTAGGTACCCATTCGTAAATGGGTCCTCTGGGGTTAGATTTAACACCCGACTTGGATGCCCGTTTAGACTTGGGTCTGTTTCTATGACGGGGAACATCAAACTTAGAATATGAATGGGACACATGATAGGAACCAAACCAATCAGATGCAAAACGACGATCAACAAAATCATTCGATCCACAATAGGAGCAACAAAGACAATCATGAGACAGTTGAAGTAATTGAGGAATTGAATAAACTTTTAAAGGTAAAAATCCATTACATTCAACCACAGGTTTGGAATTAAAAACATCATGACTGTTATTGTTTTTCCTAGACTTTAAAACTGGATTCACTAATTCTGGTGTCGACGTGCTCTCCTTAGACTTCTTAGCTACCCATGCATATTTGACTTCTTTGCATCGACCAAAAGTATCTGAAAGACCGTTAAACCCATAGTCAGAAGATTTGAAATTTGAAGATTGTTGCCTTTTAGAGCGACCGGTCTTTTTCTTCTTTTGTGAACGCTTTTTAGATTTAGACTTTGAATAATTGTTCACAAAAGATTTTTGTGGGGCAGATGTGGAACATTCACCCTTATAAAATTTTACCGAAGGCTCGCAAGAAGACTTTAGAAAATCAACGTGACTTGGTAAAGAAGGATTAAAATCAAATTGGTTTAAATTATCATCTAAACACACCTCAGAATTCAAGAAGGCGGAAAATTCCATTTCCTCATCAGAAGGAGCCTTATCACTTGATGAATTCAGGACATCGGAAGAATTTGTTTCTAAAGATTGAGGCTCTTTTCCTTTGTTCGAATAATTTGGTGACGAGTCACCCAAAAAGGCTTTACAGGAAGATGTGTCGGAGGCAGGATAAGAATTTTCAGACATATGAGATTTCTCACTTTGGAGAATTGTAGGCTTAGCTTGAGGCTTAGCCTTGTGAAGTTGCTCTTTTAGACGATCTGCTGCCAAAGCAGCCAGTTGTGAATTTAACTTCTTTATTTCTGTCTGAAAGTATTCTTTTTCCTTATCTGATACACTTTCCTTTTTATTGGAATTGAGGCACTCAATTTGGGATAAAAGTTTTTGTTTTTCCTTTTGAAAACTCTCCCTCTCCTGTTCAAATGACGTTTCTAGTTGAACAATTTTATTTTCCAAAATCAGAGGTAGAACATAAACTTTATGGTCCAAAGGTTCCTCCTCAGTTTGAACAGTTTTAGCATCAAGTTCAGCTTATGTGTAGCTTCTAAAATAGTCATTTGACAGGAAACAGGGTTTTTCTTCGTTGTAAGACGCATTTAAAGAATCATAAACAAAAGGAAGTTTCATTTTAGTAAAGTTCTCCCTTTGCAAATTATCCTCTTCCATTTCCTCATCATCAAGTGGTTTGGTCCAATTGATTTTGTATTTTGGATAGGTCTTGTCTAATCCAAGAAATTTGAACGCATATAACGTAGGAACTTTGGATAAGGCCTTTTCAGATAATAGGGGTTATCGTAACCGATACCCGTATCCGCATGCTTGGGTTCTTTTGGTGCAATAAGATTAAGCGTTTGATGAGATTGACCAATTTTATAAAGTTTCCTTTCAAGCTCCTTTAATTGATTAGATAATCTTTGATTTTCATTTTTGTAAGCCACGCTTTGAGTCACAATATCAATTTTCTCATTTTCTGACATACGAAGCTCATAGGTAAGATTATCTACTTTGGTCTTTAGCTCTTGTTATTCTTTTGAACAACTCTCACACTCTTCTTTTAAATTTGAAATGATGCACAGGTTGCTAGCAATTTCTAAGCTTTGATTTTCAATACATTCAGACTGTGCAGAAACTCGTTTTTCTAGAGATGAGATGAGTTGTTCTTTTTCTTTTATGAGTAGCTTGTAATAGTCTAGTTTATGCATAGTAAGTTGCATCTGATCAAGTAAAGCTTCTTGGTAAGGAGCACATACCTGACATGGAGAATTACGATCTTCATCATTAGTGCCAGGCAGTGATGAATGCTTGCCCATGAAACACAAGTGTGCTTCAGCATCCTCAGGTTCTTCATCAGATACTTCCATCCAGTAGTCATCTTCAGCCATTAGAGCCTTACCTGCTTCCTTTTCTTTAGCCAGCAGCAATTTGGCTCTGTAATAATCTGAATTGCGCACGACAGGTTTGCGACAATCCTTGGCAAAATGACCCAACTGACCACAGTTGTAGCATTTGATTGGCTCCTCTTTTGGCTTCTCTTCATGTCTCTTTTCAGACTTCTTTCCTTCTTCAACACGTCTCTTCCCTTCAGACTTCTCTTGATGATCACGGCGAGTAGAGAATCTTTGCTTGTTTGAAGACTTGTTAAAGAACTTCCTCTTCTGGAATGCTTGAGTCAGGAACAACATCGCTTATTTCATCTTGATGTATTCTGGATCTGAGTCACTGTCAGGATCTTCGGGTTCAGAATCACTTTGCACTGGTTCCTTTCCAGACGAGCGGCAGAAAGATTTACCTCGTTTATCTGATACAAGTGCTAACGGATCAACTATCGGCTTTTCATCTGCTTTCTGATTCCCCATCAACTCCATAACTTCCTCTTCATCCTGGAGCAACATTTCATAAAGTTCATGTAGATAAAGCTTCTCCAGGGTCAGAGTATGACGGATATCAGAGACGAACGGCTTCCATTCAGGCTGGAGGTTGTTCATGAACTTTATGTTGTTCTCAGTGTTCATATTTGTGATCTTGTTTTTCTGGAGATCATTCAGAAGCATGTTGAACCGTTCATAGGTTTCTGTGAGCATCTCGCCTTTTCTGGCTTTGAAGCCATCATATCGGATGATGCAATTTGTCACCTTCAGCTGATTGTTGATGTGGCTCCCCATCATCATTTTCTCAATCTGGTCCCACATTCCTTTCGCAGTTGCCTTGTAACTGTCGATCCAGGCATAGATGTCGTTGGGAAGACTTTGTAGAAGATAGGACTTTGCTTGCTTTTCAGCCTCGTACAAGCTCTTTTCTTGAGGAAGAAACTCACCGATAGTTTTCCGAACTGAACGATCTGGTCGACCTTCGGCTGGGTTTCCAGGTATGACTTTCATTGGCCAGTCTTGTGGCCCTTCTTTCAGACACTTGTAAATATCCTCGTAGTTTGATTTCACTTCAATAAAGTTCATGAAGCAATCGTGCCACTGAGGGTATTCCCCCCGATAGAGTACCGGGGGTTTTTGATCCGAACCGATAGCTAAAGCGTCTCTTGACTTCATCTTAACTCATTTAACTTAAATAGCACTGTAACGATCGTGAGACAAGCAGGATGATCCAAAAATAATATATCTATAACACAGTAAACATAATAGGACAAGAACCCGGTCGAGCAGGGTACCGGTCAACAAAAAATATCGGTTCATAGATTATCGGTCAAGCTGGGTACCGGTCGGGACAAGGATCCGGTCAAGGAATGAACAGGTCGCGGAGTACCGGTCGACGAGCGTACCGGTAAAGGCAATGTCCCGGTCGATCTTATGTCGGTCAGTAGGTATCGGTCGACAAGAGTGGACCGGTAAAGCAAGCTACCGGTCGATGGGGTGGACCGATAAAGCTAGGTATCGGTCGACAGGGTGGACCGGTAAAGCAAGGTACCGGTCGATAAGGTGGACCGGTAAAGCAGGGTACCGGTCGATAAGGTGGAACGATAAAGCAGGGTACCGGTCGATAACAGATAAACAGATAAGGACCGATAAAATCAACAGATAAAGAACCGATAAACACGAAGAACAGATCGATGAACTCGATGAATCTCAAGATCAATCGAAATCGCTCTTAACCCAGAAAAACAAACGACCCAGAAATTTAACAACCAATAAATTCAGATGATATGCCAAAACCAGAATCAAATAAACAGATAAGAACTCAAAAACTCAATCGACCGGGATTTTTTTTTTTTGATTTTTAAGAACACACAGACCCGGTCGATAAACAACCCAGATTAAACCCAGAAATCAATTTCACACAGGACTCAACCAAAGTTGAATCGATCGATCGAAAACAAATTGATTTTAAGATCGATAGTGCAGAAAACAGTTTAATCAATTCTCAACAGATCAATCAAGCCAGAACACAAACTATGGCAGATAAACTGATAAAAGAGATTAACACAAAATAGTCGATTAAAGGGTTTTAGACAAACCTTTTCTGGATCAAACCTTCAGTCTCTTTGCTCTGATACCAATTGTAGATCCCAGTACAGTGCAATCAACAGAAAATATTATCAAAGATGAACAGTAATGTAGCCACAACCTCTAGTCATATGATTAATATGCAATCAAAGGTTACAGGTTTACAGAAAGAATTTCTGATCAGAGAAAAGTAAACCTGTTGACTAGAGATCTGGAAAATTATGAGACTAAACTGATAATTAAACTAAAACAGCCTTTATATACTTCGGCTTTACAAACATATTGGGCTTATGGGCTTGGGCCCATCTAATTAAATAAAACTATTCAATAATTACAAACTGAACCCTGAACTTCTATTTAACATATAATTCACCCTAACATCCTACTTTTTCCTATTTAAAAAAATTGTTTCCATCTTTATTTAGTAATTCAGATTTTTTTTCTTGCGACGTTTGTCAAAAGTCAAAACATACTAGAATCCCTTTTCCTATTCATAAATATTGTGCATCAAGTCCTTTTTCTCTTATTCATAGTGACGTGTGGGTCCATCTAAAATTCCATCTCTTTCCAAGAAAAGGTGGTTTCTTTCTTTTATTGATGGCCATTCTTGTGTGTGTTGGAGTTATCTGTTAAAAGACAAAACTGAAGTTGTTGGTGTGTTTGAAAAGTTCTATGTTATGATTCTTACACAATACGATTCAAAAATAAAAATCCTGCGCACTGACAATGGCACGGAGTATGTCAATTCAGCCATGTCTACCTTTACTACCAAACATGGTATCATACACCAAAGTTCGTGTGTCAACACACCACAACAAAATGGGGTTTCCGAGCAAAAAAATCGTCACTTATTAGAGGTATCCCGGTCCTTGCTATTCCAAAGTCATACACCTAAATACTTTTGGGGTGATGCAGTTCTCATAGCATGTTATCTCATCAACCGGCTACCATCTCTAATACTAAATTACCATAATCCTTTTTCGGTTCTCCATAAATCTTTTCCAACCTATCCTATTTCGACCAATCTTGATTTAAGAGTCTTTGGGTGCTCCGCATTTGTGCACAACCACCATCCCCACCGATCCAAACTTGATCCTAGAAGTATCAAATGTGTCTTTATAAGGTATTCTTCCTTCGAAAAGTGGTATAGGTGTTATTGTCCCATGGAAAAGAAATACTATGTTTCTCATGATGTCACATTCCATGAGAATCAGATTTACTATTCATCCTATCCCCATCCGAAACAGCAACCACCAACTCTAGTTGGCTCTCCAGGTTGAGAACAATTTTGGGGTTCAGATCAACCACTTGCATCTTCCTCATTCCAGCCTTCTCTTCCAACTGACACCCAACCTCAAAAAGAAAACCAGCCTTCTATCCAAACAGTTACAGACGCACAAGGTAACACTCCACCTTCTCCATCACCTACTGTACCATAAACATCCCTACCTGAATCCTTCCCGATCACATATAGCTGAAGGAAACAGGTCAAGCCGAAGTCTGTTGCACACTAAGAGTTGCCCTCTTCATCTGATCTTGATCAACCGATTGCAACCCGAAAAGGTACACGCTCTTGTACACAACATCTTATTTCTGATTTTCTTGGTTACCAAATCTCACTACATCTATTCGAACTCTTGTTTCAAATATGTCTCTAATTGAGGAACCGAAGAACATTCAAAAGGCCTTACAAGACCGCAATTGGAGGGTTGTTGTGTTCGATGAGTTGCGATCCCATGAGAAAAATCACACTTGGGTCGTTGTTGACAAGCCACGAGATAAGAAACATGTGGGTTGTCGTTGGGTATTGACAGTTAAATACAAGAGTGATGGGTCTATTGAGCAGTACAAGGCGCGGTTAGTGGCCAAAGGCTAGACACAAACATATGTGATCGACTATCAGGATACTTTTTCTCCCGTGGCGAAAATTAATACCATTCGGGTTCTATTGTCACTTGCTGCCAATTATGATTGGCCTCTTTATCAGCTTTACGTGAAGAATGTGTTTCTTAATGCCACGCTTAACAAGGAAGTCTACATGGACTTTCCCATTGGTTTTCACAGACCGACAGGCCCCAATAAGGTGTGTCGACTTAAGCGAGCTATCTATGGCTTGAAACAATTACCTAAGGCATGGTTCGATCGCTTCACTTCCACGATTAAACGGTTTGGATATCTCCAAGACCATGTTGATCATACTCTCTTTTATCTTCATGACCATGGTAAGATTGTTATTTTGATTGTTTATGTAGATGATATCATCATCACAGGGAATCATGTCGTCATCATCACCAAAATTAAAGCTCATCTAGCAAAATCTTTTGAAATGAAAGATCTTGGTACACTACGGTATTTCTTGGGTATGGAGATTGCACACTCTAAATCTATAATTAGCTTGTCTCAACGAAAGTATACCTTAGACTTTCTAAAAGAGACTGGGATGTTGGGTTCTCGACCAGCATCTACTCCTATGGACCCTAACCTCAAACAAAGTGCTACTTCCACGGTTCCAGTCGACAGGGGGAGACTTCAGCGCCTCATTGGTCGACTGATTTACCTAGCACATACCAGGCCCGACATCACGTTTGCAGTCAACTACGTGAGCCAATTCATGCATTCACCATCCCAGTGCCATCTTGATGCAGTCTACCGAATACTAAGATACCTGAAAGGTACTCCAGGCCACGGATTGATATTTAACAAACATGAAGATCGAAGATTTGAAGTCTTTACTGATGCAAGTTGGGCAAGCTCTCTAAGTGATTGGCGATCTACCTCGGGGTATTGTTCATATGTGTTTGGAAACCTTGTTACATGGCGAAACAAGAAACAAGGAGTTGTCTAAAGAAGTAGTGCTAAAGCCAAATTGAGGGCCACAACTCTAGGTATATGTGAAGCACTTTGGCTAAGGAAATTGTTAAGGGAGCTAAATATCTCTGTAAAGCAGCCGATGCATATCTGGTGTGACAATAAAGCTGTTTTTTTCAATGACACATAATCCTGTTCATCATGACATGACTAAACATGTGAAAATTTACAGACATTTCATTAAGGAGAAGATCGAAAAGGGAATTCTGAAGATCTTCTACATTTCCACAACTCAACAGGTGGCTGATATCCTCACTAAGGCACTGAATATGCCTTCCTTTGATAAGCTAAAAGGCAAGCTTCGATTGTATAATATATACCATCCAGCTTGAGGAGGAGTGTAGACAAATTCAAAGATAAGGAAAGTGTTAAGTTTGGTATAGATAGACTCCAATAAAAAGGGAGTTATCTTTAGAATAAATCTTTTCGTTATTTGTTGAGTAGTCTTTTGTTGTTGGTCCCGAAGGTGCTTAACAAGTTTGTAGAAGGGGGGGGGGGTTGAATACAAACACAGAAATTAAAGTTTAATAAATTGTTTATTGATAAATCAAAATACAATTTACAAGTTTGATGCGGAATAAGATTAAGACAGACTCAATCTAAACAAACTTAAAAAAACACTAAGATGGTTGCACAAGAAATTCAGAGAATGGGGGATTTTAGAGAGATAGAAAACAAGGGTTTCTATTATGGAGTTCAAGGATTGAGCACACCTTCAGATGAAGGGGTGAGCTTCCTATTTATACCCTATGCATTAAATGCATGGCAGGGCACTTTACACGTGGCGTTCATAGATTGGCTTTGGGAGTCTTACTTTTGGAGACATGCTTTTGGCCGTTTTATGAATAGTGTAGTTGACAGAGTTGTTGTACGATTTGTGGCAGAGACGTGTCCGTTCTGACACATCGTACTGGTTGTGCAAGGTAAGACAAAAGAAAACTTGAGGCATAAGCTTTGTGATCGTTGATCGCTGAGTATCTCTTCTTCCAGAGATAAAGAAGTTCAGCTATCGCTGAAGCTTTTCCTCAGGCTTCTTCGCGTAAGTAGATTCGTCTGGTCTTCGCTGATATCCGCATCAGGTCACTAGTAGACTTATCTATTGTTCAGTGGCTTCGTCTTCGATTCAGCTATGAACTATGTTGACGCGAGACTTGTCTTCAGGGATTACGTTAACTGTGTTACATGGGAAACGATCAGCGATGACTGAACAGACTCAGTTTGATCGCTGAAAGTGAAACACATACATATTAAATGTTTACAGAAAGGTCATCAGCGATAACTGAACAGACTCAGTCTGATCGCTGATGATGAAACACTAATACATATAATAACGTAATTTTCACTAAGTATAAAAGAGGGTCGTTATCAAATCACTGAGAGAGTTTGGATCAACATTTGTATATATATATATATATATATATCTTGTATTGTAAAATCATAATGTAATATACAATTTCATATTCTCCTAAAAGTCTTTAATCATACATCGTATACAAAGTGAAACTATAAGTAGTTCGACCAAACTCTTTTATTCATTAATTTGAAGAGATAAGAATGCACAAGTAAACAAATATACACATTCAAGAAAGAAATGCTACCTTAGCTCCATGTTGAGCTGAAATTCTGGATGCCCTAACACCACCACTACCAGCACCAGTTAGAAACATATCAAAATCATACAAGTAGTCTCACCCACATCCCTATCGATCAGCATCTTCCTCGACATGATTAGAATACTAAATCCACATAAAATTGCACAAGGTATTAACAATCGATCAATAGTATGTAATATATCCATTTCCTACTTATCCGATACTCGACCAGGATGTAACAAATCCAAAGAAATTGAAAAAATCAGATCCATAACACACCACGTATAACGATAGCCTATAATTTATCACGGAATTTTCACTTTTCTGTAGAAAAACAATCCCAGTTACTGGATTTGAGGCTCAGCGATTTACAACATCGATTTCAAGGGAAATCATAGGAGCAACAATACTAAAACATACATAATGAATATGAATTGTGTATTTTACAAATCTTATAAAATCATAACATCTTCCACCTGGGTTTTTATAAAATCCTTTCAGAAAAGAAGAATTTCTAGAAAACCCATCTTCAAATGCACGTTATTTCAACTAAATTCGTCCTTAATCAATTAGATTTTGCATCTCTAAACTACCGTACACAAAATCTTTCATTTGGGTCTTTCTTGCAATTCATCTTCATAATTAATATCTGTTTTTTCAGAAAATTCTTTAGTGGCTTTTCACATTTCCTATAAGCATACATTTAATTATGTTGGCATGTTCATGCTATGTTTATATAAACGCGCTTTATATATATTGTTGATAATTAGATGTATGTATACATTTGTTTCGGAAGTTTTGTCCTAAGTCGGGGAGTGTTGCCCGCCTGATCGTACCGGGGAGTGTGGCTCGTTTATGCCATTGGGGTGTGTCCCCAAAATAAGGCAGTATGAGACAGACATACCGTATTTGACGGCAGTGTTGGTTAGTAGTGTTAGTTGCGCTCGCGAGGCGTAAAGTGTGATGAATGTTTGGTCAGTAGAGTGAGTTACGCTCGTGAGGCGTAAGGCTTTGTTTAAATGTTTTAAATAATATTTGAACTGTTGCAGTAGCGCTTGGAGGGGACTCACTAGACTATCGGTCTAACCCTCGCTCTTTCAAATATATAATCCTGTTTCAGGTTATCGCAAGGTAGCAAGTACCGGTAAGGGTAAGGAGAAGATGTGAGCTTTTATTCAGAAGCTAGAAGACTCCTTATAGTATTTCCTTTTTGACTTAGTTGTGTAATAGGTTGTCGTGACAAACCTTATTCTTTTGAATTGTAGGCTTGGGGCCGTTTCTGGTTGAAATATTATATTTTGATGTAATTAAAGTTTGGGTTGTTACACCTGCAACACGAAATCAGTCTTTGGCTTTTGTACCCACTGGTATTTGGGTCCATATTTGTTAGTTGCAGTTCTTATGAGAGTAACTGAGTAAGAACCATACCAGAAATGATCACTCGTTTTATGAACATGATCATGTGTACGACAATAAGAACAATAATATTTCTTTTTAGACAACCTGATTAACTGATCTCTCGAATAGACATCATCAGGTTTACCTTTTCGCACATTGTTCTTCTTGGATTTAGTCTCATGTACACATGTATTCTTTCCTTTCAGCTCTTCTTTCTTCTCATCTTTCTTCTTTTCTTCAACTGGTTTTACCTTCCACACCAACTTGTCTTCTTCATATCTTCTTCTTCTTCTTCTGTATGTATCTGAACCATCAACATTTTCATCAAAGAAAATGTTAGTAGTACGAATCTGATCATATGATTTAACTAACCTTCTTGAAGAAACAGTTTTCAGATGTGAGCTTGAGGCTGTCTTTTTGAAGTCAGATGAATTATTTCTAGGTGTGTGGATTTGTGACTCTGGATTCGTTTGCTCAATCACCACCACCTTTGAAACAATCTTTTCAAGCTCTTTTAACTTTGAGGAATAATTATCCCTTTCTTTGACAAGTAAGTCGATCTTTTTCTTGAATTCAGACTTCGCTTTCTGCTCTTTCAGTGCATTTTCAGATAGTTCAGATAACTTTTCAGTCAGCTTTTTAATCTCAGATTCAAATATACTTCTTTCTTCTTCAAATCCATTCTCAGCATCCTTTCTCTGGCCGGATATTTCTTTGAAGAATCCAACATTCTTTTGTTCAATGGCCTTCTTTTCCTAGGCAAACTTTTCTCTTTCAAGAATGATCACTTTCTCAAAATCAGAAACTTGTTGAGAAAGCTTTATACATTTCAGCTCAACTGCTTTCTTCTCATCAGCACATTTTCTGGAAAACTCTGAAAATTTCTTAGCAAACTCTTTCTTACCTTTCTCAAAAGATGATCTCTCTTCAGCAATCTGCATTTTTAGCTTAGAAATCTTCTTTATCAGCTCTTCATTAGCACACTCTGTTTGCTGAATCTTGACACTTTGATCTTCTAAATCTGAGATCTTTCTTTTCAGCTCTGTATTCTTAGCTTCCAAAAACTTTACTCTTGAAGACATCTTTGGTTCTACCATTATTTTCTCAATATGTTCCCAAGCTGTTTTCTGTAGCCTTTTTACTTTCAAATTTGATAGAAATTTCTTTTGAAATCTCATCTGAAATTCCTTGCAATATAAAAGTTTTGGCTAATTTGTCAGCTTCATATCTTTTTCTTTGCTCGTTTGAGTACACCTAAAGTGGTAATGGAAGCTCTTCTCTTTTTCTTTCTTCATTATATACAACAGAAAAAACTTTCCTTGGAGTTATCATACGCCCTTCCCTCAGAGATATTCTGATATGATCCCCTAATTCATGTTGGTCAATGAAATCCAGGAACTGATTTTTCCATTGTTCGTACTCTCCTCTGAAAAGTACTGGAGGCTTCTCATCCATACTGATTGCAGGAGCTTCACTGGAAGTCATTCTGTTACAAAAAGAACTTGACAAAAATGATCGTAAGTCCAAATGAAATCACAAGAAAAATTGATTAACACTGAAATGAACTAGTTAAAGAAATTTCTGAAGTCCACTAAGTCTGGAATTCGCGAACACCAAAAAGATAACACTAGAACTCACACAAAATTCGCAAATTACACAAAGAAGATCAAAGAATTCGCAGGTTACAAATATAACCACAGAATTCGCAAGACACAAGAAATAACACTTTGCAAATTCTAAGAAATTCGCAAGTAACACAAGTGAATTCTTTGATTTTCTCAACACATTAGTTTAAGAATTCTTTTCAATTCGCAATATAGCTCTCTGTGAATCCTGTACTTATGTTTTCAGAAAATTCAACTTTGTGAATAAAGAATAATTCTATGAATTCTTAAGACTTTCTGCGAAAACTAGATAGTCTGAGAATTTCTCAAGGTTCCTGCGAATCCTAGAGAAAAACAAACAAGCCAATACAAATCCTTAATGATTCTCAACACAAAGGCCTGCTCAACCTAGAACATTCTCAACCAATACTCTAGAGAATCCTGCACTTGAAATTTTTCTGAAATCCAATAGCTCTGCGAAAAACAAAGATCTACGAAAACTCAATCTGCGAGTTCTTCAGGGCTATGCGAATTCTTCAGATCTGGTTGCGAATTCTATAACTTTCAAAGACAAATCGATCTGATTCACCCAAAGATCTATCTAGACATTGAATCTTGATCTCAAATTTTGACAATTAGACAACAAACACATCTAGAACCAAAATCTAGCACTGAATTTCAAAAACAAACACTCAAAGTACAAATCGATATATGATACAGTGCTTTGAACTCCTGAACTCAACAACAACAAATTCATCAAAATTGATGATCAATTACAGTGCAATTCATGATTTTAACTATACAAACTCATTCTAAAACAGTATACGAATACTTTCTTATCAATTACAGACACTAATTCAAACAAAAACTCAAGAACACAGTGTCGACAACTTTCTTGATTTGATTTCAATCTGGATTTGCTCTGATACCAATTGTTATTCCCAAATTCATCAAGTTCTAATTGTAAAACAGAAACATGATCAAGAATCGTAATCACATGTCATTGATTCAAACATCAAGATTACAAATCTCACTTTCTCTTACTACTTTCTCTCACTAGGATAATGTTCTATTTTTCCTCTTCTCTAATCTGCTCCCATATACAACTGAATTTTACTCAATGACTTACTTACAATCTGAATTTTACCAACTGATTACAAAGACAAGGACACAAGGTATTTATACCCACAACTAAAACAAAGAAACAAAAACACAAACTTTGACTTTGACTTTGACTTTATTACAAAATGACTTTGACTTTCAGTGAGAGTTGACTTTCATCCTTTGACTTCTTGAACTTTCACCTTCAATCTATATGATATTGAATCCAACAAATCTGTGCTCTAACACAACTCTTCAACCCGAGCTTCCAAACATCGAACCTTTATGTGACTTTAGGATAGAATCACTATGGATGTTCCCAATCACTAACTTCAATCTCCCAAAATCGTCCAAGGAGCAATGTGATGAGAGGGAGAAATGGAGATGGAGATGGTGAATAAATGCTCAACTTGAACCCTTTTTTGAAGCACCCAACAACAAGAAATAAATGAGGTGGTTGATGAGTTCAAGAACCCTAGGTTCGGTTTTTATGAAAGGGAGAGGTTGAGAGAGAATAACAAAAGAAAAGGTTGAGTTTAGAATGAGAAATGAGGCTAAAATCTGATTTTAACTTGGTCAGACCCCGCATGCGACAGTGCCTGGCGATAGTGACATTGTCACTATCACTATCGCGTGGCACAATCATGCGGAATGTACCGAGGCTAAAACCCTCCCCGCGATAGTGTCCTGGCGATAGTGACATTGTCACTATCGCGTGGAACAATCGCGCCAAGTGTACCGAAGCCCAAAAAGTCCAAAAACTCGCAATTCTCGCATGGGTCGATTTAAGGCTTGAAAGAACAACATGATTCACCCTAAAAGATAAATGGAAGATGGAGCAACTACCAACGAAAGACGGAAACTTACTTTGCGAAAAACATGGTGTTACATCAACGACGACAGAAAACAAAGGTGCCTCCGCAAACTCAAAAACTGGACCATCCTCCTCAATGGATGCAATTTTCTCTAAAGCCCAGCTTGAGCAAATAGGACAACTCTTAAACTTCTCAACCGCGCTCATGGCCACCAAACAAACCGAAGACATATCAGGTGAGTCATGGATTATGGATTCCGGTGCGTCAGAACATATGACTAGTAACAAATTTCTTTTCAAATCTTTAGCACAATGCTCAGGTAATTGGACGATTACCCTAGCCAACGGTTCATCATCACATGTTGAAGGAATAGGCATTGTCAAGCTTTCACCTTACTTAGTTCTTCATAATGTTCTATTTGTACCTAATATATCGTACAATCTTATTTCTATTCACCGAATTACTTGTCAATCTAAATGCATGGCTAATTTTTCCGAAACCATGTGTTTTTTTTTATCAGGTGGCGAGGAAGACGATTGGTTGTGCTAAACAGACTGTCGTATGATACTACTTCCTTCCACACGAACCTACTTTCAACTTCCTTGTTCATGGATCTACTACCCTAAATCGTCACAAAAAAATTGATCTCCTTCATCAAAGACTTGGTCATCCTAGTTTTTCCTATTTAAGAAAATTGTTTCCATCTTTGTTTAGTAATTCAGATTTTTTTCTTGCGATGTTTGTCAAAAGTCAAAACATACTAGAATCCCTTTTCCTATTCATAAATATTGTGCATCAAGTCCTTTTTCTCTTATTCATAGTGACGTGTGGGTCCATCTAAAATTCCATCTCTTTCCAAGAAAAGGTGGTTTCTTTCTTTTATAGATGACCATTCTTGTGTGTGTTGGATTTATCTGTTAAAAGACAAAACTGAAGTTGTTGGTGTGTTTGAAAAATTCTATGCTGTGATTCTTACACAATACGATTCAAAAATAAAAATCCTGCGCACCGACAATGGCACGGAGTATGTCAATTCAGCCATGTCTACCTTTACTACCAAACATGGTATCATACACCAAAGTTCGTGTGTCAACACACCACAACAAAATGGGGTTTTCGAGCAAAAAAATCGTCACTTATTAGAGGTAGCCCGGTCCTTGCTATTCCAAAGTCATACACCTAAATCCTTTTGGGGTGATGTAGTTCTCATAGCATGTTATCTCATCAACCGGCTACCATCTCGAATACTAAACTACCAGAATCCTTTTTCGGTTCTCCAGAAATCTTTTCCATCCTATCCTATTTCGACCAATCTTGATTTAAGAGTCTTTGGGTGCTCCGCATTTGTGCACAACCACCATCCCCATCGATCCAAACTTGATCCTAGAAGTATCAAATGTGTCTTTATAGGGTATTCTTCCTTCCAAAAGTGGTATAGGTGTTATTGTCCCACGGAAAAGAAATACTATGTTTCTCATGATGTCACATTCCATCAGAATCAGTTTTACTATTCATCCTCTCCCCATCCGAAACAGCAACCACCAACTCTAGTTGGCTCTCCAGGTTGAGAACAATTTTGGGGTTCAGATCCACCACTTGCATCTTCCTCATTCCAGCCTTCTCTTCCAACCGACACCCAACCTCAAAAAGAAAACCAGCCTTCTACCCAAACAGTTACAGACACACAAGGTAACACTCCACCTTCTCCATCACCTACTATACCATAAACAGCCCTACCCGAATCCTTCCCGATCACATACAGCCGAAGGAAATAGGTCAAGCCGAAGTCTGTTGCACACCAAGAGTTGCCCTCTTCATCTGATCTTGATTAACCTATTGCAACCCGAAAAGGTACATGCTCTTGTACACAACATCTTATTTCTGATTTTCTTGGTTACACAAACCTCACTACATTTATTCGAACTCTTGTTTCAAATATGTCTCTAATTGAGGAACCGAAGAACATTCAAAAGGCCTTACAAGACCGTAATTGGAGGGTTGTTGTGTTCGATGAGTTGCGATCCCATGAGAAAAATCACACTTGGGTCGTTGTTCACAAGCCACGAGATAAGACACGTGTGGGTTGTCGTTGGGTATTCACAGTTAAATACAAGAGTGATGGGTCTATTGAGCAGTACAAGGCGCGGTTAGTGGCCAAAGGCTAGACACAAACATATGTGATCGACTATCAGGATACTTTTTCTCCCGTGGCGAAAATTAATACCATTCGGGTTCTATTGTCACTTGCTGCCAATTATGATTGGCCTCTTTATCAGCTTTACGTGAAGAATGTGTTTCTTAATGCCACGCTCAACAAGGAAGTCTACATGGACTTTCCCCTTGGTTTTCATGGACCGAGAGGCCCCAATAAGGTGTGTCGACTTAAGAGAGCTATATATGGCTTGAAACAGTTACCTAAGGCATGGTTCGATCGCTTCACTTCCACGGTTAAACAGTTTGGATATCTCCAAGCCCATGTTGATCATACTCTCTTTTATCTTCATGACCATGGTAAGATTGTTATTTTGATTGTTTATGTGGATGATATCATCATCACAGGGAATCATGTCGTCATCATCACCAAAATTAAAGCTCATCTAGCAAAATCTTTTGAAATGAAAGATCTTGGTACACTACGATATTTCTTGGGTATGGAGATTGCACACTCTAAATCTACAATTAGCTTGTCTCAACGAAAGTATACCTTAGACTTTCTAAAAGAGACTGGGATGTTGGGCTCTCGACCAGCATCTACTCCTATGGACCCTAACCTCAAACAAAGTGCTACTTCCACGGTTCCAGTCGACAGGGGGAGACTTCAGCGCCTCATTGGTCGACTGATTTACCTAGCACATACCAGGCCCGCCATCACGTTTGCAGTCAACTACGTGAGCCAATTCATGCATTCACCATCCCAGTGCTATCTTGATGCTGTCTACCGAATACTAAGATACCTGAAAGGTACTCCAGGCCACGGATTGATATTTAACAAACATGAAGATCGAAGAATTGAAGTCTTTACTGATGCAAGTTGGGCAAGCTCTCTAAGTGATTGGCGATCTACCTCAGGGTATTATTAATATGTGTTTGGAAACCTTGTTACATGGCGAAACAAGAAACAAGGAGTTGTTTTAAGAAGTAGTGCTAAAGTCGAATTGAGGGCCACAGCTCTAGGTATATGTGAAGCACTTTGGCTAAGAAAATTGTTAAGGGAGCTAAATATCTCTGTAAATCAGCCGATGCATATCTGGTGTGACAATAAAGCTGTTATTTTTCAATGACACATAATCCTGTTCATCATGACATGACTAAACATGTGAAAATTAACAGACATTTCATTAAGGAGAAGATCGAAAAGGGAATTCTGAAGATCTTCTACATTTCCACAACTCAACAGGTGGTTGATATCCTCACTAAGGCACTGAATATTCCTTCCTTTGATAAGCTGAAAGACAAGCTTCGATTGTATAATATATACCATCCAGTTTAAGGAGGAGTGTAGACAAATTCAAAGATAAGGAAAGTGTTAAGTTTGGTATAGATAGACTCCAATAAAAAAGGGAGTTATCTTTAGAATAAATCTTTTCGTTATTTCTAGAGTAGTCTTTTGTGTATATATATATATATATATATATATATATATATATATATATATCTTGTATTGCAAAATCATAATGTAATATACAATTTCATATTCTCCTAAAAGTCTTTAATCATACATCGTATACTAAGTGAAACTATAAGTAGTTCGACCAAACTCTTTTATTCATTAATTTGAAGAGATAAGAATGCACAAGTAAACAAATATACACATTCAAGAAAGAAATGCTACCTTAGATCCATACTGAGCTGAAATTCTGGATGCCCTAACACCACCACTACCAGCACCAATTAGAAACATATCAAAATCATACAAGTAGTCTCACCCACATCCCCATAGATCAACATCTTCCTCGACATGATTAGAATACTAAATCCACATAAAATTGCACAAGGTATTAACAATCGATCAATAGTATGTAATATATCCATTTCCTACTTATCCGATACTCGACCAGGATGTAACAAATCCAAAGAAATTGAAAAAATCATATCCATAACACACCACGTATAACGATAGCCTATAATTTATCACGTAATTTTCGCTTTTCTGTACAAAAACAATCCCAGTTACTGGATTTGAGGCTCAGCGATTTACAACATCGATTTCAAGGGAAATCATAGGAGCAACAATACTAAAACATACATAACGAATATGAACTGCGTATTTTACAAATACTATAAAATCATAACATCTTCCACCTGGGTTTTTATAAAATCCTTTCAGAAAAGAAGGATTTCTGGAAAACCCATCTTCAAATGCACGTTATTTCAGCTAAATTCGTCCTTAATCAATTAGATTTTGCATCTCTAAACTACAGTACACAAAATCTTTCATTTGGGTCTTTCTTGTAATTCATCTTCATAATTAATATCTGCTTTTTCAGAAAATTCTTTAGTGGCTTTTCACATTTTCTATAAGCATAAATCAATCGTTGTATAACTTACTGGGAAGGGAACCAATAGAGTGGAGGGCCATGGATAGAGCCACCATAGTCGGCGTACACTACTTTTGTAACACCCTCAAATATGGAAATAGCAACTAATATGTCGATATCTGATTCATCTACAACAATAATTTAAGGTTTAACTTTAATAAACACATTTCAATCTTTATACACGGTCTAAAATAGGGACAGATGTTACTAACAACCCAATAACAATCACTATCTCCAAAATGCGAAAGACTTCACCAAACTACTTACCCTATTGTAAAACTAGTGCTCATCTCTTCAGTATTGCTAGAACCATTCCCAACCAGAACCTGATGCACATGCCAACAAATAAAAAGGTTAGGCTTAACGCCTAGTGAGCTCAAGAGTTTTCCTTATAGACATATAAAATAATAACTTTAAGAATGTTATTTAAATCGTGATTTCTAAAATGAAATACATTAAGTAAGGAAATAATCTCTTTTTCTACAGTCACCATCTTCGTGATTAAAACCACAAAACAAAACGTTCCTTCGAATATAAATCCAAAACCCAAAACTCACTTAAAACATAATTGATACTTTAATAATCAAATACTGAAAACATGGGTAAACTCTATCATCCAAAATATCCAAAACAAGGATAAGGTGCAATACCCCAAAACCACATAATATGGATAACGACCCATACTCGAAACGTCACCGAAAAGATGGAATATAAAACTCTATACCCAAAACACCACCTTTCGGTAACGGGGGAGACCCGATTAAATTGCACGTGACGGAACACAGAAGTAGGTCACATGACTATGCAGAAAACCAAAACTTATGGATTATACTCCTAAGACGTATTGAGCTCAACCCCTCTAGATCTTTTGCCCGTGGAAACGCAAATTCAACCCATCTAGATCTATACTTTCAGATACCTAAATCTACACAAAACATACAAGCACATTTGGAATTACACCTTACTGCCCATGGGACGTTGCCCGACCATATAGGTCCACACCTTACTTACCATGGTGACCCGATGCCTATTCCGTGCCAAAGTGGTGAACTTGTCCAAAACGGGACATTAAGAACACCGTGCCTATGGATCCATTGCATGACAGTCTAAAACATTACATGACTCCAAACGAATGAACTAATGCATTCAAAACATGTAATTCTCAAATAAGATGCAGTAACTGCAAATCATAACCAAATGCTCTACATTGAGCCATTAAAATCGAACAATTGTCCCCAAGACCCAAGAAGATCCAAAACGAGCGATAGACTCAACAACTCAAAAGACCAACTGTTAAAAATCATAAAATGAAACCAAGCGTAAACAACCTGCATTTATGCAAACCCATGCTCCAAAATATAGAGATAACTCCAACATAATTTACATTGGGACGAAACATTTTCCAAGTGAGTTTTTAACATTTATCCTTTCAAAATGTCCCATCACACAAAAGCAAGCCTTTCTCCAAAACACACGATAAAATACTTTTATACTCGAAAATCTACTTCCATGAAATAAATCATTAAGAAACCAAAATATATGATTTATTTATCAAAATGCCCAAAATCCCAAATGTGGGTATTTTACAAGTTTATAAAGTTAGACACTTCAAATAATCCAAATTCATCAAATGACTCAACAGTTAATAATTTCATGTAAAATATATAAACATTTAAAGATCGACATTTTGGCATGTACATCGTTTTCACAAATCAGCTTGAACTCACCTGGCTAGATTTAGGTTAAATCTAGATTTTTCCCCTAACTTGAGCTTCCTTGGAGAATCTTGAATCCACAAGCAAATCCTTCCACAACCTAGATCCACAAGTTTCCAACCATAAATAATCATATTCAATCCATTTAGAATCGTTCCCCAAATATTTTATATCAAAATCCCCAAATTTGCCAAAAACCTAATTTTGACCTAATTTCTCCAAAATCATCAAATCTGAAATTTGAGAAACCAATCACTAGGAAATCATCAATGAAGCATTTATAACTTATAACCAAGTTTAGAACCTAGGAGGATGAACTTACCACTTAGGTTTTGGTGAAAACCTGGAAAACCCTAAAATGGAGCTTGAGGTTGAAGATGAAGATGGAGATTCTTGGTATCTAGCTTCTACCCTTGATGACACTTCAATACTTGAGGATTGAGGCAATTAATGAATCAAAACCACCATAGATGGGTTTGGGTGGTCTTGGAAGAGTTTAGAGAGAGTTGGGAGTGAAATAGGAGGTGGAATGAAGAAAAGAGCAAAATCTCGAATTTAACAGCCATCCAGCCACCTGGTGCGACATTGCCAGGCGACATTGCCCAGGGCAATCTCTAGGCAATGTCGTTGATCATTGTCGTTGGAGTGTACCAGCTCAGGGTACCTTCTACACTATTGTGACAGTGCGAATATGACACTGTCATAGTCGTCGGACATTGTCGCGATACCCTTCCCAAACCCCGAAACTCAACTTTTTCAACGCCACACTCTCGATACTTTAAGGGACTTTAAATAATGTTTCCCAACAAAACCCCACCATTTACAAGTTTCAAAAACGTCCAGGTGACCTTTACTTATCGAAAATCACGGTTGTTACAACTTTGTAGATGAGTCGATGCATAGAATGAGGGTAAGATGGTCTGAGCAACCTTCGAGACACTAGTACAAATTATGCTTTTATAAACGGTTGTTTTGGGCTTTATACGCGGTTTTGGAACCATGTATATGGCCGGTGTTTGTAAAACTATCAGACTTTTATACGCGGTTCCAAAACCGTGTATAAAACTCAACTTTTATACACGGTTTCAAAACCGTTTAGAAAAGGAATATTAACCGTGTATAAAAGTCACAATCTTACACGGTTTTTAGATGAAACCGTTTAAACAAGCCTTGCTAACCGTTTATAAAAGTATCTATAAAAAAGTTCTTTTAGCCGTTTATAAAAGTCTATATCTTACACGGCTTTTTGCTAAAAGCCGTTTACAATTGTAATAACTTTTCACGGTTTTCATAACAAAACCGCGTATAAATGTAACCATTAATAAAAAAATTGCAGACATTTGTACACGGTTTTTTACTAGAACCACGTATAATGAGTTATATTTATATTTTTAATATTTTCCTCGATTTTGTTACCATCCATTATTCCTAAATGTTGGTGAAACTGCATTATATCGATAAGCTAAATTTCCAAATACGATTCCTAGGGGTGAGCAAAGGCGGGTACCCGCCCTAAATTCCCGGAACCGGTCCGGGAATCAGAACCGGAACCGGTTACACCGGTTCTTTATATTTGGGAACCCGTCCCGGAACCGCCGGTTCCGGTACCGGGTACCCGCTATCTAATTTTTAATTTTTTTTATCATTCATATTATAAAAAATTATATATTAACATGTTACAAAGTCCCAACGTAAAAAAAAAATACCACAAACGTGAAAACTAATACGATAAAAACTAATAAATCCTACAAACGATGCTTAAAAAACAAATTAATATTATAAACGGTGCTTCCAAAACAAATAAATACTACAAACGGTGTTTCGAAAACACTTCACGTCATTTAAATTAGTTGATGCTAATAAATATTACAAACGACGCTTCCCTAAAAAGTAGTTTATTAAATTTTTATAAATAAATAAAATATATTTTATTATAAATTTAGCGGGTACCCATCGGTTCCGGTTCTGGGTACCTAGCGAGATCGGGTACCCGATCCCGGAACCAGTCCCGATGGGTACCCAGCAGGTAACGGTTCCAAAAAAATGAGAACCGGAACCGGTCCCGATCGGTTCCACATATTAGGAACCGGAACCAATCACATCGGTTCCGGTTCCAAATGTGGGTACCCGCTTCCGATGCTCACCCCTAACAATTCCTATTGAAATAATGGAACATTTCAAACACAATTCCAAATACAAAAATCAGCTAGACACATAAATGTAGCATCTCAAAGTAACCATTAACCATTAAACTTTAAAGATCATCAACGTAAATGTAATATTTCAAAGTAACCAAAAATTCTAATACTTTTCATCGTATAATAAGTCTAATAATTCTTAAAACAATCCCCCATTCATTACCACATTTTACCCTCTTTCATACGCTTCACAGTAAACGATCTCGCAATATTGCAAGCAATCTCCTCTACTTGTGTAGTTGTGAAAGGAGTCGTGATTGTCCATGTGTCCTATATATAAATTTGAAAGTAGGTGTTATTATAAATAAAATAAACTGTTTTTTACAATATATAAATAAAATGAAAGAAATTTAAGAAACACGTACCTTGAGAGAGAAAACATATTGTTCATGTATCACAAATTGGAAGATTTGCTTCACTACGTAGTAACCACACTCCCAACCATCTTGTTGTTGATTACACTAAAGTATAAAAAAATTAGTGATTAAGCAAATTAAAGTACGAAATAAATTGTTGGGATATACAAATTATACCTTGTTTAATCTCCATGTAACCGGAGTGTTGGGTTGAGAAGACCCTATGGCATGATTGTACTTTGCAATGACCCTAAATGAAAATTAACAAAACATTTGTGTTAATAGTCGATTACTATATAAATAAACATCAATAGTATACTAAAGTAACACATTACTTACTTTCTAACTCTCCCCCTAGAAGTGATATGGTACCATAGCTCAACTGTGTTGGAGCTAAAAGTGCAATCAATGGCGTGTTGAAGCGAAGAGATTTCGAATCATCTGGTTTTAATCCAACATTCAACAGTTCTTGTAATCCCAATTCTTGAATACCTCTTGAATACCTTTAGCCTTAGTCATCACCATTTCGATTCTAAGTGTGTTTTAAACACGAAGATATAAAAGAATCATATGGAGGGGGGGGGGGTAGGTGATTCATACAGGGATCAAGAATGATTGAAGGGTGTAGGTCAATCAGTAGGTTACAAAAGCCGATGGAGATGGAAGTCCGAACACAAAGAGGTGTTTGGAGCAAAATGAGTAAATTGTTAGGGCAATTACAGTTAGGGCAAAGAAAACTATTACCTTTGAGCAAAATGATTGCAGAGACGTCATCGATGAGGTCGTGGGGAAGGAGAAGTCGTGGGAGGAAAACGTGGAGGCGGAACATATGGCTTTTAAAACAACCATCCCCTTTCAAAAAAACCAATTAACTGTTTTAGAGTTTTAATATAGTAGTCCCCTTCTGAATCATGGAACCTAGGTACTTGAAATTATACTCTTAGGGTATCCTTTGCCTTCCAATGTTGACTACCATCCCCACGTCAATTCTCTCCCCACTGAAATTGCTCCTCTCAAATTAAGTGTTTAATAGAAATGCAAAGAATTCAAGATATTGTGCATATTCCATTGACGACTTTATTCTTTTATTCATACGGGTCTTTTGTATGTGAAAACTCACAAAGCATGCATGTCCATCAATAAAAGCAAAAACAAGAACAAACTTTAGATGCAACAGATTATTATTATATAGTAGTATGTCACCACAATGTCAATGCCTGATACATAAATGAATTTAACCAAACACAAGATTGTATAGAATTAGAAACTTCTGCTTGCTTTGGCTAGAAGGTGGATCCATTAATTAGTAGCACTCCCTTAAAGATGTACTGATACAGGGAGAATTCGTGAGTTAAGAAGGGTTTTCGCAAATAATTGGGAAAAGGAGAAACGAACTCGAAAAGAAAAACGAGCTCGAAAGAGGCTCGGGATTTGGCATCGAAAGAGAGGTAAAAATAAAGCACCGAATATAGAGACAGTTGCGATAGAGATTGAAGAACGGATCGAAAACCATACACAGAAGCGAATGCGAGTGCCAAGCAACTTGAACTGCATGACACCCGCATGACAGTGTCTCTCGCGGGTTATTATGTGACTTCCACCCACATGCTAAATCGCGTCGTTCACTGTTTGTTTGCCACCATCACATGACCACCCAATTCCCATTCACGAAATCATCCACGTGACTCCTAATCTAATTCTATTTCTATTTCCTTTAATTATCTTTATTAATTGTTTAGGATTAGTTTAGTTTTATTCCTTTATCTATTTAATAAATTAGGATTAGATTTAATTAACTCCGTAGTCATCTTTTTCCTAGTTTAGATTATAAATAGGATAGCTAGGTTTCATTGTTAAGAAGTTCAATTATTCAATAAAAGTTTATATTTTAGAGAGTATTCTCTTGAGTTTTTGAGTTTTACGCGTCGGAATTCTCAACCGTAAAAGGGTTTAGACGCTTGTCGATCCTTCCGTAAACCTACGCTGTGTCAGTTAGTATCAGAGAAGGATTCGCCTGTCTTTTCACTAACAATTGCAGATCGACAGCCGACTACCAAAGCGGGTTTAGTAGAGATGAATGTGGCCTTATCCACATCACTTACTAATCTGACAGCGGCTGTTAACAGGCTTCAACCCAACATCGTCAACGACAATCGTCGGAGAAGAGACAGGTTTGAAGGACCGGCTATGGCGCCGTGTAATGGCCACCGTAACCGGGTTAATTTTTCAAGTTCCGAATCCAAAGAAGATAAGGAAGAAGAACCAGTGAACTTGAAAAGAAACGACCACAATAACTGAATAAAAGTGGACATCCCGTCTTTCTATGGAACCAAAGGAGTAGAAGAATTTTTAGATTGGCAAATCGAAGTCGATCGATTCTTTGACATTATGGATGTTCCCAAAGACATACAGGTAAAGTTGGTTGCTTTCCGTCTAAAGAGTGTCGCCGCTATTTGGTGGGATAAATTGATCGTGCAAAGACAACGACAATGAAAGAGACCAGTTCGATCTTGGAGGAGAATGAAGCAGCTTATGATGGAACGATTCTTGCCGGAAAATTATGAACAGATCCTTAAGAAACTCCATCCCGAACCCGACAGCGACAACCCTTGGAGAAAAGATACACACGAGAAATCAATCATGGTTTTGGACGACAACAACTACGATCATATTATACCATTATTTTCTTCCCCCGTCCAACAACCACCCATTCCGGAAAAGCCATCTGAAAAAGACGAAATCTTATCGGATAAGGATGAAGATAAAGTCGTTACCGTTGAAATAGAATCACAAGAAGAGATACCGATTGTTTGGGTAGAAAATTCCACCAGGCCCTAGTCGTACGATTGGCGGTAGCCGACGCCCTTCCTTTGGGTGACCTCGACTAAACAATCAAATATTTGTCCAGCAAATACTGTCGCACGATTGAATTTCCGTTACTCACTCACAATATATGTTATATTATGTTTACATGCAGAATTCAAAGGTATTCATAGCCAAAGGATGTCACGAAAATCGTCATCAATAACAATAAGCGTAACAGACGCTGACATCAATACCAGAAACGGTCTTACACATTCAATACTTGGAAAACGGAAAGATGGAATATAAATATGGAGTTGGAATCTCACATTTGGACATCTGATTCTCATACCTTAGAAGCTCACGAATTACAAGTTCACTCAATGTTTGGGTAGAAAATTCAACCAGGCCTTAGTCGTACGATTGACAATAGCCGACACCATTCTTTTGGGCGACTTCGACTAAACAATCAAATATTGGTCCAGCAAATAATGTCGCACGATTGAATTTCCGTTACTCACTCACAATATATGTTATATTATGTTTACATGCAGAATTCAAAGGTATTCATAGCCAAAGGATGTAACGGAAATCGTCATCAATAGCAATAAGCATAACAGATGCTGTCATCAATACCAGAAACGGTCTTACGCATTCAATACTTGGGAAATGGAAAGATAGAGTATAAATATGGAGCTCAAATCTCACATTGGGACATCTGATTCTCATACCTTACAAGCTCACAAATTACGTTCTCAAGCTCGCTCAGTTTCTCTCGAAGTTCATAAGATCCATTGTCGTTTGTCGTACGACGCACGACCAAAGACTAATTACACACGACGCACGACCGACTTTACTTTATTGTACTATTTTACATTGCATTTCATTTGTAACACTTGTTCTAAAGGACGACGTCCCTGATTGACGTCCATAGTGCACGACGACTCTCACTCGTCCGCGGTTTTTACCCATTTTAGGGGTTTTCCGCGTCACCAATTCTCTCGTCTCATTTACTTTATTTTTGTTATAATTGTACGATTATTGTCGTTACTTTCTTTGGTTGGATCAAGCTCCACATTTACCTTAAATTTTCCTTGGGAGATTTTTGGCATAAACAGTTTGGCGCCCACCATGGGGCCCCATCCAAAGAAAATCTTCGATAATCTTACGACAGACTAACGTTTTCCTCTTAGTGTTCTTTGTTCGAGTTATTCAGGATAATGGCATTCCAGGGAACACAAGATCATGTCATGGCTCAAATGAACATGGAGTTGACTGCCGCTCGTGCTCGTATCGACGCTCTAACAGTTCAGGCTCGACAAGCAGCTGAAACCATTGAGCATCTAAGAAACCAGAATGGAAATAATATGACGGGGACTACGAATGCTTATGTTGGTGCCTGGAATGTGCCCCCTCCGTTGCCTAATTATCCTCGTCCACCATCAATTAATCCTGCGACTTTCGTAATACCAACCATGCCTATGGCTTCTATTCCCTTTAATGGATACGCCTCTGATGCTTCACATCAGACTAGCATCAATGGATCAGGTTATGTTCCATTGGGTGCTCCAAATGGTGTTCTGTTAGATCCTGTTGCACAAAGATTAAAGCTTCTGGAAGAACAAAACGAACGTGTCCTGTCGATGTTGGCCAAATTGCCGGGGGCAGCAGTTCCAGTCGATGTCGAGCCACGTACAGGATTTCAGGCGTCACCATTCATTGATGAGATCGCGTTAGTAGACATTCCAAAGAAATACAGCATCCCGAACTTCACTCCAAAGTATTCAGGCGTCACTGATCCAACAGAACACGTCGCCCAATACAAACAACTTATGTGGACTGTCTCGATACCGTACCAGTTCCAAGAAGTCTGCATGTGCAAAAGTTTTGGGGCGACCTTGACCGGAGCAGCTTTACAATGGTTGATTAATCTCAAACTTAAAACCGTCGGGTCTTTTGCAGAGTTGGTGAATCAATTCACTCAACAATTCGCTAGCAGCCGAAAAATGGAAAAGCAAACGAGCGACCTTTACTATGTCGTACAAAAGAATGGAGAGTCCATCCGAGATTACTTTAACCGGTTCAACGCGAAAATGATTAGTATCCAAAATTGTGACGTGAAAATAGCAATTGAAGCGTACAAACGGGGTCTGGACGATAGTTCAGGGTTGTATCTCGACCTTACGAAGTATCCTCCAGAAACCTTTGAAGACGTAAGAGCGAGGACGCTTGCTCATATGAGGGTCGAGGATGACCTCGCTTTCAGGAATAAACACTCGGGCGACCGGAAAAGCCTAGGTGTTAAAAAGCCAGACTTCAAACCAAAGTCAACCAATCGGTCAGAGCCTACCAGACAAATTTCAAACGTCAGGTTTGAAAAGAAAGGATCGACGACTTCTAAATCTGTCCAGTATCCTAAGGTATCATCTTATGGTTTCCCTGGATCAGCTAAGGACGTCGCTGTATCCTTGAAGCAACTCCAGCAAAACGTTCGGTGGACAAAGAAAAGTGACAAAGACAGTGACAAGAAGGACAAAACTAAATGGTGTGACTTCCATAATGACTTCGGTCATATAACGGATGATTGCATCGCCTTAAAGAAAGAGATGTCTTGGCTCAACTCGAAAGGTTATTTGCAGGAATTGACAAAAAAGGAAGACGCACGTCCTACATCCCCAGAGCATGCCAAGGTGATCAATTGTATCACCGGAGGTTCTGATGTTTGTGGGACCACATATTCAGCTGCTAAAAGACATGCTAGTCGCGGTCTTGATGACCGACCAATTCCAAAAGAAGCAAGATCTAAAGAGGACGCAGAGCTGGAGGCTATGCCCTTGACGTTCGACCAGGCGGATTTCGATGACATATATCAGAAACATCATGACGGACTAATTATCCAATTAAGTATTGGAAATTGTCTAACAAAAAGGATACTCGTCAACGGAGGTAGTTCAGCTAACATTATCTTTTTTTGATGCAGTAAAAGCGATGGGCATTGACAAATCCGAGATTACACGGCGTTCGATCACACTCGTTGGATTTAATGGTGGAGCAACAAACACCATGGGGGAAATCACACTACCAGTATATGCTAAAGGAATCAACAGACAGACGAAGTTTAATGTAGTCGATTGCTCATCAGCGTATAATGTTATCCTTGGGCGACCTTGGATTCATGACATGAAGGTTGTACCTTCGACGTACCACCAAACATTGAAATTTCCCATGCAATGGGGAGTACAAGAGATCAAAGGCGAAAGAAAGATTGCTAGGGAATGTTATAAAGTTTCCTTGAAGCCTTCGAAGCAAACAGTATAGCAATTATAGAACCAGGACGTTCCTGGGACTAACGACGACTATCGCCTAGAAGCTGTCGTCCTAAACCAGGATAAGCCTGATCAGATGGTATACATAGGTTCGACGCTCGACCCTTCCTTCAAAGAGCAACTAATTTCTTTTTTGCAGGATCACTATGATTGTTTCGCCTGGACGCACGAAGACATGGTGGGTATCGATCCGAGTATTATCTCTCATAAACTCAACATCGATCCATCATTCAAACCCATTCAACAGAAAAGACGGAAATTTGCTCCTGAGAGAAATAAAGTTATCAACGACGAAGTTGATAATTTGCTTAAAACAGGAAAAATACGAGAAGTCAAGTATCCAGATTGGCTTGCTAACGTTGTTGTCGTCCAAAAGAAAAATGGTAAATGGAGAGTATGCATTGATTTTACCGATCTTAATAAAGCCTGCCCGAAAGATCCATTTCCATTGCCACATATCGACTCTATGGTCGACGCTACAGCAGGACATGAATTACTCACGTTCATGGACGCATATTCTGGGTATAACCAGATATTGATGCATTCTGACAACCAGGAAAAAACGGCCTTCATGACAGATAAAGGTATTTATTGTTATAAAGTAATGTCTTTTGGTCTTAAGAATGCAGGTTCGACGTATCAGCGATTGGTGAATATAATGTTCAAAGAGCACTTGGGCGACACTATGGAAGTATACATCGATGACATGCTTGTCAAATCGAAACATGCGGATGATCATATCGGACATTTGAAGCAGTCGTTTGATATCTTGCGTGAGTATAAGATGAAGTTGAATCCAACAAAATGTTCTTTCGGAGTTCGAGCTGGCAAATTTCTCGGTTATATGGTTACACGACGAGGAATCGAAGCTAATCCAGATCAAATCAAAGCAATTGTCGAGCTAAAATCGCCCAGAAGTTTTAAAGAAGTCCAACGTCTCACAGGACGTGTAGCAGCTCTAAACCGGTTCATCTCTCGATCATCCGACAGATGTCACTTATTTTATAATGTCCTGCGAAAAAATAAAGGATTTGAGTGGACTGATAAGCATGAAGAAGCGTTGCAACAACTTAAAAAATATATGATGTCGCCACCTTTTCTCTCCAAACCTGAGAAAAGTGAAGTTCTTCAACTCTACCTATCCGTCAGCATTAATTCAGTAAGTGCATTTCTTATACGAGAAACCGACGGACGACAATTGCCAATCTATTATGTAAGTAAAACTCTACTAGACGCAGAAACCTGTTAAGTCCAAATATTGTATCCAAGATTTAATTAGGAAGTCAAAGTTGGAAGTCAACAATGTCAAAGTCTTGTAAAAGTCAAAGCTAGTTTTGTTTTCTTTGTAGTTAAGTTTTAGTTTAAGCTTTAGGTATAAATAGAGTTTGCTTTGTATTCTTTAGAGAAAAACAAAATTGTAAATCAGATTAGTGAGATATATGACAAGAGCTTTCAAGATTAACTCTCTCTCTCTAGCTTTCTCTCTCTAGAATCTTTAGATCTTGAGTTCACAATTGGTATCAGAGCAGGTTAGATTTTGAGAGATTTGAGAGTAGAGTACTAAATTTCGTGTTAATCAGTTCAATCGATTTTCTAATTCGTCAGAATTTTTTTTTAAGAAAATAGTTTTCTGGACATTTTTTCTAGATCTATGTTGATTTTCTGAACGATTTTCAGTGAATTTGGATTCAATTGCTTCGGAATTCAGTGTAGAACATGTTTTGTTCTTGATTCGTGCAAAGATTTGATCATTCTGTTATCGAATTTGTCAATTTTGAATATTCCAGAAAAGTTCTCGAGTTTTTCTGTTCTTCGCGAATTCTTGCTGAATTTGGATGTTTGATCTATATTTGAATTAGTTTTGGTTTTTGAACCTGTTTCTAAGTGAATTCCGTGAGAGTGTTTTGAGGAATTTTGGTCTTATGTGATTTTCTTCGTTCGTAAACTGGACAGAATCGATTTTCGGTTCATTCATAAGGATTTTCGGTTCATTCATAAGAGTTTTCGGTTCATTCATAAGAGTTTTCGGTTCATTCTTCAAGTTTTTCGGTTCATTCATCTGGATTTTGTTCTTTTCGGCTAAGGTTTTCGGCTAAGGGTTTTCGATCTTATCAGAATCACACTTAGTTTTCGGTTTCTTCTTCAACCGAGAAGCTAGGTTTTCGGTCCCCTCTATAACCGAAAGGTTTGGTATTCGGTTTCTTCAATAACCGAGAAGCTAGGTTTTCGGTCTCCTATATAACCGAAAAAGGTGGTTTTCGGTCCTTTATAGCTTTGCGTTCCAGGCAACACACGCAAACCTCTTTCTCTTAAAAAAAAAAAAAAAAAAAAAAAAGTATTGTTCAAATTTCAATTTTCACGAAATATTTTTTTTAATATTTCAATTTGATCTGATTTTTGATTTTCTGATAATATTTCAATTCGGTTCTTATTTTCTTCAGCCGAAAATATCTCTGCTACTATTCAGCATGTCTCTTCAATCACTAGTTTATAAGAATGAGTTGATGATGTCTCTCGGGACAGATACACGTCTCCCTGTGTTTATCAATGAGAATGAGTATTCTCAATGGAGAGATCGATTTATTAATTTTCTTGAGAGAAAACAAAATGGGGATTACATGGTTCGAGCTTTAACCAATCCTCCTTTTGAGAGACCTGTCAAGATCATTCCAGCCACTGCTAATACTGAACAATCCACAATACTAAAGCCAGTTGATGAGTACAATGAAGAAGAATCTTTAAAGTACAACGGAGAAAGAATTGCTAAGTCTAATCTCATTCTTGCATTGCCAAATCACATATACAATCGTGTAGATTGTTACAAGAACAATCTAATGCTCATGTGGACTCATTTGGAGAAAATCATGCTTGGCTCAGTGGTTAAGAAAACTATAATTCAGCAGACAGTCTCTGTTGAGAGCAATGAGCAGAAAGTTAAGAAATTGGAATCTGAGAACTTTGAGCTTAAAAGGAATTTATCTGATTTGGAAAAACAGCTTGTTGCAAACAAAGCTGAGTTTGAAAGTGAAAAGAAAATATTTTCCAAAAAGTTCTCAGATTTTTCCAAGAAATGCTATGAAGAGAAGAAGTCGTTTGAGCTTAAATGCATAAAACTTTCTCAACAAATCTCTGATTTTGAGAAAGTACTGATTTTAGAAAGAGAGAAGTTTGAAAAAGAGAAAAAGGCCATAGAACAAAAGAATGTAGGATTTTTTAAAGAATTATCTGGCCAGAGAACAGATTCAGAAAAAGAGTTTGAAGAAGAACGTTTAATCTTTGAGAATGAAATTAAGAAACTGACTTCAAAATTGTCTGAACTGTCTGCTACAGGGCTGAAAGAGCAAAAGACGAAGTCTGAATTCAAGACAAAGATTGATCTGCTTGAGAAAGAAAGAGACATCTTTGCGTCAAAGATCAAAGAGCTTGAAAAATCTGTTTCAAGTTCAAATCATAAATATGTCTCTTCAAAAAGGTCAATCAATTCATTCAATCAGATTCGTCGCACTAACTTGTTCTTTGATGAATATTTAGATGGTTCAGATTATTATCCAAGGAGAAAAAGTTTTAAGAACGAGAAACTGGTCTGGATGAAGAAATCAGTCAAAGATGACAAGACTGATGAGCTGAAAGAGAAGAATTCATGTGTACATGTACACAAAGCAAAGAAGAACAAAACACCCAATGGTAAGAAATATTATTGTTCTATTTGTTGTACACATGATCATTTTCATAAAACAAATGACCATTTCTGGTATGGTTCTTACTCTGTGTCCCCCACACGCACTGCAACTAACATTTCTGGACCCAAATATCAGTGGGTACCAAAACCGAAATTTGAATCTGTGTTGCAGGCACCTCAATCCAAGGGGGAGTAAGAAAGAAAATGGTTCTTGAGTAAATCAGCTCAAGACCCGGACTTCAATTTCATAATGGCTTCTAAGCACAACAGCTTAGGACCCGTATTTCAACGATCAAAAAGACCTTACTCTTGTATGCTTGCATCCGATGGATATTGATGGTCTCCGTCCCAAGTGAATTGATCTGATCTCTATCCTAAATTTTTTCTTTGCTAAATTTTTCTGATATTGATGGTCTAACAATTCTAAGGGAGTGTTTGATCTCTATCCTGTGTTAACTGACATATTTCAGATGCTTAATTTAAGGGGGAGTAAAGGTGATGACTTCTGATTACTTCAGATCAGAACTCATTCTATAATCGTTTTACTGCTTTTTGTCCTTTTATTTTTGAATAAATAATATGAATAAAGTGGCTTCTGATCACATGACAGATTAGGACCCGTTCATCAATGATCAAAGAAGGATATTATGCTAATATCCAGGGGGAGCTAAAAAAAAAAAAAAAAAAAAAAAAAAAAAAAAAGACATAAATCATATTATCATGATTTGAGGGGGAACCGAAAAGGTAAAAATCTTCTGAAATGTTCAATTTCAAACATGAAAAAAAAAATTCTGAAATGTTCAAACCACTTCTTATTCTCAAAACGATTTCATGAATTTAGAAGTGTGATTTTTAAATGTTTTTCAATTTTTGCGTTTTATTGTTTAACTGAACGTGTGTTTCCAAAGATCAATACTTGTGTATTATCTTGTCCATATACTGTCAAGTATTCACACACAACGGTTCAGTATTTTATTTGAAATTGTTATTACCATGTCTCAAATTCAAACAATTTTTCGATGGTAATACCCCCGTTTATATTTTTTCATATTTTTCGATGTTTGAAATTCAAAGTTGATGAGCATCATTCATTTTTTTTTTTTATATTTGTGCTTTCATTGATAAATTGTTTATATTTGTTCATATAAACAAAATATCCAATTCTTTGATACCCTAACCATTTGATTTGATCTGATTGATTCATTGTTAGATTCTCAAAACAATTCTCTTGACTTCATATTCATTCATTCAATATCCTTGTTTTGAGAAATCTTCAAAGAACAAATGCTCAAATTTCATTCATATTTTTCAATGAGCATACATACTCTGACATATGATTTCTTGTGCTTTACATGTCAAGAAAATCATTGACCAGCATGTACTTTTAGGAACATGGGATTCAGTGTGAGTGCTTAATAGATCTTCCATGGATTCACGATAACCAGTGTTTCCTACCCCGGAAGAAATCCTTTGAGTGATTGAGGGGAGAGGGGTCTAAAAAGAATTGAGTGTGGGAATGAGCAGAGGTAAAATGGAAATGAGAGACTGGTTAGATGTGAGCTTATATGTTTAAAAGAAAGAGGGTGTGAGAACAGAGTTAAAAGAATATCAGAACTCTGCACCAAACATCTTTCTGAGCCGGGCAGCCACATTACTGATTGGTTCACATTTCTTTGGTGACCATCATTGAAATAGGCAAATAGCCCATGCCATCTCTTGTATACAACCCCATCAGCTACTCATTCTTTTCTTAAAAAGAGAATGTTTCACATTTTCTGGGGAAGCAGCATATAATCTATCGGATCTTCTCTTGGAAGAATACTGATATTGAAAAAGAAGGAAAGTTGCCCCACCTTCGACCCTTTCTCATGCACATTAAGTCCATGTACAATCATTGCTGTCTTAGTGATTTACATACTTTGAGCCTTTATGAAACACAATCATTGTGCTAAATTCTTTCATACACAAGCACGAGCACACAGAAAATTTGTTTTTCTGTCAGAACATTCATAGATAAACCTTGTGTTTTTCGATGATTGAATGGAAGTCCTGGGGAGTCAACATCAAACCAACTCCTTAAATTGTACATTCGTTGTACACAGTAACTTTGTGTTACTGACAGGCACTTCTAACTGTTTCATTTCTTGAATCAGGGTTACACGCTCATTATGTCTGAATTTGCAAAGATTCGGATATATACTGTTCATGATTCGGCTCTTCAGATCAAAGTTCGCCAATTATCAAAAGGGAGATTGTTTGTTGATCACAAAGGGGGAAATCAAAGCTTATGCCGAAATTGATGTAATTTTGATGATATTGATGCTCACATCATCAAAAAGGGGGAGAATTATTCAAAGATCAATTTCAAGAGTTCAAGTTCAAAGTTCATGTCAGAATTTCAATTTGCTTCCGCTGTTGTTTTCGAAGTTCAAGTCTGATAAAGAATGTTCAAAGTCAAATCAAGATGATTCGTTTCGTGAAAGTTTGTTTCTTCCGAAGTCGATTCAGTGATCAAAGTGATGAAGATACAATTTTGATTGAAGACGAAAGATTTTTCAGAAATGAAGATTCATGTTTCAAAGATGTTTTAAGTTTTCAATGTTTCATGTTCAAGGGATGTTGACTTTCCAAAGCTTCAAAGTTTAAAAAGACTTTCCAAGTTTCTTCAAAAGCTGCAAAAGAGCAAAGTTTTTGAAAGCTTCAAGAGACAAAAGATGAAGAATCAAGAGTTGAAGTTCTGCATCAAATTTTTATTAAATCTTGAATACAAAGGGGGAGATTGTTAAGTCCAAATATTGTATCCAAGATTTAATTAGGAAGTCAAAGTTGGAAGTCAACAATGTCAAAGTCTTGTAAAAGTCAAAGCTAGTTTTGTTTTCTTTGTAGTTAAGTTTTAGTTTAAGCTTTAGGTATAAATAGAGTTTGCTTTGTATTCTTTAGAGAAAAACAAAATTGTAAATCAGATTAGTGAGATATATGACAAGAGCTTTCAAGATTAACTCTCTCTCTCTAGCTTTCTCTCTCTAGAATCTTTAGATCTTGAGTTCACAAAACCAGGTATTCGTCTATAGAAAAACTTTTACTTTCGCTAGTCATGGCCGCTAAGAAGCTACGACATTATTTTGAGTCATATCCTATAATTGTGGTAACTAACTCTCCATTAAAATCTGTGTTAAGAAAACCTGAATTAACAGGACGACTAGCTAAGTGGAGCATCTACCTCAGCAATTTTGATTTGGATTTCAAGCCCAAGACGGCGATCAAATCACAGGTCTTAGCAGATTTTGTCTCAGATTTCAGTCCAGAACTGTGGCGACTTTGCACGACACCACTTGGACGCTCGACGTTGATGGTTCGTCGAACATACGTGGAACAGGCCTGGGTGTCGTCCTACAGTCCCCACAAGGGGGAAAAATAGTATACTCCATACGGTGCGATTTCAAAGCTACCAATAATGAGGCAGAATATGAAGCATTAATTGCAGGAATAAAAATTGCTCACGATTTGGGGGCAACACATTTGGATGTCCGGAGTGATTCGTCCTTAGTGGTTAACCAAGTTAATGGAGAGTTCGCAGCAAAAGATTCAAGGATGATTGCTTATTATAAAATAGTAAAGGAGGAAGAAAAGAAATTCAGTCGCTTTGTAATCGAGCAAATACCAAGAGATCAGAATACCCAAGCTGATGCATTAGCCAATTTGGGGTCAGCACTTAGTCAAACGACGTTCGACAATGTCCCAATAGTTCACCTCACAATACCATCCATCAAAGACGATGGTAATATTTTGGTCGCACCGATTGAGGAAGAAAATTCTTGGTCGGATGACATTAAAAATTATCTGGAGAACGATCAACTGCCTGATGACAGAATGGAAGCAAGAAATGTTAGATTTAAAGCATCAAGGTACGTTATTATCCGAGGACAATTATATCGAAGATCTTCGACTGGCCTGAATTTACGATGTATCACCAATAAGACGCAAGTCCAGAAAATTCTACAAGATATGCACGACGGTGAATGTGGAAATCATTCAGGAAGTCGCAATCTAGCTAACCGGGTATCACGACAAGGTTACTATTGGCCGACATTAAGGCAAGATGCTATCAGGTATGTACAGTCGTGCGACGCATGTCAAAGACACGCAGGTATGTCTCATAAACCTTCTGAACCTTTGCACTCGACATTGATCCCATAGCCCTTTATGAAATGGGGAATGGATATTGTTGGGAAATTACCACCTACCCCCAGGCAAAAGGTATTCCTTTTAGTTTTAACAGATTATTTCTCTAAATGGGTCGAGGCAGCGGCTTTCTCTCAGATTCGGGACAAAGAAGTCATTTCTTTTATCCAAACTAACATCATCTATAGGTTTGGAATTCCATCCGAAATAACATGCGACAACGGGACACAATTCATCAGTGAACGAATGAGAAGATTTTGTGAAGAGAGGAACATTAAGTTGGTAACATCAACACCTCGATATCCACAGTCGAATGGTTTAGCCGAGTCGAGCAACAAAACTATCATAAATTCACTCAAGAAAAGACTCAAAGCTGCCAAATAGAAGTAGGTGGAAGAGTTACCTTCCGTTCTATGGGCCAATCGTACGACACCTCGTACGTCTACAGGACAAACTCCCTTTTCCTTAGTCTATGGATGTGAAGCTGTGTTACCTATTGAGGTACGATTACCGACTTCAAGGCATACGTCCGTCGAACATAACTTGGTTGACCTAAGCTATGAACTTGACGCCTTAGAGGAACTTCGAGAAGCTGCTCTCATTCGCATGGCGTCACAAAAACAAACGATTGAATGACATTTCAACAAAAATGTCCAGGCCAAAATTTTTCAAGAAGGCGACTATGTCCTACGTCGAGTGTTTCAAAATACTCAAGAACCTAATGTAGGTAAACTTTCCACTAAGTGGGAAGGTCCTTATCAAATCTCTAATGTCATGGGTAAAAGAGCTTATAAGATCCAAACCCTCGATGGTCGAGATATCCCACGAAGTTGGAATGCAGTTCATCTAAGGAGGTATTTCTTTTAATCCTTTGAAATTAATTCCTTTGATTATTTATTGAGGAAAATCACTAACTTAAGCATCGGAGGGTCGTTGGTCAAACCAACGACCACCCCACTAATGTTGTTCTTCGCAGGGACGCACGACTTATTTGAAATCTTTATGTCGAATAAAAATCACGCGATCATACGTATATGTTCGATCTTAATGGGTTTCAAAGGTTAGAACCTGTTAAAATCTATTTAGAATCTAGAACCATTACTATAAATTACCTAAGAATGTTTCAGTTGATTTCTTTTTTGATGGTATGGTTGAATGCTTGATATAATATAATTGCCCATTTATTTAAATTATTCGACGTACGATCAAGTATAAAAACATAATGTAAACATTAGTAGACAAATAGAAACCTTGTTGTTTAAAAGAGGAAGTTACAAGTGTTAAGAGTCGATCACAGACGATCGACCCTTAGTGGATTCAAAAGGCAAAACTATTTCGGAAATCGAGAACAACGACACCATCGACAATGACAAAACCAAGATCCAAGACAAGGAAGATATTCCACCGGATCAGCAGTGATTTATCTTTGATCTTAAAGCTGAGGAGGAGTAACGCCAGACTGTTCCTGTACGACGTCCGTCCCTGCTACCATCTCCTCTTCTCCGCCATCGCTCCCATCCAGATCGTCATCCTCGTCGAGGTCCCTTTCAGTCCCCACCTTCTCAAGATAAGTCTTGAGTTCTTCACCGGCCGACGCCATGGGATTTTTCCCACTCAGATGACGTCTCATCAAAGCAGCCCTGGCTGTGAGATGGGAGAAGGCTTCAAGTTGTTGATTTTCCTCCTCCAAATCTTTGACGTCGCCCTCCAAACCCTCGACTTTCTTTTGAAGAGACGCAACTTCATCAGCATAAGAAGCAGCATCGGTGGTGGCTTTTATTTTCTCGATCTCCAGTTTGGTCGTTAACGCCTCAAGTTCAAGGACGCGATCCCTAAACTCGACCTTCTCATTTTGTGCTTCAACGAGTTTAGTCTTGAGGCTCTCAACCTTCATCTTCTCAATCTCGACCGCTTTTAAAGCGACCTTTTTCTTTTCAAGAGCCTCATCAGCTCTCTTCTTTACTTCAGGAAAAGACGCCCTCAAACCTTCTGTTTGAGCATAAAAACTCAAACAAGCTTGAAAAGCCTACAACAGTAGCAAAGAAATTAAAAACAGAACAAGTAAACGAAGGAAATAAAGATAAAATGTAATTACCATGAAAGAGAGACCAGCGGCATTGGCTCCCGTGTCTTCCAACCTAGACTCCTTGTAACGATCGTAAAAGGTTGGGAGAAGGAATTTCGCCAAGTGGTGAAAAATAACGTCTCTTTCGAGAACGTCATTCACCATGAAATCAGCCGGGAGAGTGGCTTTGAAAGTCATCTCTCCTACTTTTTCCTTATTCTTCCCCTCACCTTTAGAGGAGGAAGGAGGCTTTTCAACGCCCGACACTCCCGACAAGGGAATATCCTTCGTCGCCTTAGTCGAGCTTCCTAGCTCGACACCAGTAACGGTTTCTTTCGCCGGTGTCGCCCCTGAAAGGGACGACAAAGAAGCCTCACCCGTCTTCTTTGGTGAAGTCCGGGGTTTGCCTCGAAGACGCTTTGGATCCACCCTCGCGGGAGGAGCAGATCTCTTCTTCGATTTCTCCCTGCCCTGACGGGCAAGCTCCAGTTGTTCGGCCCGTCTCTGAGCAGCCGACTTCATAGATGAATCTTCTGGACGAAATAAAAGAGTTAGAAGGGACATGTAACGAAAATTACGAAAAAATCGTTGAACGACGTACCAGTCATCTCTTCTTCTCTCTTTTCTTCTCTTTCTTCTTCTTCTCTCTCCTCTCCTTGATGAGAACCTTCGACGGATGGAACTTCCGCAACAAAGAAGACTTCGTCTTCCTCGTCGTTCGACCGAACGGAAAAAGAACGGTCGACAATACTCTTCTCCAAGATCCTTTGAATCTTGTTTAGAGAATCTCTATTTGGCTTCACTTTAGTGAAGTCAATTGCTGCCAAACAAAAAGAAAGATATAATTAGTATACATTATAAACGCACGACACACGACAAAAACACCCGAAAAATAAGAAAACCTACCCGACTCGTTCCATCCGGATGAAAACCATTGGCTATCCTCATCGTTCAAGGATGCCACCTGGAGGAAAACATAGTGGCGTTTCCAACCACGGTCGTTCACCGCAGTATTATGCACCAGTACGGTATCTCCCTTTGTTCGAGGGAATAAACTATATCTATGATAGTTATCCGTTCGAACGCTATAAGCAGCTAGAAGGTCGTTCAAATTGAACGGAGCCCCCAGTCGGCCGTAAGACGATCGACCACCTGGACAATCCGCCAGAATTGAGGCATCAACTGTCCAGGCGATAAGTCAAATGCATCTAAAAACTCCCTGACTAAGGGATTAAATGGCCAAGAAAAGCCTATTTTGAAGGGATACTCGTATAAAACACCATATCCCTTCGGAACTTCGTCTGGTCGTAAATCCTCCGGCGTCACTAGATTGACACCCTCCGGAATCCTAGCTAATTTTTTAAAATAGTCTAGATGTTCTTCTTCCTCATAAACACTAGCAGGTTCACTTGACATCTTGAAATCAGGGACACTCACAGTCGCTCGCCAATAATTAAGACAATCCCAAGCTTTTCTAGGCTTCTTAGCTAAAGATTTCTTATGCATAAATTGATACAAAAGAAAAGAACTAGAAGTCGTACCTTAAATAGTGTTCTAAACCTCAAATCTAGAATGGAAAGGATTCTGGTCGCTCGGAAACTGAATCTCGCCGGAGATATGTATTCTTTAAGAAGGTAAGCGTAGAAAAAGGAGAAGATTAAGGGAAATCCTTATTTATACTGTAATTTGGAAACCGAATCGCCGGGAAAAATTGGATCACCAATCGTCATGTGAAACGTGTCACTCGTATCAGGCAAAATACTCAAGTGTGTTCTTTGAATGCGTGACACCTGTCCCTGATTAACTACTTTTGCAGGATATGACATCATTATTTAGTTGGAAACGAACTTATTTGGTTTTATTCAAATTACCCGCGTTCTCCTTACAGCACGTGTCATGTTTTAAATTTAAATTTCAAAAAATTGCCGCTTGAATTTTAAATTTGGGGGCAAACTGTTTGGGTAGAAAATTCCACCAGGCCTTAGTCGTACGATTGACAATAGTCGGCACCATTCTTTTGGGCGACTTCGACTAAACAATCAAATATTGGTCCAGCAAATAATGTCGCACGATTGAATTTCCGTTACTCACTCACAATATATGTTATATTATGTTTACATGCAGAATTCAAAGGTATTCATAGCCAAAGGATGTAACGGAAATCGTCATCAATAGCAATAAGCATAACAGATGCTGTCATCAATACCAGAAACGGTCTTACGCATTCAATACTTGGGAAACGGAAAGATGGAGTATAAATATGGAGCTCAAATCTCACATTGGGACATCTGATTCTCAGACCTTAAAAGCTCACAAATTACGTTCTCAAGCTCGCTTAGTTTCTCTCGAAGTTCATAAGATCCATTGTCGTTTGTCGTACGACGCACGACCAAAGACTAATTACACACGACGCACGACCGACTTTACTTTATTGTACTATTTTACATTGCATTTCATTTGTAACACTTGTTCTAAAGGACGACGTCCCTGATTGACGTCCATAGTGCACGACGACTCTCACTCGTCCGCGGTTTTTACCCATTTTAGGGGTTTTTCGCGTCATCAATTCTCTCGTCTCATTTACTTTATTTTTGTTATAGTCGTACGATTATTGTCGTTACTTTATTTGGTTGGATCAAGCTCCACATTTACCTTAAATTTTCCTTGCGAGATTTTTGGCATAAACACTCAGTTTCTCTCAAAGTCCACAAGGATTATTGTTGTTTGTTACACGACGCACGACCGACTTTACTTTATCGTATTGTTTTACATTGTAACACTTATTATAAAGGACGACGTCCCTGATTGACGTTCATAGTGCACGACGACTCACACTCGTCCGCGGTTTTTACCTATTTTGGGGTTTTCCGCGTCACCAATTCTCTCGTCTTATTTTCCTTATTTTTATTATTGTCGTACGATTATTAAAGCTACTTTCTTTGGTTGGATTAAGCTTCACGTTTACCTTAAATTTTCCTTGGGAGATTTTTGGCATAAAGAGTTTGGCGCCATCCGTGGGACCCCATCCAAAGAAAATCTTCGATAATCTTACGACGGACTAACGTTTTCCTCCTAGTGTTCTTTTTTCCAGTTATTCAGGATAATGGCATTCCATGGAACACAAGATCATGTCATGGCCCAAATGAACATGGAGCTGACCGCTGCCCGTGCTCGTATTGACGCCCTAACAGTTCAGGCTCGACAAGCCGCTGAAACCATCGAGCATCTAAGAAACCAAAATGGAAATAATACGACGGGGACTACGAATGCTTACGTTGGTGCCTGGAATGTGCCCCCTCCGTTGCCTAATTATCCTCGTCCACCATCAATTAATCCTGCGACTTTCGTAAGACCAACCATGCCTATGGCTTCTATTCCATTTAATGGATATGCCTCTGATGCCTCACATCAGACTAGCATCAATGGATCAGGTTATGTTCCATTGGGTGCTCCAAATGGTGTTCCGTTAGATCCCGTCGCACAAAGACTAAAGCTCCTGGAAGAACAGAATGAACGTGTCTTGTCGATGTTGGCCAAATTGCCGGGGGCAGCAGTTCCAGTTGATGTCGAGCCACGTACAGGGTTTCAGGCGTCACCATTCATTGATGAGATCGCGTTAGTAGACGTTCCAAAGAAGTACAGCATGCCGACCTTCACTCCAAAGTATTCAGGCGTCACTGATCCAACAGAACACGTTGCCCAATACAAACAACTTATGTGGACTGTTTCAATACCGTACCAATTTCAAGAAGTCTGCATGTGCAAGAGTTTTGGAGCGACCTTGACCGGAGCAGCTTTACAATGGTTGATTAATCTCAAACCTAAAACTATTGGATCTTTTGCAGAGTTGGTAAATCAATTCACCCAACAATTCGCTAGCAGCCGAAAAATGGAAAAGCAGACGAGCGACCTTTACTATGTCATACAGAAGACTGGAGAATCCATCCGAGACTATTTTAATCGATTTAATGCAGAAATGATTAGTATCCGTAACTGCGACGTAAAAACAGCAATCGAAGCGTACAAACGGGGTATGGACGATAGTTCCGGGTTGTATCTCAACCTTACGAAGTATCCTCTAGAAACTTTTGAAGACGTACGAGCACGGACGCTTGCCCATATGAGGGTCGAGGATGACCTCGCTTTCAGAAATAAACACTCGGGCGACCGAAAAAGCCTAGGTGTTAAAAAGCTAGACTTCAAACCAAAGTCTACCAATTGATCAGAGCTTACTAGACAGATTTCAAACATCAGATTCGAAAAGAAAGGACCGGCAACTTCTAAATCTGTCCAGTATCCTAAGGTGTCATCTTATGGTTTCCCTGGATCAGCTAAAGACGTCGTCGTGTCCTTGAAGCAACTCCAGCAAAACGTACGATGGCCATAGAGAAGTGACAAGGACAGTGACAAGAAGGATAAAACTAAATGGTGCGATTTCCATAATGATTTTGGTCATATAATGGATGATTGCATCGCCTTAAAAAAAGAGCTGTCTTGGCTCAATTCGAAAGGGTATTTGCAAGAATTGACGGAAAAGAAAGACGCACGTCCCACATCCCCCGAGCATGCTAAAGTGATTAATTGTATCACCGGAGGTTCTGATATCTGTGGGGCCACATATTCAGCTGCTAAAAGACATGCCAGTCGCGGTCCCGATGACCGACCAATTCCAAAGGAGACACGACTCAAAGAGGACGCAGAACTGGAGGCTATGCCCTTGACATTCGACCAGGCGGATCTCGATGACGTACATCAGAAACATCATGACGGACTGATTATCCAATTGAGTATTGGAAATTGTCTGACAAAAAGGATACTCGTCGACGGAGGTAGTTCAGCTAACATTATCTTTTTTGATGCAGTAAAAGCGATGGGCATTGACAAATCCGAGATTACACGGCGTTCGACCACACTCATTGGATTTAATGGTGGAGCGACAAACACCATGGGGGAAATCACACTCCCAGTATATGCTAAAGGAATCAACAGACAGACGAAGTTCAATGTCGTCGATTGCTCATCAGCTTATAATGTTATCCTTGGGCGACCTTGGATTCATGACATGAAAGTTGTACCTTCGACGTACCACCAAACTTTGAAATTTCCCACGCAATGGGAAGTACAGGAGATCAAAGGCGAAAGAAAGGTTGCTAGGGAATGTTACAAAGTTTCTTTGAAGCCTCCAAAGCAAACAGTATAGCAATTACAGAACCAGGACGTTCCTGGGACTGACGACGACTATCGCTTGGAAGTTGTCGTCCTAAACCAGGATAAGCCTGATCAGATGGTTTATGTAGGTTCGACGCTCGACCCTTCCTTCAAAAAGCAACTAATTTCTTTTTTGCAGGATCACTATGATTGCTTCGCCTAGACGCACGAAGACATGGTGGGCATCGATCCGAGTATTATTTCTCATAAACTCAACATCGATCCGTCATTCAAACCTGTTCAGCAGAAAAGACGGAAATTTGCTCCTGAGAGAAATAAAGTTATTAACGATGAAGTTGATAATTTGCTTAAAACAGAAAAAATACGAGAAGTCAAGTATCCAGATTGGCTAGCCAACGTTGTTGTCGTCCAAAAGAAAATTGGTAAATGGAGAGTATGCATTGATTTCACCGATCTTAATAAAGCCTGCCCGAAAGATCCATTTTCGTTGCCACATATCGACTCTATGGTCGATGCTACAGCAGGACATGAATTACTCACGTTCATGGACGCGTATTCTGGGTATAACCAGATATTGATGCATTCCAACGATCAAGAAAAAACGGCTTTCATGACGGATAAAGGTATTTATTGTTACAAGGTAATGCCTTTTGGTCTTAAGAATGCAGGTTCGACGTATCAACGATTGGTGAATATGATGTTCAAAGAGCATTTGGGCGACACTATGGAGGTATACATTGACGACATGCTTCTCAAATCAAAGCATATGGACGATCATATAGGACATTTGAAGCAATCGTTCGACATTTTGCGAAAATACAAGATGAAGTTGAATCCGACAAAATGTTCTTTTGGAGTTAGAGCTGGCAAATTTCTCGGTTATATGGTCACACGACGAGGAATCGAAGCTAACCCAGATCAAATCAAAGCAATTGTCGAGCTAAAATCGCCCAGAAATTTTAAAGAAGTCCAACGTCTAACAGGACGTGTAGCAGCATTGAACCGGTTCATCTCTCAGTCGTCCGACAGATGTCACTTATTCTACAATGTCCTGCGAAAAAATAAAGGGTTCGAGTGGACTGATAGGCACGAAGAGGCGTTGCAACAACTCAAGAAATACATGATGTCGCCTCCTTTCCTCTCTAAACCTGAGAAAGGTGAAGCTCTTCAACTCTACCTAGCCGTCAGCACTAAATCGGTAAGTGCAGTTCTTATACGAGAAACCGACGGACGACAATTTCCAGTCTATTATGTAAGTAAAACTCTACTAAACGCAGAAACCAGGTATTCGTCTATAGAAAAACTTTTACTTTCGTTAGTCATGTCCGCTAAGAAGCTACGACATTATTTTGAATCACATCCTATAATTGTGGTAACTAACTTTCCATTAAAGTCTGTGTTAAGAAAACCTGAATTAACAGGACGACTAGCTAAGTGGAGCATTTACCTCAGCAATTTTGATCTGGATTTCAAGCCCAAGACGGCGATCAAATCGCAGGTCTTAGCAGATTTTGTCTCAGAATTCAGTCCAGAACTGGAAAGTACAATGTCGTCCGATGAGTTAATTGTGGCGACTTTGCACGACACCAATTGGACACTCGACGTTGGTGGTTCATCGAACATACGCGAAACAGGCCTAGGTGTCGTCCTACAATCTCCACAAGGGGGCAAAATAGTGTATTCCATACGGTGCGACTTCAAGGCAACAAATAATGAGGCAGAATATGAAGCACTGATTGCAGGAATGAAAATTGCTTATGACTTGGGGGCAACATGTCTACATGTCCGGAGCGACTCATCCCTAGTTGTTAACCAAGTTAATGGAGAATTTGCAGCAAAAGATTCAAGGATGATTGCTTATCATAAAATAGTAAAGGAAGAGGCAAAGAAGTTCAGTCGCGACTTCAAGGCAACAAATAATGAGGCAGAATATGAAGCACTGATTGCAGGAATGAAAATTGCTTATGACTTGGGGGCAACATGTCTACATGTCCGGAGCGACTCATCCCTAGTTGTTAACCAAGTTAATGGAGAATTTTCAGCAAAAGATTCAAGGATGATTGCTTATCATAAAATAGTAAAGGAAGAGGCAAAGAAGTTCAGTCGCTTCATAGTCGAACAGGTACCAAGAGATCAGAACACTCAAGCTGACGCATTAGCCAACTTGGGATCAGCACTTAGTCGAACGACATTCAACAATATTCCAATAGTCCATCTTACAATACCATCCATCAAAGATGATGGTAATATTTTGGTCGCACCGATTGAGGAAGAAAACTCTTGGTCGGTCGACATTAAAAATTATCTGGAAAACGATCAACTGCCTAATGACATAATGGAAGCAAGAAAGGTTAGATTTAAAGCATCAAGGTACGTTATTATCATAGGACAATTATATCGAAGATCTTCGACTGGCCTGAATCTACGATGTATCACCAACAAGACGCAAGTCCAGAAAATTCTACAAGATATACACGACGGTGAATGTGGAAATCATTCAGGAAGTCGCAGTCTAGCTAACCGGGTATCACGACAAGGTTACTATTGGCCGACATTAAGGAAAGATGCTATCATGTACGTACAGTCGTGCGACGCATGTCAAAGACACGCAGGTATGTCTCATAAACCCTCTGAACTTTTGCACTCGACATTGATCCCATGGCCCTTTATGATGGGGAATGGATATTGTTGGGAAATTACCACCTGCCCCCGGGAAAAAGGTATTCCTTTTAGTTTTAACAGATTATTTCTCTAAATGGGTCGAAGCAGCGGCTTTCTCCCAGATTCGGGACAAAGAAGTCGTTTCTTTTATCCAAACTAACATCATTTGTAGGTTTGGAATTCCATCTGAAATAACGTGCGACAACGGGACATAATTCATAAGTGAACGAATGAGAAGATTTTGTGAAGAGAGGAACATTAAGTTGGTAACATCAACACCTCGATATCCACAGTCGAATGGTCTAGCCGAGTCGAGCAACAAAACTATCATAAATTCACTCAAGAAAAGACTCAAAGCTACCAAAGGGAAATGGGTGGAAGAGTTGCCTTCCGTTCTATGGGCCAATCGTACGACACCTCGTACGTCTACAGGACAGACTCCCTTTTCCTTAGTCTATGGATGTGAAGTTGTGTTACCTATTGAGGTACGACTATCGACTTCAAGACATACGTCTGTTGAGCATAACTTAGTCGACCTAAGCTATGACCTCGATGCCCTAGAGGAACTTCGAGAAGCCACTCACATTCGCATGGCGTCACAAAAACAAGCGGTCGAACGACATTTCAACAAAAATGTCCAGGCCAAAGTTTTTCAAGAAGGCGACTACGTACTACGTCGAGTGTTTCAAAACACTCAAGAGCCTAATGCAGGTAAACTTTCCACTAAGTGGGAAGGTCCTTATCAAATCTCTAATGTCGTGGGTAAAGGAGCTTATAAGATCCAAACCCTCGATGGTCGAGATATCCCACGAAGCTGGAATGCAGTTCATCTAAAGAGGTATTTCTTTTAATTCTTTGAAATTAATTTCTTTGACTATTTCTTGAGGAAAATTACTAACTTAAGCATCGGAGGGTCGTTGGTCAAACCAACGACCACCCCACTAATGTTATTCTTCGCAGGGACGCACGACTTATTTGAAATCTTTATGTCGAATAAAACTCATGTGATCATACGTATATGTTCGATCTTAATGGGTTTCAAAGGTTAAAATCTGTACTTTATGTTCAATATTTAGAATCCAGAACCATTACTATAAATTACCTAAGAGTGATCGAAAGTTTCAATTGATTTCTTTTTAAGTGATGGTCTAAGTGAATGTTTGTCCATCTTTTATTCGACGTACAATCAAGTATAAAAACATAATATAAACATTGATAGACAAAAAGAAACCTTGTCTTTTAAAAAAGGAAGTTACAAGTGTTAAAGGACGATCACAGACGATCAACCTTTAAAAGATTCAAAAGGCAAAACTATTTCGGAAATCGAGAACAGCGACACCATCGACAATGTCAAGGCCAAGATTCAAGACAAGGAAGATATTCCACCGGATTCAAGACAAGGAAGATATTCCACCTTAGTCGAGCTTCCGAGCTCGACACCAGCAACGGTTTCTTTCGCCGGTATCGCCCCTGAAAGGGACGACAAGGAAGCCTCACCCGTATTCTTTGGTGAGGACCGGGGTTTGCCTCGGAAACGTTTTGGATCCACCCCCGCGGGAGGAGCAGATCTCTTCTTTGATTTCTCCCTGCCCTGAAGGGCAAGCTCCAGTTGTTCGGCCCGTCTCTGAGCAACCGACTTCATAGATGAATCTTCTGGACAAAGTAAAAGAGTTAGAAAAGACATGTAACGCAAACTATGAAAATATCGTCGAACAACGTACCAGTCATCTCTTCTTCTCTCTTTTCTTTTCCTTCTTCTTCTTCTCTCTCCTCTCCTTGATGAGAACCCTCAGCGGGCGGAACTTTCGTGACAAAGACGATTTTGTCTTCCTCGTCGTTCGACCGAACGGAAAAAGAACGATCGACAATACTCTTATCCAAAATTCTTTGAATTTTGTCAAGAGAGTCCCTTCTTGGTTTAATTTTGGTAAAGTCGATAACTGATAAAGCAAACAAAGAAAAACATTAGAAAAAGATATTAACGGCATAACTAAAAACGCCCGACAAAATATGAAAACTTACCCGACTCATTCCATCCGGATGAAAACCATTGGCTATCCTCATCGTTCAAGGATGCCACTTGGAGGAAAACATAGTGGCGTTTCCAACCACGGTCGTTTACTGCAGTATTATGCACCAGTATGGTATCTCCCTTTTTTCGAGGGAATAAACTATATCTATGATAGTTATCCGCTCAAACGCTATAAGCAGTTAGAAGGTCGTTCAAATTGAACGGAGCCCCCAGTCGGCCGTAAGACGATCGACCACCTGGACAATCCGCCAGAATTGAGGCATCAACTGTCCAGGCGATAAGTCAAATGCCTCTAAAAACTCCCTGACCAAGGGACTAAATGGCCAAGAAAAGCCTATTTTGAAGGGATACTCATATAAAACACCATATCCCTTCGGAACTTCGTCTGGTCGTAAATCCTCCGGCGTCACTAGATTGACACCCTCCGGAATCCTAGCTAATTTTTTAAAATAGTCTAGATGTTCTTCTTCCTCATAAACACTAGCAGGTTCACTTGACATCTTGAAATCAGGGACACTCACAGTCGCTCGCCAATAATTAAGACAATCCCAAGCTTTTCTAGGCTTCTTAGCTAAAGATTTCTTATGCATAAATTGATACAAAAGAAAAGAACTAGAAGTCGTACCTTAAATAGTGTTCTAAACCTCAAATCTAGAATGGAAAGGATTCTGGTCGCTCGGAAACTGAATCTCGCCGGAGATATGTATTCTTTGAAAAGGTAAGCGTAGAAAAAGGAAAAGATTAAGGGAAATCCTTATTTATACTGTAATTTGGAAACCGAATCGCAGGGAAAAATCAGATCGCCAATCGCCAAGCGAAACGTGTCACCCGTGTCAGGCAAAGTACTCGAGTACTTTCTTCGAATGCATGACACCTGTCCCTAATTAGCTATTTTTGCAGGGGGTGACGTCATTATTTAGTTGGAAACGAACTTATTTGGTTCTATTCAAATTACCCGCGTTCCCCTTACAGCACGTGTCATGTTTTAAATTTAAATTTCAAAAAATTGCCGCTTGAGTTTTAAATTTGGGGGCAAACTGTTTGGGTAGAAAATTCCACCAGGCCCTAGTCGTACGATTGGCGGTAGCCGACGCCCTTCCTTTGGGTGACCTCGACTAAACAATCAAATATTTGTCCAGCAAATACTGTCGCACGATTGAATTTCCGTTACTCACTCACAATATATGTTATATTATGTTTACATGCAGAATTCAAAGGTATTCATAGCCAAAGGATGTAACGGAAATCGTCATCAATAACAATAAGCGTAACAGACGCTGACATCAATACCAGAAACGGTCTTACGCATTCAATACTTGGAAAACGGAAAGATGGAATATAAATATGGAGTTGGAATCTCACATTTGGACATCTGATTCTCATACCTTAGAAGCTCACGAATTACAAGTTCACTCAGTTTCTCTCAAAGTCCACAAGGCTTATTGTTGTTTGTTACACGACGCACGACCGACTTTACTTTATCGTATTGTTTTACATTGTAACACTTGTTATAAAGGACGACGTCCCTGATTGACGTTCATAGTGCACGACGACTCACACTCGTCCGCGGTTTTTACCTATTTTGGGGTTTTCCGCGTCACCAATTCCTTTATCTATTTAATAAATTAGGATAAGATTTAATTAACTCCGTAGTTATCTTTTTCCTAGTTTAGATTATAAATAGGATAGCTAGGTTTCATTGTTAAGAAGTTCAATTATTCAATAAAAGTTTATATTTTAGAGAGTATTCTCTTGAGTTTTCGAGTTTATGCGTCGTAATTCTCAACCGTAAAAGGGTTTAGACGCTTGTCGATCCTTCCGCAAACCTACGCTGCGTCATGTACGTACGAGGTATGTATTGAAATTAGTAAACCAGTGAAAATTAAACAGAAAGCATTTACACATTTTAGTTTTGATTACTTATCTCTTGCAGGTATTTTATTTAACCATCAGAAACTAGATAAACGTAAAGTAAAGAGAGGATGGCGTTAGTCGATGCTTAAGACCCTTCAAGAAGTAAACCTGAGGAATTTTGATAAAACCAAAAATCAAAACATAACTTACCGAGCGAGAAATACACACACACACATACGAGTAGAATAAGAAGAGAGAGATTAATTAAGGGTATACTATAATTAGAAAGTAAAAAAGTGGATTCAATTTTATCACATCTTGTCTTTTTTACTTGCATGCTAAGTAGTAGTAGCTAACATATGTCCATACATGTATTTTACAAAAAATTAAATTCATTTTCGATCTATGGTCCATGTTGTCCATTGATTTACATCCAATAATATATTTCAACTCACTACTTCAATTAATAAAGGGATTAATGTACAAATGTCATTAGCCATTTCTGTAATATTTATTTACATTAATGATAAAAAGAAAATAATGTTTAATATAAAATTATATGACACTTCATATACACATGTAGGGGTCGGTAATGTCGAATAACACAATAACAAGGTTTCACTTTCCCAATATAATCAAAGAAACCCAAGTGCAAATCTGATCCAAATACAACAGATAAACATGATCTAAATGTTGCAAACAGCAACCCAATCAAGTATACCGATCCACAAGCGTAAATATGCAATCCACAATGCAATGTACTATCAAATACTAAATGGCACATAAATCGAGACAACGATAATTAACTTGGTTCCACAACCCTCCCTTTCCTTGGCTTCTTCCCCATCATTCCACCACCATAATCCTTCCCCTTTTCTCGTTCTCACTGACGACGTACTCACCCAATCCTGTTCTCCTTCCGACAAACCCACCCACCCCTGTTGTGCACCCTCACCCATTTCTCGATTGGTGACTGTAAACCATCCTTTTCCCTCTCAATAGCTTCAGCTAAACCACCCTCTCCACCACCCAGTTCAACAAACAGACACATGCATACACACAGACACACTCAATCATCCATCACCCTATGATTGGATTGCATTGTCTAATAGTGGCCATGCCACCTTGAAGATAGAACTGGTTGGGGGTGGAGGTGGTTAGTGATGGGTGGAAAACTCGAGGTTGCGGTGGGGTCCGGTGATCGGAGGGAGATAATGCAAACATCTGTCGGAGTAAACTAGTAGGGACGATGGTGGTGTAAAAGGGGGTCGAGGGTATGTATACGTTATGTGTGGTCGTGGTCATGGGGGTGAAGACGAAGGTGCTAGTTGCCGGTTTGGGAACGAAGGTGGTTGGCCCGCCCGGGGGGGGGGGGGGGGGGGGGGTTGAGAAGGTGGCTTGTGCCTCTAATATTAATAAATAAAAATTAATAATCAAGATATGACTAGTAACAATTAATAGTTAAATACTTAATACTAATATTTACAAATTAATAAGACAAACTAATAATTAAGTACTAATTAATAAAACAAATTAAGTATTAAATATCAAATTTTTTTTTATTTAGTATTGGTAAAATTTTAGGGATATAAATGGAGAAAAGTGGCAAAAGGCCCCTGGAGCTTAAGAAACGCTAACTTGAAGTAGTGTTTCAAAAAGCTAGCTATGCCTAACTAAACGGGGTAAGCTCGCCGTTGCCAAACATGGCCTTAATCATGCGCCTAGCCTTAAGTATCTTGTGACGTCGGGCACCGTTTGGATTAATTAACTTTTCCAAACTTGTGTTTGTTAGCCAAGTCAAAGCATGAAATGAAACCTTGCAATTAATTAATACAGGGTTGTGGACTGTCGTCAAGCAAGAGACTGATTCAGGGGCTTCAAGCAGATGCAATGAGGGGATCTATTTCAAAGGCAGCACAACAGCTACATGTTTGCAGCAATAGTGTGTGTGTGTGTGTGTGTGTGTGCTGGAACATCAAGAGAAAGATGGTGATGCTGCAGGTTTATACAATTCAGATTCTGAAAAAAAAGGTCCTCCCTTAACCAGTCCAGAGTCCAGATTCTCGATCAGTAAAACAAACGTAGACATGCAGATTATATAGAGGCTGTTTTTGTGAACACCCTCTGCTTGCAAAACAAAAAGTAACAAACATAGACATGTATATACATTTATAACGAAACTTTAAACAAGGAAAATTCAAAGTGCTCACCTCAGCTCTGTATATATTGGTAATTTTGTCACATCACGACTATCGGGCTCTTGTCCTGCAAAAAATCAAATCAGGAGTTGCTTTTACACCTAAGCACCCCCTCCCCCCAAAAAATAACCCAACCATGAAACCATGTGATCCCAAAGGCACCAAAACATTGATTGGTTCAACCATATTCTCTTTTTCACAAGCATTTATATAATAGCACCCTGCTGCATAATTTCAGTATTTTGCAAAGAAAATAATTTTGTTTTGTCAATCAACGTATACTGGATAGAAATCAAGGTTCGATATTTAATGATATTCAGAATAACTACAGCATGCAAATGCAGCATCTAGACAACTGAAATGGATACGTCGTATTATATTTAGTTTGTATTGGTCAAGTTACACAAATACTCCGTGCACGATTGGCCAATCTACATTTGTTTAGTCCCTCAGGATTTCTAAATAGCCACCAGGCTGAACGCGACTTCCAAAGTCGCTCAACAAGTCGCATCGAACAGGGGAAAAGTTATGTACATTTGCAGTGACATGCTCACGATAGTCGCATACCTAAATCTTCTCAACTATTAGAGAGTAATTGGGTCCCCTTGACAAGGGCTTCTACATTGCCATCTATTTATACAAGTTACAAGAGAGTCCTATTGCAAATAAGAAATATCTATATATAGAATCCTAATATAATTAGGAAAGATGGTGGTGTTCGCGGTGCGGTTTAGGGCAAAACCACAAACCACACCGCATATGCGGTTTGAGCATTTTCCCAAACCGCAAACCGCACCGCATATATCTCAAACCGCATCAAACCGCACCGCGAAATACGGTGTGGTTTATGCGGTTTGTACCTAACGCACTTTACACCTACAATTCAGTAATTATAAAATTAAAACTTCATTTTGAAGTCGGCAACAACTTGATCGTAGTCCAAAAAATAAAAATATTCAACACCTCCGACTCGTAAATACATATTATATAAATATTGCAATTATTATATATATATATATATACATATATGTGTGTAATATATAAAATTAAAAAATATATATAAATATATATAATGTGCGGTGCGGTGCGGTTTGAACCGTGGTTTGATAACTCAAAACCGCAAACAGCACCACATAGTGCGGTTTGGAAAAAATGCAAACCGCACCGCGGAAGTTCTAAACCGCGTTTTGCGGTGCGGTTTGACGGTTTAGATGAACACCCCTAAGGAAAGATCTATTAAAGGATACACATCATAAATTAATAATATACGGGGAATAAATCCCATATTATATTCTATCATTAACATCCAAGCGACTTCTCAATACACTTATGGAGCATACAACTATGAATCTGAAACTAGGCAAGATGTTGTGCAACCTTCCAGATCGCCCCTTTCGACCAGTCATTTTTAGTTCCAAATTAGAGCACAACCCTAATAGAACAATACTCCCTTTGTTCATACACATACCATTACTCTTATCCTTCATGGCAAGTGACAGTGGATTCTCTCAGCTCCTCCGTCAGCGGTTTTTCCCGTTTTGGGTTTTCCACGTAAATCTCGGTGCAGACTTCTCTCCCTACTTACTTTATGATGCTTTTTATATTGTTTGTTATGTTTGGATGTGGTAGACTATATGCATGTTTAGAACACAACATATTCTACTTATGTGTTCAAATCGAGGTTCTCTGTGAGCACTACTTGTTATCGGGAACTAGATTGGTGCTTTGAGCATTATTACTAGTGTGCACGTATTCATAACAATTGGTATCAGAGCTTTCGGGTTTGATAGTTTGGTTATGCATTCTACTTGCTAGTCTTCATTATTATAGCATGAAGTATGATGTTCACAGGTTCGAGAGGAGCACTCGCTTCATCTTATGACAAGTAAATATTAGAGATGCGTTGGTCCAAAATGATTTAGAGGAAGCTTTGTTGGGATATGATACAATTCCGACTGACTGGCTAGAGGAAAAGAAAAGAAAGAAAGATTCTATGTCACTATTGCAAATCCGACTCCACTTATCTAATGAATGTTTTACAAGATGTTTTATTGGAAACAACCACAATGGGGTTATTGGTCAAGTTAGAACAGTTATGCATGACCAAGAGTTTTCCAAACAAGTTGTTTTGTAAAGTTATACTCTCATCGTCCATCTGAAGATGGATCATGAGTTTCTGAACACATCTCCAAGTTTAAGGAGATTGTAGTTGACTTCAAGACCTTGGAAGTCAAGTATGAAGAAGATTTGGAGATCATTTTGTTGTGTTCGTTACGATCTTCTTTACATGGGTTTTAGAGATACAATACTCTATAGTTTATGGAGTTGTAAGATCCAAATTAAACATAACACGAAAGAAATTGCAAAATGAATTTGCGCTCCATGACCTTGATGCCTTTAGTTGGTGCATGCTCACCAACATCCACAATAATCAAACAAATTACCAAAGTAACAACTTCACCTGTCTTATCTACATATACTATTTCTCTACTGTTTTGCAGCGAATATGAACATGCGAAGTTTTAAAAAGCGGAATCGGGGCTTGAGGAGTTTTCCCTTGACGAGGTGAGGCATAAGCCTCGAGGTGGTCCGAGGCGTAACCCGAAGACGGATATATATATATATGCGCACACACACACACACACTCAATATATACAAAGTGTGAGACTAGAGAAGAAATAATATATATTATATACAGACTCTTCAAAGTGGGAAATTGGAGAAGTGAGAAATAAAATACATATACATGACTTCAGATTGGGAGACTGGCAAAGACGTTGGAGATGTTAAATGAAACCTAGGAGAATACTTGCAAGAGAATAGGTTTATTTTATAAGAAGTAAAATCAGCAAGTCAATTTCTAAAATCTGAACCCTAATTTCTATACCCCACCTCAGCACCGCCTCAGTCTCGCCTCAGTGGCTCGAGGCGTCCGACTCAACTAACCCAAGAGAGGCGCACCTTGAGGCGTACGCCTCGAATGCTTTTTAAAACCAGAACATGTTTATGCAACTATCTAAACAGGCAGAAACAACAATATACAAGGATAAGTGTAATAATGAAATGCAGTATCCTCATCCATTCCGATATCTCAATACAAGTTTAGTAATTGTAGGAGAGTTCTGCTTTATAACCTTTACACTCGACAAAGGGTACAGTTAAATCAACAACAAAAAGTAAGATATAATTTAAAATTCAGCACAAGGTAAGGGTGATGAATATATATAGTACTAGTACATAGTAAAACAGCTGTGAAGTTGGAAGGACCACTGCAACTTCATTAGTCACCATAAGATAATTATCCATGTGGGAAGTGGGGAAGCGAACTACACTTACACAGGGCACTAATTAACGCATTCATCATCGACACCGCTGGTTTCATCCCCAAATTTCTGAGACTCAAGCTGGCAAATGGAAGTAACAAGATTTTGCAATCTGTAAAAAAATATGGTTAGATGAAGAACTTTATCTACATATCTTTGACCTCATAATTCCATAGGCACCAAATGCTTTGGCACAACCATCAATAAGTGCACCATATGTGTGAACATTTGGCTAAACTCCAAGGTAAAACCTATAACAGTACAACAAATTATGTCATAAAAACTAGTATATGATTATTATATACATAGATATCCATATGCAAATATATATAAAATGAGCTTGAAGTTCAATATTCTTTGCAGGAGAAGGAAAACTATAATGTGGATCCGACCTACAGGCGCTCATGTTTTGCACATAGACTGCCAATCACAATTCACATGGGAGAGGTTTCTGGACCTTAACAGAATAATAAATACACAAATATATTGATACATCACAGCAATCTCTTTTTCAAACCACAAAAAGCATCTGAATCCCAATTATACTCATCTTGCATCTCGAGACTCCCACAACGCCAAATAGCATAATATAAAGGGGAAAGAAGAATTCATACCTTAAACATTGTATCAACCTTTATACGCTTCGCACAAGTAGAAATTAGAGTAGTATAGAGTTTGCAATCAGCTTTTAATCCAGCTTTCTTGACAAGTTGCAAAACCTCCTAAAATACAAGATATCATGAAGAATAGGAAGATAATGACGGTGTACTAGATGTATTGATTGCATGCTCCAATTTAATCAATGTATGATTCTAACAAGAAGAAAATTGTAAATCTTGAGAGCATGCACAAACAGACATAAGCATATTAAATGTGCTCAAGGTCGGATTTGGAATGTGATTGATAAAACGGGAAGCTTCCTTCACAGCTTTCTGACTTCTACACACCCTCGGAGAAACCCCATATGGTAAACCTAAAACCATGATCTTTTATAGCATTAATGATACAAATTAATCCAAAAAAACAAGCCTTTATCCAAACTTAGTAGGGTATTATGCTATTTTTAATGAAACCAATTAATATGATGGTAATCCAACCAAGGGTTAAAAAGAGGCATCCTTACATTATTCATGTCTAATAAACCTTTTCTTTCCAGATATTCATTCAAGCTTTTCTAAGCAGTCAGTTGAAGAAATTAAATAAATTGTACATGAACCTTAAATACACACAAGTACTATTAGCTTATATGGAAAATAGTTACTAAAAATGCTTGCAACATTCAAACTACTACTGAAACATCCATCAACTAATCCTCTGTTCATGTCAAATAAACATTTCAATTGTATGAGCTAGCTAGCAATGGTGGGAATGGAAGTAGTACAATTATAGTATAAATTATCAACACGAGGGTGTTAGTTACCTGCCCTCTTTGAGAAAGCGATGGTAAGCACGTAACTGCTGTGAGAAACAATCTTTGCTGCTTGCTTGTTTCTTAAGTTGTGATATGGGGAACAAATATTTCAGATCATCCTTTGTCAGCATAGTTTTTTCTTTGTCACTGCAAGACACTCCCTTTTTTCCACAAGTCTCTCCTTCCATGAAGACTAGTTTCAGATTTTCCATGAGGTAACTAATTAATTAGCCTCAAACTTTTCTGAGAAATAAATTTAATTCTCATGTCAAGTTACTAACTGAGAATAGAGAGCCAAAATAATAAACAAAAACAAAAAAAGGCCTAAAATGTGGACCCTTTTTAAATTATAACCTGCAGCGTGAAGAAAGTCCTTTGCAGAAAATCTCTCATTTTGAGATATGGAACTACTTGCTAGCGAAGAAAAGCATTTATATCCGGAAGAGGATATCTCAGGCCTTGATTTTCCATTGAACTCATTGCATGTTGATTTGCCTCACAGAATGCCTGTAACCCGTTGTAGGTGGACTTCATAGCTGCAAAACTATACCTACTTACGTCACATTCTTTAGTGAACCCAAAGTTTTTCTCTACCATATATAACATTACCTTGAAGTCTTGTGTGACTTTTTCTTCTATGTTTCAATAACTGACCTGTAGAGTAGAATAGGTCTTTTTGTTATTCAGTTGTTGCTCCCATTTGGCTATTTAATGCCCAGTTATGATTCAATAAAGTATCCAAGTATTCCGGTGCATATGTTACTTTCTTCTTGTTTGTTTTATCTTGCAGAGACATGTGGTATCATTGCCATCGATAGAAAGAAGGCCTGGTGTGAGAACAAAGAATAGGACTGATACACGAGTGAAAGGAGAGATGTCGAATGAAGGACATAATTTGCTCAGCATTCGGGGACTATGGATGCTAATGGAGAATTTTACTTGGATCAAAAGAATGGTGACATTGTTAAGTTTGATTTAGTATTTCTAGTTTATTCCCGTTGCAAATAAATTTACCAGATAGGTTGGTAGTCAGAGTGGTTGACTTGTTCCAAAGCAAACCTAGTATTGCTGCGTAACAAACTCCTCTTTTTTAGCTCGTTAATTTCTGCAGTTTTAGCGGTTTCCCTTTCTTTGTAAGGCTATTTAAAGAGCCATTGGTGTGTTCAATAAAGTATCCAGTACTTCTCAGTTACTGTGTATTGTGTACGTTTGATTTGTGAGTGCAACAAGTGGTATCAAAGCCACATATACACGAGAGAAACAGAGAGTAAGAAATCACGAAGATGGCAGATGCAAACAATTTGGCGCAGGCATGTATTCCCAAGTTTGATGGGGATTACGATCACTGGACACTTCTCATGGAGAATTTGCTAAAGTCTAAAGAATATTGGAGTGTGGTAGAGAACGGCTTTGTTGTTCCCGACACTGAAGAGGGAATGACTCCGGCTCAAAAGAAGACTTTGGATGAAACAAGGTTGAAAGATCTCAAGGCAAAGAACTATCTGTTGTGTGCAATTGACAAGACCATTTTGAAGACGATCACACAGAAGGAGACTTCCAAGCAGCTGTGGGATTCGATGCGGGTCAAGTATCAAGGGAATGCAAGGGTTCGACGTGCTCAACTTCAAACGTTGCGGAGAAACTTTGAGTTGTTAGAGATGAAGTGCGGGGAATCGGTAACGGATTATTTTGCCAGAGTCATGGTTGTGGCTAACGATATGCGTAACTGTGGGGAGGATATGCCCGACGTTAAAATTGTAGAAAAAATTCTTCGCACGTTAACGGAGAATTTTAACTACATTGTATGTTCGATTGAAGAATCCAAAGACATCGATAGTCTTTCGGTGGATGCTTTGCAAAGCTCACTTCTGGTTCATGAACAGAAGTTTAAGAAACCTTCGAACGGAGGGGAAGAACAGGTGCTGAAAGCGTCTTATGAAGAACGAGGAAGCAGAGGCAGAGGGTATGTGATGCGAGGAAGAGGAAGAGGGAGAGGGCGAGGACGGTCAGTGAATAGAGCAACGTTAGAGTGCTACAATTGTCATCAAATTGGGCACTTTGCATCTGAATGTCCATAATGGAACAGAAGAGCACAATACGCTAAGATTGACGAAGAAGATGAAATGCTACTTATGGCATTTGTGGAGACAAACAATTCAAGAAAGGAAGAAAAATGGTTTCTCGATTCAGGTTGTAGCAATCATATGTGTGGAAGTAAGCAGCGATTTACAAGTTTAGATGAAAGCTTTCAACACTATGTAAAGCTCGGAGACAACAGTTGGATAAGAGTTACGGGAAAAGGAGATGTTCGCTTGAAGATAGATGGTTATACGTTTGTCGTCACCGATGTCTATTACGTGCCCGAACTAAAAAGCAACTTACTGAGTATGGGTCAGCTTCAAGAAAAGGGCTTAACTATTCTTATTCAAAATGGAGTCTGCAAGTTGTTTCACCCTAAGAGAGGCATGATCATGCAAACATCGATGTCAACCAATCGAATGTTTGCATTGCTTGCTGAATTAGAACCTAATTGCTTGCAGGTATCTACCGACGATGAAGAGCTTCAACTATGGCACCAACGATATGCACATCTCAGTTATAAGGGGTTGAGAACTCTAAAGTATCAAAACATGGTAAGCGGAATTCCAGATTTGAAAGGAAAGTTAAAAACGTGCACTAGCTGTTTGGTAGGGAAGCAATACAGATCATCCATTCCAAAGAAGAGTTCATGGCGTGCATCAAGAAAATTGCAACTCGTGCACTCAGATATATGTGGACCAGTAACACCATCCTCAAATAGTGGCAAAAGATACATGCTTACGTTCATAGACGACTACAGCAGAAAGGTATGGGTCTATTTTTTGTCACACAAGTCTCAAACTTTAGCTCATTTCAAGTTATTTAAGAATCGTGTTGAAAAGGAGTGTAGGTCGGTTCTGGTTGGTTTACGTACTGACAGAGGAGGTGAGTTCACCTCCAATGAGTTTTCATCTTTTTGTGAGGAAGCAGGCATCGGGAGACAACTCACAACATCGTTCACACCACAACAAAACGGAGTGGCGGAACGTAAAAATCGCACCATCATGAACATGATCCGTAGCATTTTAGACGACAAAAATGTTCCTAAAAGCTACTGGCCAGAAGCTGCTAAGTGGGCAATACATGTGTTAAACAGAAGTCCTACTTTGTTTCTGCAAGGAAAGACTCCCGAAGAAATGTGGAGTGAAGCAAAACCCAATGTAGACTACTTCCGAGTATTCGGATGTTTGGCCCATGTTCATGTACCGGATCAGAAAAGGCAGAAGTTGGATGGTAAAAGTATCACATGTGTGTTACTAGGAGTAAGCAACGAATCTAAAGCGTACCGTTTGTACAACCCAACCACAGGGAAAGTGGTGATAAGCCGAGACGTAATTTTTGAAGAAGACAAAGGCTGGAACTGGAATGGCACCAAAGAAGAAAAGAAGTTAGCCTGGGAAGACGGTGAGGACAATAAAGAAGTCTCTACCCCGGCTGTGGAAGAAATCGGAACAAGTAATGCAAATGAAGAAGAGACTCCGGGTGATGCAAGCACACCACATCAAGTGGTAGATCGAGGGACAAGAAGTCGCAGACCCCCTCCACATCTGGAAGACTATGCATCCGGTGAAGGGCTATCTGAGGAGAAGGAGGAAGATGCAACAAATTTTGCCATGTTTACCTCATTTGAAGATCCAACAACGTATGAAGAAGCTGTCAAAGATGAAAAATGGAGGAAAGCCATGAAGGCTGAGATAGAAGCTATTGAGAAGAACAAAACATGGCATCTTACACGCTTACCTGCAGGTTCAAAGAAAATTGGCGTTAAGTGGGTATTCAAGACCAAAGTTAATGAGAAGGGAGAAGTAGATAAGTACAAAGCCCGACTAGTTGCTAAGGGCTATGCACAACAGCAGGGAATAGACTACAACGAAGTATTCGCACCAGTGGCTAGATGGGATACCATTCGACTACTTCTTGCTGTGGCAGCTCAAAAAGATTGGTTTGTGTACCAGCTCGATGTGAAAAGTGCGTTTCTGCACGGAGAGCTGAAAGAGGATGTTTTTATAGAACAACCATTGGGTTTTATACGTAAGGGCGATGAAGATAAAGTGTACAAGTTGAGCAAGGCGTTGTACGGATTGAAGCAAGCGCCCCGTGCTTGGTATAGCAAGATAGAGGAACATTTCATGAAAGAAGGATTCCAAAGATGCAGCTATGAACATACATTATTCGTCAAAAAGGAGGGAGGTAACAATATTTTAATTGTTAGCTTATACGTTGACGATTTAATTTTTACTGGAAATAGCCACTCAATGATGGAAAAGTTCAAGTCGTCCATGGAGAGAGAATTTGATATGACCGACTTAGGAAAAATGAAGTACTTTCTTGGTATGGAGGTCATTCAAAAGGCTGTTGGGATCTTCATAAACCAGAGAAGGTATGCTGAAGAGTTACTTGAAAGGTTTAACCTACAAGATGCAAACTCTGTTCAGAATCCTATTGTACCAGGCTCGGTATTGACAAAAGGGGGTGATGGTGATAAAGTAGACGCGACCTTGTATAAGCAACTCATCGGGAGCTTGATGTACATCACAACCACTAGGCCTGATTTAATGTATGTTGTGTGTTTATTAAGCAGGTTTATGGCAAATCATTCACAACAACACATGCAGGCGGCAAAACGAGTGTTACGTTACTTGAAGGGATCCATGTCGTTCGGGATATTTTACAAGAGAGGGAGATGTGAAGAATTGGTTGCATACACCGATAGTGATTACGCTCGTGATCTTGATGATAGAAGAAGCATAAGCGGGTATGTGTTCTTATTGAGTGGTGGAGCAGTGTCGTGGGCATCTAAAAAACAACCTGTGGTGAGTCTATCCACAACCGAAGCAGAATTTATCGCTGCAGCTTACTGTGCATGTCAATGTGTTTGGACGAGAAGAATTCTTGAGCAGTTTGGGGTGCTGAAATCTGGAAGTTCAACAATTTTATGTGATAACGATTCAACAATAAAGTTATCAAAGAATCCTGTGCTTCACGGTCGCAGTAAGCACATTGACGTGCGTTTCCATTTCTTAAGAGATCTTATAAGAGGAGTACTTGAACTCAATTATTGTGACACGAAAGCTAAACTTGCGGATATCATGACGAAACCTCTCAATCTAGAGACTTTCGTTCGACTACGAGAAGAACTGGGAGTATGTGAAGATATAAACTGAATGTGACCACATTCAGTTTAGGGGAGGCATTGTTAAGTTTGATTTAGTATTTCTAGTTTATTCCCGTTGCAAATAAATTTACCAGATAGGTTGGTAGTCATAGTGGTTGACTTGTTCCAAAGCAAACCTAGTATTGCTGCGTAACAAACTCCTCTTTTTTAGCTCGTTAATTTCTGCAGTTTTAGCGGTTTCCCTTTCTTTGTAAGGCTATTTAAAGAGCCATTGGTGTGTTCAATAAAGTATCCAGTACTTCTCAATTACTGTGTATTGTGTACGTTTGATTTGTGAGTGCAACAGACGTCTCATCGATCCAGATGCAGACAGAGGCAGAGAAGACAGCAAGAGCAGAACTGAAGATCAAAGACCTTAAGGTTAAGAATTATTTATTCTTAGCCATTGACAAAAGCATTTTGAAGACCATACTCCAGAAGGAAACAGCCCGGGACCTTTGGGAGTCGATGAAGAAAAAGTACCAAGGGAGCACGTCGTAAGGTACAGAGATCGATCGCAGTTACAGGCACTTTGAAGTGAATTTGAGATTCTGGAGATGGAGGGGGGAGACCATCACAGAGTATTCTTCTCGTGTAATGTCAGACTTGACAGACAATGATCAGCACTGTCCTTTTTATTCCTTTCAGTTTTCTTTACATTGATTTCACATCTTTACAGAATATAATTTGGGGCAGACAAGAAAGGCCCTGATTCTAAAGAACAACATCATTTCATGTAATTTTGCTGAATATAGATGTGCCTTGATATGTAGTAATAACTATTTTGAGTAAGCATTAATTTATATTGAAATACAAGATTCTCAGCAAACACAAAACAAACCATAAATGTAATTACTGCTATGGAATTCGTTACTGACAAAAACAAAAGTGTTGGTAATATTGAAGCACAAATTAAGTCGTTAATTAGCAAACACAAAAAAGTACCAACTTCAAAACAAACCACACCACCTAAATCAATCTTTTGGAAACAAGACAAAAATTAAACTAGTAGTAAACAACTAATCCCTAATTTGAGTGGGAAGGTGATGGTACTTTTTCAAAGGTTTCATGAATCAACCTTGTCCTTCTCTTGTATATCTCAACCAACAAATCACGCAGATGTTTCCACCTCTTTTCCAGATCTAACTTTTCCGAAGCCGGCACCAGTTCCATCGCCAGATCAACAGGAAAATCATTATTATCTTTCATCTTTGCGACTTCTTTCATAAATATATCATGCTTGTGTATGTACTCCGTATCAAGTTCGATCGTATTCTTACCTTTCTTGATCTCTAAGGCTCGTTTCTTCTCCTTATTTTCCTGTGCCGGTTTCTTCTCGTTGTCTTTCTCAACTCTCTTCACATTATGCATCTTAACTTTCTTGGCATGTGGCTCCTCTAGAAGTGTTGGTTTCTGATGCTCATTGTCTTTTGATTCAGCTTTAAGTTTAGCTTTTTCATCCTTTCCCCATATCTTATCGGACAATTCATACACCTTGTATTCTTGGTCATTCATTGAAAAACTGTTACTTGTCAACCTTTTTAAATAACATGACTTTAACCGTCTTGCCTTATCATATAACTGAGATTCATTTACAGAGATACTCAGTTGCATGGAATCTTTCACTCTCCTCCAAAGAGCCTGAGTTCCAACGGTATCACCTTCTGTAACCAATACTTGTAATATCTTTTCTTCGTCTTCGAGACTAAATTTTTTTTTAAATAACTTGTTTGCTACCCGGACATCCTGGTTAGGTTGTATCGAATTTTTCTTAGCTGTCTCGGTAACATCTTCAGATGTCAACCCCTTAAAATTCAAAAATTTAAAATATATGACTAGTAAGTGAAGAACCATCGATTATAAATAAATAAATAAAAGCAACCTAGTTAAGTTAATCATGCAACAAACTGTGATTTAGAAAACATAAACAATGAAAGAGTAAGAGTATATATATGTATTTGAAGATTACCTTTTGAACTGATATTGTTTTTTTGGTGTGATGATCATTCATGGTCGTTTGTTCAGCTGAAGAACTCTCGTCTTCACTACTACTACTAACAGCTTTTGATTCATTGTGCTTAGTTTTAGTTCCCGATTCTCCCATGGTCTTTCCCTCCAATAGTTGTTTGTTCGAAGAATTCTCGTTCGAAACAGATTCAGATTCAGACCCTTGTTCCTCTGAAGAAGTCTCATCTTCAGATTCAGACTTGAGAACTACTTGATCTTGCTTTCTCTTTGATTTTCTTTCATGTTGATGAACATCTTCTGATGATGATGATGACATTTTATCGGAAATTAAATTATCAACTGTCAAAATGCATGGAAGCAAAAACCTATTAGATTGAAAATGGATATAGAAATAAAAAATCAAGTTCAAAAACCTAAAAATTACCAGTGCTAATGTTTGACGATGATGGTAAAAGAAAGAGAATCGGTGCCTTTATTATGCAGGAAGAATTAATTAATTAATTAATCGATGTAAGTAAGTAAGTAATAATGAGGATTGTTTTTTTTTTGAAAAAGGTAATAATGAGGATTGTTGGGAAGCTAAAAAACCCTCCGAATTCTAAAGTATTTTTCTCCTATAAAAACATTTCTTTTTATTAATCATTAATCTTTTCTACATATTAGTATTTATTTATTGTTTTTCAGTCATCAATTTTCCACTATATTTATTTCTTATAACAATTAATTTAATTATATTTTATTTAAATCGATGGGTTAACAGATTAAATCAAGGTCAGGAAGAAAAATGGTAAATTTATAAGCTAAAATAATTAATTGAGGTTGGATTCACATGCCAAAAAACATTTTCTCACTTTTTTAAGTTAATAAAAATTAATATATTGATATAATATTTCAAGATTATAAGCATTTTAATTTTTAATTGTTAGACCCATTTTATTTTAACTAAGTTTCTTAGATTTTAACCAATTTTAACGAAGCAATAAATCATAAATATATTGAATATATTCTTTATTAGGATGTAAATATTCTTTCCTCAAATATAAAACATATTATAAAAAATATAGGGAATTTAATTAAAATGCCCTAAGTTGAAAAATCAGTACCCAATATGCCCCAAATCTTGTTATTTTTGCCAAAATACCCCATATGTCCGCGTTTTTTGTCCTCGTTTTTGAAAAAACGCGGACATATACTATTTGGGTCCGCGTATGGCTTGAAACGCGGACAAACCCCTCGTCCAACCCAAAAAACGCGGACACAAGCCGCGTTCCACACAAAAACGTGGACACAACCCGCGTTCCACACAAAAACGTGGACATACCCATTATTGAATTGTTGATTTTATTATAAATTTACAGTTTATACCCCTATAATTATTTAGTTAGTTTACTTTATACCTTCTACTTTTCTATTTTTCATTTTATATTTTTATTATATTAACACATATAATCGTATATTAACTAAAATGCATTAAAAAAATACGTTTTAATTTTAACAAGTTATATCATTATAATCGTCTCTTCGATACCTTCGAAATGAGTCCAATATTGAATATTTTTGGATTTAATTATTTTATTATATCATATATATTAAAAATACGTTTTTATATATCATAAAATTATTTAACGTATTTTAGTTAATATACGATTATATGTGTTAATATGATGAAAGTGTAAAATAAAAAATAGAAAAATATAAAGTATAAAGTAAACTAACTAAATAATTATAAGTGTATAAAATTTTAATATATATGATGTATAATAAAATAATTAAATCCAAAAATACTCAATATTGGACTCATTTCGAAGGTATCGAAGAGACGATTATAATGGTATAACTTGTTAAAATTAAAACGTATTTTTTTAATGCATTTTAGTTAATATACGATTATATGTGTTAATATAATAAAAATATAAAATGAAAAATAGAAAAGTAGAAGGTATAAAGTAAACTAACTAAATAATTATAGGGGTATAAACTGTAAATTTATAATAAAATCAACAATTCAATAATGGGTATGTCCAAGTTTTTGTGTGGAACGCGGCTTGTGTCCGCGTTTTTTGGGTTGGACGAGGGGTATGTCCGCGTTTCAAGCCATATGCGGACCCAAATAGTATATGTCCGCGTTTTTTCAAAAACGAGGACAAAAAACGCGGACATATGGGGTATTTTGGCAAAAATAACAAGATTTGGGGCATAATGGGTACTGATTTTTCAACTTAGGCCCTACACATGTATAGGTAATTGATTATTTTATTTTTATAAGGATATATTTTTTTAATTAGTAAAATCTCATTTAAACATGTTGCACATTAAGGCTATGTTTGGCAAAGAAAAGCTAACTTCAGCTAGCTTATAAGCTATAAACTAGCTGATAAACTAGCTTATAAGCTACAAGCTAGCTTATAAGCTAGTTTGTCAAACAAAGCCTAAAGAATACTATTTTATTATTTTTAGTTATTTAATATTTTCATTTGTATCGAATCTATTATGGGTCCTATTATAATGTGAGATAAAATTAAGATATGCTTGCAGGAAAATTTATTTGATTTTTAAATAAATAAGAAATAAAATCCCACAAACAATAATAATTAATATCTTACAACTTATTCGATATTTTAAAATCGGTAAAATATTTATTTTAATAATAATTAAATATATTCATTTATAGAATATATATATATATAACAAGTCAAATTTTGTTGTAGGATAAGTGTCATCGTCTAAAGGATATGACGATAGAGATAAATATATCAGAGTTAGATTAGAACTGAAATATCTCCTAACTATCTACTTGTAACTCCTCTCTATTTAAAGGGTTTATGATTAATGAGAATATAGACTTCTTCTCTTTGTCTTATTGTTATTCTCTCCATATTGTTGTTTCATTTGTTTTTCCCTTTAACTCGTTATCAGCACGTAAGCTCAATCGGTTAGTTCGACAATCAAATTTCGGGTTTCCAACTTCATAAATCTATCCCTCCGTCGATGCTACAATCCAAGTAAGAATTCTTACACACGTATAATATTTATGTGGCGTAATATTCATGTCATAAACCGTAAATCTGTCTCGGTTAACTTTCTGTTTTGAAAATTTTATATGCATATTGGCTTGTTTTTAAAAGTGTTCGCTTTTGAGTCTCAAAGTAATTTGTTATACATGTTGTGTTTTGTTGTTTATATTTTATTCTTTATTCCAATTGAATCAAGATATGGATAAGTGGATATAAATGAATGTATGAAGTTCAAAGACATATTAGAACCCTAAATCTAATAATTAGCTAACAAACATTAAAATATTGGGCTTAGACGATGTTTGGCCGGAATTTTCTTTTATCATTTTTTTTTGTTGGGTTATAAGTCGCAGTTGTTAGACATCAATAAGAGATAAATTAAGTTTTTTTCCACCTTGAGAATGATTTGAATACCATATGTCTTTTATTATTATATTATTTTTGTTATTAATATTATTAGTAATTAAGTGGTTGCCCAATTTAATATTTTTATATAAAATTAAAATGTCATTTGTTTTTATCAAATTAGTATTAATTTATTCATTATATTACATATTTGTTTTACCATGCTAAAAGGAAAAAAAATGGTTCATGGGTATTTGGTTTTAACAATCTATAATTAATTAAAGTTTTACTTATAACTTGTTTTATATATATATATATATATATATATATATATATATATATATTTGTTAACGTTATTTAATTCTTTCAAGATTTACTCTTATAATAGTTTTTTTTCATTATGGGTTAATTAGGATTGTTATTGATATTTGAAAAAAAAATTATTTATTTATTGCAATATTTGGTTGTTATGTTACATTAATTTTGATTCAACATATTTTAATTTCATGTGAGTATGATAGTTTTTATGAATATGATAACATTTATCGTTTTCAAACATTTATCTTGATTGTAGGTTTCTACTCATAATTTTAAACTATATAATTATTTTTTGAAAGTTACACATCCAAGCTCATATATTTTGATCTTTACCAAAAACTCCAAAAAATGTTATTAAGGTATTAAAATTGTTTCATATGCCAAACTCATAGTCACTTTGGCCTCTTGCCAAAAGATCCCAAAATACCAATATGGTATGAATTTTTTTGACCTCATGTCAAAATTTACCAAATAACAAATGTTATCTATGTATTTCATTGATGAATTAATCATAATACATCGAAAGAATTTTGTCAAACGGGTGTAAATAGCCCTAAGGTTTGTAGGGATTTAAGAAATTCATGTGATTCCCCTACTACCTGGAAATCCAATAGATTGAGTGATTTCTTTTTCGCAAAAATTGAAATATTGATGAAGTATTATCAATAAAATTAAAGCACACAAAATCCAATATTGTTATGATAATGAAATTTCATAACCATAATCCATTTTCTTATCAAAAAGAAAAATCATATATTATCCTTTATATATGTAAATGGTTGAAACAACTCATCCCAAAATCAACGTCGTAAACTCAAAAGAATCTGAGTATTATAAATGAGTATATAAACCTCCTTTTGAAAAGGTACAAGAAAATACCTAAAGTTTATCAACTCCCTATTGACTCTAAAACCAACCTCTTGAAAAGGTACAAGCAAACACCTTCATGTTTTGAGACGACATATAAATCCTAAATTTCAAAAGAATACCTTTACTAGAAACCCCCAAAGAAATGTGGGATGTCTCGAAAGGGATAATCGGGAGTACTCATGAATATGTACTTCCCAAACTAATCGTACAGTGGAATGAAACCCACTTACTCGATTACAAAAAGGTAACTGATGTCAACAAAGAAATGTTATATCCAAAACGCGTCTCAATCTTTGTGGCAAGGAACTCACAGAAGATGACATGATTTTTAACATTATTTCCACCTTTCATATATAAGTAAATAATTATAAGTTGGAATGCAACCTTTAGACAAACTCATCAACCTAATGAAAGTGGTTGAGAGACATAACAAGGTTCTTTCGAATAACACCACATATGTCGGGATAAAGAAAATTCCCAATATCGATAGTGAAAGTGTTAGAGGTGGAAACAACTCCAAAGGATTGTGAGTTAAAAACAATTTCACACATGTGACATTTCTACACCATGTGGACGAAACCCTATAAAGGGTCAGGGTATTGGTAAGAGTCATGAATGATTTTTCAACACCTGGAGTAGGATACAACTACTACCCAGGTGATAATGGACAATCAAATAAGATATGCACTAAAAAGTGCTTCTATCAAAAAGGGAACACGTTGAAAATGAAATATATTATATTTGTTTTAATATTTAATATTGATTATGTATATGTTTCTTTAAAATTAATTTTAAGTACCAAAATTAATTTTTTTGCTAAAGTAAAATCGAATATGTAACCATTATAGATGTAAAGAAATACATCAAAAAAAAAATTCAATACTCTCCGTTCCGTTTAGGAATGTATCGAGGAGAATTGATTTTTTTTTACCTATCACACAATCGGAAAAAAAAAGATAGACTAATACTTGTTTTATAATACATCCAACCAAATTACTTAGACAATGGACTGTCACTTTCTTGGTGGAACAAGTTTAATAGGAACCTTGTAAAGATATTCGTATCAAATGGAAATGAAAATGAGCATATATACATAAATTCCAATGAATATGAAAGGAAACATATATCATGGAAACTAATGTGTCAAACTAGTAGATTATTGGGTCATCGGAACATATTTTGTCACCAATAAAGAATTTTTGGGGGCAATAACACATATATATGTTTCGACATGACCATGTTGGACACCATGGTTATGACATAGTGATCCGTGTATTGCAAAATACACATAAACACATTCTATTTCGAGTGAAAGGAAAAACAAGGCAAAATTGCAACTGTTGACTTCTACAACATAAGAAACAACATTGATATCATAATATGCCCTCTTGAATACATAAAACTTTTTTATATACCCTAATCCTTAGCCAATACAGGAATGAGATCGTCCTAAAGCTAAGGACATTATACAAAAAAAATATTCCATTGTTACAACGAATACAAGGTGATGTTTATGGACATAAACATCCAGAATGCGGGTCATTAAAGTACTTTATGGTTCTGGTTTCGACTCGATAAACGCATGTCGTATTATTGTCCACATGAAATATTGCACTCCTAGCACTAGTTACATGTTTAAGGGCTCACCACCCTTATTATTTCATCAAGTCTACATGACTTGGAATGCTGAAGAATTTACATCATAAGGATTTGATGTTAACTGCATATGTATTAGGATCAATGTAGAGTTTCCTATACCCCATGTGTATATATAAAATGGTCTCATAGAAGTTGTTATCAAAAGAATATGATGACATCTAGGGTATTAGTAATGCGCATCAATTTACCCACATCTACCTGGGGTTATGAAATTATTATATGCAATTTTTTTTGTCGTTTTTAGACCCACTACTTGTTAACCAGACTCATGCGTACCAGTTGGTAACTAGATATAAGTCTGATACTTTACATTTACGCATGTTTGATTATATGTGCCAATTGCGCCCCCACAGCGCATCAAAATGGGTCCTTAAAGACGATTTGGTAAATGTTGGATATGAACCCCCAACAATTATCTGCTAATTAGAATTTGACTAGTGATATCTTTACTGCTAGATTTGCGGGTTGTCACTTTCATGAGACAGTCTTCCCGTCGTTAGGGGGAGATAGGAAAAAGGATTTTCCATGGGAACGACAGGAAGTGTCATTGAATATTCTCACTCTGTCTCATTTTGATCCCCAAAACTTCACAACGTAATGTTGAAATCAAACGAATCAGACTCGATACCTGATACGTTTAATATTCCAAAAGTGACAAGATCACATATACGAGCTACAAATATACTCGCAAGGTTAAAAAGTCCCCAACAGGGGCACAATGCCACTGGAAAGTGCGTTGCAATCACACATAGTGGAGGTGTGGTTGAGGTCGTAGCTACCAAATGGAAGTGGTGGAAGCTACTTGGTTCGATGGATACTATTCTAAAGGAAGAGAATAGTTAGGCACATCCATTTATCATCAATACACAAAACTCTCATGAGATTGTCTCTAATTATAATTATGTCCATGAATCATCACTGAAGGACGCTCCGAAGTTAATATTGATTCTAGAGATAAATATTAATCTCAAATGAACTATGAGAGTATATATGAGTTGATGGACAGATCATATATAATCATTGATGATTTATTCACATATACGATGGCTCATAAGATGATCGAGCACGACGACATCGAACCAGGCTCAGTTGAATAATATCAACAAAGAGCATATTGGCCTAAATGCAAAGAAACAATCCAGAAAGAATTATATTATTTGACAAATGATCGGGTATTTGGTCAGGTACTGCTAACCTACCAAGTGTAAAGCCCGTAGGACATAACTGAGTCTTTGTCAGAAAGCGTAACGAGAATAATGAAGTCCTAATGTATAAGTCTCTCCTTTGGCGCAAGGTTTCTCACAACGCCCTGGATTGACCATGAGAAGACTTACTCTCTCGTGATGGACGTTATAACGTTCTGCTAATTAATTAACCTAATAGTTTCCGAAGGACTGGAAATGTAGCTCATGAATGTGGTTACCACATATCTCTACGGGGATCTAGATTTAGAGATATATAAAAGTACTTGATGATATTACATTACCAAAATCAAGTAACTCTAAACCACGAAATGTGTTTGCAAAAAAATTGAAACGCCCACTTTATAGATTAAAGCAATCTAAGCGGATGTGGTATACCCGCCTAATGGAATACTTGATTGGGAAAGGATATATAAGAACGATGAACTGTTCTCTTGTGTATTTATTATGGAAAACAAGTTCCAGATTTTCAAAGTAGCTCTCTATGTCAATGTTATGAACATAATAGGCACTCTTGATGAAATGAGAGGAACCACAAGCTACTTGAAATTTGATTTTGAGAGCAAAGATCTTGGGAAGACTTGGTTTTGTCTAGATATTTGAGCTAGGACACCGAGTTTGTGAAATATTAATTCACCGATCGCATATGTCCAGAAAATAATCAGGCAATTTAATATGGACAAAGCGAATCCGGTTAACACTCCCATGATCGGTCGATGTGTCGGATATAAGGAAAGATCTATTTCGTCTAAAGGATGATGACGAAAAATGCTGGGAGTTAGAATTCCCTATCTAAGTACAATATGCACATTATCGCACTTAACATAATACACTTGACCCATATATTGTATTTCTCAGTGAACTTGTTAGCTAGATTTAGCTCAGCACCAACGCAAAGTCATTGGAATGATATCAAATTAATCTTTTGGAACCATTGACATGGGTATATACTTTCCCTATAGAAAGAAAAATGGGATTGATAATGGAACTTTAATACCTACTTAGAATGTAAGCAACAAAAGTACTATCTCTTATAGAAAAACACCAAACAATGTCTTGGTATGTGTTTGCTGATATTAGGTATTTGTCTGACCCATACAAAGGTTGTTCCCAAACTGGATAAAGAATTACCACAAGGAACACGTCGATTGCTTGGAAGTAAACTAAGTAATCCTTTGTAACTACCTCCTTGAACTAATCCAAGAATATTACTCTCCATGAGATAATAAAATAATGTATATGATTAAGGACTATCATTACATATATTAGAGGAGTTAGTAATTTTGGGTTCAACCAGTATCCTACTTGCATATATGGAAATAATGCATCATGTATCGAAGAAATGAACATAAGATACATCAGAGGTAATAACACAAAGCATATTCTGCTTAAGTTTCTATACAATCAGCAATAAAAGACTCTCCTTTAGATTCAAGTGAATCAAGTAAGGTGTCAAAAGAATGTGACATATTTTACCAAGTCATTACCTAAAACCATATATTGGGAAACGTGTAGAAAGTAAATGAAAATGTTTTCCAAACTCTCTTGATTAATGCACGAATCAGGGGGAGTAGTAGACAAAAGGGGGAGTCTACTATATATTTGATATTGGTATGTTGTGCTCTTTCCTTCAACCAAGGTTTTATTTTTCCCATTGGGTTTTGTTCTTTGGTGTAAGGTTTTAGTGAGACAGCTATTTATATACCATCATGCTTTCCTAACTCTCAAGATTAAAGTATGAATCTAAGAGAAAACTAGACTGAATGATAAGTCTATGTATTGCAAAGAAGCTGGTGCGTTGTACTCTTTCCTTCGTCATATTTTTATTTTTTCCCACTGGGTTTTATTTTGGCGTAAGGTTTTAACGAGACAACAACTGTGCACCGCCACTCCTTTAACTCGGCACAAGGGGGAGTGTTGTAGGATAAGTGTGTCATCGTCTAAAGGATATGACGATAGAGATAGAAATAGAGATAGAGATAAAGATAAATATATCAGAGTTAGATTAGAACTGAAATATCTCCTAACTATCTACTTGTAACTCCTCCCTATTTAAATGACTTATGATTAATGAGAATATAGACTTATTCTCTCTGTCTTATTGTTATTCTCTCTATATTGTTGTTTCATTTGTTTTTCCCTTTAACAAATTCCTTATTTATGTATACATTTTATAAAAATGGTTATGGTATATATTTATATAAAATAGGAAAGTATTACGATATTAATGTTTGTGGTCAAGACTAAGGATCGTGTGAGAAAAAAGTTAAAATAACTTATAAGAAGAGATCTAGACCATTGCTATTTTTAATCGCAAACTCGCCCATTAATCATGCTTGATATAGGAATTTATTTGGTGCATCCAAGGGTGGAGATGTCTCCTTACCCTTCTCACCATAACTTTTATTCTCACCGGAACCCAACCCTCGTGGTCAATCCCTCGCTAATTAGCGAGGGATGAGGGTCGTTGCTATGTCTATCGCTAATAGTTTTCTATTAGTGTCATAGAGTTGTATTATATACCTTATTAATTGTCTTCCACTAATATTGACAATATTGTTACAATAGATAGGTGTGAGTAATTAATTAAAAAGGTGAAAAGTATAAAAATGACCCGTGCAAATTGAGTTGGACATTAGACGAATGTTTATGATTATATTGTCATTAATCGTTTGATATAATTGCACGAAATCAATGATATATAAGATTTTGGTTGGCTATATTTTCAAATAAAAAAAGGAAGAAGCTAATTAACTTGGTGAAAATGTATGATTCTTGTTTTTGCTTTGTTGTTGTCCTTAAGAGCATCTCCAATGGTGGGTTCTTCCATCCACATGGAAGTCCATGAACACAAAAAAAAAAAGTCCATACCATTAAAAAATTTGAGGTTCATGACACATCATCGAAGCGGTTCCTGTGAGGACCGCTCCTTATGTTGAATTAGTTGATAATAGTGGGCTCCACCACCACTCCATATGTTGAATTAATTGATAATAGTGGCTCCACCACCTAAAGTGCATATCAAATAATAGAAATAATTAATTAAAAATCAATTGATAAATATTTGATTCCACCGATTCATTTTTTTATAATTTAAAAATTAATTAATAAAAAATTTAATAAAATTATTTGATTCCACCTATCAGATTTGGTTGAACATATTTGGGAACGGTTAAGGAAGATTGATATAGATTTATTAAAATTATTTTTTAGTTATTATAACTTTTAATTATTATGACTTATTATTGTAAACTTTAATTATTATTTTTAATTATTATAAGTATATTTTAATTATTGTCTTCTAATTATAATAGTAAATTGTTATTATTATTATTATTATATTATTATTATATAAACTATGGACCGGTTCATGATTGAGAGTGAAAGGTTTATGAAATTGTAGGAAAGAGAAAACTGATGTGGCAAAGATAGAAAGCTGATGTGTCAAAGTTATGGACTTTTGATAAGGTCCATGATTGTAGATGCTCTAAGCTTTTAAGAAGTTAATTCATCTTTCTCATAGTTTACACTTCGATAACTCATACGGGTTCGTTTTTTCTAAATAACAAGTATCATTCACTACAAAAAAAAAGTGAGTTTCAGCGACGCACCCTTTTGCGACAAGAAGGTTCCGGGGATAAATGGACTTTTAGCGACAACAAAAGTCGTTGCTATAATCCCTGTTTCTTTTTAGTAGAACCATCAAAATATAATTGTTTAAAGGGTCAATATATCTTTTATTTCAGCTTGCAGTAGCAACCTAAAGAGTTAGAAGACGCATGGTTCTGAAAAAATGTTCCAAATCAAAATATATGAAAGAAACAAAATAGAAAATCATAGAATATATACATATTAGAAGCGTATTCGCGCAATGCAGCGAGATACATCACGATTTTAATGTTTCATTTTATTTTTTTGTCGATTTACAGTACGATTTTGGATGGTTTTGAGAAAGTGATAATGTTTTATCATAAATTTGTTTAATTTAGGCTTAATAATATAATGTTTTTTATATAAAAAAATTAAGTATTTTGTTAGAATTCAATGATTATCTTATATATTTTAATGACATCTAGAAAAAATAAACAATTACATATTTAATAATATAATTAAAACAAAATTATAGTAATATAATATATTAATTAATAGTGATACATGGAAAGGTTTGCATAAAAGGAAGATCGTGCACATACCAAATTGTTGGGTGTTAGAAGTCTGTAGTAGTAATATGTATCTTGTGCTTTGATATTTGTAAATTAAGAGATTTTTAAAATCTTGCATAAAATGATGATACCTTGTGCCTAATAATTTGTATTTAAGAGTTTTTATCCGTGCTTTATAATATAGTATAGATATACATATACAAACACATATATAGCATCGTCATAGTACGTAAGTCTGCTACACTCCTTGAGGTTCAACACCTAAAATAAACCTTGTTATTATATATGTTCTCTATTGATCATATGAAAGGCGTGATGATCAGGTCCTAGTATTCCTTCTATAGATAAACTGTATACAACAACCATTATCAAAATTGTACGTATAGGATATGGATAGACCATGATATCGGCATACATGATGTTCATATTGAACCTAATATATATATATATATATATATATACACTAGCATCGTGCACGCGAGTAACAATTATGAAACATTAATTTAGCCCTTAATTGTGTTTCTCCATCCATGTGGTTTACATTTCCTTTCACACCGGTCCCTATCATTAAAACAGATAAATGCAGACAAGGGTAAAGTGGTCAATTTATATATATATTTAATCTTTTTTCTTTTAACAAAAAATAAAAAAAAGGTAAATTGACCACTTTACCCTTGTCTGCATTTATCTGTGTTAATGATAGGGATCGGTGTGAAAGGAAATGTCTATTTATACTATCTTATAAACCAGATTTCTCAAAGGTTTGAAAGTCTTAAAGACAACATTTACAACATAAAGTATAACCTTATAAAGCAGATTTTGTAAAACTCTTAAAGACAACTAATAAAGCACCAAGTACAACTTATTAAAGCCTAAATTTTGAAAATCTCTTAATCACAACAATTTATGCATAATGTACAAGTCCTTCTTACGTGTAACTCTATCACGTCTCCACCCTCATTATTTGCTCCCTAACCTGAGGTGCAACCCGACGATTCATCCTCCAAGACAAGTGAAAACGATCCACCTTCCTTTCCTACCTGGATATGCAGGCTCCAATGCGACGATTCAGCCTCGAGATGCAAGGTATTTTATTGTGGTTAACGCCCCTGTCCGTCTTGTCATATAATTTATTGTGGGGATTTATTTGATTGGTTCATCAATAGTGTTTGGCCATAATCCCTTTTTGACTATTAGTATCTATAATTGATTTCTTCTGTGTAATACTAATCGATAGGGCCTGACCCATTGAATCATGACTATATCCGCTATTCTGATATTCAAATTCAATAGAGATGAATTGAAACAAGTTGACCCCCTTTTTTATTTATTTTCATTTATTTGGACTCCGCAAGACTTTGTGGCAATCGCTCCTATCGATCCAAGAATTTCCTATCAATCTCTCCCAGTTTGATTTCATAGTTTTCTTTGGTTCACTTTGATTTCATATAATTTCATAGTGAACCCTAAATCACTCCTAGATGAACCAGTCGCTCGAAAAATCCTTCTCAGGTAATTGATTCACTTTGGCTCACTTTGATTTCATAGTTTTCTTTGGGTTCACTTTGATTTCATAGTTTTCTTTGGGTTCACACTACCAATTTCCAATTATTTCTTCAATGTTGGACTGATTAAATGTTCATCGTTTAATCCACAAATGTTGATTATTTATTGATTTTTCACATCAGATATTTTGAGGCTTTGGAATAAGTGATTATTTGCTCACATTTTCTGCAAATGTATGATAACTCCATTGTTAAACAAAATTGTTTTCTTTTATTTTTTGTGATCAATTTTGCAGCTTCTTTATCTGTACTTGCATTCACTTTGATTCTGTCTATATTTGAATTCAACATACCTAGGTTTTTATTATTGCAATTGAATATCATGTATCATGTATCAATTGAAGCTTCAGTTGAAGCTTTTGTTTTTACTTATTGTCACGCATCAGTTCTTTTGTGTGATAGAAATGGGCATGAAGTTTTCATTAACATGGACAAACTCCGGGAAATGTCGTTTCCAAACTTTGATCGATCAACATGGACAAACTCCGGGAAATGTCGTTTCCAAACTTTGATCGATCAACATGGACAAAACTCCTGCAGATTTATGTGGAGTCAATCTCCATCTTTGTACTCGATCGTTGAGGTATAGATTATTTGTTCTTCATTTATAGATTTAGATGATTTTGATTTGTAATCTGCTGGAATATGCTCGTGTAATAATAGATAATTATATGGCTAGACACACGTGGGGCCTATAGGGTCACACACATATACACTGAGATACCATTTAATATAATGTAATTATTGTATTTACATTATATATATATAGCCTAAGTAACGTGGGGTAATTAAATGGGCACTAACATTTAATTAGGCTTATTGGGTTTGTATATGATTTAATTTAATAGCAAACCTATTATACTTAATTTAATACTGGACCCATAAAGGTTTAGAAGAGAGAATGATTAAAAGCCCAAGGAAGCTTTAGGGTTTATTTATATAAGGATATCAAATAAACCAATTAGGGCTCACCCTAATCTCTCCTCCTCTCTCCCAAAATCGCCCCACTTGCTCTCTCTAAGGTTTCTTCCTTTGATCTTTTAGCTGTGTTCTTGGTTAATCGAGGCTCTAAGATCGTTACTAAGGAGGACTAGCATCTGGTGGTGATCAAGGAAGTGTAGTGTGGACTACTTTAGAGGTATTCACCATTGAATACTTGGTTTCAAAGGAACACACAAGTGGATCCATTTTGTCTACAAATCACGCTACAAAGGTATACCGTTATTTGTATTTTTCGTTTAATCATATTGGCAATACGTTGATTCCTTTTGGTGATTTCTTTCCGCTGCGTTTTTATACATGTTTTATATGTGTGTTTTGTTTTAATCACCAACAATGGTATCAGAGCCATCGTATGTGCCATATGATTAGCGTGTATATGTAAAAGTGGCTAAAAACGTTTTCTTTTTCTTTCTCCTTGTGGATCGTTTTTATAAAAAAAAAATTCCGACCCACATGAGGTTTTGGGTAATGCTTTTTTGCCACAAATTACATATACTAATCGGAGGTTAATTATTGTAGTTTTTCTTTGATTTGTTGGCTTGCTCATTTTTCTTATTGTAAGTGTTTTAGATCCATGGTAAAAACATGCATTTTTTTACCATGGACCAAGCCAACACTTTTAATGATATGTGTATTATTTTGTTGATGTGCAAAAGCGATGAAAACCGTGACCGTTTGTGTGCCTTGTTTCTTTGTTTGTCGGGTTTTTGGATTGTAATAATTTAGATTATTATTTCATGTATTTTCACTTAGTTTAGTATTAGAATAAATGTATTTAGTCAAGAAATTGTAACCATTGCTCGGAATGGAATGGCGACAAAGTTAAAGACGAAAAGGAAATTTCGTAGCAGTTGGACAACCGGTACGAAAAATGGATTTCCCGGAGTTTTGCACCTCAGAATGTGCCGATTCTTGTTGCTGAAGTTGCATATCACATAGGAGTACAACTTTGCAGAAGGATGTTTCGATTGGGGAAGACTCCTTGCATGTTGTTTCGGGCCCCGAAGCTGCTGTGTTTTTCTAGACAGTTTTGATGTTCGGATTTTCACGTGGGTTCTTCTTGCTCTTGATGGTCTTTGAGCAAGTGGGAACCCATTAAGGGTTTATGTTGGACCGTCCTTAGTTGCCCTCTTGGTCCGTTGTGATGGCTCATGAGATCAATCATAGGTATTTCATCGGTTGAGGTTTTGCACATATTGGTTGTGTGTTTTTGTTTTATATTGCATTGTTATGTATGTCTCGGATGTTATAACTTGCAAATGGGTTTTTCAAACCTAAAATTAAACACATACCACTTTTGAAACTAAATCGTTAGTTTTGGTTAATACATAAGTTTGAATTGGATTTGAAACGTAAAAACTATTGTTTTATATAAATAACGTATAAAAGGGTTTTATCGGTTATTTAATTTATGTAATGTCCAAGCTAATTAATGGACATCTCGACACACATAAAATAAAACAAATTAGACTCTAAGTTAAGAGATGTTTTTAACTTATGCAACGAATGAAGAATGCATGCTTCTTTCGTACATCTTTTTTTTTTTTGCGTATCAAAATATCATACCCGTCACAATTTTAAGTCATGTCGTCCAATCGGATTGAAATCACTCGCCATTACCTTTTGCCTATGCGTGAGACCTAGGTTGAATTGTAATCCCAAGGTGATTATTATCTATGCGTGAGACCTAGATCTATTTTCACATGATTTCAAATTGGATGACTTAATCGAGTTAAGCAGGTGAGACCTTGACCCGAGGCAAGGATGGGACTAAACATGCCAGCTTGACACTAGTTGCTCGGCCACTAGATGTCATTGGTCCCATAAGGATCTAAGAATTGCACTAGTAATGCAATTGGTTAACATCACCTACCTTTTGAATCTATCATTGCTAGCAGATCAACTGATGTAATGATAGAACCTCAATGAGGATCTTAGTTTTTTTTCGTAAAATTAAAATATAATTGGGTAGTTAATTTAAAGAAAAAGGATTAATTATTGAAAATACTAAATCTTGAAATTTGTATGTTTGTAGATGACTACAACCAACAACAATCAAACCCTAAGCAACTCAACAATCAGGTCAGTTCTTGAAAAAGAGAAACTGACAGGTATCAACTTCATTGACTGGTATCGAAATCTGAGGATCGTCCTCAGGGCTGAAAATAAGTTGATCGATCTGGAAGAGGCCTTACCTGAGGCACCTCCTGCCACTACTTCTGCTGTTGTCCGTGCAACCTACACCCGTAAGTTTAACGAACAACAAGAAGTAGTTGCTCTTATGCTGGTAAGCATGACCCCCGAGATCCAAAAGAACTTGGAGGACCTCACAACTTTTGAGATGCTACGAGAGTTGAAAACCATGTTTCTACAACAAGCATAACAGGAACTGTTTGAAATAGTCAAAGCATTCCACGCTTGTAAACAGGAGGATGGCCAGTAAGTTAGCTCTTACGTCTTGAAGATGAAAGGCTATCTTGACCAAATGGAGCGTCTTGGTTACCCCATGCCACAAGTTCTTGGAGTGAGCTTGATTCTTACCTCACTCTCCAAGGACTATAATCAGTTTGTTATGAACTATAACATGCATAGCATGGGGAAGACTATCTCTAAACTACATGCAATGCTGAAACTTGCAGAGCAAGGGATGCCCAAGAAAGCTCATGCTGTTCTAGCAATCAGGACAGGTAAAATCCAGAAACCCAAACCGCAAGCACTGGGCAAGGGTCGTGGCAAGGGTAAACATGTTTGCAAGCCCAAACCTAAGATTCCCCCACCTGCTAAAAAGGAGCACCCTGTAAAGGACGCCACCTGCCATCACTGTGGAGTGATAGGCCACTGGAGGAGGAACTGTCCTACCTACCTGGAAGAGTTGAAGAAGAACAAAGCTACCCTGACTAGCACATAAGGTATCTTCATTATAGAACTCTATGTTTTTCTTAATAAATTCTGGATTTATACCGGTTGTGGAACTCACATTTGTAATAATGTGCAGGGACTAAGGAGAAGTAGAAAGCTAAACAAAGGAGCTTTGGACCTGTACGTAGGCAATGGAATGCGTGCAACTATTGAAGGTATAGGGAGCTATGATCTTATCCTCCATAATGGATTGATCATTGTTTTAGACAATTTTCATTATGCACCTACTATTACTAGGGGTATTGTTTCGCTTTTTCGTTTGAAGGAGAACGGTTTTATTAATACTTTTACGGATTATCGTATTTCGGTTTCTAAAGATAATATATTTTATTTTAATGCTATTCCTCGTGATGGTATTTGTGAAATTGACATGAATAATCTTATTTCAAACGATAGTTCTATATATACATGTAGCACTAAAAAATCCAAACGTAATTTGGATTCAACTTACCTATGGCACTGCCGTCTTTGCCACATAAGCAAGAAACGCATTATAAAGTTGCAATACGATGGGCTTCTAAAGTTAACCGACAACGAGTCATTTGAAAAATGTCTCTCCTGCATATCTGAGAAGATGACAAGAAAACCTTTCTCCCATATAGGTGAAAGAGCCAAAGATCTACTTGGACTCATACATACTGATGTATGTGGCCCATTTAGAACTGTGTCTAGGGAAGGTGCTAGCTACTTCATCACTTTCACTGATGATTTCAGTCGCTATGGTTATGTTTACTTGATTAAACATAAACATGAAGCCTTTGAAACGTTCAAAGCCTTTCAAAATGAAGTAGAAAATCAACTCGACAAGACTATTAAGGCTCTCCAATCGGATCGAGGAGGATAGTACATGAGTCAAGAGTTTTTAGACCATCTGACTAAGTGTGGGATTGTCTCACAAATCACTCCTCCATACACTCCACAACATAATGGTGTGTCTGAAAGGAGAAATCAAACTTTGCTAGACATGGTTCGATCCATGATGAGTCTAACTACTTTGCCACTATCCTTTTGGGGTTGTGCTCTAGAGTCTGTTGGTCGCATACTCAATATGGTTCTGACCAAGAAGGTTGATAAGACACCATATGAAATATGGCACGGGAAAGTCCCTAATCTGTCTTACTTGGAGGTCTGGGGTTGTGAGGCTCTCGTGAAACGAGACATACCAAACAAACTTGAGCCTAGATCTATCAAGTGTATCTTCGTAGGGTAACCAAAGACAACGATGGGTTACTATTTATACTACCCACCTGAAAACAAAATATTTGTTGCTCGGTATGCTGAGTTTCTTGAGAATAGTCTCATTTTACAAGAAGCAAGTGAGAGCACTGTAGACCTTGACGAGATTCAAAACGAAGATGCACAACCTTCTGGTAACACTAGCGAACATCACGCTGAGGCTAAACATACAGATGATGAACCACAGAATGATGTAATTCCCATTCGTAGATCCGCAAGGACACCTCGAGCACCTAAATGATATAGTTTTTATGTCGATGCTGAGGAGCAGAATTTGGGGGATCATGGTGAACCCTCTAACTATCAAGTAACATTGTTGGATCCGGAATCCGATAAATGGCTTGAAGCTATGAATGCTGAAATGCAATCCATGAAAGACAATCAAGTCTGGAACTTGGTTGATCTTCCTTAGAACAGCAAGACTGTCGGGAGCAAGTGGATCTTCAAGAAGAAGACCGACATGGATGGCAATGTACACACCTATAAAGTTCGTCTGGTAGCAAAAGGTTACACTCAAGCCTACAGAGTTGACTATGAAGAAACCTTCTCGCCTTTTGCTGACGTTAAAGCTATTAGGATTCTTATAGCCATAGCAACATACTATGACTATGAGATTTGGCAAATGGATGTCAAAATCGCTTTCTTGAACGGTCACCTTAATGAAGATGTTTATATGGTGCAACCTGAGGGTTTTGTGAGTCCAAAACATCCCAAGAAGCTGGAATAAAAGGTTCGATGAGGAAATCAAAACGTATGTGTTACTGTATTTTGTTTAGATCAATGTATTTTACTTTTATGTTTGACTTTAATGCTTTGAGAGAACCTTTGTAGTAAGGTTTCTTTGTATTGTATGAGAGAAAGTTTGTGGTATAAATAGTGTGGTTTGAGATTTTCTTTGTAACGATTGCATTGTACGCATATCACATATGACTAAATAGACTTGTGACATTCTCTCTCTACACTCTCTCTCTCAAATCTTGATTTAATTTGTTGTTAATTGATATCATAAGCTTGAATTTGACATTTACAATTGGTATCAGAGCCTACCCAAGAGATTTCAGAGTGTTTGGATTGTCAAATTTGAATCGATTTCTGGAAAATTTCAAGAACACAATCGACTTTCTGAGAAGTTACTGTTTGATTGTTTTGTCATTGATTTGTTGAAATTTGTGTGTAAGAATGGTTAAGTAGGATTCAATTTGTGTTTGTAAACACTTTGTATTCACACACTTTCATGAATTAATCACTGGATTTAATGTATTTTTGAATTTTCCTGAATTTTTAGAAACACGAACACAGAGTCTGTAATCTTGATAAATCGCTGTTGGGAAATTCATAATTTCACAAGTACAGTTAATATTGATAGAAGAACTTGGTTACTACTTCTGAAGATTACTACTTCTGAAGTTAATGTTGCTGAACAAGATTAATGCTTCTAAGTCAAGGTTAATACTGCTAGAGGAGATTACTACTGCTAAGCAATTTTAGTACTGCTAGTAGTTAGTATTGCTGAATGTTAATACTGCTCAAAGTATTAATACTGCTGAAGACTTAGTGCTGCTTATGAGATAATCAAGATTCGTGCAGATCAAGTTTGAAGATTAAGGAAAGCTTGAAAATAAAGATAGAAGATTATTTTGAAGATCTTTTATTATTTGTAATTATCTTTTATCTTCAGTATATATAGAATAGTTTAGACTTGATAGAAAAGAACTTTTTTTTGCATTCTGAGTTTTTGTTTTGATAGAGAGAATCAACCTCAAGGTTTGAAATCCTAATTCTAGAGAAGTAGAATTCGTATTGATGAGCTTGTTCATCAATATTGAGGTTGTGTGTTAAATCTTGTAACTTTATAATCATTCAATAAAGTTTGCAAGTTCTTATTCTGATTTACCGTGTTCAATTAATTATTGAATATCAAAGTGTTATTCCGCAAACTTCTTTGATATTGTTTCTGAGTGTTTATTCTTGTTTAGAATTAAGATCCTGACAAGTGGTATCAGAGCTAGTATTCTCAGAAATCTTATTCATCATGGAAAACACAGCTGAATCAAACAGTACTCTGGTTTCAAAAGTTCCAATGCTCAGATCCAATGAATTTGACATGTGGAAGATTAGAATCAAGCAATACATTCTCCTCACAGATTACTCTATGTGGGACATCATTGAGAATGGACCATCTGATGCAGGAAAGATTGGTGAAGATGGAAAAAGAACCCCTCCAAAGACGGATGCAGAAAGAAAGACAAGGCAGACAGAGATGAAAGCCTTGAGCACACTGCTCTTGGCCATTCCCAATGAATATCAACACCAATTCTGTAATTGCACTGATGCACAGATGCTCTGGAATGCTCTAGAGAAGAGATTCTCTGGTACCAAAAGTACCAAAAGAAATCAAAAGGCAATCCTAAAACAACAGTATGAAAACTTTATGTCAACTAAGAATGAGTCCATGACTCAAACTTTTGACAGGTTTAACAAACTGATTGGTGAACTGGCTACTATGGGAGTACAGATTGATCAAGATGATGTGAACAGAAAGTTCTTAAGGTCTCTTGGAGATGAGTGGACCATGTACACTGTTTCATTCAGACATAATGATCAGTTGGAAGAAAAAGAATTTGATGATCTGTACAATGATCTTAGAGTATTTGAAGCTGAAGTGGAGGCAAAGAAGAAGCCTTCTGGATATATTCATAATGCTGCACTCCTATCAACATCAATTGATTCTACTGCTAACCCTGAATCAGTGAATGCTGCTAATGGAGCAAATCAAGAAAAAGGCACTGATTCTGTGTTTGAAGCCTTTCTTGCCAGTCATGGGAATTCCTCCTTAATCAATGATGATTTGGAACAACTTCATCCTGATGATCTGGAAGAGATGGATATTAAATGGCAGATGGCCATGCTTTCCATGAGGGTGAAGAAGTTCATAAAGAGGACTGGGAGGAACAACTTCTCCCAAAGAAGAGAAGATGGAGCAGGGTTTGATAAATCAAAGGTGGAATGCTACAAATGCCATCTGAAGGGACACTTTGCAAGGGAATGCATAAGTGGAGTGTCTCACAACAACAACCACTAACAAGCTCAATCTGGAAGCTTCAATAACAACAGAAACTCTACTCAAGCCCTTGTTTCTCAACAAGGAATGGGGTTTGATTGGAGTGATCAAGCAGAAGAGGCTATCCAGAATCAAGCTCTTATGGCTGAAGTATCTGATCTCCCATCTGAGGTAAATTCTAATCTCTGTTCTAAAACTTGCATAGACACTGTTAAAAGGTACAGGGATCACAATCAGAAGATGAGTGATGACCTTAAGATATTAGAAAAGGATATCAAAGATTATGTGAGAATTGTTGAGAGGTTTGAGGAACAGATTAAAGATTTTCAATCCAATAAACTCCAACACTCATATGACACAAATTACTGGAAGTGGGAGAAAAAGGATCTAGAGCTCAAACTGACCAAATCTAAAGAGGAGAGTGAGAAATTGAGAGATGAACTAACCAAGGTCAAGCTTGATGTAGAAAAGTTTTCCAATGCTTCTAAAGCAATAGACTCTTTACTACAAACTCAGATTCATGATAAGCTGAGAAGAGGAATTGGATATAATGCCACACCTCCACCATATAACAACAATTACATTCCTCCTACTTCAGACCTGTTAGAAACCAAAGATAGGAAGGACTTACCTGAGGGAACCACTGAGATAGATCCCTTAGATGAGGTAGTTGTTGAAGATAAGTCTGACAAAGAGGTTGACAAGAGTAAGGAGAACAAGGTGAGTGGTGAGATTCCTCTAGAAAATAATATTATCACCAATGAGGACTGTGGAAGGGCTTGGATCAAATCCAAGGACATAGAGAAGACAGAGGGAAAGTCTGGTAAGGTCCATTACAAACAGACCACAATTGTGAATCCAGGTCCTTGCAAACAGTGTGCATGTAAGAAGACTGAGCCCCAAAAACATGATAAAAAGAGGGGAAATCAAAGAAACTGGAATAATCAGTGGGAACAGAAACAAGGGGTTGATCTGAGTAAAATCAATAGACCAAAACCTTGTTTTATCTGTGGCAAATTAAATCATCTTGCCAAATACTGTTATTTCAATCCTATAAACCAAAGGATGAACTTTCAAAGACCTATGCAAAAACCCTTGGGTTATAGGAAGTTTGAAAAGAACCATGTGGCTAAGAAATCTGTTAAATCTAAAAGCCACATGAAGAAAAAGTCTGTTAAAGAAAGTGTCAATATGTGGGTTCCTAAAAGCACTAAAAATGTTAGTACTGCTACCACAAATAGTGCTGCTGACAATGATAGTGCTGCTAGAAGTAATACTACTGCTAACAATGTTAGTACTGCTGACATTGTTAGTACTTCTTCAAAGTTAATACTGCTAACTCTGTTAGTGCTGCTAATAAGGTTAGTACTGCTCAACCTGTTAGTACTGTTAACTCTGTTAGTGCTTCCAAAGTTAGTATTGCTTCTAGTGTTTGTGCTGCTAAGCCAATCATATTGACAAAGTACTCTAATAAAGAGTGCTTTGAGTTTAAAAACCTCATCAAAAAAGAATGTAAATACTTTGATGAGAAAGGGAGACCCAAAACCACTTTGGCTTGGGTCCCCAATCAATACTAATTGTTTAATCTTATGTGCAGGGCAACCAGCAGCTCAAGGGGAAGAGGATCTGGCATGTTGATAGTGGTTGCTCTAGGCACATGACAGGGAACATGTCATGCCTCAAGAATTTCAAGAAAATTGATGGTGGACATGTTACCTTTGGTAATACTCCAGATGGAGGTAAGATAAGTGGTAAGGGGGATGTATCCAAAGGTAAAATGACCTTTGAAGATGTATTCTATGTTGAACAGTTAAGGTACAACCTGTTAAGTGTATCACAGGTTTGTGACAAGCAACATAGTATATTATTTACAGATTCTGAATGCATTATCCTTGCTCCTGGATTCAAGGTAGTTGATGAGAAGATGATACTACTAAGAACTCCCAGAAAGGATAATGTATATTGCTTAGATATGGAAAGTGTTTCAACTGATTCATCCCTTAATTGTCTTGTTTCAAAAGCTTCTTTGGATGAATCATCACTTTGGCATAGAAGGACGTGTCACATGAACTTTAAAACAATGAATAAACTTGTTAAAAACAACCTTGTAAGAGGTTTACCTTCCAAAGTCTTTTCATGTGATGATCATTGTGTTGCCTGTCTCAAAGGCAAACAACACAAAACTTCTCATAAGTCCAAAGAGTTGAACACAATCTCTACTTCTCTTCAGTTGTTGCATATGGATCTGTTTGGTCCTACAAATGTTATGAGTATTGGTAAGAAATCATACTGCCTAGTTATTGTTGATGATTACTCTAGATTTACTTGGGTATATTTTCTAAGGACTAAGGATGAGACAAGTGGATTGATCAAATCCTTTATTCTAAGAATTGAAAACCAAACTAATCAAAAGGTAAAATTCATTAGGTCAGACAATGGTACTGAATTTAAAAATCATGACCTAAACACCTTTTGTGAGGAAAAAGGAATTGAGAGGCAATACAATGCTCCTAGGACTCCACAACAAAATGGTGTTGCTGAGAGAAGGAATAGGACACTGATTGAAGCTGCTAGATCTTTGTTGGAAGATTCAAAACTTCCAATTACTTTCTGGGCTGAAGCAGTTAATACTGCTTGCTATGTCCAAAACAGAGTTCTAGTAGTCAAGCCTAAAAACAAGACACCTTATGAGCTTTTAAATAACATAAAACCTTTTATAGGATTTTTCAAACCTTTTGGGTGTCCTTGTACCATACTCAATACCAAAACTCACTTAGGAAAGTTTGATAGCAAGGCAGATGATGGTTTTCTTGTTGGTTACTCATCTCAGAGTAAGGCTTACAGAGTTTTTAATACTTCTTCTAGAATAATTGAGGAAAGTGACAATGTCAAGTGCAATGAGAACACACCAAATTCTATTGGATCTGGTCCTCAGTGGTTATTTGACATTGATTCACTAACTAACTCTTTGGGTTTCAGTAGTGATTATCATACAGGTTCAAGAAGTGGAAGATCAGGGGATGAACAAACACAAGTACAAGACATTATTCCTCAGTCTGTGATCTTTCCCATACCTACAAGAGAGCCTATTGATGTCTGTGCAAAAGAGACAATGACTGAACCTTTTCAGAATGAAGAAGAAGGAAGAGATGAGGAGAATCAAGTGCATGAAGAGCCAGAAGCAGCTGATGAGATCCCCTCAGCTGACTTATATGATTCCAATCTGGATGTGGGAATCAATGAAGAACCTAGTCATCAGACTAGAACTCAAAAGAATCATCCTCTGGAGCTGGTCATAGGAGACATCTCTTCTCCTATGATAACAAGGAATCAAAGCAGACTTCAAGAGCTGCAGGATCAGCAACACACAGTACTCTCCTGCTTTCTATCTCAGATTGAGCCTAAGAAGGTTTTTGAAGCAATGAAAGATTCCAGTTGGATAGAAGCTATGCAAGAAGAGTTACTGCAGTTCAAGTTGCAAGAAGTTTGGGACTTGGTGGACCTTCCAAAAGGTCATAGAGCTATTGGCACCAAATGGATTTTCAGGAACAAAAAGGATGAGAGAGGCATTGTGATAAGAAACAAAGCAAGGCTGGTAGCACAAGGGTACACTCAAGAAGAAGGCATTGACTATGAAGAAGTGTTTGCTCCAGTGGCAAGGGTAGAAGCAATTAGGCTATTTCTAGCCTATGCCTCATACATGAAGTTCAAGGTATACCAAATGGATGTGAAGAGTGCCTTTCTGTATGGTACAATTGATGAAGAAGTATATGTCTGTCAGCCCCCTGGATTTGAAAATCCATCATATCCAGACAGAGTATACAAACTGAAGAAAGCACTTTATGGTCTGCATCAAGCCCCAAGAGCATGGTATGATACATTGTCTACCTATCTCTTGGAGAATGGGTTTGAAAGAGGAATAATTGACAAGACCCTATTCATTAAAAGAAGTAAGAAGGACATCCTATTGGTTCAGATTTATGTGGATGATATCATCTTTGGATCCACAAAAGATCAGATGTGTAGAGACTTTGAAAAGTTGATGCACAAGAGCTTTAAAATGAGTTCAATGGGTGAACTTATCTTCTTCCTTGGGCTTCAAGTGAGACAGAAGAAAGATGGGATCTTCATAATCCAATCAAAATATGTGAAAGACATCCTGGACAAATATGGTCTAACAGACTTAAAGCCAGCAAGCACACCTATGGAGACTCATAAACAGATCACTGCTGATCTTGAGGGGGAGGATGTGGATGTCCATCTTTATAGATCAATGATTGGATCACTCATGTATCTCACAGCCTCAAGACCAGACATCATGTTTCCAATGTGTTTGTGTGCCAGATTCCAAGTCAATCCAAAGCAATCACATCTTCAAGCTGTTAAAAGGATTTTCAGATACTTAAGAGGGCAACCTAGACTAGGTCTTTGGTATCCATATGAATCCAACTTTGACTTGATTGCCTATTCAGATAGTGACTTGGGAGGTGCTAACATGGACAGAAAGTCTACTTCAGGTGGATGTCAACTTTTGGGTGCAAGACTAGTATCCTGGCAGTGTAAGAAACAAACCACAGTGTCCTTATCAACAACAGAAGCTGAGTATATTGTTGCTGCAAGCTGCTGCTCTCAGGTTCTATGGATTCAGAATCAGATGCTGGACTATGGAGTAACCTTTCTTCACACTCCAATCTTCATTGACAATAGCAGTGCTATAAGCATTGTTAACAATCCAGTCAAGCACTCCAGAACTAAGCACATTGAGATCAGGTATCACTTTATCAGAGATTGTAATGAAAAGAAGCTAATTCAAGTTGCTAAAGTTCATACTGACAACCAGTTTGCTGATCTATTCACTAAAGCTTTTGATGTGGGTAGATTCACTTTCTTGGTCACAAGTGTGGGCATGATCAACTCTGAATAAGCTCATTTGGTTTAAAAAGTGTGTTCATACCTGTTATTGGTTTATTCTTTGGTGCTACTAACATCTTTTTCTATTACCTTGCTCAGAGTACCTCAAGCTTCAAACAGTGTAAGTATAGTTAATGCTGCCATTGCAGTTTTAATACTGCCAGTGCACAGTTAATACTGCTAGTGGTTAATACTGCTAGTTAGTTAATACTGCTAGTGGTTAATACTGCTCTCAGTTAATACTGCTAGTTAGTTAATACTACTAGTGGTTAATACTGCTCTCAGTTAATACTGCTAGTCAGTTAATACTGCTAATGGTTAATACTGCTCTCAGTTAATACTGCTAGTTAGTTAATACTGCTAGGTGTTAATATTGCTTATGTTCCGAATCGTATAAATACCCTGTTTGGCCGCCCAAAAGTCCATAACGACTCTTTGATTTCTATTCATCTGCTCTCTAACCCTTTTTCTCTCAAGAACAAGTGTTTCAGTCCAACATACTCAAGCTTCAATGGCATCCATGGCTTTCATTGATGAGCACAACGAGATTAATACTGCTTATGTTCCGAATCTTTGATTTCTAGGTGTTAATACTGCTTATGTTCCGAATCGTATAAATACCCTGTTTGCCCGCCCAAAAGTCCATAACGACTCTTTGATTTCTATTCATCTGCTCTCTAACCCTTTTTCTCTCAAGAACAAGTGTTTCAGTCTAACATACTCAAGCTTCAATGGCATCCATGGCTTTCATTGATGAGCACAACGAGATTGCGATGCTACAGAAGCCGAAACAAGCTGCTGGATTCCACCAGATTGTGGATTTTCTTAAGTCCAGCCACATTGCCCATGCTCTCACTGTGTCACCGACAATCTACATAGAGCATCAACGGCAATTCTGGGCAAATGCCTCCATAGTCTCAGAGAATGGAGTGCAGATTCTGAAGACAAGGGTGTGTGATAAACCCTTGTCAGTCTCTGAAGAGGTGATACGCATTTGTCTACGTCTAGACGATGCTGCAGGTATTACTTCTATTCCAAATGAGGACTTGTTCTCTAATTTGTCAAGAATGGGGTATGGAGGCCAATTGGGTGGTTTCAAATTCTCAAAAGAAAAATTTTATACCCAATGGCGTTTTCTTGTTCATACCTTAATGCACTGTATTTCCAAAAAGACTACTGGATGGAGTGAGTTTAGCAGTACCATTGCTTATGCTTTGGTCTGCTTGGCCACTGCCAAAAAGTACAATTTTTCACGAATGATTTTCAGTGATCTTGTATCAAACTTGGGAAGCAAAAAGAGTTTTTACATGTACCCCAGGTTTGTTCAGGAAGTTATAACCCATGAATTGAAGGATATGCCTCACTTTGATGAGGTATATGTACCAAAAATCCCCAAAGGTAAGGTCTTTTCAAACATGAAAAGATCTCCATTGGACTCGGAAGGAGTTGACACCCCATTGTTCTCTACAATGATGGTGGTGACCCACACTGAAGAAGGTATGGCAGCAGGGTCAAGGCCCTCATTAGACCATCCCACTGCTAGCCAAATCCCAAACTTCACCCTCCATATCAATCCCTCAGTCTCTTGTTCAAAATCCAATTTCTCCAATAACCTAAACTTATATAAGGAAAAAGGTAAAGAAGGCTCCTTCCCTTCTTGTACCTTCACCCACAGAGCCTATAAACCATCTAATGGAGAATCCTCCATTAGAGAATATCAACAGGGAAACCACACGGGTGTCTCCCAACCCCAAGGAGGTGCTCAACAAGGAGATGAATGAGCATATGGGTGCTAAGGCTGCCACTACTCCTGCTAGCACAGAGGAGGTCAGTGGTAACATAAATAAGACCTTCCCCATGGCAACTTTGGATGAGCAATCATCCAAAGGTCCCAGGTGCCAAGAAACCACGGGGGTAGCAGGTGCTTCTGCTAGGCAGAAGACCTCTACTACAAAAAGATCCCATGATCCTTCAAAAGAGGGTAATACTTCTGGAGAAGGTGATGACAGATATAACTATTTTGAATTGATGGAAACCATGGGAAACATAAACATGGATGTGATCAAGCAGGGGAAAGAAATAGAAGAGTTGAAACTGATAGTTCTGTCTCAACAAGAATAGACTGTCAACTTGAAGCAAATGGTGAAGAAATTGATTCTACAAAAGAAGAAGAAACAATTTGTGCTAAGAAGGAGGAAACCAGTGACTGATGCTCCCAAAAAGGGGGAGTCAGAAGCTGATGTCAACAAGGAAGATGCCAAAGCTAAGGGGCAGTAAGAGAAAGTGGATGTTGAGGGGGAGCAACAAAAAGTGGAAACTGAGTTGGTACAAGAAGCAGAAATGGTACAAGAAGCAGAAATAGTACAAGAAACAGAAAAAGAGAAAGAAGCAGTAACAGTTAATACTGCTGAGTCAAGCCAAACAGCAGAAACAGTTACTACTTCTGACCTGAAAGAAGTAGCAGAAATAGTACAAGAAGTACTAACATATCTTGAAATTGCTGAGACCTTAATCAAAGCCAAACATGATACTCCCAAGGTCACCTCAAAGGCCAAAGGAGTTGTCATCAAAGAAAAAAGTGAAGTGATCAAGAAAGCAAATGTAGAGAAGAAGGAAAGCAAAGACAAAGGCAAAGCTAAAATGGTGGAATCTGATCAACCAGTCAAAAAGCAAAGGTTGGTTGATTCAGATGAAGCTTTGGCCAGGAAGATGCAGGCTGATATTGAAAAAGAAGAAAGGGTTCAGGTTGAAAAGGACAGAGAAGTGGCTAAGGCTCTAGCTGTTGAACTGAATGAAGCCTATCAACAAAGCCTGGCAAATGAACTTGCACAGAAGAAAGCAGCATATCTGAAGAAATCTGTGGTCAAAACAGCTGCAAAGAAGATACAACCCTCAAAGACATTCCTAGGTACCCAAGAGAGAAACAAGATGATTACATTTCTCAAGGGTGCTGTAGGAGTCAGAAAGGAGATGTTCTCAAAGATGACATTTGAGTAGATTAAAGAGCTGTACAATTCTAAAATGATAAAGCTTCAAGGGAATGAAACTGCAAGAGTGGAGATGGAGAAGAGAATGAAAGAAAGCAATGATTTCATGATAGAAAAACCTTTCCCTGATGAGCAAGAAACACCACCAAAGAAAGAAGCAACTCTTGGTGAAAGTCTAAGGACTTTAAAAAGAACCAAGATGATGGCAAGGAGAAAGTCAACCAAGAAGACTAGAGTTGCAGAAGAAGTTGAGAAGGTTGCTGAAGAAGAAGAGGCACCTAAGTCATCTGAATGCCACTCGAAGATGCCACATCCGGGGACATACCGGGTTTGTTTGGTTTAGTGATGTTGGATCTCACTTTTGTACCATTTGATTGATATTGGTTTGTATTAAATTTTGACTCTTACAAATTGAGTTTTCGGGTGTGAAATTTCCCAACATAAGCGTCGTACTCCCTATAGTAAAGACACAAATCAAGGTCCCATGGGTGATAAAACAATGAATGTTGCGGGATGGTGAGCATATCTTCTCTTTCACTCTCTTAAGTGATTCCAAAAATGCTTTGTTCGTGCGTATTTACTCCTCTCTTTTTATGTTGACATGATGATCTAAAATACTAAGTTGTAGAGAAATTGCATGAAACATGACAAAGGCGGAAGAAATATACACAAAACCCCAATTGTATGGGTGACCTTTGATTGAATGCCCACAACTTTCGAAATGTAATATATATATATATATAAAAGAATTGAAATGAAACTTGATTAGGTTTGACAAGAATTAGAATGTATATCAAAAGAATTAGAATTGTGTGATTGACAACAATAAATAATAAATAAAATGCTAAAAGAAAGTTTTTATTAGTTGATGGGTGGTTTTGTTTTTTTAACATTAAAGAGATGGAATGGAAATCATTTCACCCAATATGATATACATGGAATGGTACTAAATTCCACCACTTGTGGAATTCATGGGATTTTGAAGGAATTCAATCCCTTTCCTTAGGCGAACCGAACCAAACCAAACATATGAATGGAATGTGCAAGTACGTATATATATGATTACTGATCATGTTCACTAAATTGTAGTTGCACATTTTAACATGTTTGTATTGTATATGATATGAGAAATTAAACTAAATGATATAAATCGTTATCATTATTTATGAACAGAGTTGCCCAGGCCATTTCAACATTATTGAGAAGGCTAAGGATATCATACATAGGAAATGAGTCATTTGGAAAATTCCGAATTAATGGTGTCGTTGGGAAGAAGTGGCTTTCACACAAGTTTTCATCTCCACCTTATGGTGAAAAACCAACAAATTATAACTACGCACATTTGGGTAGAGGAATTAGCAATCAACAGCGTGATATTCGAAGTGGCAATTTGTCTTACGAGTAACTTCACCCAACTTTTTCCCCTCACCATTGTTTCATTGGTGCTGTTAGAAACTCAACAACCAAGTAGATTGTAATTTAGGATATGATTATATATATATATATATATATATATATATAGGGGGCCATTCAAGAGAGAACTAAGTTATCTGTGGTAACCGTGAGATCCAATCTTAACCATAAATCAGAAGATAAATTAGGAAATCAATAATTTTGGTAATTTTAATTAAAATTTTTAATTAAAGGTATTTTTGGTATTTTTGAGATCTTCTCTCTCTTCTCTTCTCTCTCATCTCTCCAGCAAATACTATTCCGGCGAATACATGATGCCCACTGTGATACACTTTATAAATATTGGAAATACGTGATGCACACTGTGATACACTTTGTAACGATCGAAAATACATGATAGCACACTATGATACCCTTTTGTAAACATTGAAAAAACATCGAAAATACGTGATAACGCACCGTGATACACTTTGTAAAGATCGAAAAAACATCGAAAATAAGTGATGCACATTGTGATACATTTTGTAAATATCGAAAATACATGATAGTACACTATGATACATTTTTGTAAACATCAAAAATACATGATAACACACTGTGATACCCTTTTGTAAAAGAAAATAAGAAAATTTAGGAATTAGGTTATATTTTAGGAATTAAACAAATTTACTAAAATATAATTTTCTATTTATTTAAAATTAATATTAATTATTCTAAATGTGTGGCTCATATTGGATCTCACAGTTACCACAAACTATCTAGTTATCATTTGATTAAGCCCCATATATATAGGCAAAGGATCGTGTGAGAAAAAAGAGTTAATGTGAGAAGCGTAAGAAGAGATTTGAACCTTTGATCACTTTAATCTCACCCACCCATGAAATGCGTTTTATAAGGGAATTGATCCGGTGCATCTCGGTGCATCTCATTGGTGTTGATCTTCAATTAGGATTGATACAATGGTCCAAATCCCCTCTTATGTCTTTCACCATAACTTCCCTTTTCACCGGAACCCAACCATATATATATATATATATATATATATTAGATTCGATATAAATATCATGTATATCGATATCATGGTCTATCCCTATCCTATAGGTATAATTTAGATAATGGTTTTTGTATACAGTTTACCTTTTAAACATAGCATCAAAATAAGGGACAAAACTTCCTCTTACGATCCAAAACTCTATATGCCTTAAATACAAACTCTATAATTAACTTTGACAGATATTAAACTCCAATAATATACAGACTAAATTGAAGTCGGGTGTTACTTAACCCAAATACAAGTTGCTCTCTTTAACCTAGTGCGGAAGACTTCATCAAGTTACTCACTCCTTGGGAGCACAAAGGGCACTCATCTCATCACTATTCCCAACCGGAACCTGTTGCACATGTCGACAAATAAAAAGGTTAGGCTAACGCCTAGTGAGTTCAAGAGTTTTACATGAGTAAATATATCTTTAAAAGAATGAACCTCACTTGAAATCATGACCTTTCAATTGATGTACTTTAAAACGTGGAAACAACTCTTTTCCAATATCATGCACTTTCAAAGATAGACACCTCATTACAAACATTCTTTATAAATTGATGCAACTCAAACTTACTCGAAATGTTAATATGAATTGACTCCCATTTAAGAAACGTGGATAAAACGTTGCACCCCAAAACACCCAAGCGCGGGTGGAACAAAATACACAATCCATAAATATTGTCAAAATCCACATATACAATACGTCCGAAAACATGGACACTAGGCCCAATACTCACACGACCATAAACGAAAGGAAACCAAATATCCAAACACGGGGATGACATACTTCATTCAAACCTTAATATAAGTGGAGGGAGATCCAATATTAAGGTCCTCATTTATTGTCGACCACATAGGACCAAAGTTAATAAAGTAAGACGCCAACATATAAGATACAGTTGGTCGACGATGGGGGAGACTCGTATCCGTTGAGAGTGGAGGAACACAAAAGTATGCCACTCTTGCAACGTTAATCGCATGACACCTCACGACATATCAGCCCAAGTGTCCCTACGACTTCTTAACAAGTTACACCATAAGAGACGCTTGATCTTGATGAACATTACAATGAACTCCATCTCGAAGGCCCGACACACTTAAAGACTACCTTCCAGGCATTACTTCAAGCGACGGAGATCCTAGTGCCTACCTCTTAGGTAGCACCTCCAGACTCAACCCTCCAGTGCCTACTTGTAAGTTCTCGGTCGTAAAACATGGATATCGGGGTACAAGCCCGCAATACCCAATTGACCATCCAAAACAGACTAACATTACATGACTTCACAAGAATGACCAACGCACTCGAGCATGTAATAAACATCAATATGCAACACGGTGCATTAGAGTGTAAACCATAACTGGCTTTACATTGAGCCATCAAAACCGTACAAGTGTCCTCAAGACTCTTCTAAGTCAATACCGAGCCAAAATGCTCAAAACTCCTTTTTGACCAACGATTAACAATCCCCAAATAAATAGCGCAATTGACTCCCGTCATGCATACACACTCCAAAATACATGTGCAGACTCCAATACAGTTTAAATTGGGACAAATTACTTTCCGAATGATATTATACCATTTACTTATTCAAAACGTCCCATATCACAAAATTAAGCATTTCTCCAAAACAAACACTAAAAATGTCTTTTAACCAAATAATCTCATTTATGCAATAAATCACCAAAACACGTCCATTTATGACTCATTTATCAAGATGCCCAAAAATCCCAAATATGGGTATTTTACAAGGTTCATAAAGCCAAACTTCTCAAATAATATCAAAACCCATCAAATGACTCTACAAATGATAATTTCATGTTAAACACATAAGCACTTTAAAAATAAACATTTTGGCATGTACAACGTTTTCATAAATCAACTTGAACTCACCTCGCTAGGTTAAGTTAAACCAAGGTTCCAAATCCAACCATTAGCCTCCAATAGTGTAGATCCTTCCACTTTCAAGTCATCACCAACAATAAGCTAGGGTTTCCAAATAACCCATTTTTCCAAATTTAAAAGACATGAACCACCAACAAGTGAAACCTTTATATCTACAAGGATCCTTACACCAAAGTTTGGATTACACAAGAGATTTACCTCAATCAAAACTTAAAGCCTTCAAATCCACCATTCTCAAAAAATCCTTCATCCCTAACATAGCCAAGCCTTAAGCCACCAAAACCTTGATCTTCCTACAGTAGATTCATACCAAAGTGTTTCAAAATCAATTATTCAGTTCCCCAAAATTGCACCAAAGAGAGGAGAGAAATGAGATGGAATCAAGAATGAGAGAAAATCCTAAAATGGGGATTAAATCTGTTAGGACTGAAAGTCCTAGTGCATGGAAAGTTCTATAAAGTATTTATAGACTTTATTTGTTAATTATTTAGGTTTAATTTATTTATTTGTAAAAGTCTTTAAATGTCATTTAGGCTTAATTATTTGTTAATGGGCTTGGGCCTAGCATGTGTAGGTCCAAGGTATATAATGCTTGTTTAGAGTGAAATTAGGGTTAAACATTAGACTTAGAGAAATATTATTGTGCGCTTATCAGGTTTAGAGAGAGAGTTTGCTTTTCAATCCTATGTTTATAACTCTTTCAATCATTCAATACAAAGTTTAATTGTTATATTCATTGTTACTTGAGCAATCTGGAAAAAGCCATGGATTTCAATATTGCATTGGTTCTTCTATCCTTCATCAAGTGGTGTTCGCTACAAGTTGCTTCCACCTACGAGCTGATTGAAACAAGTTCTTAAGCTGAAATTTTATTCAACTCGCGGTTCAAAGACAGATTCTTTGTTTTTAAACTAAAGATGCACTGTGGAATGTCACGTAACTCGCACATTATTTTTCTTGTGTGCTGATCCGATGTGTTGAGTTTCTACAGTTAAAAGCTGCTCAGTTTGTGCATTAACTCGAGACTATGGTACATTGAATCTGGTTACAAAGTTGAAATTATGAAGACCAAGAGCTTTATTCAAGGGGGAGCTTGGAATGACATGAAGACAAGCAACACCAAAGTGTTTCAGAGATTCAAGAGGGAGAGAAAATCAAGAAGTGAAGATTTCAAAAAGATAAATCCTTTATACAACTTTAGAGGGAGATTGTTAGGACTGAAAGTCCTAGTGTGTGAAAAGTTATATAAAGTATTTATAGACTTTATTTGTTAATTATATATTTAGGTTTAATTTATTTATTTGTAAAATCCTTTAAATGTCATTTGGGCTTAATTATTTGTTAATGGGCTTGGGCCTAGCATGTGTAGGTCCAAGGTATATAATGCTTGTTTAGAGTGAAATTAGGGTTAAGCATTAGACTTAGAGAAATATTATTGTGCGCTTGTCAGGTTTAGAGAGAGAGTTTGCTTTTCAATCATATGTTTGTAACTCTCTCAATCATTCAATACAAAGTTTAATCGTTATATTCATTGTTACTTGAGCAATTTGGGATTCTCAAAATCGTCAGACTGATTCCCGCGGTCTTCAAGTCGTAGGCCAAGCCGCGCGTGCTCCTGGTTTGCATACTACAGTGAGTTACACGGGCCAAGCCGCGGCCTTGAGGCCGCGGGCCAAGCCGCGATCGTCGCTTGTCATGTCTTCTCGCACCTCGTGTTTAGACCGTTCCTCGACTGTTCCTCTCGGCCGACTGCTAACTATTTCCTTGGCCGATCATTGACCGTTCCTTAGAGAAATACATGTGTTACACCACGGTTAAAAACCTTGGTTGTAGACCTTTTGCCACAGTTTTTTTCCTGCCAAAACGTAGCCTATTCTTGCATGACTTTTGGTACCCTTATGGCCACGTTTAAATTGTGTCACTATATCACATGAAAAACGTTGTCATAACATAAAAACCGTAGCCATAACGTTATCAAAAAAATTGGTAGTTTAGTATTTTTCATATAACCGTGGCCATAAACTACGTATTGTCACGTTAATTCATCTTAACTGTGGCCATTTCATGACATATAGTTACTCTTATTTTGTAGAACCGTGGCTATTGGTTATCTTTTTGCTACATAAAATAGTTGAAACTATGGCTATTGGTTATCCTTTTCCTACACAAAATAGTTAAATCCGTGGCTATAAGCTACTTATGGCTACACAATTTGTTTTTGTGATGGTCATTAATTATTTTATAGCCACATGTATTTATTTTAACGATGACTATAGACTACTTATAGCCACACAAGTGTTTACCGTGACCAGTTTATGAGATTTGGTAACGCAAAATTGTTACAATCGTGGCCATTGGTTATCTTTGCTCACACAAAATAATTAAAACCGTGGTCATAAACTACTTATAGTCACACAAATAATATATTAAATGTGGTCGTTTCATGACATATGGTTATAGTGAATTATAAAAAATGTGGCTATTGGTAACCTTTTAGTTACACGTTATAACTAAAACCGTGACCATAGACAAGTTATAGCCACACAACTTTTATATTAATTGTGGCTATTTCATAACATATGGTGTCGCTGGATTAGTTAAACCGTGGCTATTGGTTGCCTATTGATTACACGAAATAGCTAAAACCGTGCCCCTAAACTATATATAGCCATGAAAATTTCATATTAACCATGGTTAATTCGTGACATATGGTTACATTGATTGTTAAAACTGTGACTATTGGTTAACTTTCGGTCACATTAAATAACTAAAATTGTGGCCGTAAATTACTTATCGCAACACAAATCTTATGTTAATCGTGACCAATTCATGGCATATGGTTACGATCAATTTTTAAATCGTGGCTATTGATTACCTTTTATGCACATGAAATAACTAAAATTTTGTGACAATAAACTATTTATAGTCACACAAATTTTATGTTAATCGTGGTCAATTCATTTTATATATACTTGTGCTAAATTGTAAAATTGTGGCTATTGATTATCTTTTTATCACATGCAATAACTAAAACTGGGAACATTTTAAATAACGTGTGGCAACATGATAAATTAAAAATTAAATTTTCAATATAATAATTAATTGAGAAACATTAAACAATTATGTTAATAATCAGAAGAATGTATAACGACAAACAAACTTATCACTACTAGTTCTCTAATATATAGACTTTTACTTATTAAGTATGCTTCGACTTCAGTATCTCATTCATCATTGTATAATGCTCCTTTCCCTTCTAAGGATTTTGTTTCTTGTGTTGCTGATCAGAAGTTGGTTGTGGTACCTGCAACAAGAATGAAATTACTAATGGAAATTGTCTACTAATCTTCTCATGTGAATACTTTTTATTATTTTACATAATCCGACAATCAACAGTACGTCTCAAGACAATCCAAGATGCAAAATAAGAAACATATTCAAGCAAACAAGGCCTAATAAGCACTCACCTCGAGACATTGAACATCTCTTCATGGTACTGAGTAACAGAATATCAATATTCAATCTAGCATAAATGCCCTCCTAGGTAAGGAACAATTGATCAAAGCTAAAAAGGTGTTTTCTATTACTGAAATCCTACAAAATATTAAATTGTCCACAATCGACACAGTTCCGTCATAAGTAATTCAGTCTAGAAAAAACCTAAGAAAAATGGCCTAGGAACCAAAAATTCCACGTAGGGTAGGATTTTGTAAGGTGATCCCACAATGCAACTAGAAGATGCATAACTTCCACAGTAACACCAGAAGTTATAACTATACATGCAAAAATTAGTCCCAACACCTTTTGGTAGATAAATAACTCAATGCCAACATTCCACCTTAATCCCAAACTGCTAGAAGACTAAAATCAGACAGATTCATACACACTCAATTCCCAATATTTCATCTATCTCCCCAAAAAAGCAGCTACACAAGTCAATTTTGGATGTGTGAAGTCCACTCACTCCTATAGATATATCATACATCCATTTGGGTTCAAAGTGCAGCTTGTAGGCTAATGTCAGTTGTTGATCACAACATACAAATGGAGACTCCCTATGGTTTTCACAATATGGCAAATGAAAATGTAAACTTTTTCTTTGTTGCATGTATAGTCAGGTTTTTCTAATTAACACCACGATCAAATTTTATCTCTAAAAACAAAAACAACAAACCCAAAAAAAGAAACAAGTTTCAGAGAAAGGATGGTGAACATTGATTTTTGTATTGTTTTGTATTTTTCTTAATTAATACCCAAAACAAGAACACTCGTTCATAACTAAAAAATAAGATTAAACTTGAAGTAGGGATTGAGGTATATTTAATACGATAAAATAACATAATCGAAAACTTGTATTACCAAATTCTTCATTAGAACTACTACCATCTTCATATTCTTCGTGAAAATATCCATTGTATTCTTCATCCTCACACTCGACTCATCCCCACTTGAATGCACTAGTTAATCTATATCATTAACAATAGAGATCGGAGGAAATGAAAAGTTATGGATAAAGAAAGAGCAGGAACAACACTAACCCTTCACTTTTGGGATCATTGCGCTCCATTGATAGATCTTCGATAGATAATTGTTGTGGATTAAAGGTAGGATCAAGAGAGTGAGGGTACTGCAATGGAGTGGGTTGGAACATTAATTTTTCAGCTAAAAACTAAATTAAGTCAGATGTCGTTGTTATTTCTTTTCACCTATGGTCGCTGTCCATCAGCCCCAACTCAGTTAGCACGAAAGTAAATATTTGTTTTGGGCCTAAAATGCTAAATTGTTTCATGGTTATTGGGGTGAAGAAATGTCATTGTAAATAGTTGCAACACAATGGAGTATATATCGATTCACTAATTCACACGATATGACGATACTAAATTAGCTTGATGAACATCAGAAATGTAAATTGCTGACAAGAACGAAAGAATCATAAAATTGATTTAGTATCATAAACTGTTTTGATAAGTGTGAGACATTACCCATTGTGAATATAACCAACAATTTGGTCCTCAACGACAAACATGATGAAATCAGATGCCTTTCCTGCAATGAATTTCAATACTTTAATAGAAAAGATGGAAATTATTTAACCTATTAGTATCAGTATCAGTATCGGTATCGGTATCGGTATCGGTATCGGTATGAGTATGAGTATGAGTATGAGTATGAGTATGAGTATGAGTATGAGTATGAGTATGAGTATGAGTATGAGTATGAGTATGAGTATGAGTATGAGTATGAGTATGAGTATGAGTATGAGTATGAGTATGAGTATGAGTATGAGTATGAGTATGAGTATGAGTATGAGTATGAGTATGAGTATGAGTATGAGTATGAGTATGAGTATGAGTATGAGTATGAGTATGAGTATGAGTATGAGTATGAGTATGAGTATGAGTATGAGTATCAGTATCAGTATCAGTATCAGTATCAGTATCAGTATCAGTATCAGTATCAGTATCAGTATCAGTATCAGTATGAGTATGAGTATGAGTATGAGTATGAGTATGAGTATGAGTATGAGTATGAGTATGAGTATGAGTATGAGTATGAGTATGAGTATGAGTATGAGTATCAGTATGAGTATCAGTACTAGTATCAGTACTAGTATCAGTATTGGAAAAGTTCTTGAACCCCTGATAGATTTATGTTCAAGCATGTGGCCCTTTTATGATTTATGTCCTAGAGGTAACGTTGCTTGCATGAAAACAGAAGCACCTTCATCATGAAACGACGATGGAAATTGAACTATCATATTTACAATAACTTCCCGATGATCTTCTGTTGTAATAGTGTTAAAGATCAAAAAGAGATAAATGCCACAAAATACACATATAAAATTTATTTCATCAGCAACATCTGGGTAACTTTTAGTAATCATTGTGGTTCTTTTGATTAAACTGAAAATCATTCCTTGCATATTTCAGTTGCCATTACACTTAACACAAAAACTAGATACTATTTGGTAACAAAATGCAAGATGTTTTGTCCCATGAACATTAATATTACTTCGTCAAAAAAATTAAGAAGCACCTTTTAACTTTTGAATGACACTAACAAAGCCCTACCTCTACATGATTCATTTGCATTTTGCACCAAAAGTTTGTACAAGTCATGTGACACCCTCAAATCTGGAAATAGCAACTAATTTAAATTTTCTAAATACATCGACATTTAATTCATCTACAAACATAATATAAGATTTAACCTCGATACACACATTCTATTCCATACATACAGACTAAAATAAAGACGGGTGCTACTACACCCGATAAAGTCGCTATCTCCAAACTGCAGAAGACTTCACCAACTACTTACACATGCACAAAGCTAAGGCTCAACTCTTCATAGCTGCTAGAACCAAACCCCCAACTGGTACCTGATGCACATGCCGACAATTAAAAAGGTTAGGCTTAACGCCTAGTGAGTTCAAGAGTTTTACATGAGAAAATATAGCATTAAAAGAATGGATCTCGCTTGAAATCATGACCGTTCAATTGATGTACTTTAAAACGTATAAAATAACTCAGTTCCAATGTTATGCACTTTCAAAGATGGACACCTCATTTCAAACATAATGTATAACTTCAAATAACTTAAACAAACTCGAAACATGAATATGAAATGACTCCCATTTGAGGAAAGCGGATAAAACGTTATGTCCCAAAACACCGAAATACAGGTGGGGCAAAATACTCAACCCATGAATCATCACCAAAACCCCATATGTCGTATGTCCGAAAACATGGACACTAGGTCCAATACTCACGCAACCGTGAAGAGCCAATGACAATAAAATAAGACATCATTTTATTTGAAATACTGATAGCCGACAACGGGGGAGACCCGCATCCGTTGAGAGTGGAGGAAACACAAAAGTATACCACCCAAGCAACGTTAATCGCATGACACCTCCCGACATCATAGCCCGGTGTCCCTACGACTTCTTTACAAGTGTCACCCCAAGTCAGTTGACCTTGATGGATCATTCCGAAGAACTCCATCCCGAAGGCCCGACACACTTAAAGACTACCTCCCAGGCATTACTTCAAGCGGCGGAGGTCCTAGCGCCTACTACTCCGGTAGAACTAGCCGACTCAACCCTCCTAGCGATCACTTATAAAGTTTCCAGTCATAAAACATGGGTACCGAAGTTCAACCCCACAATACCCAATTGACCATCCCAAAACAAACTGACCTACGTGCCTATGGATCCAATGCAACACAGTCTAACCTTACCGAACTACACACGAATGACCAAAGCACTCGAGCCCGTAACCAACCTCAATACACAACACAACGCATTAGTACGTACGTCATAACTGGACTCTACATTGAGCCATGTAAAACCGGACAAGTGTCCTCAAGACTCCTTTAACATGACATCGAGCCAAAATACTCAAAACCTCTTTTTGACCAATGATTAACGCTTTTCAAAAGAGTACGCAATTGATTCACTTCATGCAGACACACTCCCAAAATACTTGGATGGACTACAACGCAGTTTAGGTCGGGACAAAAAGGTTTTCCAAGTGGATTTATGCTCTTTATCCTTTCAAAACGTCCCATAACACAAAATTAACCCTTTTACCCAAACAACACTAAAAATGCCTTTTAAACAAATAATCTCATTTATGCAATAAGTTTACAAACACACCCATTTATGACTCACTATCAAAATGACCCAAAAATCATAAGAATGTGTGCTATGTAAGTTTATAAAGTTAAACACTTTCAAAGTAACCAAACTGGTCAGCAGTTAACAATTTAATGTAAAACACAATCACTTAAAAATAAACATTTTGGCATGTACACCGTTTTCAAAAATCAACTTGAACTCACCTTGTTAGGTTAAGTTAAACCTAGGTTTCAATCCACAACCATTGGCCTCCAAAACATAGATCTCCCCCAAAGCTTTCCGAAGACATCCATTCCAACTCTTCAACCCAAGCTTCCAAAAACCTAGATCCACACATTTTCAACCGTAAATAATCATTTTCAACCCTTAGAATTGTTCCCCAAGCATTTTACACAAGATCTCATCACATAACCAAAAACCCTAATTTCCATAAATCAATAGAACAAGAGGTTACCTTAACCATAACTCCAATCCACCAACCGAAATACCTTTAGATCACCAAGATGAACTACGCACTCCCAAACTTCAAGAACAAAGGAAAGGGTTGGGTGAAAACCCTAGAAATTGATGAAGAGGATGAAGATGGAGATGGTGGTGAAACTTCCAAACCGAAACCTTGGAGGAAACACCCAACTTCTAGCAATAAATGGTGCGATTGAGGAGTAAATGAACCCTAGGTTCGGTTTCTATGAAAGGAAGAAGTTGGGAGGGAATGACAAAAGGAAAGATTGAGTTAGAATGAGAAATGAGGCTGAAAATCAGATTTTAACTCGGTCAGACCCCGCACGCGACAGTGCCTGGCGATAGTGACATTGTCACTATCGCGTGGCACAATCGCGCGGAATGTACCGCGGCTAAAACCTTCCCCGCGATAGTGCCCTGGCGATAGTGACACTGTCACCATCGCGTGGCACAATCGCGCCAAGTGTACCGAAGCCCAAAAAGTCCAAAAACTCGCGATTCTCGCATGGGTCGATTTAAGGCTCGAAAGAACAACATAATTCACCCTAAAAGATCGACGGAAGGTGAAGAAATGACTGGAGGTGATCGAAAATCCGGGTGTGACAAGTCATACTCTTTGTGAATTCCAAAAAAAAACATATTAGATATGCATATTTTACTCTTCAATTAAATTTCCATATGAGTTTGTACCAAGTTCGGTAGAACTATAAAAAGTTGTAAATTCATCAAGAACTCGTATCAACATTGAAGTTTAAAAATCATTCGAATCAAATTGCATACGTATATAGGGCTGTAAACGAACCGAACGTTCAGCGAACCGTTCGTGAACTGTTCGGCGGGAAGTTCGTTTATGTTCGTTTATTTAATAAATGAACGAACATGAACAAGTTTTTTTGTTCGTTTAGTTAAACGAACGAACATGAACAAAGGTCCCGTTCGTTCATTTATGTTCGTGAACGTTCGTTTATTTATGTTCGTTTAGCGTTCGTTTATGTTCATTTACTGATGAAAATAAATTGACAATTAACGTTTTTTATAAAATTAATAATTAGACCATTGCTATTTTTAATTAATATTAATATTTAATATTAATAATAAAAATGTTTCATTTTAGAGAGAAAAAAATAACTAAATGGAAGACATTTACTTTTCCACATTAGCTTTTCTTATATATCAACTTATAGACCTCTTTTTTTTTTCTAAAATTCCAATGTGGGATGACCCTATTGCTGATGAGTCATAGCCTCTCCATATGAAAGAGAAGTGGGATTTTCTCATCCCACATCGCTCAAAAACAACAATCTGCAGCTCTATCCCCTACTATATATATCATCCTTGTCCCTTAAATCTTCTAGTGCAATACCATTGAGTTGAGCCTCAACCGGTGACTTGAGCCACATTGTCTTGAGTATTAATCGGTGGTCTAAGCCTATTGGCTTGGCCAAAGTAATTTTTTTTATAGGAGTATCCCTTTTAAGTGGGTGCACCTACTCTTTTTTTAAGTTTGTTTTTGTTTGTGATGGTTCTTAACGAACATAAACAAACACAAGCACAATTAATTTTTAAATGAACGAACACGAACATCAAATACTTTACAAGCCTTTGTTCGTGTTCGTTCGGTTCGTTTACAAGCCTAACTCTAACGGTGGTTTGTTTTTATTCATTTGTGTTCGTTTATGTTCATTTATGTTCGTTCGTATATGTTCATTCGTTTATGTTCATTTATGCTTGTTCGTTTACGTTCGTTTAGCTCTTAATGAACGAACATAAACGAACACGAACAAACATATTTTCTTAACGAACGAACATGAACACAAAAAATTTCGTTCGTTTACCGTTCGTGTTCGTTCGTTTGTTCGGTTAAGTTAAATGAATGAACACGAACAAGCATCCGTTCGTGTTCGTACGGTTCGTTTACAGCCCTATACGTATATTTTCTTCCTCTTTGACGGTAGGAAACATATTTTTACATACTTGACAGAAAACTGTAATCTCTAATGGAAGAATTCTACCTTCCATGGGTCATATTGGGTTACAATAAGTAATATTGTGTTACATTTGGTGATGTTGGATTACATTTGTCATGTTTGTCACAATGGGTCATGTTATGTTAGCGTGTTATATTGGATGTAAATTGAAAAGGGTTGATGTTGTTACATATTTTAAGCAAGGTGAAACTTGACATTTTGGATGCCTTGTACAAAAGATTAAATATGGTCCTATAAATTGGGCAAAATGCACGAAATAGCAACCTACTTTCATAAATTTCTTTATTATAGCATTGTACTTTCACTTTTTCTTATTCTAGCCATGTACTTTTAAATTATTTTTTATTAGGACATTGTACTTTGAAAAATTTACCCATTATAGCATTAGGTGACCTTTTGATTTAAATGTACCCATTATACTAGGTTCTCATGCCACCTCATTGTCCACATAGGCTGTCCATATGTACTATAATGCTGACATGACATTTCTTATTACAACATTGTACTTTCAAAATTATTTTATTATAGCATCACCGGTTCCTATTACAACATTGTACTTTTGATTTTAATATTTTTGTTATTTAGACATTGTACATTTAACCAAAAAATATAATATCAAAAATTAAACATGTTTACAAAAGATCACTATTTCACGAATAAAAATGTTCACAAAAGATCATTGGTTCATCGAGTTCATCGTGAATTTCATGGCGTAGTTTGAAATGCCAAAAACTAAACAAGTGGAACATCTTTTCAATGTTGTTTGAACATATGTTTTAAGCTGTTTTTATGCTTTTTTAATGTTGCTTTAGATTGTTTTAAGCAGTTTTTAGTTGTTTTTATGTTGTTTTTAATTTTTTTAATGCTATATCAACTGTTTTAAACAGTTTTTAGCTGTTTCTATGTTGTTTTTATTTTTTTTGATGTTGTTTTATGTTTTTTGAAGCAATTTTAGCTGTTTCTATGCTGTTTTTAATTTTTTTTAATGTTGTTTAAGGCTGTTTTAAGTAGTTTTTATCTGTTTTATGTTGTTTTTAACTGTTTTATGTTGTTTTAGGTGTTTTTAGACTGTTTTATGCTCTTATAGAGCTGTTTTTAATTTTTGAAAAGATGTTCCATTTGTTTAGTTTTTGGCATTACAAACTACGTCATGAAAACCACAAGGGTTGTGGTGTGGTGGTAAAGGCTTGGGGAGTTCATAGCGCTCAACCCGGGTTCGAGCCCCACTAGCAGCACTTGTGGCCACTGAGGATAAACTCAGGGTTGCATGCTTTAGCAGCTGGGCCAAATGCCCTAATTGCCAGGGATTAGTCTGGGCCCGGATACCCTTTCAAAAAAAAAAAAAACTACGCCATGAAATTCACGATGAACTCGATGAACCAATGATCTTTTGTGAACATTTTTATTCGTGAAATATTGATCTTTTGTAAACATGTTTAATTTTTGATATTATATTTTTTGGTTAAATGTACAATGTCTAAATAACAAAAATATTAAAACCAAAAGTACAATGTTGTAATAGAAACCGGTGATGCTATAATAAAATAATTTTAAAAGTACAATGTTGTAATAAGAAATGTCATGTCAGCAATATAGTACATGTGGACAGCCTATGTGGACAATGAGGTGGCATGAGAACCTAGTATAATGATTACATTTAAATCAAAAGGTCACCTAATGCTATAATGGGTAAATTTTTCAAAGTACAATGTCCTAATAAAAAATAATTTAAAAGTACATGGTTAGAATAAGAAAAAGTGAAAGTACAATGCTATAATAAAGAAATTTATGAAAGTAGGTTTCTATTTCGCGCATTTTACCCTATAAATTTATTTTCCAAATACATTATCTATTACTATATTCAAAAACAAATCCTTAACATTTTCAACATATGTGATAGTATAAAATAATTATAAACTAAAATTCGAATAATAAAAAATAAATTGTTCATTTCATTGTTAAATAATGCCTTACTCTATGAACTAGTATTTGAATCGTGCGTGACGAAAATATTTTACTAAAAAGTAGATAACTAAGTTAAATGAAACATTATTCATCAATTGACCACTAATATAATATAATGTATTGCAATGTAGCCCTGAGACTTCGCCTACCCCCACTTTCAGTTTTTTTTTTGAAAAAATAAGCTCAATTTATTTAAAAATTCTCAAAGGCCTAATTTATCTTAAAAATTCTCAAAGGCGCAAAGACCTCACCAGCCCTTTTCTTCCAATTGTTTTTGACTTTCTCCATACCACATAATTACACGACGACAGCACCAACCAGATATCCGGCCTTGTTCAACTACTCCTTACTTCTTCTTTCTCGACCCTTACTCCCCCATGCGATATAGAGACGGAGTTCAGGTCCTTGTCTACTACTCGTAATTTTGGCCTTCTCTTCTATGTTTGCTAGTGTTTTAACCTCCAATGGCTTCTTCACAACATACAACTCTATCCTCTAAGACTCCATTGATGCTCCACAATCCTTTCATATTTTGTAATAATAATAGTATGATGAAAAAAAAAAAAGCATCTGCTTACAATGTTTAGCACTAACTTAATCGAAAAATCTAATAGAAATAAAAACTTTCTTATACAACCAATCAACGACATCGGTTTTCGTCAAGTAATATGTTGGCCCATCGCATAACATATGTAATAAATTCTTTACCCTCCTTTACTTAGAAAACTTAATAAAAAGCTAAAACAATATTATTTACAACTATAGATATATTATCATCGTACTTTACAACTAATAACTTATCACAAAAAGATATTATAACATAAGTCGGGAAACAGAGATTTTTCATTCGCAAGATGATATGCATGATAATAGGAAACCTTCGAGTGAGGAAACCCATATATACATATATACTTTGCTTACCTGTGTCTTTGCCTCTCCAACGTATTGAAACGCACAATGATCTCCAATGAATCTCAGCAAGTTAAATAAGTCAATCACTTAATGTGTCGTCATCTCATCATCTGTGTCGTCAACTGTCCATTGTCATCCTTAATGATCTTACGGTTGAGTTCACAACTTTGTATAAGGCGACTTAATTACGCATTCTCTTCCTCCAAATATGCACTAAAATGCTTGAAATTTAGGGCCCGTTTACTTAACGTTTACCCGGTAAGCACATTCCGGGTCATTTATCTTATCAGATAGCATCGCAAGATAAGATATAAGGACAAAGAGTCTTAGCCGGTAAGGGAGTGTAACGAACTCTTACCTTGTACGTGTTTACCGGGTAAATTGTTGCATACATTTTTAATGGACTACAATCTTACCCAGTAAAGTAAGGGGTCGTTTACTAAACATTTACCTGGCAATTACCGAGTCATTTACCTTATCAGATAGCATCGCAAGGGTTGCAAATCTTACCCAGTAAGAGCGATGATAATGATTGAGAGTCTTATCCAGGTAGGTAAGTGAGGGTGAGAACTCTTACCCGATAAGCGTTTACGAGGTTAATTGTGGTATATGATACCGTTTTGATGGACTACAATCTTATCCGGTGAAGTAAGTTAGAATATTAACTCCTATCGGTAAGCGCTTATTAGGCAAGCGTTTGGGTAAATGGCTCGTAAAGATTACTATTTCAGTATAATTACCATTAACTTTCAGGGGTATGACGTCAAAGATTCCAAAGAAATAAGACACTGAAATATTTCGAAATTGGTTGTAGTGAGAATTATCAATGCAGGTCAAGTGAGAGTTAGTAGATTTATAGCACAAAATCATCTAAGAGGGTATAAAAGGGCCATGTCTTTGCTTCTGCGAATTCAACAAAAAGAAAGAGTTTCCATAAAATGTTTGCAAGCTATATACTCTCAAAATGAAAACACTCACAACCCCCTCCCCCTAAAAATAGTAATTAATTATAACTAATCATCCAACATCAAAACTCATACTTATTCATCATCACCTTAACCAAACTAATTGTAATAGACTACCTAGGTATCATCTAAGCTACAACCAATCTTACCACAATTTATAAACAAAATTAGTAAGAGTAACAAACAAAAAACAGAGTACACTTGGATTTAATTGGGCTAAAGTAATCCTATAACCCTTGTGGAAACTTTTAAGCATCTCAATATAATGAATTGATAACATAATTAACATATTTTATCAAAAAGAAATTAACCAAGTGAATAGTACTCTACCTTTGGAGGGAGCTTTCTCAACCAACTTTTTCATCGCTCGCATTTCTCCTCCTTAATCAAGTTAGAGGACAGAAAATTATATACTTGAATGATGTCATGTGAACGACCATTGCAAATAGACAATTGATGGTTATCAAATGGTCATTTGAACAACCAACGACCATTGCAACTTAAAACTCTCACAAGTTTGGTTAGAAAAAATGTCAACTATCCATTATGTTATCCTTTTATGTTCATAACAGGCATAACATTTATAGACTTGTGAAGGAAATTTGAGTTAGTAACAAATATATTCAGCAAACTGGGTTACCAAAAAAAATCATGAATATACATATTGTCTAACTCAATCATGCATATGTACCATTAGAAATATTTTCCTCTCATACAAAACCTTGGTGAGACCGACATAAGTATAATCAAACCCTATTTTCAAGTCTTCAAGAACATCAAAACTCTAAACTTCCAACGTTTTAATTTAAATACAACTATTTTTGCATTAGATATAAAATATAGCAGTGCCATCAACGATGACTCACCATTACAGCCGACGCATTAACCTCCATTGCAAATGTCTTCTGTAAAACAGAAAAAGAAATAGGTTCATGAGAAAAATATCAATAAAACAACCGGTGAATAAACTAATGTTGATGAAACTTCAAATAATACTTGGAAGATATCAGAGGAACAAACTTATGTTATATTCAACTTTAAACCATAACGACTTTGTAAGAAAATAAGAAATATACAACTTTAAACCACAAAATATCATGATCAATAGGTCACCCTAGGCACACAATATGAAGAATGCATTACTTATTGATTTCTAATGACTTAATTGCCCAGAACACACACTCACAATCCCTCATCTTGTTCGAGCAAACTTTTGTGAAAATTATTCTACATGACATCCTCATTTAGGTCTATTAAAAATAAAATCACAATCAGAGTCAAGTTACTTTAATCACGATTTAACATTAAAAGGGAAGGTATTTTTACTTCCATTGTCAAGACTAAGAAAATGGAAGTTGCAAAAGTATAAAATTGAGAAAGACATTGACAATAAGATTCATACTTACCTTAATATAGTAATATGAAGGACTCTAATCTAAAAAATAATACCATAAAAATAAAAATAGGGAAAAGTACACAAACATTATGATGATTTCTGATGTAAAATAAATAAAAACCCAGGAAAACATATCTAAAAAAACCTAAGCCAATATCGAGAAATGCCTCTCCGATGCGGCTCCAACTACATCTCTTCTGTCACCGTTGAAGTTACCAAATCAAAAAACACAACAGCCTCTCCTAGATGATGGTTGCCCTAACAATTTAACATGGAGATGGAAGAATAAGGATGTATGATGGAGATGGAGAGAAACAATAAGAAGATGTACATATTGAGAGATCAAGGGATGGAGAGGAAGAAGCATACTAGGGGCATATATATATATGAAGAATCTGGAAGTTAGCCTTGATACAAAATGATCAATATAACTTGCACATAACCAAAAACACAGTTTCATAAGCGGTTCATGAAGAGCTTGAAAAATTATGTGTTAATGGGATTTCACCATGTCTCTATTCCAATTCGATTTGGGAGTCATACCAACAGTTTGGAGGTTATCCAGAAGATGTAACCTGTTAGAAAGTGAAGATGATGATTAAAAGAGACGACGAATATGCTGAAGGCTTGATGACTTCGTATATTGATTGAGAGAAAAGTAAAACATACAATATGAATGTAAAAGAACAACTTAACCTAGACTAAAGAATACAAGGGAATATATACACAGATTATATGGGCCTATGAGCGTGGGCTGGGCCTTATACATTTATATACACTAACATCCCCCCTCAAACTCAATCGGGAGAAGAATGAGCCAGATGGAGTTTGGAAACTAGATCTCGAAACCGTCCTGGTAGATGAGCTTTAGTGAAAATGTCGGCCGGTTGATCAATTATGGAAATAGGAAGAAGCTGAATAGTCTGACGAGTCACGTGTTGATGAACAAAGTGACAGTCAATTTCCATATGCTTCGTTCGCTCGTGAAAAACGTCATTGTGAGCGATCTAAAGAGCACTGTTGTTGTCACACCACAAGGGAGTTGGAGAATGTTGAGGTGCCCCTATGTCAGAGATTAGCCAGCGTAACCACACAAGTTCTTGAGTCATGTCAGCTAGTGCTCGATACTCAGCTTCAGTACTGGATTGAGCAGTCAGAGATTGTTTCTTGCTCCTCCAAGAGATGAGGGAGTCTCCAAGAAAGAAACAGTAGCCGGTAGTGGAGCGACGGTCAGTAATGTCACTGTCCCAATCAGCATCAGAAAATCCTTGCAAAGTCAAGGAGGATGCAGATGAAAAATGAAGACCGTGAAACATGGCCCCCTTTAAATATCGAAGTATGCGAAGGACAACAGCATAGTGATCTGAACAGGATGCAGACATGAACTGACTGACTGTATGGACAGCATAGGCAATGTCAGGACGGGTCACTGTCAGATAGACAAGGGACCCTACTAGCTGTCGATACAGGGTAGGATCACGCAGAGGAGGTCCAACATTCGTAGCCAAATGAAGGTTGTGCTTAAGAGGATTGGATGCAGTTTCGTTGTCAGTAAGCCTAGCTTTTGACAAGAGATCGGAGGTGTATTTGGCTTGACAAAGATAAATTCCCAAGGGATCTGATATCACCTCAAGACCAAGAAAATAGTGTAAAGCACCAAGGTCCTTCATCTCAAAACAGGAGCTGAGAGACGTCTTGAGATGAGCTAAGCCAGTAGAGTCACTGCCAGTAATAATCATATCATCCACATACAACAGAAGTAAGATTGTGCCAGCCTCAGTGGTCCGAGTAAACAGTCCTGAATCGTGGTTGTTGGGTGCAAAACCCAGAGAGATGACTGTGGAACTGAACTTCTCAAACCAAGCTTGCGGAGCTTGCTTGAGTCCATAAAGGGTCTTCCGAAGACGACAAACATGACCTTGTGGAAGTCGAACGCCTGGGGGAGGTGTCATGTAGACTTCCTCAGATAAGTCACCGTTCAAGAAGGCATTCTTAACATCCATCTGAAAAAGAGGCCATTGTTTTGTGGTTGTAATGGCTAGAAGACTGCGAACAGAAGTGACACGAGCAACAGGTGCAAATGTCTCCTCATAATCAATACCGTACTCTTGATTGAAGCCCTTGGCCACAAGGCGAGCTTTGTACCGATCAATAGACCCATCGAATTTTGTCTTGATTTTGAACACCCATTTGGAGCCAATGGGTGACTTGCCCGGGGGAAGAGGGATAGATTCCCATGTCTGGGCTTTGTCAAGAGCCTGAAGTTCCTCATCCATAGCTTTCTGCCAATCAGGGTTAGAGGAGGCTTCCTTGTAGGAAGTAGGTTCGTGATTTGACAACAGAGTAGCATAAACATGATAATCACGGAGATGAGAAGGAACTTGTCTTACCTGATCTGATCGTCTAACATTCTGAGATTGAGATGTTCCAGGAGCCAAAGACTCAGCAGGCACCTCAGATGTTGGTTGTCAGATTGGAGTGAGTCCAATGAAACGGAAGCATCAGTGAAGAACGGAGTGGTGAAGTTAGGAGACTCACGAAACTTGGATATAGAAGAAAAAGAAACATGTTCCCAGAAGGTAACGTGACGAGATATACGAAGACGCTGGGAGATAGGATCCCAGCAGCGATAACCCTTGTGCTCAATACCATATCCAAGGAAGCAACAAAGTCTGGAGCGAGGTTCAAGTTTGGTATGTTCATGAGGTTGTAACTGAACAAAACAAGCACTACCCCAAACTTTTAGAAGTTCATAGGCTGGGGAGATCTCATAAAGAGCCTCGTAAGGAGACTTATTCTTAAGAATATGAGTAGGATGACGATTGATAGTATAGTATAAACTGCAGTGAAAGCAACTTCCCCCCAAAACCGTTCTAGATATTTAGCAGAAATGAGAAGAGTGCGAACCGTATCAAGTATATGACGGTGTTTTCGTTCGACACGACCATTTTGAGGAGATGTGCCAGGACAGGAGTACTGAGAGAGAGTCCCATGAGATTGAAGAAAGGAGAGAAGAGATGACTCTTTGTATTCTATAGCATTATCAGCTCTAAGAATCTTTATAGATTTCGAGAATTGAGTGTGAATCATCCGAGCAAACATAATATAAATTTTAGGTAGCTCCGAACGATGTTTCATGAGATATATCCATGTGAAACGAGTATGATCATCAATAAAAATAACAAAATATCGAGCACCGCCCATGGATTGATGTGGTGTTGGTCCCATACATCAGAATGAATAAGATCAAAAGAGGAAGTAGAGTTAAATTCATTTGATTCAAACGATAAAGCATGATGTTTTCCCAGTTTGCAAGATAAACAAGAAATACTGTCAGACGACACACAATTTCCTAACATCCCTAAACTAGTTAACGATTTTATTCTGGCTAGTGATAAGTGACCTAGCTGGGCATGCCACAAATCGAAAGAATAAGTGCTGGAAACTAAGGCAACAAGACTTGAAGAGGGTAATGGAAGACGAATGTAGACCACTTCAATCATCCTTCCAACTTTACGGCTGAGTCCAATGATCTGCTTGGTCTTTGGATCCTGTACAACATAACCAGAAGAATGAAATAAAATGATCAAATTAGATTCGAGAAGCTGAGCAATCGAAACTAAGCTCAGAGATAGTTTCGGAACATTTAGAACATATGGTAATTGTATATGAGGAGTGGAGACAGTTCCACTAAAAGATACCGGTAGGCCAGTGTTGTCAGCAGTTCGTACTGACGTAAAATGCTGAGATGGTTTCTTAGAAACAAAACCATCAGTGCAGGGTGTCATATGATTGCAACACCTAGAGTCAAAAAACCATAAGTTACCTGAGGCAGCTGAGTGTGGAGAATTCATACCCATAGCACCAGACATGATCTGCTCCATGAGTTCCTGATTACGACGCATCAGTTCCATTAGGTCAGGTGAGGAGAATAGAGAAACCTCGTTATCAGCAATAGTAGAACCAACAACAGCGTGAGTCCGATTCTGAGGGCCAGTGTGCTTTGAGTTCTTCGGGCAGTCAGACTCATAATGGAGTGGATGAGTGATGCCACACCTACGGCACTTGCGAATAGGACAATCAAGGAGAAGATGAGCAGTAGAAGGGCAAAAGGCACATGCAGATGTGTTCGTCTTTCCCACAGGTTTGGAATGGTTGCTGTTGGTCCATTTGCTTTTGGACTTGGGATGAGACGTGTAAAGAACGCTATCAGTAGCGGGTATCGGTGAGCGTATGTGAAGACGAGTTTCTTCACTTAGCAATTCGGTTATGGCTTCTTCAAGAGTAGGTAGTGGCTGCCTATGAAGAAGAGAAGCACGAACATTCTCAAATTTATCAGTAAGACCCATCAGAATGGTAATCAGGTGTAGCTGGTTGAAGTAGGCAGTGAATTGTTGAGCTGTTTCATCAAAGATTTGTGAAGCTCCAAGACTTATATGATCTCTGAGAGACTGCATTTCAGAGATATAAGAGTTTACGGATTGATCAGGAAGCTGACGTTTGTTCTGAAAGGTGGTCCACATAGGTCCGATGACGTGTACCGCTTGGCAAGAAAATCCCAGAGACTCTTGGCGGTGACATAGCCAAGAAACTGTTGGTTGATCTCAGGAGTAGTAGAGGCATTAATAAAACCCAGAATACGAGCATTATTGATGTCCCACTCATTCATGCGTTTTGAAAAATCAACAGCATTCTCAGCTTCTGCCTGAACTGGAAGTTTGGATGCACCAGTAACATAGGTGTAAAGCCCATAGGATTTTAGCAGAATTGTCATATGGTGATGCCACATAATGTAGTTGCTACCATTGAAAACAACCGAGATGGGATTTGAGTGACTGAAATTGGCAGCCATGGATGTGACAAGAAATAGTTCACTTAGAGTGGTAGGGTGAGCGACCGGTAGAATTGACCGGTAGGATGTGACCGATATGAACCGGTATAGTGCGACCGGTTTGCGACCGGTATGAAGCGACCGGTATGGGGCGACCGGTATGGGGCGACCGGTAAAGGTAAGCGACCGGTATGGGGTTTGTGACCGCAGTTCTTCCGGTTCTGCAGATAGGGTTTCGAAGTCGACGCTGGGAAAACGTACCTGTGCGGTTCAAAAGGCGGCGACGACTCGAATCTGATGATGGCGGCCGACTCGAGGGCGACGAAGAACAACGAGGGCGGCAACAGCGAGGCGAGAGTCGACTGCGGCGATGATGATTGACTGCGATATACGGATGATTGAAGAAAAAAAACCTATAGCTCTGATACCATGTTAGAAAGGGAAGATGATGATTGAAAGAGACGACAAATATGCTGAAGGCTTGATGACTTCGTATATTGATTGAGAGAAAAGTAAAACATACAATATGAATGTAAAAGAACAACTTAACCTAGACTAAAGAATACAAGGGAATATATACACAGACTATATGGGCCCATGAGCGTGGGTTGGGCCTTATACATTTATATACACTAACATAACCGTCGTGATGAGAAGATAGAGCAATGCTCGGAGGTAATAAAAATCTTGATTTTCCCATTGTAACCGTCGTGAACACCCCTAAATTAATTATATCCGGTGAATTTTAAAAACCTCAAAAAAAATGAGAAAGCAGGGATTTGAAATACTGCACTGTGAGAGGGACACATAAGCAAGTCCTTGATTTTCCTTTTATATAGATATAGATAGATAGATTAGTTTAGCGACAAAGATGGTCCAGATGCAATTTTAAATAAATTATTATTTGGTTTTATGTGTAAAATAAATATTTTGAATGACAAAAACTACAGTTTTACTCTCATATTTATATTAAGTGTTAATTGAGAAATTAATATTGGATTGTTGATGTTTTTTCACATATATCATAAAATATTACAAGATTTAATTTAATACATGGTTTAATAATATTAGGTTTAAAAAATTTGTTAAAACGTAAAAACATTTTAAATAAAATAAATGTCATTAATTATTACATTACTAGTTGAGTACCTGTGCAATGGGGCGGGATGTTAAAGTTTTGTAAAGATACATTTAACTTTTAGATATCAATTTTTTGCAAAATATCTTTGAAATATATAAATCCAAAAATGAAAACTTAATGCAATTTCCCATTCAAAAAATTAAAAATGTATGTTTAAACAAAATAGAAATTACAACCATGTTTTAATCATATACAATCATCACTTAAAACTTCTCGATAAATCACTTTTGATGTGTAGACTCTATCCTGATTAAACTTTTTTGTAGGTTTCACTAATACTTTTGTAGTGTCACATGATATCCCTCTAGACAATGCCACGTAAAGATGGTTGTGCTAACGTGATATCCCTCAGCACAATTCTTATGTTGTGTACTTCTAGCATTTCTGGCTTGAACGCAATCTTGATTAAGGCCGTTGAATTCAAAACATTTACTGAAAATATTAGAAAATACAACCTTAGTAAGATATAATATCTAAAATTATATAAAAACATAAATTATTAAATAACATATAATATACTTGAATCTAGATGGATAAGCTTAAACCAAGATGCATAAATTATGGAATTTCCTTTACAGTCCAAGCTATCTTCACAATACATATGTTTCTTTTGTATCATACAACCTAAACTTTATTACGTGTCTCGTATTATAAAAATAAATCACAGGAACTCAATCAAAATACACGAACATCTCACATTGTGAAGTTCCAACAATAACAAGGATCCTATGTTAAACTAATTAAAATGCACGCTCAATACAACCAAATTCCGAAACACAACCAATCACAAATTCAAAATTTATCTTGTTAACGAAAAGAGTCTAAATGAATTTTTATTTGAGTCACAACTTTCTAATCATCCTTGACTACTCATTGCAAACAATTTATCTTCTGCTAAAAATAAAAAGAAAACACGGTTTGCCAGAAAGTCTCGAATATGATGTAATATATTGCATTTAAATTATCACAAGTTGTTGGCAATTTTTCCAAGTACAATGACAAGCTTGAAACGAAAAGCCAAATACTATGGTTCAATAAGTCAATTACTTGTTTATAATTTTGGAAATGAGGTAGCATTATCAAAAATCAACAGAAGAAGGTTTTCTGTGTATGTCAGCAAGCTTGTTTTGATGCTGGCTTTGAAACTCCCACAATAGCTATGTTCCCCAGTGTAAGGACAACTGATAGAGGTCACCTTGTGTTGGGTCTAAAATGTGCTAAGTCCAGTTAATACTGCTACTTGAAGGAGTTACTACTGCTAAAAGAATTAATACTGCTGAAGACTTTATTACTGCTACTTAAGTATTACTACTGCTAGAAGATTACCACTGCTATACAGGATTACTACTGCTAGTAGTTAGTACTGCTTAGAGAGTTAATACTGCCAACAGAGATACTACTGCAAGCATGGTTAGTACTGCTGAGGCTGAAGATTAATGTTGCTTATGAAGATAAAGATGGATTGGTTGCTTGAAGCGAAAGACAAGGAGATTGAAGATAATTATGGACCGGATGCTGAAGATCAATATTATTTTCATAATTATCTTGTAATCTGTTTTGTATATATAGTATAGAAGTCTTTGTATAGAATAGATTGATACATTGATACAGATACATAGCATATACGTATTGTTTTTGTTCTAGAAAGAATTAGCCTCAAGATTCTTAGAAATCCTTTCTTTAGAGAAGTATTGAAGGTCTGTTGAGCCTGTTCAACAGATTGAGGCTGTGGTTGTAATCATTAAGTTAATTCAATATAACTTGTGATTTGATCTATATACCGTTTCATTGATTTATTGTTAAAGTGTTATTCCGCAACTTCTTTAACAAAGTTTCTGAGTGTTTAATTAAATTCTTGTTTAGAATTTCGATATTGACAAGTGGTATTACTCAGAAAGCTATAATCATCATGGACGGATCACATGACAGTGTCCTTGTTTCAAAGGTTCCCATGCTCAAACCCAATGAGTTTGACATGTGGAAAATCAGGATCAGGCAATATATCCTTCTTACAGATTACTCAATGTGGAATATCATTGAGAATGGTCCCTCCAATGAAGGAGAGATGGGAGAAGATGGCAAGAGACCTCCACCAAAGACTGATGGAGAAAGAAAGATGAGGCAGACCTCCACCAATTCCTAATGAATACCAACATCAGTTTTGCAACTGTGCTGATGCCAGAATCCTGTGGAATGCTTTGGAGAAGAGGTTTTCAGGTACCAAAAGCACTAAGAGAAATCAGAAAGCAATTCTTAAACAATAATATAAAAACTTTATGTCTACAAAACCTTTGATAGGTTCAACAAGTTGATTAGAGAATTGGCCAATGTTGGTGTCAAGATAGACCAGGATGATGTCAACAGAAAGTTTATAAGATCTCTTGGTGAAGAATGGGTAATGTATACAGTATCATTTAGGCAGAATGATAATCTGGAGGAAAAGGAACTTGATGATCTCTACAATGATCTCAGGGTGTTTGAAGCAGAAGTTGAATCTAAGAAGAAGCCGTCTGGATACTCTCACAATGCTGCTTTCTTATCATCTACTACTGATTCTTCTGCAAATACAGAATCAGTTAATGCTGCTTATGGCTCAAAACAGGATGGATCCAATGATTATGTTTTGGAAGCCTTCCTTGCTAGTCATGCTAAATCTTCTCTTATTAATGATGATCTGGAGCAGATCAATGTTGATGACCTTGAAGAGATGAATATCAAATGGCAAATGGCAATGCTCACAATGAGAGTCAAAAGATTCATTAAAAGAACAGGAAGAAACAACTTTGCCATAAGAAGAGAAGATGGTGCTGGATTTGACAAATCCAAAGTGACAAGTGTCATAAACTGGGGCACTTTGCAAGAGAATGCAGAGGAGGAATCTCTCAACATCATGGAGGCAATAATCAACAATCAAAGTCCACCAACAACTGGAACCCATCTCAAACACTTGTCTCACAAGATGGAATGGGATTTGATTGGAGTGATCAAGCTGATGAGGCAATCCAGAATCAAGCATTGATGGCTAAGGTTTCAGAGTCTTCAAGCACTGCAATTCCAACAGAGGTAAAATCTAAACTTTGCTCTAAAGCCTGTCTTGAAACTGTTAAGAAGTACAGGGATCACAATCAGAGCATGTGTGATGATCTTAAAAGATTGGAGAAACATAGGAGAGAGTCCAGTTTGATCATTGTGAATTTTGAAGAACATATTAAGTCATACCAAGCTAATGAACTTCAACATTCATATGATCACAACTATTGGAAGTGGGAGAAGAAGGAGTTAGAGATTAAGCTAGAAAAAGCTAGAGAGGAATGTGAGAAAATGAGTGAATTTGAGAAGGCCAAATTAGATATTGAGAAATTTTCCAATGCTTCTAAAGCAATGGACTCTTTACTCAAATCTCAAGTTCATGAAAAACTGAAGAGAGGTATAGGCTACAACAACACCCCTCCACCTTACAATAACAACTACATTCCACCTACCTCAGACCTCTTAGAAAGACAAGAAAAGAAGCTTACCTGCAGGAGCCACAGAAGTAGATCCACTAGATACAGTAGTGGTTGAGGCAGATTCTGAAGAAGAGAACACTGAGTATAACAATAAGGAAGACTAGAAAGTAATTCCCCTAGAAAACCATATTCTGACAAATGAAAGGGGGGGTAAATCATTTGTCAAGAGTGAGAAAGTGGAGAAGTCTAAAATTGGGGAAGAGACTGTTAAGAGTGAGAAAGCTGAGACCTCCAGGAAAGGGAAGGAGAAGGTACAGGGAGATCACTATATGCAAACTACTGTTGTAAATCCTTGTACTTGTCAACAGAAAAAGCCCCATCAACATGATAAAATAAGGGGAAATCAGAGAAACAGAAATAACCAGTGGGCTCAAAAACAGGGAATTGATCTAAGCAAAGTCAATAGACCAAAGCCTTGTTTTATTTGTGGCAAGTTGAATCATTTAGCCAAACACTGTTACTTCAATCCTATTAATCAAAGATTTACTTTTCAAAGACAACATCAAAATTTTGTTGGTTATAGGAAGCAATCAAGAAGATCAAGGAACCACATGGCTGAGAATGTGAGAACAGCACCAGTGAAAACTGGTACTGCAAAATCTCATATTCAGAATAAGTTTGTTAAAGCAAAAGAAAATACTCCAAGCAAAACAAGGAGTAACACTGAGAATAAAAAAGCAAACAAATGTGTCTTAATTTGGGTTCCAAAAGACACTAAATTTGTTAGTACTGCTACCTCAAGTTAGTACTGCTGATCAAGTTAGTACTGCTAACAAGGATAGTACTGCTACCAGTGTTAATACTGACATGCCTATAATTAAGACAAAGTATTCCAGCCTTGAGATTCCTGGCTCTGATCATCTCATCAATACTAAGCTTAATGAATATGAGTATGTTGATGAGAAATGGCAACCCAAGACCACTTTGGCTTGGGTTCCCTCAAAACACTAACTATTTTATCTTATGTGCAGGGCAACCAACAACTCAGGAGGAAGAGCATTTGGCATGTAGACAGTGGTTGCTCTAGGCACATGACAGGTAACATGAACTGCCTTCAAAATTTCAAAAGGTTTGATGGAGGACGTGTTGCTTTTGGTGACAATCCATCAGGAGGTAAGATAAGTGGCAAAGGTATGGTTTCAAAAGGTAAGATGACCTTTGAAGATGTTTACTATGTTGAGCAATTGAGATACAACCTGTTAAGTGTATCACAGGTTTGTGACAAGAAACATAGTATATTATTTACTGATACTGAATGTATTATCCTTGCTCCATGATTCAAGGTAGTTGATGAAAATATGATACTACTTAGAACTCCTAGAAAGGATAATGTTTATTGTTTGGACTTCGAGAGTGTTTCATCTGATTCATCACTAAACTGTTTGTTTTCAAAAGCTTCTTTAGATGAATCATCTCTTTGGCACAGAATGATGTGTCACATGAATTTTAAAACTATGAACAAACTTGTGAAAAACAACCTTGTAAGAGGTTTGCCTCAAAAAGTGTTTTCATGTGATGATCATTGTGTTGCATGCCTTAAAGGCAAGCAGCACAAAACTTCTCATAAGTTTAAAGAAATAAACACAATCTCATCACCTCTTCAGTTATTGCATATGGATCTCTTTGGTCCTACAAATGTGATGAGTATTGGTAAGAAATCCTACTGCTTAGTCATTGTTGATGACTTCTCTAGATTCACTTGGGTATATTTTCTGAGGACTAAGGATGAGACAAGTGGACTGATCAAATCCTTTGTTCTTAGGGTTGAAAACCAAACAAATCTATGAGTTAAAGTCATCAGATTTGATAATGGAACTGAATTTAAAAACAGTGACTTAAACAGTTTTTATGAGACTAAAGGTATTGAGAGACAATTCAGTGCTCCTAGAACTCCTCAACAGACAATTCAGCTGATGCACAAAAGATTCAAGATGAGCTTCATGGGTGAACTTACATTCTTCCTTGGGCTACAGGTTAAACAGAAGAAAGATGGTATCTTCATAAGTCAATCCAAGTATGTGCAGGATATCCTTACAAAGTTTGGATTTTCAGATTCAAAGCCTGCAAGTACACCTATGGAAACACACAAACAGATCACTGCAGATCTTGAGGGGGAGGATGTGGATGTTCATCATTATAGATCTATGATAGGCTCCCTCATGTATCTAACAGCTTCAAGGCCAAATATTATGTTTGTTGTTTGTGTGTGTGCCAGATTTCAAGTAAGACCTAAGCAATCTCATTTTCAAGCAGTCAAGAGGATCTTCATATATCTCAAAGGACAACCTAGGTTGGGTCTTTGGTATCCTCATGACTCACCATTTGATCTACTTGCATATTCTGATAGTAATTTGGGTGATGCAAACTTGGATAGAAAGTCTACATCAGAAGGATGTCAGTTTTTGGGTGCAAGACTAGTTTCATGGCAGTGTAAAAAGCAAACCACAGTGTCCACCTCTACAACAGAAGTAGAGTATATAGCTGCTGCAAGCTGCTGCTCACAAGTGCCATGGATTCAGAATCATATGTTGGACTATGGTGTTACCTTTCTTCACACTCCAATCTTCATTGACAACAACAGTGCTATCAGCATTGTTAATAATCCAGTCAAGCACTCTAAAACCAAGCATATAGAAATCAGGTACCATTTCATCAGAGATTGCAATGAAAAGAAGTTAATTCAGGTTTTGAAAGTACACACAAGTAACCAATTCGCTGATCTATTCACCAAAGATTTTGATGTGGGCAGATTCACATTCTTGGTCACAAGTGTAGGCATGATAAACACTGAATAAGCCTCTTTTGATTTTCTTTATGTACCATTTCTATATAGATTCCTTCATGCTTACTTTCTCATAATATATTGTGCATGGTGCTGCTAACTATGTGTGTTTAAGTGTTTCAGATTACCTTGCTGATTAGAAACTTAGTACTTCTGGTTAAGTTAATCCTGCTCTCATTATTAATCCTACTGACAGTTCAAATATGGTTAAGTATGGTTAATACTGCTTGGTGGTTTATACTGCCAGTGCAAAGTTACTACTGCTTACCTTATTTCTACTGCTAGACAGTGTTAATACTGCTGGTATGTGTTAATACTGCTAGTCTGTGTTAATGCTGCTGGTATGTGTTACTACTACTTATATGGGTTAGTATTGCGGGCTTGTTAATGCTGTTAGGGTACTTAGTATTGCTTCTAACTGAAATCTTCCACCTATAAATACCGTCTCTGTCCGCCAAAATCCAAACGGCTCTTTGAATTTCCTACTAGTGTTCTTTCTCTCTCTCTCTCTCTCGAATTCTTGCTTCCCAGTGCATAAACCCTAGAGTTGATTTGAACCCAAGAACGATGGCAGGACTGGAGTTTGTTGAAGATCATAATTGTAACACCCTGATTTTCGTTATATAATCTTGATATTCTAGTGTTAAGCTCTTGTCGTATCACCGTAATTAGTTTATCGTTCGAATTTTATGTTGTTCGGTGAAGTTGGAACCTTCCAGTGAGTTCCGCGACTTGCTCGCGACTTATAGTCGCGGCATTAGTCGCGATGTCCGCTGTTGGTTTTAGGGTTTGAGAACACGGGCGAGTTATGCCACGAGTTAAGGTCGCGGCATAACCCGCGAAATCAGCTGGCCGACTTAAGGGTTGTCAACCACAAATATCTCATTCATTTGATATTTCTCTCTCTCTCTCTCTAAGATTTCTCTTTGGTTTCTTCAATCTTTGAAGCTCCGTTGATTGCTAGTTTTAAGTGCATTGCTCGGGGTTTCGGTGTAGAAAGTTTCACCTCTTCGTCATGGTCGATATCTGGTTTTCGGATTTTCGTATAAACTTGTTTCGTGAGTTCCTACTATCATTTTAAAAAATGTATACATATCAAAAGCTACCTTTTGGAACTCCTATATATCTCCATGGTTTCAGATCTAAGTTTCCTGCATATTTGATATAACCTGAGTTTTGGGAGATTTTAGGGTTCCCGATCATTTTTGACTAAAATGATGGATTTCAACTTATTTAAAGTAAAATGATGGTTTTACTTGCACATTTATGTGGACTATTTGGAAGAATGTATATTAACTCATTTTCATGATTTCATGTTCTCTACATTTTGATATAAATGAAGTTTTTGGTGATTTTCGGGGTTCCCGATCAGTATTGACTAAAATGACGGGTTCCGTCTTATTTAAAGTAAAATGATGTTTTACTTGCCCATGTTGTGGATTATTGAAAGAAGGTGTATAAACTGGTTTTATGACTATCTTTCTTACCAGCAGTTGATCTGGAAAATGGCATTTTGAAATATAAATGTGTTGAAAGCTGTTTATCTAGCTTTGTTGGTCACATGAAATATTGTGACAAGTCATGACTATACTAGTGGATCCCTAGGTATCGAGTCGGCTTATGGCTGGGAAGGTTGTGCCCCTTCTGTTGTAGCTAGATACATTTGATCTTCGGGGGCACTTGGTACGGTTATGTGAGACCGGTTAGTAGCCATGGGTCAAATGTAGTCTAGTGAACGAGTATGACTGGTTCCTTGGGGGCCTCCCTCACATCGTAGTACGGACCGAAGCGTTCGTGGCCATGGTTCCAGTATTTAGCTCATAACTCGGATTTGTGGTCTACTTTGTGTTACACCACTATCCTTGGTAAAATGGTTCTTTTGTCATCGTTTGATGAGTTTTGGACCGAAAAGGCCCGGTTGTGGCGAAATGTTATCTTTTATAAATTAAACCTTTATGAAAAGATTTCCTTATGATACTGAAGTTTATATTTCGGGAAGTTATAAAAGAGCTACATGTGCATTAAATTATGAGGCTCTCGCCGTTATTAAAAGTAGAACTACATGTGCATTAAATTGTGAGGTTCTGGAAAGAAGGTTTATGACCTTATTTTAAATGGATTATGTTTCTATCAATGGAGAACTTGGAAATGCTCGTTTGAAAGATTTCCGTTTGGATGCAAATGTTTATATCTCTGATTTTGTATAAACTGTATGTTCTCACTAGGCTTTATAAGCCTAACACTTTTTTCTCAAATGATATGTATATCAGGTTCTCGTTAGCAGCGGGTTGCTAAGGGCTTGAGTGTCGGGATTGATCTCGAGGGTTTTTGAGATTGTGTAGTATTGGATTGTTGGGCATTGTTAAGTCCCACATTTTTGGATGATTATGGATCAACAACTTATGTAATCTAGATAGTATATGTTTAGATTAGTTTGTTGATGAATTCTATATCCGTTCAGATTTTGTATAGTCTTAAGGACTGATCCCCTTTATGGGAAGTTTAAATCAATACGAATGTCTTGTTGCCATATTTCCAGGTTTTAATTTACTCTGAATTTTAGAGTGTTACAAGTTGGTATCAGAGCTCTAGTTTAAGTGAACTAGGCATGAATGTAAGATGTCTAGACTTAGACTGAGTTTGATAGGCATTGATTGTGAGATTGGGTAGAACTTCTAAGATGGGACAGTCTTAGAGTCGACAGAAGTTATGTTCATCAGGCATTGTGATGACGGTAACAAGAACCCTTATGTGTTATATGTTCATAATCTCACTTAGCTAATGTGATTATGAGGATATTTTACGTGAGTGTAATTGGTTTGCTAATGTTATGACGATTGGTAGACGTAGTGGTACGTTTCTTTCGTACGTGTTTCAGTCAAACTCTTCCTTGGTTTGTTGACCGTTAGAGTAGTGCGAAAGTTTCTAAGCGAGTAAGCTAAGGAATGATTGTTGTTTATAGCAATGTCTCTTTGGGATGATAGTAAGTGCGTGGAACGCATTAAGTTAATCATCTTGAGCCAGATTCGTTGGTGGAATTAGACTATATCTTGTTAGATCGATTCTATTTCGAGGAGATTTGTAAGTTAATTAATGAGATGGTTGCCCTATGATGCCTGAGGCATCCGGTTGATTATAGTACATCGGGATGTTGGGAAGCGTAGTATTAAGATGTGAGTGCCGACCGAATTCATGCATTAAATTTATTTCTAAACTAAGGTTGCATAAATTGTTTTTCTTGATCGCCAACCATAAAGTAAATTACCTTATAACGTTTTGGCAAAACATTTAGCAATCAGCATATTTTAAACTATGAGCATAAGCATGCTTAAAATGGTTTGTGGCACCTGATTTCAAATTGTTATCAAAACTTTCTTTATTCACGTCTTGTGTTTAAATGCTATTTTTGGATGTCGAAATATCTGTGTTTTAACGCTTTTTGAGTTAATGGGCAAGTAGCTGTGGAATTTTGACCTTGACATTGGATCTCTTCCAAGTATGTCAAAGGTTTTAAAGGAAGAGTTATTCACATGCTTTTGAGTCGGAGTTTCTTGGGAATTTTTAGTTGTGTGAGTTTTGTTGAATTTCTTGGAGTTTTGTTTTACGGATTCTTTTGTCGCATGCGTATATTTTGAGATGCGTGAGTTTAATTTCATTGCGTGCAAGTTATGAGTTCTTTGGGCGTCGTGTCTCATCAAAAATCTTGTCAAAATGGTCGCCTTACCTGTGTTGCAAAATGGAAATTTGGACACCACTTGATTTTAGCGTTAATGAGTTTTATAAAAATCCAGTTGGATTATGGTGTCTCATCTTACGACTTTTGTGTCGCGTAAATAATTTCAGGAACATGTGCATATGCATCATTGTGTGCGTTAATTTCGGGGTTTTGTTAACAAATGTCAACCGTCGGATACTATGTGCATTGGATTTAAGTATAACGTTGGTGTGAATGATTGCATAAACGATTTTTGTTATTCTTAAAAACAGGGCTTTCGTTCTGATCGTATTTCCATCATTAACTCTTACTGTTAAAATTTCCGCAAAGCATTTAGCGAGTTAGCGGTGTTTTTGTCGTTGTAGTTTCTATTTTGGTCAGATGTGTTTATCTTTACAACGTGAAGCTTTAAACTCGATTTGAAATTTTATTTGCATCCCGGTTATTTTACCGCAATTGTTGCATATGGGGTGGGTTGAAAATTCTTTTGCTGCAACGCCTCTTGGTTATAGAGGAGGAATTTCAAAGATAAAATTGTGATTTTTCCTTTGGAGTTGTACAAACAATTGTTGCATATGTTGAAGTGCAAGAACCTATTTTCACGTTTATAGTGTAAACTATTGCGTATGTTTTACTCGGTATTTCTCAAGGTGCGAATATTTTGTTAAGTTTTCGTATTCGGTAACTTAGATTGTTTTAACATCATAAATTGCTCATGTCGAACTTGAATATTTCAACAAGTAAATAGCGTGATTTACATATTCTGGGTGATTTTGTACACGTAAAATCTACATTATGATTTATGCATCTTTGATGATTTTGTGCAAACAAAGTCTATTTCATGACATATGCATCTTAGAATATTTGCATTTATAAAACCTTTGGAAAATCTTTGGTCCCAATACGTGTTGAGTTTTGAGAAAGCATGTCTTTGTGGTGTGGGTTTTCATAAGCATTGTTTAAAGACATTTCATTATTTGGGGAAACGTTAAATGTCGGTTAAATGTGTTTTAAGGTTTACGAGGCTTTCGTTGGAAATTTACGTGAGGTGTTGGGCCTTTGGCTCGGGTTTTAACTAAATGAGTCGTGTGGACATTTGTCCGGATTTATAACCGTAATGAAAAATTTGAGTATGATGGTGTTTATTCGTGGCATTTGAAAGTTACATGCTTTGAGTGCGTCGGTCATTCATTTGGAGTCATGTAGCGTTTTAGACTGTAATGCTGTAGATCCATAGACAGTCTGTCTGTTTTGTAAAGCCTGAGGTTTTGGGTTACACTTAGTGACCGCTCGGGTTGGCTAGCGAGTAGACAATAGGTGGCACGAGCTGCTGAGTTGGAACTCGTCTGGATTGGATAGGCACCCGTGTCCATAAGCCCTTGAGGTGGAACTCGACGGAGTATGGCTAGAGGCAATAAACGGTTTGAAGTTGTGATGTCTGGTATGGCATGGAAACTAAGATCGAGAAACGTGGTGAAATCCAATAAACATCACGGGTGGCCCCATTCATTTGTTCTCGCCACCCAAGATGGAAACGTTTAGAGGTCATGCGAGGAAGTTGTATAGGCGGCCTACTTGCGTGTCCTTCTATTCTCTTTGTGTACGGGTCTCTCCGTCGTAGACCCGGGGTATTTTAAACACTAATGTCATATTTTTACCAACTTTGGTTATGTGGAGTCGACGGTAAATGATGGTTTTAATATTGGGTTCTCCCCACATATATTAAGGTTTGAATGAAATGTGTTAGTTTTCTTTTGTTTTTGGTCGTGTGAGTATTGGGCTTAGTGTCCATGTTTTCGGACGTACGATGTGGATGGTGTTACTAATGTTTCATACTTCAAGTTAGTACAAGTCGTGTCAATTTATAAAGCATCGTTGAAATGAAGTATCCATCTTTGGAATTGCATAACTTTGAAAAGGAGTTGTTCCATGTTTTAAAATTCATTATTTGAAAGGTTCTGTTTTAAAAAAGAAGTTTATCAATTTAATTGCTTTTACTAATGTAAAACTCTTGAGCTCTCTAGGTGTTAAGCCTAATCCTTTTTATTTTTCAGCATGTGCATCAGATTCCTGTTGTGGGTTTTATTAGCGCCCGTCCTTTATAGTCCGAATGTATAGATTAGTGGTATGTTTAGAGGTTAATCTTTATAATGTGGTTGTAGACGAAGTATTTATGGAAGTATTAAGAAATTTGAATAACGGCTATTTTCCAGATTTGGAGTCGGATCGGAGTTGAGAGATAACAGAATCTGTGTTAACCGATTGCCGGAAAGACGCATTAGTGCGCCTTGTAAGAATATCTTTATCGATATTAGGAAAGGATCAGTGAAATCTGAGAGTTTTGGGAAGATTAGCGTCGATCGTTGGCTTTGAGTTCGGAACCGTGCAGTTCGAAAGAAATTGGTAGATGGAAAGTTGAGGTCGCTAATTTCCTGGAGGTAGTAATTGTCACCTAAGGTTGGTAGGCAAACGTAACCTTATGAGTAAAGGTTACTTTAGAGAGTTGAGTGTTCGCTCGGTTAGAAGTGAAATGTGCCCAAGAAGGGTAGCTAATTCGGGTGTCAGTATTAAGATCACGTTAATAATTCTGGCAAATGGGTTAAGAACGATCTTCTCTGCGGACAGTGTTCCATTGAGAAGAGTAGATTTCGAGGACGAAATCATTCTAAGTTTGGGAGGATTGTAACACCCTGATTTTCGTTATATAATCTTGGTATTCTAGTGTTAAGCTCTTGTCGTATCACCGTAATTAGTTTATCGTTCGAATTTTATGTTGTTCGGTGAAGTTGGAACCTTCCAGTGAGTTCCGCGACTTGCTCGCGACTTATAGTCGCGGCATTAGTCGCGATGTCCGCTGTTGGTTTTAGGGTTTGAGAACACGGGCGAGTTATGCCGTGAGTTAAGGTCGCGGCATAACCCGCGAAATCAGCTGGCCGACTTAAGGGTTGTCAACCACAAATATCTCATTCATTTGATATTTCTCTCTCTCTCTCTCTAAGATTTCTCTTTGGTTTCTTCAATCTTTGAAGCTCCGTTGATTGCTAGTTTTAAGTGCATTGCTCGGGGTTTCGGTGTAGAAAGTTTCACCTCTTCGTCATGGTCGATATCTGGTTTTCGGATTTTCGTATAAACTTGTTTCGTGAGTTCCTACTATCATTTTAAAAACTGTATACATATCAAAAGCTACCTTTTGGAACTCCTATATATCTCCATGGTTTCAGATCTAAGTTTCCTGCATATTTGATATAACCTGAGTTTTGGGAGATTTTAGGGTTCCCGATCATTTTTGACTAAAATGATGGATTTCAACTTATTTAAAGTAAAAGGATGGTTTTACTTGCACATTTATGTGGACTATTTGGAAGAATGTATATTAACTCATTTTCATGATTTCATGTTCTCTACATTTTGATATAAATGAAGTTTTTGGTGATTTTCGGGGTTCCCGATCAGTATTGACTAAAATGACGGGTTCCGTCTTATTTAAAGTAAAATGATGTTTTACTTGCCCATGTTGTGGATTATTGAAAGAAGGTGTAGAAGGTTTATGACCTTATTTTAAATGGATTATGTTTCTATCAATGGAGAACTTGGAAATGCTCGTTTGAAAGATTTCCGTTTGGATGCAAATGTTTATATCTCTGATTTTGTATAAACTGTATGTTCTCACTAGGCTTTATAAGCCTAACACTTTTTCTCAAATGATATGTATATCAGGTTCTCGTTAGCGGCGGGTTGCTAAGGGCTTGAGTGTCGGGATTGATCTCGAGGGTTTTTGAGATTGTGTAGTATTGGATTGTTGGGCTTTGTTAAGTCCCACATTTTTGGATGATTCTGGATCAACAACTTATGTAATCTAGATAGTATATGTTTAGATTAGTTTGTTGATGAATTCTATATCCGTTCAGATTTTGTATAGTCTTAAGAACTGATCCCCTTTATGGGAAGTTTATATCAATACGGATGTCTTGTTGCCATATTTCCAGGTTGTAATTTACTCTGAATTTTAGAGTGTTACAATAATGAGCTTGCGATGCTGCAAAAACCCAAACAAGCTGAGGGTTTTGAAGAAATTGTGGGTTTACTGAAAGCATCCCACATTGCCTATGCACTCACAGTCAATCCCACCATCTATGTGGAGCACATGCGACAATTCTGGACCAATGCCTTCGTTCAAACTGTTAATGGCAATCAGGTCATCCAATCCAGAGTCTGTTATAAACCTATCATAATCATAGAAGGCTGTATTCGCACTCATCTACGTCTAGATGATGCATCAGGTGTATCTTCTCTCCCAAAGGAAGACCTATTTCTTGAAATTGGTCGAATAGGGTATGAAGGTCCCACTGAGGTCTTTAAGTTCTTCAAGAGCAAATTCTCACCTTAGTGGAGATTCTTTGTTCATACTCTTCAGCATTGTATTTCTCGCAAAACAACTGGATGGAGTGAGTTCAGCAGTACCATAGCTTATGCTCTTGTCTGCTTAGCAACCTCCAGAGAATTTAAATTTTTCACAAATGATTTTGAATGATTTGCTGTCAAACCTGAATACCAGAACCAAAACTAAAAGATTTTATATATATCCAAGGTTTGTACAAGAAATACTAAACCAAGAATTGACGGATTTACCCTCTTTTCAAGAGGTGTATGTACCTAAACCTTCCAAAGGGAAGATGTTTCCAACATGAAAAGGCCTAGTAAGGACTTTTCTAGATAAGACACACCATTGTTCTCTACAATGATGGTTGTGTCTCATTCCCATGGTGAGGCATCAGGGTCAAAGCCCACATCTGACCAACCCACTGATGACCTACCCACACCATTCATTTCAATTAATCCTCCTCAGATCCCTATTGTGAAGCCAATTCCCCCATCACTAAAACATATGTAAGGAAAAAGGTACAAAAGACTTCAAGGAGACTTTAGTCAGAGGGTTGAGTTTGAAAGAAAAATGAAAGAGAGACATGATCTGAACATTCAACAGTCTTTCCCTGACAGTGAAGAAGGCACTCCTACAAAAGAAAGGGCAGAAGTAAAGAAAGAAGAAACACTAGCCCAGAAAATTGGAGTTGTAAAAAGAAAGAAGTCTATTGCTACGAAGCCAAAGGCAAGAGGCCTAAAATTGAGGAAGTTGAGAAAGAAAAGGAAAGTGAAAGAATGGAAGAAGAACCATCAGAACCTACTGTTGCACCTCCTACAAAGCATGTTGAAACTGAGCATAGTCAAGAACAGTCAAGTCAATCTGATGTGCAGTTTGATTTGTATATGACAGTAACAGATGAAGAACCAGTGAAAATTGATCCTATCTCAGTGAATGCTCCAGAAATCATTAATTGGGATACTTTGGTAGAAAAAAGAACAGAATACATCAGAATCAAGAGAATGGGTGATCAGTATGAAGTTTATTCAACCTGGGGAAAGATCATCAGAAGTTGTTCCAAAACAGATTTGGAGGAGATGTATAAGGTTGGTCTGAGTCTATATGGTGACATGCTGAAAGGAGCTGGGATGAGTATAACTAAGATGGCTATGGAGTTTTTATGCATGATGTTTGATCCAGATAGAGTGAAGTATCTTATCAAAGACCTGCATCATGAAAATGGTTTTAAAAGAATTGATCATTGAATGTTGTTTGAAAGATGTGGAGTCTATGTCTTAACCATTGATAAAAGCTATCATGAATACTACTTGGTTGATAAGATATATGACCACAACAAAGCAAAGTTGCAAGGGATGTTGAAAGCTAAGCTGGTATGTGCTAAAGGTTCAGAAATGGCTAGAATTGTGATCAAAAGAACAATCAATCAAAGTCTAGGTTTGAATCCTGATCTAGGAATCTGAGCAGTTGTTTTTTAAAGCATCATGAAGACCACATTCTAAAGAACTTAACTTCTTGTTTTGAAAAGTTAAGTTAGTGGGAGATTGTTGGGTCTAAAATGTGCTAAGTCCATTTAGTACTGCTACTTAAGTATTACTACTGCTAGAGGATTACCACTGCTATACAGGATTACTACTGCTAGTAGTTAGTACTGCTTAGAGAGTTAGAACTGCCAACAGAGATACTACTGCAAGCATGGTTAGTACTGCTGAGGCTGAAGATTAATGCTGCTTATGAAGATAAAGATGGATTGGTTGCTTGAAGCGAAAGACAAGGAGATTGAAGATAATTATGGACTGAATGCTGAAGATCAATATTATTTTCATAATTATCTTGTAATTTGTTTTGTATATATAGTATAAAAGTCTTTGTATAGAATAGATTGATACATTGATATAGATACATAGCATATACGTATTGTTTTTGTTCTAGAAAGAATTAGCCTCAAGATTCTTAGAAATCCTTTCTTTAGAGAAGTATTGAACGTCTGTTGAGCCTGTTCAACAGATTGAGGCTGTGGTTGAAATCATTAAGTTAATTCAATATAACTTGTGATTTGATCCATATATTGTTTCATTGATTTATTGTTAAAGTGTTATTCCGCAACTTCTTTAACAAAGTTTCTGAGTGTTTAATTAAATTCTTATTTAGAATTTCGATCTTGACACCTTGTCGCTACACGTTGGTCCAATACTGAAAATAAGTAAAAGGATTTGTGCAAACTTACAAGTCTCAATTAGCAGCCAAAATGTTGCACCTTCCTGCCATAATAAAGAATCAATGTCATTCAATAAACGGAGAAAAAGAAGATCAAGGCATTAAGTATATGGCGAAAAAGAATTAAATCAATATCATCACCTTAATTGAGGCTTAAAATAGAACTGATTAAATCTACAAACAAACAAGAACAGAACTACCCTAGTTGATTTCTAGGCCCATAAGTAACCTTCATAATAACATTAATAGATTAGCAATTTTAAGTAACACACTAATACCTATGATAAACACATATTAATAATTGCAAAGCTCAGACATGTCATGATATTACAGTGTTCAGTCCACCTGTTTCACACGCAACATAATTGGTTCACTAACAAACATGATTTGGTAATAGTCTTATTCTATTTTACAATGGCGAAAACCCTACCCTGGTACATGAACACACTCAAGTTTAACATGGAAGTGGTTAGGGGTGTACAAGAAATCCTCAACCCGCGAAACCCGCCCAACCCAACCCGCTAAACCGCCAACCCGCTATTTAGGAGGGTTGAAATTGGGTTAGCATAACTCAACCCAACCTAACCCGCCAACCCACCGCTAATATATATTATTTCGATAAATTTATATATATATATATATATAATATTTACAACCATTATAATTCACAACCCAAAAAATATATGTATATATTAGTCAAATTAAAAACCCAAAATATATATACAAATATTAGTCCATATTACAGCCCAAAGCCCAAAATTAATCCAACTACTTCAAGGCCTGAATTAATTCAACTAGGTCGATTGGTATGTCTCAATGAGCATGAATGCACGAGTACACTGAAACAACTACACCGACATTGTTGTTTTCATTGCATAAATAAACATATGAAGTATGTTTCGAACAATAGATTTCAAATTAGAAGTATAAACATAAATGAATATAAGGAGTATGTTTTAAAATAGAATTTGGAACCATGGATTTTTGTTTTCATTGCATTGATGTTTTTAAAGTTTTATTTTTATTGCGTAGAGAAATATCATATGTTCTTTTTGTAGGTTCTAACTTCGTATTTTTATATCATATTTCCTATGTATACAAGTAATGGGAAATACTCCTAAGTCTCCAAAAATCGAAAACAATGATGAATCAAACACGTCTAAGAAAAAGGGGATGTAGATCCTCGAACATTTGTAATAACTAATAACTTTGTTGGCTACATTTTTAGCATTTATTTATAGTCTTTCAATTTTCAACTTTATGAATATTTATAACCCGCCAACCTAACCCAACCCAACCCGCCCTAACCCGCAAGGGTTGGGTTGGGTTATACTTTTGAATGGGTTGGGTTGGGTTGAGAATTTTCAAACCACCATAATTGGGTTAGGTTGTAAAAATGTCAAAAACCTCCCAACCCAACCCACGTACACCCCTAGAAGTGGTGCCATAGCAACACAACATAGAAAGAGCAAGCCCAACCCTCTAGTCCAAGATTCATAGTGCACGCCACAAGTTGGTAAAGCAACAAATCATTAAAAAGATTAACATAATAAGTATTCCCACATCCAAGTACACCAATTAAGAGTTCACTATATATTCTGATTGTTTTAGTACTTGCCTACTTAGTAATATTTAGAATGAAGATGGGTGTTAAAAAGCATACGCCCAATAACCTTTCTAAGCCTATTATTTTCTTGTAATATGTTTCTACTATTTTAGTTTCTTTCATAGTTTTCTTTCAAATTAAAAAGAGTCACCCAATAGCCCTTATAGACCTTTTTGGCATATTTGGGCACCTCTCAGAGTTGCAAGTTATAATAATGATAATAAGAAGAAGCTCAAAAAAAATATTAAGCCATGCATGATAAAATCAACCTTTTGAAATAAAATGAGATTCTTGGGAAAATGAAAAAGAACAAGGGTTTCTGAAGCATCAACAGAGAGGATTTTAAAGAATATTTCTGGAATCTATCCAAAACTCTAATATTCTATCATATAATTGGAATTACAATATTGTTTAAGAGAAAGAACCCTTGGTCTATATTGAGGTTTAAAAAAATCAAAGACTAAAAGTCCCTTGGTAAAATGATATACCTAATTAGACCAAACACTATCATTTTACCCAATTCCATCTGTTTTACCCATAGGCAGAAATATGGTCTAACACACATGCGGCAGGATGCAAAAGTTTCATCAAGATTAATTTATTCAATTTCGAAATCTGAAGTTCTGCTACATTTGTACCTATGTTCGATTTATACATCCATCCATAAGATTTCAATACACGACACGAAGCAGTCCCCACATTTATAACATATCTCGGATCCACAACCACTAAACACAGTCACAGCAGGTACAATGTCTAGAGTTATAACAAGAATTAACATCAAATCAACCCTCAAAGACCAAAGCATTATCAATCGAGCCCCAAGTGTTTCCAAAATACACGTGAAGAAAGAAATTCTACATCTCGACCCAAATAAAGTCACTTCAAACAAGGAAGTTGACTCTAGCCCTGACTTATGACATAATCGTTTTCATCTCGAAAGTGAAAGAGATATATTAGATTTTTGAATCGTAAAGCTAAGAGTTAGAATACTCAATTATTCAAATCGTAAAGCTACCCTTAGATCATTTGAAGGACAACGATATCATTTGAAGTACAAAAAAAAAGTTATAAAATGTTCTTGAAAGCAGTAAATTAAGATAGTAATGAATATTATTGAAGTAACAATCTGCTGAACTTCTCTATGTTCAGACCTATCAAATGAAATTTGCATAGCCAAAAGCTCCATGACATATGGACTCAAACATTATCCTTAATCTACACTTCATCCATAACCCCTAACCAAAACACGAAAAGTTCCACTTTGGAAGTTCATATGGATTACAATTCGATATCACTGGTCCAATATATCAAAAACGACTCGAATGTTGACTTAGGATTCAAATATAGTGGTTCGGATAAGCACAAAATGATTAAGAATTAGGAAATGAAAACATGTATATTATCGTAAAGATTCAATGAATATTAAGCAAAAAATTAGTATTCTTTGAACCTTGATTAAATAAAATTTGTACCAAAAGTTAGTATTCTTCATGACTAAACACATATATCTTTTATTGTTAATCCAAATGTCATAAATGGATTAAAAGTGATAGCAAAGATAGGTATTTGTTTCTTCATTATCCGCCAACTTGGTATAGTTTCTATTGTATGAGATTAATTTATGTCTACTCCATTATCCGATTGAAAAAGGAAATTTGAGAGAGATTATGGAAAACAAACTACCTTTGAAGAGAGATATCCTTGATCTTATTTTTGATAACTTCTCGCTGGCCTCATTTTTAGCTTCTACAGAACATACAAACAAATATATGATTCAGGAAAAATTCAGGGTACCTCTTTAAATACTAAAAGAACCCACTTCTACAAGATGTATCCACTGGAGTCTGGAACAGGTCGACAACCTGCAGAAAAGTATACGGGAAGATGGATTTGTATAGAATCAAATTTGTTGAAACCTTAACTGGAATGAGTGATATAGAATGTAATCAGGAGAAGATGGAGATGGATCGTTACAACACATCTGCAGTGGGTTGAAGAATCGTTATAGCACATATTAAGAAATTAAGGTTCACCGGGGATAGGTTGAGAATTACATAAAACATATGAAATTGATGGATATCAAATTGACAACTCACGTTGTCACCACAACTTTTGGTCTTAAACGCTTAAAATGCAACATAGCTTACCATTAAAATTGTTAAATGCTTAAAATGCTTGAAGTTTTACCACTTTCAGAAACAAACACCTTTGGAATCAACACAACTGACTATTTCGAAGCATTCTTTGTTCCATTATACCAAAAAAGAACCATTGGTGCGGCCAAGTGACCATTTCAAAAACATTAAAAGGTTGAAAATTATGACAACTTTGAAGACGGTGAAGAAGTGAGAAAGCTATCGAGATGTAAACAAATCCCTTTGAGGAATTTCCTCAAACACCTTCTATGCAACCGATATAAAAAAAACAAAAAAACAGATTCTGAATCGGTACACACAAATACGACAAACAAACAAACAAACACCTTCGAAAGAAATCAACACACAAAAATAAATTACCTAGATTGGAAGGAGAGTGAATCGGTCACAACCTGAGGAATCGATGGAGAGAAGATGAGCTATAACCCTAATCAGGAGAGGAGAGATAACCAAGAGAAGAACAATAACACTAACCTAGAGAGGAGTGATAAAGCATTGGACATAAACTTAATCGTCGGGAAATGAATCGGTCACCTTGGAGAGGAGCGATGAGAGGCGTGCATCTTGACAGGAGTATTATTGGGAAGATAAATTTTGTGTCTAGTATTGAAAACTTGTACAATAAGATTTAGATGTAGTAATTAAGAGATTTTAAGACTTTGTGCAAAAATAAGTAGTACCTTAGAGCATCTCCTACAGCATTGCTAAAATAGAAAAAAATGGGTTTTTGTTCTCTAAACCTCTCCAACAGCTTTGCTATATTGTTTGCTATAATAGAGAAAAGTTGAAAATTTTCCAAGTTTAGAGAATTCTCTAAAACTTGATGGTAGGAGAGAGAAATGATTATTTTATTCCATCCCACCAATGAAATTCAATTTTTAATATTTTATATTAAGATTTTTTTAAAAAGTGTATTAGGATGATAAATTATAGAATATTATAATAATATAGGTTGTTTTAAAATCTCTAAAATAGCAAATCTGTTGGAGATTAATGTAATACTTTTTTGAGATTTTTATTTTTTGTTCTCTATTATAAAGAAATTATAGCAATGCTATTGGAGATGTGTGTGTTCCTGAATTCAAGTTTCTAATTCACAATTAATCAAACAAACAAGATTGATTAACTACCTGTTTTGATTTCAATTCCAAATTCAAATATTACAAACATATTATGACTTTCTCTCTCTAAACGTATCTTTCTCTCTCTACAATCTCTCTCAGGATGCATAACCCAAACTTCTAGTCATCTATCTATTAAACAGCAAACAAAACTATTTATACCTACAAGTCTTAACAAGACAAAATACAAAACAATACAATTGACTTTGACTTTATTAACACATAGACTTTGACTTTCCATGAGAATTGACTTTCCAGCTTTGACTTCTTGATCCTTTGACTTCTGGTCTTCATGATCTTGTATCCAATATATTTATGCTCTAACAATCTCCCCCTTTGGATTCAAGATCATCTTTGAAAATATTTAACAGTTCAGTCTTCTATTCAAGCACAAAAAGTACAACCTCCTCCTTTGTAACAAATTTTCCTTCTTTATGCTCAAGCAAAACAATCTCCCCTTTATTTGAGTGTATTCTTTCCAAATCTGTCTTCTAGAAACGATCTTCAGCAATCTCTCCAAAAACTATCACAGAAACTTTTTCAGACTTTGGAAAGAAATTATCTTCAGATTTAGCTCGACTTGCTTCAGCAAATAATCTTCAAAGAAAATTTCTGTAAATTCAGTACATCTTTAGAAATCTTCAACTTTGCTTGAACAAACTTTCAAACCTTCAAACTTTGAACTTTATCTTCTTCAACTCTTTAACTTTGAAATTTCTGAATCTGACATTTCTATAATTCATCTCCCCTTTTTGATGAATAGATCATCTATCACATCAAAACTTTTCCCAATAAATGTCTTTATATGTGCTGACCACTGATCTTATAAACAGAGCCTCTGATTCGTTGCCAATTCGAACAAGGTATTCATCTAGATCTTTTCAAATCCAGACAAACTATTCGTGTAACACCTGAATCAACAAATGAATCAGTTAAAATGCCTGTTAGTAACACTAAGTCACTGTGTGTAACGGATACACATAGGAAAGGAGCTTTTTGATGTTCACTCCCCCAGGGCTTCCATTCAATCATCCAAACACCACAAAGGAAATTTCTATGAATGTTAAGACAAGAAAACAATTTCTTTGTGTGTTCGTGCAAGTGATAGAAAGAATTAAGCACTAATGATTGCTTTTAAGGCTCAAAGTTGTGTAAACCACTGAGACAACAATAGATAAACACAGACTCAATGTGCATGATCAAAGTGCGAAGGTGGGGCAGACTTCCTTCTTTTTCAATATCCAGATTTTACAAATGAAAATCAGATAAATAATGTGCTGCGTCCCTAGAAAAATATGAAACATTTTATTTTTAAGAAGAAAATGAGTGGCTGGTGGGGTTTTGTCAAGAGTTGGCATGGGCTAGTTGCCTGTTTCAATAATGGTCACCAAAGAAATGTGAGACACTAGAATTGTGGTTGTCGGGCTCAAAAAGTAGTTGATGCAAAGTTTAATATTCTTTAACTCTGATCTCACACCCTCTTTCTTTTAAATTATTTATCTCGCTTCTAACCAAACTCTCCTTTTTATTTTACCTCAATGCACAACCCACACTCATTTCTTTTAGACTCCTCACACTCAATCACTAAGGATTAACTTCTTGGATAGGAATCACTGGTTAACGTGAATCCATAGAAGTTCATTGTAAGTCCTAGCACAAAGAACCCATATTTTCCTATGAAGCATATGTTGCTCAAAATGGTTTAACTTGAATAGTTAAAGCTCAAATACAAGTCAAATTTTGTATGCTCAGAATATAATCATGAAGATATGAGTATTTAAAACATTAAAGATATTTCAAACAAGTAAATTGAATGAATGGATAAGAATGCAAGAGACTTGTTTGAAAATCTGACATTGTATGAAATGATCAGAATCAAATGATATAGCAATCAAGGCTTATGGTCAAAATAATAGATATTGTCCATATGAATCAAAATACAGACATTCTTGAAATGAACGTTTCGAAATGAAATGACGCTCAAAATTCTTTGAAGTATAAGCGGGGTGTCTTACCATCGAAAAATATGTTTCAAATTTGAGACATGGTAAGAACAATTTGAACAATAAATCAAACTGGTGTGTGTGAATACTTGAGAGTATATTGAAAAGACAATACGCAAATATTTATCTTTGGAAACACACGGTTTGTAATCATGTAAGCACAAATAAAATGAAAACATTTAAAGTCACACTTCCAATTCATGAAATCTGTTTAAGAATCGGGAAGTGGTTTGAACATTTAAAAATATGTTTTCTATGATTGAAAGTCGTCCTTCTTTCAACCATATATGAGATTAAGAATAGAAATAAACTTTTCCGTTCAGTCTTAAATCTCATGAAGTCAATCTGAAAATCATAATAATATGATCTTGATAGCTTCTCTCAATCTGCAAAAGTCTCAAAGTCATGTCAAAGCAACTTTATTCACAAATTTATTCAAAATTAAAGACATAAAGCAGTAAAATAATTAAAGTACGAGTTCTGATATGAAATAATCAGAAGTGATATCCTTACTCCTTTTGTTTGACTCATAAACTCCCCCTAAATTCATGCATCAATAAAATTTAGCAATCAAGTAAATGCAAAAATCTATAAACTCCCCCTCAGAATAATGTTGATCACCTTAAAATCTTGTCTCACTCCCCCTGATATCATGAACAAACAATTAAAGTGCAGATATCCTTTCAAAAAAAATGATAAAGAAATGATGAAAAATTTACAATAAAAGAAACTTTAATAGGTAATTACTGATTAGGTCTTGAGATTTAGCATACCAAGCTTAGATACAAGAAAATTGTATCTCTTTTCATCTAAAGGTTTGGTAAACAAATCTGCAAGTTGATGATCAGTTTTTACAAAGTAAAGTTATATTGTACCTTTTTCTACATTATCTTTTATAAAATGATATCTGACATCAATGTGCTTTGTTTTAGTGTGTTGCACAAGATTAGCTGATATGACGATAGCGCTCCTTGAGTCGCAATAGATTGGTATTTTGTCAAACTTGAATCCATAGTCTCGAAACTGTGTCCTCATCCACAAGACCTGAGATCAGCAGTCGATGTGGAAACGCAAAGTTGTTTCTTTGACGCCCAGCTTACGAGTTTGTCTCCAAGAAATTGAACATGACCTGACGTGCTCTTCCTGTCTAACATACACCCAGCATGATCCGCCTCTGAATAACAGTTAGTTCAAACCCAGTATCCTTAGGATACCATAGACCAAGATCTGCAGTCCCCTTTAGATATCTAAAAATCCTTTTTACAGCAGATAAATGAGATTCTTTAGGAGCAGCCTGATATCTTGCACACAAACATGTTGAAAACATTATATCTGGCCTACTTGAAGTAAGATACATTAAAGAACCTATCATTCCTCTATAAGTCCTAACATCAATAGCTTTTCCTGAAGGATCAGTGTTAATCTTAGTACATGGTGCCATTGGGATTCCAATTGGTTTGCAACTTTCCATTTTGAACTTCCGAAGAATATTAAAAATGTACTTTGCTTGGTTTATAAAAATCCCTGTTGAAAACTGTTTTACTTGTAATCCGAGAAAGAAGTTCATCTCTCCCATCATACTCATTTGAAATCTTGACACCATTAGATTGGAAAAGTTCTTACAGTATTTAGGATTTGTAGAGCCAAATATAATATCATCTACATATATCTGAATAAGTATGATATCGGCTTTTTCCTTTTTAATGAATAAAGTGGTATCGACTTTACCTTTTGAAAAACCTGACTTGACCAATAATTGAGATAAAACATCATACCAAGCACGAGGTGCTTGTTTCAGACCATAAAGAGCTTTATCCAATATGTAAACGTGATTTGGCTTATCTGGATTTACAAACCCTTCTGGCTGAGATACGTAGACTTCCTTCTTAAGAATGCCATTCAGAAAGGCAGTCTTCACGTCCATCTGATAGACTGTGAAGGTCTTGTGAGCAGCGTACGCTAGAAACATGCGGATTGCCTCTATATGCACTACTGGAGCATAAGTCTCATCGTAATCTATGCCTTCCTCTTGCCTATATCCCTTGGCAATAAGTCTTGCTTTATTCCTTATGACAATACCATCTTCATCCTTCTTGTTTTTGAAAACCCATTTAGTGCATATAATGGTCTTTCCTTCTGGTTTTGGCACTAATCTCCAGACCTTTAGGGCTTCGAACTGGTTTAACTCTTCTTGCATAGCAGACACCCAATCCGAATCAGCTACAGCTTATGATACTCGAGTAGGCTCTATCTTGCTGAGGAAAGAATCATGCATACATTGATTTAAAGTTGCTGACCTAGTTTGCACCGGCTTGTTTAGATCTCCAATGATTTGGTGAAGAGGGTGCTCTTTGGTCCAGCGATGTTCATGAGGGAGTGGATTAAATGAAGATTGATCATGGTTGTCATCTAAGAATCCACTTTCAGCTTCTACAATTTGTACAATATGAGGGAGGGGTTCAATTGAAACAATTGGTGCAGAAGTTTTAGTAGGTACAACTTGTTCAGTATGTTGATATGTCCTTACAGTACAACCTACTGATTCAACAACTTCTAACTCTTCATTAATAGTTACAGTTTCAACTATCGGAGTAGGCATTTGAACTGGAATTTCTTGTTTAATCGAGGAATTTGATTCAGTAGAAACATCTGATATAGTTGGATAAGTAATCGTTGAATCTTCAATCCTGTCAGCCACAACAGGTTTAGTCAATTTAGACCCAAGAAATTCATCATAAAACAGTTCAAATAAAAGATCTAAATCAGATAAATGAGTAGTAGACGATGATGCTTCATCTGATTTGTTCTTTTCAGGTACAGGTTCTGGACTGAGTTGCCCAGAAGCTAACACTCCGGTTATCACGGGTTCTGAACTGACTTGTTCAGAAGCCATCTCCTCATCGAATGTAACGTTTACGCTCTCAATAACATTCTCCGACTTCTTCAAATATACTCTATATGCTGCAAATGTAGAAGAATATCCAATAAAGATGCCCTCATCTGCCTTAGCACTGAACTTTTTCAGACTCTCTCTGTCGTTTAACACAAAACACTTACAACCAAAAACATGAAAATATTTTATGGTTGGTGTTCGGTTGTTGATTAACGCATACGGAGTCTATTGAAATCTATGGTGTATCATGGAACGGTTTTGAGTGTAGCACACAGTCGAAATAGCTTCTGCCCACAGAAACAGAGGAAGGTATGATTGGCTGAGCATAGTGCGAGCGGCCTCGACTAGCGTACGATTTCGCCTTTTGACTACTCCATTCTGTTCGGGCGTACGAGCAACATAGTATTGATGTGATATCCCAACAGATTCGAGATACTCTTCAACAGTTCTGTTTTTGAACTCTGTGCCATTATCCGTTCTGAGAAGCTTGACTGGTTTCTGCAGATTCACCTGGGTCGTCTTCAGAAATGTGATGAGTACTTCGGGTGTCTCATCTTTTGACCGTAGAAATTTGACCCATGTGTATCGCGAATAGTCATCCACGATAACTAGAACATATTTCTTTCCGCCTAAGCTTTGCGTTCGCATTGGACCACAAAGATCCATATGCAACAACTCTAATGGAGAACTGATACTAGGTTCAGACTTTGGTTTATGTGGAGCTCTCTTCATCTTCCGTTTTTCACATGCTGCACACAAGTGTTCTTTCACATACTTGAATTCAGGAAGACCATTTACTAACTTTCCACTGACCAACTTGTTTATGTAGCGAAAATTTAGGTGAGAGAGTCGTCAATGCCATAGCCAGCATTGTTGCATCGAGGCTTTTGAGAGTAGACACACTTGATTGTCATTCTGGACCTTTGAAAGATTGATGGTGTAGAGATTGGTCTTTCGAGTGCCAACTAAGAGTTCTTTGCCGTCTTCAGTACGCACCGAGCAACTCTTAGCTTTGAAATTTACCTATAACCCTTTGTCGCAGAACTGACCAATACTAAATAGGTTATGCCCTAAGCCTTCTACATAGCTCACCGTCTTAATCGTCACGTTGTCATGAATTACATCACCATACCCCATAATTGGCGAGAAATGGTCATTGCCAAACCTAACTGTTTCGGAATACTTCTCTGTATAATTAGATAACATATCTTTTTGTCCGGTCATATGCTTGGAACAACCGCTATCCAAGTACCACATATGACGGGTCTGTACATGAGAAAATCATGAAACAAAAGATTTAGGTACCTATTTATAAATGGGACCTACAGTGTTAGTGCAAGATTTTGGCACCCATTTGAATTTGGGCCCTCTTTTCTTTTGAAAAACAGATGAAGAATTAGAACGATAAGAATAAACATGATATGTGCCAAACCAATCAACAAAATTTTGTCGAGAAGCAAAATCATTCCGATGAAAATTAGAAGACTTTCTAGTATATTGAGATAATTGGAATAATTGCTTTATAGAATATTTCTTGTAAGAAGTTACAAGTTTTTGTTTATTAAAAGCGATATCCACAATTACATCTGAAGTACTATTAGTATTCCTATTACATGATGATTCAGAAAATGATTTTGCCTTCTCATCAACTTTCTGCTTTGGTCGCCATGTTGATTTAACTCCAAGCTTTTTCTTTCTCAGATATGAAACATTTGAAATTTTAGAGTTAGACCTGTGAGAATCAACAAAATGCTTCTTCTTGGACTTACCAGTGATGATCGGTTTCTGTGAATGCCCAGACTTCATCTTCTTACCTTTGGCAACTTTGGTTTTCACAGGAACTGATTTATCAACTTTCGTTGATGTTTCAATTTTTCATATACACTTGGTAATCCAAAAGAATTTATAACAAATTTTGAATGATCAGGAAGTTTAGCATTAAAATCAAAATGAGCAACGCATTCATCTAAATCACCATCATAATTTAAAAAATCGAACCCATCATTAAGTAAACCAAATAAATCATCAGATTTTGAAGCCTTGGTTGATTTAGAAAAATCAGAATTTTTAAACACAGTGAAAAACACGATTTGTTCAAGATCAAACAAAATTCTTTCTTCTGATAGAGTATTCTCAAGTTCAGAAATTTTACTTTCTAAAATGAGAGGAGGAACGTAAATTTTACCTTCAATAGGCTTTGCCTCCAACTCTTTTGAAGAATAACTCTCAAAATAATCATTTGAAAGAAATTTTGATTTATTAGAAATATAACTGTTATTCAACCTTTCATAACGAAATGGAAGTTGAACTTTAGTTGTGTTCTTTCGTTTTTCAAATTCCTTGGCTTCATCTTCTTCAGATAGTTTAGTCCACTCAACATGAAGTTCAGGATATTGTGGTGCCAATTTAAAAAATCCAAAATCATAAAGCGCAGGCACTTCTGATATACCTTTTTTAAGATAGTGTGGATTCTCATAACCGAGTCCCCAACACCCTTTGTTCTCTTTGGGTTTATTTAGATGAATGGTTTGTTCAGTTTGACCCAAAGTATATAATTTCCCTTCCAAAACATTCACTTTTTCAAGTAAAATTTGTTTTCTTCTGAAAGTGAAGAATACATTTTATTAAGCTCTTTTGATTCAAACTCACACAGTCTATATTTTGAAACAGTTTCAGACAATTCATTGTGAAGTATCGTCTTCTCTTTCCCGCTGGTATCAATCTTTTTATGCAAAGCTTCAATTAATACATTCTTCTCAGCAAGATCATTGCTAAGTTTCTGTATTAACTGATTGTTTTCTTTCATGATACCTTTTTCGCGTTCATGTTTAGACTTTACTTCCTGGAGTTTAATCATCATAGCTTGCATAGCATTCATGAAATCAGATTTAGACATATCACATACCTGTTCATTGTCCTCTTCATCAGATTTTGCTTCATCTTCAGCTTCATTCACTATCTTTCCCATCAAACAAATATGAGCTGACTCTTCTTTCTCAACTTCCTCATCTGAATGATATAACCAATATTCATCCTCAGCCATCAAAGCTTTTCCAGCTTCCTGCTGCTTTGCCAAAAGCATCTTGTTTTTGTAGTACTTTGAATTTCGGACTTTTGGCTTTCGACAGTCTTTAGCAAAATGTCCAAGCTTACCACAGTTGTAGCACTTGGTAGATTCTGGATGTTTCTTCTCTTCTGCTTTGTACGGCTTCTCTTCAAATCTCTTTTCCTCAATTCTCCTTCCTTCAACTTTCTCCTTGTGTTCATAATTTCTGAACCAGATGAATATCTCTCACTGTTTGAGCTAGGCTTTTTGTAGAACTTCTTTTGAAAAGCCTTAGTCAACATAAGCATAACCTGCTTCAGATTCTCACAATCATCAGAGTTAGAGTTATCCTCACTTTCAGCTTCTTCTGATTCATAAACTATGACTTTCTTTTTCTTCTTTAAGCTCACCGACTTTTTCTTCAGTACAAGAGCAATTGGATCAACAACTGCTTTATCAGCCTTTTTCTTCTCCTCTTTGATCTCATCTACCTCTTCTTCATTTTGTCTCAGAGTTTCATAGACTTCATGAAGTGGTATCTCATTCAAGTCCTTCATTTGCTTCATTTGCCGTGTAAATCTCTTCCACTCAAGTTGCAAGATACTAAGAAACTTGACATTAAGCTCAATTTGTGACTTCTTCACTTTGTTCTTGCTGAGCTCGTTCAACAACGTCACAAACCTATCATAAGTAGCTTCCAGTGATTCACCCTCCTTAGCCTTGAACTCTTCATAGTTATTGAGGCAGTTGGATATTTTAAGCTGATTCCCAACCTTTGATCCAAGAATCATCTTCTCTAGTTGATCCCACATTTCCTTAGCTGTAGCCTTATAGCTGTCAATTTTCACATATATTTCATTTGGGATGCCTTGAAGAATGAAAGATTTTGCCAGCCTATCTGCTTTTGATCTTTTTGTTTGTTCTTCTATGTATTCTTCAGGTGGAAGTGGGTAATCTCTCTGCTCAGTTCCAACTGTATGAGTCTTCATTGGAATGTCCATAACACCTTCAGTCAAGATTTTCTGATATAATCTCTTAATTCATTTATGTCAATGAAATCCAAAATTCGATATTTCCACTGCTCATACTCTCCCTTGAAGAGTACTGGTGGTTTTGTGTCTGTTCCAATGGAAAGATCTTCTCGTGATGTCATCCTGTTTTAAAAAATATGCAATAAGAAACTTGAAATTGATCGTTAGTCCAATAGAAATCAAGAATACAGAATAACACTGATATGAACTAAACAAAAGAAATTCTGAAATTCACTAAGTTAAGAATTCGCAATCAATACATAGAACACCAAAGAATTCGCAATACACACTAAGAGTACAAGGAATTCGTAGAATTCTCTTAAAAACACATACAGAATTCGCAAAGCTTATCTAGCGAATTCTATACTTGAAAAAATTTCAGAAATTCACTTTTCGTAACACACTATACTATGAAATCTTTCCTTGTGAAATTATTTTCAAAAACTTTTCGCAAATATGACCTCTGCGAATCCTGTACTTAAAAAAATTTTGAATACAAACTTTTCGTAAAACACTCTAATATGAATTCTTAGCAATTCGTAAGAAGTTCTTCTGCGAATTCTATGAATTCTTAACACTATGTGATGCGAATTCTGGGCAATTCGCAATAGACACAATTGTGAATTCAGTCCTTAAGCTTTTTCAGAAATAGCTTTCTGCGAATTCTATCAAAAATTTCTACGAAATCTGTCCAAACTACGAATTCTTGGACTTCTGCGAGTTCTTGATGATTCTTGCGAGTTCTTGAGGAACATGCGAGTTCTTCAAAGATTTAGCGAGTTCTTGAGATCTTGTTCGAAAAACTTCTTTGAATCGACTGAAAGTATACATAGACCTCAAATTTTGATTTGGGACTTTGACAGAACGATCACTTACACATCTAGAACAATTTTCTATCAAAGAATTTCAATCTAAATCACAGATTATTACAATTCGATTCAATACAGTGCTCGAAAAACTCGTGAACTCGAAAATGATAAAATCACAATTCAAGATTGATTACAGTGTAATTGATTCTTCAAACCATACAGACTCGATCGAAAACAACAATCAAACCTATCCTGAACAATTACAACATAAAATTCGCACTAAAACTCAAAAATTGATTCTAACTTGAAGAACACAGTGTCGACTTCGTTTTCTTGATTTGATTTCTATTGAATCTGCTCTGATACCAATTGTGTGTCCCTGAATTCAAGTTTCTAATTCACAATTAATCAAACAAACAAGATTGATTAACTACCTGTTTTGATTTCAATTCCAAATTCAAATATTACAAACAAATTATGACTTTCTCTCTCTAAACGTATATTTCTCTCTCTAAACGTATCTTTCTCTCTCTACAATCTCTCTCAGGATGCGTAACCAAAACTTCTAGTCATCTATCTATTAAACAGCAAACAAAACTATTTATACCTACAAGTCTTAACAAGACAAAATACAAAACAATACAATTGACTTTGACTTTATTAACACATAGACTTTGACTTTCCATGAGAATTGACTTTCCAGCTTTGACTTCTTGATCCTTTGACTTCTGGTCTTCATGATTTTGTATCCAACATATTTATGCTCTAACAAGATGCTCTTATGTAATTTAGCTTGTTTTTAAGACTTTGTGCAAGAAAGAGCGGTACCTTATGCATTTTAGATTGTTTTTAAGACTTTTGTCAAATCTCTTTTATAAGGTAGTATCTATATTATATTATAAAGTAGAGTTGTTCATGGGTGGTAAGGCCCGCTAGACCCAACTCGCCCAACCTGTTAGAAAAGTGGGCTTGGACAACCATTTTAGTAAATAAGGGTGGGCTTGGGTGGGACCGTTCAAGTTAACGGGCGGGCTCAGGCTATGAAAAAAAAATTTGGACAGGTCAGCCCGGCCCGTTATACAATTATAACCAATTCTTTTTATATAATTAATATTGTATTAAAAAAAGTTCAGAAGTGGTTTTTGGTTGGATTCCCTCTACTATGTACCAACCACCGTCTAAATATATATGTGATATGTCATATAATACGTTTATGATCTTGATCTTGAAATATTAGGTGGTTAATATTTTGTTGTTGAGGAATCCGAACTTCGGAGGGTGATAATATTTGGAGAGGAAAAGTCCATACTCCATATTTTGTGAAAAAATCTTTTTCTTACGTTGTGTACATTAGTATATTTACGCTTTTTTAGTTGGAAAAAATTATGTATTTTGGATAATTTTACACAACTTACCATTTTATACAAGTTTTTTTAAATGTAAATTTTCAGGTCCGTTAGCCCGTTGGCAAGCCCGGTCCGTTAATAGGACGGGTACGGGCAAGTTCTCAAGCCTGTAAAAACGGGCTTGGGTTTACTGTATTAGGCCCGTTGGACAGGAAATATATGTTAGGCCCGACCCGTGGCCCGTCCAAGCCCGCAAATGATCACCTCTATTATAAAGCAGTGATAAAAAAACTCTTAAATACAAATTATTAGACACAAGGTACCATCATTTTATGCAAGATTTTAAAAATCTTTTAATTTACAAGTATCAAAGCACAAAATACATATTACTACTGCAGACTTCTAACACCCTCCAATTTGGTATGTGCAGGCTTTCCTTTTATGCAGATCTTTCCATGTATCACTATTAATTAATATATTATATTACTATAAATTTGTTTTAATTATATTATTAAATATATAATTGGTTATTTTTTCTAGATGTCATTAAAATATATAAGATAATAATTGAATTTTAACAAAATACTTAATTTTTTATATAAAAAAATTATATTATTAAGGCTAAATTAAACAAATTTATAAAAAAAACACATTATCACTTTCTCAAAATCATCCAAAATCATACTGTAAATCGACAAAAAAACAAAAAATAAAATAAAATATTAAAATCGTGATGTATCCGACTGCATTGCGCGAGTACGCTTCTAGTAGATATAGATATGATGAAAACTACAGCAAATGTTATAAATATGATGTAATGGTATCATTAATAAATAAAATTTTTATAAAAAATAGTCTCGCCCCCTCTCAATCATCCTCACGATGCATGTCTCTCTTGGCTCTCATCCTCACAACACCTCTCCGTTTCCTTCCTTCGCTCTGCCCCTCGCTTTCTGTCTTAGCAAACCCTAACCGTTGTAATCAGGTATTTTAATTTGATGTGTTATTTTATTGTTTTAGCTAGCTAGGTGTTGTATACAAAACAGTTGATGATAATTGATTCAAACACTAGAAGTACTGCTTTTTTCTGCCATCTCCATTCTCCAACATAATTGGAGATATATAAATAAAAACTACAGGGTGGGTGATTATCTGACTTGTATGTTCATCTCTTTTGCCCTTTGGTGTGTTTGATGCCTTTTTTATTTCTTGTAGAACAAAAGCATGAGTTGAGAAGATCTTGTCAAGGCATTAAAGTCCATTACACTTTTTCAAGTCTAATGGAAAAGTGCTTATGCACCGTGTCAAACCGGAGTTTTTTTAACAGGTGTTTGGATTAGCTTATTGTGGTACTAAAACGTAATAAGCTAATAAGTTGTTATTTAAAGGTGTTTGGGATTGCTTATACATATAACATAACCAAAAAAGTCATAAGCACTTTTCAAATAAGTTGATAAGTTAGAACAAAATGACTTATGAAAAAGTGCTTATTGTTAATAATCCGATATGTATTTTAATAATACATATAATATTACAATATTTTGTAATACACTATAAAATCAACAAAGTGATTAGTAATAACATGAATTCAAAAGAAACTAGAAGAAATCAACATATGATTAACATAAACGAATAAACCGTATAATAATCAATCGATGTTGAGGCTCGTGTAAGACACGATTCCCTTAAATAGATTCGTCGTCTGTTCCCTGGGTACAACAGCGTAAGCAGATGTACTGCCGGAGATGATCACTTGCTTGAAAAATCGTCGGAACAAGAACGTATGCAGTAGATATATCAGAGAGATGTGTAGTTGTATCGATGATCTTCGAATTGCAACTCGAGTCTCCCTTTTATATTGAAAAACGAAACCTACACTTAATATTTTAATTAATTGATAATTAATATATTAAATTATGTATTCAACATACATGATTTCGGGAGTTACAAATCGATTTGAAACAGATCTCCGCGTGAGACTGTTTTCGAAACCATTCCAGTGGTTGGCCGCGCGCACAACACTGGATCAAAACAAAAAATTCGCAAAAACTACTCTGCACGGGCACAAGATTTCGGAGCAGCATTCGTGTCCACAGGTCGCGCCCACGCACAAGTTCGTCAATTTTAGCGTACAAAAGTCTCAATCGTCACTCCCTGCGCGTAGGTAGGTGTTGGAGTAAAACCAAACAAAGAGCTTGTAAGCTCTTCCCACATCTAAGGTTATAAAGCACAAGGATTTAAATTCTCCTTCCTATGTGGGACAAGATTCCACACCTTCATGATTTTGCCAATTTTCATCCCAAACACTCAACTTTGAGTATCGATATCTCATTCACACATATTTCGTTTTGAACACATAATATATCGTTTTGAAGCTCTCATATAGGAGAACACAATACCACGAAGAGTTAGATATATACAATACATATACATGTATTTAATTGTGTCCAAAGTTAGTAAAAACCCATATTTTTTACTAAATTTTTCCAACACTTATCTCTAGTTTGGCACCGCTATAAGCACTTTTATTTTTTCTCCATCCAAACACTAGAAAGTGCTTATCTCCGGTGTCACACCACAATAAGCTAAAAAACACCTCAAATAAGCAATCCCAAACACCCCCTGGTCATGATTTCACGAGAACCCTTTTTAATAAATTGTCTGAATCTGTCAAAATGTTTATGATTTGCTCTGTTATTTTCAGTTTTAAGTTTGTTCAACTGCTTTCACGTGTCAGCTTGGGGATTCTGTTAGAAGAGAGTTCAATATATACCGGTTCAATAACCTCACCTACCTTTGTTTTGCAGAGAGTTCATATATCCCCTTGTGAGATTATTCTGGATAACCGTATGTTCCTAGCACTAATTCCTTTTCCAAAAAACACACATCTTTCTATTGTTGGTTGTCCCAAAATATACACAGCTTCATTTTGTAAAGATCCTTTACCCATATTTACTTATAGTCAGTTTTGTTTGGGAGAATTTGAGGGTTTTGGTTGCTAGCCAAAGCCTTCTGTTAAACTTTATGCGTAGTTAAATGTTTAATTGCTTTGGATGGAGTTTGTATTTTTTTTTTGGTATTCTTTTTAATACATGCAGTCAATGTTGGAAATCAAAACCCTTAAAAAAACTCACACACACACAGATGAAAGAATAAACTTGGAAGAAGAGAGAGAATTGTATATTAAAAGCAGAAAAACTAACTGTTGTGTTTCATACGTCCATTCTTCCAAAGAAAAGAAGATACATAAACTCCTATTTAAAACAATAAAAGCTAAAAGAAAACACAAAATAGATCCATGAACTCCTAAAATCTGGCTACCCACTACCTATTTATTCTCCACTAAACTTGGTCAAGCTAAGACCAAGTCCAAGCAAACTAAAACCAACCCGAAAACTACCGAACCGTAACCGGCTAACCCGTAAACCATACCGATTAATCCAACAGTCAAGTCAAAATTGAAGATAACAATACATATCCTTTTTACAATCCCTAACCTAAGCATACCCTTCATAGTCCAGCTTCCATAAATAATATATTTCCAGCATATTCTTTGATTACATCTCACACTTTGTTTGAACCAATTTTTATTTTTTCATTGCTGATTGTGTTTGCCTCTAAATGATCTTTTTGTATTTGATTAATGGGTCTTGCCTTTTCATTTTTGTTGGTTTATATATGTAGACAATGATGTAGATGAAACTGATGTTTCAAAGTGGAAAAAGTTGGATTGCAGGTTCTTGGGGATAACTCGAACAGTGGTATCCTCGTCCCATTTGTTTACATTATCACTCGCTACACCCCTTGCATGTGGTCTTAACTCTTAAGTACTTTCTTTTCACTAGTTGTACACTTTAAGTTTTTCAATGGTAGATAAATCATTTCATATGTAATGCTAGTTTGTACACTTTAAATATATGTCCATCGTATCTGCAATTGCTTTTATGGAAAATAAGGAGACTTTGAAGCTCCTTCTTACTGGGCCGTATTAAGTATGGTCATGCTTGCTTGTTTTCAGGTTTGAAAGTTTGTACAACGGATGAGAAGGAATTATTAATGGAACCATTGTTCAAATGGGCTGGGAATCCTAACATACATGTAGTTGCTAAGGTGTTTGGGTTGAGACCCACTGTTCAGGTTTGTATGTCTGCTTACTACACCGTAAAACAAATGAGCCCGTGGGGATAGAATGCATGCAAACCTTTCCTCGATCAAAAAGAGTAGAGCAGATGTTTTTATGAAGACACTTGATGTCTTTAAAAAAGTTCACTTTACAAGCCAAGGGTTATCAACATAAATTGATACTATTAGTCTTCAAAAAATGGTTTTCTTTTTTCAGGTGGTCGATTTGCAAGTTTTTGCTTCGCCTTGTATCACCTAAATCCATTGGTTCCGAGATTCCCATGCCTTTGTCTGTAACACCTGTAATTTCATAATGTATCATCAACGGTGTTACGAGAGTCGTTTGGCTCTTGGGTCGTTAAAGTACCGGGAAATCAGGTAAGTTCATAATTGAATCATCGGGAATCGAATCAGGTGCGAACGTCATGAAAGAACCGAGTCTTGGGGCTGCCGCGGGTTGTGGCGCGACTTGGAGTTGCGGCATAAGTCGCGTAACTCACTGGATGTGAGTTTTCAGGACACAGGCGACTTGCGCCGCAACTTGCAAGTCGCGGCATAAGTCGTGGAAGCCATCTGATGGGTTTTAATCGCGATTTTAGGGCTTCAACCTCATTTCTCTCTTATCTTCTCCTTCCCATAGTCGTTTGGAGCGATTCTTGAACCTAGGGTTCGCCTTTTGGAGCTTTTCAAGTAGAGAAGGAAGTAGATTGAAGTCTTTGGGTGAATCCAAGAGTTTATGATCAAGGTAATCTACCCCTCTTTCCATCTTTAAAGTTAGGATTTGGTGTTCTTCATCTTGTTTTGCATTCCTAGAATTAGTATAACTTTGTAGATGTTTGTGGTAGTGAACCTATAGAAAGCTTGGAGCTAGTGGAAGGATTCAAGATCTTCTCTTCTAAGGAACTCAAGTTGTGGGTAAAACCTAGATTTAGTCTAAATCTAGCAAGGTGAATTCTAGTTGCTTTGAAAAACTATATACATATCAAAATGCACATATTTTGGGTTTTAAAAGTATATCCATGGGTTTGCTTCATTTTGAGAAGTTTTGTAGACATTTGTACACTTGCACATATTTGGGTTTCAAATGTTTGAAAATGGTTTACAATAATACATGAGATGTTGGAGTTATCAAAAAGGGGATTTTAATCCACCAATCATGTTCCTTGACTATTTGATAAATGTGGGTATTATGTTGCTTTGGGTCCTATTATGGGAAGATTTGGAGTACAAATGGTTTTAAATGAGATTTTAGTGTGTGTTAGAGATTTTAAAGAACAGTTACTGAAATATGGTCAATCGGGGCTTTACTCAATCTACGGGTTTTATATTAGAAAACTTTAACTCCTTTGACTTTAAAAGTGTGAGTTGTTGGAACGGTTACCTTTTAAATCGGGAATATTTGGTAAAGTTGTAAATCGGCTTATATAGCCATATTGGCTCTATTTGAGTATCAAAGGTTTTATGAGGCCTTTCGGCTTGAATCGTACACTAACGAGTTTTGGGACGTTGTCCGGGTTAAACGGCTCCTTATGGAGTGCTTTATGAAAATACAATTATTATACCAATATTGGTTATTACATGTTTGGATACGTTAGTTCATTCATATGGAGTCATGTAATGTTTAGACTGTAATGCATTGGATCCATAGGCATATGAGTCGTCATGTTCATCATGGAGTTTTAATGTCCATGTTTGAGTCTAGTGAGTGGTCCCCAAGTCATGTTGATTATGTAAGCTTGAGGTGGTGCTCTGCAGAGCCGTATACGGAGCTAAGTCTTGCGGTGGTAGCTCGGATGAGCCGTATACGGGGACTTGTGACTTTGTGGTGAGACTCATCTAGAGGTCGAGTAGACACTAGGATCAGTGGTGTCTTGCGGTGGTAGCTCGGATGAGCCGTATACGGGGAACCATGGTCTTATGTGAAACTCGTGAACGTCGATACGTGGCTTAACTTTGTGTGCCTGTCACATACGATGGAATCGGGTATCCCCCGTCACTGAAAGGTGTTATCTTGGGTATTCCCGTATCCATGCCTTCGGTGTTAAAACGTACCATTTCAATTACACAATGAGTCTTTTGGAGAAATACCGTGTGGGTGCGTTTTGGGGAAGTTTAGGCGTCGGTTGTTTATTATTTAAAATGGGTGATTGGAAATGTGAAGGAACGTGTTATGTCAATAAAGCCACTTTACAATCAGCATTTCTAAAATGGCCTATTCAAAGTAAAATGTTTACTTTAAATGTTTTATGATTTATATGATGAAAACTGCTTTAACTCACTAGGAGTTAAGTCTAACACTTTTTCTTTTCGACATGTATATTAGGTCTTAGATAGATCTGAGTGGCGAGTGGAGCTTGGTAGAAGTTCCGGTAGGATGACGGTAGAGATATCGTCACGTTTGGTGAAGATAGCGGATTTGGTGGTTTTAGTAGCACCCGACTAATGTTGTCCCTAGTTTGTGGGACTAGATAGTTCCGTTAGAACCCTGATACATTGTTGTAAAGATTCTCCTTTGTATCTTTAGATTCTTGACGTTTCAAAGCTTTGTATTTTTGAGTTTTTGGAAGGTTTATTTTGTCTGCTATTTTCGAATTTTAAGGGTGTTACATTGTCAAATTTATGTATCTCTGTCAAATTTATGCATCCCTCATTGTGAAGGTAAAAAGGAATATACTTAAAATCTTATATTATCATTGTAAATATATCGTTACCCATCGGAGATAAATTACAGTTTGCACCAAATTTTACTATTTTCTTATGGAGATGATATAAAATTTGGTGTTACCCATTGAAGATGCCATTTTTAGACGCCAACATCAAAATCCTGATCTTAGAAAAGGTTTCACTTTGAACTTTAGAATTTCAAATTTGATGAACTTTTAGCTTTTTAATCTCCATTACATTCTTGTTCTAACACCCTTATGTAATTCAACATAATTACGAAATCTACAATTTTTGTTCAATTTTGAAGTTACAAAGTGATTCATGTGATCCTGGCACTTCCAAAGCTGACTCCTTTTTATGGGATTAAAGCAGCAGTTCCGATAGTTTAACGTTTATTAGTATTCAACTTTCTTTAAACTTTCAGGTACATGTTGATTTTGGAGTAAAACTACTCGAGGCCAATATTATGTCGATCCGTGGCTTGTACAAATTCATTCATGTATGTTCGTTTGATTTAAAGTTATTCGAGAATCAGATGGCACGTCAAACTTGTATGATCTTACACATTTTTTCTTCAGGAACTTATCAAATATCAGGTTGCAACTAGGTTTTTGTGGCCGAAAACACTTGAAGTACTAGCGCTCGGTCTTGCAAAGTAAGTACCTGTTAATGTTAACATTTGTGTTTGATATGCGGAAAAAGACCGTAAAAAAAACTTGTTGTCTCACGTTTGACACAATATTAGATCGGAGATGACAAGCCTTGAGTGGGACAAATGCATTTTTTTGTCCCATCATAATAGGTGGAACAAGAATAAGAGAAATGGACAACATCGGTATATTATTAAACGACACATGTCAAATTAAAATCTTAAAGCGTTCCACACTTCTTTCATCCACCTCACCGCCTACCTCACTTTTGCCCGTCGAGGCATATCTAGTCATACATACCAAGCACACTTTTACGGTCTGAATGACTAGTTTGAACGGAATATACCTTGCCATTTTGATGAGATATAGTCATGGGTTCAAATTCTTTTTGTTGATTCGAAACCTCAAAAAGTTTGAAATTTATAGATTGAGCAAAATCCCTCTTGCTATGAAAGTTATGTCCATCTTTCTTTTTCCACGAAAAAGTTTTGCTTTGTGTAGATACACAACCTCCTGAAGTTTGCAACTTAGAGTTACATATATACTTGTGTGTTTAAAGTTCCACTTGGTGTTAAGTCTAAAATGAAGTTTGGATATTTAATTATTTTGAAGTTGCACTAGGTGTTTAATTTTAGAAAAAGCTTGAATGTGGAGATTGTCAGGTTTCTGTTTTGGAAGTTGTTGCTGATAGAGAACATCAATATTTCAAGGTGATGTTGGTTCAATACCATTATCTACTTTGATTTGACGCTGTAGATTGTTCTTGTAGGAAAGTTACAAATGCTTGAATGATGCACTCGGTGGTACATCCTACTCATACTCATGGGACATATCGTACATTTGAGGTAAGTGAATCCATTGAATTCTTTTAATTAAGGGGCATCCCAAAATGGATTTCTTTTGCAATTTTAATGGCACTAAGGGAACATCTTAAATTGTAAAATCGAGAAGGTGTACAACTGCACTTCTATTTTTTGGCGGTTCATGTCTAAGTTGCAGCACAATTATGGGCGTGAGAAGAATAAGACAATTATAACATTTAAAACTACATCCACAAATACTAGTTATGAGTCTAAACTAAAGTCATCAAGAAAGCATACATGTTTGGATTACACAATAAATTATATTGAACATGGAGTAATTTATATTACCTCTTCACGCCAAAGCCCGACAACTGATGCATACACCTCAAAGCAATCTTTCTGGTATTCTATATGTTTTTTTCATCACTTCTTGCATTCAATTTTTTGTTTGTTTTGCAGGTAATCACTTCTTCTCTCCCAGCCTTATGAAAAACGCTATGTACAGTTGCAAGGGACATCTCAATGAACTACGAGATAGATCTCAAGCTTATATCTACTCTGACATTTGTTGGGCATTTTACCTTTGTGATGTTGGTATAGATCTGAAGCTTATATCCTTTAGTTACTTGCTGTAATATGGTATTAAAATGATAAGTTGGAAAAAGTGAGCTGTAATCTGGTATTAAAATGATAAGTTGGAAAAAGTGAGCGAGGAAAGAAGCCAACTTTAAATTCTTTTCGACTTTGAGGTCCTTTCTAGCTCCTACTCTGCTGCAGTCTCTATTAGAGTTTTTGTTATGTGTTTTACTTTGATTTTATTGATGTTATCATCTTGTGCTGAATTTTAATTGCGAACTGAAATGGTTGCGAATAGAGATTTCCCTCCACAATCCTTATATTTAGAACTAAAATCGGTTTGTGTTTGTCTATGGAGTAGGTCCTGGATGCAGGATATTAACAAATGTGATGAGAAGATACATCAAGAGTCAAGTTTCATATAGTGGGGTAGAAACGTACAAACTGTATGTCTAAGCAATAACAAGCCAAATAAGAGGAGACCCTTCTTTTACTTCATGCACATCATAGATTTCATTATCAACCGGAAACAAATAGTTATTCGAGATGTTAATTATAAACCATTGATGGATGAAAAGGCAATCATTTATTTTACTAGCAAAGAAGAAAAAAAGGTGCCAATTTAATGGCTTGATCAATTGTTCCAAACTTTTTTTGTGCATTGTGTATCATTAATTATATGGGTTGCTACGTGCTTCCATAAAAACTTGTAGTTGAGATTACATTTAATTTTTAATTTACTCCCTCCGTCCACAATCGAAGTGACACACAGTTTTAGATATACATAATTATTACACTTTTTTGTTAACCAAATGACATCTTTACCTCTATTTAGTTTTTCTCTTTTCACAAATCTTCAACATTTGTCCATTAATTAAGGGTAAGTTTGAGAATTTAGTTACTTACTTTTAAAAGGGGGCACTTATTTTGAGACAAATATAAATAGAACTATGGAAACTTATTTTGGGATGGAGGGAGTATGATTTACTTATTTCTTGATGTCTTCTTTAGACTTTTTGAAATGGTATCCTTTTTTTCTTCACAAGTGATTTTAAATGAGTAACAACATCCATTTCTTTGACCCTTTCACCAGTATTGCATTCCAAGTGTCAGTGTTAGGATCAACGTGAAATGATGAAGCTGACCGTGTTGGTCCAATGATGTTCCGTTGATGATCCGATCTCATTCTTCAAAACACCAAAAATAATCGTCATTGAAATATTGTAATTTTATTTATTATCAAACATAAATTTTAGATTTTTTAATGAAACAATTGCGTTAATTTTTTTATTCCTAGTAAATAGAAAAAAAAACATCTTGTGGAATTATACAGGTACACAACTAGTATATGTACAAAAACTACATACCCCAAAAGGCCCACACGTCAAGATCCAACCATTCCCATGTTCCATCCATCCCCAAGCTCCGACCATCTTCATCTTCATCTTCATCTTCATCCATCGCTCTCTCTCCATATCTTCATCTTCTCCAAAAAAAATAAAAAAATAAAAATAAACCGTAAACCATGATCATGCCTTCCTAACCAGTTAACCTAATTGGTTACGTTTATGTAAGTTGTGATCAGTTCTCATATTTTGAAGCCATAACTGATTATAACCGGGACCGAGACTATCTTAATCGGTTACTAGCACCCATGACCATAATTGGCTTGCCATAACCGGTTATAGGTCCTACGGTCTACCTTTTTACCCATCTCTATTGTTAACCCGGTGACCCAGTACAAGTTAGTGAAACTACCTTATATATACATACATATATATATATAGGGGTTGTTTAATTTGCAATCCTTAAAAAGGTTGCAAACCTTACAACCCATATTTTAACCGTCGGATTCATGATCAGCGGTTACAATAGATATGGGGCCCAATATTTTTAATTCAAAAAAAAAGAAAAATAAAAATAAAATAACCGTCGATCATGAATCCAACGGTTAAGATGTGGGTTGCAAGGGTTGCAACATTTTTAAGGGTTGCAAAATATCCTTCCACTATATATATATATATATATATATATATATATATAGTTATGATGAGTTTGTAGCACTATGACTATTGGTTACATTTAAGACACACAAACATAGTAAAACTGTGGCTATAAACTACTTATAGCTACATAAATTTTGTTTTAACGTGATCATTGATTACCTTAACCCACAAGAACTTATTTTAACCGTGATCTTAACAATACTTATTGCCATGCAAATCTCATATTAACTGTGGCCAAATCATTACATATAGTTATGCTTAATTTTAGAACCATGGCTACTACTTTTTTGTCATACAAAATGATAAAAACCATGGCCAATTCATCGCGTATGGTTACACTTAATTTATAACTGTGGCTATTAGTTAACTTTTGATCGCACACAACAATAATATTTTTGGCCATAAACTACTTATTAGCCACACTAACTTGATTGTTAGAAGCGTGACTAATGGTTACCTTTTAGCCACATATAACCTTCACCTTAGTTATACTTTTAGCCACATAAATTTCATATTATTCGTGACCAAATCATAACATATAGTTACACTTAAGTTTTAGGACGTAGCTATTAGTTACCTTTTGGTCACAAAAAATAATAAAATCAGTGGCAAATTCATTACATATGGTTACGCTTAAAATTTTAGACCGTGACAATTAGTTAACTTTTGATCACAAACAATAATAAAAATCATGGACATTAACTACTTATTAGTCACATGGAACTGAATTGTTGGAAGTGTGGCTATCGGTTACCTTTTAGCTACCAATTTAGTTTAAATGTAGCCTTAATTATACTTTTAGCTAACAAACTTCACAGTAACTGTTGCCAATTCATGACTTACATAATTTATAAAACCGTGACTGTTGGTTACCTTTTGGTGACACAAAATAATTAAAACCGTGACTATAAACACCTTTGACTTCTGGCTACGTTTAACAAATTTTCGTGACTATATATATATATATATATTTCTTTTAGCCGCGGAAAATTTGCTTCATGTGGCAATAATTCTGTCTATAGCCACAGACAATAACCGTCACAATATAAAGTCATGGCTCAAACAAAAACTGACACTATATGTCTATATATGGCCATGGTTTATGATCGTTATTGGCCACGGTAAAAAAAGCGTCACCATAGCGAACCATTTAGTCACAATTTTGTTAAACCCCAAGGCTTTATGTTTGGATGTGTTTGGTACTAGTCACAATTATTGAGTTGAAACGTGGATAAAAGAACACCCTAATTTTATTTATCACTTTTGGCCACACTTTTAAACCTAACTGTGGCCAACTTGTATTTCCAAAACCGTGGCAAAAAGTCATTTTTGTACTAGTGTATACACACAAGGATAAGTGATTGTAGTACTGAAATGAAACCGTTTGGATTAATTAACTTTTCCGAACTTGTGTATGTTAGCCAAGTCAAAGCATGAAATGAAACCTTGCAATTAAGTAATACAGGGTTGTGGACTGTCGTCAAGCAGGAGACTGATTCAGGGGCTTCAAGCAGATGCAATGAGGGGATCTATTTCGAAGGCAGCACAACAGCTACATGTTTGCAGCAATAGTGTGTGTGTGTATGTGTGTGTGCGCGCTGGAACATCAAGAGAAAGATGGTGATGCTGCAGGTTTATACAATTCAGATTCTGAAAAAAAAGGTCCTCCCTTAACCAGTCCAGATTCTCGATCAGTAAAACAAACGTAGACATGCAGATTATATAGAGGCTGTTTTTGTGAACACCCTCTGCTTGCAAAACAAAAAGTAACACACATAGACATGTATATACATTTATAACGAAACTTTAAACAAGGAAAATTCAAAGTGCTCACCTCAGCTCTGTATATATTGGTAATTTTGTCACATCACGACTATCGGGCTTTCTTTTAAAGATACACAAGGAACAATTCCAAGTGAAGCAGCTTCCTGAAGTGAAAAAGATATATAATGTAAGAGATAAAACAAAACCCGAAAAAGGACACCAAAGAACTAACTGTTGGCAAACCTCGAGCAAAGAAAATGCACCAGTAATTACTCCCAGATTCTCGATCAGTCTGGTTTTTAGGGATGAATCCTGAGGAAGCCGTAGGCATCCCAGGACATGTGATAAGCATCAACTGTTTCTCTATATACCAACCTTGTCCTCCAAAAAATCAAATCAGGAGCTGCTAAGCACCCCCTCCCCCCAAAAAATAACCCAACCATGTGATCCAGAAGGCACCAAAACATTGATTGGTTCAACCATATTCTCTTTTTCACAAGCATTTATGTAATAGCACCCTGCTGCATAATTTCAGTATTTTGCAAAGAAAATAATTTTGTTTTGTCAATCAAGGTATACTGGATAGAAATCAAGGTTCGATATTTAATGATATTCAAAATAACTACAGCATGCAAATGCAGCATCTAGACAACTGATATGGATACGTCGTATTATCTTTAGTTTGTATTGGTCAAGTTACACAAATACTCCCTGGACGATTGGCCAATCTACATTTTTTTAGTCCCTCGGGATTTCTAAATAGCCACCAGGTTGAACGCGACTTCCAAAGTCGCTCAACAAGTCCCATCGAACAGGGGAAAAGTTATGTACATTTGCAGTGACATGATCACGATAGTCGCATACCTAAATCTTCTTAACTATTAAGAGAGTAATTGAGTCCCCTTGACAAGGGCTTCTACATTGCCATCTATTTATACAAGTTACAAGAGAGTCCTATTGCAAATAAGAAATATCTATATATATATATATATAGAATCCTAATATAATTAGGAAAGATCTACTAAAGGATACACATCATAAATTAATAATATACGGGGAATAAATCCCATATTATATTCTATCATTAACATCCAAGCGACTTCTCAATACACTTATGGAGCATACAACTGTGAATCTGAAACTAGGCAAGATGTTGTGCAACCTTCCAGATCGCCCCTTTCGACCAGTCATTTTTAGTTCCAAATTAGAGCACAATTGGTAGCAACCCTAATAGAACAATACTCCCTTTGTTCATACACATACCATTACTCTTATCCTTCATGGCAAGTGACAGTGGATTCTCTCAGCTCCTCCGTCAGCGGTTTTTCCCGTTTTGGGTTTTCCACGTAAATCTCGGTGCAGACTTCTCTCCCTACTTACTTTATGATGCTTTTTATATTGTTTGTTATGTTTTGATGTTGTAGACTATATGCATGTTTAGAACACAACATATTCTACTCATGTGTTCAAATCGAGGTTCTCTGTGAGCACTACTTGCAATCGGGAACTAGATTGGTGCTTTGGTTGCATACTTGCATTTGGAGCATTGTTGTGACTTGAGCATTATTACTAGTGTGCACGTATTCATAACAATTGGTATCAGAGCTTTCGGGTTTGATAGTTTGGTTATGCGTTCTACTTGCTAGTTTTCATTATTATAGCATGAAGTATGATGTTCACAGGTTAGAGAGGAGCACTCGCTTCATCTTATGACAAGTAAATATTAGAGATGTGTTAGTCCAAAATGATTTAGAGGAAGCTTTGTTGGGATATGATACGATTCCGACTGACTGGCCAGATGAAAAGAAAAGAAAGAAAGATTCTATGTCACTATTGCAAATCTGACTCCACTTATCTAATGATGTTTTACAAGATGTTTTATTGGAAACAACCACAATGGGGTTATTGGTCAAGTTAGAACAGTTATGCATGACCAAGAGTTTTCCAAACAAGTTGTTTTGTAAAGTTATACTCTCATCGTCTATCTGAAGATGGATCATGAGTTTCTGAACACATCTCCAAGTTTAAGGAGATTGTATTTGACTTCAAGACCTTGGAAGTCAAGTATGAAGAAGATTTGGAGATCATTTTGTTGTGTTCGTTACGATCTTCTTTACATGGGTTTTAGAGATACAATATTCTATAGTTTATGGAGTTGTAAAATCCAAATTAAACAGAACACGAAAGAAATTGCAAAATGAATTTGGGCTCCATGACCTTGATGCCTTAGTTGGTGCATGCTCACCAACATCCACAATAATCAGACAAATTACCAAAGTAACAACTTCACCTGTCTTATATACATATACTATTTCTCTACTGTTCTGCAGCGAATATGAACATGCGAAGTTTTAAAAAGCGGAATCGGGCCTTGAGGAGTTTTCCCTTGACGAGGTGAGGTGTAAGCCTCGAGGCGGTCCGAGGCGTAACCCGAAGACGGATATATATATATATATATACACACACACTCAATATATACAAAGTGTGAGACTAGAGAAGAAATAATATATATATATATATATATATATATATATAATATATTATATACACACTCTTCGAAGTGGGAAATTGGAGAAGTGAGAAATAAAATACATATACATGACTTCAGATTGGGAGACTGGCAAAGACGTTGGAGATGTTAAATGAAACCTAGGAGAATACCTGCAAGAGAATAGGTTTATTTTATAAGAAGTAAAATCAGCAAGTCAATTTCTAAAATCTGAACCCTAATTTCTATACCCCACCTCAGCACCGCCTCAGTGGCTCGAGGCGTCCGACTCAACTAACCCAAGAGAGGTGCACCTCGAGGCGTACGCCTCGAACGCTTTTTAAAACCAGAACATGTTTATGCAACTATCTAAAGAAACAACAATATATAAGGATAAGTGATTGTAGTACTGAATAATGAAATGCAGTATCCTCATCCATTCCGATATTTCAATACAAGTTTAGTAATTGTAGGAGAGTTCTGCTTTACAACCTTTACACTCTACAAAGGGTACAGTTAAATCAACAACAAAAAGTAGGATATAATTTAAAATTCAGCACAAGGTAAGGGTGATGAATATAGTACTAGTACATAGTAAAACAGTTGTGAAGTTGGAAGGACCACTGCCACTTCATTAGTCACCATAAGATAATTATCCATGTGGGAAGTGGGTGTAATATCCGGATCCAAAATTTAATTAATTTTGGAGTTGAGTGAAAAGTTGACCTTTACCCAAAGTTCAAGGGGGTCAAATGTAACTTGGGTTATATAAATACAAATCAACTTTAGATATTTTCAAAATATCTCGTACTGATATTATTTTGAGATCTGAGAGAGAGAGAAGGAAGCAGGAAGAAGAAGGGATCGACTGTTTTCTTCAAATTAAGGTACGAATCTAGCTTAAAGCTTTGATCTGAGTGTTGTTAGTCGTATAGAATCTCGTTGTTAAGGTTTTTAACCGTTTCATTTCGAGATTTACGTATTTTGAGTTTTGGATCTGGGTTCTGGGAATGTCTCCGGCGTGTTCTTGGTAACCATCGTTTAGGACCGGGAAGAAGGTCTCGACCGGTACGTTGTGTCGACCGGTAGTAGGGCTCGACCGGTAGTAGGGCTCGACCGGTAAGACTCGACCGGTATGACTCGACCGGTAAGACTCGACCGGTATGACTCGACCGGTAAGACTCGACCGGTATGTGTCGACCGGTATGTGTCGACCGGTATGTTGATTTACCAGTATGTCGACCGGAGAGGGCCGGGCGATCGGGGAATTCTTCCCCATCGCACAGGGTTCTTCTGTTCTGATGTTTTAAACTTTAGTCAGAGGGATTTTCTGCGTTTAGCTTATCGATTTTATCGGTGCTATCGTAGGTAACGATCGTTAGAAACCGGGCCTTTAAGCAGGAAGAATTCCGAGGTGAGTCTTTTAAACTAAATCCGTCTGTATTACGAAAGCTATGCGATAAATGAATTTGTTTAAATGTGGAAAATCACGATTTTAATATGGCATATTGTTATTGGGTAATGTTTTCTAAATCCCATCATTTACAACTTTCTTTACAAGAATCAAGATTTATTGAATTGAACCATTGTTCATATGAATTGCTTATATGCTTGATTTAATGTCAGTATGATATAAAATGACATGCTTTGGCTTTGAGTCTTAGTGCAATGGATCCATAGGCACGGTGTTCCTATGTCCCCGTTTTGGGCATTTGGTTCACGTTTTAGCACGGAATAGGCATCGGGTGGCCATGATAAGTAAGGTGTGGGCCTATACGGTCGGGCAACGTCTCATGGTGCAGTAAGGTGTAATCCATTGTGTGCTGAGTTCCCCTGTTTTGGAACTCTCAAGAATAGATCCAGAGGGGTTGACTTGATGCTTTGAGCAATAGATCTAGAGGGGTTGAGCTCGTTATGTGATTTGGTGTTATTTGTACCATGTTTAATCACTAATGGTTTATTTGATTTCTTGACTTAGCTCATGGCTATACTCACCGCGTGACATCGATTTGGGTTTAGTACTCCCTTTTTAATTGGCTTGTTCTCACTAGGCTTTAGCCTAACACTTGCTCTTTGTTGTCATGTTGGCAGGTCATCTTAGCAGTGGGGCACGCCGGGACTGAGGGAACGACCTTGGGGTCGTGAGTGGTCTTTTTGAGGATATCTAGTGACCATCGTACAGTGATTTTTGAATATACACATTTTGGAAGGATAGCGACACCCGACCCTAATCTAGTTAATCATTGTAGATTAGTAGTTTGTCGTATTATGATTCATTATTGACCATGTTATGTATACCCTATACTCCGTTTGAGATATTTTGTATCTTGGTTTGGTTTTATCTATTTCATAGGCTTAGTCTATTGCAGAATTTTCGAATTTTATTTCCGCAAATTTTTAGGGTGTTACAAGTTGGTATCAGATCCTTGGTTTAAGTGAACTAGGTATGGCTGTAAGATGCCTAGACTTAAACTGAGACTATTAAGCTATGACTCGTGAGATGGGGTAGACCTTCTAAGATAGGATGGTCTTAGGGTCAACGGAAACTTGCACAAATTGAAAATTGTAATGATGATAATAAGAACTCTTACGTATTATGTGTTCATAATTTCACTTAGCTAACGTTATTATGAAAATGTTTTACGTGGGCATACTTAAATTACTGTTGTTATAATAATTGATAAGTGTAGTAGTACGTTCTTTGTGTTTTCCGTAATCCTTATCCCGTTCTTTTGCATGATTGCGTTCAGCAGAACCATGGTTAATACCAGGAATCGTCCGGAAGGTCAGGAGGCCGAAATACCTACGGCTGACCATCCGCTGGTGACTGTAGTGGGAGAAACCGCGCGTGTGGTTAATGTGCTGGGTGGAGGACCCGAGCACATTCCTCGACGCAATTTGGAGGCCGAAGAGCCTATTATTGAGGAAGTGACGGCAGAAACGAGAATGATGGACCGTATGATGTTGGCCATGAACAGGGCCATGGCGCAACAACAGGAAGTGTTCTTGAAACTTCTAGTGGACCGAGACGCCAACAACCGTAGGCCCGAAACAGTTGGCGAGAATGTGATCGTTGCGGGATCTGGTGGTATTGGACCTGTAATTTCCCCTGAGGTGACTGCAGCTCTGGGTGTCAGGCGAACGGCGCGGACTTGCACGTTCAAGGCTTTTCTGGGTTGCCGACCGCCAGAATTTAAGGGCTCGGACAATCCCCTAGATTGTATGGGCTGGGTTCGAGAGATGGAGCAAGCTTTTCGCTCAAGTGAATGTGGGGAGGAGCAGAGGGTTATTTTTGGTTCCCGAATGTTACGGGGTATGGCTCTTACTTGGTGGGACGTGTACTCTGCTTCGCTTGAGCCGACTATTCTGGATCAACTGTCTTGGTCTACCTTCAAAGAAAAACTGCTAGAGGAGTACTGTAATGAGAGGTCGTTGGACCGAATCACGGAGGAATTTCAGAACTTAAAGAAAGGGGGTATGTCTGTGAGGGAGTACAACCGTCTCTTCATGGACAAGCTGGGTTTTGTGGGACGCTTGGTCCCGACAGAGAAAGATAAGATCAAGGCTTACATCAAGGGCCTCCCATCGGACATGATGTTGATGGTGCGTGTAACAAAAACCTCCACCCTTCGGGAGGCAATGGAAGAAGCTCAACTTATGGAGGATGCTTACAGTCTCGGCAGGGATCAAAGTGGTCGCCAAGTCGAGAAGAGGAAATGGGAGGGAAGCTTGATGCCCTCAAAGAAACCTTATTATGCCAACAGCAGCGCTCAGCGGGGAGCCGACCCTAGACGTGATGCCAAGTGGTACTCCAAGTGCCGAAGAAAACATTTCGGTCCATGCAACTTTGTTCCCAGAGTGTGCTACAAGTGCGGAAAGACGGGTCACAGGTTTCGAGATTGCCCTCTTAAGGGGCAAATATGTTTCGAATGTAAGGAACCGGGGCACGTAAGGGCGGAATGCCCGAAACTCAAGACCGGAGGTTATGGCGGGAAGAAGTTGGAACCCCCGCGGTCGACCGGAAGGGCTTTTCAGATGACATCAGAGGAAGCTAAAGCATCGACCGATGTGGTGTCGGGTACGTTCTTTCTAAATTCCGTACCTACACGTATGTTATTTGATTTGGGTGCTAGCTACTCGTTTGTATCCGAATTGTTCTGTCAAAGGCTTGCTATGTCTAAGAGTATACTAGAGAATGCTATTGTTGTAGAAATAGCAAATGGAGGTCAAATTCTAATCCATAATATCATTAGAGATTGCATCTTAGAGCTTGAAGGAAAGAAATTTCCCATTAACTTATTGCCTATGCAAATTGGCGGATTCGATGTGGTTGTGGGTATGGATTGGTTATCAAAGAACCAAGCCGAAATTGTATGTTCCAAGAAACTGATTCGTTTACCCGTGGTAAACGGAGAAGCGACAATAATCTACGGCGAAAGAAGGAAAGGCGGTGTGGCGATTATTTCAGTGATCAAAGCTAGGAAGTGTTTGGCGAAAGGATGTTCATCTTTCCTGGCTTATGCTATCGACACCAAACTTGAACAACGGAAACTAGAAGATGTTAGGGTGGTGCGCGAGTTTCCCGATGTGTTTCCGGAAGACTTGCTCGGTTTGCCACCCGATCGTGTAGTGGACTTCCGTATTGACCTCATTCCTGGAGCGGCTCCAATTGCTCGAGCTCCTTATCGATTGGCTCCTACCGAAATGCAAGAAATGATGGCTCAACTCCAAGACCTTCTTGAGAAAGGTTTCATTCGACCGAGCTCGTCACCTTGGGGAGCTCCGGTTCTGTTCGTCAAGAAGAAGGACGGTGCAATGAGAATGTGTATCGACTACAGAGAATTGAACAAAGTGACGGTGAAGAACAGGTATCCACTTCCAAGAATCGACGATCTGTTCGATCAACTCCAGGGAGCAGGCTGTTTCTCAAAAATCGACCTTCGATCAGGGTATCACCAAGTGAAGGTAGCAAAGAGCGACATCCCAAAGACGACATTTAGAACACGCTATGGACACTACGAGTTTCTGGTGATGCCATTCGGCCTAACCAACGCACCGGCAATATTTATAGACTTGATGAACCGAGTGTGCCGACCGTTCCTTGACAAATCGGTAATCGTGTTCATCGACGACATCCTAGTTTACTCCAAGAATGAAGAAGAGCATGAGCAACATCTCCGTGAAGTGTTGGATGTGTTAAGGCGAGAAAGACTTTACGCGAAGTTTTCAAAGTGCGACTTTTGGCTCCCAGAGGTACAGTTTTTGGGGCATGTGGTTTCAAAGGAAGGAGTAAAAGTGGATCCCGCAATGATTGAGGCGATGACGAATTGGGAACCTCCCAAGAGTCCGTCTGAAATCCGAAGTTTCCTAGGCTTGGCAGGATACTACCGGAGATTCATACAAGACTTCTCGAAGATAGCCTCGTCACTGACGGCCTTGACCCGAAAGAACGTGAAATTTGTGTGGACCGAGAGGCAAGAAGAGGCGTTCCGCACCTTACAAAAGAAGCTTTGCGAAGCTCCTATCTTGTCCTTACCCGACGGGACGGAAGATTTTATGGTGTACAGCAATGCGTCAAAGATGGGTTTGGGTTGTGTCCTGATGCAAAGAGGGAAGGTGATCGCTTACGCATCAAGGCAACTTAAAGTGCACGAAATCAACTACCCTACTCATGACTTGGAATTGGCAGCAGTGGTGTTTGCACTGAAATTGTGGTGACACTACCTTTACGATACGAAATGTACTCTTTACACCGATCACAAGAGTTTGAGGCATATCTTTGATCAGAAAGAGCTAAACATGAGGCAGCGGAGATGGTTGGAGTTGTTGAAGGATTATGACTGTGAGTTGCTCTACCATCCGGGTAAGGCAAACGTTGTTGCCAACGCTTTGAGTCGGAAAATCTGCGGAGGAAATTCTCGTGCTACCTTGGCACGGATTGAATTAACTTCAACACTCATTGACAGAATCAATAAATCGCAAGTCGAAGCCTTGCTCGAAGAAAATCTCAAAGGAGAAGTCATGGCAAAACAACACCTTTTGTTGACTGAAGATAGTCGAGGGGTGAAACTTTTCAATGGGCGAATTTGGGTGCCTAAGATTGGGGGTATTAGAGAACTTCTTCTCGAGGATGCCCACAAGTCAAAATACTCCATTCACCCAGGAAGCACGAAAATGTATCGAGATTTGAAATTGCATTACTGGTGGCCAATCATGAAGCTTGATGTGGCGCACTATGTGGAGCAGTGCGTAGTTTGCTTGCAAGTAAAGGCTGAACACCAAAGACCTTACGGAAGTTTGCAATCCTTGGAAATTCCGGAATGGAAATGGGAACACATCACGATGGATTTCGTGACAAAGCTGCCAAGGACCTTGAAAGGTCACGACACCATTTGGGTTATAGTAGACTGCTTGACCAAAAGCGCTCATTTCTTGGTCATGCGGGAGACCTTACCAATGGATAAATTGGCGAAGTTGTACATCGATGAAGTAATATCCCGACACGGTGTGCCGCTATCTATTGTCTCTGATCGGGATAGTCGGTTTTGGGACGGTTTACAAAAGGAATTGGGTACACGTGTGAAGTTGAGCACGGCCTACCATCCTCAAACTGACGGCCAAAGCGAGAGGACAATACAGACTCTAGAAGACATGTTAAGATCGTGTGTGATCGATTTTGGGGGTAGTTGGGATACGCACCTACCTTTGGTAGAGTTCGCATACAACAATAGCTACCACTCAAGTATTGGAATGGCACCGTTTGAGGCTTTATACGGTCGCAAGTGTCGAACTCCCGTGTGTTGGCTTGAAGCAGGGGAGAAACAATTTACCGGACCCGAAATCGTACAAGTAACTACCGACAAGGTCAACCAGATTAGAGAAAGGTTAAAAGCAGCTCAAGATCGTCAGAGGATGTATGCAAACAAGCGGAGGAAACCGATAGTGTTTCAAGTGGGAGACAAGGTTATGTTAAAAGTCTCGCCCTGGAAAGGGGTGGTCCGCTTCGGAAAGAAAGAAAAGTTGAGACCGAGGTTCGTTGGACCATTCACAATTGTAGCACGTGTTGGTGAAGTGTCCTACAAGCTTGACCTACCCGAGGACTTGCGTGGGATCCATCCCACCTTTCATGTGTCAAATTTGAAAAAGTGCTTGGCAGAAGCAGATGTGGTGATCTCTTTAGGCGACATCCAAGTGGATGAGAAATTGAGCTATGTTGAGGAACCGATAGCCATTACGGACCTCAAGGTGAAGAAGTTAAGAAACAAGGAGATTCGACTGGTGAAAGTACAGTGGAAGTTTCATAAGGGACAGGAGTCAACGTGGGAAGTAGAGGCTGATATGAGATCTCAGTATCCCGTCTTTTCGTCAATGGAATTCCGGGGACGGAATTCTCTTGAGGGGGGGATATTGTAATATCCGGATCCAAAATTTAATTAATTTTGGAGTTGGGTGAAAAGTTGACCTTTACCCAAAGTTCAAGGGGGTCAAATGTAACTTGGATTATATAAATACAAATCAACTTTAGATATTTTCAAAATATCTCTGTACTGATATTATTTTGAGATCTGAGAGAGAGAGAAGGAAGCAGGAAGAAGAAGGGATCGACTGTTTTCTTCAAATCAAGGTACGAATCTAGCTTAAAGCTTTGATCTGAGTGTTGTTAGCCGTATAGAATCTCGTTGTTAAGGTTTTTAACCGTTTCATTTCGAGATTTACGTATTTTGAGTTTTGGATCTGGGTTCTGGGAATGTCTCCGGCGTGTTCTTGGTAACCATCGTTTAGGACCGGGAAGAAGGTCTCGACCGGTACGTTGTGTCGACCGGTAGTAGGGCTCGACCGGTAAGACTCGACCGGTATGACTCGACCGGTAAGACTCGACCGGTATGACTCGACCGGTATGTGTCGACCGGTATGTGTCGACCGGTATGTTGATTTACCAGTATGTCGACCGGAGAGGGCCGGGCGATCGGGGAATTCTTCCCCATCGCACAGGGTTCTTCTGTTCTGATGTTTTAAACTTTAGTCAGAGGGATTTTTTGCGTTTAGCTTATCGATTTTATCGGTGCTATCGTAGGTAGCGATCGTTAGAAATCGGGCCTTTAAGCAGGAAGAATTCTGAGGTGAGTCTTTTAAACTAAATCCGTCTGTATTACGAAAGCTATGTGATAAATGAATTTGTTTAAATGTGAAAAATCACGATTTTAATATGGCATATTGTTATTGGGTAATGTTTTCTAAATCCCATCATTTACAACTTTCTTTACAAGAATCAAGATTTATTGAATTGAACCATTGTTCATATGAATTGCTTATATGCTTGATTTAATGTCAGTATGATATAAAATGACATGCTTTGGCTTTGAGTCTTAGTGCAATGGATCCATAGGCACGGTGTTCCTATGTCCCCGTTTTGGGCATTTGGTTCACGTTTTAGCACGGAATAGGCATCGGGTTACCATGATAAGTAAGGTGTGGGCCTATACGGTCGGGCAACGTCTCATGGTGCAATAAGGTGTAATTCCATTGTGTGCTGAGTTCCCCTGTTTTGGAACTCTCAAGAATAGATCCAGAGGGGTTGACTTGATGCTTTGAGCAATAGATCTAGAGGGGTTGAGCTCGTTATGTGATTTGGTGTTATTTGTACCATGTTTAATCACTAATGGTTTATTTGATTTCTTGACTTAGCTCATGGCTATACTCACCGCGTGACATCGATTTGGGTTTAGTACTCCCTTTTTAATTGGCTTGTTCTCACTAGGCTTTAGCCTAACACTTGCTCTTGGTTGTCATGTTGGCAGGTCATCTTAGCAGTGGGGCACGCCGGGACTGAGGGAACGACCTTGGGGTCGTGAGTGGTCTTTTTGAGGATATCTAGTGACCATCATACAGTGATTTTTGAAGATAACATTTTGGAAGGATAGCGACACCCGACCCTAATCTAGTTAATCATTGTAGATTAGTAGGTTGTCGTATTATGCTTCATTATTGACCATGTTATGTATACCCTATACTCCGTTTGAGATATTTTGTATCTTGGTTTGGTTTTATCTATTTCACAGGCTTAGTCTATTGCAGAATTTTCGAATTTTATTTCCGCAAATTTTTAGGGTGTTACAGTGGGGAAGCGAACTACACTTACACAAGGCACTAATTAACGCATTCATCATCGACACCGCTGGTTTCATCCCCAAATTTCTGAAACTCAAGCTGGCAAATGGAAGTAACAAGATTTTGCAATCTGTAAAAAAATATATATGGTTAGATGAAGAACTTTATCTACATATCTTTGACCTCATAAATTCCATAGGCACCAAATGCTTTGGCACAACCATCAATAAGTGCACCATATGTGTGAACATTTGGCTCAACTCCAAGGTAAAACCTATAACAGTACAACAAATTATGTCATAAAAACTAGTATATGATTATTATATACATAGATATCCATATGCAAATATATATAAAATGAGCTGAAGTTCAATATTCTTTGCAGGAGAAGGAAAACTATAATGTGGATCCGACCTACAGGTGCTCATGTTTTGCACATAGACTGCCAATCACAATTCACATGGGAGAGGTTTCTGGACCTTAACAGAATAATAAATACACAAATATATTGATACATCACAGCAATCTCTTTTTCAAACCACAAAAAGCATCTGAATCCCAATTATACTCATCTTGCATCTCGAGACTCCCACAACGCCAAATAGCATAATATAAAGGGGAAAGAAGAATTCATACCTTAAACATTGTATCAACCTTTATACGCTTCGCACAAGTAGAAATTAGAGTAGTATAGAGTTTGCAATCAGCTTTTAATCCAGCTTTCTTGACAAGTTGCAAAACCTCCTAAAATACAAGATATCATGAAGAATAGGAAGATAATGACGGTGTACTAGATGTATTGATTGCATGCTCCAATTTAATCAATGTATGATTCTAACAAGAAGAAAATTGTAAATCTTGAGAGCATGCACAAACAGACATAAGCATATTAAATGTGCTCAAGGTCGGATTTGGAATGTGATTGATAAAACGGGAAGCTTCCTTCACAGCTTTCTGACTTCTACACACCCTCGGAGAAACCCCATATGGTAAACCTAAAACCATGATCTTTTATAGCATTAATGATACAAATTAATCCAAAAAAACAAGCCTTTATCCAAACTTAGTAGGGTATTATGCTATTTTTAATGAAACCAATTAATATGATGGTAATCCAACCAAGGGTTAAAAAGAGGCATCCTTACATTATTCATGTCTAATAAACCTTTTCTTTCCAGATATTCATTCAAGCTTTTCTAAGCAGTCAGTTGAAGAAATTAAATAAATTGTACATGAACCTTAAATACACACAAGTACTATTAGCTTATATGGAAAATAGTTACTAAAAATGCTTGCAACATTCAAACTACTACTGAAACATCCATCAACTAATCCTCTGTTCATGTCAAATAAACATTTCAATTGTATGAGCTAGCTAGCAATGGTGGGAATGGAAGTAGTACAATTATAGTATAAATTATCAACACGAGGGTGTTAGTTACCTGCCCTCTTTGAGAAAGCGATGGTAAGCACGTAACTGCTGTGAGAAACAATCTTTGCTGCTTGCTTGTTTCTTAAGTTGTGATATGGGGAACAAATATTTCAGATCATCCTTTGTCAGCATAGTTTTTTCTTTGTCACTGCAAGACACTCCCTTTTTTCCACAAGTCTCTCCTTCCATGAAGACTAGTTTCAGATTTTCCATGAGGTAACTAATTAATTAGCCTCAAACTTTTCTGAGAAATAAATTTAATTCTCATGTCAAGTTACTAACTGAGAATAGAGAGCCAAAATAATAAACAAAAACAAAAAAAGGCCTAAAATGTGGACCCTTTTTAAATTATAACCTGCAGCGTGAAGAAAGTCCTTTGCAGAAAATCTCTCATTTTGAGATATGGAACTACTTGCTAGCGAAGAAAAGCATTTATTTCCGGAAGAGGATATCTCAGGCCTTGCTGTACTACTAAGATTTTCCATTGAACTCATTGCATGTTGATTTGCCTTACAGAATGCCTGTAACCCGTTGTAGGTGGACTTCATAGCTGCAAAGCTATACCTACTTACGTCACGTTCTTTAGTGAGGCCATAGTTTTTCTCTACCATATATAACATTACCTTGAAGTTTTGTGTGACATTTTCTTCTACGTTTCAATAACTGACCTGTAGAGTAGAATAGGTCCTTTTGTTATTCAGTTGTTTCCCATTTGGCTATTTAATGCCCAGTTATGATTCAATAAAGTATCCAAGTATTCCGGTCCATATGTTACTTTCTTCTTGTTTGTTTCATCTTGCACAGACATGTGGTATCAGAGCCATCGAAAGAAAGAAGGCCTGGTGTGAGAACAAAGAATAGGACTGATACATGAGTGAAAAGAGAGATGTCGAATGAAGGACATAATTTGCTCAGCATTCGGGGACTATGACCACCGGAGGATGCTAATGGAGAATTTTACTTGGATCAAAAGAATGGTGGCATCTCATCGATCCAGAAGCAGACAGAGGCAGAGAAGACAGCAAGAGCAGAACTGAAGATCAAAGACCTTAAGGTTAAGAATTATTTATTCTTAGCCATTGACAAAAGCATTTTGAAGACCATACTCCAGAAGGAAACAGCCCGGGACCTTTGGGAGTCGATGAAGAAAAAGTACCAAGGGAGTACGTCGTAAGGTACAGAGATCGCAATTACAGGCACTTTGAAGTGAATTTGAGATTCTGGAGATGGAGGGGGGAGACCATCACAAAGTATTCTTCTCGTTGGTTGCAAACAACATGAAAGATTGAGTATTTGAAAGATACTCAAATACTCAAATGGACGAGGGAGACAACCGTTGAACAAGGCACTGATTGAGTGCTTCCATTGTCAATGCTCATGTAGAGTCACCCACTGGAGCATATACATTTAGGAGTGTTGAGTTTTCCTTACTAATCATCATGAAATATTCCACAGAGCAGACAACCCCTATGTTTATGTATGTGCATGCTCACCAACATCCACAATTAATAATCACACAAAGTAACAACTTCACCTGTCTTATCTACATATACTATTTCTCTAGTTTAGTGATTGTAAGAGAGTGCTGCTTTACAACCTTTACACTCTACAAAGGGTACAGTTAAATCAACAAAGAAAGTGGGAAAATATATAGGATATAATTTAAAATTCAGCACAAGGTAAGGGTGATGAATATATATAGTACTAGTACATAATAAAACAGCTGTGAAGCTGGAAGGACCACTGCAACTTCATTAGTCACCATAAGACAATTATCCATGTGGGAAGTGGGGAAGCCAACTACACTACAGGGCACTAATTAACGCATTTATCATCGACACCGCTGGTTTCATCCTCAAGTTTCTGATATAATTCCAGTGCCTCCTCTTGGCATGTGAATTGGGAATTATTTCAACATCGTTCGAACTAGTTCCATGGCATAAAAAACAAGAATTTTTTGCAAAATTGTAGGATCAAGAAGAATAAACTAAAAACATGTTTACTGTGAACCCGGTCTGTCTTAGCAGACAATGATCAGCACTGTCCTTTTTATTCCTTTCAGTTTTCTTTACATTGATTTCACATCTTTACAGAATATAATTTGGGGCAGACAAGAAAGGGCCTGATTCTAAAGAACATCATTTCATGTAATTTTGCTGAATTAATATAGATGTGCCTTGATATGTAGTAATAACTATTTTGAGTAAGCATTAATTTATATTGAAATACAAAATTCTCAGCAAACACAAAACAAACCATAAATGTAATTACCGCTATGGAAATCGTTACGGACAAAAACAAAGTGTTGGTAATATTGAAGCACAAATTAAGTCGTTAGCAAAAACAAAAAAGTACCAACTTCAAAACAAACCACACCACCTAAATCAATCTTTCGGAAACAAGACAAAAATTAAACTAGTAGTAAACAACTAATCCCTAATTTGAGTGGGAAGGTGATGGTACTTCTTCAAGGGTTTCATGAATCAACCTTGTCCTTCTCTTGTACATCTCAACCAACAAATCAATCAGATGTTTCCACCTCTTTTCCAGATCTAACTTTTTCTTCGAAGCCGGCACCAGTTCCATCACCAGATCAACAGGAAAACCATTATCTTTCATCTTTGCAACTTCTGTCATAACTATATCATACTTGCGTTTGTACTCCGTATCAATTAAGTTCGATCGTATTCTTACCTTTCTTCATCTCTAAGGTTCGTTTCTTCTCCTTATTTTCCTGTGCCGGTTTCTTCTCGTTGTCTTTCTCAACTCTCTTCACATTATGCATCTTAACTTTCTTCGCATGTGGCTGCTCTAGAAGTGTTGGTTTCTGCTCATTGTCTTTTGATTCAGCTTTAAGTTTAGCTTTTTCATCCTTCCCCATATCTTATCGGACAATTCATACACCTTGTATTCTTAGTCATTCATTGAAAAATTGTTACTTGTCAACCTTTTTAAATAACATGACTTTAACCGTCTTGCCTTATCATATAACTGAGATTCATTTACAGAGATACTCAGTTGCATGGAATCTTTCACTCTCCTCCAAAGAGCCTGAGTTCCAACGGTATCACCTTCTGTAACCAATACTTGTAATATCTTTTCTTCGTCTTCGAGACTAATTTTTTTTTTTAAATAACTTGTTTGCTACCCGGACATCGTGGTTAGGTTGTATCGAATTTTTCTTAGCTGTCTCGGTAACATCTTCAGATGCCAACCCCTTAAAATTCACAAATTTATAACATAGTAAGTGAACATCAAAGAACCATCGATTATAAATAAATAAATAAAAGCAACCAAGTTAAGTTAATCATGCAACTAACTGTGATTTAGAAAACATATAAACAATGAAAAAATAAGAGTGTAGTGTATATATTTGAAGATTACCTTTTGAATTGATATTGTTTTTTTGGTGTGATGACCATTCATGATCGTTTGTTCAGCTGAAGAACTCTCGTCTTCACTACTACTAACAGCTTTTGATTCATTGTGCTTAGTCTTTCCCTTGTTTGAAGGATTCTCGTTCGAAACAGATTCAGATTCAGATTCAGACCCTTGTTCCTCTGAAGAAGTCTCATCTTCAGATTCAGACTTGAGAACTACTTGATCTTGCTTTCTCTTTGATTTTCTTTCATGGTTCACATCTTCTGATGATGATCATGAACTTGCAGACATTTTATCCGAAATTTGATTATCAACTGTCAAAATGGAAGCAAAAACCTATTAGATTGAAAATGTAAAGAAACTTTGAAATTTATGAGAAAACTTAAAATTGTTTTTATCTGCCTTTCTCTCGATGATGTGCAGATTCATATATATACACAATTAAGATGGAATCCTAGTCTAGCACAAACTACTAAAACTAATCTCAAACACCACTAAGACTTATCTCAAATACAAAGAAGGACTTATCTTTATCTTATAATATAGGACTTATATTTATCTTATAATATATTCTCCAATAAAATGGATATAGAAATAAAAAATCATGTTCAAAAACCTAAAAATTACCAGTGCTAACCTGCTGATGATTGACGATGATGGTAAGAAAGAGAACGTGCCTTTATTATGCAGGAAGAATTAATTAAGGGGAGTGCTATTTGCACCAAAAATTATGTCAAAATCAGGTTAATTCATTCATTGGGAATGTAATTCATGTATTGGGAATGTAAAAAGAATATTTTGATGTTGATGTGTGTGAGAAGAAAATTAATGATGAAGGTGCATTTAGCAAAGTCAAATGGGCAATTAGCCTCCCCCATTAATTAATCGATGTAAGTAATAATGAGGATGTTTGGGAAGCTAAAAAACCCTCCGGATTCTAAAGTATTTTTCCTATGAAAACATTTGTTTTCATTAAGAGTGAATTGTGAATTTGGTCCATGTGGTTTAGTGATTTCTTTGACCATGGTCCTCATTCTATGTTTATTGTGGATTTGGTCCTTGTGGTATTCAATTTATTTTGGTAATGGTCCTTCTGACTAACACTTCCATTAACTTTGTTAAATCAATGACTATTTTAGCCATTTTACCTATTTTTTGTCCTTTTTTTATAAGAAAAATATAAACAATATTTTTATACACACATGCACACACACATGTATATAAATATATATATATATATATAACGATATTAAAATAAATAAAATAAGACATTATTGTATGATTTAATTGTTTAATTTTTTTTTAAATTAATTATATTAAATACGATTTAATTTTATTATTTTATTGTAATTGTGGAAAAATATATATAGTTTTATTGTTTTAATGTAATTAAAATTTCAAGATGATAAAATTATAGTTCATTTCTCAACGGTTTTCAATGATTTTTGGTGTTAAAATATCAACAATAAGTTTGTTTGTTGCAATGATAGTAAAAGAACAATATAATTAAATCGTCTCTAACTTAATTAAAATTTTAATTCAATAGATCAAATCATAAAACCATATTTTATTTTATTCGATCTAAATAAATAAGATATAGTTTTATGATCTGATTTGTTTAAATTGAAATTTTAATTACATTAAAACAATAAAACTATATCTTTTTTCACAATTACAATAAAATAATAAAATTAAATCGTATTTAATATAATTAATTTTAAAAAAATTAAACAATTAAATCATACAATAATGTCTTATTTTATTTATTTTAATATCGTTATATATATATATATATACATGTGTGTATGCATGTGTGTTTGTGTGTATAAAAATATTGTTTATATTTTTCTTATAAAAAAAGGACAAAAAATAGGCAAAATGACTAAAATGGTCCTTGATTTAACAAAGTTAATGGAAGTGTTAGTCAGAAGGACCATGACCAAAATAAATTGAATATCACAAGGGCCAAATCCACAATAAACATAAAATAAGGATCATGGTCAAAGAAATCACTAAACCACATGACCAAATCCACAATTCACTCTTTTATTAATGATAATAATTAATCTTTTCTACATATTATTATTTATTTATTGTTTTTCAGTCATCAATTTTCCACTAAATATCTTTCTTTTAACAATTAATTTAATTATATTTTATTTAAATCGATGGGTTAACAACACTGTTCTAAAAACCTCGTTACACAGCCGTCATGGCGCGCCATGGCACCAAGGCTTGTTAAGCCCGTGGCACGCCAAGGCCTAATGTGCAGTTATCGTAATGATATATTTGATTTTTATTTACGTTTTTAATGTCTTATTTGCAAGTTTTTAGTATATAACCTAATTTAACTTGCTTATTACTATTGACTCATTGAATAACACTACAAAACATACGTTTTTATATATAATATTATATATGAATTAGAAATTTGACGCCATAAGTCACGACTTGAAAACGTCATGGTTTCACCGTGGCTCCTAAGGCTTGAGACTTGGCCTCGCCGCCACGCCACGCCTCACGCCATTTAGAACCTTGGTTAACAGATTAAATCAGGGTCAGGAAGAAAAAAAGGTAAATTTAATAATTAATTGAGGTTGGATTCACATGCCAAAAAACATTTTCTCACTTTTTAAAGTTAACTAGAAGCATACTCGCACAATGCAGCGAGATACATCACGATTTTAATATTTCTTTTTATTTTTTGTTTTTTTATCGATTTACATTACGATTTTGGATGGTTTTTAGAGAGTGATAATGTTTTTTTTTTATAAATTTGTTTAATTTAGGCTTAATAATATAATGTTTTTTATATAAAAAAAATTAAGTAGTTTGTTAAAATTCATTAATTATCTTATATATTTTAAATTTTTTATATTTAAATTGGAGATGTTTATCCTGTTTTGATTATGTTTATCAGAATTCAAAGGGTTTGGAGATTAGAGATAAGGATTTTGGGGGATAAGAATGGAATTTATTAATGAGGGTTAAAAACATTTAAAAGTAGTACATATTGCTTCATTAGTTGTTTTTTAAGAGATTTTAAGTAGATTAACATTAAATAATAGTACATAATGCTTAATAGGTAATTTAGGCTTAATAATATAATGTTTTTTATATAAAAAAATTAAGTAGTTTGTTAAAATTCATTAATTATCTTATATATTTAAAATTTTTTATATTTAAATTGAGATGTTTATTCTGTTTTTAAAATTTTTTATATTTAAATTGATATGTTTATTCTGTTTTGATTATGTTTATCAGAATTCAAATTTCATAATTTTAGGCTTAATAATATAATTTTTTTATATAAAAAAATTAAGTAGTTTCTTAAAATTCATTAATTATCTTATATATTTAAAAAATTTTATATTTAAATTAAGATGTTTATCCTGTTTTGATTATGTTTATCAGGATTCAAATTTCATAATTTTAGGGTTTAGGGATTAGAGATAAGGATTTTGGGGATAAAGATAGAATTTATTAATTAGGGTTAAAAACTTTACAGGTAGTATATTAGACTTTATTAGTTATTTTTAAGAGATTTTAAGTAGATAGCTTTAAATGATAGTACATAAATCTTAATTATTTGTAATTAAGGGTTTTTTATGACATCTTTATAATATAGTATAGATAAAAATTAATATATTGATATAATATTTAAAGATTATAAGCATTTTAATTTTTAATTGTTCGACCCATTTTATTTTAACTAAGTTTCTTAGGTTTTAACCCATTTTAACTAAGCAATAAATCCTAAATATATTGAATATATTCTTTATTAGGATATAAATATTCTTTCCTTAAATATAAAACATATTATAAAAAATATATGTACACATATATAGGTAATTGATTATTTTATTTATAAGGATATAATTTTTTTTATTAGTAAAATCTCATTTAAACATGTTGTACATTAAAGAATACTATTTTATTATTTTTAGTTATTTAATATTTTCATTTGTATCGAATCTATTATATAATGTGAGATAAAAATTAAGATATGCTTGCAGGATTTTTTTTTTTTGATTTTTAAATAAATAAGAAATAAAATCCCACGAACAATAATAATTAATATCTTACAACTTATTCGATATTTTAAAATGGGTAAAATATTTATTTTAATAATAATTAAATATATTCATTTATAGAATATATATTTATATATATATATATATACTATATTATAAAGATGACATAAAAAACTCTTAATTACAACTCACTAAGCTTTATATACTATCATTTAAAGCTATCTACTTAAAATCTCTTAAAAATAACTATTAAAACTTAATGTATTACCTGTAAAGCTTTTAATCCTAATTAATATATTTCATCCTTATCCCCCAAAATCTTTATCTCTAATCCCCAAACCCTAAAATTATGAAATTTGAATTCTGATAAACATAATCAAATCAGGATAAACATCTCAATTTAAATATAAAATTTTTAAAATATATAAGATAATTAATGAGTTTTAACAAACTACTTAATTTTTTTTATATAAAAAACATTATATTGTTAATCCTAAATTAAATAAATTTATATATAAAAAAACCATTATCACTCAATAAAAACCATCCAAAATCGTACTGTAAATCAATAAAAAACAAAAAATAAAAATAAACATTAAAATAATGAATTTTAACAAACTACTTAATTTTTTTTATATAAAAAACATTATATTGTTAAGCCTAAATTAAACAAATTTATATATAAAAAGTCATTATCACTCAATAAAAACCATCCAAAATCGTACTGTAAATCAATAAAAAACAAAAAATAAAAATAAACATTAAAATCGTGATGTATTAATCATTATGTACTATTATTTAATGTTAATCTACTTAAAATCTCTTAAAAAACAGTTAATGAAGCAATATGTACTACTTTTAAATGTTTTTAACCATAATTAATAAATTTCATCCTTATCCCCCAAAATCCTTATCTCTAATCTCCAAATCCTAAAATTATGAAATTTGAATTCTGATAAAATAATCAAAACAGGATAAACATCTCAATTTAAATATAAATTTTTTAAAATATATAAGATAATTAATGAGTTTTAACAAACTACTTAATTTTTTTATATAAAAAACATTATATTGTTAATCCTAAATTAAACAAATTTATATATAAAAAATCATTATCACTCAATAAAAATCATCCAAAATCGTACTGTAAATCAATAAAAAACAAAAAATAAAAATAAACATTAAAATCGTGATGTATCTCGCTGCATTGCGCGAGTACGCTTCTAGTATATATATAGAAGGAGGATCAAACGAAACAATAATTATTTAAAAGAACACGAGAACTAACAAAATCATTGGTGATTTTACATTAACGTGCAAAAAAACCACGCGGACCTGAAGCCCCAAAGTCCTTTTTTTTGTGTGTTAATGTAAAATCACTAATGATTTTGTTAGCTCTTGTGTTCTTTTAAATAGGTATTGTTCTCGTTTGAACCCGACTCTCTATATCTATACTATATTATAAAGATGACATAAAAAACTCTTAAAACAAGTCTTAAAGCTTAATGTACCGCTATTTAATGTTAATTACTTAAAAAACATCCATTAAAGCTGTATGTACTACATCTAATGCTATTTATTAATTTTTAATCATTATCTCTAACCATTTTAACTCTCTTAAAATCATTTCCCACTTTAACTCCCCTAAAATAACTCTTAACATAATTAAATATAGAATAAAAATCAAATTTTAAATATAAAAATATAAAATATAATTAAAAAAATCTAACAGAATATTTTATAAAAAAATATATTATTAAACCAAAATAAATTACATTATATTATTAAGTCTAAATTAAACAAATTTATATAAAAAAATCATTATCGCTCTCTCACAACCAACCAAAATCGTAATGTAAATCGACAAAAAATAGAAAATAAAATGAAACATAAAATCGTGATGTATCTAACGGCATTGCGCGAGTACACTTCTAGTATATATATAACAAGTCAAATTCCTTATTTATGTATATATTTTATAAAAATGGTTATGGTATATATTTATATAAAATAGGAAAGTACTACGATATTGAGGTTTGTGGTCAAGACTAAGGATCGTGTGAGAAAAGAGTTAAAATAATAAGGTAAGAAGAGATCTAGATTCTAGACCATTGATTATTTTTAATCGCAAACTCGCCCATTAATCGTGCTTGATACAAGAATTTATTTGGTGCAAGGGTGGAGATGTCTCCTTACCCTTCTCACCATAACTTTTATTCTCACCGGAACTCAACTCTCGTGGTCAATCCCTCGCTAATTAGCGAGGGATGAGGGTCGTTGTTATGTCTATCGCTAATAGTTTTTTTTATTAGTGTCATAGAGTTGTATTATATACCTTATTAATTGTCTTCCACTAACAATATTGTTATAATAGATAGGTGTGAGTAATTAATTAAAAAGGTGAAAAGTATAAAAATGACCGGTACAAGTTGAGGAGGACATTAGACGAATGCTTATGATTTTATTGCCATTAATATTTTGATATAATTGCACGAAATCAATGACATATAAGATTTTGGTTGGCTATATTTTCAAATAAAAAAATGGAAGAAGCTAATTAACTTGGTGAAAATGTATGATTCTTGTTTTTGCTTTGGTATTCTCCTTAAGCTTTTAAGAAGTTAATTCATCTTTTACACTTGATAACTCATACGGGTTCGTTTTTTCTAAATAACAAGTATTATTCACTACAAAAAAAAAAAAGTGAGTTTCAGTGACGCTGACGCACCGTTTAGCGAAAAGAAGGTTCCGGGGATAAATGGACTTTTAGCGACAACAAAAGTCGTTGCTATAACCCCTGTTTCTTGGGGTGATTTTTTAGTAGAACCATCAAAATATAATTGTTTAAAGGGTCAATATATCTTTTATTTCAGCATGCAGTAGCAACCTAAAGAGTTAGAAGATGCAAGGTTCTGAAAAAATGTTCCAAATCAAAATATATGAAGAAACAAAATAGAAAATCATAGACTATATACATATATACATATACAAACACATATATAGCATCGTCATAGTACGTAAGTCTGCTACACTCCTTGAGATTCAACACCTAAAATAAACCTTGTTATTATATATGCTCTTTATTGATCACTAGTGTTGGGCCCGTGCATTGCACGGGAGGATAAATTTTTTGTTGGAATATTGAACCGAGTTAAAATGAAACGTAATTTCTCTGTGAAAAACGAATGTATTTTCATAAGTGGTTAACTTGCATATATTTTTAATCGTTTGTTGTTATGAGTTTGTGCAATAATATTGGTAATAGTTTTGTATTATATTATTTAAAACTGAAAAGACATGTCTCACAACATATCACTATTATTGAAATAATTATAAATATGAACATACGTTTTTACAGATTTTGCAATTTTTCTGAAACCTCCTCGACAACACTTGACAATCACTTTGAACGTATAAATCTGTAGATTAATTAACAACATTCAACCCACATCAAATATGACAAAGTAAATAAATGATTTCTATCTTTTGTAACCGGCAACTCAACTGGTATAGTTCAAATTCACTCAGTACCACTTGAAAATTTATCTGACTATTGACTTCAAGACCTCATATTATTATCTTATTCCCCTACTTCGAAAAATATGATTGTGGGTTTTGAAAAATATAAACAAATCCTCAGTAAATAAAATAAAATATAAAAAAGTAGTTTTTTCAAAGAAACAAAAATATAGTGGAATATCTTTTGTTCAGTTGCAGGTTCCGCCATTGACACCCGACCGTTCGTCTTCTTCTTGTACTCGGATGATACATAGAGAAGCTATATATATTTATAGTGAATGTAGAGAATATTTTAAAATCTTTTATTTTCATTTTTGATTTTACATTTAAATGTAAATATATTAAAAATATGGAACAATATTTTTATATCTACATCGTTTCTATTTTATTTTCTTTACACTTGGTTAATTTGGAAAGTATTGCGGAATATTTTTATTTTAAAAAATACGCTAATTTATTAGTGTATCTCGTTATTTTTTATTTTTAATTCATATCAACCTTTTTTTTTCTTTTTCTTTTAAAGCTCGTGAAAAAAAAATACGTGTAGATTTTATATTATGCTAATATAAAATACGTGTAGATTTTATAAAATAAAATAGATTTTATATTAGCAAAAAAAATACGGAAGAAAAAAGAGTTTATATTACATCTCATTATGTAAAAAGATTTTATAAAATAAAATATGGAAAAATCATTAAGAGATGTAATATAAATAAATACTGAAGAAAAAAGATTTTATATTACATCTCATTAATATAGATTTAAATGTAAAATCTACATTTAAAATAGATTATGTTATAAAAAATCTATTTTATAAAATTCTCCACCGAAAAAATAAATATTTATATTAATAAATGAGTATACATTCCATAAATAGATGATTATGTGAGATACTGTGCTTGGAAAAGTTGTACTAAAACATTAAGAAATTGTAAATTAATTAATTGGCTTTAATTAGTTGTAACTTGTGCTTAAAATGTTGTAATTAAAAGTTTTTTATGCCGTTTTTATAATATAGTATAGAAATGAAAGGCGTGATATAATGTGAGATAAAAATTAAGATATGCTTGCAGGAATTTTTTTTTTATTTTTAAATAAATAAGAAATAAAATCCCACGAACAATAATAATTAATATCTTACAACTTATTCGATATTTTAAAATGGGTAAAATATTTATTTTAATAATAATTAAATATATTCATTTATAGAATATATATATATATATTTATATATATATATAGAGAGAGAGAAGGAGGATCAAACGAAACAATAAATATTTAAAATACTACGAGAACTAACAAAATCATGAGTGATTTTACATTAACGTGCAAAAAAGCCACGCGGACCTGAAGTCCCAAAGTCCTTTTTTCGTGTGTTAATGTAAAATCACTAATGATTTTGTTAGTTCTCGTGTTCTTTTAAATATGTATTGTTCTCGTTTGAACCCGACTCTATATATATATATAACAAGTCGAATTCCTTATTTATGTATATATTTTATAAAAATGGTTATGGTATATATTTATATAAAATAGGAAAGTATTACGATATTGAGGTTTGTGGTCAAGACTAAGGATCGTCAATCGTGTGAGAAAATAGTTAAAATCAATATATGTATATATATATAAAAGAATGAAGAAGAGAGACAGTCAAGGAGGGGCCTCCATGAAGACTTTAGATTTTTGTGGTGATTTTGAATTTTTTTTAAATAAAAATGATACATTAAATGACTAAAACTTTCATTTATTTATTATTTTTACTATTACTCCTATTTATCTATTACTTTTCATTTTTAAATTATAAAAACAACTTTTATTTATGTAATAAGCATATATTATTACTAACCTACCAATGTTTATAAATCAAAACTTATATTAAGTGAAAAATATTTAATATAATATATTTTAATAAGGTTTTTTTTCTTTTTGAATAAACTAACAATCAAAATATATATATATATATATATATATATATATATATACTAGTTATGTACTCGCACAATGCGACGGGATGTTAATGTTTTTTTATAAATTGATGATAGTGGAAACTCATGCAACCAATAACACGTTGTTAAACATATATATTATCAATATTCAAAATGTGGTCTTCAATTAATAAAATAATAACACATGATATGCAAGTTCTCAAAGAAAAAAAAAACTCTATTAAAAAAACTCTATTAAATATTTTTCACTTAATATAAGTTTTGATTTATAAACATTGTTAGGTTAGTAATAATATATGCTTATTAGATAAATAAGAGTTGTGTTTATAATTTAAAAATGAAAAGTAATAGATAAATAGGAGTAATAGTAAAAATAATAAATAAATGAAAAGTTTTAGTCATTTAATGTATCATTTTTATTTAAAAAAAATTCAAAATCACCACAAAATTTTAAAGACTTCATGGAGGCCTCTTCTTTTATATATATATATATATATATACAAAGTTATCAAATTCATGGGAGAAAATCCCCTAAATTGATAAATACCTAAAAATGTATTCATAACATATTCACTAAAAACACAATCACAAAACACAATATATGATACTGTAAAATAAAGTAAAAATTGAAAAAATTCATATAAATTCCTTTGAATCCATTTCAAACTTATTAAACACATGGCTTTTATTTGCTTCAAAACATCTTAAATCAAGACTCCAACCATAAATGGTACAATACACTAGCTTGATTTTCATTGCTAATGGGTTTAAAAAAGAACTCTTACCCTATCCTAAAGAATTATAGTTCAAATGTCTTACAACAATTATGTGCTTCATTTCTTTTCTAAAACTATCAATTTTACTTGGAGGTGTAAGTAACCAAATTCCGCAACAAGTACAACATGACAGGTTTATTTCTGATACCGCTCAACACCAACTCTATGTTCACGCGACAATGATTACAATCCAGCCTTCTCCATTTTCAAAATTTGGTTAAGCTAGATACATGTCATTATCTGCGTCACCAAAAATCGACTGATCAGAACATACATATAAAAATCTAGTATCGTTTGACTTTTGATGTCAAATATACTCCTTTTTGCATCCAAAATTAAGAAAACATTACCATGACATGAGAGGCAATCCTAACACGATGTACTCAAATCCCTGTATAGAACTTGGAGGGTCCCCGCATTCTAAATGTCCTATGTAAGAGTATTTCTTACGTCAAAGAACTCTCATATAAAATTCGCACCTACTATGGACTTTTTCTATAATACCAAAGGCCTAATCTAGGCATTTCTGATATAAGAGAATGTTGTTTTAGCCATTTAACTTTAAATGTATGCCAGTTTCTATTCTATGGGGAAATGCATTCATTTTGCCTTCAACCTTGCTGAACCAATATAGATATATGTCATGGCCTTTAAAAAACATAAGATGTCAAAAAACCAATCATAACAAGCAGTTCAAAAACAAATTGTTAAATTATGCTTCTTAGTATAAAATATGCAAGCTATATATTCAAAACAAATTGTACTTTAGCAGTACATAAACACAAAGTTTCACTACACATAATATAATAAATTTAAAATGCAAAATAATGCTTTTTTATTTTTAAAACAGATAAAATGTTAAAAAAAACTAAGTGCATCTCCAATGGTAGGTTCCTCAAATATTACTTTAAAGTGAAGTTTTTGTAATTTTTGTTTAAATGATAACTATTATAACCAAGTTTTGAGCATCTTCACCGTTTAATATAAACTTCTTTTTGCTCGGGATTTCTCTCCATCCAGATGCTATAAAGTCGATAAGCTTGTTTGTTGAGATTTTTGTTGTTCTATTTTGTGTTCTAAGAGTAGGAATAAGGTTGAAGTGTATTGGTCCGCCAGGTGTGTTTTTAAGAGTGTAGGTTGAAGACGGTTTTATCCACTAAAATGATGTATAAAGTTACATTAAATTAAAAAAAAACAATACAAATTTCATTCCTTCAAAATGATTTTTAGGTTTCTTATGATTATATGTAATAATATACATATTATGATTGAAAGTGAAACCCTGAAGATAATGAACAACAAAGAAGAAGCGGAATGTGAGCTTATGGAAATAAACTAAAATGACATAGTGCATCACCATCCACCAATCACTCATATCTACAATACAACACTCAGACCCGTTTATATGCATAATTGGGGGTATCATACAATAAGTTAATGCACTTTTTAGTTATCCCATAAAGTATTGAATTACTTGTGGCCACTGAGGACAAACTCAGGGCTGCATGCTTTAGCAGCTGGGCCAAAGGCCCTAATTGCCGGGGATTAGTCTGGGCCATAGGCCAGGATACCCTTTCCAAAAAAAAAGTATTGAATTCACAACAACTTTTCCAATTAGCTGTCAATATATGTCTGCTCTAATTGTTGCACCATCATTTGCTGAAAAGAAAGTTAAGTAGAAGAAAAATATAATTGTATCATATAACAGTTAAGCTAAGAATGCTTCCAACCTTCCCTCAAATTTATTTACTACATGGTATAAAGGCCACAATCAAAATCAAAGATACTTAAGTGCACAAAAGACAACTCCGAATGGTGATACTGTGAAATCACAATTGGCGGGGTGATTACTATATTTGAAGACACTTCTTGATTGGTGTTCTTTATTTCACTTCCGCAAAAAAACAATAATTCTTTTCCAAGAAAAAGCCAATGAAAAGGGTGGTCAAATCTTTGAACCATTGTAATCAGTTTTTTGTTGCAAAACGGCAATTCTTGCAAAAATGCAAGAAAATCACCAAGTTTTAAGGAGACAATTCTTGCATACTGTGGTTGTTAAAAAGTTAAACTACATGGTATATAACCTTCAAATTTAAGATACCTGGTTCTTGAAAACTTCAAATATAAAAAAATAATTAACAACATACAAGTTGATCAAGATCATGCATTAGAAGTTTCAAAAATAATATCATTTCCCAATTCAATTTCCCAAATCAACACCCATTTCACATTCATAAATATGTAGATTTCCGATCAAATTATGTATAAATTGCATTAATATCAAATAATAAAGCATACCCATATATAGAAAAACCTTGTTAACAATCAATTAGAAACAACAAGTGGAAGTGCATATGTACCTTATTAGGGATTTAAAGTCCAAACCCAGCTTTCATTCTTCAATTGAACAGGCAGAAAGAAGCTCCTTTTAGCTAAATCAACATCAAAAACATATGGGTAACTATCAACAAAATGAACAAAAGTACCAACTTTTTCAAACATTTTGCTACAATTTAAAAGAGCAATACAAATTATGGGTCATGGAGTCATGGACCCAGTAATTAAGAGATTTTAAGAGATTGTGGTTAAAAAAGTAGTACCATATGTTTTAGCAGTTGTATTTAAGACTTTTTAAAATCTGCTTTATAAGATAGTTTTTTAGAAGAGCTGCTTTCTTGATGCCTTTGCTTTATACCTTTATAAGATAGTTTAGCAATTTTCTTCCTAGGCGGTGCAGAGTTTATCTGTATATAGTTTAGCAATTTTCTAGGAAGAGAATCCTAGAAGAAAATTATCTGTATATTCTCTGCACCGCCTGCTTTCTTGATGGCCTCTGCACCACCTAAACTATTTGTGCTTTCTCAAAAACTTGGCCTCTGCTTTATAATATACTATAAATTGTTGGTACAAGAACATAGCTAAAAATTGACTTGTGTTATTATCAACAAAACAAAATGTGAAGATGGAGAACAAAATCCATATAAAAGTATTGAAATAATAGTTTGAAAGATTAAATTAACAGACCTGTATTTTGAGTTTCATGCTTCCATAAACTACTCCAACAGAGGAGGCAAACACACGAGTCACCTACAATTTAAAGATTTAAGACCCATAACAACCTCTTAGCATAAAATAAAATCCTCAAACTATAAGCAACTTCCACATAATAACAAAACAACTATATTGAAAAAAATAGAATATCTCCCAATGTTCTAACTATTGTACTTTGCTATTCGTTTATAAAGAACTAACATGCTTGCAAAAATACAATATTGGGAAAATTATTTTATCATAAAGTTGTGAAAAGAATACTCGGGTGGCTAGATGGCTAACCAAATTGTCTGTATTTTTTTGGAGGAAATGGTGTACTCTTTTAGTTACATTCCAGCAATTACACCCCAAGTTGTTAGCCATTGCCCGACAAACTTTCTTACCTACTTATTCAAGAAAACAATTGGATAAAAGAACAACTACAGTGAGTTCACAAAACTTGAAATTATAAGTGAAAAAAACCAATTGGAACCTGGAAGCAATTGCAGTACAAACCCATGCATCATCATAGACCCATACTCTTCCACTTTGTACAAAAGCTTCATAATTTCATCTTGTATAAAGAATTGCTAAACTGGTTTCTAGAATTTCATTGGCCTAGTGATTATAAAGAAACACAAAAGTAAGCAACAATTGATTATAGTACACAAGCAATAATCAAAAAACACCAATGATTTGATAAAAGAGAAACAACAATACAGTAATCTACTGAAGTACAAAATTTAAATTGAAAAAAACATCCCATTTGATCGCAAAAGTCAGCAGGAAGACAAAAACAAATTAAATAATAATAACTACAACTTACAAATCCAAAGAATTATTCCTACTTCAGAATTATAAAATTAATTTTTTTTCAAATGAATTAAGGAACCTACCGAATGCAATAGTAGCAGCCGTGACTGAGAGGCAAAAGAGGCGGACAGGGACGGCGGTGCAGAGCTTGAGAGAGGTGGCAAGATCGTCGAAATTAGCAATTGTAGCTGCAGCAGCTCTGCCGCCCAAGGCGGTGGCAGCAAAGGCAAGCTTCTATTTAGAAGGCCAAAAAGATCGCCGCATCGCCATGTTCGTCAGCCGGTGATTTTCCTCCTATAATTCAGATGTAACAGGGTATGAGCAAAAGTGAATAGAAGCAAAACCAAATCTTTTGGGAATATATTAAACCAAAATGCCATGAATGAATCAAGAAGAGGCGGGAACACCCATGATCACTGCCAGCGAATAGCTAGGTTTTTCTCGGTCTTTTTCCCTTTGGTTTTCCGTTGAATATAAAGAATACAGAAGAATAACCTCAAATTAGAGACGATTGAAGCTTCCATTAACTAAGAACAACTTCTGAAATTTTGATGTATCAATTTATTTAGAATCTAGGGTTCGTTTGTTACCTGCATTTGACGCCAATAAAAATAGAAGATAAAGGAGAGATTAGAGTTCCTATCACATGTTTGATTGTAGAAGACGAAGGGGGAGAAATTGCGATAAACAATTATGTGAGAGGATGAGGAAGAAGGTTTCGTTTGTTACCTGCATTTGGAAAAGTCTCGTCGGAGTTGAGGGGATTGGGAAGAGAGAAATAAAGAGACGGTAGGAACTGGGAGCTTGAATCGTTTCTTGGGAGAGGGAACAGTCACCTTGGGAAGGGAAGTATTAGAAGTCGCCGAATGCAGAATAGATGAAAAGGCTTTAATGATTTGTACATAATGCATAAAAAGTAGTAATTAAGAGATTTTAAGAGATTGTGCATTAAACAGTTGTACATTGTGCAACGAAACTTGTTTTTAAGAGATTTTCAAATCTGCTTTATAAGGTAGTATAGATAAAAGAAAGAAGAAGAGAGAGAGTCAAGGAGAGGCCTCCATGAAGGCTTTAGAATTTTGTGATGATTTTGAATTTTTTTAAATAAAAATGATACATTAATAAATGACTAAAACTTTTCATTTATTTATTATTTTTACTATTACTCCTATTTATCTATTACTTTTCATTTTTAAATTATAAACACTACTCTTATTTATCTAATAAGCATATATTATTACTAACCTAACAATGTTTATAAATCAAAACTTATATTAAGTGAAAAATATTTAATAGAGTTTTTTTTAATAGAGTTTTTTTTTTTCTTTTTGGATAAGCTAACAATCAATATATATATATATATATATATATATATATATATATATATATATATAAAAGGAAGAAGGGAGAGAGTCAAGGAGAGACCTACATGAAGGTTTTAAAATTTTGTGGTGATTTTGAATTTTTTTTAAATAAAAATGATACATTAAATGACTAAAACTTTTCATTTATTTATTATTTTTACTGTTACTCGTATTTATCTATTACTTTTCATTTTTAAATTATAAACACAACTCTTATTTATCTACTAGGCATATATTATTACTAACCTAACAATCAATCAATATATATATATATATATATATATATATATATAAGAAGGAAGAAGAGAGAGAGTCAAGGAGAGACCTCCATGAAGGCTTTAGATTTTTGTGGTGATTTTGAATTTTTTTTAAATAAAAATGATACATTAAATGACTAAAACTTTTCATTTATTTATTATTTTTACTATTACTCCTATTTATCTATTACTTTTCATTTTTAAATTATAAACACAACTCTTATTTATCTAATAAGCATATATTATTACTAACCTAACAATCATCAATATATATATATATATATATATATATATATATATATATATATAAAAGAAGGAAGAAGAGAGAGAGTGAATGCTTTAGAATTTTGTGGTGATTTTGAATTTTTTTTAAATAAAAATGATACATTAAATGACTAAAACTTTTCATTTATTTATTATTTTTACTATTACTCCTATTTATCTATTACTTTTCATTTTTAAATTATAAACACAACTCTTATTTATCTAATAAGCATATATTATTACTAACCTAACAATGTTTATAAATCAAAACTTATATTAAGTGAAAAATATTTAATATAGTATTTTTAATAGAGTTTTTTTTCCTTTTTGAATAAACTAACAATTTTTATAAATCATATTAAGCTAACAATGTGTAACACCCCGATTTTTGGTTTGGCCTGTTTTGAAGACGAATGGATCCAGTGTCCCGCGCGTGTTGCCGCGCGGCTTGGCCCGCGCCATGAGCTGACCAAAACAGTGAACGAGAAGAAAACCGGGTGAACAGTGCACTACGCGACTTATGCCGCGACTATGCCGCAACTTAGGGAAACGGGCGACTTATGCCGCGACTTATGGTCGTGGCATAACCCGCAAAATCCCCCTGGTCGAGCATAAAACCCGATTTCCAGCCCTAGAACTTCATTTCCTCATAACTTTTGTCTCATAACTCCGATTTTGATGATTCAAGTTGCCATGGTTTCGTTTTTGAGAGATATTCAAGGATATAGAAAGAGATTTGAAGTATATTGGAAGATACAAGGGTATTTTGTGGTGGTAAGTTCCTCATCTCTCTCAATGTTAAGCTAGGGTTTGATGGTTTCATCTTTTTCCCTTTCATCCTTCATCTTGGGTTTGATTTTGATGACTTGTGTGGTGAAGGTGATCTTGTAGATGTGTTGGATCTAAGATCTATGGAGGTTTCTTGGTGGTTCAAGCCTTCATCAATGGTGATTCAAGTTTTGGGGGTAAAACCTAGATTTAGCCTAAATCTAGCAATGCGAGTTCAAGTTGGATTGTGAAAACGTTGTACATGCCAAAAATGTTCATTTTAAAGTATTTACATGAAGTTTATTAAAAGTTGGGTATTTGAAGAGTTTAACTCATTTGGATTATTTGGTTTTATAAAATTTGTGAACCACCCACATTTGGGATTCTTGAACATTTTGGTGAATAAATCATGTTAATACACTCCCTAGATGATTTTATATATAAATGGAGTTCCTTTGATATAAATGTCCTTTTGTGCATTCGATTTTATAAATCGTTTGGTAAATGCATATTATTGTGTTATGAGACATTTGGAAAATATAAGGGTATAAGTTAATTTGGAAAATGGGTTGCCTCAACTAATGTTGAGTTTTGAACTAATCTTACTTTTGGCCGTTGTGTTTGCATATTCGTTGGTCAAACGTGTTTTAAATGTTTACATTGACTTTCATTTGGTGATTTAAGTAAACTGTCGAGCCTTTGCCCGATTTTGACTAAAATGAGTCTTGAGGACATTTGTCCGGTTTAATAGCCCGGGGTGGAAGTTTTGAGTATGATGGCGATTAATGTGCATCATTTGAGAATTACATGTTTTGGGTGCGTTGGTCATTCAATTGGAGTCATGTAATGTTTTAGACTGTAATGCAGTGGATCCATAGGCATATGAGTCGGTCTTTGTTATGTAAAAAGAAAATGGGCTATTATTTATATATTGGCCAGAATTAGTCTTGGGATCTCGAGGATAATACGGTGAGGGCTCGTGGAGTCCAAGACCCGGACCTGCATCCGCGAGTTAATTTATGTGCCTGTTTTTATGGGATAGTTATTTCCCATTTGTAGCTAGTCGAGACATTGGGTCCTCGGGGGCCTTTGGTACGGTTATGTGGGACCGGTTACTAGCCATGAACCGTAAATGTAATCCTAGCGAATGAGCATGATTAGGAATCCTCGGGGGGCCTCCCCCACATCTTAGTACGAGTCGGCGAGCTCGTGGCCATGGGTTCCTAGTATGGTGAGCTCAATAACTTGGAATGTGGCCTACTTGGTGTTCCGCCACTAGCCTTGGAATTCGGGTTTCCCCCGTCATCGAAAGGTGCTGTTTTGGGTATTTAATTTTATCCTTGTTTTCGGTGACGCTTCGAGTTTGGGTTATCTCCTTTATGCTTTAATTTTTGGAGACTTTAGTTTACTCACATTTTGGCCGTTGGTTTATAAAGTTTCATTCAAATTTCATTATTGGAGCATTTATATCTATTCATGTTTTTGAGTAATTGTTGGATTGCATTACTTCATGAAAGAAATGTTTGGCGTTGAGGCGTCCATTTATAAATTGCATATTAATGGAAAATGGTTCATTTTCATATTTAAGTATTTCATTTTAAAGGATCATGATTTAAATTGCATTATTTCCATTTAACGATCTTTATAATCATGATGAAAACTCTTGAACTCACTAGGCGTTAGCCTAACCTTTTTATTTGTCGGCATGTGCAACATGTTCTGGTTGGGAGTAGTTCTAGTGACACTGTAAAGCGAAGTGTGCTAGTCGTGTGTTCATGGAGTGTTTAGCTTGGAGAAGCCTTCCGCATTAATGATGGGATTAGCAACTCATTCTTGGGTTAAGTAACACTGTCATTAGTTTAGTCCTTGTATAAGATTGAAGTTTATAATTGTGGAGGTTAAATATAGAATACTATTTTGGAGTTTTATCTTTGCGGGATGAAGTTTTGAGATTTTAATTAGCTGCTCTTTTCAAAATTTGAGGGTGTAGCGCACCGGAGAAGAGAGAGAACCCATCTAGGGTTCCGGGTCGAGCTTTTCAGATGACAACCGATGAGGCCAAGGCATCCGCTGATGTGGTATCGGGTACGTTTCTTCTAAACTCCGTACCTGCTCGTGTACTGTTCGATTCGGGTGCCAGTTTCTCTTTTATATCTGAGTTGTTTCGTCAAAAGCTTGTTATGCCCACTAATAATCTAGAGAATGCGTTAGTGGTAGAAATAGCAAATGGTAGTCAAGTGTTGATCCGCGATGTTCTGAGGAAGTGTACTCTCGGTATCGAAGGGAGAGAATTCCCGATTGATTTGATGCCGATGATTATTGGAGGTTTTGATGTAGTGGTCGGCATGGATTGGTTAGCGAACAATCATGCCTAGATCGTATGTTCTAAGAAATTAATTCGACTTCCCAATCCTAGCGGTGAAGTTGTTGTGATCTATGGCGAGAAGAGGAAAGGTGAAGTGGCAATAATCACCATGGCAAAGGCGCACAAGTGCTTGGTGAAAGGATGCTCGTATTTCCTAGCCTACGTGATCGACGCCAAGCTAGAGAAGTCAAAGCTTGTTGATGTGAAGATAGTGCGGGAGTATCCCGATGTCTTTCCGGACGACTTGCCCGGGTTAGCACCCGATCGTCAAGTGGAGTTTATGATTGATCTCGTGCCGGGAGCGGCTCCTATTGCTAGAGCTCCTTACCGTTTGGCACCATCGGAGATGCAAGAGATGATGGCACAACTCCAAGAACTTTTGGAGAAGGGCTTCATAAGACTGAGCTCATCGCCTTGGGGAGCTCCGATCTTGTTTGTCAAGAAGAAGGATGGCACAATGAGAATGTGCATCGACTACCGTGAGTTGAACAAAGCAACGGTGAAGAACAAGTACCCGTTTCCAAGGATAGACGACTTGTTCGATCAACTCCAAGGAGCGGGGTGTTTTTCCAAGATCGACTTACGTTCGGGTTGTCACCAGGTGAAGGTGAGAGAAGAAGACGTTCCGAAGACCGCTTTTAGAACACGTTACGACCATTATGAGTTTCTTGTAATGCCTTTTGGCCTAACGAACGCACCGACGGTATTTATGGATTTGATGAATAGGGTGTGTCGACCATTCCTCGACAAGTCGGTCATCGTATTCATTGATGACATACTCGTGTACTTTAAGAGCGAGTTAGAGCACGAGCAACACCTTCGTGAAGTTCTAGAAGTGTTGAGAGAAGAAAGATTGTACGCCAAATTCTCAAAGTGCGACTTTTGGCTTGAGGAGGTACAATTCTTGGGTCACGTTGTCACTCGAGACGGAGTGAAAGTGGACCCCTCCAAGATTGAAGCCATGATGAATTGGGAGCCTCCCAAGAGTCCGTCCGAGATTCGAAGTTTCTTGGGTTTGGCGGGATATTACCGGAGATTTATTCAAGACTTTTTGAAAATCGCTTCTTCCTTGAAGGCTTTAACTCGGAAGAATGTGAAGTTCGATTGGACCGAAACGCAAGAGAAGGTGTTTCGGATTCTACAAAAGAAGTTGTGTGAAGCTCCAATCTTGTCGCTACCCGAACGGTCGGAAGACTTCGTGGTCTTTAGCGACGCTTCGAAAATGGGATTAGGTTGCGTGTTGATGCAAAGAGGCAAGGTAATCGCTTACGTCTCGAGGCAACTTAAAATACACGAGAAGAATTATCCTACCCACGATTTGGAGTTAGCGGTGGTGGTGTTCGCCTTGAAGCTTTGGCGACATTACCTCTATGGCACGAAATTTACACTCTACACGGATCATAAGAGCCTGAAGTATGTCTTTGATCAAAAAGAGTTAAACATGAGACAAAGGCGGTGGCTCGAATTACTCAAGGATTATGACTGTGAGTTGCTTTACCATCCCGGTAAGGCGAACGTAGTGGCCGATGCGTTAAGTCGGAAGGACTATAGCGGAAGTATTTGGGCTACTATTTCGAGAATCGAGCTAATGTCAAGTTTTGTTGAGAAGATCAAGACATCTCAAGTGGAAGCATTGTTGGAAGAAAATCTCAAGGAGGAAGTTATGACAAAGCAGCGTTTACTTTTAACGGAAGATAGCCGTGGGGTAAAACTGTTCAACGGTCGTATGTGGGTGCCTAAAGTTGGGGGTAACCGTGAATTACTTATTGAGGATGCCCACAAGTCCAAGTATTCCATTCATCCGGGAGGTACAAAGATGTACCGGGACTTGAAGTTGCATTATTGGTGGTCGGTAATGAAACTTGATGTGGCGCGTTATGTAGAGCCTTGTGTGACGTGCTTCCAAGTGAAGGCTGAACACCAACGACCGTATGGGAGTCTTCAGTCCTTAGAGATTCCCGAGTGGAAGTGGGAACATATTACCATGGACTTCATGACGAAGTTACCTAAAACTCTTCGAGGTCACGATACCATTTGGGTAATAGTCGATAGATTAACTAAGAGCGCTCACTTTTTGGCTATGCGCGAGACTTTACCGATGGACAAGTTAGCAAAACTTTACATCGATGAAGTGGTCTCGAGGCATGGAGCTCCCTTGTCTATCGTGTCGTATCACGATAGTCGGTTCACCTCGAATTTTTGGGATGGTTTTCAGAAAGAGCTCGGTACGCGAGTAAAGTTGAGTACGACTTATCATCCACAAACCGACGGTCAAAGCGAGAGAACGATCCAAACGTTGGAAGACATGTTGAGGTCTTGTGTCATCGATTTCAGGGGTAGTTGGGACTCTCACCTACCTTTGGTGGAGTTTGCTTACAACAATAGCTACCACTCGAGTATTGGGATGGCACCATTCGAGGCGTTATACGGGCGGAAGTGCCGAACTCCCGTGTGTTGGCTTGAAGCAGGAGAGAAGCAATTCGCCGGACCTGAAATCGTTCAAGAGACGACCGATAAGATCAAAAGCATTAATTCGGGAAATATTGAAAGCGGCTCAGGATCGGCAGAAGAGCCATGCTGCGATAAGAAGAGGCGGCCGATGGAGTTTTAAGTGGGCGACCGAGTGATGCTTAAGGTGTCGCCATGGAAGGGCATTATCAGGTTCGAAAAGCGTGGGAAGCTGAGTCCCCGTTTCCTTGGACCTTTCGTAGTGCTTAAACGGGTGGGTTTGCAAGCCTACCAATTGGAACTGCCGCCGGAGTTGAGCATAATCCACAACACGTTCCATATATGTTACCTTCGGAAGTGTTTGGCGGAGGAAGAAATCGTCATTACTCTATCCGAGTTAAGAGTGGATGAGGGTAACCGATGTGTGGAAGAACCCGACGCTATCTTAGAGAAGAAGTCTAAGAAATTGCGTCACAAGGAGGTCACTATGGTCAAGGTGCAGTGGAAGCATCACCGGGGAGCCAATGTGACATGGGAAGCTGAAGAGGATATGAAGCGAAGATATCCTCACCTTTTCAAGTAGTTGGGATTTCGGGGACGAAATCATCTCCAAGTTGGGGAGGATTGTAACACCCCGATTTTTGGTTTGGCCTGTTTTGAAGACGAATGGATCCAGTGTCCCGCGCGTGTTGCCGCGCGGCTTGGCCCACGCCATGAGCCGCGCAAAGGACTGTCCTTCTGCGAATCCAGTGTTCGGCGCGAGTCACCGCGCGGCTTTGCCCACGTCATGACCCGCGCGGAGGCCCTGAACGCCTTAAATGAGATTTCAGCTACCATTTCTCTCATTTCTCATTTCTTTCTTCCAAGTCTTCTCTCCCAAGTTTCTCCCTCCTCATTTACTCCAAGATTAGGGTTCTTCACCACCATCCATACCATTTATTTCTAGAGTCAAGAGTTTCACCTAAGGATTCGGGTTTTGGAAAGCTTCACCCCCATCTCCATCTTCATCTTCTCCAAGAGGTCGAAATCTAAGTTTTTGGGTTTTCTTCTAAAACCTACTTGGTGAGTTCTTTGTGTCCCTGTTTCAAGATTCTAATTGCAAACAAATCAAACAAACAAGATGATCCTAATTACCTGTTTGATTCAATTCTCAAAACTCAAAGATTACAACTTTCTCTCTCTAGAAGTCTCTCTCTCTCTCTACAAATTCTCTCTAAAACTCACTCTCAAACTCTAGTCATCTATCTATTAAACAACAAAGACAAGCTATTTATACCTAGCAAATAAACAACAAGGAAACAAACAAAATACAATTAGACTTTGACTTTATTACAAAATGACTTTGACTTTTAATGAGAGTTGACTTTCTCAGCTTTGACTTCTTGTATTTTGACCTTCAGTATTCTTGATCTTGTATCCAACATAATTCTGCTCTAATAATCTCCCCCTTTGGATTCAAGATCATCTTTAAAAGATTTAGCAAATCAATCTCCCCCTTTAGTTGCATTGAAGAACTTTAAATCTCCCCTTTAATGCCCAATCTGAGTTCAATCTTCCTCTTTTGGTTGACCTTTAACTTTAATCTCCACAAAGTCTATCTTTGAACAAATTAACAATTTCCCCCAAATATGGTAGAAACAATCTTCAATAATCTCTCAAAATTATCACAAGACTCTTTCAGACTTCGGAAAGAAATTATCTTCAGATCTAGCTTGACTTGCTTCAGCAAATAATCTTCAAAGAAAATTTCAGAAAATCAGCACATCTTCAGAATTTCTTTGACTTTGCTTGAACAATCTTTCAAACTTTCAAACTTTGAACTTTATGATCCGGACATTTATGTAAATCATCTCCCCCTTTTTGATGAATAGAGCATCGATATCATCAAAACTTTCTCCAAGAAATGTCTCTGAAATTATATCTGATCACTGATCTTTAATAAAGAGCTTCTGATTCGTTGCCAATTCGAACAATGTATTCATCTAGATCTTTGAAAATCTAGACAAAATATTCGTGTAATACCTGAATCAACAAATGAATCAGTTAATATGCCTGTCAGTAACACGAAGTCACTGTGTGTAACGAATACACATAGGAAAGGAGTTTTTTGATGTTCACTCCCCCAAGGCTTCCATCCAATCATTGAAACACCACAAAGGGACTTTCTATGAATGTTATGACAAGAAAACAAATTCCTTGTGTGTTCGTGCATGTGTAGAAAGAATTAAGCTTATGATGATTGCTCTTAATAAGGCTCAACATTGTGTAAACCACTAAGACAACAGTAGATAAACACAGACTCAATGTGCATGATTGAAATGCGAAGGTGGGGCATATTTCTTCTTTTTCAATATCCAGATTTTCCAAATGAAAATCAGATAAATTATGTGTTGCATCCCTAGAAAATATGAAACATTTCCTTTGTGAGAAGAAAATGAGTGGTTGGTGGGGTTTTGTCAAGAGTTGGCATGGGCTAGTTGCCTATTTCAATAATGTTCATCAAGAATTGTGAAGCATTAGTAATGTGGCTGTCTGGCTCAGAAAGTAGTTGGTGCAGAGTTTGATATTCTTTTACTCTGTTCGCACACCCTCTTTCTTTTGAATCATTTAAGCTCACATCTAACCAAACTCTCTTTTCCATTTTACCTCGTCACAAATCCCACACTCATTTCTTTTAGGCTCCTCACACTCAATCACTAAGGATTAACTTCTTGGGTAGGAAACACTGGTTAACGTGAATCCATAGAAGTTCAATTAAGTCCTAGCACAATGAAATCCCATGTTTTTCCTATAAAGCATGAAGTTGCTCAAATGGTTTAACTTTATCAGTTAAAGCTCATATACAAGTCAGATGTTTGTATGCTCAGAATATAATCATGAAGATATGAGGATTTTAAAACATTGAAGATATTTCAAGCAAGTAAATTGAATGAATAAATATGAATGCAAGAGACTTGTTTGAAAATCTGACATTGTATGAAAATGATCAGAATCAAATGATATAGCAATCAAGGCTCATGGTCAAGAATAATGGATAGTGTCGATATGAAACAAAAAATATAGACATTCTTGAAATGAACGTTTCAAAATGAAATTACGCTCAAAATTCTTTGAAATACAAGCGAAGTGTCTTACCATCGAAAAAATATGTTTCAAATTTGAGACATGGTAAGAATATTTTGAACAAAAAGTCAAACCGGTGTGTGTGAATACTTGAAAGTATATAGAAAAGACAATACACAAGTATTTATCTTTAGAAACACACAGTTTGTTAATCATTGAAGCACAAATAATTCTTGAAAACATTTAAAATCAGACTTCCAATTTATGAAATATGTTTAAGAATCAGGAAGTGGTTTGAACGTTTAAGAACATGTTTTTATGATTGAAAGTCGTCCTTCTTTCAACCATATATGAGATTAAGATAAGAAATTTAACCTTTCTATGCAGTCTTAAATCTCATGAAGTCATGCTTAAGTCATAAAGATATGATCTTGATAGCTTCTCTCATTCTGCACAAGTCTCAAAGTCATGTCAAAACAACTTTTATTCACAAAATTTATTCAAAATTAAAAGACATAAAACAGTAAAACGATTAAAGTACGAGTTCTGATCAGAAGTAATAAGAAATCATCACCTTTACTCCTTTTGTTATACGCATAAACTCCCCCTAAATTCATGCATCACAAAAATTTAGCAATAAAATTCTATAAACTCCCCCTCAAAATAATGTTGATCATCTTATAATAAGCTTGTCTCACTCCCCCTAAGATCATGAACAACATGTTAAAGTGCAGATATCCTTTCAGAAATAATGATAAAGAAATGATGAAAAATTACAATAAAAGAAACTTTAATAGGTAATTACTGATTAGACCTTGAGATTTAGCATACCAAGCTTAGATACAAGAAAATTGAATCTCTTTTCATCTAAAGGTTTAGTAAACAAATCTGCAAGTTGATAATCAGTTTTTACAAAGTAAAGTTCTGTTGTACCTTTTTCTACATTATCATTCTAAAGCAAACCTGATTGTCATTATCTACATTATCTATTGTTAGTAAGCAAACCTGATTGTCATTCTGAACCTTTGAAAGATTAATGGTGTAGAGATTTGTCTTTCGATTTCTGACTCAAATAAATCATCAAAAACAGTCTCAGAAGTTTGAAGTACGTTAGAAGATGGAGAACACACTTTAGATTTAAAATGAAAATCTATGTTCTTTAACACTGTAGAAAATACATCTTGTGTTAGATCACCCAAAATTCTTTCATCAGATAAAATATTTTCTAATTCAATTATTTTGATTTCTAAGACGAGTGGAGGTACATAAATTTTAGCTTGAACAGGTTTTGCCTCCATCTCAGTAGAAGAATAACTAGCAAAATAATCATTTGAAAGAAATTTTGATGTGTTAGAAAGATAACTATCATTCAGTCTTTCATAACAGAATGGTAGTTGCATTTTCTTTAAATTCATTCTTTTCTCATCTTCTTTGTCCTTAACTTCTTTTGATGTTTTGGTGATAAATTTGGGTTTCAAATGAGGATGTTCATTAGCAACATACATAGAATTTGCATTATATATACCTGGATGTTTTCTGATAGCTTTTTCTAGGTAATGAGGATTATCATAACCTAGTCCCCATTTTTCTTTAAAATCAACTTCTTCATTAGGTGTATTCAAGAAAATCGTTTGATCTGTTTGGCCTCTAATATATAGTTTTGCTTCCAGACCATTTACCTTTTTCTCTAAAGTCTTGTTCTCAACCTGCAGTTTAAACGATTTTAGAACACATTCTTGTTTTTCAGAATCAGACTTAGACAATTGTTTTTGCAATTCAGAAATATTACTTTCAAAACAATATTTTTCATTTTTAAAAACAGAATCAGATTTGCGTAGAGAATCCATTACATATTTGTTCTCAATAACTAATTTATTAAGTTCAAAGATCTGTTGATTTCTCCTAGCAACTCTGTCTTTTTCCTTTTTCAGTTTGGATTGAAGGTCTTGAAGTTCGACCATCATGGCTTCCATTTTGGTCATGAAATCCTTTTTAGTTAAATTCATTACCTCATCAGCATTCTCATCATCAGAATCATCATCTTTCACTTCTTTTCCCATCAAGCATAAATGAGCAGTCTCTTCTTGTTCTTCTTCCTCATCAGAATGATCCAACCAGTATTCATCTTCAGCCATTAATGCCTTGCCAACTTCTTGTTGCTTGGCCAAAAGCATTTTGTTCTGATAATACTCTGAGTTGCGAACCTTTGGCTTCCGACATTCTTTTGCATAATGTCCAAACTTGCCACAGTTATAGCATTTAATCAGATCATTATCCGTCTTCTCAGTACTGGTGTAATCATTCACATACTTCTTCTTTTCTTCCGGCTTCTTCTCAACAATTCTATTTCCTTCCACTCTTTCTCTATGCTCGTGGTTCTTTGAACTTGATGAAAAATATCTCTGAGAATTAGACCCTGGTTTCTTGTAGAACTTTTTCTGGAACGCTCGGGTCAGTAACAACATTTCCTGTTTAAGACTCTCTCCATCATCTCCATCAGATTCAGACTCTGATTCAGAACTGAAAACCACTATCTTCTTATTTTTCTTCTTCTCTTTCTTTTCCTTCTCTTTTTCTCCAGCCACTAATGCAATAGGACATGGTACTTTCTCAACCTTCTTTTTCTCAGCTCTTTTCACTTCCACCTCCTCTTCATTCTGTCGTAATGTCTCATACACCTCATGCAACGGAATGTCACTTAGATCCTTCATTTGTTTCATCCTGCGCGTATGCTTCTTCCATTCGGGTTGCAGGATGCTCAGATGCTTGACATTGTTCTCAATCTGCTTCTTTTTCACCTTGTTCTTTGACAGTTCATTCAGAAGCAGGACAAACCGTTCATAGGTGTCTTCTAAGCTCTCATTCTCTTTTGCTTTAAACTCTTCATAGCTGTTTATGCAATTGGCTACCTTAATTTGATTTCCAACTTTTGAACCCATCATCATCTTCTGAAGTTGATCCCACATAGATTTGGCGGTTTCATTATAGTTGTCTATTTTCACATAGATCTCATTGGTGATGCTTTGTAAAAGCAAAGATCTGGCAGTTTTATCAGCATCAAACCGATTCTTTTGCTCATCAGAGAATTTTTCATATCCTTTCTCGCTTCTCTTTGTTTTAGGAGCTCCATCTGAATCATTACCTTCAGTAGGAATCTCCTCAAAAACTTTTGGCATTGGACCTTTTGTAATAGATGTCAGAATGTTCTTTCCATTCTTTTGCCGATCAATAAAATCAAGAAATCTGTCTTTCCATTGTTCATATTCCCCTTTGAACAACATAGGGGGCTTGACATCAGTTCCAATCGAGAGAGCGTCTCTTGAAGTCATCCTGTTTTGTAAAAATATGCAATAAGAAACTTGAAATTGACCGTTAGTCCAAATGAAATCACAAATATATTTTTTTTTGACTAAGTAGTAAAACTCGCAAAACACAAAAGAAGCTTAAAACTCGCAGATGCTGAAACTCACAAACCACTGTTCAAAAAGAACTCGCAGACTTAAGCGTGCGTGTTTATGTAACTCGCAAGCAACAGTTTGCGTGTTTTGGCAAACTCGCAGACCAAAAGAAATAATCGCTGAAACTCGCAGATAGAGGCTTGCGCTTTTCCTGAACTCGCAAACGCCTAGTTGCGCGTTTTGAACAAACTCGCAGACCGAAAGAACTCGCAGATTACTATTCCGAAGAAACTCGCAAGCTTAGTCTTGCGCGTTTGGAGAACTCGCAAAGGTCTACTTGCGCGTTTGGAGAACTCGCAAAGGTCTACTTGCGCATTTCAACACTTAGAAACTTTTTCCCAATTTTCAAACTCGCAGACTGAAGAGCTAAACTCGCAGGCTTCGATCAGCGCGTTTCTAGAACTCGCAAACCACACTTTGCGCGTTTTCGTCTAGAAACAAAATTCTTCGGCTTGCGCGCTCTTTCGATGAACTTGCGCGTTTGATGGATCTTGCGTGTTCTTGGAGTTTTCGAACAAAAACTAAGTCTTTTTCACTGATTTCGATCCAAAACTTGTCCAATTGACTTGAAAACTTGCAGATCTCATCGATTTCATACATAGAACACTTTACAAACAATGAATTTCAATAACAAGCACACAAAAATACAAATCAATCTATGATACAGTGTTCGACTTCGTGAAACTCAAAAACAACAAATTCATCAAGATTACAAACGATTACAGTGCAATTCATGAATTTTACCTATACAAACTCATTCTAATACATGATTCGACCACAAAACAATCAATTTCACCATGAAAAACCAACACAAATTCAGAATTTAATTTGAAAGTCTACGAACACAGTGTTGACTCGTTTCTTGAATTTGATTTCAATCTGGATCTGCTCTGATACCAATTGTGTGTCTCTGTTTCAAGATTCTAATTGCAAACAAATCAAACAAACAAGATGATCCTAATTACCTGTTTGATTCAATTCTCAAAACTCAAAGATTACAACTTTCTCTCTCTAGAAGTCTTTCTCTCTCTCTACAAATTCTCTCTAAAACTCACTCTCAAACTCTAGTCATCTAACTATTAAACAACAAAGACAAGCTATTTATACCTAGCAACTAAACAACAAGGAAACAAACAAAATACAATTAGACTTTGACTTTATTACAAAATGACTTTGACTTTTAATGAGAGTTGACTTTCTCAGCTTTGACTTCTTGTATTTTGACCTTCAGTATTCTTGATCTTGTATCCAACATAATTCTACTCTAACAAGTTCCTACTACCATTTTCTAAACTTTATACATGTCAAAGATTACATTTTGAACTCCTATATATCTCCATGGTTTTTGATTTAAGTTTTCTACATTTTTGACTTAACTTGAGTTTTGAGAGATTTTAGGGTTCCCAATCATTTTCAACAAGAACAAAGGGTTCCATCTTATTTGAAGTAAAATGATGTTTTACTTGCACATTTATGTGAGTTACTTGAAGGAATGTATATAATATCATTTCATGATTTTTATTCTTATCAACAGTTAAACTTGAAATTGCATTTTTGAAATAAATGTTATTGGAAGCTATGTGTTTAGCTTTGGTTAGTCACAAATGAAATTGTGACAAGTCTACACTATTACTAGTGGATCCCTATGTATTGAGTCGTCTTATATTATTGGGATGTCTATTCCCCTTTTTGTAGCTATGGATGCATTTGACACTCGGGGGCCTTTGGTACGGTTATGTGAGACCGGTTACTAGCCATGGATCATAATGTAGTCATAGTGAACGAGTATGACTTGGTTTCCTCGGGGGCCCTCCATCACATCTTAGTACGGACCGAAGTTGTTCGTGGCCATGGATTCCAAGTATTTAGCTCACAACTCGGATTGTGGCCTACTTTTGTGTTCCGCCACAATCCTTGGTAAATCGGGTATCCCCCGTCATCGCAAGATGAATTTTTGGACCGAACAATCCTTATGTGACAAAGATTTCAATTTTAACTAAACCTTCTTGAAAAGATTTACTTTCGATACAATTGTTTATATCTCTTGAAATTATGAACTGTATGTTCTCATTAGGCTTTAAGCCTAACATTTTTTCTCAAATGATATGTAAAACAGGTTCCCTTAGCGGTGGGTTGCCATGGTCGTGAGTGACGAACATGGTCTTAGAGGCATTTTTGAGATGACTAGTATTTAATGTTGGACATTTGTTTAAGTCCCATCTTTTGGTGATTTTGGGTTGACAACCGATGTAATCTAGATAGTCATGTTTAGATTAGTTTGTTGTTGATTTCCATATCCGTTCTCAGGTTTTGTAAAGGCTTAGTACTTTTCCCCTTTTTGGGAGGTTTATACCAAATACAAATGTCATATTGCCTAATTTCCGAATTTTTTAATTACTCAAAATTTTAGGGTGTTACAAGTTGGTATCAGAGCTCTAGTTTAAGTGAACTAGACATACATTAAATGTCTATCATTAATTATTAAAACTTTTCATTTTTCATTTTAAGATATATAAAAATCATTAAAAAAAACTTTATAAATCACAATTCTTATTTATCTAATAATCATATATTATTTACTAACTAAAATGTTTATAAATCATAACTTATATTAAGTGAACAATATTTAATAGAGTTTTTTTTTCTTTTTGAATAACCTAACAATCTTTATAAATCATATTAACCTAACATCAATATATATATATATATATATATATATATATATATATATATATAAAAAAGAAGGAAGAGAAGAGAGAGTTAAGGAGAGCACTTCCTTAATATTTATCTTATTTTCTAAAATTTGAATTATTTTTAAATAATAGTCATACATTAAATGTCTATCATTAATTATTAAAATTTTTCATTTTTCATTTTAAGATATATACAAATCATTAAAAAAAGTTTTATAAATCAAAATTCTTATTTATCTAATAATCATATATTATTTACTAACTAACAATGTTTATAAATCATAACTTATATTAAGTGAACAATATTTAATAGATTTTTTTTTTCTTTTTGAATAACCTAACAATCTTTATAAATCATATTAACCTAACAATTGTTTATAAATCAAAACTTATTTTTTAATAGAGTTTTTTTTTAATAAGCTAACAATATTTATAAATCAAAATTTTTCTAGAATTTTAAATTATTTTTAAATAATAGTCATACATTAAATGCCTATCATTATTTATTAAAACTTTTATTTATCTAATAAACATATATTATTTACTAACTAACAATGTTTATAAATGAAAACTTATATTAAGTGAAAAATATATAATATAGTTTTTTTTAATTTTGAATAAGCTAACAATCATCAATATATATATATATATATATATATATATATATATATATATATATATATAAGAAGGAAGAGAAGAGAGAGTTATGTAGCGTTTGGTATGCAGACAAGATTGGACGGGACATGACAGGACAGAACTAGACAGGACAGGACAGGACAGGAGACTAGGACTGGACTGGACATGACAGGACTGGACAAGACAATTGTCTGTCTTGTGTTTGGTACGACTAGGACTGGATAGGACAGAACTGAACAAGTTTCCCTAAAAGTTGTTTGATGATTTTGTATGTCATATAATAATTATAAATAACACAAATAAAGTATATCTTTAAATAATTTAATTAAAAAACATTTTTATTTTTTACACAATTTTCATACATATAAATACTTACAAAAACAATGGTAGAAAATTTGAATGAAGAATCTGAAATAATTGATAGAAGTTCGAAAAAATCCGATTTATATAAAGAAAATATAATATTTTAGTTCAATTTGGAAGATCTTAATGAATTGGCTGATGCATAGTTGAAGCGACACGTAAAGATAAAGGCGATGGGTGGTCGGTGAAAGACGGTAGTTGTGAAAAACGTGAAAGATAGTGGATAGCGGTGGTGCAAGAGGTTGTTGTACTTGTGGTTGATGTCGTAGAAGTATAGGTGGTCGACGATGATAGTGGTGGTGGCGGTGGACAGTGGTAATAGAGGTTCTTGTAGTGGAGGAAGAGGTGGAGGTCACCGATGGTGGTTGACGACGAGCGACGGTGGTTGGCTGTGAGCGTTGGGGTGGTGGCGGTGACAATGGGTGGTGGTGATCGGTGGAGATGGCGATGGGCGATGGTGGAGGAAGTTGTTGTAGTAGTGGAGGAAGAGGTGGAAGTGGTCGACGACGATTTATGGTGGCTACCGGTGGCAGTCGATGGTGGTGACGGCCATAGGTGGTGGTGATTGGTGTTAGTGGAGGTGGTCGATGATGGTAGCTGAGGTGGCGATGGCCGATGGTTGTGGAGGTGGTGGAGGAGGTTGTTATGGTGGAGAAATAGATAGAGGTGGTTAACGGTGGTTGGCGGTGGATACTGGTGGCCGTCGATGGTGATAGTGGTGGTGATGGGTAGTGGTGAGCCTTAAGACTAATACCATATTAGGACTATATATCAAATGACGTTAGATTAGTGATTTTTAGTTTCTGTCTCACTTTTGTCCCATGTTGTTCTACCTATTTTGGTGGAACAAGAAAATACACTTTTTTGTCCCATCTTGTCCTACTTTGTCCAGTCCTTGTCCCTGTCCCATGTTGCACCAAATGTGGGACAGTGAATTTTTGTTCTGTCCCATATCACGCCAAACGTGGGACAATAAGTTTCTGTCCCGTCCCGTCCCAACCAGTCTGCAAACCAAACGCACCAAGGAGAGCACTTCCTTAGTATTTATCTAATTTTCTAAATTTTGAATTATTTTTAAATAATAGTCATACATTAAATGCCTATCATTAATTATTAAAACTTTTCATTTTTAATTTTAAGACATATAAAAATCATTAAAAAAAACTTTATAAATCAAAATTCTTATTTATCTAATAATCATATATTATTTACTAACTAACAATATTTATAAATCATAACTTATATTAAGTGAACAATATTTAATAGAGTTTTTTTTTTTCTTTTCGAATAACCTAACAATCTTTATAAATCATATTAACCTAACAATTGTTTATAAATCAAAACTTAAATTTTAATAGAGTTTTTTTAATAAGCTAACAATGTTTATAAATCAAAAATTTTCAATAATTTTAAATTATTTTTAAACATATATTAAATGTCTATCATTAATTATTAAAACTTTTATTTATCTAATAAACATATATTATTTAGTAACTAACAATGTTTATAAATGAAAACTTATATTAAGTGAAAAATATATAATATAATTTTTTTTTAATTTTGAATAAGCTAACAATCATCAATATATCAAAAAAAAAAAAAAAAATATATATATATATATATATATATATATATATATATATATATATATATATAAGAAGGAAGAGAAGAGAGAGTTAAGGAGAGCACTTCCTTAGTATTTATCTAGTTTTCTAAAATTTGAATTATTTTTAAAAAATAGTTATACATTCCTATCATTAATTATTAAAACTTTTCATTTTTCATTTTAAGATATATAAAAATCATTAAAAAAAACTTTATAAATCACAATTCTTATTTATCTAATAATCATATATTATTTACTAACTAACAATGTTTATAAATCATAATTTATATTAAGTGAACAATATTTAATAGAGTTTTTTTTCTTCTTTTTTAATAACCTAACAATCTTTATAAATCATATTAACCTAACAATTGTTTATAAATCAAAACTTATTTTTTAATAGAGTTTTTTTTAATAAGCTAACAATGTTTATAAATCAAAATTTTCTAGAATTTTAAATTATTTTTAAATAATAGTCATATATTAAATGCCTATCATTAATTATTAAAACTTTTATTTATCTAATAAACATATTTTATTTAGTAACTAACAATGTTTATAAATGAAAACTTATATTAAGTGAAAAATATATAATATAGTTTTTTTTTTTAATTTTGAATAAGCTAACAATCTTTATAAATGAAAACTTATTTTTTAATAGAGTTTTTTTTAATAAGCTAACTATGTTTATAAATCAAAACTTATATAAAATTTTGAATTATTTTTAAATAATAATCATACATTAAATGTCTATCATTAATTATTTAAACTTTTATTTATCTAATAAACATATATTATTTAGTAACTAACAATCAATCAATATATATATATATATATATATATATATATATATATATATAAAAGAAGGAAGAGAAGAGAGTGTTAAGGAGAGTCATTCCTTAGTATTTATCTAATTTTCTAAATTTTGAATTATTTTTAAATAATAGTCATACATTAATTATTAAAACTTTTCATTTTTCATTTTAAGATATATACAAATCATTAAAAAAAGTTTTATAAATCAAAATTCTTATTTATCTAATAATCATATATTATTTACTAACTAACAATGTTTATAAATCATAACTTATATTAAGTGAACAATATTTAATAGAGTTTTTTTTCTTTTTGAATAACCTAACAATCTTTATAAATCATATTAACCTAACAATTGTTTATAAATCAAAACTTATTTTTTAATAGAGTTTTTTTTAATAAGCTAACAATGTTTTAAATCAAAATTTTTCTAGAATTTTAAATTATTTTTAAATAATAGTCATACATTAAATGCCTATCATTATTTATTAAAACTTTTATTTATCTAATAAACATATATTATTTAGTAACTAACAATGTTTATAAATGAAAACTTATATTAAGTGAAAAATATATAATATAGTTTTTTTAATATAGTTTTTTTTTTTTAATTTTGAATAAGCTAACTGTAAGTTATTATATGCCCACGACACGTGTCACACAGACATACTGCTGAGGAGTATGTAAACCTATAGGGTCGCACACAAAGAATGCGTTTGTTTTCATTTGTAGAAACCCGAATTTTATGAAAATATGTGTTAAACTGTAATTATGATATTTACAGGGTGAAAACGTAATTATGTTAATTACAGGGAATTATCTGTAATTATATAATTATATTTTAAAGTTTAAAAGGATAATTATATATATTTATATAATTATATTTTAAAGTTTAAAAGGATAATTATATATATATATATATTTGAATTTGAATTTGAATATTATAGATAATTACTAAATCTTATTTAATCTTTAATTGAATTATAATATAACTATAATTCTTCTGGTATAAATAAGGGGTTAGGCTAAACCATTTGATAGACGATTGAATTAGAATTAGCCTTCAGTTAAATACAGAAAAGAAACATTTTCTTTTCTGTAAAACACATATAGATCTAGGGTTCTTGGGCTAGCACCCGGTGGAAACGGGAAACGTGTTCGTGTGTGGACTACCGATAGAGGAAACCTACTTTGGTTTCTTGGTGCTTCAGTTTTAATCCCGTCAGATCTAGAAAGGTACATATTCTAAACCCCCATATGGCGTGGTTTATTTTAATTAAATGCATCATTGGATCCGAAAACACTATAATCTATCGTCTCCTTTCTCTTAAAAGTCAAGTCCATGTCACTTCATTACCGCCACTGACCCACCTGCGGCTGTTGCCGCCACCGCCGACTGGCTTCCCATCTATCGCCTCCCTCTCTCTCTGTGGAAGGTCGTCTTCTGTTCCTAGCGGCTGCAGTCGATCATATCTTTTTCTAGCGACTTCTGTCAGCCAATCGCCGCCGGCCTACGTCGTTTCTCAAAACTTCGATCTTCGATCTCGACTAGGTTTTTAGGAATATTCCCAAGCTGCTGTTATGCCACAGGAAGGTCCTAATCGGTCGCGAAAAAGGGGTTTCCAGGTCGCCACCGTTCACGGTTGGTGGCAGTGTTTTCTGGTAAGCCTCCGGCCATAAGTGTGTACGCGCCTTGGCGGCCACAGTTGCACGAATCACCTTAAAATCGAAAAGAAAAAAAGGGGGGGGGGGGTTCTTCGTTTTTGGATGTTTTTCCTCCATTGCCGGCAATCGTCGGTTGTCTTTTCCTTTTACCGATGGTGGGGTGTCTGGCGTCGCCGGATATGGTGCTCAGACCGTCGCTAGACCACGGTCTCGTGGCTTGGTTGTCACCTCTCCGGCAGTGATGGATCCGGTGTCGCCGCCTTGTGCGGACGCTGTCGATCTGTTTTATTTGATAAATTTGGTCACCGCCCTTTTACGATTGGAGCTGTTGGTTTGGGTTTACGTCGCCGCCAACCATCCCAATAGACTGGCGGTTATTGCCGTCGGAATCCGCCTAGCCAATGCCGGTTTGTTTTCGGTTGTTTCTGATGGGGGATGGTCTCGTCACCACTGCTGTGGTTTCTGTTTCAATAGTTTTGTCAACCGTTTTTGTTGACTAATATTGTTTTTGGTCTATTGTCCGGTCACCACCGCTGGTCACTAGACCAAGTGGTAGATTTTGGTGTTGGTTTCGGTCTCAAACGTCGTTGCCGGCACACGTGCTGTGCGACTCGGGTCTTAGGTATTGATGTTGGTCTTTCCCCATCGACCGAGCTATTGATAGTGTCGTCATCGCTGGCCTGCGTGCCATGTGGCTGGATTTTCTGTAATCACCGATGTAGACTCGTGTTGAGCGGTTATTTTGGTGATGTCTTGAACAGCCGGGGCTACGGCCCTAAGCCGCCGTCATGTTCTCTTTTTGGTATAAAAATTGTTGTTTGTTTCGGATTCTGCTGATCAAGTTCCTTATAGGCTTCGACCATGGTTTGATTTTGGATGTTTCCTTAATCGAGTTGCTTTTGGACTTATACCTTAAACTATCGGCTCTAAAGGTCCAATGTTGTTACGTTTTGTACCGTGTGTTTGGGAATTGGGCTCGGGCTAGTAGGCCCAAATATTATTCTGAATATTTCTCTAAACAGTTTGTTTTGGGTTGTTATCCTACGTTTTCGTTTTGGGCTAAGGTTCAGAAAGGGGTTTTGGGTTGTGGTTTGTTAACTACAATTAAAATGGGTCAATTAACTTTATTTTGCCATATAATGATCTGTTCCAATTATTTTGGCCTTTTAATTATGTTAATTAATTTCGGCCAAATTTCTATTTATTTTATGTTTAAAATAAGATAATATATGGTTTGCCCCAAGGACCCGTGGTTGATTTATTTTGTATATGGAAAATTAAAATGTATTAATTGCAAGGGTTGTAATTTTAAATTTTCCTAGATGGGGACAAATATAAATAGTATAGATATGTTATCTTTCTATTTTAAAATTGTAAATCAAACCGAGACGGAGTTCCAAGAGATCGATACGGAGTCCCTGGAGTTCACCAAGATGGCGAAGCTAGTGGGAGCTTGAAGATGTCCTTAGAATTGACTGTGGCTGTTGTGTTGGCTCACAACATCACATTAGGGGCAAATCCATATATTATTGTTGTGATTATTTATTTTGTGTTTGCTTTTATTTATTGTTTTATTATTGTTATGACAACTGCAAACGTTTCAAAAATAAAATCAATCACAACAAAATTTTAAATCGGTAAATAAAATATGATATTTTATAATTGATATGTTTATCAAATTCAAACCGATTTAATAACATAAACTTTTAAAACAATATTTTAGAGATAAAGTCAAACGTTTTAAAAAGGGAATTAGAATGTTTTCTAAAATTCAACCTTTTACAAAACGTAAACTAAACACCACTCATTTAAGGTACTTGTCAAGCATACAGGATCCCGGTATGGTCAGTGCTCAGCCAAACATGTCGGTTGAATGTAGTGTAAGATAAGGAGCCAAATTAACGAGATTTAAGTGGATAGTTGCTTGGCCATTCACTTAAATAGTCGTATTTTGGACGACTGGTCCCAGTAAACCCTAAGTCTAGTATTTAGGTGGGATCACGATACCTTAGTATGGTTTGTTTACTTGAGAATATCATAGACAGTTGCTTGGCCATTTATGAGTATTTTCAAGGCGTTGAAGTGGGATTAAACAAGCCAATTTCAATATATGATATATTGAATAGGATCCCACGACATCTAAGAGTTATGTTGAACATAATTGGATGATGCCTACCTAAATAGCTTAATTCCATAGACAGTTGCTTGGCCATTTATGGAAGTAGGTGAAATATGGATCTTAGCTCAAATCAAATGATTTTTGAAAGGTTAATCTATTTATTTGAGACATTAAAGTTACTAAAATTAAATCATGTTTTTGTAGATGTCTACCTCATATTCAAACTCAAACAACTTATCCCAATTTACACTACGGTCAATCCTGGATAAGGAAAAATTGGACGGAACGAACTTCATCGAATGGTTTCGATTCCTAAGGCCAGTCCTTAGGCATGAAAAGAAGTTATACGTTATTGAAAACCCCCCTCCAAATGCTCCTGTCAGAAATTCTCCAACTGAAGTCAGAACTGCTTATGATAAGTACCAAAATGACTCTCTGATTGTTGGTTGCCTAATGTTAGCCACCATGACTCCCGAATTATTACGGGATCATGAAAACATGACTGCTTGGGATATGATATCTTCACTGAAGTCTATGTTTCGGTTACAAATAAAGCAGGAGAGATTTAATACAGTTAAAGCATTGGCTGCTTGTAAAATGACTGAACGTTCGTCAGTTAGTACCCACATTTTGAAAATGAAAGGATACTTTGATCAACTGACCCGTCTTGGTTCCCCATTGGGTTAAGAGTTGGAAATCGATATGGTTCTCAACTCCCTACCCAAAACATATAAGCAGTTCATTAAGGACTATAATATGAAAGGTTTGAATAAAACTCTCACAGAGCTTTACAACTTACTTAAAACTACTGAGAGGGATATGAAATCCAAGTTGGGTTCAACCAAACCAAAACAGGCTTTGATGATCAAACCTGACAGTGGGATAATCAAGAAAAAGGGGGAGATAACCAAGGGTAAAACTAGGGGTGTAAATGATGCGAGTCGAGCTTGAGTATCAGTAAACTCGACTCGAACTCGAAAAAAAAAATTCAAGCTCGAACTCGACTCGAAAGCTCGCGAGTATTGAAAATCCAAGCTCGAACTCGACTCGATAACCAATTTTCAAGCTCGAGCTCGAACTCGAACTCGTTTCAAGCTCGCTCAAGCTCGAACTCGTTTCAAGCTCAAACTCAAACTAACTTTAAGCTCAAACTCGAACTAGTGTTCGTATTCAATCATTTAAAAATTCAATGTGTTCTTATTTGTTTATGTTTGTTTGATTAAAATTGTAAACAAACATAACAAAATAGTTGCACCCACTTCCATAGGTACCAACAATTTTTTTTTGCCTAACTTCAAGCCAAAGGGCTTAAGCCACTAGGCACAATAGAAATGTTATGCCACAAAGGCTATGGAATAGCAAGGGAAAGGAAGAGGGTGAGTCATATTTATAGTTGAATGTAAAAGCCTTGGATGGATTGTCCCACCAATGTGGGATGAGTTTTTAAGCAAAAGGAGGACAATCCTTATTTAAATAATGGTACCCACAAGTCATATAGGTGTTATTACTTTTTTTTAAAGAAAATGTTAGTAATTCTTTAATAATAATTATAATTATATAATTATAATATATATATATATAATAATAATTATTATTATTATATTATTATTTTAATGTTTATTTTTTTAATATATGTTCTTTAGATTACTATTATATGTAAACGAACATTAATGAACGTGTATATATATATATATATATATATATATAATATTCGAGTATCTCACGAACTTATCGAGTCGAGTATCAGGTCGCTCGACTCGACTCGTTAGTATGTCGAGTCGAGCTCAAGTTCGAGTCAAGCCTATTCGAGTCGAGTGTTGACCGAGTTTTGACCGAGTCGATCTCGAGTAGCTCGCGAGTTGTCTCATCTCATTTACACCCCTAGGTAAAACACATGTTGGAAGCTCCAGCATAAATAAGGGCAGAGGAGAAATTCCTGAGGTTGCAGTATGGTATAATTGTTTTCACGATGGGCACCAAATGAGAACTTGTCCAGCCTGATTGGCAGAAATCAAGAAGCAGAAGGCTAACAGAGCCGGACCTTCAGGTATGTTTACCATTTTGATTTAATTAACTTCTGACTAAGTGTTACATATGGAGTATGATACTCATATTAGTACTACTTTTTCAGGAAATAAGAAGTGAAGAGAAGATGAAACCAGACCAAATGAAGCTAAGATAGCTGTTGCTCAAAGGGACATATGATATGAACTTTCCAGATGGTCTTACATTAACACTTAGCAAGTGTCTTCATGTACCTAGTGCTACTAGGAATTTAGTTTCATTTTCTCAATTACAACAAACCGATATTATGTTTTAGAAATAAATTTTTGTTTTATCTTGATAAATGTTTTATGAAATTAATAGTTGTAATTATAAATCATTGTAACGAATTAAGCGAGGATTAAAACTGATCTATTTGTGACATTTAAACAAGAAACACATAGCCAAACTCCAGGCGGACGGAGAGTTGGAATCATATGATGATTCATATGATATATGTGTATCTTGTTAGTCAAGATGACAAAAGAGCCTTCAAAGGGTAAACCTTTAAAGGTCACAAGAACTATTAGGGGTTAACCATACTGATGTATGCTAGACTTATAGTCATGTTACAAGATACGGTCATCACTACTCCCTTACATCCTACTGATGACTTCAGTAGACATAGGTATGTTTACCTAATACAACAAATATAAAAGCTTTGAAATTATTCAAAGAGTTTTAGAAAGAATTAGTGAGTATACTTATCAAAGGATAAAGATGCTTCGTTAGATCGAGGTCATGAATATCTAAGCCAATAGATCATCCTAGAGATTTTTGGGATTGTATCCCAGTTAACTCCTCATGGGACACCGCATCACAACGGTATCCGAGAAGAGAAGTAGAATCATGTTGAACGTGGTTCACTCTATGATGAGTCTCACCACTCTGCCTAAATGTTTCTGGGGTTATGCCCTAGAAACAGTTGCCTAAATACTAGTTTATGTAGCAACCAACAAGGACCAATAAAACTCACTCTCTTAATATGAACTGGGAAGATCCCAAAGTTATCATATTTGAGAATATGGGGTTATAATGCTTAAGCTAAGCATAAAGCTTTTGGAAAACATGATTCAAAGGTCTGAAAAGTACATCTTTATGTGATATCCAATTGGATATTATTTCTACAGGTCTAGCGAAAACAAAAGTTTTGTTAACGCACCCTGATGAATTCTTAAGAAACGATTTTCTGTCAAGAATCACAAATGGGGACACAGTAGATCTTGAAGAAATTCAAGAACCACAAAGATGGGACGATGGTTGACACTGACACTTAACAAGATCTTGAGCTTCAACAAGCTGTTAAAGATATTAAACGAGATACAAAAATAATCCGAAGATCGGATTACTGATAAATGGCACCATGAAGACTGATGTCAAAAGCCTCATTCCTTTAAAGGAATTTTGAGCGAGGACGTATACAAGGCTTTAAAACATCAAACCTAAAAGTGCAAGTTGCAAAAGTCCATTTATGGACTAGAACAATCATATCGTAATTGAAATCTTGTATACAAGAAGGTCAGTGGGAGCATAATAGTATTCTAGATCCTATACGACATCCCAATACTTGAAGGTGTAAAATCATGGACTAAGATAGTACTTCGCGATGAAGGATCTAGAAGAGACAAAGTCCTTGGTATAAAGACCTCTCGTAGCAGATCAAAATGCTTAATTAGATTAAGCAAAAGTACATACGTTGACAAGATCTTGAAACACTTTAAGATGAAGGGTTCCAAGAAAGGAAACTTGCCAATAGAACATAGTGTACATCTGAGTATAACTCAGAGTCCTAGCACTAAAGAGGACATGAATCGTATAAAGGGTGTTCCCTGTGTTTTCAGCCAACTGTTCAAACATGTATGCCATGTTAATGTACTAAGACCGGATGTCTCGTATACCCTGTGTATGACGAGTAGATATTAGTCAAACCAAGTGATGCTCACTGTATAACAATGAAGAACATTATGAGGTATCTAAGGATAACTAAAGATATGTTGTTACTATACAACGGTTAGGAAAGAGATCTGTGTGTTTAAGGATGCATAGATGCTAGTTTCCAAACCAACCGTAATGACTTAAATTGTAATAGGGATATATGTATTGAACGGATGTACTATGAGCTATAAGAGCTTACATACAAATCTACCTGTCAAGCCTATGTCTCAAAACAAACATGATGTTCATGTTATAGGCTTAAGGATTTTTATATTGAATAATAATTTTAGTAAAACTTTAAACTTTCTGGAACATTAAAACAATTATGTTTTTATCTGATATAGCATACTGGGTATGAGTATATTCATTAAACATTTCTGTGTTCTTTATTAGCATGTTTAAGTATCCTTAAATGAATATGATGATCATATTATTTAAAACTGTCCTTGATCACTTATTACTAGGGGACTAGTAATAAATCAAGATCATTGTGAAGTCTGGTCATAGTCCAAGTTGGAAGTGCACTAGGTGCAACAACCAGAGTCACATGCGCTTGTCGGAGCACAAGGCGTTGGATAAGACCCACGGTCAAGATCACCTCATAGATCGGCGTCATAAGGTGAGTCTTGAAATAGTATAACACTATTTATCCTCAGACCTAAGATGTGCATTGGGATCTAATGCACAAGAAGTGTTATACTTTGATATAGTCTAACGTTACCCTTGACCGGGTAATCATAAGGGCTATATTAGGTATAACATGAATTATGTAGTTAGTCGTGTACATGCAATATGGGATTTGCTCCTCTCAAGATGAGAGAGATATTTCTGGGTCCCTCGATTACATATTATGATTTACATGCATGAACAAGTGGATTAGTTGGACTAATGACACTTGTATAATCAAATATGTTGGGATCGAGAAACACAATCTTTGAACTATAAATGATGAGATAGATCTATGCCTTAAGTTCAAAATAAAATATCGTGAAGCAAAAGGATAATGAATGATTCTACTATATGATTGATTAGATCAATCAAATTGCTCGAAGGTAAAAGCACATTTACATAGCTTTGGGGGCGGCGACGTGTTGCTAGACGCTTACCATCGTCTGTGTTACTGTGTATCGTGTGCAAGTGGGAGAATGTAAGTTATTATATGCCCACGACACGTGTCACACAGACATACTGCTGAGGAGTATGTAAACCTATAGAGTCGCACACAAAGAATGCGTTTGTTTCCATTTGTAGAAACCGGAATTTTATGAAAATATGTGTTAAACTGTAATTATGATATTTACAGGGTGAAAACGTAATTATGTTAATTACGGGGAATTATCTGTAATTATATAATTATATTTTAAAGTTTAAAAGGATAATTATATGTATTTATATAATTATATTTTAAAGTTTAAAAGGATAATTATATATATATATATATATATATATATATATATTTGAATTTGAATTTGAATATTATAGATAATTACTAAATCTTATTTAATCCTTAATTGAATTATAGTCTAACTATAATTCTTCTGGTATAAATAAGGGGTTAGGCTAAACCATTTGATAGACGATTGAATTAGAATTAGCCTTTCAGTTAAATACAGAAAAGAAACCTTTTCTTTTCTGTAAAACACATATAGATCTAGGGTTCTTGGGCTAGCACCCGGTGGAAACGAGAAACGTGTTCATGTGTGGACTACCGATAGAAGAAACCTACTTTGGTTTCTTGGTGCTTCAGTTTTAATCCCATCAGATCTAGAAAGGTACATATTCTAAACCCCTTATGGCGTGGTTTACTTTAATTAAATGCATCATTGGATCCGAAAACACTATAATCTATCGTCTCCTTTCTCTTAAAAGTCAAGTCCATGTGACTTCATTACCGCCACTGACCACCTGCAGCTATTGTCGCCACCGCCGACTGGCTTCCCATCTATCGCCTCCCTCTCTCTCTGTGGAAGGTCGTCTTCTGTTCCTAGCGGCTGCAGTCGATCATCTCTTTTTCTGGCGACTTCTGCCAGCCAATTGCCGCCGGCCTACGTCGTTTCTCAAAACTTCGATCTTCGATCTCGACTAGGTTTTTAGGAATATTCCCAAGCTGCTGTTATGCCACAGGAAGGTCCTAATCGGTCGCGAAAAAGGGGTTTCCAGGTCACCATAGCTCACGGTTGGTGGCAGTGTTTTCCGGTAAGCCTCTGGCCATCAGTGTGTGCGTGCCTTGGCAATATATATATAAAAGAAGGAAGAGAAGAGAGAGTTAAGGAGAGCCATTCCTTAGTATTTATCTAATTTTCTAAATTTTGAATTATTTTTAAATAATAGTCATACATTAAATGTCTATTATTAATTATTAAAACTTTTCATTTTTCATTTTAAGATATATAAAAATCATTAAAAATAACTTTATAAATCACAATTCTTATTTATCTAATAATCATATATTATTTTACTAACTAACAATGTTTATAAATCATAACTTATATTAAGTGAACAATATTTAATAGAGTTTTTTTTCTTTTTAAATAACCTAACAATCTTTATAAATCATATTAACCTAACAATTGTTTATAAATCAAAACTTATTTTTTAATAGAGTTTTTTTTAATAAGCTAACAATGTTTATAAATCAAAATTTTTCTAGAATTTTAAATTATTTTTAAATAATAGTCATACATTAAATGCCTATCATTAATTATTAAAACTTTATAAACATATATTATTTAGTAACTAACAATGTTTATAAATGAAAACTTATATTAAGTGAAAAATATATAATATAGTTTTTTTAATATAGTTTTTTTTAATTTTGAATAAGCTAAGAATCTTTATAAATGAAAACTTATTTTTTAATAGAGTTTTTTTTAATAAGCTAACTATGTTTATAAATCAAAACTTTTATAGAATTTTGAATTATTTTTAAATAATAGGCATACATTAAATGTCTATCATTAATTATTTAAACTTTTATTTATCTAATAAACATATATTATTTAGTAACTAACAATGTTTATAAATCAAAACTTATATTAAGTGAAAAATATATAATATAGTTTTTTTTTTCTTTTTAAATAAGCTAACAATTCTTACATGACTGTTTTCATTAATTATTATCTACACAATTCTAACATGATAGTCATTACATATATTATTATTTGCACAAAACCCCATTATACATATTGTTTAAAAAGAACCTTAATATTAATTTTTATTAAATAGTTAAAAATTAAAAAAAACTTATTATAACGTATCATTATATAAATGAAATACTTATGACAATTGAATACAATTAAATAACAATTCTGATTTACTAATAATTATAATTTTAATTACTTTAATCCAATTTCTCTCTATACAAAGGTTGTAGAAAAGGTAATTATTTCCAAGTGCTTGAATAATTGTTTGTTATTTGATTTGAACCGTCATGGAGTATTCTTACTAAACAACTTGAAAAATGATAACCACAAGGGTTGTGGCGTGGTGGCAAAGGCTTGGGGAGTTCATAGCGCTCAACCCGGGTTCGAGCCCCACTAGCAGCACTTGTGGCCACTGAGGATAATCTCAGGACTGCACGCTTTAGCAGCTGGGCCATAGGCCCTAATTGCTAGGGATTAGTCTGGGCCATAGGCCCAGGATACCCTTTCCAAAAAAAAACTTGAAAAATGATCGTGATGATTGCATTATCAAAATTCGGATTTGTAGAATGTGAGAATGTTTAAACACAAAGAAAGGTGGAGAATTGATCAGTTTAGACATGATTGTAATCGATGAAGGTATGATGAAATTGTCAATTGTGTTACCAATTTCTTATAATTTGTCTCATTTGTTATCCACTTTTTTTTACAGGAAATCTTAATGCATACATCTGTGCATAAGAATTTGATCCCAAGGTTTCGTCATCTATTGAGTAAGGGTGTTTTGTATTGTCTAAAAAAGTTTGAGGTTATTGAAAGTAAAGGAAATTACCGACCACTTTCAACTAAGTTCAAGATATGTTTTTTGACTTTCACTTTTGTAAAAAAACTAGAAGAAGATGAGATAAAAATGTTTGTCAATGGCTTTGAGTTTATATCTCAAAGTTTAGCTGAATCACGCGTTAATGATGACACAATACTGTCAGATTTATAAATCTAATTTATATGTTTTTATTTATTTTATGTATATATTTCATATAGTAATTTTTTTTATTATATTTTAATGAAATATTTTTAACCGCTGATGATTGAAATGTATGTATACTTTTTCCATGTTGCTAATGCAACCTCAAAAATGTTTAGGATGAACTTTAACAACAAACATCCCAATCTCTACTTTTCATTTTCGAATATTTGTTTTGGATTTCACAAATTGGATTTTTTTGGTTCGATGACTTATAAAATCGACCAACGTTTATTTCTATCGATACATTATTGATAAGTTCAAAAGATAATATTTTCATAGATTACACTATTCGTCGTACTTACGTTCATATAATAATCGTTCGATTCGCCGCGCAAGGCGCGGTGTTGTTACCTAGTAATAAGGTAAAAAGAGATCTAGTGTAACATCCCCCGTCCCCATGGTCCGGAACGGGTGATGTCACGAACGGGACTTAACATAATTACACAACTAAATCAGAGCTACTAATAACTCTAAACATATATTACAATCCAAAATCTTACACTTCAAAAAGTGTTTATAAACTTAGAGCGTTTATATAATAATGCGAGTCTAAGAACTCCAAAATTTTTACGCTCGATCTCAAGTCCCGTCCCTGTAAACGTCACTCCGAACCTGCCGTGTCATAAAACAAAAACACGGCTGAGCACATGGCTCAGTGAATGGATTATAATATAAATTCGTAAATAATAATGAAAACATCAATAACGAAGCGGAAGACATAAAAATTTGATTCGAAGAAAGTTCTTGAGACTGAAGTTCATAGTTCATTTAAATCAAGAGAAACGTTTGGTAATATAATCAAAAGCAATAATCTCAAGAACATTTCACACTTTAACTTCAAAACGTAATATAAATAAAGTCCGTCAATTCCAGTCATGTTCGTGGGGTGATCAGCCACACGAACTGGGTCGGCATGCGGGCACACACAACGAGTCCCCCGTGAATTTAACCACGGTCACATATTCTGTGGGTAAAGTTCTAGAATCGATTCATCCGCCCTGGAGCCAACAAAGTCAGCCAAGTCCTCCCAGAGTGGGTTCACGTAAGCCACATAGGCTTAACTCTGGTGGACCGTCATCTGCAGGACGCTATGACAACAAAGCCGCCATAGAAGGCATCCCAAATAATGTGCCCATTTATTGGGTTCTTCTAAAATCAACGAAAACTAAACAAATACCACTTACCCAAATGGCGATCACAGAAATTATAGTCTATATACTTCACATTTTTCATAAACAATCTCATACGAGACACATTTTAATAAAACATCAAAATGTTCAAACAATTGATTCAATAAACCAAAATCAATGTGTATGTGTATGTATAATTTCACATTTGTTGATCACGTTCGGTTGATCAATCACAAGGTGGTGAACCACCTTTAGGAAGGGTCAACTACAACAAATAGTTGCCCACGATTCAAAAGAACCGAAATCCATACCTTAATCGAATTGAGATTATCACGCGATCAATCGATCCTCACACCGAACTTTAACTCGTTCGATTGCCTATTTAAACCACCAATTATTATTAATCGCATAACCTAAAACTCAATGGTTATTATCCTAAGCTTAACCACAAAATTATATTCTCTTAGAAATTAAACCGATCACTTGGTGTGCGGTTAAACATCTAGATACAATTATCACCATTTTGATTCTAAACTTTACCCTTTTGTAATTTTGACAAACCTAATCATTCCTAAACATGTAAATGATTGTAATTATGCAATATTTAATCATAAGTTACCAACCAACTTCAACTACTCTAACTTACCAACTTAAATAACTTGAGAAGAAATTTATACCTCTAGGAAGGGTTCGTCGTGTAGATTCCGAATATGTAATTATTTCGTTGATTTCTTCGACGGATTGAGATATATTGTAGAGAGAAGATTGAGATTAGAGAGAGAGAAAAAAAAATAAGATGATGATGGCGGTTTGATAAAAAAAAATCACAGGGACGATGTGGTTTACTCTTATATAATAGAATTATATATATATATATATATATATATATATATATATATAATTAATATAAGTTTAGTTAAATGACGATTTTAATCCTTAACTATTTTTTATTGTCATTTTTAATTACGGTTCATTTCGGTTAAGAAATAATTATATGTTTTTAAACCGAGTCTTACATCTAGATTCTAGACCATTGATTATTTTTAATCGCAAACTCGCCCATTAATCATGCTTGATACATGAATTTATTTGGTGCATCCAAGGGTGGAGATGTCTCCTTACCCTTCTCATCATAACTTTCATATTCTCACCGGAACTCAACCCTCGTGGTCAATCCCTCGCTAATTGGCGAGGGATGAGGGTCGTTGTTATGTCCGTCGCTAATAGTTTTTCTATTATATACCTTATTAATTGTCTTCCACTAACAATATTGTTATAATAGATAGGTGTGAGTAATTAATTAAAAAGGTGAAAAGTATAAAAATGACCGGTGCAAGTTGAGGAGGACATTAGACGAATGCTTATGATTTTATTGTCATTAATCGTTTGATATAATTGCACGAAATCAATGATATATAAGATTTTGGTTGGCTATGTTTTCAAATAAAAAAAGGAAGAAGCTAATTAACTTGGTGAAAATGTATGATTCTTGTTTTTGCTTTGGTATTCTCCTTAAGCTTTTAAGAAGTTAATTCATCTTTTACACTTGATAACTTATACGGGTTCGTTTTTTCTAAATAACAAGCATCATTCACAACAAAAAAAAGTGAGTTTCAGCGACGCACCCTTTAGCGACAAGAAGGTTCCGGGGATAAATGGACTTTTAGCGACAACAAAAGTCGTTGCTATAACCCCTGTTTCTTGGGGTGATTTTTTAGTAGAACCATCAAAATATAATTGTTTAAAGGGTCAATATATCTTTTATTTCAGCATGCAGTAGCAACCTAAAGAGTTAGAAGACACATGGTTCTGAAAAAATGTTCCAAATCAAAATATATGAAGAAACAAAATAGAAAATCATAGACTATACACATATATACATATACAAACACATATATAGCATCGTCATAGTACGTAAGTCTGCTACACTCCTTGAGATTCAACACATAAAATAAACCTTGTTATTATATATGTTCTCTATTGATCATATGAAAGGCGTGATGATCAGGTCCAAGTATTCCTTTCTATAGATAAACTATATACAACAACCATTATCAAACTTTGTTTGATTATATTGGGACATTGAAACCTTGTTATTGTGTTATTCGACATTACCGACCCCTACATGTGTATATGAAGTGTCATATAATTTTATATTTGTTAAAGGGAAAAACAAATGGAACAATAATATGGAGAGAATAACAATAAGACAAAGAGAAGAAGTCTATAGTTTTCATTAATCATAAGCCCTTTAAATAGGGAGGAGTTACAAGTAGATAGTTAGGAGATATTTCAGTTCTAATCTAACTCTGATATATTTATCTCTATCTCTATCGTCATATCGTTTAGACGATGACACACTTATCCTACAACACTCCCCCTTGTGCCGAGTTAAAGGAGTGGTGGTGCACAGTTGTTGCCTCGTTAAAACCTTACGCCAAAATAAAACCCAGTGGGAAAAAATAAAAATATGACGAAGGAAAGAGTACAACGCACCAGTTTCCTTTGCAATACATAGACTTTTCCTTCAGTCTAGTTTTCTCTTAGATTCGTACTTTAATCATGAGAGTTAGGAAAGCATGATGGTATATAAACAGTTGTCTCACTAAAACCTTACACCAAGGAACAAAACCCAATGGGAAAAATAAAACCTTGGTTGAAGGAAAGAGCACAACATACCAATATCACAAATATAGTAGATTCCCCCCTTTTGTCTACTACTTCCCCTGATTCGTGCATTCATCAAGGGAGTTTGGAAAACATTTCCATTTACTTTCTACACGTTTCCCAATATATGGTTTTAGGTAATGATTTGGTAAAATATGTCGCATTCTTTTGACACCTTACTTGATTCACTTGAATCTAAAGGAGAGTCTTTTATTGCTTATTGTATATAAACTTAAGCAGAATATGCTTTGTGTTATTACTTATTACCCCTGATGTATCTTATGTTCATTTCTTCGATACATGATGCATTATTTTCATATATGCAAGTAGGATACTGGTTGGACCCAAAATTACTAACTCCTATAATATATGTAATGATAGTCCTTAATCATATAAATTATTTAATTATCTCATTGAGAGTAATATTCTTGGATTAGTTCAAGGAGGTAGTTACAAAGGTTTGCTTAGCTTACTTTCAAGCAATCGACATGTTCCCAGTCGTAATTCCTTATCCAGTTTGGGAACAACATTTGTATGGGTCAGGTAGATACCTAATATCAGCAAATACAAACCAAGAGATTGCTTGGTGTTTTTTCCATAAGAGCTAGTACTTTTGCTGCTTACATTCTAAGTAGGTATTGAACTTTCATTATCAATCTCATTTTTATTTCTACAGGGAAAGTATAGGCCCATGTCAATGGTTCCAAAAGATAAACTTGATATTATGCCAATGACGTTGCGTTGGCGCTGAGCTAAATCTAGCTAACAAGTTCACTGAGAAATACAATATACAGTCAAGTGTATTGTGCTAAGTACGATAATGCGCATATTGTACTTAGATAGGGAATTCCAGCTCCCAACACTTTTTCGTCACCATCTTTAGACGAAATGGATCTTTCCTTATGTCCAACACTTTGACTGATCATGGGAGTGCTAACCGGATGCGCTTTGTCCATATTAAATTGCCTGATTATCTTCTAGACATATGCGATCGGTGAATTAATATTTCACAAACTCGGTGTCCTAGCTCAAATAGCTAGACAAAACCAAGTTTTCCCAAGATTTTCAATCTCAAATTTAGATTTCAAGTAGCTGGTGGTTTCTCTTATTTCATCAAGAGTACCTATTATGTTCATAACATCGACATATAATGTTGCTTTGAAAATCTAGAACTTTTTTTTCTAAATAAATACGCAAGGGCACAGTTCATAGTTCTTATTTATTATTTCCCAATCAAGTATTCACTTAGTCGGTTATACCACATCCGCATTGATTGCTTTAATCTATAAAGTGAGCGTTTCAATTTTATTGCAAACGCATTTCGTGGTTTAGAGTTACTTGATTTTGGTAATGTAATGCCATCAAGCACTTTTATATCTCTGAATCTAGATCCCCATAGAGATATGTAGTAACCACATCTATGAGCTACATTTCCAGTCCTTCGAATACTACTAGGCTAATTAATTAGCAGAACGTTATAACGTTCATCATGGGAGAGTAAGTCTTCTCGTGGTCAATCCAGGGCGTTGTGAGAAACCTTGCGCCAAAGGAGAGTCTCATACATTATGACTTAATTATTCTCATTATGCTTTAGGACAAATGATTTATCTATGTCTTACAGGCTTTACACTTGGTGGGTTAGCACTACCAAACCAAATACCTATTCATTTGTCAAATAATTATGATTCTCCTGGATTGCTTATTTAGGGCAATTTGCTTTTTGTTGATATTTTTCAACTGAGCATGGTTCGATGTCAATGTGCTCTATCACCTCATAAGCAACAATATATGCGAAATATATCATCAATGATTATATATGATCTGTCTATCGACTCATATGTACTCTCATAGTTCATTTGAGATTAATATTCATCTCTAAAATCAATATTAACTTCGGAGCGTCCTCCAGTGATGATTCATAGACATAGTTTAATCAGAGACAATCTCATGAGAGGTTTATGTATTGATGACAAATAGTTGTGCCTTACTCTTTTCTTCCTTTAGATGAGTATCTATCGAACCAAGTAGCTTCCCCTATTTTCGTTTGGGAGCTACGACCTCAACCACACCTCCACCATGTGTGATTGCAACACACTTTCCAGCGGCGTTGTGCCCCTATTGGGGACTTTTTAACCTTACGAGTATATTTGGAGCTCGTATATGTGATCTTGTCACTTTTGGAATATTAAACATATCAGGTATCGAGTCTGATTCGCTTGACTTCAACATTACGTTGTGAAGTTTTGGGGATCGAAATGAGACAGAGTGAGAATATTCAATGACACTTCCTGTCGTTCCCATGGAAAATCCTTTTTCCTATCTCCCCCTAACGACGGGAAGACTATCTCATGAAAGTGACAACCCGCAAATCTAGCGGTAAAGAAATCATTAGTCAAATATTCTAATTAGCGGATAATTGTTGGGGGTTCATATCCAACATATACCAAGTCGTCTTTACGGACCCATTTCGATGCGCTGTGGGGGTGCAATTAGCACATACACTACATAACCATACATGCGTAAATGTAAACTATCATGCTTATATCCAGTTACCAACTGGTATGTATGAGGCTAGTTAGCAAACAGTAGGTCTAAAAACGAATAAAAAAAAACTGCATATAATTATTGCATAACCCTAGGTAGATGTGGGTAAATTGGTGCGCATTACTAATACCCTAGATGTCATCATATTCTTTTGATAACAACTTCTATGAGACCATTTTATATATACACATGGGGTATAGGAAACTCTACATTGATCCTAATACATATGCAATTAACATCAAATCCTTATGATGTAAATTCTCCAGCATTCCAAGTCATGTAGACTTGATGAAATAATCAGGGTGGTGAGCCCCTAAACGTATAACTAGTGCTAGGAGTGCAGGATTTCATATGGACTATAATACGACATGCGTTCATCGTGTCGAAACCAGAACCATAAAGTACTTTAATGGCCCGCATTCTGGATGTTTATGTTCATAAATATCATCTTGTATTCGTTGTAACAATGAAATATTTTTGTATTATGTCCTTAGCTTTAGGATGATCTCATTCCTATCTTGGCTAAGGATTAGGGTATATACAAAAGTTTTAGGTATTCGAGAGGGCATGTTATGATGGCAATGTTGTTTCTTATGCTGCAGAAGTCAACAGTTGCAATTTGCCTCGTTTTTCCTTTCACTCGAAAGAGAATGTGTTTATGTGTATTTTGCAATACACGGATCACTATGTCATAACCATGGTGTCCAACATGGTCATGTCGAAACATATATATGTCATTTCCCAAAAGTTCTTTATTGGTGACAATAATGTTTCGATGACTCAATAATCTACTAGTTTGACACATAGTTTCCATGATATATGTTTACTTTCATATTCATTAGAACTTATGTATATATGCTCATTTCCATTATAATTTCCATTTGATACAAATATCTTTACAAGGTTTCTATTGATCTTGTACCAACAAGAAAATGGTTGTTCATTGTCTAAGTATTTTGATTGGATGAATTATAAAATAAGCATTTGTCTATCATTTTAGATTGTGTGGAATATGTCCTACAAAAAATCAAGTTCTCCTCGATACATTCTTATACGGAACGGAGAATATTGAAAGTTTTGTATTTGTTTTGATGTATTTCTTTACATTTATAATGGTTACATATTCGATTTTACTTAAGCAAAAGAAATTAATTAAAATGCTATAAAATAAATTTCAAAGATACCTATGCTTTATCATTCTTAAATTAATATGATATAGTTCATTTTTAACATGTTCCCTTTTCGACAGGAGCACTCTTTAGTGCATTTCTTATTTGACTGCCCATTATCACATGAGGCAGTAGTTGTATATTTACTCCAGATGTTGAAAAATCATTCCCGACTCTTACCAAGACCCTGACCCGTTCTAGGGTTTCGTCCACATAGTGCATAAATGTCACATGTGTAAAATTGTTTTTAACTCTCTGTTCTTTGGAGTTGTTTCCACCTTTAATGCTTTCATTATTGATCTCGAGAATTTTCTTTGTCTCGACATATGTGGTGGTGTTATTCGAAAGAACCTTGTTATGTCTCTCAACCACTTGCAGTAGGTTGATGAGTTTGGCTAAAGGTTACATTCCAACTTATATTAGTTCATTAATATTTTTGATATATGAAAGGTGGAAATAATGTTAAGAATCATGTCATCTTCTGTGAGTTCCTTGCCACAGAGATTGAGACGCGTTTTGGATATAACATTTCTTTGTTGAAACCAATTACCTTTTTGTAATCGAGTAAGTGGGTTTTATTTCACTATACGATTAGTTCAGGAAGTACATATTCATGAGTACCCCCGATTATCCCTTTCGAGACATCCCACATTTCTTTGGGGGTTTCTAGTAAAGGTATTCCTATGAAACTTAGGATTTATATGTCGTCTCGAAACATGAGGGTATTTGTTTGTACCTTTTCAAGAGGTTGGTTTTAGAGTCAATAGGAGTTGATGGACTTTAGGTATTTTTTTTTACCTTTCAAAAGGAGATTTATATATTCATTTATGGTACTCAGATTCTTTTGAGTTTTGTTTCATCAATTTACCATATTTATTTCTTATGGTATTAATTTTCAATATTTATGTGAATTAAAGACAAATATACTAACAATATTCGAGTTAGAAGTCGAAAAATTCTTACTTGGATTGTAGAAGTATTCGAGACTGATTGATGAAGTTGGAAGCCGAACTATTCGTGAATTGACTGAGCGTACGTGCTGATAACGTGTTAAAGGGAAAAACAAATGGAACAATAATATGGAGAGAATAACAATAAGACAGAGAGAAGAAGTCTATAATTCTCATTAATCATAAGCCCTTTAAATAAGGAGGAGTTACAAGTAGATAGTTAGGAGATATTTCAGTTCTAATCTAACTCTGATATATTTATCTCTATCTCTATCTCTATCGTCATATCCTTTAGACGATGACACACTTATCATACAACAATATTAAACATTATTTTCTTTTTATCATTAGTGTAAATAAATATTACAGAAATGGCTAATGACAATTGTACATTAATCCCTTTAATTGAAGTAGTGAGTTGAAATATATTATTGGATGTAAATCAATGGACACTTGTGAGCCACGAGACGTTTATATACTTCTTTTTTACATGGACCATAGATCGAAAATGATTTTTTTGTAAAATACATGTATGGACATAGGTAAAGAGCAAATGGGATCCACTTTTTACTTTCTAACTCTCCCCCCTAATTATACCCTTAATTAGTCTCTCTCTTCTTACTCGTATGTGTGTGTATATATTTCTCGGTAAGTTATGTTTTGATTTTTGGTTTTATCAAAACTAGTATGAGAACCGTGCGTTGTACGGTAGCGTATATAATTTGAGTATTAATATATAAATTGTACATATAAATAAATGTTGCATGTTAAATATAACAATGAATAAATTATATTCAAATGATCTGTTAGAAATAGTATAATTTAATTAGCACGAAATGAATATATAAAATGAGCAACATTAACGATCGGCCCATGTATAATTTACGCATTATTTGTATAATTGATGCCCTTACATGTATTTTTTTTAAAGAGAACAATATACCTTTGTTGATTTTATTAAGAAACTTGTTTGCCTAACAATAATGGGCTCTTGAAAAGTAATATAAAATTGGCTCGACAATTAGACATCCATAAATATAAATGACAAATTTAGAATGATATATCATCAACTAAAATTTAAAAATGCGACCATAATTTACAAAAAAAAATTGCGTCTAACCAACCTTATTAGTGGGAGGTTGGCGTTTATGGTAGCAAAGAAAAATATAAGTCAATATTTAATTTTATACTCTAATATCTAAAACCACAAATATATATATATATATATATATATAAATGTTTTTCGCAATAATGCAACAAATTAAGGTGCCGTTTGTTTTTTTAAGAGGTCTGAAGTCTGAAATATTATTGCACTTCTGATTGGTAAGAGATGGTGTTTTAGTCTGAAATTTTATTTCACTTATGATTAGTAAGACGTGTTAAGGTCTAATAAATAGCTGAAATGAAATTAAGTTATTCATGTATTTGATAAATAGCTGAATTTCAGATCTAAAATGTTTATATAAAAAATAATATTTATCTTTGTATAATATACAATGTTACAAATTAACAATCATAACAGCTTCATTAAGCATTTGGTCCTTGTAACCATCAATGCTGCAGGTAGAACACAAAAGCTAACAAAGGCCATAACACTATCTACATATCATTCATCGGTTTCCATGATCATAAAGAAACTAAAATTAACCAACTCAACTATAAATCTAAGCAATGTGAGCACCAAAATTTTGTTTTATAGAAACCAAATATCCATTCCATCATCATTATTATTTCTAGGTGTCATTAACTCCAAATATGTAACCTTGACAGGTTCCATGTACGCCACACACCTGTGCGCGAAAAAACCAAACATAGATTATCCATACAAAATAAAGAGAGTTGCAATATAATGTTTGTGAAAAATGAAACTATAGTCGATGTATATAAAAGTTAACATTGTGTTGTAGAAGTTCATTTGGTAAATGATTGGGTGAAAAGTTGGTGATTAGCTTCCATGATGAACGCTCCAACAAAATCGTCAAACGGTTGAAAATCCATCGTAGATGGCTAGTCGAGCCATAAAGATACGATAGCCCTTGTACCTAAAACAACATCAAGATAAAAGTTAGAAATAAGCTAAATGAATCCTCGTTGGTGATTAAAAATCAATCTAAAGACACATACTAATATAACTGAAAGAAATATGGTAAAACATAAGAAACCACAAAGCCCAGAATTGAGATAAGATAAGAGACCAAATAAGTGAAAAAAGGAAATCTATAAAAACTTCCGATAGCTATCGTGTTGCTTCAAATTTTTTCAGAGATACACCAAAGTGTCTTCTCAAAAATATCATTTCATTGGTCTATAAGGCAAAGTCATGCTTAATCGTTCATCGGTCTATAAGGCAAAGTCATGCTTAATCGTTCATCGGTCTTTTTTTGTAAGGCCTCAGGCCTCACGAATTCTGATTGTTGTTTTTGTTTGTATAGAAGTGTTGGTAGTTTCTAGCCTCGAGCTGGAAAGTATTATCAGCGGGGGTAATATAGATATAGCGTAACTCTCTAATTGAGACAATCTATACACAATAACCAGGCTTGACATGGAAGTGCATTCAATTAAATTATAATCAAATTTATTTTGTTTATAAATTCATGCTCATTTAGCAGGTATATGTATGAGTTCTTTAGTATACCTAAAAGTCATACTACAATTAAACAATATGAAATGGAAGAAGAATATTTTCTTCATTATTTAATGAAATGCAAGTATCCGGGAAAATTGTACTAATAATGTTAAGCTATTTCAAGATGATGCCCTTGGTTGCGTGCATTGTTATCGAGAATCATATGAGGAAGACCTTAGTGACTTGTACCAAAAATAAAGAATTTACTAATTCCAACGGTGCTTATGCAAGCTAGCAGCCAAGCTAAATGTGCTAAAAAAATTTGTTAGGTGTTAAAAGGTAATCAAAAAAGAAAGAAGATGAGTTCTTTCTTATACCAACCTGGTGATGAGAGAAGGTAGAAAGTCATAATCTAAGTATATTTTAAAAACTATATAAAAATATCACAATGGATGAGGCAAAGATATAGCACTTTAAAGTCAATAGGCTTGTTAGTTGTTCTAGTAATTGTTGTTAAATTAGTCTTTACACATACAACATCCCCCAAATTCCGTCTGTCATGCAACCCCTCTCTCACCCATCCATCTTGTTGATTTTCCATTGTCATTCCCTTCCCCCTTTCTTCCTTACCGTCATGAATAACGGCTTCATCGACCGTCTAGACGTCTACCTCACACCACCTCTATGATGGCAGCTTCATCTTTACAGTTGATTATACGTAAAGAGATGACAGTCAAGCTTGAATAAAAGGTAACATGTTCCAAACGGTTGGATTTGCATCGAAATGGAGGTTTGGAAAGGGTATTTGTCAATTTTTTCACCTTGACCCCTTTCATCATTTACCTACAAAATTTTGTTAAGGTGTTGTATCCAACTCTAACTACACATTTAATACAACTTATTTCTACAAAAGAGAATGACAATTTGTAACACTTTTATCAATATTTTTAGGGAATCTTTCACAACATATACACATTTTGTGTACCCAGCACCAACTTCTATCCCTTTTTATGTGTCTCCTTTGAACATTTTTAGTGGCACAGTGGATTTGTATTTACTCACCAAAGAGCTAGAATAGTTCAGATGCCACTGTCACAACAATAAAAAATGGTGTGAAATGTGAGAGATACATTAATGACAACCTAAATGCACAATTTTAAAATTTTATTTTGCAAATCAAAACGTGGTAATATTAACATCAAAATATTATTATCATTGATATAAAAATATAACAAACACATGAAAAGTAAAACATAAAAAACATATTTGAATATGATGGCAATGAAGATACTTGCTTCCTTCGCCACTAAAAAAACTCAATCCAAACCTCACAATTCTTCCTCTATTGGATCCCCTCTTGCAGTTGTCCAGACCGCATACCTCTTCCCAACAATCTGAAAATACTACCATAACATAGTGATAATTATTATCACAAATACACAGACAATATTTGGATTTCTAATGTATAGGAAATAAAAATCTAGGAAACATAGAAGATATGTAAATACAAATAAAAACAAACCTAGGACAACAAATCTAAAAATGGCCTCCTCTCTGATGCGGCTCTCCCTAATTCTTATTTACTGCTTCAGCTGTAACAAAGATAAAAAAAAAAAAAAAAAAAAAAAAAAAAAAAGTTAGGATTAAGGATTAAGTCGGCGTACAGGATAAAGAAAGGGTGGCAGGGGCGCCAAGGTTTCATCATCACTGAAGCCATTGTTGTTGAAATCGGTTGGATTTGGAATTCAGATAGTTTGATTGGATTGTGTATCTGGATCTTAGTTTGGATGTTTGGAGATTGAGGGGGAGAGATATGTAGAGAAATACAAACGATAGAAAAAAGGAAGCGTACCAAGCAAAATGACTGATGTAGCCCTCTCATAATCAAACAGACAGTTTTTTCGAACTAAAAAAATTGAGAAAATTTGGAGAAGTGATTCCTGATTCCTAGGGTTAACCTTAGGAGCTGGTTTCTGGGATTTGGGCTTAACCGGTGTAGCTTTATCAGGGAAGTTGACCTTAGCCTTCTCACCACGGATCCTTCTGGCTTCAGCATCATAAGCCCTTGCACCTTCTTCAGCAGTATTGAAAGTTCCAAGCCAAACACGGACCCCTTTCCTTGGATCACGTATCTCAGCAGCCCATTTGCCCCATGGGCGTTGACGGATCCCTCTGTACTAATTCTTCCTTTTCCTGGCAGTAGATCTCTCAACTTGTTCATCAGATTTCACAGATCTTGAGCCTACACACAAAAGGGGGATCCCAGATTATTATCAAAGAAATTACTCGAATTTTAAAAGGGTTATCAGACCCAATAGCAATCGGTAGACATCAAGTGATAGCAGCAATCTGGATGAGAAAGTCGATACCAGCAATCTTCATACGGAGGTCGTGAGCAGGGAGAAGGTAGAGCAGGTCGTGATGACAAAATCGATACCAGCAATATTCAGGCGGAGGTCGTGAGCAGGGAGAAGGTAGAGCAGGTCGGGAGAAGGTAGAGGCGATGAGAAACCTGGGAAACTGGAAATGTGAGAAGGTGGGACTGTTACAAAGCAGCAGGAGAAGATAAGACGGTTTGAAAATAGATGAGAAAAAATCTGATTCAAGGATAAATGATATAAAAGGGTTTCCTCGCTTTAGGAGAGGACGTGGTTTCTCCTTTAATATATATAAGATAAGATATAAGATTCCTCAGGTTTACTTCTTGAAGGGTCTTAAGCATCGACTAATGCCATCCTCTCTTTACTTTACATTTATCTAGTTTCTGAAGGTTAAAATACCTGCAAGAGATAAGTAATCAAAACTAAAATGTGTAAATGCTTTCTGTTTAATTTTCATTGGTTTACTAATTTCAATGCATACCTCGTATGTACATCTTTAAGGGAGTGCTAATGGATCCACCTTCTAGCCAAAGCAGAGGTTTCTAATTCAAGAGGGTACACATGTACAATAATGCTAAGTTAATGGAGAATGTCAAAATATGCTAATTCTATACAATCTTGTGTTTGGTTAAATTCATTTATGTAGCTGTTTTCACGGATTGACATTGTGGTGACATACTAATAATTTGTTGCATCTAAAGTTTGTTCTAGTTTTTGCTTTTATTGATGGACATGCTTTGTGAGTTTTCACATACAAAAGACTCGTATGAATAAAAGAATAAAGTCGTCAATGGAATATATATGAACAATATCTTGAATTCTTTGCATTTCTATTAAACACTTAATCTGAGAGGAGCAATTTCAGTGGGGAGAGAATTGACGTGGGGATGGAAGTCAACATTGGAAGGCAAAAGATACCCTAAGGGGGCGTTTGGTTCGTGGAATGGAATTCGAAGAAATTGGAATTCGTCAAGGAATTTGACTTCGATGGAATTGGAATGGAATTTGATGGAATTTGACCACGTAGTTTCGTCGCGTTTGGTTGGATGGAATTGGAATTGGAATTGGAAATTTTTGTTTGGTTCACGGAATTCGACTTTAGAATTGAAATTGGAATTGGATTTTTTTTTTTGAAAAGACTTTAGAATTGGAATTAAATATCAACAAATGACATTTTATGATTTTTCTATCATTTTCTTTAAAATTATAAATATCAGTAAAGTTATAATTCAATATGTTAAATTATATAAATTTCCGTTCATTAAATAAAAAATAAAATTTTATCATTTAATTAAATAAAACAAACATAAAATTGCGGAAATTACATAACCATAAATCAAATTACATTACTAATATCCGTAACATCTAAAACTGTTCACTACATAACATCTACTAATATCTGAAGCGTACCTTGTTTCCAAAAACCAAATTGAAGTTTTTAAAATCATAAACCAAGTCAACTTTCTAAAATAAACCTTACCCACTCCTCTCGCTCACTTTCTTCCAAACTCCAAAAGATTAAAACGTTATTAGGCTCATCTGTTATCTTCTTGATTGCTCTGAACCTTTCCATTCTTGAAAGTGATTGGATTTTGGCAAGTTCAGAATTCACCATGGAAGTCTTTTTTTGTATTTCCATCTCCGTATCTACCATATTCTTCGTTGCATTTTCGAACTTCTCCCCAAGAAGGAGAGCTGCACTATGCATTCCATCAACAAGAGTATCAGCTCGGGTTTTCCTCTTTTTACTACCTCGACTTGAGCCTTCTTCACTTCGCATATCCGTAGCATTATGTACGTTGTGGCTACTTTCCGTCTCCTCCGTTTGTTCTTGTTCCTCAAGATTTACTCGACCCTCCATCTCGACAACATCCATGGCTCTACTTCCTTGAGCTCTATCTTTTCCGAAAACAATAGACAAATCTTCAAAATGTGGAAACGTTTTGTTTCTCCATTTCGCCGCCTCTTTATGTACCTATTTCATGCCATAAAAGTTAATTAGCAAGGTAACAAATAATAACTACAAATATAGCATGAAAACTGAAATGGTACCTTCAGGTAAGACTCCCAAACTGGTGCTTCGGCAGTTACACATTGTTTGACACTGTCATAACCAAACCCACTCGTATTTGTCCCGTTCACCATGTCATGTACAACTTGCCAATCTTTTTTCATTGTTTTAATTCTTGACTCAATGTGTGGTCTACCCAATATATGAGACTCGGGAACTGAATCTTTCATCACTTGTTCAAGATACTGTAAATATCCAGATTTAAAGCCGTTATCAGCTTTAAATCCTCCAGTGTTAACCATGTTAATCAAAGCCTCCACAAGTTTAGCATCTTCAGTAATTGTCCAGTTTCGATAGTTTCTATTACGACTTCGATCCGCCATACCTATTGTTAAATGAATTAAATAATAAACAAATAACATGTAAACATAAACATGCAAATCATAATCATATGCAACATAATAAAAAAAACAAGTTGTAGCATTACAAATCATAACGGTACGCAACATAGATATCAAATTCATAACAAACCATAAAAAGATAAATTTCTAGCATTACAAATCATATAGCGTTCCAAGCCTCAAACATTTGTTGTGCCAAATTATTTCTAAATGTAGTCCACTCGGTTGATGTCCCAACAGAACTGACATTATCCATATCTTGGTCTCCATCATCTTCGGTTGTTTCGTCCAACCCATCATTCTCAATCGGATCATTTGGCATTTCTCGCCTGATATGATTATGAAGTAGACAACATGCCATTATGATCTTGTTTTTCAGTTCAACGTGATAGTACGAGTTATCTTTTAAAATTCCCCACCTTGCCTTCAAAATGCCAAAACATCGTTCGATGACATTTCTTGCGGAGGAATGTCTCATGTTAAATAGTTCTTTTGGCGTGGTTGGTTGGTATCCATCCCTCCAATCATTTAAGTGATATCTCTGACCTCTATATGGGGCGAGGAAACCCTCGCCATTTGTGTATCCAGCATCTACCAGGTAATAATATGGCCTTGGTACCTTTAACCTATGTGGCCTAAGAAGAGCATCTCGAAGTACTCTACCATCGGCCGCTGACCCCTCCCATCCAGGTAACACATAAATAAATTGCATATCTTGAGAACAGACCCCTAATACGTTTGTGGCAATATCATTCTTTCTCGTTCTATATCGAGCCTTGTCTTCAAGTGGCACTAAACACCTTATGTATGTTCCATCTAAAGCTCCTAGACAATTCTAAAACCAAGAAAATAGAAATGGTCATTACAGACTTTAAGTTACTTATATTTGAATACCCGAATATATATATATATATATATATATATATATATATTGTATACCTTGAACCACTTCCATCTTCCATCAGTAGAATCCTCTCGAACGGGTTCGGGTTTTTTAAGCAAATGTGAATGCAATCTTATCACCGCGTTGCAAACTCGAGTAAATAGTCTACTAATTGTTTCTCCCGAACGATGAAAACGACATGTGATGACTCGAACTTTAACATTATGAGCCATAATGTGAAGAAAAATGGCAACTTGTTCATCAATATTCATATTCCTACTTGCTCGTAATCCTCCTAATGTTTCCAACATATCACATAACTTCTTGAAACACCCTCTGTTCATCCTAAGTTGTGATATGCACATATTGTCACTCTCATAAGCATACCTATGCAATATTGCAACTCGACCCATATTTGACAAAGAGTATTGAATCTGTGGTCTATCCCTTTCGTAGTCGGCTATTAAAGTGCAAACCGTAACGAAAAACCAAATAATAATGGTCATAGCTTCGTGCAAAAACAATCTCATAAGCCTACGTCTGCGTGTTCTGAAACTAAGTCGGGCCATTTCCTGTTCAAAGACATACAAATTATTTTATTTCCAATGAACATAGAATGTACCTTTTTGTTTATGTTTCTAATGTACCTTTTTTTGTTGACTAAAGTTATGCACTTTCTGACCATATATATATATATATATATATATATATATATATATATATATATATACTAGCTGTCTACCCGCGCGATGCAGCGCGGGTGAATCATAACTTTGAAGTCAATAAGTCAGCTTTCAATCATGTTTATTGTTTCAGTTCATTCTATATCCCTCACAATGTTGAACATAACATCCATTTGTAAACATGTCCTGCAAAAAACATGTAGTTATTTTAGTAGAAACGTATTATTTTAAATCTGTAATAATAATAATTAGTTGATTGTATCATATTTATCACGTAAAATTTCTTTATAGACGAGGTTTGATGTGTATAATACAACATTATTTAATTTTTTGTAGTCTACACTAATACCTTTGTATTACCTACTTACCTAGTGATATCCCTATGTATAACGCCACATAAAGTTGGTCATACGAAAACAATAATTCCAGTAGATAAACACGTATGATCGGAATTGTCTATCCTTAAGTTTTTCCTCGTAGTTTTAATTTTTTTTAAATCTGTAATTTTCAGCTATTAAAAATTGACGCCATTTCCCCACGTAAAATCCGTGTTTTCAGTTATTAAAAAATCAAGCCATTTTTTTTTAAATTTGTTTTCAATATATCAAACTTGTAATTTCATTTAGAAAAATGAGTGTAATTATTTTTAAAGGATTGTTATTTCAGTAACATTTTTAGGCCTACTGTTTTTTGAAATTTTTATTAACTTAACAAGACCAAAATAATAATAATAAAAACTTTGATAAGATAATTAAACAAAATATTGTCAATGGTTAAATATTTTTACAAAAATGCAATAAGATCAATTATAAACCAAAATAGCATAACACGGCTATCAATTATAAACCAAAATGTTCTAATACGCCGTCAATGCTCAATCAAGCCCCGCTTCATTAGTCCTTTTAGATGGAGTTTCTTCCGTTTCTCTTGCTTCAACTTCAAATATAAAAAAATCATGTTACTTACCAAACAACTTGAGCAAATTTAAATAAATAAATAAAAACATACAAAATTACAAGTTTACTTACAACAATCGGTGGAACTTGACCAACCCCTTCTCTCTTGAACCCCTACTTGAACCACTGCCTCTATGCCTACCAACTCGATTTTTTTCCTTAGATGGTGCATCCCTTTTCTGGTTTTTACAGCCTCTTGAATTATATCCAACCTCCCAACAATCCATTTTGATGACTTACCTTATCGGGTTGGTAGGCCTAGAAACAGAATATAGCAATCCACTCAATGATGAATCAATCATACGAAAAACTGCGATTATAAACTTAAGAAAAAAACGGAAACTTACATCAAGTTGTTTCTATGCACTGAAGAAAGATATAATTTGATGTAAAACAACTTACTCTTGTAGGTTGATTTCCACCACCAAGTTCAATAACAGAAAGTAAAAATATATGATAAATATTAATGGATGCTTTGTTTTGGCAAGGATTGAGGTGACAAGCCTTTGTACATAGTAGATACAAACCTTTGTACATAGTAGATAGATTACACCAAGATGTAACAAATCATATTTACTACTATATGCTAATTAAAGTACCAATGTTTCTCCCAGCCAAGGCAACAATGAAAAACACAAAAACACCCATGTATTACCTTCCTATTTTTAGTTGATGCAAGGGCTACCATAATTTCGAAACAAGCTCCATCTTTTTCGAATGTTGGATACGACAATTGGCTACGACAACTTGACAACTTCCCAACCAGTTGCATTTATAGCACCAGTTATTGGAGCCGAAAAATAAAAACAGGAAAATTAGTTAAATTTTGAAATCTCATATTGATGAAGAACCATCGATCTAAAAAAACAGAAACTAAAACTAAAAAGTTCTAAAAAAGCAACAATTTTTTCTTTGATTCCAACCCCCAAATCGTATGAAACTTTCTTAAAATAAAGTTGTTTTAAAATGAAAGAAGGTGATGTTATGTGGTTCATTTGTTCACAGACCATCAAAAACAAAATGTGATACATTTATGGGGAATGATTGTAGCCCGTCAAAAAGGTATCATATGCCCCAGTTTACCCTGTAACCAATTACCAGGTAAGAGTCGTCACCCTCACTTACCGGGTAAGACTCCCCATGGAATCATCAAGTGAATTTTGGCCCTATTCAGTGACTGAAAAGGTTTAAGTGATACAAGAAGCTAGTGTCACAAGCAACCGTAAATACTAACCCACGTTCTGAGTTTGAAGTCCTGCTTTGCTCCCACCGCCTGAAGTCTTGTTTGCGATGCAAAGCTTAGGAATAAACAGATCCATCTGAAAGGAACCTGCTGTTTACATGATTAGAGGTGATAGAAATCCAAATTGACAAAGAAGAATGATGTATAAGAATCATAAAACATAAGTTCTGAAACTACTTAAGTAAGATTAACAAATAAAATCAAAATTTCAAGGTAATAATTAATATGCAAATGTCAAGTCAAAGTTATTTCAAATGTTCATCCAAATCTAAGTTACAAAATAGAAGTGCTTAAACTACTTATAGAAAATGAAACAGTGGAAATAACATTAGATTCATATATTTTTAGAGACCAACCTATAACACATAGTCTAGACCAAAATAAATACCAGGTAGTACATAAAAATCTGTAACCAAAGATTGAACATAAAAATCTGTTGGCTAAACTGTCAAGTAAATGCAGTGCATATCTCCATCAAATATCAATGATAAATACAGGGTAGGGTTCCGGTGAGAAGTTGAGTTAATGATGAGAAGCGTGAGAAGTGGTTATCCACTGTTGGATGAGAAATGGACGTACATTAGCATTAGATGCACCGAGATAAGATGCACCGAGATGCACCAGATCAATTCTCTTCTAAGACGCAATTCATGAGAGGGTTTGAGATTAAAAGAGATCAATGGTTCAGACCCACTACTCACGCTTCTCACCATTAACTCAACTTATCCCACGATCATTCGCCAAATCGAATAAATACATTGTGTGTATATAATATATATCAAGCAAGTTAATAAGTTGCATGCAGCAAAAGGTATATGGCTGGTAATTTGGAACTAAATTTAGGGATTTTATGCAGTTTTATGTTTGTGATTTTAGGTTGAAGACCATACATTAGTACATATATCGATAGATAGGGCTGTGCAGAACCCGATTCAACCCGAAAAACCCGAATACCCGAACCGAAAAAACCCGAAATGGCCCTCCCCATATGCCCCGATCTTACCCGACCCCCGAACCCCGACGATTTAAGTGGGTTAGGAGGTTCGGTTGGGGTCTTCAAATCCCCACCCCGAACCCGTCCGAAACCCGACTGAGATATAGTATATATTTTTTTTCCTAATTTATTCTAGTTTAATAAAAGTATAAAACCCTAATGCCTAATGAATAATGATCAATGATCATACATACGCCATACCATATTTACGTAGTCAATCATCGTCATCAACAATTCTCCCCTAAGCGGCTAAGCTCTAAGCCCTCATCGTCGTCCATCCGTCTGCAAGCAAGTCCATGATTTACAATTACATTTACTACACTCGACAGTCCTGTACTTCTGTTTTTCTTCACGTCTTCACCGCTTCACGTTGATCAGATCTTCACGAGAAGCTCTCTCGTTCGGTTCCACACTTCCAGTTTCCTGTTTCTTGCCTAACAGTCTAAGCCTTCACTCTTTCACGACTACGACTTCACTTTCATGTATGTACTTTTGTTTCATTGTTTGCATGTTCATGACTTCATGGGATAAAATAAAACTTAAATAGACTGTAAGTCCCTAAATTTAATCACTTTAGTAATATGTTGATCTACTGCATTGTTTTTTTAAAGGAATCTGCAACATGCCAACATTGCTTCTGTATTGAATATTTGAATTATTGTCCAGATTCCAGAAAGCAGAGCTCGTGCATATAGGGTTGTGCATAAGAAGCAGAAAGTTTTTTTTTTACAATAGCCGAAGCAGAAAGTTATAAACTGAAAAAAGGGGAAAAAAATATAAACCCGACCCCCGACCCGAACTTACCCAACCTCGACATGGTCCGAACCCCGATAACCCTCACACCATGTTTGTGATATTCGGGGGATGGATTTCCTTACCCGAACCCCGATCGGGTTTCCACTTTTCAGCCCCGACCCGACCCGCGCTCACCCCTATGACGATAGACCAACATTTTGTTACTATTCATTGTAATGTAAGCTGTCAGTTGCTATTTACCTTTAAAAAGAATGTTAGAAGTAGTAACTTTTGCATAACTTGTATGATCGGTGCTTTGACCAGCCCACTATTTTAGTCTAACAACCATGGTTTTGAGAAAATCTTAAAAGAAAAGGTTTCCTGTAAATGTGGTTCATATTAACAATCGTCTATTTGCTAGATTAGATATCATCCAAGATTCTCTATATCTTTCATCCAGTTCAATCAATACAAATATAGCTCTTGAAAATTTAGAAATGCAATGGTAATACAAAGTATATATTCAGCTTGTTGGTTCAACTCAATATGAAACTATTTGTTTAACACTCAGATTTAGACTATGCTTCAAATATCATGTCAACATTCATCATTAAACTTTTAATGCTTAAAAGGTATTCGAGCCTAACCTTTACTTTCATAGGATGAGGAGTTTTTCATCACTTCATTTCCAACAAATCAAGTAGGTTATATTCCCTTATGCGATATTTAAAAGAAATATTTAAGAATTTACTGTCTAACCATCTTGAAGTAGCTTCAATATGGGCTCATGAATGAAAACACAAAAACACAAAATCAATGGAAATTATCCAACGTTTAGCAAAACATCAAGTGGAAATATGGACTCAAGTTTACAAATGTGGACTCAGATGTCAAAATCTAAATCCAGATGGAAATCATCAACATACCTCATCGAAATCAATGGAGAAATCAATACAGGTTATGATGTTTAGCTGCAAAATCGAAATGGAAGTCTAAATCAAAATGAAATGGAAATCTAAATCTAAATCGAAATTAAAATCGATAGCATACCTCAGAGAAATCTCTAGGGTTTTGAAGAACCTGTATAGAGAAATCAAAACCTCAGAGCCTGAGTTATATGCAACGATGAGGTCGTCTTGGGAGCCACACTATACAGCTGTTCATGGAGAAATTTGATACACCAAATCTTCCATTTGTGCAAAGGTAGCAGGAATGACCAGGAAGAAAGCAAGGTCTGAAGCTACCCAAACCCCTTTTGGGACAGAGGGAAGACGTAATATTAGGAAAAAGAATACTGTGAGGAAAGAAAGCAAGTTCTTAGGCATCTATTCTCGGTGGTGTCGTGGGTTAAAAACCCTTAGCACAAAAAACTTTTACCTTATGCATCATAGTTTGTAATTCATAGTTTTTCAAACTTATTGCATAAAATGGTAGTACTCTGTGCATTGTGACTTGTCTTTAAGAGTTTTACATGAATGTATTATAAGGTAGTATAGATAACTCAAATGATTATTAAGGTAACCTCCAAAAAGGAGTTATCTATGCCTCAAATATGTTGTCGACCCTTACTAAGCTCTAAACCCAGTAGAGTTGTCACAACACCAACTTTTGCATTCTAAATTAAATAAATTAGCTCAATGTTGTTTTGACTTGATGAATATAGATGGAAACTTGACAATCATGAAGTCTACCTATTATCAACTCATTAAACAGGAGTGGCATGACATCATAAACAAGTATGAAGTAAATATTCCAATGTATGAGAGAAACCAATACGAACTTATTACATATTTTCTCTCGCATACAATATTTTGGTAGTGACCACAAGTAGCTAAATTATGCACATTTTTCATGTATGCGAGTTTTGCCTCTTTGTGACCACAATATATTCACAGTTTAGGACTTACCCCTGCTAGTGCGTGGTCAGAAAAGACACCAATTGCAGCTAGGATGCCCCTGTTGATTAAATACAAGATAGCTTCTATTAGAAGATGAACATCAAGAACAAACTTTTAAAAAGAAAATACATGCTTCTCTTTTTCTTCAGTTACATCAATCACATGGACTCTTAACCATAAGCAACTTCTTTCATCACACAACTTCTCTTCACATTTCCATGTGAAAGAAAACAAAAAAAACCAAGAAAACATAGCAGCATCCGTGACCATTTTTGCCTCAACTCATGTTACTTTCAAATGCCAAGGTAAAAGAACAATACAACACTTTGCATTGCTTTCTTCCCCTTAAAATTTCTTGCAATATCTTGGTTTTTTGTATATAATTTTTTATAGCAAAATGAGAGAATGGTTCAATTGGGATTTGTTAATATTTACCAGGTCTTTTTGTGGCAAGAAGCCATTGAAATGTAGGTGATGTTAGATTGTGCAATGGTCAGAATGGAGGCATTTTTAACATAGCTTTGGTAAGAATATCTCAATTATGTTTTTATGTTGAATTATTATTTGCTTTTTATACCGACTTTTCTTCTGTTTTCTGCAAAGAGTAGGAGCAGAGGGAGAAAGATCCTCTCTAGCTGTATAGCTGAAGAAAAAAACACCACCAACAACAACAAAAAAAGAAATGATCTTGTAAGGAAGATCTCAAGATTACTGTCATCTTCATTACCCCCCATACTACTTACACCCATACATAATTATGCAATACATAAGAAAAAAAAAACAGATTTTATGGGAGTAGGGTATATATTTCTTTGTTAACTTTGGTACCCTCTCTTTTTCTAGAACTCCTTTCAAGAAATATATTTATACAGCCAATGATGAAGATCTTTCATTCTTAATAGAACTAAATTATAGAATGTTATGGCCTACTTTTGTTAGATATATTTTTTCTGCATAGAACATACATTTTGTGTGTTCATATATAATATAACATCTACAGTCTTCTTCAAGGCAATCAAATTAATTGGATTTTAGTGGAACTTGGGTTAATAAGAGAAAAAAGGTGTCATAATGGTTGGGTTTGCTGGAGTCTACTCAAAGTTGGTCTTTTTCCTAATGAATTATTCATTCATCCAGAAAAAGAACAACATACTTAACATTCAACTGTTTTTAGGTACTTTGGATTTTATGCCTGAAATTGATCGCCAACAAAACATTCCATTATGTGTTCCATCATGTTTCTCTTATTCACTTTAATCATTGGAGCACAAAAATACCCACAAAAAGATTTTATGTGTTATGTAGCACCACTTCTTCATGTTGCCCATTAAATTAATTAAAGAAAATATGATGAAGCCATGGTTAATTTGGGGCTCCAGGTTCACCAGTGCTCTTGTCTTGAAGGATTTTTCAGTGTTTATGTGCTGCTGCTTCTATCGCAGTCATGGCTTCTTCTTCTGGTTTCTCTACAACCACTTCCTTCTGGTATCCCTCTCTCTCTCACACACACAAATACACCATGGTTACCGTTATTAATGTATGTGTTTTTGAAATCGAGAGAGAGAGAGAGAGACAGACAGAAGAAATCGATTTAGAAATCGATTTCTAAATCGAGAGAGAGAAATGCACAGAAGTGATCGACACAGAAGAAATCGATTTCTAAATCGAGAGAGAGAAATGCACAGAAGTGATCGACACAGAAGAAATCGATTTCAAAATCGAGAGAGAGAAATGCACAGAAGTGATCGACACAGAAGCGATCGATTTAGAAATGCACAGAAGCTATCGAGAATGGAGAAAGCGAGAGAGAAAGAGAACATACCAGATGTGCGATTAGGGCAAGATTTCGTCGAGAATGGAGAATGGCCGGAGGAGATGGTAGACGAGCCGCGAGAGAGAGACCGATGATTTGGATTAGGGCAAGATTCCGTCGAATTCTGTGGGATATCCCGTGGATTTGTGAAATCGGCCGTTTAAGGATTTGGATGGAATTTGAAGGATTCCTTTGGCTTAATTTTGTGAACCAAACATAACAAGGGAATTTGGTCAATGGAATTGGATATTCCAATTCCATCCAATTCCATCCAATTCCATGAACCAAACACACCCTAAGAGTATAGTTTCAAGTACCTAGGTTCCATGATTCAGAAGGGGAGGGGCGAGGTCCTCCTAACATAACACACATCTATACTACTATATTAAAATTCTAAAACAGTTAATTGTTTTTTTTAAAGGGGACGGTTAATTTGAAAGCCATCTGTTCCGCCTCCACGTTTTCCTCCCACGACTTCTCCTTCCCCACACCTCCACGACCTCATCGATGACGACTCTGCAATCATTTTGCTCAAAGGTAATAGTTTTTATTGCCCTAACAATTTACTCATTTTGCTCGAAACACCTCTGTGTGTTCGGACTTCCATCTCCATCGGCTTTTGTAACCGACCGATTGACCTACACCCTTCAATCATTCTTGATCACTGTATGAATCACCTACCCCCCATATGATTCTTTTATATCTTCGTGTTTAAACACACTTAGAATCGAAATGGTGATGACTAAGGCTAAAGGTATTCAAAAGGTATTCAAGAATTGGGATTACAAGAACTGTTGAATGTGGGATTAAAACCAAATGATCCGAAATATCTTCGCTTCAACACGCCATTGATTGCACTTCTAGCTCCAACACAGTTGAGCTATGGCGCCATATCACTTCTAGAGGGAGAGTTAGAAAGTAAGTAATGTGTTACTTTAGTATACTATTGACGTTTATTTATATAATAATCGACTATTAACACAAATGTTTTGTTACTTTTCATTTAGGGTCATTGTAAAGTACAATCATGCTATAGGGTCTTCTCAACCCAACACTCCGGTTACATGAAGATTAAACAAGGTATAATTTGTATATCCCAACAATTTATTTCGTACTTTAATTTGTTTAATCACTATTTTTTTTATACTTTAGTGTAATCAACAACAAGATGGTTGGGAGTGTGGTTACTACGTAGTGAAGCAAATATTCCAATTTGTGATGCATGGACAATATGCTTCCTCTCTCAAGGTACGTGTTTCTTAAATTTCTTTCATTTTATTTATATATTGTAAAAAAAACTTTATTTTATTTATAATAACACCTACTTTCAAATTTATATATAGGACACATGGACAACCACGACTCCTTTCACAACTACACAAGTAGAGGAGATTGCTTGCAATATCGCGAGATCGTTTACTGTGAAACGTATGAAAGAGGGTAAAATGTGGTAATGAATTGGGGGGGGGGGGGTTGTTTTAAGAATTATTAGACTTATTATATGATGAAAAGTATTTTATGTTTGGTTACTTTGAAATATTACATTTACGTTGATGATCTTTGAAGTTTAATGGTTAATGGTTACTTTGAGATGCTACATTTATGTGTCTAGCTAATTTTTGTATTTGGAATTGTGTTTGAAATGTTCCATTATTCCAATAGGAATCGTTAGGGGTGAGCATCGGAAGCGGGTACCCGCATTTGGAACCGGAACCGCTTCGGAACTGTTGGTTCCGGAATCGGAACCGATGTGATTGGTTCCGGTTCCTAAAATATGGAACCAATCGGACCAGTTTCGGTTCTCATTTTTTGGAACCGTTACCCGCTACCAGAACCGAAACCGATGGGTACCCGCTAATTTTATAATAAAATATATTTTATTTATTTATAAAAATTTAATAAACTACTTTTTAGGGAAGCGTCGTTTGTAATATTTATTAGCATCAACTAATTTAAATGACGTGAAGTGTTTTGGAAGCACCGTTTGTAGTATTTATTTGTTTCGGAAGCGCCGTTTATAATATTAATTTGTTTTTAAGCATCGTTTGTAGGATTTATTAGTTTTTATCGTATTACTTTTCACGTTTGTGGTATTTATTTTTTTACGTTGGGACTTTGTAATATGTTAATATATAATTTTTTATAATATGAATGATAAAAAAAAAAAAAAAAATTAGATAGCAGGTACCCGGTACCGGAACCGGCGGTTCTGGGACGGGTTCCCAAATATAAAGAACCGGTGTTACCGGTTCCGGAAATTTAGGACGGGTACCCGCCTTTGCTCACCCCTAGGAATCGTATTTGGAAATTTAGCTTATCGATATAATGCAGCTTCACCAACATTTAGAAATAATAGATGGTAACAAAATCGAGGAAAATATTAAAAATATAAATATAACTCATTATACGTGGTTCTAGTAAAAAAACCATGTACAAATGTCTGTAATTTTTTTTATTAATGGTTACATTTATACGCGGTTTTGTTATGAAAACCGTGAAAAATTATTACAATTGTAAACGGTTTTTAGCAAAAAGCCGTGTATGATATAGACTTTTATAAACGACTAAAGAACTTTTTTATAGATACTTTTATAAACGGTTGGCAGGGCTTTTTTAAACGATTTCATCTTAAAACCGTGTAAGATTATGACTTTTATACACGGTTAATATTCCTGTTCTAAACGGTTTTGAAACTGTGTATAAAAGTTGAGTTTTATACACGGTTTTGGAACCCCGTATAAAAGTCTGATAGTTTTACAAATACCGGCCATATACGTGGTTCCAAAACCGCATATGAATCCCAAAACAACCATTTATAAAAGCATAATTTGTACTAGTGTCTCGAAGGTTGCTCAGACCATCTTACCCTCATTCTGTGCATCGGCTCATCTACAAAGTTATAACAACCATAATTTTCGATAAGTAAAGGTCACCCGGACGTTTTTGGAACTTGTACATGGTGGGATTTTGTTGGGAAACATTATTTAAAGTCCCTTAGAGTATCGGGAGTGTTGGTGTTGAAAAAGTTGAGTTTCGGGGCTTGGGAAGGGTCTAGCGACAAATAATGTCCGGCGACTACGACAGTGTCATATTCGTACTATCACAATCCCATAGAAGGTACTGTGAGCTGGTACACTCCAGCGACAATGACCAACAACATTGCCCTGGGCAATGTCGCACCAGGTGTCTGGATGGCTATTAAATTCAGGATTTTGCTCTTTTCTTCATTCCACCTCCTATTTCACTCCCAACTCCCTCTAAACTCTTCCAAGACCACCCAAACCCATCTATGGTGGTTTTGATTCATTAATTACCTCAATCCTCAAGTATTGAAGTGTCATCAAGGGTAGAAGCTAGACACCAAGAATCTCCATCTTCATCTTCAACCTCAAGCTCCATTTTAGGGTTTTCTAGGTTTTCACCAAAACCTAAGTGCTAAGTTCATCCTCCTAGGTTTTAAACTTGGTTATAAGTTATAAATGCTTCATTGATGATTTCCTAGTGATTGGTTTCTCAAATTTCGGATTTGATGATTTTGGAGAAATTAGGTCAAAATTAGGTTTTTGGCAAATTAGGGGATTTTGATGTAAAATATTTGGGGAACGATTCTAAATGGATTGAATATGATTATTTATGGTTGGAAACTTGTGGATCTAAGTTGTGGAAGGATTTTCTTGTGGATTCAAGATTCTCCAATGAAGCTCAAGTTGGGGGGAAAATCTAGATTTAGCCTAAATCTAGCAAGGTGAGTTCAAGTTGATTTGTGAAAATGGTGTACATGCGAAAATGTCGATCTTTAAATGTTTATATGTTTTACATGAAATTATTAACTGTTGAGTCATTTGATGAATTTGGATTATTTGAAGTGTCTAACTTTATAAACTTGTAAAATACCCACATTTGAGATTTTGGGCATTTTGATAAATAATTAAATCATATATTTTGGTATCTTAATGATTTATTTCATGGAAGTAGATTTTCGAGTATAAAAGTATTTTATCGTGTGTTCTAGAGAAAGGCTTGATTTTGTGTTATGGGACGTTTTGAAAAGGATAAATGTTATAAACTCATTTGGAAAATGTTTCGTCCCAATGTAAATTATGTTGGAGTTATCTCTATATTTTGGAGTATGGGTTTGCAAAAATGTGGGTTGTTTATGTTTGGTTTCATAATATGATTTTTAACAGTTGGTGTTTTGAGTTGTTGAGTATATGGCTCGTTTTGGACCTTCTTTGGGTCTTGGGGACAATTGTTCGAATTTTAATGGCTCAATGTGGATCATTTGGTTATGATTTACAGTTACTGCATCTTATTTGAGAATTACATGTTTTGAATGCATTAGTTCATTCGTTTTGAGTCATATAATGTTTTAGACTGTCATGCAATGGATCCATAGGCACGGTGTTCTTAATGTACCGTTTTGGACAAGTTCACCACTTTGGCACGGAATAGGCATCGGGTCACCATGGTAAGTAAGGTGTAGACCTATATGGTCGGGCAGCGTCCCATGGGCAGTAAGGTGTAATTCCAAATGTGCTTGTATGTTTTGTGTGGATTTGGGTATCTCAAAGTATAGATCCAGATGGGTTGAATTTGAGTCTCCACGGGCAAAAGATCTAGAGGGGTTGAGCTCGATACGTCTTATGAGTATAATCAATACGTTTTGGTCTTTTGCATAGTCATGTGACCTACTTCTGTGTTCCATCACGTGCAACGTAATCGGGTCTCCCCCGTCACCGAAAGGTGGTGTTTTGGGTATGGAGTTTTATATTCCGTGTTTTCGGTGACATTTCGAGTATGGGTCGTTATCCATATTATGTGGTTTTTGGGTATTGCACCTTATCCTTGTTTTGGATATTTTGGATGATAGAGTTTACCCATGTTTTCAGTATTCGATTATTAAAGTATCAGTTATGTTTTAAGTGAGTTTTGGGTTTTGGATTTATATTTGAAGGAACGTTTTGTTTTGTGGTTTTAATCACGAAGATGGTGAATGTAGAAAGGAGATTACTTCCTTACTTAATGTATTTCATTTTAGAAATCACGATTTAAATAACATTCTTAAAGTTATTGTTTTATATGTCTATAAGGAAAACTCTTGAGCTCACTAGGCGTTAAGCCTAATCTTTTTATTTGTCGGCATGTGCATCAGGTTCTGGTTGGGAATGGTTCTAGCAATACTGAAGAGATGAGCACTAGTTTTACACGAGGGTAAGTAGTTTGGTGAAGTCTTCCGCATTTTGGAGATAGTGATTGTTATTGGGTTGTTAGTAACATCCGTCCCTATTTTAGACCGTGTATAAATATTAAAATGTGTTTATTGAAGTTAAACCTTAAATTGTTGTTGTAGATGAATCAGATATCGACGTATTTAGAAAATTTTAAATTAGTTGTTATTTCCATATTTGAGGGTGTTACAAAAGCAGTGTACGCCGACTACGGTGGCTCCATCCATGGCCCTCCACTCTATTGGTTCCCTTCCCAATAAGTTATAGAACGATTGATTTATGTTTATAGGAAATGTGAAAAGCCACTAAAGAATTTGCTGAAAAAACAAATACTAATTATGAAGATGAATTGCAAGATTTGTAAGGATTTCTTAAGACCCAAATGAAAGATTTTGTGTACTGTAGTTTAGAGATGCAAAATCTAATTGATTAAGGACGAATTTAACTGAAATAATGTGCATTTGAAGATGGTTTTTCCAGAAATCCTTCTTTTCTGAAAGGATTTTATAAAAACCCAGGTGGAAGATGTTATGATTTTATAGGATTTGTAAACTACACAGTTCATATTCGTTATGTATGTTTTAGTATTGTTGCTCCTATGATTTCCCTTGAAATCGATATTGTAAATCGCTGAGCCTCAAATCCAGTAACTGGGATTGTTTTGTACTGAAAAGCGAAAATTACGTGATAAATTATAGGCTATCGTTATACGTGCTGTGTTCTGGATCTGATTTTTTCAATTTCTTTGAATTTGTTACATCCTGGTCGAGTATTGGACAAGTAGGAAATGGATATATTACATATTATTGATCGGTTGTTAATACCTTGTGCAATTTTATGTGGATTTAGTATTCTAATCATATAGAGGAAGATGTTGATCGATGGGGATGTGGGTGAGACTACTTGTATGATTTTGATATGCTTCTAATTGGTGTTGGTAGTGGTGGTGTTAGGGCATCTAGAATTTTAGCTTAGTATGGAGCTAAGGTAGCATTTCTTGCTTGAATGTGTATATTTGTTTACTTGTGCATTCTTATCTCTTCAAATTAATGAATATAAGAGTATGGTCGAACTAATTATAGTTTCACTTTGTATACGATGTATGATTAAAGACTCTTAGGAGAATATGAAATTGTATATTACATTAAGATTTTACAATACAAGAGAGAGAGATATATATACAAAAGACTACTCTACAAATAACGAAAATATTTATTCTAAAGATAACTCCCTTTTTTTTATTGGAGTCTATCTATACCAAACTTAACACTTTCCTTATCTTTGAATTTGTCTACATTCCTCCTCAAGCTGGATGGTATATATTATACAATCGAAGCTTGTCTTTCAGCTTATCAAAGGAAGGCATATTCAGTGCCTTAGTAAGGATATCAGCCACCTGTTGAGTTTTGGAAATGTAGGAGATTTTCAGAATTCCCTTTTCGATCTTCTCCTTAATGAAATGTCTGTTAATTTCCACATGTTTAGTCCTGTCATGATGAACAGGATTATGTGTCATTGAAATAACAGCTCTATTGTCACACCAGATATGCATCGGCTGCTTTACAGAGATATTTAGCTCCCTTACCAATTTCCTTAGCCAAAGTGCTTCACATATACCTAGAGTTGTGGCCCTCAATTCGGCTTCAACACTATTTCTTAAAACCGCTCCTTGATTCTTGTTTCTCCATGTAACAAGGTTTCCAAACACATATGAAAAATACCCTAAGGTAGATCTCCAATCACCTAGAGAGCTTGCCTAACTTGCATCAGTAAAGACTTCAATTCTTCGATCTTCCAGTATGTTAAATATCAATCCGTGGCCTGGAGTACCTTTCAGGTATTTTAGTATTCGGTAGACTGCATCAAGATGGCACTGGGATGGTGAATGCATGAATTGGATCACGTAGTTGACTGCAAACGTGATGTCGGGCCTGGTATGTGCTAGGTAAATCAGTCGACCAATGAGGCGCTGAAATCTCCCCCTGTCGATTGGAACCATAGAAGTAGCACTTGGTTTGAGATTAAGGTCCATAGGAGTAGATGTTGGTCGAGATCCCAACATCCCAATCTCTTTTAGCAAGTCTAAGGTATACTTTCGTTGAGACAAGCTAATCGTAGATTTAGAGTGTGCAATCTCCATACCCAAGAAATACCGTAGTGTACCAAGATCTTTCATTTCAAAAGATTTTTCTAGATGAGCTTTAATTTTGGTGACGGTGACGACATTGTAACACCCATTTTTTTCCTTGATAAGTGTTAATTAATCTAAAACAATTCCCCAAAATACTCCAAAATAACGGCTAAATTAAAACCGTTTACAGCGGAAGACTTTAAAATAATAAATATGTAACTTAAATGCTAATCTGTACCATACCAGATTGCGTTACAAATTTATCTACTATAGATGCCTGAACATAAATATTGAATTTAAATGGGCTAGGCAAGTCTCTATACGTGCCCCCTTTTCCCTTGCCCAACCTGAAACCTTCAGTCCCTGAGATGCATACTATAGTCAGCTTATAAAGCTCAATGAGTTCATGGTTTGTGTGAATAAAAATCATTTCACATCATACATATCGATTTGTAAACTCTGTACCAAATAATATGAGTTTTCTTAAAACATGCAAAATTGAAATAAAAGAGATTTCATAAATTGTCTCGTCGGGTATGGGTCATTTTGTCACTGACACGCCCTGGGTTGAACTTTTTATTCTGTTCGATCACCCACTTGACTTGGGTCATGCTACTTGGCCGTGACTTACTGGTCAAATGTCCATTCGTTAAAACCGATCATAAAACTTTCATATGAAAATATCATGCTAGGGTTATTCACAAGATAAACACATAACATGCAAATGATCATAAATAGCATACATGTAAAACATATTGTATCATGTATGAAAATTGAAACATCATGCATACGTACACATCACCATACAAATCATATAATGCACAAAATAATTTTGTACATAAGTATGTATCCCATTGTAAGTCTCATGAAGACTCACCTGATTGCGTGTAGGTCGGCTACTCATATCTCTCATCCGAAAACCTACACAATTTATATCATAATATCCAATTAATGGCTTAATTTCTCCAAAAGTCAACTATGGTTAACCCGACTCGACCTAAAGTCAAACTCCTAAATCGGGTCTCTTAATAACTCAAATATATCTATTTGATCTCATAGTCAAAATACTTGTGGGTCAAACGAGGTAAAAGTCAACTATTGATCAACGCGGTCAACTTCAACTAACTTTAATCAAACCCCAAGTCTAAAACCCGATGACGTTCTAAAGCATCAAAATAATCATTTTGTAATCTTATAAATCCATCACTCAAAATTGAATCGTCCCTATAATTATTCGATCTAATGTCGACGCTTTATTCTCATTAATAAAATTATATAAATAATTAAATGATTTATTATAAACACCAACCATTTAGGAATAACTAATTAAATAATCTAAATTTCTAAATTAAAAGTAATATATCAATTAAATATAATTTAAATTAATATATTAATTAAATTAGAAATTTAATTAATCTATTAAATTCCTAAGTATTAATTAATCTCCATGGATTAAATAAACTATACTTAATTTATATCCAATGATTGAGGCCAACTAAATAAAATTAAATTGGACTTACTTAAATTAATTTGGATTAAGTTATTAAACCAATAAAATACCTACTCCAAATAAATACCCAATAAAATGTGGGCTTCTATTATTAACAAAATTAATGGCTAAACTAAGAGAAAAGGCCCAATCGGCATTTGGCCCAGGACGCCACAGAACCATCTTGCCAACCCACGCCGACCACAACCATCCAACAACGCCCAACCGGAAAAACGAGGTCGATTGGCCTCATTTCTTCATCCTTTTCGACGATTTTTCTTTCTAAAACTTTAGAATATCATTTTCCTCAACTATAGGAACAAGAATCAACGAAAATCATCAACTTTAGAATATCATTTTCCTCAACTATAGGAACAGAAACAAGTCCCACGCACTCATTTAAAAATTGGGTTAAAAACCCACTCGAAAATCAGTAAAAAACGCAAAATCGGACCATCTAAACCAAAATCTGAGACATAAGGCTATTAAGGTTCGATAAAGGACTTAAAAACGAAGCTAACCATATAAAGAACTTGAAATTTGGTTGAGTATTTTACGTCCAATCGTTGATAAACGGAGCTTTTCGACACCAAACTTCAACCTCCGATTTCTCCTTCTAAACTCGACCAAATCTCTATTTTCTTGAACCAAAATGATCATTAACCAGTTACCTTCATTTATCTACGATTTTTTTGTCCTAATAGTTGACAAAATGAGTCAATAAGAAACTCCAAATGAGTGGTCGTTTTCGATTTTCTGAAAAATTTATATTTGTCCTTTTTTCATAACAGGTCCCTCAAGTTTGATCCTGATGACATCTTACTCACACCCTTAACTTTCAGATATAGCATTCGGCCCCCTGACTTCAAGACTTTTGCCAAGTTTACACTTTTCACCCGCAATCTAACATTTTATTTCAATATTAGACCGATTGCATAATAACTCATTTATTGTCTCACTTTCATTAAATAGAATAATTGGACCCTTTTTACACTTTTCTTCATATTTTTGGTCCAATAAAATAAAAACTCAAATTTTATTTTGTTCTATTTTTTTTCTTTTCATATTTATTTATTTACTCCATTTTGGGGTATCACAAATCTCCCCTCCTTTAAGGAATTCCGTCCTCGGAATTTTGTGTTGGTTAGACTATTGAGGATTCTCAGTCCTTGTCTAATCTTTGACTACCATGTCATTTCTGAAATTTATGATTTCTAATTTTTCTAACATCATCACTAGTACCAGATATGTACTCTTGTTGCATAATCATTTCGTCTTACTAACCAATACTTCGTCGATCCCCTCTATAACTGAGCATGTCGTTAACCTCGACGCCTTCCAAACTTATGACTGCTGACTCTCTCTCAACTAAACATTTCCTCGAATTCGACACGTGAAGAATGTCGATAATTAAACTTATAACTCCGTTGGCCAACTTGGTTGATATGCTACTCTATCAACTCTTGCAACTAATTCTTTGGTACAAAGTACTTTGGAATTTATTTTTCTCGCTTTCCATATATAACTATGTAGTTTCAAGGTGATGTCTTTAACATCCTCATTTCCCCTGTCAAAATCTCTAGCGGTTTATGCTGCTTATTAGCATAACTTTTCAAGCATCATGCATTTCTACTATACTCATACCCATACTGATAACATATCTGACTAGTGCACTTTTGTCAAATGTTAGACAACTTCTTGCACATCACATATTACTACATGAGTCATGCAAACACACTTTTTCTGGCTAAAATGCAATGCTTAAACATAGTGTGCGTTAACATGAACATTAAGCGGAACACTCATCAAACCTGGGATAGATGAGCACTACTAGGAATACTTTAGCGAAAGTGATTCACAATGTTAATGTCCTTGCTGATACTCTTATGCATATACTAATAACTGATGAAAGCATTAATGTTTACTTAACATTCATACTAAAAACTGCAAGGCATTGTGACATAATTTATATTACACACTTTACCTCGCATTACTACCTCTTTATGTGGTAGATAACACATGTTGCAAACTTAATTAAATTTGCTTACAGGTTCTCAGGGATCACCTAAGATGATAATCTCATGAATGTTTATCTTACTAATTTGACTTTGTACATAGACCCTCAGGCATATACTAGTCCTTACTGAAACTTGGAGCTTCCCCCGACTCCCTGTCACTGATTTGAAGTCTTAATGTGTTTTTTTGTCTTTACATTCTAAAACATCTTTTCAAGTTCTTGCACATTTATCATTATCGATATGCCCAAAACACAAGGATTTACATAATCCGTTTAACATTATATTTCTCAGACCTTTTATACTAGAACCCATATTTTGTTCTAAAACCTACCATATTTCATCTGGGTCTATTACTATAAACTGAAGGGTGTTAATCATTCTTTATTTCTTATCATTCTCTTATCAAGGAATCTCTTACTGATTTATTTTGCGTCTGATTACCCGCACTCAATGTGGTGTAAATCATTGTAACTTACCATCTGATCAACTCTGGTCTTTCTTGCATGTCTCGATGATAATGTAATTTCACCATCAAAATTCTTCAACGATGTTGATAAACGTCTCTAGCTCAAACTTTATCATTTTACAATCAAACATGGGCTTTTAACTATTGTGATATGTGTACATAATACATCTTGAATCGTCTTGGTAATGTCTCACAAGATTCGAGTGCAATTACCACATTGTTAACTCTCTATCATGTGGTGTACTATTCTTCTCATGTTCTTATAGTTGACTTAATGCATAGGCGATAAACATATCTCATTGCATTAATACAAAGTCTAATTCAAAATTCAAGGTATCTCTGAAAAACTACAAGGTTTTCTAGTCCTTCTGGAAACCATCAAATTTATTCATAACTTTACATTGAGTTTCAATAATTGTTCTGGCCTCAATCTAACTTATTGTGTTGTCTGGATCTTTGCTAATATTAAAGTCCGCAATGTAGAGAAAGCTAAATGAACCCCCGACCATAATCTAGTAATCAAAATAAACTTTTATCTCAACCACTAATCTTGACTGTTTTAAACATGAGGCAACCTCTGAGTTTGTCACACTTTTATTTAAATGTCCATCTTGTCAACTACGTGACTAAGAAAACTGAAACCTTGCTTCTATAACACACAAAGAAAGATTATGTTTCTTACAACTTATCTTCTACAACGGTTGTGGGACCAACTTTTGTTGTTATACATGTTTAGCCTTATTTCTCAAATAACTAAGCACACTGTAAATAATGACTATAACAACCTCTCTAAGTAAGGTCCACACATTACACTCAATAGGTACATAACACTACTGTCATGTTTCTCAACCCAAATGGCATCACTTAAAGCCCATGATTTTAGACTAAAATTATATGGGCAAGTGTCACTTCAAAGCATTTAACAATTAAGTTGATCTGGAACATTGAATTTGATGTCTAAAAGTTCTAAACAATTTGCTTTTAAACATAATAACACGTCTAGGAACTTTCGAGATCTTGTCTCTCTTGGCATAGTGTGAGGCTCATATATCTATTTGAACCATCCATGTACACTAACCACAATGTCTGCAGGTTATTTAGCTTAACTGAATAGACATGTACATAGAGGCACCCTTGCGGTACATGTACTATTTATACACCCTTATAGTGTTTTGCCTGAATCACCGGTATCCCGGTACATGACCGAAGAGCACACCTACCCAACTTAAAATGCATGTCTGAAAGCTAATGGAGACTGGGATCGTCAACTGGAAATAAATATATGAAATAACTCAAGTTCTGACTAAGACAACTCGTGCCATTAAAATCAGATTTACCTTGACATTTCTAAATCTGAACATTACATGTCTTATTTTGCGGGCCTAAGCCATACTAGTTATTCTGTCATACTCTGCACTCGCTTACTTCCAAGCACCTTACATGGATTCTTAACATCAATCATATCTATAAGAAGAAAACTAGATCAATTATAATTTCATTTAAATTTACTGCATTGCAGCGCTATGTTATACCATACGTATGTTAAGTTATGTTACGTCTAACTGTGTGTCCCTGTTTCAAGATTCTAATTGCAAACAAATCAAACAAACAAGATGATCCTAATTACCTGTTTGATTCAATTCTCAAAACTCAAAGATTACAACTTTCTCTCTCTAGAAGTCTCTCTCTCTGTCTACAAATTCTCTCTAAAACTCAATCTCAAACTCTATTCATCTATCTATTAAACAGCAAAGACAAGCTATTTACACCTACAACTAATAACAAGGAAATAAACAAAATACAACATATTGACTTTGACTTTTATTACAAAATGACTTTGACTTTTAATGAGAGTTGACTTTCTTAGCTTTGACTTCTTGTATTTTGATCTTCAGTCTTCATGATCTTGTATCCAACATATTTCTTCTCTAACACTAACATATGCTATACTGATAGTGATCTAGGTACGGTACAGATAGTGATTCGTATCTAAAGCTGATGCCTTACTCTTACACATAAAAGTTCAAGCTTAGGCTAAAGATCATAATCTATTTCTCTTGAACTACTGCTCTGATATCAACTTGTAACACCCATTTTTTTGCCTTGACAAGTGTTAATTAATCTAAAACAATTCTCCAAAATACTCCAAAATAACGGCTAAATTAAAACCGTTTACAACGGAAGACTTTAAAATAATAAATATGTAACTTAAATGCTAATCTGTCTCACACCAGATTGCGTTACAAATTTATCTACCATAGATGCCTGAACATAAATATTGATTAAATGGGCTAGGAAAGTCTCTATACGTTCCCCCTTTTCCCTTGCCCAACCTGAAACCTTCAGTCCCTGAGATGCATACTATAGTCAGCTTATAAAGCTCAGTGAGTTCATTGCTTGTGTGAATAAAAATCATTTCACATCATACATATCAATTTGTAAACTCTGTACCAAATAGTATGAGTTTTCTTAAAACATGCAACATTGAAATAAAAGAGATTTCATAAACTGTCTCGTCGGGTATGGGTCATTTTGTCACTGACACGCCCTAGGTTGAACTTTCTATTCTGTTCGATCACCCACTTGACTGGGTCGTGCCACTTGTCAGTGACTTACTGGTCAAATGCCCATCCGTTAAAACGGATCATAAAACTTTCATATGAAAATAGCATGTTAGGGTTATTCACAAGATAAACACATGTAACACCCTCAAATTTGGTAAGAGCAACTAATTAAAAATGTGATATTACATCAAGTAAAGATAAATCTTCAAAATAAAAACTTTCTATTTAACTTCAACAAATATAAACTCCAGTCTTATACAAGGACTAGACCAAAGTCGGTGTTACTTAATCCCATCTATAAGCTACTCTTCCCGAAACGAGTGCGGAGGACTTCACTAAGATATCCACCTCTTGAGCACACAACTAGCACTCCACTCTACACAGTGTCACTAGAGCTATTCCCAACCGGAACCTGTTGCACATGCCGACAAATAAAAAGGTTAGGCTAACGCCTAGTGAGCTCAAGAGTTTTCCACATGAATAAAGATATCGTCGAAAAGAGGTAATGCAGTTTAGATCGTAATCTTTCAAAATGATATGCTTTGAATATGAAAACGACTCGTTTTCCAATAATATGCATTTTGGGCAAAGAACGCCAATATAAACGTTTTCAAATCCAAACTACTTCAGGGACAAGGTCCCAACATAAAACATTCTTTCGTAAATTTATTTCAACCCAAACTCACTCTAAACGTGAATAGAAATCGAACTCTCCATTTATGAAATTACGGTTAAACTTTATAACCCGAAACACCCAAAAAGCTAGTGGGGCATAATACTCAACCCATAAATCATGGATATAAGATCCATTTAAAAGAAACGTCACCGAAACTTGGAAAATAAAACTCAATACCCAAAAACAACACCTTTCGGTGACGGGGGATACCCGAATTCCATCGAAAGTGGCGGGCACACAAAGTTAAACCACTTATCAATGTTCTAGAGCTTCACATAGAGCCATGGATCCCCGTATACGGATCCCAAGCCGAGCTACCACCGCAAGATACCCAAATGCCTCTAGTGTCTACTTGACTATAAATGAGTGTCACCACAAAAGCCACAAGTCTCCGTATACGGCTCTCCAAGAGCACCACCACAAGACTTAGCTCCGTATACGACTCCCAAACCGAGCTACCACCGCAAGCTTACATAAAAACATGACTTGGGGACCACTCACTAAACTTCAAACGCGGACACTAAATTCCACGATGAGTAACCAAACTGGATTACAAACGGGCATCGAGTTCAACCACCCACGATATCTACCTCGAGCCCTTCAACAAAGGTTACGCGGTTATCGAGTTCAACCACCTACGATCTGTACCTCGAGCTCCCTCTAGCCATAAACAATATCCAGTCCCAAAATGGGGATAAGGTCCCCACTAAACCAACCGACTGACTCATATGCCTATGGATCCAATGCATTACAGTCTAAAACGTTACATGATTCAAACGAATGAACTAACGCATTCAAAACATGTAACTCTCAAATAAGATGCAACTAAGTACACCGTACGTCCAAGGCTCCTTAACGAGCTACCAAAACTAAATAAATGTTCCAAAGACTCATTTGAGTGTAAACCAAGCCCCAAAAGGCATAATGAACGTTTGGCTAAAATACGTGAGCCAATGTGGTTACATAAACCAAAATACATCTTTCCCCAAAACTTTGTTTCTCAAATCACAATTGGCCTTCGACCCAAAACCCAAAAAGGATTATCATTTTCTAAAGTGTTCCCAAAGTCGGGATCGACCCAAAACCAAAAGACTCACACATTAGTACTTTTCAAAACATCCCATTTCATGAATGATGCATAAAACCCGACAAACACTTAAAAGTGCGTTTTTGACCAAATATCTATTTATACAATAAATCGTCAAAACCCATTCATTTATGACATATTTATCGAAATGGCCAAAAATCCCAAATGTGGTGTTTTACAAAGTTTAATAAGCTAAATACTTCAAATAATAAAAAGTTACCAAATAACTCAACAGTTGATAATTTCATGTAAAACACATAAATGCTTTAAAATAGACATTTTGGCATGTACAACGTTTTCACAAATCAACTTGAACTCACCTTGCTAGATTTACCCAAAACTTGAATCTCCTTTGATGAAGGCTTGAATCACCAAGAAACCTCCCTAGATCTTAGATCCAACACATCTACAAGATCACCTTCACCACACAAACCAACAAAATCACACCCAAGATGAAGGATGAAAGGGAAAAGGATGAAATCATCAAACCCTAGCTTAACATTGAGAGAGATGAGGAGCTTACCACCAAAAAATACTCTTGTATACTCCAATAGACTTCCAATCTCTTGCTAAATCCTTCAAGAGCTCTCAAAAACGAAACCATGTCAACTTGAATCACCAAAATCGGAGTTGTGATGCAAAAGATATGAAGAAATGAAGTTCTAGGGCTGAAAATCAGATTTTATGCTCGACAGGGCGTCTCGCGACTTACCACGCGACTGTAAGTTGCGGCATAAGTCGCCCGCTTCCCCTAAGTCGTGGCACAAGTCGCGGCATGCATTGTCCGCCCGGTTTTCTTCTCGTTCACTGTTTTGGCCATAACTTCTTCGTTATAGCTCCGATTTCGCTCCGGAAAGAACCGTTGGACTCGTAATTGGATCCTTCATTCACCAAGACTATAAAATCTAGGATTCAAGTCCAAAATCCTATCTTATTTTTCCTATAAAATTACCTATTTCTGTGTTAACTTGAAACGATACTTTTCGAAATCAGGGTGTTACAACACATAACATGCAACTGATCATAAACAACATACATGTAGAACATATTGTATCATGTATGAAAACTGAAACATCACGCATACGTACACATCACCATACAAATCATATAATGCTCAAAATAATTTTGTACATAAGTATGCATCCCATTGTAAGTCTCATGAAGACTCACCTGATTGCGTGTAGGTCGGCTACTCATATCTCTCATCCGAAAACCTACACAATTTATATCATAATATCCAATTAATGGCTTAATTTCTCCAAAAGTCAACTATGGTTAACTCGACTCGACCTAAAGTCAAATTCCTAAATCGGGTCTCTTAATAACTCAAATATATCAATTTGATCTCATCGTCAAAATACTTATGGGTCAAACGAGGTAAAAGTCAACTATTGATCAACGCGGTCAACTTCGACTAACTTTAATCAAACCCCAAGTCTAAAACCCGATGACGTTCTAAAACGTCAAAATAATCATTTTGTAATCTTATAAATCCATCACTCTAAATTAAAGCGTCCCTATAATTATTCGATCTAATGTCGACGCTTTATTCTCATTAATAAAATCATATAAATAATTAAATGATTTATTATAAACACCAACCATTTAGGAATAACTAATTAAATAATCTAAATTTCTAAATTAAAAGTAATATATCAATTAAATATAATTTAAATTAATATATTAATTAAATTATAAATTTAATTAATCAATTAAATTCCTAAGTATTAATTAATCTCCATGGATTAAATAAACTATACTTAATTTATATCCAATGATTGAGGCCAACTAAATAAAATTAAATTGGACTTACTTAAATTAATTTGGATTAAGTTATTAAACCAATAAAATACCTACTCCAAATAAATACCCAATAAAATGTAGGCTTCTATTATCAACAAAATTAATGGCCAAACTAAGAGAAAAGGCCCAACCGGCATTTGGCCCAGGACGCCACAGAACCATCTTGCCAACCCACGCCGACCACAACCGTCCAACAGTGCCCAACCGGAAAAACGAGGTCGATTGGCCTCGTTTCTTCGTCCTTTTCGACGATTTTTCTTTCTAAAACTTTAGAATATCATTTTCCTCAACTATAGGAATAAGAATCAACGAAAACCATCAAGTATTGAGTCCCACGCGCTCATTTAAAAATTGGGTTAAAAACCCACTCGGAAATCATTAAAAAATGCAAAATCGGACCATCTAAACCAAAATGTGAGACATAAGACTACTAAGGTTCGATAAAGGACTTAAAAACGAAGCTAACCATATAAAGAACTTGAAATTTGGTTGAGTATTTTACCTCCAATCGTTGATAAACGGAGCTTTTCGACACCGAACTTCAACCTCCGATTTCTCCTTCTAAACTCGACCAAATCTCTATTTTCTTAAACCAAAATGATCATTAACCACTTACCTTCATTTATCTACGATTTTTTTTGTCCTAATAGTTGACAAAACGAGCCAATAAGAAGCTCCAAATGAGTGGTCGTTTTCGATTTTATGAAAAATTCAGATATGTCCTTTTTCATAACAGTTCCCTCAAGTTTGATCCTGTTGACATCTTACTCACACCCTTAACTTTCAGATATAACATTGGGCTTTCTGACTTCAAGACTTTTGCCAAGTTTACACTTTTCACCCGCAATCTAACATTTTATTTCAATATTAGTCCGATTGCATAATAACTCATTTATTCACTTCTCACTTTCATTAAATAGAATAATTGGATCCTTTTTACACTTTTCTTCATATTTTTGGTCCAATAAAATAAAAACTCACATTTTATTTTGTTCTATTTTTTTTTCTTTTCATATTTATTTATTTACTCCATTTTGGGGTGTCACAAATGATTCCTTGTTCGAGACATATTTGAAAATCAGAGACATATTAGACACATATTTGAAGCAAGAGCTCGAATAGATGTAGTGAGGTTTGTCTAACCAAGAAAATCAGAAATAAGATGTTTTGTACAAGAGTGTGTACCTTTTCGGGTTGCAATCGGTTGATCAAGATAAGATGAAGAGGGCAACTCTTGGTGTGCAACAGACTTCGGCTTGACCTGTTTCCTTCGGCTGTATGTGATCAGGAAGGATTCGGGTAGGGCTGTTTCTGGTATAGTAGGTGATGGAGAAGGTGGAGAGTTACCTTGTGTGTTTGTAACTGTTTGAGTAGAAGGCTGATTTTCTTTTTGAGGTTGTTAGACTAGAATTGTATTCAAGATTAAAATAAAGGGTCTTAGTTGTAATAGGTTGAAAACTAAGGGGTTTTGAATTGTAAAGTCAACTTAGTTTGACTTAGTATATATAGGATGTTTTCTTTGTAATCTAGTAAGTACGCACATTCACATTTAGACAATCAGAGTTGGTAAGAACTCACACCTGCACACTTAGAGAACATACGTGAGATCTGTGACTATATGTTAGATCTATGACTTCGATGTAATCTATGATTTGATCTAATAAAGATTGTGTTCTAAATGATTGTGTGAATTATATGCTAGTAATCTGGGTCACAATTGGTATCAGAGCTAGATCAGAGAAGAAGAAAAATCAAATTTTTGTTACTGTTCCATCGACTCTGTGCAAAATCAAATTCTTTGATTTAATGGAAATTTGGGTGTGAATTTGTGTTCATTATGATCGCAAACTGTTTCTGAACAATTCTTGTTCAGGTTGGAAATCGAATTAACCAACAGATTAGTATAATTTGATCAAAGTTTCAATTTCCATAAACTTTTTGTTCGATGACTGCCATGGATCGATTTCTACTTCAATAGTTATTCTCAGAGAAATTCCTTACACAAGGTTGTTCACGATGTTACTGTGATCATTTGTACAAAATTTCAGAGTCAAACATTGAGATTTGGGTGGAAATTAGTGAAAAATATCTCAAGATCCACATAATTTGCAGATATGATGAAGAACTCGCAAAGTCATGGAACTCGCAGATTATTTGATTTCAATGTTCTCAAGGGAAGAATTCGCACAAGAGCTATTTTTGAGAAGTGTAGAATTCGCAGAAGGGACATGTACGAATTTTGCAGAATTCGCATCTGAGTCTTATGCGAAAAGCTCATAATTCGCATTACAATGATATGCGAAAAGATTAGAATTCGTATCCTTTTTTATATTCTTTCATGCAAATTGCTTGATTGTGTGGACATACGAATTCTGTGTGAGTTATACGAATTCTATACTTAAATTCTTGTTTTTGAGTGTCTTGCGAATTGTGCTTGCGAGTTGTGTTCATTATACGAATCCTTGCATACGAATTGTGCTTGTTGTGAGTATCATACGAATTCTTGACTTGTAATTGTTTTTGAGTGATTTTTCTATATTTTTCAAGTGATTTTTCTGATTTTCTGATTAAAGATCATTTCTAGCATATTTTTTTTTGATATCAAGCTGTAATATGAGATTTAATTGTGAAATTTTTTTCTCTAGGGGCGCTGCCCCTCGACCCCGCAAGGGCGTTGCTCCTTGACCCCACCCGCTAACCGGGTAGCGAGACCCCCGTGCTAAGTCTATGTAGGGGTACATATTTCTGACTGTGATTAAAGTTTTTGATTTTTGCTAACGATCATTTCTATCTCATTTTTCTACAGATTTCAAGATGTCTCAGGGTTTCAGCTATGATTTTGAAAATATGAATATTTCTGAAGCAAAAGCCAATGTTAAACGACTTGTTGGTCAGTTATCAAGATACACCAGGATGGCCCTTGATTGTGAAAAGGAGAATACAAAGCTCAAATCTGAGATATCACCTCTTAAAGCTGAGAACAAAAATCTGAAGATTCAGAATGCATCTTTTCTTGAACAGATTAACAGATTAATAAATTGAAGGATGATAAAGATGTAAAGAAAGTTTTTGTTTGCTCAGAATGCATTACTAATTCTAAAACTAATTTTGCAGGAACTATTGAAGCAAAAGAAAAAGAAATTTCAAATCTGCAAGCCAAGTTGAAAAGGTCTGAAAGTCTTAATTCTAGCTCTACATGGTCCAAGAAGGAATCAATGCAAAGAGAGCTAGATGAACTGAGAAGAAGAGCAAACATTGCCAGTGAAACATGTGAAGAGCTAAGAAAGTCAAATATACAAATATTTGCTGAAAGAGATTCTTTAAAAGATAAAGTCTTCAGCCTTGAGGTTGAAATCAACATGATGAAGGAGAAAGCAACCCAAGACAGAGACAACATAAAAGCACAAGATGAGATGAAGAAGATTGATAAAAAGAGAAAAGATTTTGAAAAAGAAAATGTTGAGTTTCAGAAGAAGATGAATGAACTGAAAGAAAAGATCTCTCTAGATGAAAAGAAAATGGATAGAGAAAGAAAAGAAGTTTTATGAATTCTCCAGAAAAGCTTTTGAAGAGAAGAAAGTTGTGGAGCTTAAATGCATAAAACTTTCTCAACAAGTTTCAGACTTCGAGAAAGTAATCATAATGGAGAGAGACAAGTTATGAGAAGGAGAAGAAAAAGATTGAACAGACAAAGAGTGTAGAGCAGAAGATTGAAAAGAAGAGTGAGGAGGAAAGAAAAGTGTTTGAGACTAAGATAGAGGAGCTTACAAAGAAATTATCTGAGCTGTCATCAACTATTCTGAAAGAAAAGAAGACAAAGTCTGAACTGCAAAAGAAGTTTGATCTAATGACAAAGGAAAGAAACAGTTTGTCTACAAATATCAAAGAACTTGAAGAGATCATGTTCAAGGTGAAGCTGACTGAGCAGAATACGCCAGAATCAATAGCTCAATCACCGAGAGATGATCTAGCTGCATCCGAATGCTCATTCAAATCAGCAGCAAGTTCAATTTTCACTAATATTTCTAATAATCCTTTATTTGATTCTGATGATAGTCAAACTTCTAAATCTAAAGATCAAATTCGTCCTTCTAACCTATTCTTTGATAAAAATGTTGATGGTTTAGGTAATATCAAGAAGGATAAGTCTCAGAAGAAAATGACCTGGAGAAAGAAAGATAAGGAGAATTGGTTTTGGAGAATTAAAGGATCTTCGGAGGAGAAGAAGAAAGAAGATAAATCATTTGTGCATGCATCTAATGCTAAACGGAACAGTGCTTCTAAAGGTAAAACTTTTGGCAAACATGATTTGGTTTACACTATCAATCAATTGATCAGGTTCGCACAAAAGAAAATTAGTTGTTCCTACTACGGTTCAAATGATTTTGTTAATAAAAACTATGAAAATAGTTGGTATGGTTCTTATTTTATCTCTCCTACTAGAATTGCAACTAATAATTCAGGATCCAAATACCAGTGGATACCAAAAGCTAAACCTGTGTTGCAGACAAATAAAGACTAAGGGGGAGAAAGAACTAAGACTTCTGAATACAACAGTTCAGAACTCGTTCTTCATTGAACATTGACTTCTAGACAAAACAGTCTAGGACTCGGACTTCTATGTTAAAGAGTTTGAATTCTGAAATTACTTCAATCCTAGTAGTTCAGAACTCGGTTTCATGATCAAGGATTTTGCATAGGTTAAGGGGGAGCTTACATGTCTTATATTTTTACTGATATATTTTCTGATTTTTTCAGGGGAAGATTAAATGATAAATTCATTTCAGACAAAATTACTATTCTCATCGGAGAATTAGTAATGATGACTTCTGATCATGTACAGATCAGGACTCGTTCTTAATTGGTAAAACTGAACGTTACTATTCTCACCGGAGAATAAGTAATAATGGCCTCTGAATAATTAAGTTCAGAACCCGTACTCAATTGTTTTTCTTCTGAAGGATGCTCAATAGATCACATCTTTTCAACGACTTTTTATTTGAGGGGGAGTTAGTGAATTAAATTGCTATATCTTTTAGGGGGAGAAAATATATTTTACTGTTATATTTTTCTAATAAATTGACTTTTTACAGATATTTAGGGGGAGGATATCTGATGTATTGTCGAGGATACTTAAATGATGATATTCATTCGAGGGGGAGTTGAGATACTATATACCACAGGTATATCTTCTATATCTTAAACTCTAACACTCGTTGAAAGATGGACAACTTTCACTTGTGAAAATCATATTCTTCAATGTTCAAACCACTTCGCATTCTCAAATGTTTTATGAATTTCGAAGTGTGATTTTTAAATGATTTTGGATACTTTAATGCTTATCTAACCGTGTGTTCTTAAAGAATAATACTTGTGTATTTTTCTTTTCATATACTTTGTCAAGTATTCATACACACATCAGTTCAGTACAATATTTCTTGACTTTGATATTACCACGTCTCAAAAGTTTAATCTTTCGATGGTAATACTCCCGTTTGCTATTCAACGTTGTCTGAGATCAGACATCATTTCTTTCTATCTATGTGCTTTAATTGTTTACATGTTTATATTTTGTTCATATAAACATTTTACGTCTTTGATATCCCTTATTTCTAATTCTTCATGAATTTTGATCTGATTTAAATCATTGTCAGATTCTTAAAACATTTCTATTCTTTCATGATTATTCATTCATATAAAGTTTTGAGAAATCTTAAATGCTTAAAATGCTCAAAGTTCATTCTGATTTTTGATGAGCATACATATACTGACAAATGATTTCTTGTGCTTTCATGTCAAGAAAATCATTGAGGCAATACATGCTTTTAGGACACAATACATGGGATTCAATGTGTGAGCTTAACAGAACTTCCATGGATTCACGATAACCAGTGTTTCCTACCCAGGAAGTAATCTTAAGAGTGATTGAGGGGAGAGGGGTCAAAAGATTTGAGTGTTGGTGTGTGAAGATGTAAAATGAAATGAGAGATTGGTTAGAAGTGAGTTTAAAAGATTAAAAGAAAGAGAATGTGAGAACAGAGTAAAAGAATATTAAACTCTGCACAAAATCTTTCTGAGTCGGGCAGCCACATAATCTGATTGGTTCACATTCTTTGGTGACCATCATTGAAAAAGGCAGTGAGCACATGCCAACTCTTGCTAATAACCCCACCAGCTACTCATTATTTTCTCAAAAAGAGAATGTTTCACATTTTATGGGGAAGCAACACATACGCTATTGGTTCTTCACTCGGAAGATACTGATATTGAAAAAGAAGGAAAGTTGCCCCACCTTCGACCCTTTTTCATGCACGTTGAGTCTATGTATAATCATTGCTGTCTCAATGGTTTACATAATTTTGAGCCTAAACAACAATCATTGTGCTTAATTCTTTTATAACACAAGCACGAGCACACAGAAAATTCGTTTTTCTGTCAGAACATTCATAGAATTACCTTGTGTTTTTCAATGATTGAATGGAAGTCTTGGGTAGTAAACGTCATCTCAAGCTCCTTCCATTGTATATACGTTGTACACAGTAACTTTGTGTTACTGACAGGCATTCCTAACTGTTTCATCTGTTGATTCAGGGTTACCATTCCAATTTGTCTGAATTTGAAAAGATTCGGATAAATACTTTCATGAATTGACGACTCCTTATCAGATCAATTTGGGAAGTTTGATTGCTTTCCTATATGGGGGAGATTGTACATATTTTACCAAAACAGATTGTTAATCATGAAGATTGTGCTTATCAGATGGTTTGGGAGAGACTATTCAAAGATAGAGCTGACGTTGAAAAAGTTTTGATGATTCTGATTCTCACAATTCATCAAAAAGGGGGAGATATATCAAGGTTTCAAGTCAGACTAAAGTTGATATTATCAAGAAGTCAAAGGAGATGTAATGAAAGGGGAAGATTTTCAAATCAGATACATGGTTGATTGAAAAAGTGAAAGATAGTTCAAGTTTTGAAAGTCAAAGTGAAAGCCAAAGCAAGAAACGTCAAAAGAAAAAGAATGACAAAGTTTTGAAGATGTAAAGTTTGTTTGAAGATTTCAATGATTGTGTAGAATGTGTTATAAGTTGTTTGAAAAGCCAAAGAGGGATATTTATTTCAAAGATTGAAGAATGTAAAAGTTTCAAAGTTTGCTGAAGATGTTAAAGTTTTCAAGATTCAAAGCTGAAAAATATTTTTGTTGATGATCATTTCTGAACACAAAAAGACCTGAAGATAATTGTCAAAATTTTTTTAATCCTGAATCCAAAGGGGAGATTGTTAGACTAGAATTGTATTCAAGATTAAAATAGAGGGTCTTAGTTGTAATAGGTTGAAAATTAAGGGGTTTTGAGTTGTAAAGTCAACTTAGTTTGACTTAGTATATATAGGATGTTTTCTTTGTAATCTAGTAAGTACTCACATTCACATTTAGACAATCAGAGTTGGTAAGAACTCGCACCTGCACACTTAGAGAACATACGTGAGATCTGTGACTATATGTTAGATCTATGACTTCGATGTAATCTATGATTTGATCTAATAAAGATTGTGTTCTAAATGATTGTGTGAATTATAAGCAAGTAATCTGGGTCACAGAGGTTGGGTGTCGGTTGGAAGAGAAGGTTGGAATGAGGAAGATGCGAGTGGTGGATCTGAACCCCAAAACTGTTCCCAACCTGGAGAGCTAACTGGAGCTGGTGGTTGTTGTTCCAGATGGGGAGAGGATGAATAGTAAAATTGATTCTCATGGAATGTGACATCATGAGAAACATAATATTTCTTTTGTATGGGACAATAACACCTATACCCCTTTTGGAAGGAAGAATACCCTATAAAGACACATTTGATACTTCTGGGATCAAGTTTGGATCGGTGGGGATGGTGGTTGTGCACAAATGCGGAGCACCCAAAGACACTTAAATCAAGATTGGTCGAGATAGGATAGGTTGGAAAAGATTTCTGGAGAACCGAAAAAGGAGTCTGGTAGTTTAGTATTCGAGATGGTAGCCGGTTGATGAGATAAGATGCTATGAGAACTGTATCACCCCAAAAGGATTTAGGTGTATGACTATGGAATAGCAAGGACCGGGCTACCTCTAATAAGTGACGATTTTTTTCGCTCGGAAACCCCATTTTGTTGTGGTGTGTTGACACACGAACTTTGGTTTATGATACCATGTTTGCTAGTAAAGGTAGACATGGCTGAATTGACATACTCCGTGCCATTGTCAGTGCGCAAGATTTTTATTTTTTAATCGTATTGTGTAAGAATCATAGCATATAATTTTGAAACACACCAACAACTTCAGTTTTGTCTTTTAACAGATAAATCCAACACACACGAGAATGGTCATCAATAAAAGAAAGAAACCACCTTTTCTTGGAAAGAGATGGAATTTTAGATGGACCCACACGTCACTATGAATAAGAGAAAAAGGACTTGATGCACAATATTTATGAATAGGGACAGGAATTCTAGTATGTTTTGACTTTTGACAAACGTCGTAAGAAAAAAATCTGAATTACTAAACAAAGATGGAAACAATTTTCTTAAATAGGAAAAACTAGGATGACCAAGTCTTTGATGAAGGAGATCAAATTTTTTGTGACGATTTAGGGTAGTAGCTCCATGAATAAGGAAGTTGAAAGTGGGTTCATGTGGAAGGAAGTAGTATAATCCGACAGTCTGTTTAGCACAACCAATCGTCTTCCTCGCCACCCGATCCAGAAAAAAAACACATGGTTTCGGAAAAATTAGCCATGTATTTAGATTGACAAGTAATTCGGCGAACATAAATAAGATTGTACGATAGATTAGGTACAAATAGGACATCATGAAGAACTAAGTAAGGTGAAAGCTTGACAGTGCTGATTCCTTCAACAGGTGATGATGAACCGTTGGCTAGGGTAATCGTCCGATTACCTGATCATTGTGCTAAATATTTAAAAATAAATTTGTTACCAGTCATATGTTCTGACGCACCGGAATCCACAATCCATGACTCACCTGATATGTCTTCGGTTTTTTTGGTGGCCATGAGCGTGGTTGAGGAGTTTAAGAGTTGTCCTATGTGCTCAAGTTGGGCTTTAGAGAAAATTGCATCAATTGAGGAGGATGGTCCAGTTTTTGAGTTTGTGGAGGCACCTTTGTTTTATGTCGTTGTTAACTTCGAGGAACCCAATCAACGGGTTTTCCATAGAGTTTCCAGCAGGTGCCTTTTGTGTGATGAGGCCGTTGACAATGATCGCACCAGAGAGAAGGCTTTCGAGGTCCTCGATTATGCGCAACCATGGCAGAATTTTCAGCCCCGCTTTGCCCTTCAGAAATAGTCTGATTCATCATTGTCTTCCTCCGATGTTCTTCCCGACGAATTTATGCAAATATAACATCAATTACTAGAAGGGGTTTCATGCTAAGGATGTGTCCACGGACATCATCGAGTGAAGGATCAAGACCGACTAGAAACTCATAAGTCCTCTCCTTGGTAAGCATCTTTTTGTATAGATCAGCGTCGGTTGGATCTTTCCATTCGGGATGAGAAAAAAGATATAGTTCCTGCCAAATCTTGGTTAGTGTATTGAAATATGTTGTAACATTACTAGATTCTTGTTTCAGATTTCGTGCCCTAGTTCTTAATTCGAACATCTGTGAATAGTCTTCGAGATCTGAGTAGGCTAAGGCTACCGCATCCTAGATGGATTTGGCAGTAGGGTAAAGCAGATAGATTTATGCGATACTGTCTTGCATAGAATTGATGAGCCATGCCATAACCATGGAGTTCTGAATATCCCATTCAGAAAAGTTGGGATCTGTAGGCAGCGATTTTTTAATGGATCCATCAAGGTATCCATACTTGCCTTTACCACAAACAACAAGTTGAACAAATCGAGACCATTGGAGGTAATTCGATCCAGAAAGCTTAAAGTTTGTGATTTGAAGAGAGATGTTGTTTTCAAGATTAGCAACAGTAGGGTTATGGGTCGACTTTTCCGGGCTGGAAGGCTTTTCAGAATCGGACACCATGATTTTTCTCGGCTAAAGTCTCTAGAGCTCTGATACCATAAAGACTTTTAGGAGAATATAAAATTGTATATTACATTATGATTTTACAATACAAGAGAGAGTTATATATACAAAAGACTACTCTACAAATAAGGAAAAAAATTATTCTAAAGATAAGAATTATTCTAAAGATAACTCCCTTTTTTATTGGAGTCTATCTATACCAAGCTTAACACTTTCCTTATCTTTGAATTTGTCTACAATGATGTTTAAAGGTAGGTGATGGAAATAAGTTAGTTCAGATCTAAAATTCGAAAGGTGTAGCATTTGCCATAATATCAGTGTTACATTAAGGTCGATATTAATTAGCGATTACTCGTAGTCTCCAATTTCTGCACAAACATCTCTTTTCGAATCTGATTTGCGTACCATTTTGAAGATATAACGTTATACTCGATTTCCCATTAACTATAGACTTAAAATGACTAGCAAATGGAGGTCCGTAAGCATCATTAATATATATGTTCTTTAGAACTAATTTCCTGAAATATGTTGATTATCAACTCGATGTATATTTGCTTACAATTTTGAACAGATTGATAAAATACTGTTAAGTCAGATTTTATAGTAATCATTGTATTTATAGGCTTGGTCTAATACTGTGTTTAGAGAGCTTGTATGTTCTGTATTAGCCAAGGGTATTTAAGTCCCTTATGGCTTTGTTGTTTGTAAGTCTTTCACGCATATCTCAATACAATTCACATTCTGCACTTCAAACTATCTCTCTCTAGGATTTAGAACTATCTTGCATTATCAATTGGTATCAGAGCCATTCTGAATCTGAGAGAATTGAGAGAATCTTGTTTTTGATTCTGAATTTGTGGTTGAATCAGAAAATTCGATTGATTTTCTTGATTTTTTCAAGAAAATCTCATTTTTTGATTTTTCATCAAATTTTGATTGTTTTCTGATCGATTTGTCTTGAATTTTGGTTCGCTGGATCCGTTTTTCTTAGTAGAATATCTTTGATTCACATCATTTTGCAAGAAAATCAGTGTTTGAACTTCAATTTTGAAAATTTTCGAGTTTCTGAAAAGTCGTTTTTGCGTACTGTTCATTTCTCGAATTCACGATTTTGTGGTTTTTGATCGAACTAATTGTTTGAAAGTTGTTAGAAAACAGTTTTCGAACACATCTGTGTGAGCAAGTTTCATCAATTTCGTTTTTGTAATCAAAATTTGGAAGTTTTTCTTGTTTTTCTGAGTTTTGCGCCAGATCTGATATTTGCGCCAGTTCATCTCAGGTTTGCGCCAGTTCATCAGGGATCATCTGAAGTTTGCGCTAGATTCATCAAATTTTGCGTCAGTTCATCCTCAACTTTGCGCTAGAGTCATCAAGTTTTGCGCTAGTTTCTTCAGTTTTTTCATCCAACTTAAGTCTTCACGAAAAGTTCAAGTTCTCTTCATCAACACATCACGCAAAATGAAAGTTTGCGCCATCTTAGTCTCGCGCAAAATACTTTTGCGCCATCTTCATCTCGCGCAAAGATCAGTTTGCGCCATCATCGTCTAACGCAAAACTCATTTGCGTCATCAACATCTCACGCAAAGTTGTCTTTGCGCCACCAACATTTCGAGTAAAGTAAAGTTTGCGCCAACTTCTTCTCAAGCAAAAGTTACTTTTGCGCAACCTTCGTCTAATGCAAAGCAAGTTTGCGCCATCTTCATCTAGCGCAAAAGCAAGTTTGCGCCATCCTCAGTTCGCGCAAATCTCAGTTTGCGCCAGTCACTGTTCACGCAAATCTCTAGTTTGCGCCAGCTCCTCTGTTTCAAGACTTGGACTTTTTCTGATCTTTCTGTCTATATGGATTCTGCAAAGTTTGCGTTTCAAGCTCAGTTTTACAAGAATGATCTTATGATGTCATTGGGAATAGATACTCGTCCACCTGTTTTAATCAATGAAAATGAGTTCACTCAGTGGCAAGATCGGTTCATTAACTTCATCGAGTGTCAAGCTAACGGAGAGAACATGATGAAGTCATTTACTGAAGGATCATTTGTCAGACCTAAGAATGATACTCCTTTGACTGCCGAAGAGGTTAAACGAGAAAAAGCCGATCGAGAAGCAAAGTCCAATCTGATGCTAGCATTGCCTAAATCCATCTACAATCGAATTGATTGTTTCAAGCATGATCCGAAGATGATGTGGACTCAGTTAGAAAAGATTATGCTTGGGTCAGCAGTTGCTACACAAATCCGCCAGACACGCTTCATGAATAATTTTGAGGAATTCAAGGCAAAGGACGATGAGACTCTGAAGGTTATCTTTGACAGGTTTTGCACTGTGCTGAATGATCTACAAAAGATAAAAGTGGAAAAGACTGAATTAGAAACTAATCTGAAGTTTCTCAATGCTATTCAACCGGAATGGAACAAATCATGTCATCGCTTGAGGAATGATGTCCGGATATCGTCTATGCAAATCCAAGAGCTTTATGAGATTCTGATGACAGATGAGAACATAGTCAAGGAGAAGAAAGCCAAGCTTGACAAGAAAAACAAGAAGACAGTGGATCCAGTTGCACTTCTCACAAGTAAACTAGCTGAACAAGCATTGACTGAGAATGCTTATGATGGTGCAACTGATGACAATGGTGAAGCGCTACAGAAGGCAATGATTCTTCTCTCTCAACACTACAACAAAAAGTTCCAGCCTCGTTCGAGTTCCAACAACATTCGCTTCACTTCAGGGTCTAAGAAGAACGAGAATGTTAAAGTGCCCGAGACTACGAAAGCTACTGCGTGCTTCAACTGTGGAAAGCCGGGTCACATCGCTAAGGAGTGTCGAGTGAAGAAAGTTCGGGATTCGGCATATTATCGGAAGAAAACGAAACTGGCCGAAAAGAGAGAGAATGGAACCGCTCTGTTAGCTGAAGAAGAATTCTGGCTATATCACTCTAACGATGAAGCTGGTAATGAGAAAATTGCTACAATGTGCTTCATAGGAGATGATCTAAGCGATGATGATGATGAAGATTCCACTACTGATGAAGATGAGGTACCTTCTGAGTTTGATTACACATTTATTTCTTCACAGATGAATATCATTATAACTGCTTTACATGATTTACGCTCAAAGTTATTATCTGAAAAACATTTAAACATAGAAAAGTCAAATTTGATTGACAAATTGCAAATTTCTTTGAAAGATGAAAAATCTATTTTGATTCATACAAAATAAATCTTTCAAAAGAAATTGGATGATTTGGAAATTTCAAATAAGACTTATCTTGATTCTTTGACGGAAATGACCAAATTAAAAGGTAATTTTTCAGATAAAATAAATGAGTTGGAAGAAAAATTATATCGAAGGAATCAAACTGAACAAACTATTTATTTGAACAAACCACGGAGTTATGAGTCTATCAAAGAAAAATGGGGACTTAGTTTTGAAAATCCACATTGTTTAGACAATGCGATAGAAAAATCCCCTACTTTATATAAATTCGATTATCTAAATCTTGCTAGATATGCTCCTCAATTTAAAATTGATTGGATGAATGAAAAACAAGTTTTAGAAATCGAAAATGAGAAAAGAATGAACAACAAGAAAAAGGAAATTTCTTTTGTTTACACGCGTGAAAATGCCAAATATTTTCCCGAAAAATCAAAGAAGAACAAAAGCAGTTTGAATGTCATATCTCCCATTAAATCTTCATTATCTGTGATGATTATTTTGATATTTGTGCTACTAACACTAATAAAGAAAATATATCTCCAATTTCTTATGATTCTAAGAGATATATTCCTCCATTAGTGTTAGAAAGCAAAATCATTGATCTTGAAGATAAAATGGAAGAACAAAATATTCAAAGAAAAATTGAATCAGATGTTATTCTTTCTTTCATGACGACAAGTCTTGAAGAAAAATTAATTTTTCAAAAACAAGATTTACTTACAAATTTTGTTTCTTCTTCTGATTTTAAAGAAAACCAAAAGAAAGTTCTAAAATCTGAAAACTTTTCTCAAAATTTTTCTGACTCTGAGGCAAGTTCAGGATTATTGTATGATCAGTTGGGTTTCATAGGTAAAATTGTTTCTTTAGACTCAAATTTTAAATCAAAAATTCTTGATGAATCTTTTACGCTAAATGATGATTATTATAAACCAAAGCGTAAAAGAAGAAGGTCAAAGAAGTCAAAGAAACAAGCTAAAGTCATTTCTGACAGTTCTAATTCTTGTGATTCAAATATTTCAGATAGGACTTTGAGCACTCCTACAAGGCATATATGGAGGGTCAAGCGGACATCTGATGAATCTGCGACTGTCGAGGATCGAAATGTAGACAAACTTTGTAGAAATGATTCATTTGCTACTTGTAATAAAATTTTCAAATATTCAATAAAGCAAATGATTCAAATTTCAAAAGATGTCTCCTATTCCTCATCTGGTTCAAGTTAAGATGATTATGCTTCGTCCTCTACTGATGATTCTGTTCATTCATCTGATTATTTTTCTCGTGCTTTCTATGTTAAATCTAACAAATTTACTCCCATTAGAACTGCAACTAACAAATATGGACCCAAATACAAGTGGGTACCAAAATCAAAGATTGATTCTAAGTTACAGGCACCTAATGTCAAGGGGGAGTAAGAGAACAATGACTTCTGAGTAAATCAACTTAGAACCCGTACTTCACTGGACTTTGACTTCTAAACATATCAGTTTAGGACTCGTTCTTCAATGTGTTTAGCTTCTGGACAAATGAGAAACTGTGAGTGCATCTACTTTATTCCGCTGCATTTATCTCTGACTGTGATGTTGTTCCACTTTTCTCCTGTTTTTCAAGAATCTGAGCAAGTTCAACCCAAAATTCTGATATGAGATACAAATTCATTATACAGTATGTGGAAGAAGGTATTATTGAATTTTATTTTATTAGTACTAAATATCAATTTGCCGAATTTTTTACAAAAGCCTTAAATGAATAATGTTTTTTCAAACTCGGCATGTTGAATTTAAAAGTTTAAATCTTTACAATTTTTTTTCTATAAAGTAAAAGTTTTACAGTTTTTCTTTCTTTTGAATAAAATGTGTGTCTAGGATAAATTTTCTAGTTGATTTGTTTATATCGAAGTTTTATATGTTCAACTTTCAAGTCTTACAAAAGTCGAAAGGTCAGCAACATGTTTGAAACTTTTGATACTGCTTTAAAGTTGTGTTATTCGGAATATGTATAGTTTACAATGCTTAGAAAACCTAAAAAGTCAGAATTATGGATCATAATGAAAATATGGGCTAAACACTTAGATGTAAAACTGAGTGATTGAGATGAAAAATTATATATATAAAATACAGAAATCTCTAAGTTTAAAAGTTTGTACCTGTGACCTTTCTGGTTTGGGAAAGTAAGTTTCATGGGATGCTTGTCATCTGGTCCCCTAAGGTCAATTGGTCTGGGGGTGATCTAACCCAAATCCTTCTATAGAACTAGATCGAAAGTCATGTTCTACTGGTATGAATGAGTTTAGGATGTGTCGATGTAGCCTTTATGATCTGGGAGAGTAAGTTCCAAGGGGTGCTTGACACCTAGTCCCCTAAGGCCAACTGGTCTGGGAGCGGCTGACCCAAATCCTGCAATAGGATCAGATAGAAAGTTACGTTTACAGCATGTTCTTCACTTACCAAACTTTTTGATTAAAAGATGCCAATGTGCACAAGCTTAAAAGATGCCAAAGAGCACACTCATATGAAGATGCCAATGTGCACAATGCTAAAAGATGCCAATGAGCACACATCTCATGATACTTGGTGATATGTTTGAGTTGTGATAAACCTATAAATTTGTGAAAGTCTTAGTTTTTGATGGCTTAGTGTGAGTACATGCAAAATTCTCTATTATATTTTTAGAATTGCATTTTTTTGAAGCTAATCAAAGTTCGTATGCTAGCACACTGAATAGATTGCTGGAAGTTTTTGAAACTGAACATGTCTTAACTTGATATGCAATGAAACTTGTATCTGTATCTAACAACATACACTTGATTTCAACTGATGGATTAATCTGTGATATTTTACTGAGTAGAATTTAATTTGTTTAGTGTTTAAAATTTTATATATTTAGTTATTTCAAAATACATATTCAGTAGATTTTTCTTTCTACATTGATGTTTCGATGCTTGTGTTCTCATATCTGTTTCAATGGGTCTGTGCATTATTCGAGGGGGAGTGAATAAGGAAAATATTCTGAAAAGATCATATCTCATTTCGAGGGGGAGTATCTGATTTTCTATATGAATGCTAACTTGAATTATCATATTTAGTGCATTTGTGTAGGGGGAGTCAAATAGCTTAACAGGTGAAATTTTTTTAGATTTTAAGTCAGCTTTGCGCCAACAGTTGGTACCGCAAAACTCAACTTTGTGCCACCTTCAGCTAGCGCAAAACTAAGTTTGCGCCAATAACATGTAGCGCAAAACTTCCTTTTTATCATTTACTCTGAATTTTGCAGATCTGAAGTTGTCTCGTTTCCAACATTTGCATGACCAAGTTGTTCCAGATCATCAAGGTCATGAGGGGGAGAAGTTAAGGAGAAGTTAAAGAGACAAAGAGTTAAAAGTTTATCTGCTCAAGATTCGAGAAGTTAAAGCGACAAAGAGTTGTCTGCTCAAAATTCTATTTTCTCAGCTATACTAGTTCTTTTGCTGTTCCAGCTCCGACCACCACAGTTCATTCGAGTACATTTGAAAGAGGTGTGTCGTCTAGAGCACAAGCTGATGAACCGATTGTTCTTTCAAGCTTATTACAAACAGGTCCAGTCTTGTCAAGGCAGCAAAGGCAACATAGATTGAAAGATGCTGAGAAGAATTTTTTTTTTAAGTCAAGAAGCTTCGCTAAGTCGCTTAGATGGTCTGTGTTGATTTAGAAGATGAATATTGAAGACCATAGCGCCAATGATTACTAAGGGGGAGATTGTTAAGTCAGATTTTATAGTAATTATTGTATTAGCCAAGGGTATTTAAGTCCTTTGTGGCTTTGTTGTTTGTAAGTTTTCACGCATATCTCAATACAATTCACATTCTGCGCTTCAAACTCTCTCTCTACTTTCTCTCTCTAGGATTTAGAACGATCTTGCATATCATCAATATTTTCGAGGAAGGAGATGAGGTTAGCATCTTTGCACCGATCTATCTTTACTACAACAAAAGCGGCTTTATAGAACGTCAAATATGTTTAATTGTCCTAATAGACTACTTTATAAAGTATTAAGTTTATATAGGATCAAACAATCGTGTGTTTTATTATGTAAATGGTGCTACCATAAATGATAAGACGCTTTCCTTTTAGGACAATTTGAAGATAAATGGTATTATTAAAATTGTATTACAGTTGTTTTGAAAGATACTAGTAGTGTACCCGCGCAATGCGGCGGGATGTGATATTTATAAAATAAAACATTCGGTTCGATTTTATGTAGAGTGTGAGAATGGAAAGAAAAAAGTGTTATGACTACGAAATTTTTTTCCTTAATTACCAATGTTTGTTAGAGTCACATATAAAGTAAAACATAATCTTATCAAACGGAAATGATGTTGAACAAAACTCAAGTATAATTGGGTAGTGTCATGGTCAATTCCAATAAATATCGCCACCATCATGTAATTTTCCAACTGTATTATCTAGTGTAAGGCGATGTGATACATCCTTCTCTCAACAACTCCTTACAATTTAAATTCAAGAAATAAATCTTTATTCATGGCACTTCATTCTATACTTCTCCTCTGTTTTTATTAATATTAGTATCTTTAATTGGCAAATGACTTAGAAGATCAAACGATTATATGATTTACATTAGAATCAATGTTAAATATCTTGTATTTAAAATTCGAATTTCTTTATCACTTACTCCTCAAACGTAAAAGAAGTTTTAGGTAATAAGTTGTACACTTGAAGGGGAAACCGATAATAGAACATTAATAGAATGGTTGTTTGGTCTAAAAATGAAAATTACAATAGAAATAAACCAACAAATTAATTTATGACACATACATAGAAATAATGCATATCCATGTTATCTTTGTGAATCAAATGCACCCTTAAATAAATACAAGAATGGCTTCTATGTGATTAACCAAAACTTTGAGAAGGATTTAAACAATCGAACCGGTGTTCTCATCATGCAATTCAGAGCATGAGATTTCCGCACGATCATCTATCTGGCAGGACAAGAGCCAAGAAATGGTATCTATTTGAATTCATATTTTTAAATTCAATAACATTATACTCGTAAGCATATCGATAGCTAACTACTTTAGAAGGGTCGTGCTCACCCGTTAAGTGACACCTAGTTTTGACCATAACGATGTCCTAGACCCAACATGTCTGGGAGTTAGACAGAAATAGGCCTAAACAGATTCTATAACTCGTACCAAGCTCGACCCAAAATCAATTCTGGATCTACACCCAAAAGAATATATGATATTTTAAAAGTGCTTTTGCAAATCTAAATTGAAAAATAAATAAAAAACGAAGCATATTTATATATATTATGAGTCATTCAAACCACCCTTCTTTCTTTTGCTATTTCACAAGAAAGAAAACCAAAAAAAGGTAGCTATGGCTATGTACAACATAGGGTGGGGGTGGTGGCGGTAAGGTTTAACTCTATCAATCACCACCGGAAGAGAACAATGCTATATTATGATGAATCTGTCTAGACTATCTCTAACCATCTTGTGACCATCACGGATGTTCCTCGGCACCCTTGCCATTTTAGCTTTCTCCCATTCCCTCTGACCTCAAGGCTGTAGCTGAATGTGTCGAATAGATGAAATGAAAGATGTATTAGAAAACACGTTAATCAATGATCCAAAAAAAGGACATAAATTTAGATTACAAAGAGACACATGGAGAATCAAAACGCAGAAAATATTAAAAACATCAAGATGGTGTTTCGAAAAAGGCATCCCATATATGAATAAACTAATGATTGTATGAGTGATTTGTCTACCAATTAAGATCAATCTTTAAAGGGAAAAAATAAGCAATCTGAAAAAATACATCAATATATATACACAAATATCATTCTCGTTAAAGCATCTCTGTGTTTCATATTCACTAATTAAAACACATTATTATAATATATATATATATATATATATATATATATATATAAATACCATCACTTTCCAAAACATATTCAATCATCAAAATGGAACAACTCAGTAATTGCACAGATTTAACAAAAGCAAAGTAGCAGTAATTATCAGCAACTGTAAATATCAGGAAAAAATGTGCAAACTACCTTAAGCAAATGAAAGTGTTAAACATCAGACATTAGATAGCGAATTGTTAGATTGTTGGTTGTGCATTCCTTGATGAAGATTATAAGCACAACATTTGTACAACTATTAGTAGATCGAGAAAAAAAACTGAATGAGAAATAGATGGAATCAAACCAAACCCAAATCGGATATTAAAAACATCAATATCACCACAGAGCGGGATAACACATGGTAGGAGGGTTAAAAGGGCCGAGGAAGAAGGGTTCTAAATCAAAAAGAACAACTCATCTTTTCAAGAACAAAAACTTGATAAACCATTAACATAACCAATAACACTGAAGAAAGTAGGTGATTCAATTTGGAGATCTTAATTTGCTACCTAAATCTGAGAACTCAAGTAAAGACATCATTGTTAAACCATATGTTGAGCATTCTGTTGAACATGTTGAAGATAAATAAAGAACAAACATGGGTTCTTTGGTTAAATCACTTGTGAATGGAAATGAGGTGGGGGTTGCTGAAGTAAAATACATTGAATATGAGAACTTGGATGATCTAGAAGATGTTTAAGTAGAATACATTTAATCACCTGAAGGTTTGTTTGTGCATGTATAGAGAGGGACAGGGGAGGGTGGAGAGGTTATAGAATGATATACCGGGTTGACATTAATTGTTGGTTGTTGCCTAAGAACATTTGAAGATTGATATGTACTACAATTATAGTTTCTCCCAACCACCTACCATAGAGGAGATTCACATAAACCAGATCAAACAAACCTGAGTTCTTATAGTTGCGTGGAAAGATGAAAACATTTTCTTTAGTTGGTTGTGGAACAAAGTAAAAAAAAGAGAATAAACATGAAGTACGAAGCAAAAAGAGAACTATTACCTTGAATCCATACAAAAGCTTCAAAAGAGAATAAACAAACAAAATCCCAAAAATGCAAAGTTCATACAGAAGCGAATGAATCACTGCGAATAAAGTTTAGACGATAAATTGACGAAACTTATCAACATTAAGGCATGGACCAACATATAAATAATTTTGAGAGAATAAAATGAGACAAATACAAACTTAAGCAAATATAGAAACCATTAGGATGGAATTGATAAAAACAATCACCCTGCTTTCTTTCTGTTGTTTGAAACCATTAGAATAAATAAAGAAAAAACAAAAACAGACATGAGAATACATAAACCATAAATCAACATACCCTGTTAGGGTTTAAATTGATACACCAAACAATATCGTAAACTAAAGATCAGATGTTAGATCTGCCGTTGAAGCATAGAGTAAGAAAGGAAAAGTAAAAATACACTACAACAAACTCACTCTTTCAAGATCACGACAATAGAGTATTAAAGTTGATAAAGTCAGCAGAAAAACTTACATAATCATATGAAGATGTGCAAATACAAAAGGAAATGAGAGCATACCTGCTTGGACCAAATAAACAGACATCAAAATACAATTCGAGCTGCAAAAAACTTATCTTGCAACGACTGATTCAGTTCTAGAAATATTCCTATTAAACACTTAATAGAATCTTCCGACAACTTATTTGAATTATTTGCATCAAAATTCTTGTATCTCGAATACGCAGTTATAACACTTAATATAGAAGAAGTCTACAACCAAATGATTTGTTTTCTGAAATCAATTGCTTTACAGAACTCTTTGACAACATGCCATCTTAAATATGTACCAACACTAATAAGTAAATACTTGGAAGAAAAGAAAACTATTAGCTACATCAATCAACGCTCCAAAATAAGTAAAAAAGAAGGTTTTTAAAGGTACCATCAATGAACATTCATCAACCTTCTGCTCATCACATTGGTTAGGAAAAAAAATAAACCACAAAACCTAGGACTCCGATTAAAAGGGAAAATGCTAAAAAGCAATATGTTTCCAGAACACTGAAATGTTTCAAATTAAATCACTTGGATACCCCTTCTTGTAATTAATCCTTTCAGCTTCATCATACTTGGTGTCTGGCAGAAAAGCTTTGCATAGGTAGATATGGAATTTAGAAGCTGCAATCATTATAAATGGAATGTTAGAAGTAGATATGGAATGTAGAAACTGCAATCGTTATAAATGGTAGGAATAACAAATAAATCAACCACTATATTCCACCCAGAAGTAGGATTTTGGGGTAAGCAATAGCTGTAACAAAAACCCATGACTTCACAAAGAAATTGAAACCCCCAACTCGTTACATGATAAGAAACCTGAAATCGATGATATAAAAAGAAACTCAACAAAGTGAGAATGCATACACGTTGAAGCTCCTATATACGTAAATCCATATCGATCCAGATAGAGGACTCCAAAGGTTAGAGATATAGAAAGTCTGCCAAGGGAACACCAAGTTAGAAATTCAAATTATTTTCTTGGGAGCGTCAGGCATTGTCTTGGTAGCCGGAATCGATTTCTTGGAAGCATAAATCAGCAAGGAGCATATTTGCCTTATAATATGAATAATATAAAACCTTAAGTTCAAAACAGTGGGATTACTAAACATGGTGGTAAACATTAGGAGAAAAAAGGAGTGGAGAATTTCGTGAGAGAACAGAAATTCGATTCTCCCATGAGATGAAAAAAAAACAATACCGTGAGAGAGCAGAGATCGACGGGGCATGGGAGGAGATCGATGGAGAGAGACATCACTCGCCGGAGGAGAAACGTGGTAATTTCATGGGAAGAGATTGATGGAGAATGAACCGGCTAGGGTTTTGGAGACGCACCTTGAGAGAATGAATCATTTCTTGGGACGGTGAATGGAGCTAAAAAGTAACTTCAGGGACGGTGAAGGGATAATGAATCGTTTCTTGTATAAACGCATATTGAGCTTGTACATTATGCATTTCAATTTGTAATTAAGACTTTAAAGGCTGTTTGTTTTTTAAAAATCAGTACTTATTAAGCACTTATCACTTTTTCGGTCAGATGTATACCAATTAAGACCGTTTTTTTTTTATAAATTCAGTCCCACTTATCACTTAATTTCATCTGACCGAAAAAGTGAAGACCTAGCCACTTATTTTCACTTATTATCTCTATCTGCCTCTAACTTCATTTGCTTCTTCTCTTCAAGACATCACCCAAAAATCAGTCGATCTTCAAGGCCTTCCCGACCCAAATCTAGATCAACACCAGTCGATCGACTCCACCAGGTATGTCGATCTCCCCTTTAGTTTCTGCTTTGATTTCGTCGATCTTCCTCTAGTTTCTATTTTGATTCCGTCGATCTCCCTTCTAGTTTTGTCCCAGTGTTGATCTCAACCCAAATCGAGACCAAATCTGTGTTGATTTCATCCCTGTCTTTCGTCCCTATGGTTCGACCATGTGATTCGTTCCTGTGGTTCGTCCCTATGGTATTAGAACAGGCGGCGGGGGGTTGTTCATTTGGGTTAGATGAACAGGCGGCGGGGGGTTGTGGTTCGTCCCTATGGGTTGTTCGTTTGGGGAAGAATGATTTATGCATTTATGGAAGGAAGAAAGGAGAAAAGTTATCTATGGAAGGAAGAATGATTTATGGAAGAAAGTGGAAATTGGGGAAGATTGGTTTTACTTTATCACCATTGGTTTCTCTGTGAACTTGAACAAATCCCTCATAATCCATACAGTATAAATAATCTCTCACAAGGATTAGAAACTTTGGAATGTCAGTACGTCTGTAATTTGCTCCCAAGTAAACAACAAGCTTTTCCCTCTTCTTTGGAACATTCTTTTGGTCTTCGATCAATTGAGAACTCGAGAAACAAGGTGGTGAGATGAGATTCGTGAACATTTCAGCATTAGTCAAACTCAGTAAAGGAAATGAAGTTAGCAAGGTTGGTCAGTTGTATGAAATGGTTGAAGTAATCGATCTGGCAGTTTGGGTCTGGTTGCCATTGTTGAAATTGTTGATACGTTGGATTATTTTACTTTAATTGTTGAAGACGCCATTGTTGAAATTGTTGGATTTGTTGAAAACACTAGACAACCCATGATGATTGTGGTATGTTTGATTTTTATTCAGATTCAGATGTTTACCAGTTTAGAAAAACAAACAGTCTTTTTATTAAGATTTCAGTCCACCTCTTATTAATCAGAAGTGAAATCAGACTTCAGACTTCAACACCTCTTAAAAAACAAACTTCACCTAAGACTTTTTTGCATTAAGAGATGGTACCTAAGGCTTTATGACTTGTATTTAAGACTTTATAGATATAGATATAAATATAGATATAGATGGGCAGCGGGTTGGGTTGTACAACTTGTTCTTCTTCTTTCTAAAGCACACATAACCTTTGCCTCTCCTTCTCCTCCACGATCCCCTACCTAGCAAACCTCTCCACGTTCTCCTCAAATAATCTACGACTTTGTTTTACACCAAACCCATAGGTAAGAGTAAGAATCTTCTATATGTGTTTTTCCAATCAATTCAAGTGCATTTTAAGTTTAGGGTTCCATGTTCAAAACAACGTTTTTTCTTCACTCCATCCATCATCAGCCACAAGCAACATGATCCGATTGTTTCTATGCGGAGGCAGTGCACCAACAGTTGTAGAAAGAAAAAGGATTCAACAGCTTCAATTTCGATTGTATCTCGTTTCTCATATTCATATGTCAGATGCACATTACTTAGAGTTCTTCGAATATTGTGGCGGATTTTGTTGTATTGAAGAATTGATGAACTTGATTTTCTGATTTGCTTACATTGATTCTGATTCTCAGTCCTATTATTTTACACTTTCTTCTTAGGGAAACTTATCACCTTCATTAGGCGATAACTTCGGATTATTCGATGTATATAGTATGGCACCACATGATAAATTCGGATTCTTTGAATTCCTGTGTTATTTTATTGTTTTATTTTGTTGAATTATCAATTCCATGTTAAGATTTTGGAATGTCAGCACCAGTTATCCCATTGGCAGCTACACCTACACGTCCACTAGATAGCTGATACTGGTTTGGTTCCTTGTTAGCTTATAATATCAAGCCATATCTATAAATAAAAACCTATCATGTTTGAATATTTCTGTTTATCTTCAACTTATCACCTTCATTAGGCATTGATTTAAGTTCCAGGAGTTCTATTATGTTTATGAGAAAAAGCTCTTTTAAGTATCTGATCCAATATGATTTCAAGTCTTGTTGTTTATGAGGAACATCATATATGGCTCTTTTGCAGGTAAAGTTCTTTGACTATACACATATACCATTTACTGCATAATGGATTGGCTTAGCAGGATTTTTCAAAGCACTACCCATGAAGCATCAGAAAGGCAATACAATGGGAGATATGGAGAGAATACAACATCAATCAGTCCTATTCTGATTTGGTTTATATGGGTCGACCCTGTTTGCATATTCATCAAGTAAGATTCTCAGTCATGGTTTCTGAGAAAAGGATACTTGAGAAATAAAAAGGAGCTTCAAAGAAGTATGCTGATGTTATCAATCATTCTTTTAAAGTTAACATGACCAAGCATTGCATGCCATAAAAAAGAATCAACACAAATATCATTTGCAATATAAACAGAATTTGAATCAAACTTATTTTTATTCAAACTCAACATACACATATCATTTAACAAATAACAAAATCCTACAAAAGAGCCACCTTTTGACAAGATAAACTTGCCGGACTCAAAAACTTGCCTATATCCTAACTTATTCAAGACACTACACAAAACATCAATAAGTTCAATTATTTTGCTAGAACTAAACTGTAGCCTGACTAAGCCACGTCCAAGAATGGAAGCATTTGACTCATTCGCCATGTGTAGCACAAATCCGTCTTCAACCGGTTCCAAAGTGGTGAACCAACGTCGATCCTTGCACACATGACTCGAGGCACCCGTGTCAATCCACCAAGCATCATCATCATCCTGCACGTAAAATGATTCGGATATTAGTGGTACAAAATTCAAGTTTGAATTAAAACCAAAGTCAATAAACTGACCTTGCCGTGGGTATTGATCCTTGGATCCTTTCCCACCACAAATTGTGCTTGCTCTATTCTTATTCTTGACAACCCGACAACCCCGCTTGAGATGGCCGGTCATCCCACAAGTCCAACAGGTTAATTTAATCTTTTTGTTGGGACCTTTCTTGGATACATTGAACTTGCGTTTTTCCCTTGAAGTTGTTGGATTTTCCCTCTTCCACCATGTTCACCGAAGGGGCAGAAACCTCTTTTATCTTAGGTTTCTCAATCTCTTGCGCCCGAAGAGATTCCTCTATGCGTAAGTGACTACCGAGTTGTACAAGAGACAACTCTTCCTTCTTGTGTTTCAACATGTGTTTGAAATCTTTCCAAGAGGGAGGAAATTTATCAATTATGCTCGATACGGAGATGGATTTGTCCATCTTCATATTGTGTTGAGCATATTGGCCTAGAATGCGTAGGAGCTCATTATATTGCTCCATCACAGGCCTTGAGTCCACCATTTTGTAATTATTAAAATTACTAACGAGAAACTTCTTACTAGAAGCATCCTCCGCCATGTATTTGGACTTAAGAGAGTCCCATAGCTCTTTAGCAGATTCAACATTTTGATAAATGTCAAAGAGGGAGTCACACATACCGTTTAAGATGTGGTCGCGACATATGTAGTCGTCGTTTTCCCATTTTCCGCGACGCCGGGTCATCTCCAACGTCTCGTCCTCCTTCACTTCCAGCATCGGTGTGCTCAACACGTACACGACCTTCAACGTGGTCAACAAGAAGTGCATCTTCTTTTGCCATCGCCGAAAATCGACGCCTTCGAAGTTCTCAAGTTTGGTGAACTTGGTCGTCATGTCTCTCACGGATTGATCACTCACCATCTCTCTCACGATGAACGAAATATCACTTAAGATTTTTGGGGAGGGGGTGCAGAAATCGATGGAGAGGAGAAGAGAGTGGTCGAACTTGGATAAGAATGTGAGATCGCCTGAGAGCTCTCTTTCCTTAAGTGATATTTCGACCCTATTCTGCCTGAGTGTCACGAAATTTACTCGAGGATAATCTCAAACTCACCGATATCGATTCTAGCAGAAATCGATCCTATTTAAACACCAAGAGAATCGTAACCAATCCTATATTATTAATGATAATAATTTCCCATTTAATGGGATTGATTGTGGACATTATTGTCTGGCGGTTACACAATGATTTGGGGGTTACAAAACGATTTTCATACAGATTGGCAGTTACAAAAACTGGAGGTCCGCGCGACTGGTGGCGCGAGTAGACTTGAGCGGAAACCCGCGCCAAACATTGGTCGACAAACATTCCAGTGTCCCGCACGACTCGTGGCGCGGATAGAGCCACACCGTAACCTGCACCAAGCACTGTTTGTCGAACCCTCTAGAGTCCCGTGCAACTTGTCGTGCGATTTAACCTGCACGGAGACTAGCGGCAGGCATTGTCAAGCTAATCATTTCCACTTAGTAACCCTCCAAAGATGACCATCCAACAATCCCGGGTGCTAGCTAGCTTACACGAGTGTGCACTCCACACCTTCTAGCTCGTGTTATAGCTTAGCTACCAACCCCATTATTATCTTGTGAACCTAATTACATAAAATGAACCGATGATTTCACTAAAATCACCAACAAAGATGAGAGAAAATAGTTGCCAAATTTTCTTGAGTGCACTGAGTTATCTCATTGAAAGCATGGCTTGCATGGAGGATGTCTTCACCTTTATATACTACCTTATGCATTAAATGCAAAGGACACTTGTCAAGCTGAGATTGAATCCTTGAGATTTTCTTCAATAAATTATAAGATATTTGAAGTGACTTATCAAGATACAAAAAGAGCTTTTGTACTTTGATAAGACAATATCTTAATAAAATATTCCTGGTATAAATCTTTTTGAGAACTTTTGGAGAAAGTCTCTATCAATTCAGAACTTGGGTGAATATCCTCTGTACAATAGAAGGTTCCATTCCTTTTGTCAGAATGATGTTGGAAATACAAGGTATAGTCAAATCATGTGGATTTAGCTAAAAAGGAGATAGCCGAATTATGAGAGAATTCGGCAGAAGGTTTGTCTGCCGAAGGATCGGCAGAGGGATGGTCTGCCGAAAAAGAAGGATCGGCAGAGGGGTCTCCTACCGACCAGATAAAGAGGTATCGGCAGGAGTGAAGCCTTCCTAAGAATGAGCACATCTTCGGCAGGAATAGCATAGTAACTTGTGAAGTTTGTCTTGATCCGCATCAGTAGGCTCACTTCATTTTGAATTCGGTTGGTCTTTGATTTCACCAATCTTTTGAAGCACAACTAAGCTATTACAAAGAAACTTAAAATAACTAAGTATGGAGATATACAACATTTTACAAATATGAAGTTACAAGCCGAAAGGGGAGGTCATCTTCAAATCCTTGATGCCCCAACAATCTCCCCCTATTTGATGATGACATCCCATACTTAAATAAAAGATAGAGTTTAATGAATAATGCATTTTGACCCTGTTTTACTTTTTTGGCGTCTTTTTCACATAGACCATTATTTTTGTTTCTTTTTGGATTTTTTAGAGTATCCGACATTTACAAGAATAAAATGAATGAAAGAATAAATTATACACACTATTTACTCAAAGAAAAATTGTACTTGTATTAATCTTTTATAAGAAAGATTTCAATACAAAGCAAAACAAACACAAGTACAATAAAGAAAGGATTGCCTAACTAGGATTCTTCAAAGGGATCACTTTGGATGGAATCCCTCTTCTTCAATTCGGCAGTCACAACTTGAAAGAGAGCCACTGCATGATCACCTATTGGGATGATCTGAAGAATTCCAAAAAGAAGGAGGCTGTCGGCAATGGGGATCTGATTTTCTCTAAAGAAGCGAATCTGGCCGAAGCCATCGTTGAAGAAGATCCCATACTCAGGCTCGAGGATGAAGGTAGTAGAAGGCTGAGGCACAGAAGTTGGTAAAGATAAGTCAAGATTGGAAGTGTTTGGAACCTTTCCTTCCTTGTCAATCTTTTGAAACACGCCTTCTTTCTTGGATGACCGAGCTTTCGGCTTGGAGGAGGAAGGAGCATTATCGGATTTGAGTTTGTCATGAATTCTAGTTCAGCGGGAGTATGCACAATTCGGTACTTTTGTCGGTAGACCTTCATCTTTTTCTGAAGATCATAGATGAAGTTTTCAATTTCAGCTCTATAGGTACTCCTACTCTTGTTTATGAAGTCAAAGATTTCAAACCAGTCAGTAACACCAAATATCTTAATCCATTCAATCTTGTCATTTCATCTTGATCCATCCTTCCTTGTGATAATCAACCAGATAAAGTCGCCTTTGTTCTTAGGCCTTATGATTTTGACGTTTGTGATTGGGGAGTTGGTTCTTCGTGTAGTGAGGGTTTTATGGTACCATGAGATGCACTTCTCCCTGTGCTCTTCTGACTCCTTAGCCGACTGCTCCAGGCTTCCAAGCTCCAACTTTTGAGCTCCAATTGGATCAACCGATATTTTTTCCTTCTCAGCCTCCTCTTCAACAAGTTTTCGAGCTAACTCATTCGAATCATCAATTTTTTTCTGAGAAAGCTCGACATTCTTCAGTTCCTCGGCCGACAACCCAAATTGAGTGGTTATCTTCGGGGGAGGTGCAAGCCTTAGAACATCCGAGGAGCGCTTTGTTCTAGCCTCCTTAAAGCGCTTTAGTTGAGCAGCTTCTTCCTCGGGTGTTAGCTTATTCTTTCCCTTATCTTTCTTCAGCTCCCCTTCAGATACATCGACCTTTTCGGTGGCAACCGATCGGTCGGTGCCTTCTTCTACACAATAGGTTGGCGCTGATCTGCCGGTTCCTTTTCGATGGACTTATTCTGTGTGCATCTCCTCTCGGTGGATTTCTTCACGGTGGACGCTGATAATTTTGGCATGAGGGGTATGATGCTCCCCCTCAACAAATTTCTCCCCCTCAGCTGCCGACGGGGAAGAAACACCAACTTTAGCTTCCACACGGCCCATCCTCCGATCTATTCGGTGGAGACAAGCCCGATCCCCACTCCCAAAGGCTGCATCACCCAGATCAAGATCCCACTCTTCTTGACGACATTTGGTAACCAACTCTGAAAGATCATCGAGCTTCTTATGAAGATGAGAAAGGGACTCCAGGATTTTTTCATTTACAACATCCTGAGAGTTAGCCCGTTGCTTGAGGGAGGCCAACTCTTGATCCCAGGCATCCAAGGAGTCTTTGAGAGCAACAACAAAGAGAGTGAGATTAAGATTATCTTTCAGAAGCTTGTCCAACTGATCAAGAATGTTGGCCAAAGCGTCATCGAGAGGATTGGACATATCCTGAATGTCTTGTTGCATGGCATCCATGCATTTGAAGAAGTTGATTTGAACACGCGGAACTCAGTATTCTGCTCCTTGATATGACGAAGTAATTCAGCGAGAGACTGATTGTTGATGTCAAGGTCTCGGGATAACTGCTCATCCCGAATGGAATTTTGCTCGAGAACAGTTACCCGATGACCCGTCTGAGTAGTGAACCGATCAAACTCCCCATGAAGCTTTGTGAAATGAACACCAAGCATGTAGTGCTGCCGATTGGTATCAAGAATATCGGCAAGCACCTCAGTGGGAATAGAGTGATGAGGGTGGGAAGTATTCGGTAGGTAGGGTGGAGGTGGGGGTGGGAGTGGTGACAAAGATGTACTAGGTCGATCGGCAGGGGGGTCGGTGGGTGATGTGGTAGGATTCGGTGGGGGAAATAGGGGATCGGTTGTGGTTAATGGAGTTTTCGGGAGATGGATGAGGTGAAGTAATAAGTGAAGTTTGAGGTGTGGGTTTCGGTGTCGGTTTAGGAGAGGGTGTGGGAGAGTTCTTGGGAATGGATTTTGGTGAGGGTGTGGGAGTGTGTTTGCGAGTCGGTTGAGGAGAGGGAGGCAGTTTGGACGACTGCCGAAGGAAAGGACCTGGTGTCCACAAACAAAAATTCCAAGAAAATATTTGGGACCCTTAGAATCGGTTCTTGGAAAAATCGGCTCTTTATCGGATCGTAAAATGTCTTTGGGACTTGTCTCGGGTGTCAAGCTGTGACACCTGTCAAATTCTGATCTTAAGGTTAGCACCCTCAGATTAATTTATAAGTTTTGTCACTTTTAAATTTTTATTAAAAGCCTTTAAGATAAAAAGTTTCCCGAAAAATTTAGAAGTTGCGTTAAAAACCCGGAACAGTTCCGCATCTGACCGCCACTGTCCAGAAATGCCAAATAAGGGAATAAAAGTCCAAAATCCGTAAACTATATAAATCAGTAAGTTAATTTCTCTTGCATTGCAAAATTTTCAAATTTGTCATTTATTTAGCAAAAATTGAGAACCGGGTATTTCGGTTCTCAAATATATCTGATATTGTATAGTTTAAAGCTAGTAATTCAACTAATGGTATTAAATTAAATTTTTTTTTTATGTGTTGGTGAGTCACTAGACACTTGTCCTAAATCTACCTATTTTAATTATTTTCTTTAATTAAAAACCAAATTAAAACCAATTAACACTCCTCATTTTCAAGATCAACTCCTCACCTCACCTCCTCTCCCTCTCCTCTCTCTCTTCTTCGGCCGAAAACCCACCACCACCATCACCATTTTTTTTTCTTCTTTTCTTCTCATTGCTAAGAATCAAAATCCAATCAAGAATCCATCTCCAAATTGAAGTTAGAATTCAAGTCTTCATCTCCTTTTGTGAAGGTAATCACTTAACACTTTCATTTTTCAAGTTTATTATCAAAAAGTTGTATATTTCATATCTTTTCATGTAAATGTTGTGCAATCCAAGTTTTGGAAGTGAAATGGGATACATTAGTATCAATATATTTGCTAATGAACCATTAAATGATCTTCCAATGAAACTAGGGTTTCCAAGTGTATTATTATGGGATTTCTTCAAGAAATGACAATTTTATGAAATGTGGTTTTGGACCACAAAATTTTAATAATGTTGGATTGAAATATATGCATTTACATCAATTTTGAGCATAAATAAACTCTTAGGATGAGATTGTTCAATCTCATATGATTAAAGAGTTTTTAAATAGTGTTAAGTCATAAATTTAGTGTTTATTTTGTCTTGCATGTGATTGAAATTTTGATGATGAGAAGGATTATCTTTGATGTATATAATGTGAGTTTTTGACTCTTGTTACAATGAATGTTAGTATAAAAATGTTCTTATGAAGGAATTTCCCAAGTTCCACATGATTAAGAACTTAACAATAGTGTTAATGTCATTTTATATGGTGTTATGTTCATGCATGCATGTGGATGAGCATTTTGATTGCAATGAATCCATGATGCATAAGTTAGTTTATTATGTAATGAGGAGTGAAGACATGGTTTATATCCAAAAACCATGTCTAATGATCATTATTTGGTGGTATAAAATAGTATTTATTTCATTCTAGAATCTGTCCAGAAAATAGACTTCACTTCTAGCTTGCACAACTCACAAACCACTTGTCCAAATTTGGGGTTTTTGCTTCTAAACTTTAATTTAGAGTGTTAGCTTTCTAAAAAGTCCGAAAACACTGAATTTGGAGTTGATTTGGGCACTTAAATGGATTTGACAAGAAAATGGTGCAATCTGTCCAGTGAAGACAGATTCATACACCTATCTTGTAGAGACCATAACTCCCTCATTACTTATCCAAAATGAGTGAATCTTTTTCCAAATGTTAGTATTTTGAGTTAGGTTTGCATCCATATATGGATCACTATCTAATTCCAAGAATTGATACCTCAAAAGCCTGTTGCAAGTGAGGTATGTCACTGATCCGAAAATCAGTGACACTCTATTTTGTAAAAATTATTTGAAGTATCAAAAGTTATTCAAAAATTATAAAAAAATGCAGATTTACTCTAATCATATTATAGTATCATAACAAAATTTGTGATTAAATAATTCTCTTGGGAAGTTAAGCTTCCGTGTTGATTTTATCGAACAACTTTCTGGACAGCATGTGCTGAATCCAGAAAGGTAACCTTCTTAAGTATAAAATTTTGTTTTATTGTATTTTGGAACTTTGTATAGTTTAATTATGGATATGGACTAAAGAATTTATATAATGGCATTTCCTGGGACAATTGGACATATTGGTTGGACATCGGAATAGGGCATTAATGTGTTTCCTTATGGCAACTCTTGTATAGGGAAATTAAGGGCGTGACAAAATTCCATAAGTATTAAAGTAAAGCTTCACTCGTTACTTTCGTCAAGGTGAGTATTCACAGCCCCACTTTTATCGTTTTAATTGATTTTGGGGTGGAAAGCATGTTTAAATTGCGTATTTAAAGATTCATGAGAATTGTTTGAAAGTATTGCGAATTGGCAATTTATAAGGCTTTGTTAAAAGCACTTGGAATTATAAGCTATATGATAAGTATGCAATTGATGTGTTGAGTTTTTAATGTTAAGACCCCGTGACACTACTATTAACTCGAAGAAAATCGGGCCTATAGTATTAGTGGATAGCGCTATTTGGTGTGACAAGCCCACCTTAATGCTGACGAGCAGGGGTGCACTATACTAGATAAGATGACTAAACATGTGGCATGAACCACCGCTGAGTTAGTTCATTGGGGGCGTTGAAATCGGTCAGGGATGGCTTAGTAGTGGCTCAACGTAATATTGTCTTTGCATACACTTATCGTAAAGAAAGTAAATTGTGGTGCTCATGAATCAAAGAATTGAAGTTGGGTTATACGAATGTTTTACAAATGTCAACTTGCATATAAAAATGATTTGTGCATATTTAAAACCTGTGAACTCACCAACTCTTTGTAGTTGACCTTGGTTTTTATTCATGCTTTTCAGGAATCAAGAAAGTAATTCCATGATGTTTTATCAGCGCACTTCATATTTTGAAGCAAGATTATTTTTGCTTTATGTGTATCGTTATATTTTATGTTTGGGAATTGTAAACAATGACGATACTATGTTCTTAAAAATGTAATGTATTTTGAAAGTTAAGTAAATGTGGGTATGTTATAATCTTATGCAATGACATCGGAGCTGTTATACCTCGTGTTTCCGCTTTAGCGGGGTGTGACAGATTTGGTATCAGAGCCATAGGTTATAGGGAATACCGGTTTTGTTTTAAAACCACACACTATAACCTTTTACAAATAAAGTTTTCAAATTAAAGTGCGCTGTAGTATAACTAAGATGTGTTTCACATTATCATATTTTAACTTAAGCAAAGCTTGATCACCTTTGTTTAATTTAAGTGTGTATAAAGGGGACATGGATTGGCTATACTAGGAATTACTAAAAATAGAAACTTTTTGATACAAAAATGAAAAGCATGACTGTTATGTGAGTTGCGTGGTATTTTTGGTTTTTAATAAAAGTTATAGCATGATTGACAATTAAAACTTTATTAATTATCGCAGTCATTATGTCACGATCACCATCTCACCAAGAACAATCGCCTGACGGATCAGGCTACCTCACTTACATCCCTAGAAGAAATTCTCCGACGAGTGACGACTATGACCCATCTGAGCACGATTATTCAGATTCTGATCGATCACCGGAGAGATCGGTCACACCTACTTTGGAGCCGACTTCACCCGCCACTTTCGAGCGAGAGAGTACACCTGTCCCACGTAGGGACGAGGCGGGGCCTTCTCGACTTAGGGGTCGGAGGGTATCACCACCACCATGCGCTGGAATACCAGTGTCTCAACCAGCCGGTATGACAGCATTAGAAAACTACTGGGTTTCGGGTATGGCCCGAGAAGTGGAGAGAGTTAGAATGGAGGTAAACCATCATGAGCATTCCATTGATGCACTCATGACTATAATGAATTCAAGCGATCAGATTTTAAATGGGCTTATATCAATGGTAAGTATGGGCGATCAATCTATGAGTGGGTTTGTGAGGGAACTGATGGAAACTAGGGCTATGGTAGCATGGCTGCACTCTTGCTTATCTGTGATGATGGGACTTTTGGTAATTGTGATAGCATGGGCGATGATGTTGTTTTTCAGGCATCAGTAGTACGAATCATGGTTGGAGATTTGGGTGACTAACTTTCTTTTTGGACATGTAACTCGTCATATTAGTACATTATTAAATAGCTTGGCTATTACTTTTGGATGAATATTGAATGTTTGACGTAGTATTATAATGATGATGAATATGATGTATGATGTATTGGATGTCTGAATAAACAAATACAATTTATATTGTATTAAGATTATAGGATAGAAATAAGGGAAATAAGGAGTTGGAATTAAATATTAACGAGGCTTTAAAATAAACTGTTGCATTAGAATTATGCCGCCAAGAAGAGAAGATCCTGAGATTGCACGACTCGTATCCGAGCAAATCTTAGCTACACTTCCTAACATAGTCAGTCAGATAGCAGCAAGTTTAAATGTTAACCAACCTAATCAACCAAGAGCCGATGCAAATATAGAAAAAGAATGTACATATAAGAATTTTAGGTCTTGTAACCCAAAGGAATTCCGCGGTACCGAAGGAGCGGTTGGGTTATTATCTTGGATTGAAGGAATGGAATCCGTTCTCCACATAAGTAAGTGCTCGGAAGCAAACAAAGTAGAATTCGCAACTTGTTTACTACAAGGAAGAGCACTGACGTGGTGGAACACTCAAGTGCAGACTCGAGGAAGGGAAGTAGCTAACAAACTCACTTGGGATGAGTTTAAAGAAATGCTTAAGGAAGAATATTGCTCAAGAAGCGAAATGCAGAAATTACAAGCAGAATTATGGGAGCATGAGATGAAAGGAAACGACATTGATACGTACACTGCACGATTTCATGAGCTGGCGAAGATGGTGCCACATCTGGTTACACCAGAAGAGAATCGAGTAGACAGGTATGTCTGGGGTTTAGCTCCAGAAATCCGAGGGGATGTGACCTCGGGTAATCCAAAAACCATTCAGGAGGCGGTAAATCTGGCAACCAAGCTCACCAATAATGCCAATCGATCGGGGCTTTTCATTCACGATAAAGTCAAAGGAAAAAGGAAGGTTGAGGAAATTTCAAGGAGACCGTTTGACAAGAGAAGAGGAAAGGAACAGAGAACGGTGGGTAATTATGGAATTCAGACTCAAACAGCTGATAAAGGAAAGGAAGTATATCCGAGATGCGGCAAGTGCAACAATCATCATTTCGGAAATTGTGTTATTTGTCTCAAATGTAACAAAGGAGGTCATTATGCGAAAGATTGTAAGAATGGGGGAAGGCGAGCTTGTTTTGAGTGTGGGAGTCAGGACCACTTCAGAAATGCCTGTCCCAAATTTATCAGAAGGATGAACGTAAACCAGACTCGACCGGTCAATCAGAGGAATCAAAAAGGTCAAGCACGAGGCCGAGTATTTGAAATTGGAGCGGAAGAAGCGAGACAGGATCAGGATGTGATCACAGGTACGTTTCTCTTAAATAATCTTCGTGCATCTGTATTATTTGATTCCGGAGCAGATAGAAGCTTTGTGTCATTAAGTTTTAGATCAAAAATTAATCAAATGCCCCAAAAACTAAAAGAAACTTATGTTATTGAGTTCGCTAACGGACAAGAGATTAGGGTTGAAGATGTATTTTCGAATTGTACCCTAAGTCTAGCTGAAAAGGAATTTAAGATAGATCTAATTCCAATCAAGTTAGGAAGCTTTGACATAATTGTGGGCATGGATTGGTTGTCTAATAACCAAGCGGAAATATGTTGCTCCGAAAAGACTCTTCGAATTCCGTTACCTAAAGGAGAAGTACTTATAGTACACGGAGAAAAATCCAAAAGGAAGTTAAGAATAGTGTCCTGCATAAAGATGCAGAAGTATTTAAGGAAAGAATATAGTGCGTTTTTAGCTCATGTAGTCAATAAAGAGATCAAGGAGAAGTGTTTGCAAGATATTCCTGTGGTTCGAGACTTTCCCGAAGTATTTCCTGAAGATCTATCTGGGTTACCTCCACCGAGACAAGTCGAATTTCGCATTGATTTAATTCCGGGAGCTGCACCAGTGGCTAAGACACCATACCGTTTGGCGCCATCCGAAATGCAAGAACTGTCTGAACAACTCCAAGAGCTGCTTGACAAAGGATTCATCAGACCCAGTTCTTCGCCATGGGGAGCTCCAGTTCTTTTTGTTAAGAAGAAAGATGGGACATTCCGAATGTGTATCAATTACAGAGAACTCAATAAGTTAACCCTCAAGAATCGATACCCACTTCCTCGAATTGATGATCTGTTTGATCAACTGCAAGGCGCAACGTACTTCTCAAAGATTGACTTGCGATCTGGATATCATCAAATGAGAGTTCGTGAAGGGGATATTGATAAGACGACATTTAGAACTCGTTATGGGCATTATGAGTTTCTAGTTATGCCCTTTGGATTGACGAACGCACCGGCAGTTTTCATGGATTTAATGAATAGAGTCTGTCGGCCGTATTTAGACAAGTTCGTGATTGTATTCATAGACGATATTTTGATTTATTCACGAAGCAAGGAAGATCATAAGAGACATTTGAAGTTGATCTTAGAACTTCTCAAAGATCAGAAGTTGTATGCTAAGTTTTCCAAATGTGAATTTTGGCTTCGAGAGGTACACTTTCTGGGTCATGTAGTTAATGAAAAAGGAATTCATGTTGACCCGGCAAAAGTTGAAGCCATCAAGAAATGGGAAACCCCAAGGACACCAACAGAAATTCGTCAATTTCTTGGTCTGGCAGGCTACTACCGAAGGTTCATAGCGAATTTTTCAAAAATCGCTCAACCGCTGACAGCACTGACACAGAAGGATAAGAAATTTGTCTGGGAAGAAAAACAGGAGGAAACATTTCAAATACTTAAGCACAAGTTATGTGACGCACCAATTCTTGCGTTACCGGAAGGTACGGATGACTTTGTGGTGTATTGTGACGCATCACATCAAGGCTTAGGATGTGTATTAATGCAGAAGAATAAGGTTATAGCTTATGCGTCAATACAACTCAAAGTTCATGAAAAGAACTACAACACTCATGACTTGGAATTGGGAGCAGTAGTGTTTGCATTAAAAATCTGGAGACATTACCTTTATGGCACTAAATGTACCATCTATACTGATCACAAAAGTCTCCAGCATATTTTTGATCAGAAAATGTTGAACATGAGACAGCGGAGATGGGTTGAGCTACTTAATGATTATGAATGCGAAATAAAGTATCATCCTGGTAAAGCTAATGTGGTAGCTGATGCATTAAGCAGGAAAGAAAGAGTAAGACCAATAAGGACACGAGCTTTGGGAATGTTGGTCCAATCAAGCCTTAAGACACAAGTTCGTGAAGCCCAAGAGAAAGCATTGAAAACAGAAAATCTTTGTTGTGAAGCCTTGCATAACTTGGAAAAAGAGTTTGAATCACGGTCAGATGGAGTACGATATTTCAAGAATAAAGTTTGGATACCAAAGGTTGATAATCTGCGATCAATGATTCTGGAAGAAGCTCACCGATAAAATATCAATCATCAAGGACAGACTCAAAGCTGCAAGGGATCGTCAGAAGAGTTATGCGGATAACCGCAGAAAACCATTAGAATTCCAAAAAGGGGACAAAGTTCTTTTAAAAGTATCACCATGGAAAGGATTGATCAGATTCGGGAAAAGAGGTAAACTAAGTCCAAGATATATTGGTTCGTTTGAGATACTGGAAAGAATTGGACCAGTAGCCTATAAGCTGAGTCTACCTCAAGAGTTAAGTGCTATTCATGACACTTTTCATGTGTCAAATTTAAAGAAATGTCTGATAGACAAATCAATGATTGTGTCCCCAGATGAAGTAAAAGTTGATGGGCGCCTATGTTTTAGAGAGGAACCTATCGAGATTCTCGATCGCGAAACTAAACGTTTTAGGCGCAGCAAAATTCCAATCATAAAGGTCCGTTGGAATTCACGTCATGGACCTGAATATACTTGGGAAAGAGAAGATTTCATGAAACGCAAGTACCCTAAGTTGTTTAATGAAAAGTCTGTCCAGAAATATCAGTCATAAATTTCGGGACGAAATTCTTTGAAGGAGGGGAGACTGTGACACCTGTCAAATTCTGAATCTTAAGGTTAGCACCCTCAGATTAATTTATAAGTTTTGTCACTTTTAAATTTTTATTAAAAGCCTTTAAGATAAAAAGTTTCCCGAAAAATTTAGAAGTTGCGTTAAAAACCCGGAACAGTTCCACATCTGACCGCCACTGTCCAGAAATGCCAAATAAGGGAATAAAAGTCCAAAATCCGTAAACTAATAGAAAGACTTCGGATCGAGGAGGAGTCCGAATCATCTTCATCAACCAAGGAATTGGTTGATGAAGGTTTAGACGGGGTCCCCTTTTGTACAACCGCACCTTGTTGAGAAGGAACGGAGGAGGTGGCTTGTGGGATAGCAGATTCTCTTGGACCTAATTGAACAAGTTCAACATCGATCGATTGTTGAGAATCAGTCGGTGGTGTGTGTGGCTTGGCCAAATGGGGCTTCCTAAGTTTCTTTTGTGAAGGTTGAGGAACAAGTCTCTAGACTTTATTTCTTTCAAATTGGGAAAGCTCTTCTTGCATGGCTGTTATCCAAGATGGATCGACCAGAGCTTCCTCAATCTTCTTGGGTTCTATGATGGAGAGGAAATTCACATAGAGACAGATGTTGCCAATGCCTCTTCTAGTTTGAACACCTGCTTGTTGATCACCGATAATTTGTTCAATGGGATGATCTTTGGTCCACTTGGTAGCTGGTGGAAGAGGTGCAGGAAGAAATTTGGGAGAGTGAGAAGTGGATGGTTCGACAGAGAAGGTGTAAGTGGGTTCTTGGGGAGAATATTATGAGAAGGTATAATATGATATGTAGTATTAGCCGAATCCGTAGATACTATGATCTGAAGGTTCGGTTCGACAGGTGATGAGGAAGAAGGATGGTTGGTTTGAGGAGGGTTATCAGCCGAAAAAGGAACATATGGCTGACTGTGAGAATCTTCCCCTATACAAGAGGTTATCCATTGATTTAACTAATTGTCATCACATGTAAGAGAAGATTATTTTTGATCATCAAATTTCACATGTATTGACTCATTAATACATTTTCTCCTTAAGTTGTAGACTTTGTAGGCTTTGGAGGTAAGAGAGTAGCCCATAAAGATTCCTTCATCAGCCTTAGGGTCAAATTTTCCAAGGTGTTCTCGATCATGGAGAATAAAGCACACACAACCGAAAACATGAAGAAAACCGATGTTAGGTTTTCAGCCATATAATGCTTCATATGGAGTTTTTTTATGCCTCTTTACAATGACTGTGTTAGGTCCATTGAGATCATGATTGGTATTGATTGAAGAAATTAACAAGAGATTGGGATAGAAATCATAGATTTATTGATGCAGAAAAGTAAAATTACACTACTTGAGAGAACTGTAGCCGAATGTCTACATTGTAAATGAAATGCTTAACCTAAAATCTATTACAAGATTCCTATATATACCCTCAAGTCCCTTGTATACAATAAAGCCCAAACCCATATACAAGGCCTAATACATTTAAGTAGATTACTTTATAAAACTTCTAAAGTGAACATAAAATATGTTCTAACATTCTTCCCCTAAGTTTTGTAAAGTAATCATTCTCTAACCAACTCTAGCTTCAGCTCCTCTCCCCCTTGATTTCTTTAGAAAACTTAGTGTTGCATAAAATTCAAAGCATCCTCAAGCTCCCCCTAGAATGTAGCTCTTATCCTTGGAGTTTCAACTGAAATATCAGATCTGATGTAGACGATTGAGTGCACATAAAGACAACTTTTATCTCTAGTAAATCCAACACATTCCTTAACGCCTACAAGAATGATATGTGTGGATTATGGAATGACACCCAAGTGCATCTTCAATATATAACATCTGATCTGTCTTTGAACCATGAGTTGAAATAAGAATTCAGCTTAAGAACTTCATCTGATAAGCTTACGGGCGGTAACATCCGGTAGCAACACTACAAGGCAAGGGTTAGAAGGCAAGCAATGTTCAACAACTGATAGAAGATACTCATACCGACTTCTCTCCAGAATACTGAATAATCAAACCCATAACTCCTTTCTTCATGAATCAGCTGGATGATTATAAGCGCAACGAATTCTGAATTACAAGTCAAATAGCAGAACAATGATTGCAGTCGCTCACACTACTGAGTGATCAAGTCAGAAGAATGATAAAGTGCTTTCAACGGTCTAACCACAAAAGAAGATCTCTAGACTGATGATTGCAGATGCTCAGGCCGCTAACTCAATCCAAGCAGAGACCAAATCATCAAATCCAGGATCTGAAAATCTTGACAGGCATGAGCACTCATGTAAGAATAGATCAAGTGCTAAAGATATTTGACCAACGTATGATAAGAGTGATGTCACATATGCATTCCGCTTATAAAGCTCAGGAACAGGGCAAACTTGTATCATAATGGGTTCAGAATAGTCAGAATTCTCAAAAACATCAAAATTCATAGATCACTATTCACCATGAAGCTCAATTCGCAAGATGGACTTAGCCTATACCATAATTCACAAAGCTCTATCCTGCGAATCCTTACTTTTCGTAAGAGCTCATTCTGCGAATCCTTTGTATTTCGCAAACTTAACATTCACGAATCCTCAGAATTCGCAATACATACACCTGTGAATCCTCTACTTAAAACATTTTATCAAAAATGGAAACCACTTTTCGCAAAGACTCATCTGCGAAATCTTGACATTTTGTAACAAGTGGTCTGCGAATCCTTAAGAATTCACACACAACATATGCATAGTAGTCTGCGAATCCTTCAACTTTCGCATATAACTACTTGCGAATTCCACACTTGTAAAAATCTGTTGTTTCCAGATGTTCTTTCTGCGAATTCTAAAGACTTACGAATTCTTCAAAATTCTTCTTCTTTCTGTGAATCCTTCTACCATCTGCGAGTTCTTCAACAAAATCCTGCGAATTCTTGTAGATCTGGAACGATTTTCACAAAAACTTCAACATAACTTTCAATACATTGATTTCTGAGTTGAGATTTTATCCACAGGTTCGAAAACATCTTTTGAGCACAATTGTAGTTGATCACTTTGTCTAAATCTGACTCTAAAGCGATTTTTGATCCAACCATAGTGATAAAAAGTTTTCGAACAAAATAAACTCAAAGTCGACATATTCGACTTTCTGGAATGAAATTGATGCAAACAATTGATTCAATAATGATAAACTATAACCACTGAATCAATTAAACAACAAAGAACAATCAATTTCACTATAAATCATAGAAATCGAAAATTTCAACCGACTATTCTATTCAATACCAAATCAGATCTCGATCGTTCAGAAAAGTATATCTCTGTTTAGCTCTGATACCAATTGTTAGGTCCATTGAGATCATGATTGGTATTAATTGAAGAAATTAACAAGAGATTGGGATAGAAATCATAGATTTATTGATGCAGAAAAGTAAAATTACACTACTTGAGAGAACTGTAGCCGAATGTCTACATTGTAAATGAAATACTTAACCAAAAATCTATTACAAGATTCCTATATATACCCCAAGTCCCTTGTATACAATAAAGCCCAAACCCATATACAAGGCCCAATACATTTAAGTAGATTACTTTATAAAACTTTTAAAGTGAACATAAAATATGTTCTAACAGACTGACCGATTTTGAGTGAAGTAAGTAGTGTTAATAGCTTCAGCCCAAAAGTAGGTAGGGAAATTTGATTCACTTAGCATAGAACGAGCTGCTTCACATAGAGTTCTATTTTTCCTTTCTACAACACCATTTTGTTGTGGTGTTCTAACAGCTGTGAAGTTTTGAGAGATTCCTTTATCATTGAGAAAGGCTTCTAAGGTAGCATTTCTGAAATCTGTGCCATTGTCACTTCTGACAGATCTTACAAGTTGACCATTGAGCACTTCAGATTTCTTAATGAAGTGGATGATTTCTTCAGATGTATCACTTTTATACCTGAGAAAAGATACCCAAGTGTAACGTGTAAATTCATCAACTATCACAAGAATGTACCTTTTTCTTCCAAGACTTGGAGTACTAATTGGTCCACACAGATCCATGCAACATTTAAAGTGGAGTAGAAATGGATAAACACTGCTTGGTTTTGAAAGAAGATTTTGTCAGTTTGCTCTTTTCACAAGCTGCACACAGTTTCTCTTTGACAAAGGATAACTTTGGCATTCCAACAACCAAATGTTTGTTGGAAAGAGCATTCAACGTTTTGAAGTTGAGATGAGAGAGACGTTTATGCCAGAGCCAGTTTTTCTTCACATAGTCTTCTGAAATGAAGCAAATGCTTCCTTCAGTTGAATTTTGACCCATGTTAATAACGTACACATTGTCCTTTCGAGAGTCGGACAAAATAATGTGGTAGTTTTTGTCGGTGATGAGACAGTCATCAATTCTAAAGATAACATAGTATCCCAAATCACATAGCTGACTGATGCTTAGAAGATTGTGCATCAACCCTTCCACATAGGCAACTTTGTTGAAAGTGATAGAGCCATTTGAAAGAGTTCCATAACCTCTGGTGGAACATCTAGAGTTATTACCAAAAGTTACAGTGGGGCCCTTTTCTGTCACATAGTCAATTACAAGAGATTTATTTCCTGTCATGTGTCTTGAACATCTGCTGTCGAGATACCATGTTTGTTGATGTTCAAATACCTGTATTCACAGAAAAATCAGTCCTTTGGTACCTATTTTGAAGTGGGTCCTTTAGGGTTAGATGAAGAAGAAGAAGAGTTATTCAGATAATTTCTTTCAATCCGTTCCTTGGGACAGTCCTTTGCAAGATGAAAGGTGTCCCCACAGTTATAACACTTTCTGTAGATAAACATATTTTTAGATTTCTGACTTGAATCTTTGTCTTTCCCTTTAAGGTTGACCTTAAGGGACTTAGAAGATGCAGGAGGAGGACAAGGAATGGGTCCAAGAATCCCTTTTTCAGACGAGGGAAGAGGAAAATTTGAAATGCCCTTAGATTAGGTTTTCTTCAGGTTTACAGATCTTGGAATGAACTTGGTGGAATGAGCATGAGGTTCACCTTTTGAAGAAGGTGACATCTTTCCTTTCAAAGGCAAGTCTGAAACAACTGATTTTCCTTTGTTTAGATTTGAAGGATTTTTCGAAGGGAGATGAGAATTCTTCTTAGAAAAGTGAGGAGGTTTAGAAGAGGAAGAAGTAGCCTCATCAAGATTCAATGATTTGAGAAGATCAATGATTGGTTTAACAAGATCATTTGAGCCTTGATCTTCCTCAGGTTGAGGCTTAGGTTCATATTGCTTAGCCTTTACGAAAACACCAAACTTCAGATAATCACGAAGATATAGAGAATGAACAGAATGAGAATCTTCAGAGTCAGAATCAGTGTATTCAGGAGAAAAGGATGGGTATTTAGAAGAAGAAGAGGGTACTTGAGTGGAAGGATCATCAACATCCATTTTGCCAAAACCAAGTCCAAATTTGTCATCTCCTGTTACTTGGTCTTGAAAAATTCTTTCAGATTTTTGGAGGAGGTAGTCCATTTGTTAATAAATTTCTTGCTCCCTTTTAAGACGTTTAAACATCTTATTTTTCTCTTTAGCAAGAATATAGTTGATGGTTTTTAAATCTTCTAGCTCAACTTTGATTTTATCAAAGTGTTTTAGCTGAGATAGACAGGCTTGGAGTTGAGAGGAGAGGGATGTTGGATCACAAATTGTATTCAAGATTAAAAGTTAAAGTTCAGGGTTCAAATTGTAATAAGTTGATAGTTTATTTGTAATTGGGCCCAAGCCCATTAGGCCTTAGTCGCCTAAGTATTTATAGGTTTTTAGTAATTAGGTTTTAGGTTAATCCTCATTATTACTTTCATAATTATAGAGAAGAGGAGGTAGCCGTATTATTATTTGTAATCCTACGCACAAGGTACCAAGAACACACAACTGGTTTTCATTGATTAATCAAGGGATCATGGTATGTTATTCTAATTTATTATCTCTTGATCTTTATTGTGTTGTGTGATTGTTATCAACTAGTATCCGGGTTCAACAAGTGGTATCAGAGCCAAAAGAATCAAGTTTTTTTTTTAAATTGTGTTTAACGATACACACTGTGTGAAAATCGATTGCTTGATTTAATGTGTTTGTAAGCTGAAAGTTGATTTGATTAGATGTGTTTTATGCTTTAGAACATTATCTGATTAGTTAATTGCTCTTAAAATCATAAATCGATTGAATTTTTGATGATCTTTGGATATTGGGTTCGACATATCCATGGAACTTACGACCTCTGTCTTATTCAAAATTGAAGCTTGAAAGTTGAGTTTAATCATTAATTTTGATTCCATTCTGATCGATATATGTTTAGGGTTACAAAAGTCTGATTTTTGCATTGAATTTGAGTTCTCGAGTGTTTTCTGGGTTGATTATTGTTTTTCTGGGTCGAGAGCTTCAAAGAACACCGGTCGTTATTCATCAAGTCCGGTCCCGGTCGTAAAACAAAATACCGGTCGAAACACCGGTCCACATAGATACCGGTCACACTATACAATCCCATTACCTTGGTCAGGTCGGCACCATACCGGTCGACCGTACCATACCGGTCGGCACCATACTGGTCGGCCCGGTCAACTCTCAATATCGGTCGACAGGATACCGGTCCAAGCAGGACACCGGTCGAAGGGTCCGGTCAAGCAAAACCCCGGTCGAGCAAGACACCGGTCGAGCAAGACACCGGTCGAGATAGACACCGGTCAATCAAGACCCCGGTCACACTTTTGCGCCAACAGTTATTCGCGTAAATCCAGTTTTGCGCCATCCATTACTCGCGCAAATCTCCTTTTGCGCGACCCACGTCTGGCTCAAATTCCATTTTTGCGCCATCCTTTACTCGCGCAAAAATTTATTTTCACGCGACCTGTCTCTCGTGCAAACTTGCCTTTTGCGCCTCTGTCCTTAAGAGCATATCTGTTTTTCGCGCCATCTTTGGTTCGCGCAAACCGTCCCTTTGCGCAACTGCCTTAGCTCATTTTTGCGCTAGATTTTCTGTGATTAATTTCTCCGTGTTTTATACTGTCTGCGAGGACTGCATTTAATTATTTTCGGAAATTTATTTTTCGAAAATTTTTAAGTGTAGCTTTTATCAAATACTTGATTCTAACGATCTCATCTAGTTGATTCTCTTGGTACAGATAAGTTTGATTTCTAACCATACAACTAAGATGTCGAACCAACTTCTCTCAATGGGCTCTCAGTCCAAACCTCCTGTCCTCATGGCTAATGAGTATCAGCAATGGAAGAAGAGAATGATCCAGTTTCTGAATCACAAGAACAGAGAATACATGGAGTCAATCACCTCTGGTCCAGTAAATCCAATGATCAGAGTACAGGGTCAAGCTGCAACTAACACCTCTCCGGAAATCGCTGACAGATTTGTTCCTAAACCGTATGAGTTCTTCACTGATAAAGAAAAAGATCTGTACAAGATAGATGAAGAAGCTCTCATTTACCTGACAATGGCCATCCCAAATGACATCTACATTCGGGTAGACAGTCGAGATTCAGCTAAAGAAATCTAGGATGAGCTAGCAAGAAAATTTGAGGGAAGTGAAGCTTCAATTCAGGCAAAGCAGAATCTGTGCATTAATGCCTACGGGGGATTTCATGCAAGAGAAGGAGAGTCGCTGCTAGATACCTACAACAGATATAACATCATTCTCATTGACTTGCGGAGGAAAAACATCTCTAAATCCGCTTCTGAGATAAATTACAAGTTCATCAAGAACTTGAATCCTGAGTGGAAGAACTTTGCCATCAACCTCCAGATGTCAAAGAACATAGCTCAAGAAAACGTCACTGATATCTTCTCTACTCTTTCTCAGCATGAGGATGAGGTGAGATCTATTAATAATGAGTCCAATAATCTGAAGGAATCCGTGACTCTCATAGCTGGCGAAGGAAAGAGTTCAGTTCCTATATCCTCTACATGGTCAAAGAAAAAGGTGTCTAAAGCTCTGGTTACTGAGGTTACTGAGTCCGAATCTGATTCAAGTGATGAAGAACTGGAGATTGATTCTGATCTGGATATACAAAAGTTCTCTGAGGACTTGGCTCTAATTACTCGACGATTAAAGAAGAGCTTTGGCAAGAAGAAATACTACTCAAAGCCAAAGTATGATGGATACAAGAAAGAGAAGTCTGAAATGCGATACAAGCCAAGGCATGGAAGAAGAGAGGAAAGACGAGAAGAAAGGAAAGATGACAGAAGAGAAGAAAAGAGAGAGGAGAAGAAAGAAGAGAGAAAGGATGAACCAGGAAGATGCTACAACTATGGCAAATTTGGGCACTTCTCCAGAGACTGCAAATTCAAGGAAGGTAAAGAACTCAGAATATTATGCAAGGAATTCACTCATTGCCAAGGAAGCTGAAGAAGGAAAAGTGTTGATGGCTGAAGAAGAAAACTGGTTGTTCCAAAGTTCTGATGACGAGGAGCAGGCACACTTCATCCAAGTTTCCTACATGGCAAAACTGGATGGTGACGATGAAGCTTCTAAGGCACATTTCGAAGATGCAAACTCTGAGGTAAGTGATAATTCTGAACTTATTGAATCTTTGATGGCCCAAATACATAATATGAAAGATGAATTTGCTGTACTGAAAGGTAAACTTTGCTCTGCACATCAAAATATTTTGATTTTTCATGATGAAAACGCTTTGCTAAAAGTTGTTGTGGAAGAAAAAGAAAAGGATGGTTTAAAAGCTGAGAAAGAATCTTTAAAACGAAAAATATCTGGGTTAGAAAAGGATCTTGTAAATCTCAATGATGAAAAGGGTGAGTATAAAATTAAATTTGAAGTTTGTTTTCAAGATAGAAATGAAGCCTTCACCAAAATCAAGCAATTGGAGGATATTAACATGAAACGAGGTCAGACTGAGCAGACATTAAATCTGTTGACCAATAAACTCCAAGATGAAAGGTTTTATAAACTTAAACCTGGTTTGGGTCTGCCAATTAACGATGTTTTGAAAAAGGCACCGGAGCACTTGTATAATTTTGATAAACTTGGCTCCACAATCAGGCCCATTCCTAACATTCGTGCAACCTTTGTTGAAGCAAGTACTTCTAAACCTTTTACAGAGAACAAAGATAAAGAAGAAATGGGAGAAAACAAGTCTTGTGACACCGATTCTCAAAATTCTTTTAAATCCGTTGGTTTTAAATATAGTGATTTGAACAAAAGCTATGAGACTTGAAAGTTCGAATTGGCTGAGTTTGATTCACTGTTTACCACATCTTCAAAAGAATCAATCAACAATGACACTGTTCCACCTGAGACTGCATGCAAATATGATGATTATGAATCGGATGTTGATCCATCAACTATACCATCAGTCTCAAATCCTATTGCTTCTAAACCTTTACTTGTTGAAGAGGTTGAAGAAGAAACTATCATCACGAATGGATCTTGTTCTAAAAATGACAAAATGGAGTTTATTGAAAACATGACCGAGGAAAGGTTTTCTGAAATGATGAATGCCTCAGATTCTGATCCTGTTTCTACTGCAAAGGAGTCAAACTCTGTGAGTGATCATACATCTGAATTGATGAAGCAAATTGATATGTTGCAACAGTCTCTTGATGAGGTTGAAGATGAAAACTTTGATCTCAAATTTAAACTTGAAAAATCTTTGAAAGAAAATCAAGAGCTTTGCACAGAGATCAATGATTTGAAAATTACTTTGTTTAAGAATGCTTCAAATGATAAACAGATGTTCAATGATCCAAGTTGGAAGGTAAGAACTAATCCAGAATTTGATGCTCCTGCAAAACCTTCAGTTATTTACTCTGATTGTCCTGAATATCCACCTAGCATTTTTGAGAAGGGTGAGACTTCAAGTAACTCTAGAAAAGAATCACCCTATAAGATAGAGACTAACAAGGTTCATGCTTCTGTTTCAGATATAAAAGGAAATGGAGTTGGGAGGAGTAAGAAGAATAAAGTTACTAGTTTGAATAAAAATGATAGTTTGACTTACAGTGAATCTTTTGTTACAAATAGTTGTATTTCAGACAGTGTTATTTTGAAAAGTAATTCTTTTGATGGACATGAATGTAAGATTTGTTCCGATAAATCTAAGTTTATGAATTTTGCTCGAAAGAATCTTTATTGCAAACACTGTTGGGATAATTCTTTCAAATACTACTCCACTCCTAAGTCCAAGAAGAGTAAAAGAAAAGCTAAACTGAACCTTAATTCCAATTCTAATTCTTCCACACAACCCAAAGTGTTTCGTGCTAAGGTTGCCAATCCTAGTTCTAAAAAGCACTTTCAGGAATTAAATGTTAAAATGGTTTGGAAATGGGTTCCAAAACCCCGATATGAATGGAGAGTGAAAGTTAAACCTGCTGATATTCCTGAATTGCTTAGTGCTAACCGCGAAGGACCCATCTTGATATGGGTACCTAAGCAAAACTAATTGTCTCTTTTGCAGGCCTGTCGACTGTGGGTGATAGATTCCGGATGTTCACGCCACATGACAGGATTCAAGCACCTCTTGCATAACTATGTGGAGGAACCTGCCGGAGCAGTTAGGTTTGCAAATTCTGAAGTAGAAGGACACGTCAGAGCATATGGAATGCTCGATAATGGAGTTGTGAAGATTCAAAGGGTGTTATATGTTGAAGGACTTGATCATAATTTGTTTAGCACCAGTCACTTCTGTGACATGAAATATCAAGTTCGCTTCACAACAACTCATTGCTATCTTGAGGATCCCGATGGGTACGAAATCTTCAAAGCTGAGCGCCATGGAAATCTATATTATGTAGATTTTCCTACACTGTCTGCCACATGTCCAGTATGTCTACTAGCCAAAGCTTCTAAAGCACAATCGTGGACGTGGCATCGCCGCTTGTCTCATCAAAATTTCAGATCCATAGCTAAGCTACAGAGACAAGGTCTAGTCAAAGGTCTACCAGAAATGAGGTTCGAAAAAGACTCACTATGCTCTGCATGTGAGATGGGCAAAATGAAGCGAAGCTCATTCAAGTCCAAAATTGAATCATCGACCTCATCTGCACTAGAACTTCTTCATATGGACCTTTGGGGCCCATTGCGAATAACGTCTATCAACGGAAAGAAATACGTTTTAGTAATGATAGATGACTATTCAAGGTATACATGGCTCGAGTTTCTTCGCAACAAGTCAGATGCGCCAGAATTGATTATCGCTTTTATCAAGCGCATTTAAGTACGTCTTCAATTGCCAGTCAGAACTCTCCACAGTGACAACGGCACGGAGTTCAAGAATGATAACCTGCAGAGTTATCTTATCTCTGTGGGCATTTCACATAACTTCTCCACAGCATACACTCCACAGCAGAATGACATTGTTGAACGGAAGAACCGCACTCTTGTTGAAGATGCCCGTACTATGCTCGCATATTCTGATCTACCCATGTATCTTTGGGCGGAGGCCGTCGCAACAACATGCTTTACTCAGAATCGTACCATTGTGGTCAAACATTTTGACAAAACAACATATGAGTTAATCAACAATCGTAAACCTAACATCAAATTCCTTCGTGTTTTTGGTTGCAGGTGTTACATTCTTAGAGAGCATCATAGACTATCTAAGTTTGATAAGAAAGCGGATGAAGGATATCTCGTTGGATACTCTCTGACATCCAAACCTTATCGAATTTACATTATTCGAACCAAGACGGTTGTTGAGAGCATGAATATCTCCTTTGATGAGAATTCTACTCGGATTTTGGACACAACAGTTCAGAACTCGGACTTAAGAACAAAGCTTCTATTCAATCCAGAATAGAACCAGCTTCTAAAGGATCCACTTCTTCTAACTCTAACTCTACTTCATCTGAGTTAGATTTGTTGTTTATTGATGCATTCGATGATATTTGTGCAGACTTTGACAAAGGCATATCAACTTCAACAACAAGCTCGGAGGTCCCTACTATTTCTGAAGACATGTATGGACCGTCCGAAGATGTCACTGCATCTCCATAAGGTACAAGTAAACCGTTAGTTTCTGACTCTACTAATGCTGAATCTGTCTATGCAGATAATTCTTCTGGAAATGAAGTCACGAGTACTTCAGCTGCTGTTCCAGAAGCTTCAGTATCAGGAACTCCTGTACAAGATGTCCCGAGTACATCTGTGGATCTACCTACCGTGCATGATGAATACAATGCATCAAACACGCAACAAACAGTTGAATCCTTACCAAGCACACATCGTTGGACTAAGGATCATCCCCTGTGTTAGGTCCGAGATCTGGATCATTTCATGTTTGTAACTAAGGTTAGGATAGGAGTAGGCTTATTTGATTTATTGGAAATGAAAATCTAATCTAGAGAGAGAGCAAAGTGATTAAAGACTACATCTTTGATTAATTGGAATTATATGAATTATTACAAGCTAAGACTCCTATTTATAGTACTCCACCTACTTACTACCTTGTTACACATTTAAGCCCAAGCCCATCTACAACTAAGCCCATTAGGCCCAAAGCCTTTTACAAATACAAATCAAATACATTTAAACACTATTTAAATGATATTTACTGTCCAACACTTTTTATACATTAACATTCTCCCCCTAAAGTTTTGGAAAGTAAATCATCTTCAAGCTTTAAGCTCCTCTCCCCCTTGATTTTCTTGAAAAAACTTTAGTGCATGCGTTAACAATTGTAGGCTCGACTCCCCCTTGAAAGTTACTCTCATTCTTCGTTTTCAACTTTAAAACCGGATCCGATGTACACCGTAAGCTCGACTAAGTTCACGAATATCATCTCGAAATGTAGAAACCCAACTCGTTCCGATAAGCCCACAAGAATGATAACGAGTGAATTTGACGTGACAAACCGAGTGCATCCTTAGTTTTTAACAAAGGAACCGTCGTTAATCACGAGTCGAATAGGAGTTCGGCTTGAGAGTCGTAAACGTGTTGCTCGAAGAGGGAACAAATGATCACACACTACATTGTATCAATAACGTGATAGGTGACGTACAATCTGGTGTCACAACAAGGTCCGCATCAGCTAATTTCTGCATGTTTTCAAGTTTCCTTAGTTCCTTAGAACCAAAGAAAGCATCGGAAGCTCTATGTGATCCCTTCTGGATTTCTGCTATGCAAGACGAGCTTCTGCAATTCGAACGGAACAAGGTTTGGCGCTTGATCCCACTACCTAAAGGTAAAACTGTTATTGGAACAAAGTGGGTATTCAGAAACAAGAAAGATGAGGCTGGAGTAGTTGTGAGAAACAAAGCTCGTTTGGTTGCAAAAGGGTACTGTCAATAGGAGGGCATTGACTATGATGAAACATTCGCCCATGTCGCAAGGATCGAAGCCATCAGAATCTTCTTAGCATATGCAGCGCACAAAAACTTTACAGTCTATCAAATGGACGTAAAGTCAGCTTTCCTAAACGACGTTCTACATGAGGAGGTCTACGTGGCACAACCTGAAGGTTTAATTGATCCTCATCACCCTGATCATGTCTACGTGCTAGATAAAGCACTGTATGGTCTTAAACAAGCACCAAGAGCCTGGTATGAAACTCTAACTAAATTTCTCACACCTTCTGGTTTCAAGAAAGGTACAGTTGATACCACCTTATTTCTTAAAAGGCAAGGTGAGGACTTGATTCTCATTCAGATTTATGTTGACGACATAATATTTGGGTCGACAAATCAGAAATTTTGCAAAAACTTTTCTAAAATCATGGAAACAAAGTTTGAAATGTCGATGATGGGTGAATTTCTTTCTTTCTTGGTTTACAAGTAAAGCAATTACCCGAAGGCATTTTCATTAATCAAGCTAAATACATAAAAGATATATTAAGAAAGTTCAATATGTCAGATAGTTCTGTCATGAAAACACCATTGGATACTGGTACACTCTTAGACGCAGATCCCTTCGGGAAACCTGTTGATCAAAAGGTGTATCGTAGCATGATTGGTTCCTTACTTTATCTGACTGCCAGTCGCCCAGATATAATGTTCGCCGCATGTTTTTGTGCGAGATATCAGTTTAATCCTAAAGAGTCGCACTTTAATGCTGTTAAGCGAATCCTTAGATATCTCAAAGGCACTCCTAATTTAGGCCTTTGGTATCCAAAGGATTCTCGTTTTGAAATAACTGCCTTTACAGATGCTGATCATGCAGGATGTAAGCTAGATTGGAAAGGCACCTCTGGATCATGTCAATTTATAGGTAACAAACTTGTGAGTTGGACCTCAAAGAAACAAAACTGTGTTTCAACATCCACTGCCGAGGCTGAATATGTAGCCGCTTCTAGCTGCTGTTCACAAGTTTCTGGATGAAGATACAGTTAAGGGACTTTGGATACAACTACAAGCGCGTTCCCATTTATTGTGATTCCAAGAGCGTAATCGTTATAACCGCTAACCCGGTTTAGCATTCGAAGACCAAGCATATAGATGTACGCTATCACTTCATCAAAGATCATGTAGAAAAAGGTGATATCGAAATGCACTTTGTTCAAACTGACTTCCAGTTAGCTGATATTTTCACCAAGCCGTTGGATGAAAAGCGGTTCCATTTTCTAATCAGCAAACTTGGTATGTTGAACATGTCTTCTTAACCTTACTCATGATTCGAGGGGGAGTATTCTGAATCTTAACCTTGTGATTTATACATTTATTCTCCAACTGTTGCTAACGAGAGAGGAATCATTTTCACAAATGATTACCATGATTTCTTTTATATGCAGGTATGTTCAAGTGACTATGGATTCTAATCACTTCTGATTAGAACCCGCACTTCAGTGCTTTATTTTTCTGTTTTCTGGTTTGTTTAAAAAAAAAATCTTTAAGTTGAGGGGGAGCTTACTTGTTAAAGAGCTTAATCATCTATAGGCTTAATTGTCAACCTCTTTCAGTTGAGGGGGAGAATTGCATTGTCAAACACACTTCTGTTTTGACTTCTCCAAAATTTAATTCTTCATGTTTGTATTCCTTTGTGCTTACATGTACACATGACTGTTGAACAAGCACGTTCTTTTAGGAAAATACATGGGATTTGATGTGTGAGCTTAACTGAACTTCCATGGATTCACGATAACTAGTGTTTCCTACCCAGGAAGTATTTCCTGAGTGATTGAGGGGAGAGGGGTCAAAAGAATTGAGTGATGGTGTGTGAAGAGGTAAAATGGAAAAGAGAGATTGGTTAGAAGTGAGAATTAAAATAAAGAGGGTGAGAGAACATAGTAAAAGAATATCAAACTCTGCACCAAACTTCTTTCTGAGCCGGGCAACCACATTATCTGATCGGTTCACATTCTTTGGTGACCATCATTGAAAAAGGCACCTAGCCCATGCCATCTCTTGCATACAACCCCACCAGCTACTCATTCTTTTCTCAAAAAGAGAATGTTTCATATTTTCTGGGGACGCAACACATAAGCTATTGGTTCTTCATTTGGAAGATACTAATATTGAAGAAGAAGGAAAGTTGCCCCACCTTCGACCCTTTTTCATGCACATTGAGTCTTTGTATAATTTGTTGTTGTCTCAACAAGTTTACATACTTTGAGCCTATATTGAAAAACAATCATCGGTGCCTAATTCTTTCATACACATGCATGAGCATACATAAACTTATTTTCTGTCAGAACGTTCATAGATAACCATGTGTTATTCGATGATTGAATGGAAGTCCTGGGGAACCAACATCAAAACCAACTATTTATATAGTAACTTTGTGTTACTCAGTAACTTTGTGTTACTGACAGGCATTCTAACTGAGTCATTTGTTGATTCAGGATTACCATTTTTTTTCTTATTCGAATCTAAAAAGATTGAAATAATCACTTTTTCCATTTGGGAAGACTGCTCTTATTTCCACACAGGGATCTATACATGAAGACAGTGCTTAATTGATGACTATACAAAAAGGGGAAGATTGTTTTACTATGTTTTGATGATGCTGATTCTCACCAATCATCAAAAAGGGGGAGAATAATCAGAAAGGGAGAATACAAGAAGATTACAAGAATTTTTGAAGTTTTTGAAGTTTTGAAGTAAAGATTGCTGAAGTTTTCAATGATATCAAAGTGTCTGAACTTATTTGTTTTACCAAAAGCATGACTGAAGATGATCGTTAGAAGGACACTTAATTTAAAGGAAGGTATGATGAAGACATGAAGTTTTCATGAAAAGCGAACCCGAAGATAATTGCCAAATTTTTTTAATCTTGAATCCAAAGGGGGAGATTGTTGGATCACAAATTGTATTCAAGATTAAAAGTTAAAGTTCAGGGTTCAAATTGTAATAAGTTGATAGTTTATTTGTAATTGGGCCCAAGCCCATTAGGCCTTAGTCGCCTAAGTATTTATAGGTTTTTAGTAATTAGGTTTTAGGTTAATCCTCATTATTACTTTCATAATTATAGAGAAGAGGAGGTAGCCGTATTATTATCTGTAATCCTACGCACAAGGTACCAAGAACACACAACTGGTTTTCATTGATTAATCAAGGGATCGTGGTATGTTATTCTGATTTATTATCTCTTGATCTTTATTGTGTTGTGTGATTGTTATCAACTAGTATATGGGTTCAACAAGGGATTTGACTTAAGCATTTGCTTTGTTTTTTTAGCATCTTTTTCATTGTAGAAATTGACGGTTAAGGAATCAAATGCTTCAATCTTTTCGGCATTAGTAAGAGAGTGGAAGGGATGTACATGAGAGGAGGAAGATGAGCACTCAATGGAGACCAGAGCAATGGTCATGTCAGTGTCCTTTTTTTTGGCCATGTCATCTAATTTTGCCATAAGGCATTTTCTAGAAATCTCCTTTTCACTTTCTGAGGTCGGTTCATCAGCCCAGTCATGAGACTCGGCCATTAAACCTTTTCCTCTTCTGTGAACATTCTCCTTTTTCTCATTTTCTCTCTTGTATTTGGATTTATATTTTTCAGCACGATCGGTGCTGTCCTTGAAGGAGGAAGAAGAGGACTTTCGGGAGTAGGATCGGTTGGCTAAATCAGATCTCAGTCTCCTCCCTTTAGAAGAGTTGGAGGAGTTAGTTTTGGATCTACCAGAAGGGTTGCTACTGCACTCTTAGGCAAAGTGGCCTTTCTTGCCACAAGCATAACACTCCTCATTGGTTTTATCTGAAAAGGTTTTAGAAGAGAAAGAGGATTTTCGGCTTGACCTGAATTTGTTAGAAGGAAAATTGTTTTTGAACCTAGAAAAATTTGCAAGCATGCCCATTTCTTTTGTCATTTGATCAACCAAGTTATCTTCACCTTCATCATCGACCTCACTAAGATAGGCCTCCGATTGGTGAGTTGAGTCTTTATGAATTTCTTGGGCAGACTCGTCAGAAGGATAAGTAATTCTAGGAATGCACGTAGACTTTTTGGAAGTATCACCGATAAGAGCCATAGAAGGGCTCTTTATCTCTTTGATGATAATTTTCGTTTGGATCCTAGTTTGTTCATAATTGAAGAGGAATCCGTAAAGAACGATGAGAGGAAGATTATCAAGGTCCTTGGTTGTCTTGATACATGTACAAATGTTTCCCATAAATCAGAAAGACCATCCATAAATTTACACAAGACTTCCTCGTTGTCATATAATATCCCTTGAAGTTTGATATCGTTAAGAAGACTATTAAAACGATTATAGTAATCAGAAAGAGATTCTCCCTTTTCATGAGAGAAGAGTTTGTACTTTCGTACATGAGAGATCTTTTTTCTTTTTTTGACTTCTTCTGTACCCTCATACATAACACATAGTGTGGTCCACATTTCTTTTGCTGTAGAAAGATTTAACAAAGAGTGGTACACCTCATCAGGGAGGGAGAGAGCAATCATTGCTCTGACTCTAGAGTCAAGAGCAATGAGACGCTTGTCATCCTTATTGTATTTTTTGGGATTTTTGAGGATGTACCTCCCAGTAGCAGATGTTCGTTCTTCATCCGAGGAATCATCAGAATCACTATAAATAACATCGTTATCTTTATCTTTGGAATCGGTACGAGTTTTTTGAAAACGATCCCAGACTTTAGGGATTATGGGTCCCTCACGAAGCACATTAATAAAACGACTATCCACACCTTCCAGGAACAACATAATACGACTTTTTCAAAGGGAAAAGTTGTTAGGGTTGAACTTAGAAGGTTTGGCAATAGAGCCATTGTTGTAGGAGTTAGAAAAAGAGTTTTGAGAAGAAGAATCAGCTTTCATAGAGGAAGATGATGCCATTGCAGATCTAGTTTATGGATTAAACTAACCTGCTTCGATACCACTTGTTGGTCCCGAATAAGTAAAACGAGTATTGTAGAGGGGGGGGGGGTTGAATACAATACACAAAATTTTACTTAATTTTAATTCTTTTACTGATATAAATATCAAGAATTACACATAGAAAACAATAAATATGGTTACGGAAAAGAACATGTAAACTATTCTAACAATCTCACACTTAGAAACTTGGAACACAACTTGGAAAACACAAAATTTAAAAGCTATGAAGATGAGATAAAATAGTTGCCAACTTTTTTTTAGTGCACTGAGTTATCTTGTTGAAAGTGTGGCTTGCATGGAGGATGTCTTCACCTTTATATACTACCTTATGCATTAAATGCAAAGGACACTTGTCAAACTGAGATTGAATCCTTGAGATTTTCTTCAATAAATTATAAGATATTTGAAGTGACTTATGAAGATACAAAATGAGCTTTTGTACTTTGATAAGACAATATTTCAATAAAATATTCCTGGTATAAATATTTTTGAGATCTTTTGGAAAGTCTCTATCAATTCAGAACTTGGGTGAATATCCTCTGTACAATAGAAGGTTCCATTCCTTTTGTTAGAAGGATGTTGGAAATAAAAGATATAGTCAAATCATGAGGATTTGGCTAAAAAGGAGATAGCCGAATTATGAGAGAATTCGCCAGAAGGTTTGTCTGCCGAAGGATTGGCAGAGGGATGGTCTGCCGAATAAGAAGGATCGGCAGAGGGGTCTCCTGTCGACCAGATAAAGAGGTATCGGCAGGATCGAAGCCTTCCGAAGAATGAGCACATCTTCGCCAGGAATATCTTAGTAACTTATGAAGTTTGTCTTGATCCGCAATAGTAGTCTCACTTCATTTTAAATTCGGTTGGTCTTCAATTTCACCGATATTTTGAAGCACAACTAAGCTATTACAAAGAACCTTACAATAACTAAGTATGGAGATATACAACATTATACAGATATGAAGTTACAAGCCGAAAAGGGAGGTCATTTTCAAATCCTTGATGACCCAACAATCTCCCTTATTTGATGATGACATCCCATACTTAAATAAAGGAGTAGAGTTTAATGAATAATGCATTTTGATCCTGGTTTACTCTTTTGGGTTCTTTTTCACATAGACCATTCTTTTTGTTTCTTTTTGGATTTTTTAGAGTATCCGACATTTACATATATAAAACGAATGAAAGAATAAATTATACACACTATTTTACTCAAAGAAAAATTGTACTTGTATTAACCTTTTATAAGAAAGATTTCAATACAAAGCAAAAGAAACACAAGTACAATAAAGAAAGGATTGCCTAACTAGGATTCTTCAAAGGGATCACTTTGGATGTGTAACACCCTTGATTTCGGTATGTATTTGTTTTGATGCCATCATGTCTTACCGTTACCATTGGACTTAGTGTCGGGATCGTGGGCTTCCTGGGTTAAAGTTTGGAAAAGTTGGGCCTCGGTACCAGTCGGGCGATTATGCCCGCGATTGTGACAAGGGTCACTCTCGCGAGGCACTATCACGAGGATTGTACCGAGACTCGGGGTGCGGTGGCGACAGTGCCCGCAATTGTGACAAGAGTCACTCTCGCGAGGCACTTTCGCGAGAGTTGTACCGTGAGTTGGGGGGAAGCGCGCGATTGTGACAGCGATTGTGACAAATGTCACAATCGCGAGACAAGGTCGCGATCGGGGTGCAGTCCTTTAAAACTCATTTTCACGACCTAAAATTTATTATCTGATTTGGGAGCTGACTTGGGGCGATTTTGGAGAGCAAAAAGGTAGGGTTTTCATCCTCCCTCATTGAATGCTCCTAGTAAAGACTCTTATGGTTGGTTGGTGAATTTAATGTTAGGTTCTTGCTTGTGATTAAGAAGCTCAAGTGCCATTCTTTCCTTCTCTCAAGTATCATCTAGGGTTTGGTGTATAACCCTTACAAGGTGAGTTTTCTTATACTCTTCTCCTTCATAAATGTTAGAGTCATGGTGTTTTTAAACTTTCCTTGCTTCCTAATCATATTTGGATTTGTTGGGTTTTGACCTAACTAAGAGTTTTGAAGGTGTTATGCTTATTTGACTAAACAAAGTTGTAAGGGATGGTATGTAAAGATAGCAATGATGTTCTCATTTACTCAAACATTTGCTAACTAATATTTGTTATTTGGAGTATTGGTATCACATGAAGGGAAATCTAGGGTTTGGGAAATATTTGGTGTATTAAACTAACTATTGGTTATAATGACCTTTGAAATGAGATTATGGTATTAGCATAGATGAAAACGCATTATGAAGGATCTTATCGATAATGAGATGAACTATGTTAGTAACCCCTATGTTTGGGACTTGGACTCATGAGGTGTATGTTTGATTATACATGGTTATAATAATATGTTTGGTTCTTGGTTTAGTGCAATGGATCCATAGGCGCGATATTCCAATGTCTTGTCCGGACATTTGGTTACCCTTGGCACGAGATAGGCATCGGGATAGGCATCGGGATCCATGGTAAGTAGGGTGTGGGCCTATACGGTCGGGAAGCATCCCATGGACAGTATGGTGTAATCCCATTGTGCTTGAGTTGCCCTGTTTTGGGAACTCTCAAGAATAGACCTGGAGTGGTCGACTTGATGTTTTCGAGCAATAGACTTAGAGTAGTTGAGCTCGCTATGTGGTTTTGAACTGTTGTCAGTATTATACTGGATGCTAATGGTTATTTGGATTTGTTTTGACTTAGCTTACGGCTAGATCGGCTACATGACTTCAATCGGGTTTATTGTCTAAATTATTTCCTCTTATCTATTCTCACTAGGCTCTAGCCTAACTCTTGTTTGGTTGTCATGTATGGCAGGTCACTCTAGCGGTGGGGCACGTCGGGATTGAGCGGATGACCTTGGGGTCGAGAGTGGTCTTTTTGATGACTTAGTGACCAATACTTGAAGTATATAGAGATCATACCTTTTGGGAGAATAGCGACACCCGACGTTAATCTTGCTTATTCAAGTTAGATTACTAGGTTGTTGAATTTTATTCTTCATTTGTCTTTGGGTTGTAATAGCCATACTTGGTCCCCATATTGGATTGACGTACTTTGGATTAGGTTGTTACACTCTTATCTTACAGGTTAATGGATCTCCCTTTTGGGAAGATTGGTTTCTTCCATTTACAGACGTTATATAGCCAAAATTTTTAATTTTTTTAAATTGGCCCCAATTTTTAGGATGTTACAAGTTGATATCAGAGCCAGGTTTAAGCGAACTAGGTATGAAAGTAGAATGCCTAGACTTAAGCTGTGACTGTTAAGTTACGAACCATGAGAGGGGGGGTGTAGAACTATTAAGATAGGTTGGCCTTAGAGTCGGCGGAACTTGCACAAATTAAAAGTTGTAGTGATGGTAACGATAACTCTTACGTATAATGTGTTCATAATTTCACTTAGCTAACGTCATTATGAAGATGTTTTACGTGAATATGTTTGGTCTACTATTGTTATGATAATTGATAAGTGTAATAGTACATTCCTTGTGTTACTTCTGTGGGCTTGTCTCTCATTCTGCGGTATTTTTGTGTGTGGCAGAATCATGCGAAATCGACCGGTAGGTCAAGAGGCCACAGTATCCACGGCCAACCAACCGAGGGTGACTGCTGTGGAAGAACCTCCTCGCGTGGTAAATGCGTTAGGCGGGGGGCCCGAGTTCATTCCTCGTCGCAACTTAGAAACGGATGATCCCATTATGGAGGAGGTGACGGCGGAAACAAGGATGATGGACCACATGATGGTAGCTATGAACCGAGCGATGGCCTAGCAACAAGAAATGTTCCTCAAACTCTTAGAGGGTTGTGATATCAATAACCGAAGGCCTGAAGCGGTGGACGAGAACGTTGTTGTAGCGGGGTCCGAAGGTCCCGGACCTATAAACCCTACTGAAGTCACCGCAACCCCTAGAGTTGAGCAAGTGGCAAAAACTTGCACGTTCAAGGCCTTTCTGGGTTGCCGACCACCGGAGTTTAAGGGTTCGGACGATCCGTCAGTCTGTGTGAGTTGGATTCGAGAAATGGAACAGGCGTTCCGGTCAAGCGAATGTGGAGAAGGGCAGAAAGCAATTTTTGGCTCGCAAATGTTGAGGGGGACGACCCTCACTTGGTGGAATGTGTATTCTGCTTCTCTTGAAGCGACTGTATTGGCCAAATTGTCCTGGGCCACATTCAAAGAGAAACTTCTTGAAGAGTACTGCAACGAGAGGTCGATGGACCGAATAAATGATGAATTTCAAAATCTGAAGATGGGTAGCGAGTGAAAGAGTACACCCGGTTGTTTATGGACAAGATGGGGTTGGTGGGACACCTGATCCCTACTGAGAAGGAAAAGATCAAAGCCTACATTAAAGGGCTTCCATCCGACATGATGTCAATGGTAAGGGTATCAAAGACTTCTTCACTCAGAGAGGCAATTGAGGAAGCGCAGTTATTGGAGGACGCTTCTACCTTTAAAAAAGAAAAAGGTTCACGTCTAGTCGAAAAGATAAAGTGGGAGGGAAACTCCTTAGCCTCCAAGAAACCAAGACCGTTCAACAACAACTACCACCGGAAGGCGGACTCTAGGCCCGAGGCTAAATGGTGTTCCAAGTGCCGAAACAAACATTACGGCCCGTGCAACTTTGTTCCCGGGGCTTGCTTTAAATGCGGAAAGCTCGGGCATGCATACAAAGATTGTCTCGTCAGGGGCGTTTGTGTTACGAGTACAAGGAGCCGGGTCATATTCGAGACGAATGCCCGAAACTGAAGACCGGCAGAAGTGGTGGGAAGAAGACGGACCATCCAAAAGCTGTTGGAAGAGATTTTTAGATGTCTTCCGAAGAAGCCAAAGCCTCTACTGACATGGTATCGGGTACGTTTCTCCAACACTCCGTGCCTACGCGTGTATTGTTCGATTCGGGTGCTAGCTTCTCATTTATATCCGATACCTTTTGTCAAAAGATTGCCATGCCTATGAGTAGTTTAAACGAAGCCATTGTAGTAGAAATAGCTAATGGGGGCCAAGTGATAATTCGGGATGTTGTAAGGGGTTGCACACTTGAGTTTGATGACAGGGAATTTCCGATTAGCTTAATGCCTATGCAAATAGGCGGGTTCGATGTAGTAATAGGGATGGATTCGTTGTCGGAGAATCACGCCGAGATCGTATGTTCCAAGAAGATGGTCCGATTACCGGGAGCGAATGGAGAGCCAACAGTTATTTATGGCGAAAAGAGGAAAGGCGAGGTGGCGATTATCTCAATGATCCAAGAGCGGAAATTCTTGGCGAAGGGATGCTCATCCTTCTTGGCGTATGCCATCGACACCAAGCTCGAGAAGAGGAAACTAGAAGATGTAAGGGTGGTACGCGAGTTTACCGATGTGTTTCTAGAAGACTTGCCCGGTTTGCCACTTGACCGTTTGGTAGAGTTCCGAATCGACCTCGTTCCAGGAGCGGCCCCGATTGCCCGAGCTCCCTACCGACTGGCTCCTACCGAGATGCAAGAGATGATGACACAACTCCAAGACCTTCTTGAGAAGGGTTTTATTCGACCAAGTTCGTCACCTTGGGGAGCACCGGTCTTATTCGTCAAGAAGAAGGACGGCTTAATGAGGATGTGTATCGACTACAGAGAGCTAAACAAGGTGATGGTGAAGAACAGGTATCCACTCCCGAGGATTGATGATTTGTTCGATCAACTTCAAGGTGCGGGCTGCTTTTCAAAGATCGATCTACGGTCGGGATATCATCAAGTTAAGGTGGTCAAAAGCGACATTCCGAAGACGGCGTTTAGGATACGTTACGGTCATTACGAATTCCTAGTGATGTCGTTCGGTCTAACCAACGTGCCGGATATATTCATGGATTTGATGAATCGTGTGTGCCGACCATTTCTCGACAAATCGGTAATTATGTTCATTGATGACATCTTGGTTTATTCCAAAGAGGAGGAGAGTCATGAGCAACACCTTCGGGAGGTGTTAGAGGTTTTAAGACGAGAAAAACTTTATGCAAAGTTTTCAAAATGTGAATTCTGGCTTCAAGAGGTGCAGTTTTTGGGGCACGTGGTTACAAGGGAAGGAGTGAAGGTGGATCCCGCTAAAATTGAGGCCATGATGAATTGGGAACCGCCCAAAAGTCCGTCCGAAATCCGAACTTTCCTAGGACTGGCGGGATACTACCGAAGATTCATCCAAGACTTCTCTAAGATAGCTTCAGCATTGACGGCCTTAACTCGAAAGAATGTGAAATTTGTTTGGATCGAGAGTCAGGAGAAGGCATTCCGAACTCTGCAACGGAAGCTTTGCGAAGCTCCCATTCTCTCCTTACCCGAAGGAACCGAATATTTTGTGGTTTACAGCGATGCATCAAAAATGGGTTTGGGTTGCGTTCTAATGCAAAGGGGTAAAGTGATTGCTTAAGCTTCACGACAACATAAGGTCCATGAATTCAACTACCCAACACACGACTTGGAATTAGCGGCGGTGGTGTTTGCCTTAAAATTGTGGCGGCACTAGCTCTATGGCACAAAGTGTACCCTTTTTACGGATCACAAAAGTCTGAGGCACATTTTCGATCAAAAGGAATTAAACATGAGGCAACGGAGATGGTTGGAATTATTGAAAGATTATGACTGCGAGTTGCTTTACTACCCGGGTAAGGCAAACGTTGTCGCCGATGCTCTTAGCCGAAAGGATTATGGAGGAAATTCTAAAGCTACTTTCACGCGGTTCGAGTTGGCATCAACACTCATCGACCGGATTAAAGTGTCGCAATTGGAAGCTTTGTTAGAAGAAAATCTCAAGGAGGAGGTCATGTCAAAGCAACATCTACTATTGACGGAGGATAGTCGAGGGGTAAATCTTTTCAATTGGCGAGTTTGGGTGCCTAAGATCGGGGGCAACCGAGAATATCTTCTCGAGGATGCCCATAAATTGAAGTATTCCATTCATCCGGGAAGCACAAAGATGTATCAGGACTTAAAGTTACACTACTGGTGGCCGGTCATGAAGCTTGATATGGCGCGGTACGTGGAGCGGTGCGTGACTTGTTTGCAAGTGAAGGCCGAGCACCAACGACCTTATGAGAGTTTGCAATCTTTGAAAATTCCGGAATGGAAATGGAAGCACATCACGATGGATTTCATGACGAAATTGCCGAAGACATCGCGCGGTCACGACACCATTTGGGTGATCGTGGACCGTTTGACCAAGAGTGCTCATTTCTTGGCTATGCGGGAGACTTTACCTATGGATAAGCTGGCAAAACTGTATATCGACGAAGTAATATCTCGTCATAGTGTACCGTTATCTATTGTCTCTGATCGGGACAGTCGGTTCACGTCGCATTTTTGCGATGGGTTGCAAAAGGAACTGGGCACGCGAGTGAAGTTGAGCACGACCTATCATCCTCAAACCGATGGACAGAGCGAGAGAACGATCCAGACATTAGAAGATATGTTGAGATCAGGTGTAATCGACTTTGGGGGTAGTTGGGACTCGCACTTACCTTTGGTGGAGTTCGCATACAACAATAGCTACCACTTGAGCATTGGAATGGACCGTTTGAAGCACTATACGATCGCAAATGCCGAACTCCCGTATGTTGGCTAGAGGCGGGGGAGAAGTAGTTTGTCGGACCTGAAATTGTACAAGAGACGGCGGATAAGGTGAGGGATATTCGTGAACGCTTAAAGGCGGCACAAGATCGACAGAAAAGTTATGCTGATAAGAAGCGACGATCGATAGAATTCCATGTGGGTGATCGTGTTATGTTGAAGGTGTCTCCTTGGAAGGGGATTATACGTTTTGGAAAACGCGGAAAGTTAAGTCCCCGTTTCCTTGGGCCCTTTGTGGTGCTTAAGCGTGTGGGACTACAAGCTTATTAGTTGGAACTCCCTCCAGAAATGAGTGGAATCCATAACACCTTTCATGTGTGTTATCTTCGTAAATGTCTAGCGGAAGAGGAGAGTGTCATTCCACTTTCCGAAATTAGAGTTGATGAAGGAAATCATTGCATAGAAGATCCGGAAGCAATATTGGAGAAGAAGACGAAGAAGCTTCACCATAAGGAAGTCACGATGGTAAAAGTCCAATGGAAGCACCACCGTGGTGCTAATGTGACGTGGGAGGCCGAGGAATATTTAAAGCGGAGATACCCTCACCTCTTCACCTAGTCAAGATTTCGAGGACGAAATCTCCTCCAAGTTAGGGAGGATTGTAACACCCTTGATTTCGGTATGTATTTATTTTGATGTCATCATGTTTTACCATTACCATTGGACTTAGTGTCGGGATCGTGGGCTTCCCGAGTTAAAGTTTGGAAAAGTTGGGCCTCGGTACCAGTGGGGTGATTGTGCCCGCGATTGTGACAAGGGTCACTCTCGCGAGGCACTATCGCGAGGATTGTACCGAGACTCAGGGTGCGGTGGCGACAGTGCCCGGGATTGTGACAAGAGTCACTCTCGCGAGGCACTATCGCGAGAGTTGTACCGTGAATTGGGGGGAAGCGCACGATTGTGACAGCGATTGTGACAAATGTCACAATCGTGAGGCAAGGTCGCGATCGGGGTGCAGTCCTTTAAAACTCATTTTCACGACCTAAAATTTATTATCTGATTTGGGAGCTGACTTGGGGCGATTTTGGAGAGCAAAAAGGTAGGGTTTTCATCCTCCCTCATTGAATGCTCCTAGTAAAGACTCTTATGGTTGGTTGGTGAATTTAATGTTAGGTTCTTGCTTGTGATTAAGAAGCTCAAGTGCCATTCTTTCCTTCTCTCAAGTATCATCTAGGGTTTGGTGTATAACCCTTACAAGGTGAGTTTTCTTATACTCTTCTCCTTCATAAATGTTAGAGTCATGGTGTTTTTAAACTCTCCTTGCTTCCTAATCATATTTGGATTTGTTGGGTTTTGACCTAACTAAGAGTTTTGAAGGTATTATGCTTATTTGGCTAAACAAAGTTGTAAGGGATGGTATGTAAAGATAGCAATGATGTTCTCATTTACTCAAACATTTGCTAACTAATATTTGTTATTTGGAGTATTGGTATCACATGAAGGTAAAGATAGGGTTTTGGAAATATTTGGTGTATTAAACTAACTATTGGTTATAATGACCTTTGAAATGAGATTATGGTATTATCATAGATGAAAACGCATTATGAAGGATCTTATCGATAATGAGATGAACTATGTTAGTAACCCCTATGTTTGGGACTTGGACTCATGAGGTGTATGTTTGATTATACATGGTTATAATAATATGTTTGGTTCTTGGTTTAGTGCAATGGATCCATAGGCTTTGTATTCCAATGTCTTGTCCGGACATTTGGTTACCCTTGGCACGGGATAGGCATCGGGATCCATGGTAAGTAGGGTGTGGGCCTATACAGTCGGGCAACGTCTCATGGACAGTATGGTGTAATCCCATTGTGCTTGACTTGCCCTGTTTTGGGAACTATCAAGAATAGACCTGGAGTAGTTGACTTGATGTTTTCGAGCAATAGACTTGGAGTAGTTGAGCTCGCTATGTGGTTTTGAATTGCTGTCAGTATGATACTGAATGCTAATGGTTATTTGGATTTGTTTTGACTTAGCTCATGGCTAGATCGAATACATGACTTCAATCGGGTTTATTGTCTAAATTATTTCCTCTTATATATTCTCACTAGGCTCTAGCCTAACTCTTGTTTGGTTGTCATGTATGGCAGGTCACTCTAGCGGTGGGGCACGTCGGGATTGAGCGGACGACCTTGGGGTCGAGAGTGGTCTTTTTGATGACTTAGTGACCAATACTTGAAGTATATAGAGATCATACCTTTTGGGAGAATAGTGACACCCAACGTTAATCTTGCTTATTCAAGTTAGATTACTAGGTTGTTGAATTGTATTCTTCATTTGTCTTTGGGTTGTAATAGCCATACTTGGTCCCCGTATTGGATTGACATACTTTGGATTAGTTTGTTACACTCTTATCTTATAGGTTAATGGATGTCCCTTTTGGGAAGATTGGTTTCTTCCATTTACAGACGTTATATAGCCAAAATTTTTAATTTTTTTAAATTGGCCCCAATTTTTAGGATGTTACAGGATGGTATCCCTCTTCTTCAATTCAACAGTCACAACTTGAAAGAGAGCCACTGCATGATCACCTATTGGGATGATCTGAAGAATCCCAGAAAGAAGGAGGCTGTCGGCAATGGGGATCTGATTTTCTCTAAAGAAGCGAATCTGGCCGAAGCCATCGTTGAAGAAGATCCCATACTCAGGCTCGAGGATGAAGGTAGTGGAAGGCTGAGGCACATAATTTGGTAAATATAAGTCAAGGATGGAAGTGTTTGGAACCTTTCCTTCCTTGGCCATCTTTTGAAACACGCCTTCTTTCTTGGATGACCGAGATTTCGGCTTGGAGGAGGAGGGAGCATTATCGGCTTTGAGTTTGTCAATGAATTCTAGTTTAGCGGGAGTATGCACAATTCAGTACTTTTGTCGGTAGGCCTTCATCTTTTTTTGAAGATCATAGATGAAGTTTTCAATTTCAGCTCTACAGGTACTCCTACTCTTGTTTATGCATTCAAAGATTTCAAACCACTCAGTAACACAGAACATCGCCATTCAAGCTTGTCGGTTCGTCTTGATCCATCCTCCCTTGTGATAATCAACCAGATAGAGTCGCCTTTTTCTTAGGCCTTATGATTTTGACATTTGTGATTCGGGAGTTGGTTCTTCGTGTAGTGAGGGTTTTATGGTACCATGAGATGCACTTCTCCCTGTGCTCTTCTGACTCCTTAACCGACTGCTCCAGGATTCCAAGCTCCAACTATTGAGCTCCAATTGGATCAACCGAGATTTTTTCCTTCTTAGCCTCCTCTTCAGCAAGTTTTCGAGCTAACTCATTCGAATCATCAAATTTTTTCTGAGAAAGCTCGACATTCTTCAGTTCCTCGGCTGACAACCCAAATTATGAGGTTATCTTCGGGGGAGGTGTAAGCCTTAGAACATCTAAGGAGCACTTTGTTCTAGCCTCCTTAAAGCGCTTTAGTTGGGCAACTTCTTCCTCGGGTGTTAGATTTTTCTTTCCCTTATCTTTCTTCAGCTCCCCTTCAGATACATCGACATCTCTTGTATGTGAATTGAGTGTGCGAATTCTGATTTTAAATTGTACGAATTCTTCATTTTATGCGAATTCTGATGCTTATGTTCATGCGAATTGCTTTCTAATCTCTTTTGTGTAAGAATTCTATACTTATAAATTTTTGGGAAATCTGTTTTCTGAAATATTTTTAAGTTCTGCTTCTATAAATCATTTTGTCGGACTAACGATCAATTCTAGCTAAATTCTTTTGCAGATTATCAAAATGTCTAAAGATCTTCTCTCTATGGGGTCGCAATCAAAGCCTTCGGTGTTATCTGTAGGAGAGTACGCTTAATGGAAGAAGCGAATGACTCAGTTTCTGAGTCACAAGAATCGTGATTACATGAAATCAATAATTGATGGACCGGTGGATGTTGTAGTAATTGTTCCAGGCCAAGCTGCTACTGAAACTTCTCTAGAAATACCAGTTCGACATGTGCCTAAACTGTATCAGTATTATAGTGAGAAGGAGAAGGAGCTTGCCAAAATAGACGAGGAAGCCCTCATATACTTAACCATGGCAATCCCAAACGATATCTACAGTCGGGTAGATAATCTTGAATCTGCGAAAGCAATGTGGGATGAACTTGAGAGGCAATTCCAAGGAACAGAGAGGTCCATTCAGGCTAAACCGAACCAGAGTATCAATGCTTATGAAGGATTTCATGCTAAGGAGGGAGAAACACTAATAGACACGTACAACAGATTCAACGTGATCTTGAATGACTTAAGGAGGAATGGGATGAATAAGTCAATTTCGGAGATAAACTACAAGTTCATCAAGAACTTGAACCCTGAATGGAAATGCTATGCAATCAATCTCCAGATGACCAAGAATATGGCACAAGAGGATGTTAATGACATTTTCTCAACTCTATCCCAGCATGGGGATGAAGTGAAATTACTGAATGAGGAGAAGAAGATTGTCAAAGAGTCTCTAGCTCTACTGGGCTGAAAGGAAAAAGGGTTCTAGTTCTCAATCCGTTTATGCTTCAAAGTCAAAGCTTAAAAAGTCAAAAGATTTTCTCACTGGACTAAGCCAGTCCAGTTCTGAGTCATCAACTGATGAAGTTGAAGTACATTCTGATGATGATATCCAGAAATTCGCTGACAACCTTGCCTTCATCACCAAACAATTTCACAAGAGTTTTGGAAAGAAAAAGTATTCTTCAAAGCCGAGATATAAATATTATAAGAAGGAAAAGTCAGAGAAGTATAAACCTCGGTTTGGTAAGAGAGAAGAGAAGAAGGAAGAGAAGAAAGAGGATAAGATAGATCCTAAATCTGGTCGGTGCTTCAATTGTGGCAAAGTAGGCCATTTCTCAAAAGATTGCAAGTTTAAGAGAGTAAAGAACTCTAAGTACTACGACAAGAAGTCACTACTTGCCAAGAAGCAAGAAGAGGGCAAAGCATTAATGGCAGAAGAGGAGAACTGGCTCTACCAAAGTTCAGATGATGAATCAGCTCACTTTACTCAAGTGTGTATGATGGCCAATGTGGATGAACAGTCCGACGGTGACTCCGAGGTAAGTACTAACTTTGAAAACTCTGAACTTGTTGAATCTCTAATGGCACAAATCCATAACATGGAAAAAGAATTTGAGACGTTAAAGAGAAAACTTAGCTATGAACGACAAACAATGATGAGTTTTCGTGGCGAGAACGCATTATTGAAAGTTGTCGTTGAGGACAAGGAGTTTGAAAAAGATGCTTTAAAGAAAGAAAAAGAAACTTTGAAAACGAAGATTTCGGAATGTGTGCCCAGATTCTAGTTCCTAAATGCAATTAATCAAAACAAACACAAACAAGAATCAATTACCTATTTGATTTCACTTTCAAATTCAACGATTACAATCTTTCTCTCTCTAGAACTCTCTCTACAGAATTCTCTCTCTAAACGTATTCTCTCTCTCTCTCTGAATTCAATTCTGTTAGTTACAACTAAAAACAGAAATACAAGGCTATTTATATCTACAACTAATACAAGGAAAAACAAATACAAAATTACATTGACTTTAATTACAAAAGACTTTGACTTTGATGAAAGTTGACTTTCTCAGCTTTGACTTTCTTGATCTTTGACCTTCAGTCTTCTTGATCTTGTATCCAACAAATTTATGCTCTAACAATCACCCCCTTTGGATTCAAGATCATTGTTTGAAAGATCTACCAATTCAATCTTCACTTGTAAGCTCTGTCAATACAATCTCCTCTTTTTCTATGACGGTATTCTTTCCAAAACTGTCTTCAAACGATTAACAATCTCCCCAAAACTTTCACAAAACACTTTCAGACTTTGGAAAGAAATTATCTTCAGAATCAGCTCGAATTGCTTTAGCAAATAATCTTCAAAGAAAATTTCCTCAAATCTTCAGAAATTCTTTGATCTTCTTCAAATCTTTACTTTGAATCTTCTGACAAGGACATTTCTGTAAGAACATCTCTCAAAACTTTATCATTACTTGATACCATCTCCCCCTTTTTGATGATTTGAGCATCTATATCATCAAAACTTTTATCAAGAAATGTCTTTGACCATTCTGATATGTTCAAGAGCCTCTGATTCTGTGATCCATAACCAAGTATTCATCTAGATCTTTGCAAATCCAGACAAAATAAGAACATGTAACTCCTGAATCAACAGATGAATCAGTTAAAATGCTTGTCAGTAACACAAAGTCACTGTGTGTAACGGATACACAATATAAAGGAGCTTTTTGATGTTCACTCCCCCAGGGCTTCCATCCAATCTTCGAAATACCACAAAGGCAATTTCTATGAATGTTATGACAAAGAAACAAATTCTTTGTGTGTTCGTGCACGTGTAGAAAGAATTAAGCACGAATGATTGCTTTTCAATAAGGCTCAAAGTTGTGTAAACCACTGAGACAACAGTAGATAAACACAAACTCAATGTGCATGATTGAAGTGCGAAGGTGGGGCAGACTTCCTTCTTTTTCAATATCCAGATTTTCCAAATGAAAATCAGATAGATTATATGTTGCGTCCCCTTGAAAATGTGAAACATTTTCTTTTTGAGAAGAAAATGAGTAGCTAGTGGGGTTTAGTCAAGAGTTGACATGGTCTAGTTGCCTGTTTCAATAACGTTCACCCAAGTAGTTGGTGCAGAGTCTGATATTCTTTTACTCTGATCTCACACCCTCTTTCTTTTAATCACTATGCTCACTTCTAACCAAACTCTCATTTCCATTTTTCCTCAACACACAACCCACACTCATTTCTTTTAGACTCCTCACACTCAATCACTAAGTACTTCAGAGGCAGGTTTGTCCTCTGAAGTCTTCGTCCTCTGAAGTCTTTGTCCTCTGAAGTCTGTCTCTGGAAGTCCTCTGAAGTAGGACAGATATTTTAAACACTTTAAAGAATGAAGAATTGGAGCTAACAATCTCCCCCTAAGTGTTGAAAATAAAAGATGCAAGAATAGCAGAGAACAGAACTTAAACTAGAAAGCATAGAGGAGAAAAACATCCTCTTAAATATTACTAACACAGTTGGAAATACATTATAGAAAAAGTAATATTCAAGAACAAGGAAGCATGCTAAAATTTGTCACTTGAACAGATTCCATGGAACTTCATGATCAGAGCTCTGAAGTTGATCATCGAGTCAATCTCTATGTCAAGTTTTGCCAGTAAATCTGCTCTGTGCCTTTCTTCTTTTACATGGATCATTTTCTTTATACCTCTCAAGGTTTCATCAGAGTACTTCGACACTTCCGAAGCTAGAAAGATCTTCTTTACTTGATTTACTCTGTAGACGAAACCTAGAGGTTCTGCAACGATTGATCCAGTCTTCTGTTCTTCAAGTTTGTCGAATGACTCCACAGGTTCAGTTACCTCCAGCTTTTCTTCCCCTAGGTTTAGAGCAATTTGAAAGTCACGTTTTGCTCTGTGTTTGACATAGGCCTCCATTGCCCGTCTGACTTCAACCATGCCCATCCTTATTTCCCTTCTTCCATGATCATATCTAGCAGAGCAATAGGCATATAAATGTGGTAAATCATATGGATTTAGATTTACGAGATCATTATCATTGAACTCGTAAATCTTCTGATCAGATCGAGTTACCACATAGTGCCTATAGATGATCTTGTTGTAAGCAAAGGTCTTTTCTGAGATTTTGTTGATCTTGGTGATTGGATCATCAAAGAGGACCTCTGCTCTTGGTCTGGTTTTATCTCTGACAAATCTTCGCTCATAGTCCGGCATGTCCTCTCTGATCCTTGGATTCAGAGGAATGACTAGAGTATCTGCCATATTGAACTCACAGTAGATGTATCTGAAGTGGTCTTCTATGGAAGCTTCGGGATTTGATTCAAGGAATGTAGGAGGTTTATTGAATACTTTGGCTGGAAGACCGATGCTTGCCTTCTGAACAGGATTCTCTGAAGGAGCCTGTTCATCAGCAACCATGGTTTCTGGTTCCTTCGTCTGTGGAGGATTATCTGTTGTGGGTTCAGAGATGTAGCCTTCTATCTCTGGTGATTCCCTCAGCTCTGTTGCTGTTGAAGTATGATGTGGTTGAGCATTCTTGAATACATACTCTTCGACATCAATTACTTCAATTTCTTCTTCATCAACTTCTTTTCCAGAATCTGATTTTTCTTCTTTTTCAGATTCTGGTTCTACTTTTTCAGCCTCTGATTCGTAAGCATCTCTCATCACATAAGTTGGTCTTTCTGGTGATGAGAATGCATCTTCTGATGTAGAGAAGTCTACTAGCTGCTCGTCTTCATCTTCTTCCAGAGCTTCAATAGTTTCTGGAGTTGCAGCTATTATTGGAACACTCAAAGTGGATGGTGCTAGAAAGATGACAGATACTGGCGACTTTAGAGTGGCCTGGTTATCTTCAGCAGAGGTTGAGGTTGAACGTCTCTCTGTTCCTTTTTCCTTTCTTTGGTTTGATTCAGAGGGAGTGGACTCCTTTTGTGTTTCAACAGTTTTTGGTGTAGTCGTCTTCTCCCCCTTATGAAGATCAGATGACCCCGGAGGTTGGTCATCCAAGTCATCAGAATCTTCATACCTGGCTTTCTTCCGAGCTTCCGCAGAGCATGCGACCTCTGGTTCCTTTCTCTTCAATATTCCCTCTGAAGATTTGACATTCTGCAGAAGGTCTTCAATCTTTTTGTGCTGCTGAGTGGTCTTGGAGACGAACTTGCTGGAGATAGTCATTACATTGCTGGTGATCTTCTTGGAGAAGTTGGTTAGGTCAGCCTTTGTAACAAATTCTGATGTAGTAGGAGCAGCAGTAGAGGAGGTAGGGATCTTTGCAAGTACCTCTGCCAAAGAACGCAAGACTTCCTCTTTGAATTGAGAAAAGTCTGCATGTGTTGGAGTGGGGGCAGAGGGAGTAGGAAGCGCCTTGAGGAGCTCTGTTGTGGAGTTCTGAATTTCTCTGGACAGAACCGAGTCATTTTTGATGACCAGGCTTTCCAGGGCATCCAGTTTAGCGTTCTGAGAGTTAACAGTCGTGCGCAGCTCAGAGACCTCTGAAGTGAGCTTTGCAACTTCAAAGTTTGAGGCAGAGGCCTCTGAGGTCTTCTCCATTTGAAGTTTAATCTCCTTCAGAGATTCTCTGATTTCATCACCAAAGATTTTGAACTCCTCTTTGGTAACGTAATCAGAGGGGGTGACCTTAGGATCAACACATGATTCTAAGTTTCCCTCGAGTTCAGAGGGGCCTTATTTCGGAGTTGGCTCGATATTGACTCCGGAAGGACTTCCCATTAATCCTTGGGGACCCTTTTTCACGGATTTCCCTATAATGGTTCCGATCGGTCTCTGATCATCAGAGTCAGAATCTGATGATGAGAAACGAATGTGGGTGGAAACCTTGCTGTCCAGGCTAAGGAGTCCATGTGCAAGAAGGTCATGCCATTCTTTTTCTGACAGGCAATCCTTACGATCTAAGGGACGGTCCAACTTTTTATGAGCCACAAAGGCATCATGTGTGTGTGGAGGTGACATACTCTAGGATGAATGAGTATTTTTATCTTGGTCTAAGTCCTGTTGAGAGGACTTAGCCGTATCAGGGGTTTCCCCTGTGGTGCGTGCTTCAGAGGCAGAAGTAGATGCCTCTGAGCGGTTAGGATGGGTAGGGTTCGAGGTGTGCACCTCTGTTTCAATGTCCATTGATGCTGGACCACCTTGGACAATAAATATGTTTGCACGGGGATTTGGGCTTTGGAATCTCTCATGTGTGTCATCAAGGACATCTTTTTCTACCTCACCGCCCTCAGATTCTAGGTTTAGAAACTCACCCTCTGGAATTCTCTCTTCCTCACCTTCCTCTGCTCTGACAGAGTTATTCTCTTCGTCAGAGGGAGGGTTCTCATGTTCTCTCTTCCTCACTCTCTCAGAGCCACCCTCTGGTTGCGCTCTGTTAATGTTTTGAGCAGTATCAGAGATATCACTCTCCGATTCAGGCTCAGAACCTAAGTGTGTTGGGGATCCCATCATCGGTTCTGATGATTGGGCAACACGACTAAGTAGGAGATGGGTAGGAGAGTCAGCAGGAATTACCTCAATCATGGTGTGTGGGAATCGTCGGTCATGTGGATAAGGAGGAACCTCTGTTGCTTTGAATGAGTTCATCATAAACAGAGATGTCATTGGGCCCTCCTCAGTGATGGAGAATTTCTCCATTGCTCGTTGAATGACCACAGAGATGAATCTGGGAAACAGTACCGATATTGGTTGTTTTCCTTTGGCCAAGTCCTTGTTCTTTTTGTCCACCGCCATCAGCATCTCACAGAAGAGAATGTGAGCCATATTTATGCTTCTGTTGAAGAAGAGAGCATACATTATGGCTATGATCGCTGGATGAGTCTGATCCTGACTTCCAATCTTGCAGGTAATTGTTCTGTTGAGAACACTAAACATAAAGTTCCATTTGGGAGGCAGGTACTGACGTCTGAATTGACTTAGGCGTGTTATTTCTTTGTTGTAGCCTAAGTGGTGGAGGAACTGAAGAAGGACTTCTTGACTTGGTAGTTTCTCAAAAGTTTCTATTTGAAGATCAGTTTTCGTGAGGAGGTTGAATCGACGAGTTAGGGTTTGTGGGGTGATTCTTATGTTCAGGCTTTGTTCTCCTAGGTCAATGTGCCCAACCAGTCCTTCCTTTTCATCGTCGTATTCACTTGAATACCACCATTGTTGGACAAAGCGAAGAGGAATATCTGAGGCATGTTTGGTTAGAACATCATTGAGTTCGCAGTTGGTGAAAAAGTCGAGGATTGGGCGAAACTGTTCATCGTATTTGGTTTGGGTGACATCCAGAAAGTAGTTGTTACCTTTTACTGGAATATCGAACTGTGCCATATTCAAGCTTGGAACAAGTTTGCTCGAGTTATCTGAAGTTTGGGAATGAGCCGCCATTGTTGCAGGTTGAGAAAGATGAAAGCTTAGAAAGAGAGATTTGGGATTTTGGATTTTGAGAGCGTAAAGGATAATGAAAAGTGAAACAGGGTTTTTATAGACAAAGGGTAGAGGGAGAGGTTATGGAAGCGGCGAATGAGAGTCCCTAATGTCAGAAAGGACGTTCCATCATCCCCTAATTAATAGGTGACACGTTTAGGTATGTAAGGGAGAGCCGCTTTGTGTCAGAAAACCGCCAGTTGGGTTTAAAAAGAAACGAATGGTTATCCAAAAAGATTTATTATTAAAAGAATTTCTTGGAATATTCGTTTAATGAGAAAAGATCAGAAGCTCTGATATAAATATCAGAGACAAGATCAGAGGCTCTGATATAAATATAAGAGACAAGATCAGAGGCTCTGATATAAATATCAGAGACAATATCAGAAGCTCTGATATAAATATCAGAGACAAGATCAGAGGCTCTGATATAAATATCAGAGACAAACTTTTCTTCCCCTTGAAAGCTGAAAGGGTCTTTGTCTCCCCCTTGACCAAAGAATGAAGTCTTTTATGTTCTCCCCCTTGACACATGCTTGGAGAAAACAAGTGATTTTTACCATTTGTGAAAAAGTCCAGAGGCTCTGATGAATGGATCAGAGACTCTGATGTTTTCTTGTGTTAAGCACATTGACATATGCTACTTGGTTCAGAGTCTCTGATAATTGATCAGAGACTCTGAGTTTACCATTTTTTTGTTAGGTAGACATATTCAACATTCCCAACTTGCTAATTAAAAAATTGAACCTTCGTTCATCTAAAGCTTTTGTGAAAATATCAGCAAGTTGTAGTTCAGTTGGTACAAAATACATCTCTATTGTTCCCTTTTCAACATGATCTTTCAGAAAGTGGTACCTTACATCGATGTGCTTGGTTTTGGAGTGTTGTACTGGATTGGCAGAGATGGCTATGGCACTTTTTGAATCACAGAGAATTGGAATTCTTTCAATTTGTTGGCCATAATCTCTGAGCTGAGTTTTCATCCATATTACTTGTGAGCAGCAACTAGCAGCAGCAACATATTCTGCCTCTGCAGTTGAAGTTGAAACACAGTTTTGCTTCTTGGATGACCAACTTACCAGCTTATTGCCCAATAACTGACAGCATCCTGAGGTACTTTTTCTGTCAAGCTTACATCCGGCATGATCTGCATCAGTGTAAGTTGTTAGATCAAAACTAGAAAGTTTTGGATACTAGAGGCCTAATGAGTGTGACCCTCTGAGGTATCTGAAAATTCTCTTGACAGCAGATAAATGAGATTCTTTTGGATTTGCTTGATATCTAGCACAAAGACATGTTGCAAACATTATGTCAGGCCTACTTGCAGTTAAGTATAATAGTGAACCTATCATGCCTCTGTAGGTTTTTATATCCACAGATTCTCCTGAAGGATCAGAGTCAAGTTTGACTCCGGTGGATAGAGGTGTTCTCATTGAAGTTGAATCATTGAGTTTGTACTTTTGCAAAATTTCAGAGACATACTTATATTGACTTATGAATGTACCTTCTGAAGTTTGTTTTACTTGTAAGCCCAGAAAGAAAGTTAATTCTCCCATGAGGCTCATCTCAAATTCACTCTTCATCAACTCTGAGAACTTGTCACAATACTTTTGATTTGTAGAGCCAAATATAATGTCATCAACATAAATTTGTACTAAAAGCATCTCATTCTTGTACCTTTTGATGAATAAGGTAGTATCAATTGTGCCTTTTTCAAATCCATTTTGAGTTAGAAAGGTGGACAGAGTTTCATACCAAGCTCTTGGGGCTTGTTTAAGTCCATACAGAGCTTTATCCAAATAATAAACATGATTAGGATACTCTGTACTTTCAAATCTAGGTGGTTGCTGAACATAAACTTCTTCATTTAATTTACCATGAAGAAAGGCAGATTTAACATCCATTTGATAAACTTTGAATCCTTTGTGTGCAGCATAGGCTAAGAAGATTCTGATTGCTTCTAGCCTAGCTACAGGTGCAAAGGTTTCATCATAATCAATGCCTTCTTCCTGGCAATATCCTTTTGCAACCAACCTGGCTTTGTTTCTGATTATTATTCCATCCTCATCCTTTTTGTTTCTGAAAACCCATTTCGTTCCAATTGCAAATTTTCCTTTGGGAAGAGGAACTAGGGTCCAGACTTTGTTTCTTACAAAGTCTTGAAGTTCATCCTGCATTGCAAAGATCCAATGAGGATCTTCAAGAGCTTCTTTTACCTTCTTTGGTTCAATAATGCTCAAAAAGTTTACGTAGAAGCATTCATTGATGGTGGCAGATCTTGTTTTAACTCCTGCGGATGAGGATCCAATGATTTGATCAATTGGATGATCTTTTGTCCATCAGGTAATTGGAGCATAAATTTGGGGTGGAGTTTGAGCTTCAGAGTCTCTGACAGTTGGTGACACCTCTGTTGTATTGTTCAGAAGCTCTGTAGGTGATATCTTTGTTGTACTGTTCAGAGGCTCTGTTGGTGACATCTCTGTTGTACTGTTCAGAGGCTCTGAGTTTTGTTCCAGAGATGAAGCAGATTCTTGTTCTTCACCATTTGCTTCTGGAGTTACTTCGGATACTTCTTGATCTTCTTCTGATTCACTTTGCTGATCTGTATTTGGTGAAATAGAAGGTGTTAATCCAGAGGGCCCTGAAAGGATTGTACCTGTTTCTTGAGGTTCCTCTGAATTCACTCTCGGTCTATCTCTGAAGATAACTTCAGAGTTTTCATCATCAAAGAAATCTTCAAATATTCTGTTTAATTCAGATTCCCTTGATGATTCAAAGATAGGTGACGAGGAACTCTCTTATTGTTCAGAGCTTTTATTGTCGTCAAAAGAGATATTGATGCTCTCTTGGATAGTCCTTGTTCTAAGATTGAACACTCTGAAAGCTTTTGAGGCTAATGAATATCCAATGAATTTGCCCTCATCAGCTTTCTTGTCAAACTTTCCAAGATATTCTCTCTCTTTCAGAATGTAACACCTGCATCCAAAAACATGAAAATGTTTAACATTAGGTTTCCTATTGTTAATGAGTTCATAGGATGTTTTCTGAAATCTTTTGACAATTGTAGCTCTATTCTGAGTAAAGCAGGCTGTTGCTACTGCTTCTGCCCAAAAATTTGTTGAAAGATCAGATCCAGCAAGCATTGTTCTTGCAGCTTCAACAAGTGTTCTGTTTTTCCTTTCAACTACTCCATTTTGTTGAGGAGTTCTTGTTGTAGAAAAGTTAGGTGTAATGCCTTCTTCTGATAGATAAGAATTGATTTTGGCATTTCTGAACTCTGTTCCATTATCACTTCTTAGTTTCTGAACTTTGCTGCTGAATAGAACCTGTAATCTTTTTAACAACCTTATTAATATGTCAGGTACATCAGATTTAGCTCTAATGAATTCTATCCATGTGTATCTGGAAAATTCATCAATCAGAACCAGAATATATTTCTTACCTGCTAGACTCTGTATAGAGATAGGACCACAGAGGTCCACATGAAGCATGTGCAGAGGTCTAGGACAATTGTTTTCACTTTTGGTTTTATGGGAAGATCTTTTCATTTTTCCCATCTCACAAGCAGAACAAAGATGATCTTTGTTAAACTTTAGAGATGGTAATCCCTTAACCAAATTAAGTTTAACTAACTTATCAAGTGAGGAAAAGTTTAGATGTGAAAACTTTTTATGCCAGAGCCAGATTTCCTCACTATTCAGAGATACAAGACAAAGTTTCTCTGAATCAGTGTCTTTGATTTTGGTAAAGTTCATTCTGTAGAGGTTACCTTTTCTGTCTGCTCTTAGCATTTCTTGACCTGATTCTGTGTGAAGAAGTGAACAATATTTTCTTTGAAATTTCACATCAAAACCATGATCACAAAGTTGACTTATGCTTATCAGATTGTGTTTTAATCCATCCACATAAGCAATCTTTGATACTGAAACATTTCCTCTTGATAACTCACCATATCCTTTAATCTGTCCTTGCTTGTTGTCTCCAAAAGTAACTGCTCCTCCAGATTTTTCTTTAAATGAGGATAGCAGTTCTTTATCTCCAGTCATATGCCTTGAACATCCAAAATCTAGGTACCAGATTGGCATTGACTGTTTCTGCAAGACAGATTATTGTTTCTTAGGTACCCACCTCATTATGGGTCCTTTTGTGTTAGACTTTGGTGGATTTGGATGACTTTTTGGCATCTCATCTTTTGATGTCTTGCCTTTACGTGTCTTCTTTTGAGATTTTGTCTCTGAGATATTTTTCAGAGATTGATTCAAAAGGCAGTGTGATCCTTTAAAATGATTCTTCAGTTTCATCAAGAGATAAATGCAGTTACAATTAATAGAACAAGAAGAAGTAGGAGCAAAGGTTTTCTTTTTATTAAAAGCATTTGTTACATTTTGACTTCTTTTGAAACTAGCACTAGGAATATTACATTTATCCCTAACTACTTCTTTTCTTTTTGCTTGAAAGGCAGTCTTCTTTTCAAGTTGCTTTTTCTTGTTCAAAAACATCTTCTTTTCTTTGATGCTTACTGCACAGACAGAATCAATATGGTTAATTTTTCTCCATTTGCCCTTTTGTTCAGGAGAGAATTTTATTGTTTTATAGGTGTAAGAGCCATAAGTGTTTGTTTTATTCTTTGCCTTTTCTTGCAACTCTTTTTCAAGTTCCAGAGATGTTTTTGCTTGTAAACACATATTTGCAAAATCAGGACTTATTGGTATTCTGGTTTTGGTTTTCAATACTGAAATTGGAACATTCAAAATACCAGAGCCAACAGTTTCTATCTTTTTGTGAATTACATTCCCTGGTTTACAAAAAATCTGTTCATCAATCTCTAAATCAGATTCTGAATCAGAGTCAAGAAAGTCTCTCTTAGATTTAATAGAGATATCTACCTCTATTGGTTTTTTAATTTCTTTTGATCTAGAGACTTTGATGATCCGTTTCATGCTTTCTTTTCTTTTTAAGTCCTCCATGACATTTTCTTTCCATATCCTTTGAACATCATCTTCAAACGTGGTTCTGATGTTTTCATCTGACTTTGGTGAATACAGAGGAGCATTTGGATTAAGTGAACTCTTAGATCCATTTTCAGAAGTACTTGTATCAGAGGTACTTGGTTCAAATGTCTCTGATTCACTTGAGATGAAAGCATCAAATCTGAAAATTTCTTTGGGATCATAACTCTGAGGTTTTGTAAAGAGTACTTCTGAAGTTTCTTCTTTTATCTGTAACACAGACTCTTAAATGTCTTTTACTTCAGAGTACGTAGTATTTTTGAAATTCAAAGCTCTTGCTTTTGATCCCTCTGATGTTTTCATTCTTTTGAAATTATTCAGAGATGGACTTTCAAAGCTTTGGACCTTTCCCATACAGAAAGTGGAAGAAAGTGAAGTTTTCTCCAATCCATTGAATGAATTCAACTCATTGAATCCTAGCCCTTGAGAGTCCATTTGAGATTTTATTTTGTCGAAGACACTTTGTGCATTAACATAGCTTTTGATTCGAAGATTTTTTCTATCTAGAGATTGATGTAAGATTTCTCTTTCCTTTTGAAAAAATTTGGTTAAGGCAATAGAATTGAGCCTTTCATACTCAGATTTCTTTACTTCTTCTTCTTTTCCTTTTAAAACTTTCTCTTTTTCTCTTATTTCTTCTGAAAATGATTTTTCTTTTTGCTTGAAGGTTTCTTCAAGTTTAGTTTTTTCATGAAAAATATCTTTCTTTTCTGATTCCAGAAGATTCTTTTCTCTTTTGTAAAAAATGAGCTCTTTTGTTACTTGCTCTCTTTTCTGTTTTTCTTCAACAAACTTTTGCTCTAAATCCTGAAGTTCATTAATTAGTTTAAATGCATCTATTTCAGGATCACTGTCAGAGGTGTAAAGAGAGTTTACCTTCTCAGAGTTGTCTTCAGATGTTTCATCAGTTTGATCTCCATCTGAAAAAGCCATACCACAGAGATTTGTTGGCTCTTCCTCGCCGTCGCTTGTCGAGTCTGATAGCCATTCTTTCATTTCTGCTACAAGAACTCTTTCTTTTACATTGTATTTGTATTTGTTCTTGTAGTAATCTTGATCTTTGACAAGTTTTCCTCTGCAGTTTGCAAAGAAGTGGCCTGGTTTTCCACATCTGAAGCATCTTCCATCATTTTGATTTGTTGGAAGAGTGGCAGTACTTGTCCCTGGCTTCTGTTCTTGAGGTTTGAAGTATCTCTGTGGTTGTGGATACCTTGGTTGGAATGGTTGTTGTGGTCTTGTTTGTTGTGTTTCATCATCATGATTGAAGTTTGCACCCTTTTGATCACTATATGGAGTGAATCTGGGTTCTTGTTGAAATCTTCTTTCCGGATTTCTTCTTTCTTCATTCTCTCTCCTTCCTTCAAATACCTTCTTACCAAATTTCTTGTTAAATTGATGAGTGATTAATGCAAGAGATTTGGCGAAGGCATTGATATCTTCATCTGAGTCTGAATCTGTATGAGTTTCTTCTGCCATCAAGACCTTTTTGGATCTTCTTTTTGTTTCCAAACATTTTTGTGACTCTTCACAGTTGTTTTCTTTCGATATTTGTTTTGAAACAAGCGCAAGGGGTCCACCCAAAGAGGTTTTTGATTTTTGCTTCATAACTTCTTTTTCATGTGCAACAAGAGTACCATAAATGTCAGTTAATGACCATGACTCAAGATCTTGATTAGCCTGTATAGACATGGACAGTTGTGACCATTCTTCATTCAAGCTTTTCAAAAAAAGAACATTGTTTTCCTCTTTTGTTCTTGTTACTCCAAACTTTCTGCATTTGTTTATTAGAATGTTGAATCTTGAGTAAGTTTGGTGTAATGTTTCTTCTGGTAGAGCATGAAAATCATGATATTCATTGATGCATAGATTTCTTCTATTTTTCTGGGTTTGTAGGCCACCTTCAAGTTGATTTAACAACTGATCCCATATCTCTTTTGCAGTTTTACAAGAATCAAGTTCTTGAAAGATATCATTGGGAATGGCCATTATGAGTAATCTAACAGCTTTTGAGTCATTATCCATCATATTATTTTCTTCATCAGTGAAGTTTGTGGTTTTCTTTTCATAATATGCAGGTATTTCGGCAGTATCTGCTGTTGCAGGAACTCTTGGCACCAACACCATTGGAATGTGAGGTCCAATGTTCACATATCTAAAAAGATCCCTGTCCATACCTTCTAGGAAATTTACCATCCTTATCTTCTATTGGGGATATTCATCCCTTAAAAGTGTAGGAGGTTTTGTTAATGACCCAGTTGTATAAATGGCACTTATGCTTGAGTTTGCCATTTGTAAAAAAAATGAAGATTTGAAGAACTGATGCTTTTTGTAATGAACTGAGATTTACTATCAAATCTAGAGCATATGATGTTCTTTAATAAACTGGGTTTATATGAACATGCACAGATAATGAAAGTTTAGAATCAATGAGATGTAAATCTATCCGAGTATGCAGATATGATCTTTCTTTGTTTAGAAACAAAGGAAGCTTTGATACCAATTGTTGGATCCCAGATCTAATCTTGTAACAATGATATAAACAATAAGAGTAATGACAGCGGAAGCAATACAGTTTAATACCAAAGGAGATTCAAATATCACAGTTCATAAAGCAGATAAAGATAAACAAGATATTCTTGGAATAAAGTATTCAACTTATATTATCAGATATATAACTTCTCAAGCACACTTGAACAATAAGGTGATGGTCCTATTTATAGGACCATAAAGTAAGTAGTGTACTTGTATGACGAAAGGAAGCATGCTGAACAGTGACCTATTCTAGAAAGTAAATCTTATCACAAGGTGACGTGTCATCTGTTCTTCTGTTCACTCGTAGATAATTTTAGAGTGAACATCTTCAGAGAGAATGTCTTCAGAGCTCTGACGTTGTCTTCAGAGCCTCTGATGAAGCTATCTCTGATGTCTTCTCTGAAAGTTGCAATCTCTGATAAGTACTTCAGAGGCAGGTTTGTCCTCTGAAGTCTTCGTCCTCTGAAGTCTTTGTCCTCTGAAGTCTGTCTCTGGAAGTCCTCTGAAGTAGGACAGATATTTTAAACACTTTAAAGAATGAAGAATTGGAGCTAACACAATGACACATAGTTCAAAAATGATACTCTTCAAAGTTATCTCACCTCTGTTGGGATTTCTCACAACTTCTCTGCTGCCTACACTCCACAACAAAATGGCGTGGTTGAAAGAAAGAATCGAACTTTGGTCGAAAGCTGCAAGGACACTGTTGGCATATTCTAGTTTACCAATGTATCTTTGGGCTGAAGCCGTTGCAACCGCCTGTTTCACTCAAAACCGGACGATTGTGGTTACAAGATTTAATAAAACAACATATGAACTGATTAATAAACGAAAACCGAACATAAAATTTTGCATGTCTTTGGTTGCAAGTGCTATATACTGAATGACCGTGATAACCCTGGGAAGTTTGACAAGAAAGCTGACGAAGGCTACTTTGTAGGATACTCGCTAACGTCAAAAGCCTATCATGTGTACAATAGACGAACCAAGTGTACCATGGAAAGCGTAAACGTATCATTTGATGGAAATACTACGTTGACTTCTGAACAAAACAGTTCAGAACTCGAGCTTAAGGAAAAGGCTTCTGTTCAAAGCATAATAGAACCCGAATCTACACAGACTAAGTCTTCTAACTCATCAACTGTTACATCTAAGTGAGATATGATATTTCTTGATGCTTTTATGGACATATGTGCAGATTTTGACAAATCAGGCGCGTCCGCACCAACCTCAGAGGTCCCAGTAATTACTGAAGACATATCTGGACCTTCTGAACCAGTCATCACAACAACCTCTTTAGGTATATCTACACCGAATGTTTCTGACAATACTAATATTGTGTCTGCTTCTGCAGATACAAATTCTGGACGAGAAGTCCCGAGCATTTCCTCTGTCTCTCCAGAATTACATGCATCGGAAACACCTGAACAAGATGTTCCATCTACATCTGAGGTTGTACCTGCTGTTATTGATGAATACAATAAGCAAAACACGCAAGAATCTGTTCAACCACTTCCGAGCACATCTCGTTGGACGAAAGATCACCCCCTGCACAATATCATTGGACATATACAAAGTGGTGTAAAAACGCGTGCAGCATCAGGTAACTTTTGTCTATACTCAAGCTTCCTTAGTTCCTTAGAGCCGAAAAAGGTCTCTGAAGCTCTATGTTATCCCGATTGGATTCTAGCAATGCAAGACGAGATTTTTACAATTTGAAAGGAATAAGGTATGGCGATTGATCCCACTACCGAAAGGTAATTCTGTGATAGGGACAAAGTAGGTGTTTAGGAACAAGAGGGATGAGGCTGGAGTTGTGGTAAGAAACAAAGCTCATCTGGTAGCAAAGGGTTATTGTCAACAGGAAGTCATAGACTACGACAAAACATTTACACCTATTGCTCAGATCGAAGCCATCAGAATCTTTTTATCATATGCAGCACATAAGAACTTTAATGTCTATCAAATGGACGTAAAGTCGGCGTTTCTTAACGGTATTCTACATGAGGAAGTCTACGTGGCTCAACCTGAAGGTTTCATTGATCCGAATCACCCTGATCATGTCAACGTACTAGACAAAGCGCTTTATGGTTTAAAACAGGCACCACAAGCTTGATATGACACTCTTACTCAGTTCTTACTCGCCTCAGGTTTTAAAAAGGGTTCAATTGATACAACCATGTTTCTTAAAAAGCAAGGTGAGGATTTATTTCTAATCTAGATTTATGTGGACGATATTATATTTGGGTCTACTAATCCAAATTTTGTAAGAACTTTTCGAAAATCATGGAGTCTACGTTTGAAATGTTCATGATGAGTGAGTTAACATTTTTTCTTGGACTTCAAGTCAAACAGTCACCTGAAGGCATTTTCATAAACCAATCGAAGTACATACGAGACATTTTGAAAAAGTTCAATATGACTGATAGTTCGGTAATGAAAACGCCTATGGTTATCGAAACACTTTTAGACGCAGATTTATCCAGAAAATCTGTTGATCAGAAAGTGTACAGAACTATGATTGGATCATTACTGTATCTAACAGCTAGCAGGCCTGATATAATGTTTGCTATATGCTTCTGTGCTATATATCAAGCAAATCCTAAGGAATCTCACGTGATCGTCGTTAAAAGAATACTTAGATACCTCAAAGGCACTCCCGAGCTAGGCCTTTGGTATCCTAAGGATTCTAGTTTTGAATTAACTGCATATACTGATGTTGATCATGCAGGTTGCAAACTGGATAGAAAGAGCACCTATGGATCATGTCAATTTCTAGGAGATAAGCTTGTTAGCTGGACATCCAAGAAACAAAATTGTGTTTCTACATCCACCACCGAGGTAGAATACGTAGCTGCGGCTAGTTGTTGTTCGTATGTCCTCTGGATGAAGACTCAGTTGAAGGATTTTGGATATTCATACAAGCGTGTCCCAATTTACTGTGATTCAAGAACACAATTGCAATAACCGTTAATCCAGTTCAACACTAAAAAACAAAGCATATTGATGTGCGCTACCACTTTATCAAAGATCATGTGGAGAAAGGAGACGTTGAAATTCACTTTGTTCAAACAGACTACAAGTTAGCTGATCTTTTCACTAAGCCGTTAGATGAAAAGCGATTCACATTTTTAATCAGTAAATTAGGTATGTTGAATATGTCTGTTTGATTACTTATCCATGATTTGAGGGGGAGTGTATCTTACTTGTGCTTACTTATATGTGTCTTTGGAATTTCTGAACAGTTGTTGATATTCATCAAATACTGATTAAGGCGGAATCATTTCTACAATGATTACCAATATCTTTTGTTTTGCAGGCTATTTCAATTGACTATGGTTTCTGAATAACTCAGTTCAGAACCCGCTCTAAACAGTTTTTTCTTCTAAGGATGCTGATCAAATATCATCTTTATAAGAAGTTTTTATTGTTGATTCAAGGGGGAGTTTATAAAATTTTCACTGTTATATCTTTAAGGGGGAGAAGATAAAAGAAAATTACACTTCCACTGTCATATTTTTCTAATGAGTTGATTTTTTACAGGTACCGAAGAGATGTATCTGGAGTTTTGTCAAAGGATGCTTACAAGATAATATTCATTTTAGGGGGAGTTTAGATTTCTATACTATAGGTATATTTTTCTGAATCTCAAACTCTACCATATTTTGAAAGAAGAACAACTTTCAAGTGTGAAAAATGATTTCTTAAATGTTCAAACCACTTCCTATTCTTAAAATGTTTTCATGAATTGAGAAGTGTGCTTTTAAATGTTCTTGGATACTTTGATGATTATCTGACCGTGTGTTTCCAAAAGATCAATACTTGTGTATTATCTTGTCTATATACTGTCAAGTATTCTTACACACATCGGTTCAGTACATTTTTTACTGACTTTGTTATTACCATGTCTCAAAAGTTTAATCTTTCGATGGTAATACTCCCGTTTGCTATTCAAAGTTGTTTGAAATCAGACGTCATTTCTACTTTAAATGTGCTTCCGTTGCTAAATTGTTTACATCTCGGTCATATAAACAACTTTCGGTCTTTGATATCCCAAATATTTTTCTTCATGATATTTGATCTGATTAAATCATTGTCAAATTCTCAAAACAATAAAATTGAATGATCATAAAAGTTCAAATTGCTCAAATTTCATTCTTATTTTTGATGAACATACATACACTGACTATGATATCTTGTGCTTAAATGTCAAGATAATTGTTGAGCAACACGTTCTTTTTTGGACAAAATATATGGGACTCAATGTGAGTGCTTAAAAGAACTTCCATGGATTCACGTTAACCAGTGTTTCCTACCTCGGAAGTAACGCTTTAGTGATTGAGGGGAGAGGGGTAAAAAGATTAGAGTGTGGGAGTGTGCTGAGGTAAAATGTAAAAGAGAGTTTGGTTAGAAGTGTGCTTAAATGTTTAAAAGAAAGAGGGTGAGAGATCAGAGTAAAAGAATATCAAACTCTGCACCAAACTTTTTCTAAGTCGGATAGCCGCATAATCTGTTGTTTCACAATTCTTCGTGAACGACATTGAAATAGGCAACTAGACCATGCCAACTCTTATATAAAACCCCACTAGCTACTCATTCTTTTATCAACAAAAGAATGTTTCATATTTTTCTGGGGAAGCAACACATCATCTATTGGATCTTCATTTGGAAGATGCTGATATTGAAAAAGAAGGAAATTTTCCCCACCTTCGACCCTTTCTCATGCACATTGAGTCTATGTATAACTGTTGTTGTCTCAACGGTTTACATTATTTTGAGCCTTATCAAAACAATCATTATGCTTAATTCTTTCATACATAAGCACGAACACACAAAAAAATTTGTTTTTCTGTCAGAACGTTCATAGATTATCCTTGTTGGATCAGTAATTGTATTCAAGATTAAAATATTGAGAGGGGTCTTAAATGTAAATGTTTATATTTTCCTAGGGAGTATTTGGTAGGTTATTTTAGGTTAGGCCTTGCCTTGGTCATGTGGACCTATATAAGGCATATTTTCTTTTACAATCCCTAGGGCATCATTTGAATATCACACACACAAGGTAGTGATTTCACCAAGAACACATACTCACACATTTACTTGTGACTAGAGAGATTTGTGACTATTTTGATTGAATCATATCGATCTCTTATCTTTGTTGAGTTGTGTTGTTTATTTATCAACTAATATATGGGTTCAACATTTGGTATCAGAGCCAAAGAATCAAGATTATTGGATTGAAAAGTGTTTTTAGAAAAGTTGACTGTGTGAAAAAATCGATGTTGAGATCTAGTGTGTTTTTAGGCTAAAAATCATTTGATTAAGTGCGTTTACTGTTATAGAACATCATCAGATTGCCTCATTGCATTTAAAAATACTAATCAATTGGTATTTTGAAGATTTATTGAAGTTTTGTTAGCATTTGATTTTGAGCATAAAAGTTGTTTTTAACCATTGATTTCGATTGGGGTTCGTTCATAGTATGTTTGTGGATGCATTGTGTGATTTTTACATTGTGTTTTAATACTTTGATGCGTTTCTGGACTAAAAATCGAAGTACAGGGTCGTACGTATGAAGAACTCGCTAGTTCTTTGAAGAACTCGCAAAATCTCTAAATTCGTAGAGCTCTTTGTTTTTATTAAGTTTAGATTTCGCTGGTTATTGTGTCACGAAAACCTCTGAATTCGCAAAGTTCTTATATACGAAAGTTGGGATTCGCATGATATTTGGAACTTTGAAAATTTGATTAAGTGTACGTTTCGCAAATACCTTGGTTGCGAAAATCAAAGAACTTGCAGATCATTGGCTTGCGAATCCTCTGAGATTCTCAAGTGGTGCTTACAAATCCTTGATTCCTTAGATTCTAAATTTTTCCCCAAGTACAGGATTCGCAGGTTACTAAAATTGTGTATCCATTCAGGTTGCGAAAGTCATTCTGCGAAAGTTGAAAAGAAAAGGCCAAAATTGTCTAAGTTCAGGATTCACAAATCTATAGTCTATGAATTCTGCTTGCGAAAGTGTGTGTGCGAAAGTTAATGCCTTTTGAATTTCTCTGTCTAAAACTCGCAAGAACCTAAAAGTGATTTTCTCATTGTTGTTTGCGAATTGTGAGAACTTGGATCTTGATTTTTTTTTCAAGTATAGAACTCGCAAGTCTATACTCTGCGAATTCTACCTGTGAAAGTTTGTTTTCTAAAATTATTCTAAGGAAAGGATTCGCTAGGTACTTCTTTGCGAATGCTTAAGGTCTCGCAGGATTGTTGATTGCGAATTTCTAAGTTTTGCAGAAAACCAAGTTGCGAATTTCACTTGTCTGCGAATTCTACTCTTTTTGCTTGCAAATTTTGAAGTGTTTTCCTTCTTTTGCGAATCTCTTTGTGGTTCTTATTGTTAGCGATTTCTACACTTGAGTATTTTTAGAAATTTATCTTTCTGGAAATTTTTTAGTGTAGATTTTACCCAATTCTTAATTGATTCAAAGATCTTATTAGTTGATTTAAATTGTACAGATAAGTTTGCTTACTAATCCATCTGCTAGAGATGCCATACACAGATGAGAAAGGAAATCTGGTGCTTACAAACAGAGATTGTGCTTTAGCGTACATGCTAGAGATTCTAGCACTGGAAGCTGATAATAAAGATCTGAAGATTCAGAACTCATCTCTTCTTGATCAAATTAATAGATTGAAAGATGATAAAGATTTAAAGAAATACTTTGTTTGCTCAGAATGTATTTCTAACTCAAAGATTAATTTTGCAGGAATTATTGAGTCGAAAGAAAAGGAGATTTTAAATCTACAAGCTAAGCTGAAAAGATATGAAAGTCTTAATTCTAGCTCAAGTTGGTCAAAGAAGGAATCAATGCAAAGAGAGCTAGATGAACTTAGAATAAGCGCAAACATCTCAAGTGAAACATGTGAAGGGCTGAAAAAAATGAATTCTCAAATATTTGTTGAAAGAAATTCTTTGAAAGACAAAGTCTTCAGTCTTGAGGTTGAGATTAATATGATGAAAGAAAAAGCAACTCAAGACAGAGACAACACAAAAGCCCAAGATGAAGAAAAGAAAAGTGAGAAAGAAAGAAAATAATTTGCTAAGAAGTTTTCTGAATTCTCCAGAAAAGCATTTGAAGAGAAGAAATCAGTGGAGCTTAAGTGTGTAAAGCTTTCTCAACAAGTGAGAGATTTCGAGAAAGTTATCATTCTTGAAAGAAATAAATTTGAGAAAGAAAAGAAGAAGATAGTTGAGAAAAATAGTTTATAGAAAGATTTTACTAAAGAAAAGAAAGTATTTGAGACTGAGATTGCTAAGCTGACAAGAAAGTTATCTGAGCTGTCAACAAACATCTTGAAGGAGAAGAATCCAAAATCTGAGTTTCATAAGAAGTTTGATCTGATGACAAAGGAAAGAAATTGTTTGTCATCAAAGATAAAAGAACTTGAAGATATCATGTTCAAGGTGAAGTTGAAGTTGACTGAGTCAAAGACTCCAGAATCAATTGTTCAATCACCAAGAGATAATCAAGTTGATTCAGAATGCTCATTCAAAACAGCTTCAAGTTCACGTTTTTCAAATGTTTCTAATAATCCTCTATTTGATTCAGATGATCGTCTTACTTCTAAATCTAAAGATCATATTCGTCCTTCTAACCTATTCTTTGATAAAAATGTTGATGGTTCAGGTAATATAAAGAAGGATAAGTCTCAGAAGAAAAGATTTTGGAGAACGAAAGATCAGAAAGATCAGAAAGATAATGAAAAGTGGATCTGGATAGTGAAAGGTTCCTCTGAGGAGAAGAAGGAACAAGAATCATTTGTGCATACATCAAATGCTAAAAGGATCTATGCTCCTAAAGGTAAAACTTTTGGCAAACCTGATCTGGTTTACACTATCAATCAATTAATCAAGTTAGCACAGAAGAAAATTAGTTGTTCATATTGTGGTACAAATGATTTTGTAAGAAAAGATTATGTGAATAACTGGTATAGTTCTTACTTTATCTCTCCTTATAGAACTGCAACTAACAAACCAGGACCCAAATACCAGTGGGTACCAAAAGCTAAATCTGTGTTGCAGACACCCAAGGTTTAAGGGGGAGAAAGAACATTCACTTCTAAGTACAACAACTTAGGACTCGATCTTCAATGACAAGAATGATGACTTCTATACAAAGCAGTCTAGGACTCGTACTTCAGAGAAAGAACTATGGCTCTTGGATAAAACAGTTCAAGACTCGTTCCTCAATGTTTTAGAACTATGGCTTCTGGTCATATCAGATCAGGACCCGCACTTAATTGCCAAAAGAGTTGGCTTATGATCACATCTGATTAGAACCCACACTTCAATGATTTTCTTCTAAAAGGATGCTTTAAAGCTCACATCATTCTAGAAGTTTTTGCGTTGAGGGGGTGCTTAACTGTCATATAATTTTGTTTTTAGGGGGAGAAATGTTGAAACTTTAATAGTTATATCTGTTAGAAAGAAAAGATATGCGCGTTGATATTGTCATATTTTTCTGATGAGTTGACTTTTCACAGGTTATAGGGGGAGAACCTGAGTTGTTGTCACAGAACTCAATAGATAATATCTTTAGGGGGGGTTAAGGATATCATACTCAAGGTATATCTTTCTAATCCTTAGACTCCATGACATCAACTGACCATGTGTTTCCAATGACCAATACTTGTGTACTTGTCATTTCTTTATACTTTACCAAAGTATTTTTACACACACTGGTCAGTACACTCATTTTCTTGACTTTGTGATTACCACATCTCAAAAGATAAATCTTTCGATGGTAATCCTCCCATTTGAAATTTCACTGTTTGTTTGAAAATCAGACATCATTTCATTTTTCCTGAGCTTTCATTGCCAATACGTTTACACACTGTTTGTGTGAACATCTTACATCTTTGATCTCTCCAAATCATTGTACTTCATGCTTATTTGTGCTCCATTGTGCTTTCATGTACAAACGACTGTTGAACAACATGTTCTCTTCGGAGAATCAGGGATTCAGTCGACCTTATCAGAACTTCCATGGATTCACACTAACCAGTGTTTCCTACCCCGGAAGTAATCCTGAGTGATTGAGGGGAGAGGGGTTCGTTAACAGTAGAGTTGGGGAAAGTGTTGAGTTAAACTGCAAATGAGAGTTTGGATAAAAGTGAGCTAAATTGATTTAAAAGAAAGAGGGTGAGAGATCAGAGTAAAGGAAACCTAAACTCTGCACCACATATTTTCTGAGTCGGGCATCCACACATAATCTATTGTTTCATAGTCTTTGGTGAACAATATTGAAACATGCACCTAGCCCATGCCACCTCTTGAATACCACCCCACCAACCACTCATCTTCTTCTCAACAAGAAGATGTTTCATATTTCAACGGGGAAGCAACACATACTCTATCTGATTATCACTCGGATAACTCGAATATTGAACAAGAAGGAAAGTTGCCCCACTTCGACCCTTTTCTCATGCACATTGAGTCCATGTATAATTTGTTGTTGTCTCAACAAGTTTACACACTTTGAGCCATAGTTAATAAGCAATCATCTATGCTTAATTCTTTCATACACATGCACGAGCACACATAAATCTGTTTTCTGTCAGAACATTCATAGCTAACCATGTGAAGATTAAGATGATGAGAGAGATGAAGAATTGAGGAGGGGATTTTTGATCAAGATGGCAAGTTGGTGGATTTTTGTGAAGATTTGTGGATGACCATGGGTCGAATATCCTTCCTTTGAACCAAAATTCTTGGACAAGTTACATTTGATATTTTGGATGTGGCCTTGGGCCGATTTGTTTGATTTGATGGGCCATGGGCCGAATTTATGGTGGGAAAAACAACTATTTTTATGTTTTAATGTTAGTTGTAATTTTTAAGCCCTTTAGGGGCATTTTGGTCATCTTGCCCATCCATTTTGTGTATAAATAGATGGGTGAGGTTAAGGTTGGAAGTAAGTCTTCCAAAAGGAGAAATCCCTTAACTAGGATTTCTTTTTCTTCCCTTCTATTTCTTCATTTTTTAGAGAAATCGGTGTGAATACAAGAAAAAATTATCTTAGTAGTATTGAGCAAGTTTGAATTCAAGTTGAAGTAATCCTCAAGTTTCTTCTTCCCATCTCGTTACTTGTTTTCCTTTCCTTAACGAATTCTCTCGCTCTCCCTTTCTAGTTTTTCTCAATTCATGCAATTTACTTTCTTGCATTTTACATTCCGCAATTTAATTTCTCGTCATTTACTTTGCGCAATTTACTTTCTCACACTTAATTCTAGTCATTTAATTTATTATCTTTTATAATTCATGTCTTTAACTTTTTGTCGTTTATTTACATCATTACTTGCACAACAAGTTTCCTTTCCTAAATTCTAGTTCTCACTCTTTAATTCATGCACTTTCAATCACTGCTCTTCAGCATTACAAGCATTTACATTTTCTCAAGTTATGTCGGGCTAAGCACCTTAGCTTGGGGTGTAAAGTGAAGTTACCATTAAAACCTATAAAAAGGTAAAAATGTGTTTTGAATGTAGCATTAATTTCCGAGTCATTTAAATCAAGATTATATTTTATGTGAAGATTACACGTAAACAATTGACAACTTTTAACACGTATGAAAACTTTTTTAAGTGACATAAAATATCGATCTTGAGATACCAAAGGCATGTGTGATCCCAGATTTCAAGCAATCATGACAATTAAGAACAAACACAATAAGAATCTAGAGAGAGAAATAGTCACAAGTCTGCGTAGTCATATATCTCACATAGAAATATTACAGACAAGAATGACACAAAAGCTTACAAGACTTAATGACATGAGTTACACAAAACAAGACAAGAAAGACTTATATAGGGTCAAACAAAGCCTTGACCTTTACACAAGTTTACATTGAAAAGTCAAACACATAATGACAAACTAACTAAGCAAATTGACTCAAAACATGATCTAACAATCTCCCCCTTTTTGATTAATTTGCTAGTCTTCAACTGGTCCATTTCTTCATGCAAGTTCTCCTTATACCCATGTAACCTTAAAACCTTCTGATGGCTAGTCTGAATCTGATTCTGTCTTTGATAGCATCAATAACATTCTCTGTCCAAATCCTTTGAATCCTGGGCATATGATCATTCTCAGCAAGTCTTTGTTTTTCGCTTTCTTCATGCTTGGCTTGCAACTTCTCAACAACATCTTTCAAAGTACCGTCTAAATACTTAGGAATTTCAGCTGCTCTCATAAACCTTTTCTTCTTCTCGTCAACATTCTCATACACAACTCCAAGTTCTGGCTTTCTGAGAACTGTGTAGAGAGGAGTTTCTTCAAGAAGAGGATGAGTCATATCCGGTGCAAGCAAATTAATTCTCTTCTGATTGCTCTTAATACCTAGCTGAAAATCATAGCAGTAGGTAGCATAGATATGTCTTTTGATGAACCTCTTGATAGTGTCTAGAGCATACACTACTTCTGGATATCTTCTGGTCCTTCTTTTGAACTCATGATACATAAACTCAATAACTCTGAAGTTCAGGTTTACAAAGTCAGCTTCATTGAAGATATAAGTCTTCAAATCCTTCCTTTGAACAGTAAATTCAGGATACCAGATCTTTTGATATCTCTTCAACATAACTTTGTCAACTTGCATAATTTCTTCTCTGCTTCTAACTTCTTTACAGGTTCTTCCAATCACTTGAAGCATCATGACATACTCTTGCTGAAACTCAGGTGATTTATCTTGAATCCCCAAGATTTGGACTTGATCTATCTGCCTGATGTAACTTACAAAAATCTTAACACCTTCTTCAAGATAAGGAACTAGGGGTGAGCATCGGCACCGAAAATACGGTACCGGTACCGATTATATTTTTCGGTTCGGTACTCGGTACTTATAATGTCGTTGATTCGGGATTCGAGAAATTCGGGATTCGGGATTCGATACTCGGTACTAATACCGAACCGTCCCGGTAAGACCAAAGGTCATTTTAATTACTTTCGGTACCATGCTCACCCCTATGTAAAATCATCAATCTATGCATGCTACTATAAAGGGTTAGCTAATTTAGGCTCAAACAACACAAAGAGTCAAGTGACTCAAGTCAGACTCACCATAAAGTTTAGGCTCATCGTGAACATTGTTCGTGAGCTCCAAGAGGCTTGATTTATATTTAAATGCATTCTCAAATGTGTGGAATTGTGGATAATTTAGTTAAACGACCATATTTGAGATTTTAATATGACTTTCTGAAGAAAAAAAAAGCAACAAGCTTTGAATGTATATGATGTTAAACATATCATCTATGATGTAATGATTTTGAGATATTCGGGAAATTCGGGACGAATACCGAATGCCCGGTACCGGTACCGTATATGATTACTCGGTTCGGTATTCGGTACCACCTTTAGACCATATTCGGGATTCGGGAAAATCGGTACCGGTACCGGTCGGTACCGGTCCGTTACCATACTCACCCCTATAAGGAACTCTTAAAGAATTTCTGATCCTTTTGATTTTTTCCAAGGTAGGACCAAACTCATCATAGCCTGTATAAGGAGTAGAACCCACAATAGCAGTACCTGAAGGACCTGCTTCTGGTTCTGGAACAATAGGCTTATGTAGCGGCTCTCTCACAAACTCTGGTTGATTCACAGAACTCTCTGGCTTTCTCTGATAAGGCAGTTCTTCTTCAACATTTCCATCTGAATCCAGATTAACATTTTGTTCAGCAACATCAACTTGACTTGCATTAGCTTCAGGAAATTCAAACTCACTCAAGGATGGAACAGTTGGAATAGCAGTAGTACTTGGCTCGTGCACTTGCTCATGAACAGGACTAAGATGAAGATCATCTGGAGTACTTTGAGTAAACATTGCATTCAAAGATTCAGTATCTCTGTCTTCAAATAGATCATCAAGTACACTTTCTCCATAAGCTGGTATCTCCTCAGCTCTTTTGATAATCTCAGTTACATCCAACACTTCATCATCTGAGCCTATGTCAACAAAATTATTCTTTACTTCCTCCTCCTTTATCTTCTAGTACATTTCATACTTTGCATCAACTTCATCATCATCATTCTCCAGAATAATGACATTAGCATTTGGCAATCCTGTACTCTTCATTATCTCCTACCTAGTTGCAATCTTAGGCTTTTCAACCCTTGATTCAACTCTTTCATCAATGTAAAAAACTAATTACATTTGATCATTCTACTCAATACCATGATCAACTCCTTCTTCAACATTTTCAGCACTACTTCCAGCTCTTTCCTCAACCAGAACAACATCACCTGATTCATCAGTTGTTTGTTTCTCCCTATTCTCCCCCTCATGATCATTATCAGGATCATGATCATGCTTTTCTGTAGAAACAATTGCTTGGGCTTTACAAGAAGTTTGCACAACCTTTTTAAGATCAGATAGAGCAAACAAAATGTCAGATTTAAAAGAATTAAACTCCGATGCACTAACCAAATCTGCTAGTTTCACAGATTGTGGCGGTTGTTTTTCATGGTGGGATTGCAGAAGGTTAAGAAGATCTGCATTTTGCTGGTTATCCGGAGCTTGTGCTAATAATTTGGCAAATAGCAATGACTTTAGCTCATCAATGGATAAGTCAGCAGGCTGGGTATTTAGAAGTGACTGGGATTTTGGAGTAGGTTCAGGTTTGAATATCGGATCTTTCCCTTTCAATAGACGTTTAACTCCGTTTATCTCCTCCTCAAATTTCTGGTACATCCTGGTTTCAACAACCTTTAAGGCGTTGTCGAGAGATTCCTTAGACACAAAGTTTGGGTTAATAACTCCGGAATCACGTAGATTATCCGTTTGCATGACAGTTGTAGAATCAAATGCATGGCCTGTGTTCATTGTTGGCAATGATGTGTCAATGATAGGACTTCCATCCGGTCCTTGTAGTCCGGATTGCGGATCTACTCTGGATGTTCCGATCGGGTCACTAAGACAACCGATGGTAGCTGTTTCAAACAGTGTCCTAGGAATAATGATAGGCAATTCTAATGGTACTAGACTCAACTGTGCATTCAAAGAAGTCGAGAACGAGGGTTGTTGTTCTCTTTATTCAATACCTTGAATCTCCGAGCGAGAAACCGGTAGATTGTGAGCTAAATCCCCGTGTGAAGATGAAACTATTTCTTGTTGAGAAGAAATAGAGTGGGTGGCTGAGGTGTGCGATTGCATAAGTGGGCTACTTATGTCTTTTTCAACACCTGCACGCAACAAATGCGGCGAAGTGGTAGATTTGGCTGCCCTTTGTGATAGGTAGGTTCGTTTATACACATGTTCTCCATGTTCTTTTACTACATTATCACTCTATTTTTCAACATTTTCAACTAATACTCCCTCAGTTCTCCTTATGTCCCCGACAACATCAGTAAGAATAGTGTCAACATGAACTTGTTCTTCCACTTCCATGGCATCAGCACCATAGAATGGTTCAAACACATTAGTTTTGTCATCAATTTGATCATCAGCTTGTTCCTCAGATTGGATATTAACTTGTGCTTCAGAATGAATATCAGCACCACCATCATGATCATCATTGTCATTATCATCAGAAGTACAATTACCAACTGTTTTAGTCTCAGTTTCCTCATCATCTTTTGAAGTTGTATCACTTGTAGCAGATGGAACTTCACTTGATTCACTTTCATTACCTGGCAGCTCTACTTGATCTAGTTCTTTGTCAGATGCTTGACCTTCATCAGTAGGAGGTGTCACTGAACGTCGGGTAATCACCTGTGACCTTGATGCCTCCTGTCTTGGTCTTCGACCCCCTCCAGAGCCCCTCTCGGTATTTTTCCTCTTCTATCCCTGTTTCTGTACACCCGTAGTATCAGAAACCCTTACCGACTCCGCTCTCCTATGGTTTAAGCCTTGGGTAGGGCTAACCGGTCCTGGTTGTCCCATAGACTCTCTATAGTCTACTATACTATCACACTCTGGATCAGCATAATCTAATAGACATTCTGGCACAGGCATAGTAAAAGTGAAAGTTCTCTTTTGCTTCATCAAATACCTCATCTCACTTACCGGTGCAAGTGGATGATTGATCCTTATAGGAATCTGACAGTTACTTCTCAGCATGCTTCGGATAATTAAAGACATTAACCTCTGGTAAGGAATGTAATTTGAAGCTTTAGAAGTCTTCTTTGCAATAACCTTCTCATAGAGCTCAGTCCAGAAGATAGATGCATAGTCTATGTGAAGATCTTGGACTATGGAGTAGAACAACTTGAGGATGTGGATGCTGGCATTATCAGTTCCATATATCTTGGCAGTCAGACACCGGTTGATGACAGATAACAGGGTATAGTAGAACGATGGCAAGTTGTTCTTCTTAAAGTGATTGACTTGAGTCAGTTGGACAATGTACCCCATGTCTGTTATTCCTTTGAAGACCTCTGTGTCTGATGGAATTTCATCATAGGATGTTTTGCCTTCTCTTCCAGTCTCAGAAGGTAGACTCAGAATGAATCTTAGTCTGGCAAGAGTTAGAACTGATGTGAAGTGATCAATCTCCAACTTGAAGATTGGAATCATCTCTCCTTGTTCCTTTGTATGGCTAAACCTTATAGTCTTCCAGGCTTGTTGGAAATATAGTTTAGGAACTACAGCTTGAGCAGTTAGAGCATTCCTGAGAGGATGATTTCTTAGAATATCCAGTACTAGTGGATCAATCTTGATGCTGAACTAAAGATGATGCTTATTTGGTTGTTGTGGCTTCATCTCAGATGGTGATATAAGAAACAGATCAGGATTGGCATTTTGAGGAATTTAGAAATCTGATCTGGATGATGGCATAGGAAATTGCTCAGACGCCTCATGTGGTGAGTTCTCATCCATCTGTACATGTTGATCTACTGATTTTTCAACCATTAGTACTGAAAAAGATTAACAGTTTTGGACAGGGCCAAATGGTTAGTGAAAAATGAAGTTTTAGCCTTGAAAAACCATTTTGAAAAACTGCTAAGTGTAGAATTCACATGACAGGGGTATGCAAATTCCTCACTTAGGAACTAAAACCAAAGACAAGAATTCGTATGAACCTATATATGAATTCTTTACTTAGAAGAATTTAACAATACAAAGCACAGAATTCGTATGGACAAGGATACGAATTGTGGACTTAGAAAAGATTTTACAATGAAATTCAGAATTCGTATGGAACCATTATCAACAAGAATTTGCATGAACCTTCAAAAATTCAAAAATAAAGATTTCTTGAAAACAATTTCTTAGTGTTGAACAAGAACATCAAGAACATCTTCAAATATTCATACAAACCCAGATTACTAGAATTTCAATTTTGAATTTTAACCCAAAATTTTGAATCTAGTGTGATCGATTTGTTGTTAGAAACAACTTTAATCAATCAACTTTGAGATTAACACAAATATCGACCTTAAATTTTGATTATCCATCATCATGAATATACCAAGAACAGTTGATAAGTTCAAATTTAAAAACAAATCCCAAAATTAGTGATTTAGGTTAAAATATATGGTCATTAGGATTCGATGATATCCTATTAATGATTCTTTTCAGTTCATATCAACAAATAAAACTTAGTCAAGATTCAAATTTGTTCAAAAGTTCAAAAGTCAGTTGAAGTTCTTGAAGATGAACAATCCATGAATTCGATTCCAACTCTAATCCAGTAAGGGTATCCTGCAAAGAATAATGAAAAAAAATACAATATACAATCACAAAAATACAATCAAAAGAACAAAAATTACACCTTTAATCAAGAAACAAGAAGAAATTCGAAGAAGAATCTAGAAGTCGCAGATGAGGGTTTAAGGGTTTGTGCTTTGAAAGATTTCGTATACTCAAAGATTTACGAAAAGTGAGGATTTCGTAGAAAACCACCTATATAAACTCTGGAATGATCAAGACATGTGGCACGATTTTTTTGGACCTCACACTTTTCGCATATGACATGGATACGGAATTGTCTATGAAGAAATTAGACAATGTGTGTGAGAATTCGCATGACACAATATGCGAATTATGTGTGAAAAGGAAGAATTCATATGGTAGTGTGATGAGAATTCCTCACTTTTCGCATATAGGCACATGCGAAAAGTTGGATTTCGTATAACACTCACATGCGAATTCCAACAATTCATCTAAAATACTCATGCGAATTCTAGAGATTTTGCATGATAGTGTTATGCGAATTCTGGAGTTAGCAACTTTTTCAACCTTTTTGAAAAACATTTTAAACATGGAAATTTGCTATTTTAGGAAACTTTTCAAAATTTGCCAAAAATAGAAACTTTCCTTAAATGGAAATTTTTCAAAAACATTTACACACACTATCACACTTACAACCCTTTTTGAAGATTTATCTGTATGAAGCTCCCCCTTGACTTGATATATGTTTTTTTTTCTGTATCTTGACTTGACTTTGTTCTTTCTTGATGTACCTTGATGTGTTTCCTTGCTGGCTCCCCCTTGACATGATATGGATCTTTCTTGATGTATGGATATGCTCTCCCTTCATATCTGCATACATATACAAATAAGAAATAGGGATATGGCTCATTGTAGATTATGTGATCAATAAACAAAATTGTTCTTGATAATTTGTGTTTGATTAGTATTGCTTGAAATTTGGGATCACACAAACCAACAATCAGAATATTGACGAGTCACAAAATCATTTTGACGAAAAATGGAAGACTGAATAATCTACGGATATAATTAGATCAATTGCTTTATTGTATAAGTCTTGTAAGAAGTTACAAGGTTTGATTTATGAGAAGCAACATCACCAAGTACATCAAAAACAGTAAGAGTAAACCTATTACAATCTGTATCAGAAAATGATTTTGTCAACTCTTCAATCTTCTTCTTAGGTCACCATTCAAGCTTTGCCTTAGACCTTTTATTTCAAATCTGAAACATAAAATTTAGATTTGTAAGAACCATGAGATTTGAGAGTTTGTGTTTTCTTATGCTAACCCGTGTTGGTCCATTTCTGTGAGCGTCTTTTTGTTTGCTTCTTACCTTTAGCATAATAGGTACTCACAAGAACTGATTCATCAACTTTAGTTGACGATTCACCTTTTTCAAACACACTAGGTAAATCATTAGTATTGATAACAAAATCAGAATGATCTGGAAGTTTAGCATTGAAATCAAATTTCTCAACACTTTCATCAAAACATCCATCAGGATTTAAAAAAATCAATTTCATCCTCAAATAAGTCATCATCATCATCATCAAAATTTGGTGCCTTGGAAGAATTTGGAAAGATAAAATCATTAAACTCTTTAGAACACTTCTTTTGATAAGATTTTTGATTAAAATCTGAAGGTTTAGAATTAGCAAAAACATTGCCCATGAAAACTTTACAAGATGATGCATCTGAATCAGTGGAGTTGTTTTCACTAACTCTTTCTGATTCGGACTTATCATATGTAACTGCAGATTTAAAATCAATGTTCATCATAACAGTTGAAAACATAATTTTCTCAAGATCAACCAAAATTCTTTGTTCTACTAAGGTGTTCTCAAGCTCAGAAATTTTACTTTCCAAGATGAGTGAAGGAACATAAATCTTGGCTTCAACTGGTTTTGCCTCCATCTCCTCAGTAGAGTAACTTTGAAAATAGTCATTTGATAAAAAATTTGGTTGTTTAGAAAGGTACAATCTTTCAGCTTGTCATAGCAAAATGGTAGTTGCATTTTGGTTGTGTTTTTCCTATTCTCATTTTCTTTAGCTTCCACCTAATCAGATGATTTGGTGACAAATTTAGGTTTTAAATGTGGACACTTGTTAGCCACTTGTAGAAAATCAAAGTTATATAAAGCTGGTTGTTTTCTAATATTTTTATTTAAATAATAAGGGTTATCATATCCAATACCCCAATTATCCTTAAAAGATGTAAATTCCTTTGGCTTGTTTAGATGAATGGTTTGATCTGTTTGACCTCTAGCATAAAGTTTGGCTTCCAAACCATTTATCTTTTTAAGCATAGTTTTATTTTCAAACTACAACTTATTATGTGTCACAACAAACTCTTGCTTCTCAAGTTCACACTTATTGAACTTAGAAACTGCTTCAGAAATTTGACTTTCAAAACAAGCTTTTTGAGTTTCAAAATTAATAGCAGCTTTGTTCATAGAGTCAATCAAGTTTTTGTTCCCAACAATTTCCTTGTTGAGATAAAAAATTGTGCTTTTTCGCAACTCCGTCTTTTTCCTTTTTAAGCTTCGCTTGTAGGTCTTGAAGCTCGACCATCATGGTTTCCACTTTTGTTAAAAATTCAGATTCAGAAAAATTGTTTACCTCTTCAGAAGTCTCATCATTCGTCTCATCATATTTGACTTCCTTTCCCATCAAGAACATGTGGGTTGTTTCTTCTTTCTCGCTCTCAGAATTAGAAAAATCCAACTAGTGATCATCCTTGGCCATTAATGCTTTACCTGCTTATTTCTGCTTTGCCAGAAGCATCTTGTTCTTATAATAATCAGAATTATTGACTTTCGGCTTCCGACAGTCTTTCACAAAATGACCGATCTTACATAATTGTAACAATTGATTGGTTCTTCCACCTTCTTTGACTCATATCTGTTAACATATTTTCTCTCTTCCGGCTTCCTCTCCTCAAACTTCTTTCCTTCTATCCGTTCCTTATGCTCATAGTTTCTCGATCCTGATGAGTACCTTTGGCTTTTGGAACTCGACTTCTTATAGAAATTCTTCTGAAAGGCTCGGGTTAACAAGATCATGGCTTGCTTGAGATTCTCACCATCATCAGAATCAGAATTATCACTATCAGAAGCATCATAACTTGTCACTATAACTTTCTTCTTTTTCTTCTTATCTTTCTTCTCTTTCTCTTTTTTTTTTTTTGTCAACAACCAAAGCAACTTGGTCAAGAACTGGCTTCTCACTCTTTTTCTTCTCTCCTTTTTTCTCTTCAACTTCCTCCTCATTTTGCCTTAGTGTCTCATATACTTCATGTAATGGGATGTCACTTAGATCTTTCCTTTGTTTCATCCTCTGTGTGTGTTTCTTCCATTCTGGCTAAAGAATGCTTAGAAATTTGACGTTGTTCTCAATCTGCTTCTTTTTTACTTTATTCTTGGCCAGTTCATTCAGCAAAGACACAAATCTCTCATATGTCTGCTCTAAGCTTTCATTATCCTTGGCTTTGAATTCCTCATAACTGTTGATGCAGTTAGTCACTTTCATCTGATTTCCAACTTTTGAACCCATCATCATCTTTTTCAGTTGATCCCACATTTTCTTGGTTGTGGCTTTGTAGCTATCAATCTTGATATATATTTCATTCGGTATGCTTTGAAGAAGTAGTGACCTTGCCTGCTTATCCGCCTTATATCTCTTCTTTTGCTCAGTAGAATAACTTGACAAATCAACAACAATCTCTTTAGTTTTGGGCTCTCGGGGCTCCGTACCATCTCCGCTGTTAGAACTCTCATTTTCCTCATCCGTTACAATTGTTGTAACTGGTTACATAAGACCCTCATCAATAAACTGTTTGATGAATTCTCCATTTTCGTGTCGATCTATGAAATCCATAAACCTATCTTTCCACTGCTCATATTCCCCTTTAAACAAGACTGGTGGTTTGACATCTGTTCCGATAGAAAGAGCATCCCTTGAAGTCATCTTGATGTATGCACTGATCTTTAAACACAAAATCAAAAAAATTCAGCAAATTTCTGAAAATCAGTCAGAAAATGACTAAGTATTGAATTCTCACACTAAAGAGTTTACTTTTCGCACAATACTGAAGTTAGCTTTTCGCAGACCAAATTACCAAGAATTCACAGAGAACAATGTGCAAAATCCAAATTTTTGCATGTAGAGGTGTGCGAAAACTTAGCTTTTCACACGAGGAGATGTGAGAATTCTAGACTTAACAAAAATCCACAAGATTCACTTTTCGCAACATAATATTGTGCGAAATCAGTACTTAGAAAAATTTCGAAGCTCTTCAATGTGCAAATTCTAGAGCTTTTCGCATGTCAAAGAATAGAACATAAGCTTTTCGCATCCAATACCTTGCGAATTCTGCACTTTTCACACAAAGGGGCGTGCGAAATCTAGCTTTTCGCATGTAACGTCGTGTGAAATCCTAACTTTTCATTTCACAGACGATGCGAAATATTTACTTAACAATCTTCAATCACGAAGTGCCATGCGAAATCCTCAAGAACATGCGAAATTCTTGGATCTTGCGAATTCTTGAAATGTTCGACTACAAAACATAGTAATCAGCCCAAAATTAATCTAATCTCCTGAATTAGGTTCTGAAACTTCACCAATTTACCCTCGTACACTATTAGAACATATTAAAAGCATCAACAAGTAAACTAAACAAGTTGACTTTCGCTTGACATTGACTTTCCACTTATAGAATATTTGACTTTGACTTTGCTTGAGGGTTGACTTGAGCTTTGACTTTTAATTCCTATGATCTTAGATCCAACATGTTTGTGCACTAACAAAATGTGATTCCAGTTTCAAGCTCTCAAACACAGATTAATCAACACATATTTGTAGAAATCATTATATTGATTGAACAATGATTTCTCTCTCAATACAGATAGCCATATACCTATTTTCTCTCCCTAGATCACAAATCTCTCTAAGTGTATGTATGTGTGTGTGCCTAATGGTTTACAAGACACAAGGTATTTATACCCAATCAACTGTTGTTGACTTTACAACCCAAGACAAGATAAGGAAAGTCAAATACATTGACTTTACAAGATTCTAAAAACAACTTTACAACATTTACAATTCTAACCCTTTTAATCTTGAATTCAACATTCTTGGCTCAACAGAACCGAATTGTTGACACAAGCTACTGCTATGTTACAATGCTCTTATTGTCATAATAGTTCATTCTCTTTGAAACCAAAGTTTTCTAAGCAAAGAAAACTTGATCAGTTTGTGAGGAAGAAAATTCCTAATCAGTCCTCTGTTAAATAGAAAGCTGAAATTTTTTCTGTTAAGAAAAAGAAAAATAATGTTTTAAAAATGGACAAGACGTGAAATTTGTGTGGAAGTGGATTTCAAAGTCTAGAATTAAAGCACAAGTTTCATCAAAAGAGCCAAAATTTGAATGGAAATCAAAGGGTCATCAACTGATTTGAAGAAGTTAAAGGATATTAACAAGAAATGACCCATATTCATATGGGTACCTAAGTCGAAGTGACTATTTCTTGCAGGCTTGTCATGTGTGGATCATAGATTCAGGTGCATCAAGGCACATGACAGCACATAAGCACCTATTGTTCGATTATGTAGAACATTATGCAGGTTTAGTCAGCTTCGGGAATAACATGAAAGGATACGTTAGAGACATACGGAAACTATGTATCGTTAGAGACATATGTATCGATGCGGATTTCTTATACACCTCTTAGAAACTAAGTACAAAATTTGTATGGCATCTTTACGCATCGAGAGACATACGGAAAGTAGGAATTCGTTAGAGACATACGTATCGATGCGGATTTCTTGTACACCTCTCAGAAACTAAGTACATAATTCGTATAGGAGCTTTACGCATGGAGAGACATATGGAAAGTAGGAATTCGTATGGAGAGGGATGCGGAAAGATTGGATTCCGTATGTAGCAGCATGCAAAACTGAGAAATCCTTATGAAGCACCATGCGAATTCCTTTGAAATCTGATGTATCATACGAATTCCTTTTCAGTGACTTGCGAATTCCTCTACCATGCGAATTCTTTACAAACACAGTACAATAGCATGTGCAAATTCCAGCATCATGCGAGTTCTTGGTCAAGTAGTATGGGTGTTCTTCAGTTCATCATACGAGTTCTTCAAATAAACCTTGCGATTTTGATCATTTAGCTTTCGAATTCTTGAGTTACTCCAGATTTGAATTCATTTACTCTCAATTTGAAAACTGGAAAATATATTGGCTTGTAGTCCGTACTGATGAATATTGTGAATTTCATCTTCTTCTCGATCTGAAACTTTACTGTCCAAATGTGAGACCTGCAAATATTTCAGAAACAAAATGTTGTTAAGACTTGATATTTACAATCAAAATATGTATTAAAAACAAAAAGTGTGAAGGATTAAACATGTAAAACGGATCAGACACATCAAAATCACTGAAATGATCAAGAACAAATCAAAAATTCTAGAACTCAACATTTTAGGTTTTGATCAAATTCGTTAAAATTCTTCTCAATCTTTGAACAAAAACAAACGAAAATGATTTTAATATCAAAAACAAAATCAAACAATACACATTTTCATCAAATCATCATGAATTTGACAAAATCAAGAATTTCAGAAACAGATCACACAGAAATTAAAAAAAAATCCGTGATTTCTTCAGATCTTGATGAAATTTTGACAAATCGGTGCACAAATCTTTCTCCTAAGCTCTGATACCAATTGATAGGTCCACACAAACAAGATTCAATCACAAATCTAACATTTATTTCATAGATCTTGAAATTATCTCTCTACAAAATGTTTCTCTCTCTACAATTCCTCTCTCTAAGTATATGACAATATCAAAGAGTTTCTTCTAACCTTCTTACCTAATGATTAAAGACAAAAACCTATTTATACTCTCTAATTACAAAGACAAGTAAAACTAACTACTTTGACTAAACAAGACTAAAGTTATTTTGACAAACTTTGACTTTACAAACAATTACAAACAAATACAACTTTAACCTTTCAATCTTGAATACAATATTTGACTCAACACCATCATTGACACAGGCACTAGCCCATGACAACTCTTGCATTAAGCCACACCAGCTACTCATATTTTTTCTTAAAAAGAAGATGTTTCAATTTGATTGGGGAAGCAACACAAAATCTATCTCATCTTCATTTGGAAGATGTGGATATTGAAAAAGAAGGAAAGTTACCCCACCTACGAATTTCGATCATGCACAATTGAGTTCGTGTATTACTATTGTTGTCTCAATGGTTTAGACATTTTGAGCCTATTATAAAGCATTCATGTTTAAATTCTTTCATACCCAAGCACGAACACACAGAAATTTTGTTTTTCTGTCGGAACGTTCATAGAATTACCTTGTGTTATTCAATGATTGAATGGAAGACCTGGGGAGTGATCATCAATAAAACTCCTTGTACAGTACATTTGTTGTACTAAGTGGCTTCGTGCTGCTTACGTGCATCTTAATTGATTCATTTGTTGATTCTGGTTTTTCACTCTTATTTGTCTGCATTTGAAAAGATTAGGATGAATATATTATGAATTGACGGATGGTTCAGATGTCCGTTTGGAAAGATCAAATACTGAAAGAGGTCAAAGATTGGGTACATGACATTTCTTGATGAAGTTTTGATGATTTATATACTCTACATCATCAAAAAAGGGGAGAAAATCAAGAAATGGATAAGAAGTTATGGGAGAGATTCAAGAAATGAGAGAGTCAAGAAATGGATTATGGGGGAGAAGATACAGAATGAGGAGATATGTCAAGATTTCAAAAAGTTTGATGAAATTTGCTAAAAAATTCTTTGAAGATTGTTTGCTAAAGCAAAGTGAGCTAAAGCTGGAGATAATTTCTTTTTTCTGAAGACTGAAAGTGATGATCATAAAACTTGGGGGAGATTGTTAAAATTCTTGAAGAAGTTAATAACAGACTTTGGGGGTGAATACTGCAAATCTGAAGAGTTTCCAAAGAAAGAAAGAGAGTGTTACAGACTTTGAAGATGATCAGTGTTATTTCCACAAAAGAGGGGAGATTGATTCTAAGAAGAAGATTTCCTGTATTCATGCTAAAGGGGGGAGATTGATTTTGCTAAATATCATACAGGAAGGAAGAGATTGTTCGTTGTCATCAAATTTCTTTTTGAAGATGATCTTGAATCCAAAGGGGGAGATTGTTAGTGCACAAATATGTTGGATCCAAGATCATGGGATTAAAGTCAAAGCCCAAGTCAAAGCCTCTCATTGCAAAGTCAAAGTCAAGCTTCTATAATTGGAAGGTCAACAAAGTCAAAGTGTGTTAGTTTAGCTTGTTGTTGTTTCCTTTGTAATTAGTCTTAGGTATAAATAGTTTCCTTCATGTAATTTGTCATTAGGAATCATAACTGCAAATATTTTAGAGAGAGAAATATTGAGAGAGAAATATTGTAATACGTTTGATTTGAATCAATGACATATGGCTATTGAAATGAAAATCGATTGTTCATCTTGATTGATTGTATACTTTTGGGACACACACATTCGTTGCCTCTGATGCACATACTCGAGACATCCCAAGTAGTTCAGAGCTGCTAGTGAGGAAAAGCACAGATTCTGCGAGTCTAGACCACCCACAGAGTCCACTCATCGATGCACAAATGATTGCCTCTGAATCATCACTTGAAAAGATCGATGAGAGAACACTCGTAGAATCATCTCCCTTTGGAGATATTCGAGGATCGGGTGGAAAACCTAGAGAGCCTAATGCAAACACAAGCTCTCTAGGTGCCAAGGGTGAACCGACACAACACGGACCATGTGTTGGTTTCGAGGATAACCCCTTTGCACCCGTCACTAAGGATGAATTCAAGGCCTTTGCTGACGCGGTGTTCACTGTCCTGAGCGAGTTGAAAAGCTTGGTCACTGGCACTGCAGACAAAGCCAGGCACTTTGAGGAAATTGAGGATCTGAAGAAGGCCATAACTCATAACTCTTTACCATTCAGAAGCTCGCAAAAGCCTCTGCCGTAAGCGCCACAAAATAAGACATCAAAAGTCTAGCGAAGGCAATGGAGGCAAACACAGAGGCTCTGGGGTACCTGGGCGAAATAGTAATAGAAGAAGCCCCCACCGCTAAATCTCAGGCCTCAACCTCTGAAGCAATAAATATGGCGGCTTTGAGAGAATAAATTAAGGACATGGTTTGCAGTACCATGGTCCCTCTACCACCATCCACTTCTCAACCGCAGCAGCCTACAGAAGTCAGCTATCCTTTCACTCTGACCACCAAAGCAGAGTTGCATAAGATGGGTGAAAAACTGATGCAAGAGGTCTACAAAATCGGAGAAGGTGTCGTTTCTAAGGGCGAAGATGTATCCAAAGAACTCAAACGCACTGTCGTCCTTATGAAGTTTCATACCGACTACGGGGTAAACAAAGCCACAATGGTTGCACATGATGTTGTCGCATTCATTGAACATCATGCAAAAACAAACCTCTGCAAGAAGCGAAAATCCAGGAAGGAACCCTCCACTTGCCAAGATGAGGCAGATATACAGAGGAGGAAGCACGATGACCAAGGGCCAGATGGGCCTGGTCCTTCAGGCGATCATGAGGGGGAGACTCTGCCAGCCTTGTCTGAAATACCATTAGCTGCAGAACACCTGAAGCAAGTGCCCATGAGCTTAGAGACCAATCCAAGCAAGAAGCAACATACTTCCTCTGCAGCTCATACTCCCAAAATCCAAAGTGTCCAAGTTCCAAGAGCCACACATGTACAGAAGCCTACTATTACAAAGGTCCTCAGGAACACACCTTCGACTAAAGATAAAGGGAAAGTCGTAGCTACAGAGGTTCTGAAGCCAAAGTCCAAGCCTCTACCTAATACTGAAAAGCTCATGAAGAGTGCATTTGACTCTTTCGTGATGCCTAAATCCGAGGAATATGACTGGGCCTTCGACCTACAACCTATGTCAAACCTACCAACCTTAGATCTTCTAGGAAAACCCTCCAAGAATCGAGTAGCAGAGATCATCAATGAGAAAACCAATTCCACCCTCTCCACCAAAGAAGGATCTGGAAGAGTTGTCTATAAGTACTTATACAGCCAAGGAGTCAATGATCCACTACGAGCGCCTACACTCTATGAAGAGATAATTTCAGAGGAGACCAGAAGGTTCTACAAGGAAAAGGCTCAACCCGAAGCGAAGGTGTTCTCCATGGAAAACATTACACAGGTTCTGGGGATCAAACAACTGCACACCAAGTGTAGGAACTTTTGTTACCACCAATACATTGTGCGGAGAGAAGATGGGTCGAAGATGACGTTTACAAATGCTGACTTGAGAAACCTTCACCCCTACGATCTCATAGAGCTCTTTACATGGACAGAGGAAAAGTTCGACTGGAGGCAGGAAAATCAGAGTGCATACTTAATCATCAAGAAAGTCATGAGGGAGAAGTTGTTGTACTACAGTCTAGTCGACTTTCAAGTCGCTCTGGACTTGGAAGTTAAAAGGGTAAATCTGACAGCACCCAATGAGACTGCCCTACGTCTGTCGACCTCATACCAAACTCCATCATCATCAATCCAAAATTTGGCTATGTATACCTGAACCCACAAGGCGAAAAGAAGATCTTCTTGGTTATCGAGAGCCAAAAATATTCCACTCAGTCTCTGTTGTACTTCCAAGAAGAAATCAAGAAGCATAGAGGCACTCCACTCGTTAACCCTGAGGTCGCCAATCAACTTTTGGAAAACATAGATGCGACCATCAGATTCTGAAATTCGTCTGCCTTCTTCTACAGAGGGATGAAGAAGGACGGAGGATTTGGAAAGAAGATAAACGATTTTCCAGACGCCAAAATATTGGCTTTGAAGTTATGTAATCTTTAACATCCCATACGAGCTATATTCGCTTAAACACATATAGAGCAACTAAGTAAACTTTACAGCAAAATAGTACTAGTAATTGAAAACCATACATTAAGGTACATATATATACAATCCCAAAAGTAACTATTCATAAAATAAGGTTATCCGGTAAGTCAGTCTTCAAAATATCCACTCTTGGTCTCTCAACCCGGATATTCCCCAAGTCTGTCTCTAGAACCTGCCACAAAATAACAAACATGGCTGAGCAATAACTCAGTGAACAAATCAATGAAATCAACAATAAACAATATAGGGTAAGTACAAATTATGTAACACCCTGAATTCTGGAAATAACAACTTATTTAAAATTTTCTAAATACATCAATAAACGAATCATCTACAACTATAACACTGGCCATGTGCCATTATGAACGTACCATACATGATCATCCTTGCGACCCTCGACAATTTCCCGTTTCTAGCAACCCGATCAACTCCAAGATATCTTATCTTAAGGCATCTAATGTGCAACTTCACTTTCAATCACCTACAAATACGCTAGTTTGAGTCTAGGCATCCAAAATCAATACCTAAATTTCTCAAACTTAAGCTCTGATACCAACTTGTAACACCCTGAATTCTGGAAATAGCAACTTATTTAAAATTTTCTAAATACATCAATAAACGAATCATCTACAACCATAAATTTAGATTCGACTACAATACACGTATACCCTCCTATACATACGGACTATAAAGGACGGGTGCTACACATACCCATGCATAGTCACTATCTCCATAATGCGGAAGACTTCACCGAGTACTTGCTTTCGGATCTAGCTAAGGCTTTACTCTTCATAGGGTTGCTAAAACCAACTCCCAACCTTGAGACCTGATGCACATGCCGACAAATAAAAAGGTTAGGCTTGACGCGTAGTGAGCTCAAGAGTTTTCAACATATATAAAGTAATAGTTTAAAAGAAAGAATGCGGTTAAAATTATAGTCCTTCAATATGATACGTTTTACATATGAAAACGACTCTTTTCCAATAATATGCATTTTATACAAAGAACACCAATTTGGACATTTTCCAAACCAAACCACTACAAAGATGATGATACCCATGGTAAGCCGCCCATTCATAATTTAGCTTTAACCTAAAACTCACTCAAAGCGTAAATATAAATTGAACTCTCCATTTATGAAGGTACGGTTAAACCTTATATCCCAAAACACCCAAACCACTGGTGGGGCATAATACTCAACCCATAAATCAAGGGTAAAACCCAATTACACAAAACGTCACCGAAAATTTGGATAATAAAACTCAATACCCAAAATCAACACCTTTCGGTGACGGGGGATTCCCGATTCCATAAAATGTGACGGTCCACAAAGTAAGCCCATTTTATGTTGTTATGACTAGTCATATAAACAAAAGTACACACACGGGATGTCAGGCTCAGTAGCTTTAAACGTACACCCACGGAAACTCGAGTTCAACCCCGTCGGGTTCCTACGTCGAGCTCCTCATCCAATATCGCAATACTTGAGCACGAAGGACTTATACCTCATCCGGTACCTTAACGTTCAGCACGAAGGACTTACATCTCATCCGATACCTAATGTGCCTCATCCAATATCGCAACCAAGGCTCTAAGTCGAGCTACCAAAACTGGACAATTGTCCAAAGACTCCAATCAAATAAAAATACCAAGCCGCAGGCTTAGCAACCCATTGACCCATTGATAAATGTAATAAAAATACGATAAACGCCCTCGACCAACGAATATGAAAACACAACGACTAAAAGTAAGATTAGTTCAAACATTAGTTGAGACAACCCATTTTCCAAATGAACTTATACCCTTATATTTTTCCAAATGTCTAATAACACAAAAATATGCATTTTCCAACTTTAACTGCTGATAAGAATGAAAATCATAAAATGAGACTATAACCATTCTTTCAAGTACCTCGCATAAATGTGCAATTAATACTTTATAAAACATTCCATTTCATGAATGATGCATAGAACCCGACAAACATTTAAAAGTTTATTTCTTTGACCAAAGATCTATTTATGCAATAAGACCTCAAAACACATTCATTTGTGACAAATATATTAAATGCCTAAAAATCCCAAATGTAGGTATTATACAAAGTTTGTAAAGTTGAATACTTCAAATAATCAAAGATTAGCAAATAACCCAACATTTGATAATTTCATGTAGAACACATAAACATTTTAAAATAGACATTTTGGCATGTACAACGTTTTTACAAATCAACTTGAACTCACCTTGCTAGATTTAGGCTACATCTAGATTTCACCCAACAAGCTCTTTTGAAGGCCGCTTGAATCCTCAAGCCGAAAACTTCCAAAACCTAGATCCATACAAATCCAAACCATAAATACCCATACATAATCATATAGAAACATTTCCCCAACCTTTACATACTAAAATCCTCAACAATATCAAAACCCTAGTTTTCCAAAACCATCAAACCGAGATTTGAGATACCAAACACTAAGAAACCGCTAATGGAGCATTTATAACATTATTTCAAGGAAGCTTACCATTAGAGATGACGAGACTTTCCGAGAACACCCAATCCAACTCTTCAACCCGAGCTTCCAACCGATGAACTTGATGAGGAAGATGAAAATGGAGGTTTTGTGGTTCAAGATTCCAACTAGTCAGATGGTGAGTAGTCATGTGGCTTGGGGAGGGAAAACCCCCCAAAATAGGTTAGGGTTCGGTTTTGGGGTTTAGGAGAGAAAAGGGGAGAAGATAGAAATGAGAAATGAGAAATGAGAAGAAATGGTGAGAATTCGGACATTTTAATGCCCTGGCACCCGCTCGCGATAGTGCCCCGCGACCTTGACATGGTCACTGTAGCAGGGGTACAATCGCCCCACTTGTACCGCAAGGGGTGGAGTCCCCGACGACTATGCCACGCAATTGTGCCCTTTGGCACAGTCGCCGGGCATTGTCGCCCCACTTTCTCCGAACTCCGAAAATCCAACTTTTTCGATGCTAGAGTCCTCGATACCCTAAGGGACTTTAAACGAAGTTTTCCCAACAAACCCCCACCATCTATGAATTTCGAAAATGTCTGGGTGACCTTTACTTATCGAAAATCCGGGGTCTTACAATGCTCCCAACCTTGGAATGATTTCGTCCTCGAAATCTAAGTTCCCATGAAATCTTGTCCGTAGAAGGATTTCCCTTAACCCTTCTTCCAGCACCTCTATCATGCCATTTGTACTGATACACACACCAACTGCCCCTCATGGGCACATTACACTCATGATCGAGCGAACATTTAACTCACCCAAGTAACTTTTACCCACAACGTTACGGTCGTCTCCCAACCTTGGGTGACAATTACTACCTCCAGGTAGTTTATGACTTCAACTCCTCACCGACCAATTTCCTTCGAATCTACACAGTTCACAATCCAAAGTTAAAGGTCGTAACCAAACTCCCTTGAACCATCAAATTCCTACCAATCCACTCCTAATATTGGTATGGATGTCCTCCCAAGGCGCACCAATGCGTCCCTTAGGCAATCGGTTAGCCCAAATTTGGCTAATGTTTAACTTCTTTCCAAACCTAACATCGCAACATTCCCATAATAAAATCTTTACCACCACAGGAATGCTTAAACACATCGGTACTTGCTCATCATCACCTAATCTTCTTTCAAATTTCATCGCTGGGAGTTCAATATTTTTCAATAATCCAACCGGGTTGCATCCAAACTTTTCCAGATCCAAAGACTTTACGAAAACAAGTTGACACCTAGGACTAAACGATGACCTTGACAATGTGGACATCCCGTCCCACAATTCCATCCCAGACGGATTGTCGTACTAAGGTTGACACTTAACTGAGAGCTAAGATTCCAAGTCTTTCATTTCTAACAGACAGATCACCAAAATTTCCTTAAATCGCGGAACCCACTAAGACGGTACACCATCAACATAAACCATGATGTCACACCGACGAGCAATTCACCCAAACGAACCCAAACTAACCGCAGATAGTCACCTAATACCTTACCCCGCATGATTACCGAAGTATAAAATCACCCCTTAAGTAACTAGAAAACTTAAATCTACTATTTCCATAATACAAGCGCGCACAGATTCCAAAACTCCACGCCCAAAATATCAAGGCTGACCGCGAGTCGGATCATCCGACGCTTCAAATCCCAAGGACTTCCTTAATCCCTAATTACAACTCCTTTTTCTACAGGGGTTTAAATCTATAGGCCTAATGAGTTCAAGATTTTTCGACCAATATGCCAAATTGCAAATTATAAAACTTTCAAATACACAAGCGATTAAGCGATTAGATGTGCGGTAAAATACACTACCGTTCAACCGATAGGTTTCAAAATTAATCAACAACACAGGGCGTAATAAACTATTTCTAAAACTCATCGATTCAACACTTACGTTAATAAAGGCAATAATAAAATAGGCGCAACAATTTACATTGAAGGCGTGAAAATAGGTTCTTGCACCACACCACGTGCAATAAAAGGGTTTGTAAAACTCCAAAAGAGAACTCACAATTTTATCTTAAAAAATTTTGCCCCTTTAACCAAAAGACGTTGCGGCGCAAAAGTCGTAATATTAGACATCATAAAACCCAACTGGACTTTCATAAAACTCAATAACGCTAAAATCAACGGTGTCAAAATTTCATTTCCCAACATAACTAAAAACGTAATATGACAATAAATCCAAAGCGTCAAATTCTAACTCACAACGTAAAATAAACTGACCCTTTTCAACAAAACTTTCGTGAGACTCGACGCCCAAAAGTTCATAAATTTACACGCAATAAAATTGAAACCCACGCAACTCAAAGTACACTCACGCACCCAAAACATCGTAAAACAATAATCCATAAAATTCAACGCGATTCGTACAGGCCAAAATTCCCAAGAAAATTTTGACTCAAAACAGTGGTTTAACTCTTCCTTCAAAACCTTAACATACGTAGAGGAGATCCAATGTCAAGGTTAAGAATTCTACAGTCACTTACCCAATACCACATGTGGCATTAAAACACGGATCTTACGATGTCCAAAAATAGCGTTAACACAAAACAGGGACGGGGAGATCTTTTTCATAAAAAAAATTGTAGTAACTTGCAACAAACAATTCCATACATGCTTAAGCTCACCATTTAAAAATCTAATGAGTGCTAAATGTTTTACCAAGACTTCAAAGTATGACACACTTTATACTTCGAATACATGAGAAACGATTGATGCAAACTTATTTTAGAAATAAATTTCGTGCATGAACTGGTCGGCACTCAGCATCTCAGGACTGCACTCCTCCATTTTCCGACATACTATTGCCATCCGGATACATCAAACATCTTAGAGTCACGAACTCACTAATTTGGTTAACTTACAATTTCTCCTCGAAATAAAATTGGTCTAACGAACTTATAGTTCTAATCCAAACAATAATTCTAACTCAAGATGATCAACTTACTGCACTCAACGTAATTAACTATCACTTCGACGTAACATCGCTATATACATCAACCTTTCCATAGATTACCCGCTTAGAAACTTCCTCACTACCTCAACGGTCATCCTACTAAGGCAGTTCAAGTATACACATGTGATATGTAGGTTCACCATAACACTGGCCAGGTGCCATTATGAACGTACCATACATGATCATCCTTGCGACCCTCGACAATTTCCCGTTTCTAGCAACCCGATCAACTCCAAGATATCTTATCTTAAGGCATCTAATGTGCAACTTCACTTTCAATCACCTACAAATACGCTAGTTTGAGTCTAGGCATCCAAAATCAATACCTAAATTTCTCAAACTTAAGCTCTGATACCAACTTGTAACACCCTGAATTCTGGAAATAGCAACTTATTTAAAATTTTCTGAATACATCAATAAACGAATCATCTACAACCATAAATTTAGATTCGACTACAATACACGTATACCCTCCTATACATACGGACTACAAAGGACGGGTGCTACACATACCCGTACATAGTCACTATCTCCATAATGCGGAAGACTTCACCGAGTACTTACTTTCGGATCTAGCTAAGGCTTTACTCTTCATAGGGTTGCTAAAACCAACTCCCAACCTTGAGACCTGATGCACATGCCGACAAATAAAAAGGTTAGGCTTGACGCGTAGTGAGCTCAAGAGTTTTCAACATATATAAAGTAATAGTTTAAAAGAAAGAATGCGGTTAAAATTATAGTCTTTCAATATGATACGTTTTACATATGAAAACGACTCTTTTCCAATAATATGCATTTTAGACAAAGAACACCAATTTGGACATTTTCCAAACCAAACCACTACAAAGATGATGATACCCATGGTAAGCCACCCATTCATAATTTAGCTTTAACCTAAAACTCACTCAAAGCGTAAATATAAATTGAACCTCCATTTATGAAGGTACGGTTAAACCTTATATCCCAAAACACCCAAAACACTGGTGGGACATAATACTCAACCCATAAATCAAGGGTAAAACCCAATTACACAAAACGTCACCGAAAATTTGGATAATAAAACTCAATACCCAAAATCAACACCTTTCAGTGACGGGGGATTCCCGATTCTATAAAATGTGACGGTCCACAAAGTAAGCCTATTTTATGTTGTTATGACTAGTCATATAAACAAAAGTACACACAAGGGATGTGAGGCTCAGTGGCTTTAAATGTACACCCACGGAAACTCGAGTTCAACCTCGTCGGGTTCCTACGCCGAGCTCCTCATCCAATATCGTAATACTTGAGCACAAAGGACTTATACCTCATCCGTTTCCTTAACGTGCAGCACGAAGGACTTACATCTCATCCGATACCTAACGTGCCTCATGCAATATCGCAACCAAGGCTCTAAGTCGAGCTACCAAAACTGGACAATTGTCCAAAGACTCCAATCAAATAAAAATACCAAGCCGCAGGCTTAGCAACCCATTGACCCATTGATAAATGTAATAAAAATACGATAAACGCCCTCGACCAACGGATATGCAAACACAACGACTAAAAGTAAGATTAGTTCAAACATTAGTTGAGACAACCCATTTTCTAAATGAACTTATACCCTTATATTTTTCCAAATGTCTCATAACACAAAAATATGCATTTTACTGCTGATAAGAATGAAAATCATAAAATGAGACTATAACCATTCTTTCAAGTACCTCGCATAAATGTGCAATTAATACTTTATAAAACATTTCATTTCATGAATGATGCATAAAACCCGACAAACATTTAAAAGTTTATTTCTTTGACCAAAGATCTATTTATGCAATAAGACCTCAAAACACATTTATTTGTGACACATATATTAAATGCCCAAAAATCCCAAATGTAGGTATTATACAAAGTTTGTAAAGTTGAATACTTCAAATAATCAAAGATTAGCAAATAACCCAACATTTGATAATTTCATGTAGAACACATAAACATTTTAAAATAGACATTTTGGCATGTACACCGTTTTCACAAATCAATTTGAACTCACCTTGCTAGATTTAGGCTAAATCTAGATTTCACCCAACAAGCTCTTTTGAAGGCCGCTTGAATCCTCAAGCCGAAAACTTCCAAAACCTAGATCCATACAAATCCAAACCATAAATACCCATACATAATCATATAGAAACATTTCCCCAACCATTACATACTAAAATCCTCAAGAATATCAAAACCCTAGTTTTCCAAAACCATCAAACCGAGATTTGAGATACCAAACACTAAGAAACCGCTAATGGAGCATTTATAACATTATTTCAAGGAAGCTTACCATTAGAGATGACGAGACTTTCCGAGAACACCCAATCCAACTCTTCAACCCGAGCTTCCAACCGATGAACTTGATGAGGAAGATGAAAATGGAGGTTTTGTCGTTCAAGATTCCAACTAGTTAGATGGTGAGTAGTCATGTGGTTTGGGGAAGGAAAAACCCCCAAAATAGGTTAGGGTTCGGTTTTGGGGTTTAGGAGAGAAAATGGGAGAAGATAGAAATGAGAAATGAGAAGAAATGGTGAGAATTCGGACATTTTAATGACCTGGCACCCGCTCGCGATAGTGCCCCGAGACCTTGACATGGTCACTGTCGCAGGGGCACAATCGCCCCACTTGTACCGTAAGGGGTGGAGTCCCCGGGACTATGCCACGCGATTGTGCCCTTTGGCACAATCGCCGGGCACTGTCGCCCCACTTCCCCCGAACTCCGAAAATCCGAATTTTTCGATGCTAGAGTCCTTGATACCCTAAGGGACTTTAAATGAAGTTTTCCCACAAGTCTTGACTTTGAACTTTCTTCAGGACTTTGAAATTGATTTGAAATTGAACTTTGTAAATTTCTCCCCCTTTTTGATGATTGTGAACATCATGATCATCAAAACTCTTCAATTTCAACACAGTCTTTGATCTTCCCCTTTGTAAGAAACTAACAATCTCCCCTTTTTATGGTAAATTTGACATTCTCCGCCCTTTGATTTGAGTATCTGAATCATGAACTATATATACTCAGATCTTTTGAAATTCAGATATAATGAACGTTGTAACCCTGATTCAACAGATGAAACAGTTAGTATGCCTGTAAGTAGCACGGAGCCACTTTGTACAACGGATGTACATTGGAAAGGAGCTTTTGTGATGTTCACTCCTCCAGGGCATCCATTCAATCATCGAAAAACCACGAAGGAATTTCTATGAATGTTATGACAAGAAAACTCATTCCTTGTGTGTACGTGAAAGTATAGAATGATTGAAGCTACTTAGCTTTTTCAGGCTCAAATTATGTAAACTGTTGAGACAGCAACAGATATTACACGGACTCAATGTGCATGAAAGAGGTACGAAGATGGGGCAACTTTCCTTCTTTTTCAATATCTAAATCTTCCGAGTGAAGACTAGATAGCAGATATGCTGCGTCCCCAAAGAAAAATTGAAACATTTCTTTGTTAAGAAAGAAACGAGTGGTTGGTGGGGTAATTGCAAGAGTTGGCATGGGCTCACTACCTTTTTCAATGATGGTCGCCAAAGAATGTGAAACAATCAGAAGATGTGGCTGCCCGACTCAGAAAGTGGTTAGTGCAGAGTTTTGATATTCTTTTAACTCTGATCTCACACCCTCTTTCTTTTTAACATTAAAGCTCACTTCTAACCAAACTCTCTTTTCCATTTTTCCGCTCCACACAATGAGAAAAACTCAATCGGATGAGTTATCTCCCCCACTCTTTGATTTATGACCCCTCACCCCTCAATCACTCAAGGATAACTTCCTTGGTAGGAAACACTGGCTAACGTGAATCCACGGAAGTTTTGTTTAAGCTCTCACACGAATATCATGTAAATCCTAAAAAGAATAGTTGCTCAACAGTTTAACTTGAACAGTTAAGCACAAAATATATGAAAACATTGTCAAAATGTATGCTCATGAGATTTGAGCAATTGAACTTTGAAGATTTCTCAAAACAAAAATATTGAATGAATGAAATGAAATCAAGAGAATTGTTTTGAGAATTTGACAATATGTATCAATCAGATCAAATGAAATGGTTAGGGTATCAAAGAATTGGATATTTTGTTTATATGAACGAATATAAACAATTTAGCAATGAACGCTCAAGTTGAAATGATGAATGATGCTCAACAACATTTGAAAGCAAACGGGAGTATTACCATCGAAAAATTTGTTCGTTATGAGACATGGTAATAACAAATACAAATGAAGTACTGAACCAGTGTGTGTGAATACTTTACAGTATATAGACAAGATAATACACAAGTATTGATCTTTGGAAACACACGGTCAGTTAAACATTAAAGCTCAAAATTGAAAAACATTTAAAATCTCACTTCTAAATTCATAAAACCTTTTGAGAATCAGAAGTGGTTTGAACATTTCAGAAACCGTTTTTCATGCTTTAAAGTTGTTGGTCTTCTTTCAAACAATCAGAGATCTAAGATCAGAAGATACTTACATTTAAGCTCCCCCTCAAATCATGATAAAATGATTTAGGTCTATTAAGATCCCCCTGGATATTTACAAAATATCCTTATCTGAATATGGAAGAACGGGTCCTGATCTGTCATGTGATCAGAAGCCACAATCCTTTACATTAAAGTTTGGGTTTTGAACTGTTTTGTTCAAAAGCCATTGTTCTTTAAACTTTGAAGAACGAGTCCTATACTGTTTTGTCTAGAAGTCAAAATATTTTAACTTTGAAGTCCGGGTCTTGAACTGAATTATTCAAGAGCCATTGTTCCTACTCCCCCTAGACCGGTGGTACCTGCAAAACATATTTGACAGGTTTTGGTACCCACTGGTATTTGGGTCCTGGTATGTTAGATTTAGGAATCCACTTCTCATTAGATTTATATCTTTTAAATCCAGAATTCTAAGAAGTAATTCTGTAAGAATCGTACCAGTTATGAGCAGTTTCTTTCTGAACGAAGTCATTCTCTCCACATTAAGAACAACAGATTTTCTTCTGAGCAATCCTGATCAAATGATTAGTCGAGTAAAACATATCAGAATTACCAAAAGATTTACCTTTATGTGTTCTGTTCTTTTTGGCTTTGGATGTGGAATTGAATGCTTTGTCCTTCATCTTCTCATCATCTGAAGAACTCTTCACTCTCCAGATCATCTGATTTTTCTTTGAATTCTTTCCAAGAGATTTAACGTAAAAATTTGCTGAACCATCAACATATTTGTCATAGAATAAATTAGATGGTCTGATCTGACTTGATTTGACAATGATTGGTTTGACACTTTTTTTTTGAAAACATTTTTGTCATGAATAGAACTTGAAGTTGTTTTGAAAGAACAGACTGATTCTGTTGAGTTATCAACAGGTGATTGACTAATCACATCAGCTGAAACTTTATCTGACATTTCAACGTTTGCAGCTTCCAAGTCTTTTATCTTTCCGGATAAAATGTTTCTTTCAGAAGTTAGTGTGTCAAACTTTTGTTTCAAATCAGATTTGGCCTTCTGTTCTTTTTGCACATCTGATGATAGAACAGTTATTTTGGATGTGAGCTTTGATATCTCAGATTCAAAATGTGAACGTTCAAGCTCAAAATCCTTTTGTAAGTTCTTGGTTTTATCAGAAATTTCATTGATGATCCCAACATTTCTCTTTTCATATTTCTTCTTTTCAATCTCCAAAGACTTTTTGTTTTCTTGAAAAGCTTTTCTTTCTTTCTCAAGTAAGTCTTGTAGAATAAAGATCTGTATGGGAAATTCAGAATTTTTATCTTCAATAACTTTTCTTTCTTTGGCAAAAGTGTCTCTTTCAGTGATTATTATCTTTTCGAATTAAGACACTTGCTTAGAAAGTTTTTAAACATCTCAGCTCTAAATCCTTTTTCTCTTGTAAAGTTTTCTTGGAAAGTTCAGATGTCTGTTGAGTTGAAAATGTCTCCAGTTTTGATTTTTTTTATCTGCTTGGATGCTTTTTGACAGTTCAGCATTCTGTATCTCCAAGGCAGATATCTTCTCTTCAAAAGCCTTAAACTTGTTTTGAAGCTTAACTGATTCATCTTGCAATTCTGATGATTTTTGTTCAGTCGTCTTCAGTTGGCTTTGAAGTTTTGCAATTATTGACTCTTTAACCTTGATTGCTTTCTCAAGAGACTGAATGGCATATTCTTTTATTTTAATCATATTCTCTCCATCTTTAATTTATGTCTCTTTTTCTCTAATTTCCTTCTCTCTAGCCTTGATGATACCTGTATAATCAGATTGAGCATGATTAGCACACTTTACACAATCAGAAGATTTATCAGAATTTGGCAATTTTGAATTAAACTCCTGAATTTGTTTGATAAAGGTTGCATTCTGAATTCTCAGTTTGTCTCGTTCAGTCTCTATAATAGGTATCTCAGGCATGTATACGACTACCATATCTCTTGCTAATAGTACAGTATTCCCTTTATCATCAGTCTTTGGCATTTTGAATGATTAGCTTGAATGAATGATCGTTCCCAAACAATTCAGAAATTTTGACTGAAAGTCAAAAACAGATCACCACTTGAAAAATAATTTTTCAGAAAAAAAAATTCAACTCTGAAACTCGCAAAACACTAAAACTTGCAGATGCTTGGAACTCGCAGGCTGCTTCGAACACAAACGTGCAGATTTAATGAACTATGAAACACGCAGATCGTTGTTCACAAAGAAACTCGCAGATCGAAACGTGCGCGTTTAGAGAACTCGCAGATGCCCACTTGCGCTTTTTTATTGAACTCGCAAGCTAAATGGATCACCAAACTTGCAGAACACTACTTAGCGCAAATCACTATTCATGAAATTTCGCGCTAACAAGCATTTGCGCGTTTTGGTTTCGCGCAAAACACTACTTGCGCGTTTTACAGTTCGCGCAAAACACGACTAGCGCATTTGAAGTTCTTTGCGCGTTTCTTACCTTTGCGCGTTTTGTTATGAACTCGCAGGCAGAAGCTTGCATGTTTCAAGAACTCGCAGACTGAAGTTTGCGCATTTGATGATGAACTCGCAGAAGACGTTTGCGCGTTCTTCAGAATCTTTGTGTGTTCTCCAGTCACTTGTGCGTTCTTCACTTGATGAACCTTGCATGTTTTTCCAATCTAGCGCGTTTTACACTCTGTCGTTCAAGATTGATCCAAAATTCGAATATCCTGCAAAATTCATTTTCAAACTTGTACCAACATGATCGAAAATTAATTTTAAACACATTTTTAAGCAACAAGAATGTCTAAAAACTTGAATTACAGTGCGATTCAATGAAAAATACAAACCCTGTGTTCGTGAAACATAAGATCCAAGAAAATCGAAAATTACATCAAACAAATGATCAATTCGTGTTTGTGTGTGAATACAAAGTGTTTTCTAACACTAATCGATCACAACTATTACAGTTTTACACACGAATTTCAACAAATCACTGAAAAGTAAATCAAACAGTGACTTTTCAAGAAACACATGTTCTTGAAAAAAAAATTCCAGAATATCATCCAAAACTAATTATCTAATCCTTCTGAAATTGTTTGGTCTCGCTCTGATACCAATTGAAATTGTATTCCCAATCTATCAAGCAATCTCAAATCAAGATTTGACAATGTTTATTCTAGAGAGAGAGTAGAGAGAGAAAGTTCATTAGTCATTGATCTAACAATATTGAGTACAATGCATCTTGTTCTTAGTTACAATATTACTAACAACACAAGCTATTTATACCAAGATATGAACCCACAAGCTTAAACCTACAAACATTAAGATTGACTTTGCTAACTTTGACTTATCTAGACTTTGACATTGTTGACTTTTTTTTAGAGAGAGAAAGTTCTTCTTAATCAAATTAATAAATTGAAAGAAAACTATAAAGTTTCAGAGAAAAGTTCTATTTGCTCAGATTGCATTTCTAACTCCAAAATTAATTTTGCAGGATCATTGAATCAAAAGAGAAAGAGATTTCTAATCTTCAAACCAAGTTGAAGAAATCTGAAGAGGAATCCAAATTTTTGAAAGCAAGTAATGAAAATTCTACATGGTCCAAGAAAGAGTTGATGCAAAAAGATCTTGATGATCTCAGACGAAGAGCAAACATTGATAGAGAAATTTATAATGGACTAAGAAAGATAAATTCACAAATCTTCTCTGAAAGAGACAATTTGAGAGATAAAATCTTTAGTCTTGAGGTTGAAATAAACATGATGAAAGAGAAAGCAACCTAAGAGAAAGACATCACAAGAACTCAAGAAGAATTAAAGAAGATTGATATAAAAAGAAAGGATTTGGAAAGAGATAATGCTGAGCTTCAAAAGAAGATGACTAAACTGAAAGAACAGATATCTGAAGATGAAAAGAAGTCAAAGAAAGAAAGAGAAGAGTTTGAAAGAGAAAGAAAAGCTTATGCTCAAAAGTTTTCTGACTTCTCAAGAAAGTCTTTTGAAGAGAAGAAGTTGATTGAACTCAAATGTACAAAACTTTCTCAACAAGTTTCAGACTTTGAGAAAGTTATCATCTTGGAGAGAGAGAAATTTGAAAAAGAGAAGAAGAAAGTTGAACAACAGAATGTTGGATTCTTCAAAGAAATATCTGAACAAAGAATATCAGTAGAGAAAGACTTTGAGGAAGAAAGAAAAGTGTTTGAGGATGAGATAAAGAAGCTGACAAGAAAATTATCTGAGTTATCATCAACTATTCTAAAAGAGAAAAAGACAAAGTCTGAATTGCACAAGAAGTTTGATCTACTCTCAAAGGAAAGAAACAGTTTGTCATTAGAGATCAAAGAACTTGAAGAGATTATGTTCAAGGTGAAGTTGACTGAGCAAAAGACGCCAGAATCAATTTTTCAATCACCGAGAGATGATCCAGCTGCATCAGAATGTTCATTTAAATCAGCTGCAAGTTCAATTTTTACAAATGTTTCTAATAATCCTTTGTTTGATGCAAATGATAATCATACTTCTGAACATAAAGAACATATTCGTCCTTCTAACATTTTCTATGACAAATCTATTGATGGTTCAGGTAACATCAAAACGAACAAGTCTCAGCAGAAAATGGTTTGGAGAAGGAAAGATGAGAAAGACAAAGAAAAGTAGATTTGGAGAGTAAAAGGATCCGCAGATGTGAAGAAGGATCAAAAATCATCCGCATCCACATCAAAAGCTAAGAAGAACAGAGCTCATAAAGGTAAATCTTTTCGTAAACATGATATGTTTTATTCTGCTAATCATTTTATCAAGTTGGCTCAAAAGAAGATTTGTTGTTCTTACTGTGGAGAAAATGATTTTGTTCAAAGAGGCTCTGCTCATCACTGGTATGGAACTTACAGAATTACTTCTCAGAATAATGTAGTTAAAAGATTCTAATCTATTGAGAAGTGGATTCCTAAATCTAATCAACCAGGACCCAAATACCAATGGGTACCAAAGCCTGTCAAAACTGTTTTGAAGGAACCACAAGTTTAGGGGGAACAAGAGCTATGACTTCTAGAAAAAGTAGTCTAGAACTCGTACCTCAGAGATCAAGTAGACTTCTGAATACAACAGTTCAGAACTCATACTTCAACGAATAATGGTTTCTGATTACAATAGATCAGGACCCGATCTTCAATGTCAAGATGAATGACTTCTGAGTAAACCAGCTCAGGACTCAGACTTCAATGTCAAATGACTGTACTCCGACACATAAAAGATGATCAATCTTAAAGGGGGAATACATATTATTGCTTCTAATAAATTTGTGAATGCAAATTTTCAGGGGGAGTTTGACTTATGATTTTACTTCAATCCTAGTAATTCAGAACTCCGTTTAATGTTTAAGGATTATGCAAATGTTAAGGAGGAGATTATATGTTTTATCTTTTTACTGATATATTTTCTGATTTTTCAGGAGGAGTTTAAATGATAAATATTCTCACCGGAGAAATTTGTAATAATGGCTTCAGAATATCTCAGTTCATAACCCGCTTTCAACTGTTTTTCTTCTAAGAATGCTGATCAGATAACATCTTTCTAAGAAGTTTTTATTGTTGATTCGTAGGGGAGTTTATGAAATTTTAATTGTTATATCTTTAAGGTGGAGTAGAGAAAAGTTAATTACACTTTGATTGTCATAATTTTCTAATAAGTTGACTTTTTACAAATACATAGGGGGGTATCTGAGGTTTTTGTCAAGGATGCTTAAAAAGATAATATTCATTTTAGGGGGAGTTGAGAATTTCTACGCTAAAGGTATATTTTTTGAATCTCAAACTCTACCATACTTTGAAAGAAGAACAACTTTCAAGAGTGAAAATTGTTATTCTTAAATGTTCAAACCACTTCGTGTTCTCAAAATAGTTTATGAATTTTGAAGTGTGATTTTAAATAATTTTCACTTGGATACTTTTACGATTATCTGACTGTGTGTTTCCAAAAGATCAATACTTGTGTATTATCTTGTCTATATACTGTCAAATATTCTTACACACATCGGTTCAATACTTTTATTGACTTTGTTATTATAATGTCTTAAAAGATAAATCTTTCGATGGTAATACTCCCGTTTGAAATTTAATGTTGTTTGAGATCAGACGTCATTTCTTATTAATTGTGCTTTCATTGTCAAATTGTTTATATCTTGTTCATATAAACAACTTTCGTTCTTTGATACCCCATTACATTTTTCTTCATGATATTTGATTTAATTAAATCATTGTCAGATTCTCAAAACAATGAAATTGAATGATCATAAATGTTCAAAGATTTGAGTGATCTTAAATGTTCGCATTGCTCAAATTTCATTCTTATTATTCATGAGCATACATTTTCTGACAAGTAATTTCTTGTGCTTATATGTCAAAAGAACTGTTAAGCAACACATTCTTTTTAGGATAATTACATGGGATTCTGTGTGAGTGCTTAAAAGACTTCAATGGATTCACGTTAACCAGTGTTTCCTACCCCAAAAGTAAGCCTTGAGTGATTGAGGGGAGAGGGGTCAAAAGAATTGAGAGTGGGTGTGTGATGAGGTAAAATGTAAAAGAGGGGTTGGTTAGAAGTGAGCTCAAATGTTAAAAAAGAAAGAGGGTGAGAGATCATAGTAAAAGAATATCAAACTCTGCACCAAACTTTTTTTGAGTCGGGCAGCCACATAATCTGTTGGTTCACACTTCTTCGCGACCTTCATTGAAAAAGGCACCTAGCCCATGCCAACTCTTGCAAACAACCCCACCAGCTACTCATTCTTTTCTCAACAAAAGAATGTTTCATATTTTTCTGGGGAAGCATGTTGGGTCTAAAATGTGCTAAGTCCAGTTAGTACTGCTACTTGAAGGAGTTACTATTGCTGAAAGAATTAATACTGCTGAAGACTTTAGTACTGTTATTCAAAGGTATTACTACTGCTAGAGGTATTACTACTGCTAGTAGTTAGTACTGCTAACAGAGATACTACTGCAAGATGGTTAGTACTGCTGAGGATGAAGATACTGCTATGAAGATTAATACTGCTTGTGAAGATAAAGATGGATTGGTTGCTTGATGCGAAAGACTAGGAGATTGAATATAATTATGGACTGGATGCTGAAGATCAATATTATTTTCATATTTATCTTGTAATATGTTTTGTATATATATAGTCTAGAAGTCTTAGTATAGATTGATACATTGATACAGATACATAGCATATACGTATTGTTTTTGTTCTAGAGAGAATTAGCCTTAAGATTCTTAGAAATCCTTTCTTTAGAGAAGTATTGAACGTCTGTTGAGCCTGTTCAACAGATTGAGGTTGTGGTTGTAATCATTATGTTAATTCAATATAACTTGTGATTTGATCCATATACTGTTTCATTGATTTATTGTTAAAGTGTTATTCCGCAACTTCTTTAACAAAGTTTCTGAGTGTTTAATTAAATTCTTGTTTAGAATTTCGATCTTGACAAGTGGTATCAGAGCCAATGAACTCAAAAAGCAATAATCATCATGGACGGATCACACGACAGTGTTCTTGTTTCAAAAGTTCCCATGCTCAAACCTAATGAGTTTGACATGTGGAAAATCAGGATCAGGCAGTATATCCTTCTTACAAATTACTCAATGTGGGATATCATTGAGAATGGTCCCTCCAATGAAGGAGAGATGGGAGCAGATGGCAAGAGACCTCCACCATAGACTGATGGAGAAAGAAAGATGAGGCAGACTGAGATGAAAGCCTTGAGTACTCTGCTCTTGGCAATTCCTAATGAATACCAACATCAGTTTTGCAACTGTGCTGATGCCAGAATCCTGTGGAATGCTTTGGAGAAGAGGTTTTCAGGTACCAAAAGCACTAAGAGAAATCAGAAAGCAATTCTCAAACAACAATATGAAAACTTTATGTCTACAAAGAATGAGTCTATGACTCAAACCTTTGATAGGTTCAACAAGTTGATTGGAGAATTGGCCACTGTTGGTGTCAAGATGGACCAGGATGATGTCAACAGAAAGTTTCTAAGATCTCTTGGTGAAGAATGGGTAATGTATACAGTATCATTCAGGCAGAATGATAATCTGGAGGAAAAGGAACTTGATGATCTCTACAATGATCTCAGGGTGTTTGAAGCAGAAGTTGAATCTAAGAAGAAGCCATCTTGATACTCTCACAATGCTGCTCTCTTATCATCTACTACTGATTCTTCTGCAAATACAGAATCAGTTAATGCTGCTTATGGCTCAAAACAGGATGGATCCAATGATTCTGTTTTGGATGCCTTCCTTGCTAGTCATGCTAAATCTTCTCTTATTAATGATGATCTGGAGCAGATCAATGTTGATGACCTTGAAGAGATGGATATCAAATGGCAAATGGCAATGCTCACAATGAGAGTCAAAAGATTAATTAAAAGAACAGGAAGAAACAACTTTGCCATGAGAAGAAAAGATGGTGTTGGATTTGACAAATCCAAGGTGGAATGCTACAAGTGTCACAATGTGGGGCACTTTGCAAGAGAATGCAGAGGGGGAATCTCTCAACAGCATGGGAGCAACAATCAACAATCAAAGTCCACCAACAACTGGAACCCATCTCAAGCACTTGTCTCACAAGATGGAATGGGATTTGATTGGAGTGATCAAGCTGATGATGCAATTCAGAATCAAGCATTGATGGCTGAGGTTTCAGAGTCTTCAAGTCTGTCTTGAAACTGTTAAGAAATACAGGGATCACAATCAGAGCATGTGTGATGATCTTAAAAGATTGGAGAAACATAGGAGAGAGTCCAGTTTGATCATTGTAAATTTTGAAGAACAGATTAAGTCATACCAAGCTAATGAACTTCAATATTCATATGATCACAATTATTGGAAGTGGGATTAGAAGGAGTTAGAGATTAAGCTAGAAAAGGCTAGCGAGGAATGTGAGAAAATAAGGAGTGAATTTGAGAAGGCCAAATTAGATATTGAGAAATTTTCAAATGCTTCTAAAGCAATGGACTCTTTACTCAAATCTCAAGTTCATGACAAACTGAAGAGAGGTATAGACTACAACAACACCCCTCCACCTTACAATAACAACTACATTCCACCCACCTCAGACCTCTTAGAAAGACAAGAGAAGAAGGACTTACCTGCATGAGCCACAGAAGTAGATCCACTAGATACAGTAGTGGTTGATGCAGAATCTGAAGAAGAGAACAAGGTAGACCAGAAAGAAATTCCCATAGAAAACCACATTCTTACAAATGAGAGGGGAGGTAAACCATTTGTCAAGAGTGAGAAAATAGAGAAGTTTAAGATTGGGGAAGAGACTGTTAAGAGTGAGAAAGTTGAGACCTCCAGGAAAGTGAAGAAGAAGGTACAGGGAGATCACTATATGCAAACTACTGTTGTAAATCCATGTACTTGTCAACAGAAAAAGCCCCATCAACATGATAAAATAAGGGAAAATCAGAGAAACAAAAATAACAAGTGGGCTCAAAAACAGGGAATTGATCTAAGCAAAATCAATAGACCAAAGCCTTGTTTTATTTGTCGCAAGTTGAATCATTTAACCAAACACTGTTACTTCAATCCTATTAACCAAAGAGTTACTTTTCAAAGACAACATCAAAATTCTGTTGACTATAGGAAGCAATCAAGAAGATCAAGGAACCACATGGCTGAGAATGTGAGAACAGCACCAGTGAAAATTGGTACTGCAAAATCTCATATTCAGAATAAGTTTGTTAAAGCAAAAGAAAATACTCCAAGCAAAACAAGGAGTAACACTAAGAATAAGAAAGCAAAAAAATGTGTCTTAATTTGGGTTCCAAAAGACACTAAATTTGTTAGTATTGCTACCTCAAATAGTACTGCCAACAGAAATAGTGTTGCTGATAGCAATACTACTGCTAACAAAGTTAGTACTGCTGACCAAATTAGTACTGCTAATAAAGTTAGTACTGCTGACCAAGTTAGTAATGCTAACAAGGTTAGTACTGCTGATCAAGTTAGTACTGCTACCAAGGATAGTACTGCTACCAGTGTTAATACTGCCAAGCCTATAATTAAGACAAAGTATTCCAGCCATGAGATTTGACTCTGATAATCTTATCAAGACTAAGCTTAATGAATATGAGTATGTTGATGAGAAAGGGCAACCCAAGACCACTTTGGCTTGGGTTCCCTCAAGAAACTAATTGTTTTGTCTTATGTGCAGGGCAACCAACAGCTCAGGAGGAAGAGCATTTGGCATGTAGACAGTGGTTGCTCTAGGCACATGACAGGTAACATGTCCTGCCTTCAAAATTTCTAAAGGTTTGATGGAGGACATGTTGCTTTTGGTGACAATCCAGCAGGAGGTAAGATAAGTGGTAAAGGTACTGTATCAAAAGGTAAGATAACTTTTGAAGATGTTTACTATGTTGAGCAATTGAGATACACCCTGTTAAGTGTATCATAGGTCTGTGACAAGAAACATAGTATATTATTTAATGATACTGAATGTATTATCCTTGCTCCAGGATTCAAGGTACTACTTAGAACTCCTAGAAAGGACAATGTTTATTGTTTGGACCTAGAAAGTGTTTCATCTGATTCATCACTAAACTGTCTGTTTTCAAAAGATTCTTTAGATGAATCATCTCTTTGGCATAGAAGGATGTGTCACATGAATTTTAAAACTATGAACAATATTGTGAAAAACAACCTTGTAAGAGGTTTGCCTCAAAAAGTGTTTTCATGTGATGATCATTGTGTTGCATGTCTTAAAGGCAAGCAGCACAAAACTTCTCATAAGTCCAAAGAAATAAACTCAATCTTTTCACCTCTTCAGTTATTGCATATAGATCTCTTTGGTCCTACAGATGTGATGAGTATTGGTAAGAAATTCTACTGCTTAGTCATTGTTGATGACTTCTCTATATTAACTTGGGTATATTTTCCGAGGACTAAGAATGAGACAAGTGGACTGATCAAATCCTTTGTTCTTAGGGTTGAAAACCAAACAAATCTAAGAGTTAAAGTCATCATATCTGATAATGGAACTGGATTTAAAAACAATGACTTAAACAGCTTTTGTGAGACTAAAGGTATTGAGAGACAATTCAGTGCTCCTAGAACTCCTCAACAGAATGGTGTTGTTGAGAGGAGAAATAGGACATTGATTGAGGCTGCTAGATCTCTGTTTGCAGATTCAAAATTACCAATTACTTTTTGCGTAGAAGCAGTTAATACTGCTTGTTATGTCCAAAACAGAGTTCTAGTAGTCAAATCCCAAGGAAAAACACCTTATGAACTTTTCAAAAAGAAGAAACCTTTTATTGGATTTTTCAAACTTTTTGGGTGTCCTTGTACAATCCTCAATACCAAATCTCATTTAGGCAAGTTTGAAAGCAAAGCTGAGGATGGATTCCTTGTTGGATACTCCTCTCAGAGTAAGGCATATAGAATTTTCAATAGTTCTTCAAGGATTATAGAGGAAAGTGACAATGTCAAATGCAATGAGAACACATCAAATCAGATTGGTACAGGTCCTGATTGGCTGTTTGACATTGACTCACTAACTAACTCTTTGGGTTTTAGTGATGTACAAATTGCAGGAACAAGTTCAGAAGAGAAACAAGCATAGAAACCAGAGTTTGTGTTGTTTCCTATACCTACAGTTGATCCTGTTGAATTTTATCAACAAGAACAGAAGAATGATTCAGAAAAAGAGGAGTCTGAACCAGAACAGAATGAAGAGGATAAAGATGATGAAGAGAATATGAGTGATAAAGAGGATTGCTCATCCTTCAGGAAACACAAGTCCTGAGATGCCCATACTGTCAGAAGATGATATTGATGAAGAAAATTCTTCAGTATTTGGTGGAAGCACTCCTGAGAAGAATGACTCTAATCTGGATGCAAATATCAATGAGGAGGTTGCACATCAAACAAGAGATCAGAAAAATCATCCTCCTCAGTTGGTGATTGGTGACATCAATTCTCCTACGATCACAAGGCATCAAAGTAAGATAGGAGGATTGAAAGACTTGCAGTCAGGGTTGTTATCTTGTTTTCTATCTCAGATTGAACCCAAGAAGGCCTATGATGCAATGAAAGAACCAAGTTGGATAGAATCAATGCAAGAGGAGCTGCTGCAGTTTGAGCTGCAAAATATGTGGGATCTAGTTGACCTTCCACAAGGACAAAGAGCAATTGGAACTAAATGGGTTTTCAGGAACAAGAAAGATAAGAGAGGAATTGTAATAAAGAATAAGGCCAGGCTTGTGGCACAAGGGTATACACAAGAAGAGGGGATAGATTATGAAGAAGTATTTGCAATAGTATCCAGAATTGAGGCAATTAGGCTGTTTCTAGCCTATGCTTCTTTCATGCAGTTCATAGTATTTCAGATGGATGTCAAGAGTGCATGTCTATATGGAAAAATTGATGAAGAAGTATATGTTTGTCAGCCTCCAGGGTTTGAAAATCCTAACTTTCCTGACAAAGTATACAAACTAAAGAAGGCACTCTATGGGCTACATTAAGCACTAAGAGCATGGTATGACACTCTGTCTACCTATCTCTTGGAAAATGGTTTTGAAAGGGGAATCATTGACCAGACTCTGTTCATTAAAAGGAAGAAGAAAGACATCCTACTTGTTCAAATCTATGTGGATGATATCATCTTTGGATCCACAAAAGATTATATGTGCAAGGAATTTGAGGAGTTGATGCACAAAAGATTCAAGATGAGCTCCATGGGTGAACTTGCATTCTTCCTTGGGCTACAGGTTAAACAGAAGAAAGATGGTATCTTCATAAGTCAATCCAAGTATGTGTAGGATATCTTTACAAAGTTTGGATTTTCAGATTCAAAGCCTGCAAGCACACCTATGGAAACACACAAACAGATCACTGCAGATCTTGAGGGGGAGGATGTGGATGTTCATCATTATAGATCTATGATAGGCTCCCTCATGTATCTAATAGCTTCAAGGCCAGATATTATGTTTGTTGTCTGTGTGTGCGCCAGATTTCAAGTAAGACCTAAGCAATCTCATTTTCAAGCAGTCAAGAGGATCTTCAGATATCTCAAAGGACAACCTAGGTTGGGTCATTGGTATCCTCTTGACTCATCATTTGATCTACTTGCATATTCTGATAGTGATTTGGGTGGTGCAAACTTGGATAGAAAGTCTACATCAGGAGGATGTCAGTTTTTGGGTGCAAGACTAGTTTCATGGCAGTGTAAAAAGCAAACCACAGTGTCCACCTCTACAACAGAAGCAGAGTATATAGCTGCTGCTCACAAGGGCTATGGATTGAGAATCAGATGTTGAACTATGGTGTTACCTTTCTTCACACTCCAATATTCATTGACAACAACAGTGCTATCAGCATTGTTAATAATCCATTCAAGCACTCTAAAACCAAGCATATAGAAATCAGGTACCATTTCATCAGAGATTGCAATGAAAAGAAGTTAATTCAGGTTTTGAAAGTACACACAAGTAACCAATTTGCTGATCTATTCACCAAAGCTTTTGATGTGAGCAGATTCACATTCTTGGTCACAAGTGTAGGCAAGATAAACACTGAATAAGCCTCTTTTGATTTTCTTTATGTACCATTTCTATATAGATTCCTTCATGCTTACTTTCTCATAATATATTGTGCATGGTGCTGCTAACTATGTGTGTTTAAGTGTTTCAAATTACCTTGCTGATTAGAAACTTAGTACTTCTGGTTAAGTTAATACTGCTCTCACTATTAATCCTACTAACAGTTCAAATATGGTTAAGTATGGTTAATACTGCTTGGTGGTTTATACTGCCAGTTCAAAGTTACTATTGTTTACCTTATTTCTACTGTCAGACAGTGTTAATACTTCTGGTATGTGTTAATACTGCTAGTCTGTGTTAATGCTGCTGGTATGTGTTACTACTGCTGGTATGTGTTAATACTGCTAGTCTGTGTTAATGCTGCTGGTATGTGTTACTACTTCTTATATGGGTTAGTACTGCGGGCTTGTTAATGCTGCTAGGTAGTTAGTACTGCTTCTAACTGAAACCTTCCACCTATAAATACCCTCTCTGTCCGCCAAAATCCAAACGGCTCTTTGAATTTCCTACGAGTGTTCTTTCTCTCTCTCTCTCGAATTCTTCCTTCCTAGTGCATAAACCCTAGAGTTGATTCGAACCCAAGAACGATGGCAGGACTGGAGTTTGTTGAAGATCATAATGACCTTGCGATGCTGCAAAAACCCAAACAAGCTGAGGGTTTTGAAGAAATTGTGGATTTCCTGAAAGCATCCCACATTGCCTATGCACTCACAGTCAATCCCACCATCTATGTGGAGCACATGCGACAATTCTGGACCAATGCCTCCATTCAAACTGTTAATGGCAATCAGGTCATCCAATCCAGAGTCTGTGATAAACCTATCACAATCACAGAAGGCTGTATTCGCACTCATCTACGTCTAGATGATGCATCAGGTATATCTCCTCTCCCAAAGGAAGACCTATTTCTCGAAATTGGTCGAATGGGGTATGAAGGTCCCACTGAGGTCTATAAGTTCTTCAAGAGTAAATTCTCACCTCAGTGGAGATTCTTTGTTCATACTCTTCAGCATTGTATTTCTTGCAAAACAACTAGATGGAGTGAGTTCAGCAGTACCATAGCTTATGCTCTTGTCTGCTTAGCAACCTCTAGAAAGTTTAATTTTTCACAAATGATTTTGAATGATTTGTTGTCAAACCTGGATACCAGAACCAAAACTAAAAGATTTTATATGTATCCAAGGTTTGTACAAGAAGTACTAAACCAAGAATTGACGGATTTACCCTCTTTTTAAGAGGTGTATGTACCTAAACCTTCCAAAGGGAAGGTGTTTTCCAACATGAAAAGGCCTAGTAAGGAATTTTCTGGAAAAGACACACCATTGTTCTCTACAATGATGGTTGTGTCTCATTCCCATGGTGAGGCATCAAGGTCAAAGCCCACATCTGACCAACCCACTGATGACCTACCCACACCATTCATTTCAATTAATCCTCCTCAGATCCTTATTGTGAAGCCAATTTCCCCCCATCACTAAAACATATGTAAGGAAAAAGGTACAGAAGGTTCCTTCCCTTTCTGTATCTTCACCCCAAAATCCTGCAAGCCCTCTGATAGAGCATTCTCCATTAGAGAATATCCAAAGGGAAACCACAGGGGTGTCTCCCAACCCCAAGAAGGTGCTCTCTAAGGAGAAGGAAGAGCATGTGGGCAGTAAGGCTCACACTACTGATTCTGCATAAGGCGTGGATCAGGACAGTGTGAACATCTCTAAGACCTTCCCCACGGCAACTTTAGATAAGAAATCATCTAAAGGTCCCAGGTTCCAAGAAACCACGGGGGTAGCAGGTGCTTCTGCTAGGCAGAAGACCTCGACTAAAAGATCCAAGGATCCTTCAAGGGTGGTCAACACACCTAAAGGAGGTGAGGACAGATATAACTATGATGAATTGATGGAAACAATTGGAAATGTCAATCTAGATGTCATCAATCAGGGCTTGGAGATAGAGGAATTGAAAAAGGTGATCACTTCTCAACAAGTGCAGATTGAGGGGGAGTTTAATGGTGAATCTGAAAAGAAGGGGGAGAAGGAAACAGAAAATGCAGTAGAAACTGATAAAGCAGCAGAAACAGTCAAAGCAGCAGTAACAAATGAACAAGAAGTAGTAACTAAACCAACAGTAGAAACAGATAAACCAGCAGCAGAAACTGAAATGTCAATGGAAGAGATAGAGATTGCTGAAACTCTAGTTAAAGCAAAGCATGGCACTCCTAAGGCCACTCAAAAGGCTAAGGGAGTGGTGATCAAAGAAGGTGAATCAGAGAAAAAAAAGACAAAGGTCAGTGTGTCAGATGCAAAGAAGAAAGGGAAAGAGAAAATGGATGAGCCTGAGAAATCAGTGAAAAAGCAGAAGCAAATTGATTTGGATGCAGAGTTGGGAAAGAAGCTGCAAGAAGAGCTTGAAAAGAAGAATGAGATTCAAACTGCCAAAGACAGAAAAATTTCATTAGATCTGGCAAAAAGGCTCAATGAAGAGTATCAGAAGAGCTTGAAACTGGTTGTAAAGAAGGTTACTATGAAAGCTCCACAGAAAAGACAGCCCTCAAAAACCTTCCTAGCAAATCAAGAAAGAAGAAAGATGATCAACTTCCTAAAAGGATCCATTGGAGTTCCTGAAGGGATGTTTACCAATATGTCCTTCAGCAGAATAGAAGAATTATACAAGAAGGAGATGGCCAAGCTTCAAGGAGACTTCAGTCAGAGGGTTGAATTTGAAAGGAAGATGAAAGAAAGACATGATCTGAATATTCAACAGCCTTTCCCTGACAGTGAAGAAGGCACTCCTACAAAATAAAGGGCAGAAGTAAAGAAAGAAGAAACCCTAGCCCAGAAGATCAGAGTTGTCAAGAGAATGAAGTCTTTTGCTTCAAAGAAACAGGAAAAAAGGCCAAGGATTGAGGAAGTTGAGAAAGAGAAGGAAAGTGAAAGCATGGAAGCCAAATCATCAAGACCTATTGCTGAACCTCATGTAGAGCAGCAGAAACAAGCTGAGCAGGTTGAAAATCAAGAGAAGAGTCAAGCACAACCAAGACAATCTGAGCAGTGTGATTTGTACATGACAGTGACTGATGAAGAACCTCTGAAAGTTGATCCTATCTCAGTGAATGCTCCAGAAATCATTCATTGGGATACTCTGTTGGATAAAAGGACAAAATACTTCAGAATAAAGAGAATGGGTGACAAATTTGAGGTATATTCAACTTGGGGAAAGATAATCAGAAGTTGTACCAGAGCTGATCAAGAAGAAATGTACAAAGTTGGGTTGAGCTTATATGGTGAAGTGTTGAAAGGAGCTGGGATGAGTCTAATAAAGATGGTGATGGAGTACTTATGCATGATGGTTGATCCTGTTAAGGTTGAACATATTGTCAGAGATGTTAATCATGAAAATGGTTTCAAAAGTATTGACAACTGGATGCTTTTTGAAAGATGTGGAGTTTATGTTATAACAATTGACAAAAGTTTCCATGAATACTACTTGGTTGATAAGGTGTACGACCACAGCAAAATAAAGTTGGAGAGGATGCTGAAAGCAAAGTTGGTCTGCCCTAAAGGTTCAGAAATGGCAAGAATAGTGATCAAAAGAACCATCAATCAAAGTATAGGATTGGATCCTAATCTGGGGAACTGAGCAGTTATTTTGAAAGCATCATGAAGACCACATTCTGAAGAACTTAACTTCTTGTTTTGAAAAGTTAAGTTAGGGGGAGATTGTTGGGTCTAAAATGTGCTAAGTCCAGTTAGTACTGCTACTTGAAGGAGTTACTACTGCTGAAAGAATTAATACTGCTGAAGACTTTAGTACTGCTATTTAAAGGTATTACTACTGCTTGTAGGATTACTACTGCTAGAGGTATTACTATTGCTAGTAGTTAGTACTACTAACAGAGATACTACTGCAAGATGGTTAGTACTGCTGAGGATGAAGATACTGCTATAAAGATTAATACTGCTTGTGAAGATAAAGATGGATTGGTTGCTTGATGCGAAAGACTAGGAGATTGAAGATAATTATGGACTGGATGCTGAAGATCAATATTATTTTCATATTTATCTTGTAGTCTATTTTGTATATATATAGTCTAGAAGTCTTAGTATAGATTGATACATTGATACAGATACATAGCATATACGTATTGTTTTTGTTCTAGAGAGAATTAGCCTCAAGATTCTTAGAAATCCTTTCTTTAGAGAAGTATTGAACGTCTGTTGAACCTATAATCATTAAGTTAATTCAATATAACTTATGATTTGATCCATATACTGTTTCATTGATTTATTGTTAAAGTGTTATTCCACAACTTCTTTAACAAAGTTTCTGAGTTTTTAATTAAATTCTTGTTTAGAATTTCGATCTTGACAAAGCAACACATCATCGATTGGATATTCATTTGGAAGATGCTGATAATGAAATAGAAGGAAAGTTGCCCCACCTTCGACCCTTTCTCATGCACATTGAGTCTATGTACAATTGTTGTTGTCTCAATGGTTTACATATTTGAGCCTTATAAAAGCAATCATTGTGCTAAATTCTTTCATACCCAAGCACGACCACACAGAAAATTCGTTTTTCTGGCAGAACGTTGATAGATTAACCTTGTGTTTTTCGATGATTGAATGGAAGTCCTGGGGAGTGAACATTACTCAAGCTCCTTATATAGTACATTCGTTGTACTTAGTAACTTTGTGTTAGTGACAGACATTTTAATTGTTTCATTCGTTGATTCAGGGTTACCATTCTTAATTTTTCTGAATTTGAAAAGATTCGGATGAATACATTTATGAATTGATGGCAGAATCATTTTATCAGATCAGATTGGGGGAGATTGTCTATTTTCCTACATGGGGGAGATTGTTCATGAAGACTGTGTTTATATTGTTATTTGGGGGAGATATTTCAAAGACAGAACTGACCTTGAAATGTTTTGATGATTCTGATTCTCAAAATTCATCAAAAAGGGGGAGAGAGTTCAAGATTTCAAAGTCAAATTCGTTTTAAAGCAAATGTCAAGCAAGATGCTACAAAGGGGGAGAATACATGGATGAGAATTTAAAGTCAAATGGTTGAATGTGATAAATGGGAAGAAGTAAAAGTCAGAAAATTAAAGTCAAGAAGTGTTTCAAAGTGAAGTCTGAAGATTCTTAAGTTGTCGAGCTTATCTGAAATTGCATTTTTACTCAAAGGGAGAGATTACAAAGTGTTAAAGTTTTGAAGACTTCAAAGTTTTGTGAAGATTGTCAAATATGTTCAAGAAATACCAAGGGAGAGTTACTTAAAAGCACTATCAAAGATTAATCAAAGCTTCAAAGATTTGAAGATGTCAAAGTTGTGAAAGATTGTTTACTGAAGATGTTTTCAAGAAAGAAAATACCTAAAGATTAGTGTCAAATTTTTTTTAATCTTGAATCCAAAGGGGGAGATTGTTAGAGTTAAATTGAATTCAAGATTAAAAAGGGTCTGTAATGATATTGTTTTAAAGTATGTGGGTGCATATTGTAATTGTTGTAAAGTGTTGACCAAATGCTAAGGTCATGTTGACCATATAAATAGCAGGTCATAGTGTAGTTTTGTCATAAGAACACACGTGCATATCAGAGTAAGAACACCATAGAACACACACACACAGAGCTTACTGTCTACGCACTAAATAGGGATATGACTTGATGTAATTTGTGTGATTGTTCAATAAACAAAGTGTTTCTTTATAATCTGAGTAGTGTTTTAATAGCTAGAAACTAGAAAAACATGTGGTATCAGAGCAGGTCATGGGTTCGAATCCCATGGAGTGCATTTAAATGCCAAAGGCATGCGGTATAGCCATTGACTTCTAGCGAAGATCTTGTTAGTGTTGGCAGATGTTGGGGGGTGGATTTTTGGGTCATTGACCAACATCTTCCTAAATCGAAACGTGGCGCTGGCTGCTACGCTATAAGGAAATAAAGTTGCGCCTTCTCCATCAGCAATTGTTTTTGGCGTAGTGGTAAGCGCTTGATCCTAACATCTTTCAACAAACTTTATTTCAATTCATCTTGAACTTTGTCTCCTCGTATTTTTGTGTCTCCCCGCAACTAGAAATTAAAACTTCAGAATTATCTCATTTCTTATTTCTTTGTGTCTCCGTTTTTCTTTCTTTATGTCTCCCCTTTTTGATGATTATGAGCATTATGATCATCAAAACTTCACAATAAGAAACATTCTTTCAATTTCTGATTAGCACCATCTGATATCTCCCTTTTTGAACAGAAGAGCCATCCTTCAATTCCAATTTTTTATTCCGAATCTTTTCAAATTCAGAAATGAGTTGTAACCCTGAATCAACGAATGAAACAGTTAATATGCCTGTAAGTAGCACGGAGCCACTTAGTACAACGGATGTACTATGGAAAGGAGTTTTATTGATGTCCACTCTCCCATGGATTCCATTCAATCATTGAAAAACACAAGGAATTTCTATGAACGTTATGACAGAAAAACATATTCTCTTTGTGAATGTGCTTGTGTATGAAAGAATATAAGCAAAATGTGCTTTATCAGGCTCAAATTATGTAAATTGTTGAGACACAACAAATTTTCCATGAACTCAATGTGAATGATTGAAGTGCGAAGGTGGGGCAAATTTTCTTCTTTTTCAATATCCAAATCTTCTGAGTGAAGATCATATAGCATATGTGTTGCATCTCTATAAAAAAAATTGAAACATTTCTTTATTGAGAAAGAAATGAGTGACTGGTGGGGTTAAAGCAAGAGTTGGCATGGGCTCACTGCCTTGTTCAATGATGGTCACCAAAGATGTGTGAACCAATTAGTAGTTGTGGATGCCCGTCTTAGAAGCGGTTGGTGCAGAATTTCCTTATTCTTTTAACTCTGTTCTCACACCCTCTGTCTGTTTTCAATGTGCTCACTTCTAACCAAACTCTCATTTACATTTTACGGCTCAGCATAATAAGGTTGTTCAACCGGATGAACTTCCTCCCCCACTCTTTGATGTGGTACCTTCACTCAGGGATAATTTCTTGGGTAGGAAACACTGGTTGACATGAATCCATAGAATTATGTTAAGCTCTCGCACTGATCCCATGAAAATTTTATTATAAAAGAATGGTGTTGTTCAACAGTTTAGCTTGAACAATTATGAATCTCAAAACATGAATCACATTGTCAAATGAACGTATGTTGTGCAAAAATATCATAATTATTTGAGAATTTTGATCATTGAAGATTTTTCACAACAAGAATATTGAATGAATGAAATTAATTCTAAAGACTTGTTTGAGAATCTGACAATGTATCCGAAAGATCAAATATGATAAACATGAAAAGCTTTGGTCATGAAAAATTGGAATTTTGTCTATATAAACAATTATGAAAGCATCACTTTAGTTAAAAGAATTTATGATGCTCAACAAACTTTGAATACAAACGGGAGTATTACCATCGAAAGATTTTTCATTTTTGAGACATGGTAATAACAAAGATCAATAAGAAGTTGAACCAGTGTGTATGAATACTTGAAAGTATGGAAAAGATAACACACAAGTATTGATCTTTGGAAACACACGGTCAGAAAATCAATAAAGTTCATGTACGAAAACATATAAAATCACGCTTCTAAATTCATAAAATCTGTTTGAGAATAAAGAAGTGGTTTGAACATTTCAAAAAATAGTTTTCATACTTAAAAGTTGTTATTCTTTTAAGTAATCCGAGTTTTAGATCATAAGATATTTACAATTGGCAAAGATCTCATAACTCCCCCTCAAATGATGACAAATTGAATTAAAATCATTTAAGTTCCCCCTCAACATGTGCAAAATATCATTTATCATGAGAAAATCAGAAGTCAAAATCTTTAAAGTACGAGTTATAAACTGATGTGTTTAGAAGTCATTATCTCTTGTTCCCCCCGCAAATATGCATAACCAAAAATTCATCAATAAGCACAAATAAAATCCAAAAAAATATGAAACTCTTCCCCTGAAAATATGTATAAATTTCAGTGGTAGATGAAACATTGAAAGCATCGGTACTTCTCTTCAAATACTGCACACTTCTCTTTTGTTTTCTACTTATGTGTTTATAATCCTTCTTGCATTCAGTACTACACATGATGAACCTGTGTTATAATGAAATTGTATTCAAGATTAAATAAGGGTCATTGTTGTAATTAGTGTTTGTGTGTGAGTTGTAAATGAGCTTAGAAGGTTTGACCTTGCTTGGTCATGTTGACCTATATATAAGCAAGTCTTTGTGTTGTTTCTAAGTAAGGGTGAACAATTAAGTGTGTGAAAGTAAAGGTGTAAGTGTGGTATTGATTGAGATAGTAAGAACACATAGTTGCACACCTTGAGAACACACACAAACACTCTATCTTGAAAGGTTTATCACAAATAGGTATATGATTTGATGTAATCTTTGTGATTAATAAACAAAAGTGTTTTGTGTAGATTTGTATGTGTTTATGCTAGTAATTCTTGGGCCACAATTGGTATCAGAGCCAAATCCATTTCAAAATCAAGAAAAAAGTTTGAGTCGTACTGTTCACTTTTACTGTTCACGAAGTTCAAATCGATTTCGATTTTTAGTGGAAATTTCGAGTTGAAATTGGTCAGGTTATGATCGTGGAGTGAATTAGATTGAGTCTGTATCGTTTATTTTGGAAATTGCACTATAATTTATCATCAATTTGATGATTTTGTGTGTTTTTGAGTTCACGAGTTGATATGCATTGTAAATCGAGTCAAAGTGTATAATTTTGTGTTTGTTATTGAAATTCTTGTATTGTAACTTGTTCGAGTATTGAATTTGAGGATTTCTGCAAAGTTTTGAAGCAATTGAAGAAGTTTTGAGTCGAAATTCGATGAAAAAGTGAAGAACACGCACGGAAATCTGAAGAACGCGCTAGATCTGTAAAACGCGCAAGTTCGTCGATAGAACGCGCAAGCTGAAGAATCTCAATTTTGGCCAAAACGCGCAAGGCATTGTTAGCGAGTTCTAGAAACTCGAAGTCTGCGAGTTTGGAGAATTGAAAATTTTTTCTAAGGGCCAAAATGCGCACGTAGTGGTTAGCGAGTTTTACAAACGCGCTAGTCGAAGTGTGCGAGTTTCATCAGGAACAAGAATTTGCGAGTTCATTCATCTTGCGAGTTTGAATTTCTAAGAAATTTTTCTAAGTGTTGGAACGCGCAAGCATGGTTAGCGAGTTTGTTCAAAACACGCAAGTAGTGCCTAGCGAGTTTTGAAAACGCGCACATCTCAATTAGCGCGTTTCAACGTGAATAGTAACTTGCGTGTTTAGGCGTTAGCGAGTTTCTTCGAGAACAGTCTCTTGCGAGTTTCAACGTCTAGCGAGTTTCAACGATCTGCGAGTTTCTCAGAACACGCAAGTCTTTGCGTGCGAGTTTCACAAACGCGCAAGTCTTTGTCTGCGTGTTTCTTTCTAAATAGTGACTTGCGAGTTTTACAGTGCTTTACGAGTTTCCTTACTTAGAATTTTTGCTGAGAAATTTTCAAAACTGTAATATGGCCTTTAATAGTGAAATTTTTTTCTCTAGGGGCGCTTCCCCTTGACCCCGCAAGGGCGTTGCCCCTTGACCCCACCCGCTAACCGGGTAGCGGGACCCCCGTGCTAAGTCTGCGGAGGGGGACAAAATTCTGATTGTGATCAAAATTTCTGAATTTCTAACGATCATATTTCAAGTTTCTTTGAAACAGATGTTCAAGATACAGTGTTATACTTGATTTTTTTTGTGTTTTCTTGATTTGTTGGATTTAAAGATCTTTACTAGCTAATATTTTTCATCTTGTGTAGGTTTATACATCTTTCAATCATGGCAAATGAATTACTCTCTATGGGATCTCATCTAAAGCCTCCGGTCTTGTCAATCGGAGATTACTCACAATGGAAGAAAAGGATGACTCAATTCTTGAATCTAAAGAACAGAGATTATATGGATTCCATCCTCCATGGTCCAACTGAGCCACAAACGCATGTACCTGGACAAGCAGCAACAGCTACATCTCCAGAAATCCCAGATCGATATGTGCCGAAACCTTATCAATTCTTTAGTGATGCAGAAAAGGCAAGACACAAGATAGATGAAGAGGCACTTATCTATCTCACTATGGAAATCCCTAATGATATCTACAATCGCGTAGATAGTAGGGAATCTGCAAAAGCTTTATGGGATGAACTGGAAAGACAGTTTCAGGGAACAAAGAAGTCAGTTCAGACAAAGCTGAATCAAAGTATAAATGCGTATGAAGGCTTCCATGCGAAAGAAGGAGAGACTTTGTTGGAGACATACAACCGTTTTTAATGTGATATTGAATGATCTAAGGAGAAATGGAATGAACAAGTCAGAATCAGAGATCAATTATAAGTTCATTAAGAATTTGAACCCAGAATGGAAAAGCTATGCTATCAACATTCAGATATGGCACAAGAAGACGTCAATGATATCTTCACAACTTTATCTCAGCATGAGGATGAAGTAAAGCAGCTAAGTGCTGAAAAGAAGATGGTCAAAGATTCTCTAGCCTTAATGTCTGAACGTAAGAAAGGGTCAAGTTTCAAGTCCAGTTCTTCTTACAAGACAAAGTCAAGGAAATCCAGAGCTCTCCTCACGGAAGTCACTGATTCAAGTACTGATGAATCTTCTACTGAAAGTGAAGAAAATTTAGATGAGGATATTCAACGATTTGCTGAAAATCTGGCTCTCCTTACAAAGCAATTTAAGAAAAGCTTTGGTAAGAACAGATACTCCAAGCCGAAAGATGAGAGTTACAAGAAAGACAAGTACAAATCAAGATCTGAAAAGAAGTATGAGAAAAGAGGAGAGAAAAGAGATGAAAGGCGAGAAGAGAAAAGAGAAGAGAAGAGAGAAGGAAAGAAAGAAGAGACTGAGCCGAAATATGGAAGATGCTATAACTGTGGAAAACCAGGTCATTTTTCCAAAGACTGCAAGCAGAAGCGAATAAAGAATTCAGAATATTATACTCGGAAATCACTGATAGCAAAGAAGGTGGAAGATGGTCAAAACTTAATGGCGGAAGAAGAAAATTGGTTCTACAAGAGTTCTGATGATGAATCTGCACACTTTACTCAGGTCTGTATGATGGCCAAAGTGAATGAGGACATTGGATCATCTTCTGATCATTCCGACTGTGGTTCTGAGGTACGTATTCAATCTTTAAAGACTCAAGTTAAATTCATGAAAGAAGAGTTTAAAACTTTGAAAGTCAAACTTAGTCATGAAAGACAAACAATGTTGAATTTTCGTGATGAAAATGTATTGTTGAAATATGTTGTTAAAGAAAAAGAATCTGAAAAAGATTTTTTAAAAAAGGACAAAGATGTTTTAAATTCAAAAATATCTGAGCTTGAAAGAGATCTTGTAAATTTAAATGCTGAAAAAGGTGATTTTAAAATAAAATTTGAAGCATGTTTTCAAGAAAGAAACGATGCATATTGTAAAATCAAGCAACTGGAGGATTTAAATCTGAAAAGAGGACAGACTGAGCAAACATTAAATCTTTTAACAAACAAACTCCAAGATGTCCGATTTTATAATGTTAAAAAAGGTTTAGGTTTTGAACCAAATAACGTTTTGAAAAGAGCACCAGAAAATTTGTATAATTTTGATAAAATGGGCTCTACTCCTACAAAACCAAATATTCATGATACTTTTGTAAAAGGTAAAGTCGTGAATGATGATGACACTTCATCTTGTGCTGATTCAATTTCAAGTTTAAAGTCTGTTGGTTTTGCTTATAAAGATTTGAATGAAAGTTACAAAACAAGAAAGATAGAATTTAGTGAATTTACGTCACTCTTTTCTCCTTGTTTACCAACAGAGTCAGCCAAGGTTGAAGCAAATAGTACTGAATCTCAGTGTCAGTATGATGAATCTGATTCAGAAACTGATGTTGAGAATCAAATTTCTTTATCTGATTCATTCACTTCTAATTCCTCAAAAGAATCAAAAGATAAAAATATCATGAATCAAAACCTTAATTCTGATTTTTCAAAAATTATGACTGAGGAGATCTTTACAGAAATGATGAATGCTCCAGATCCTGTTCCTATAATAGAAAAGATGGAATCAAACTCTAAGGTGAATCAAGCATCTAATTTTGAGAAACAAATCACAAATCTTCAAAAGACAATTGAAGAGTTAGAAGATGAGAACGTTGATCTCAAATTCAAACTTGACAAGTCTTTTGAAGAAAACAAAGAACTCTCTAGAGAGTTAAATGTTTTGAAAGATGATTTGTTTAAACAAAATCTAAAAGATAAAAAGATGTTTGAATCTCCAAACTGGAATGTTCATTCTAATCCAGAGTTTGAGACTATTAATTCTAAAACTTCAGTTGTTTATACTAATACTCCTGAATATCCTCCGAGTATTTTTGAAAAAGGAGAAGCTTCTTGTAATTCAAAGCCAAAATCATCTTCTTCAAAGAAAGCTAACAAGATTCTATTTCCTGTTTCAGATATAAAAAGGCAGAATGGTAAAGGAGAATGGATGAAGAATGTGAAGGAAAATAAAGTTGCTAAAAATAAATGTAATATCAGTGATAATGGTAGTTTGATGTGTAAAAATTCAAACGTTTACAAATGTCAAAGTTGTATGAATGCTTGTACTTCATTGGATAAATCTAAGCTTTTGACATTTGCACGTAAGAATTTTATCTGCAAACATTGTCATGATAATGCATTTATCATTCCTTCCATTTATTCTAAATCTAAAGACGCCAGAAAAACATCTCGTGTCAAATATGTTTCCAAATCCTTAACACATCAGGCTAAAAATTTTCATGCTAAGATTGATCATTTTTCGAAAAAGAAAACATTTCATGAGCTTAATGTTAAAATGATATGGAAATGGGTACCTAAGCCTCGCTATGAGTGGCGAATTAAGGCTAAGGTAAATGATGTTGATGAATTGCAAAAAGCTAACAAGGAAGGACCCATATGGATATGGGTACCTAAGCAGAAGTAATTTGCTCTTTTTGCAGCCCTCATATCTATGGTATATAGATTCAAGATGCTCGCGCCATATGACAGGATTTAAGCATCTACTTCACAATTATGTTGAGGAACCTATCGGTACTGTAAGTTATGCAAATTCTGAGGTTACTGGATACATTAGAGGACACGGATCATTAACAAATGGCATCGTGACGATCAAAAGAGTACTATACGTAGAAGGACTTGATCATAATCTTTTCAGTACAAGTCAATTCTGCGATAGTCAATTTCAAGTTCGGTTTACGGATAAATGCTGTTATATTGAAGATAAAGATGGTCGTGCAGTTTTTAAAGCTAAGCGGAATGCAAATCTTTATTCTGTGAATTTTCCAACACTTTCTGCATCAAGACCTGTTTGTCTGATTGCAAAAGCTTCACAAGCTGAAAGTTGGATATGGCATCGGCGTCTGTCTCATCAAAACTTTGATGCGATTAATCAGTTGGCGAGACAAGGTATTGTCAAAGGTCTACCAGAACTAAGGTTTGAGAAGAATTCTCTTTGTCCCGCTTGTGAAATGGGAAAGATGAAGCGAACATCTCATAAAGCAAATACAGAATTCTCATCCTCAACACCTCTTGAATTGATACATATGGACCTTTGTGGCCCGATGAGGACCCAGTCTATCAATGGTAAGAAATATATTTTGGTCATGATAGATGAGTACTCCAGATATACTTGGCTGGAATTTTTAAGGAACAAATCAGATGCAGCAGAGCTGATCATTGAGTTTATAAAGAAAATTCAGGTTCGACTACAATTGCCGGTTATATCTTTGAGAAGTGACAATGGCACGGAATTCAAGAATGAAAAACTTCAGAGTTATCTCATATCTGTTGGGATCTCTCACAACTTTTCTGCTGCCTACACTCCTCAGCAAAACGGCGTAGTTGAAAGAAAGAATCGAACACTGGTTGAAGCTGCGAGGACTATGTTAGCCTATTCTGAGTTGCCAATGTTTCTGTGGGCTAAAGTCGTAGCCACTGCGTGTTTCACACAAAACTGCACGATTGTCATCAAAAGACATAAAAAGACAGCGTATGAACTTATTAATCGTCGAAAACCGAATATTAAATTTTTTCGTACTTTTGGTTGTAGGTGTTATATTCTCAATGATCGAGACAATCTTGGTAAATTTGACAAGAAGGCTGACGAAGGCTATTTCATTGGTTATTCGTTAATGTCTAAAGCCTATCGAATCTACAATAGATGAACCAAGACGATCATGGAGAGCATTAATGTGTCATTTGACGAATCATCATCGTTGACTTCTGATCACAACAGTTCAGAACTCAAGCTTAAGCAGAAGGTTTCTATTCAAGACGGAATAGAACCCGAAGTCAAACAGAATAAGTCTTCTAATTCAAATAAAATTACAGCTGAATTAGACTTATTATTTTTTGATGCTTTTCTGGATATTTGTGCAGATTTTGAAAAATCAAGCATATCTGCATCAACTTCAGAGGTTCCAATTATAATAGCAGATATTTCAAGACCTTCTGAAAATGTCACAATATCAACCACATCAGGTACATCTACACATATACATTCTGAAGGTACTAATGTTGATTCTGTGAATGCAGATCCAAATTCTGCAACAGAAGTTCCGAGTGATTCTTCTATTGCTCCGGAAGTTTTTACTTCAGAAGAGGCTGTACAAGATGTCCCGAGTACATCTGGGGTTGATCAAGACTTACCTGCAGTATATGATGAATATGAGGAAGATAATACTCAAGTTGACATTCATCCGATTCCAAGTACCATGAAATGGACACGAGCTCACCCACTTCATAATATTATTGGTGATGCACAGTCTGGTGTACAAACGCGTGCAGCATCAGCTAATTTTTGTCTATATTCAAGCTTTTTAAGTTCTCTCGAGCCGAAGAAAGCTTCAGAAGCCTTGCGTGATCCAGATTGGATACTGGCGATGCAAGATGAACTTCTACAATTTGAGAGGAACAAAGTTTGGCGACTTATACCACTTCCAGAAGGAAAATATGTTATTGGAACAAAGTGGGTTTTTAGAAAAAAGAGAGATGAATCTGGAGTTGTAATTCGAAACAAAGCTCGCCTTGTTGCAAAGGGTTATTGTCAACAGGAGGGGATTGATTATGAAGAAACGTTTGCTCCTGTGGCACGACTGGAAGCTATACGAATCTTCTTATCTTATATAGCGCATAAAAATTTTACTGTCTTTCAAATGGACGTAAAATCTGCATTTTTAAATGGGATATTGCTTGAAGAAGTACATGTTGCTCAACCAGAAGGATTCATTGATCCAAAGAACCCTGATCATGTCTATGTCTTAGACAAAGCCTTGTATGGACTCAAACAGGCACCAAGAGATTGGTACGAAACTCTAACTCAATTCTTACTTGCTTCAAGATTCAAGAAAGGTACAATTGATACTACTCTCTTTCTGAAAAAGCAAGGTGATGATATGATTCTAATACAGATTTATGTAGATGACATAATTTTCGGTTCTACAAATCCAAAGTTTTGTAAAAACTTTTCAAGAATCATGGAATCTCATTTTGAAATGTCAATGATAGGAGAACTGAATTTTTTCCTTGGTCTTCAAGTTAAACAGTTACCCGAAGGCATTTTCATTAATCAATCAAAATATATTCGAGATATTTTAAAGAAATTTAACATGAGTGAAAGTTTAGTGATGAAAACACCGATGGCAATGGGCACACTTTTAGATGCAGATATTTCTGGCAAATCAGTAGATCAAAAAGTGTACCGTAGCATGATTGGTTCATTGTTGTATTTAACTGCAAGTAGACCGGATATTATGTTTGCTACATGTTTCTGTGCTAGATATCAGGCAAACCCGAAGGAATCACATTTGGTCGCTGTAAAACGGATTCTTAGGTATCTTAAAGGTACTACTGAGTTAGGCCTTTGGTACCTTAAGGGTTCGTCTTTTGATTTAACTGCCTATACTGATGTTGATCATGCAGGATGCAAACTGGATAGAAAGAGCACCTCTGGTTCTTGTCAGTTCTTAGGTGATAAGTTGGTTAGTTGGACATCTAAGAAACAAAGTTGTGTTTCTACATCCACCGCCGAGGCTGAATACGTAGCTGCCGCAAGCTGCTGGTCACAAGTCCTCTGGATGAAAACACAGTTAAAAGATTTTGGTTATACTTACCAACGAGTCCCTATCTACTGCGATTATAAGAGTGCGATTGCGATAACAACCAATCCAGTGCAGCATTCCAAGACGAAACACATCGACGTGCGTTATCATTTTATAAAGGATCATGTCGAGAAGGGCGATATCGAGATGCACTTCGTGACTACAGACTACCAGTTGGCTGACCTTTTCACCAAGCCGTTGGATGAAAATAGGTTTAACTTTTTAGTTAGCAAACTTAGTATGTTAAACGCCACTTCATGATTCTAGGGGGAGTTTTCTAATCTTGTGTGTTATTTGCATATATTTTGGATATTTCATCATATGTTGACTGACTAAAGCGGAATCATTTTTATAATGATTACCAAAATCTTTTTCTTGCAGGATATTTTATGTGACTATGGCTTTTGGACAATTCAGTTCAAAACCCGTATTCAAATGTTTTCTTCTAAAGAATGTTGTCATGATTACATCTTTTCAGGAAGTTTTTCGTTTGAAAGGGAGTTTAGAATTTATATTGCTATATCTTTTATAATAATAATTCTAAAAAGATAGATGTTTTACAGATATCAAGGGGGAGGATATCTATTCACGGATACTTTAAATTGCTATATTCATTCCGGGGGAGTTAAGGATTCTGATCTACAGGTATTTCTTTCTAATTCTTATACTCTAACACTTGTGACAGAAGAAGAACTTTCACTTGTGAAAAATGGTGTTAAAATGTTCAAACCACTTCACGATCTTAACATGTTTTTATGATTTGAGAAGTGTGAATTTTAAATGATTTTTGGATATTTGTGAATTTTATTGTTTATCTGGTCGTGTGTTCTTTAAAGAATAATACTTGTGTATTTTCTTTTCTATATACTTTGTCAAGTATTCATACACACACTGGTTCAGTATTTTCAAATTGATTATGTTATTACCATGTATCAAATGATATATCTTTTTATGGTAATACTCCCGTTTGGTATTCACAGTTGTTTGAATCAAACGTCATTTCATTTTTAAATGTGCTTTTATTGAGAATATGTTTATATATTGTTCATATAAACAATTTACGTCTTTGAATTCCCAAATATTTTTCTTCATGATAATTTGATTTGATCTTAATCATTGTCAGATTCTCAAAACATTTCTATTCTTTTCATTCATATAAAGTTTTGAGAATATCTTAAATGTTTAAAATGCTCAAATTTCATTTTTTATTTTTGATGAGCATATATACACTGACATATGATTTCTTGTGTTTTACATGTCAAGAAAATCATTGAACAACATGTACTTTTAGGAACATGGGATTCAATGTGAGTGCTTAATAGATCTTCCATGGATTCACGATAACCAGTGTTTCCTACCCCTGAAGAAATCCTTTGAGTGATTGAGGGGAGAAGAGTCTAAAAGAATTGAGTGTGGGAGTGAGCAGAGGTAAAATGGAAATGAGAGATTGGTTAGATGTGAGCTTATATATTTAAAAGAAAGAGGGTGTGAGATCAGAGTTAAAAGAATATCAGAACTCTGCACCAAACATCTTTCTGAGTCGGGCAGCCACACTACTGATTGGTTCACATTTCTTTGGTGACCATCATTGAAATAGGCAAATAGCCCATGCCATCTCTTGCAAATAACCTCCCTAGCTACTCATTCTTTTCTTAAAAAGAGAATGTTTCATATTTTCTAGGGAAGCAGCACATAATCTATCGGATCTTCACTTGGAAGATACTGATATTGAAAAAGAAGGAAAGTTGCCCCACCTTCGACCCTTTCTAATGCACGTTGAGTCTATGTACAATCATTGTTGTCTCAGTGATCTACATACTTTGAGCCTTATGAAACACAATCATTGTGCTAATTCTTTCAAACACAAGCACGAGCACAAAGAGAATTTGTTTTTTCTGTCAGAACATTCATACAATTACCTTGTGTTTTTCAATGATTGAATGGAAGTCCTGGGGAGTCAACATCAAACAAGCTCCTTAAATTGTACATTCGTTGTACACAGTAACTTCGTGTTACTGACAGACATTTCTAACTGTTTCATATGTTGATTCAGGGTTACAACTCTTATTTTGTTTGAATTTGAAAAGATTCAGATGAATACATTCATGTTTCAACGGTTCTTTCAGATCAGACGACAGATTTTATCACATCATGTATTGGGGAGATTAATAATTTTCCTATCTGGGGGAGATGGTGGGAAGTTCATTCAATGACAGATCTGACCTTGAAGTGTTTTAATGATTTTGATTCTTGCAAATCATTAAAAAGGGGGAGACTAATCAAAAGTTCAAGATCGGATTGAAGTTTTAAAGATTTCAAAGGAGATAAAGTTTTCAGATGATCAAAGTCAAAGGTTAAAGAAAGCTTGTCAAAGAAAAAGTGAAAGAAAGTCAGAGTTTAGTCAAAAGCTAATTCAAAGGAAGATACAAGTTTGAAGAATTGTCAAAGATCATACAAAGTGTAAAAAGACTTAAAGATATCAAAGTTATGAAAGAACAAAAGCTGAAGACAATTCTGAAGATATGAAGACCTGAAGATTATTGCCAAAAAAATTTTAATCTTGAATCCAAAGGGGGAGATTGTTAGACTGAAATTGTATTCAAGATTAAATAAGGGTCATTGTTGTAATTAGTGTTTGTGTGTGAGTTGTAAATGAGCTTAGAAGGTTTGACCTTGCTTAGTCATGTTGACCTATATATAAGCAAGTCTTTGTGTTGTTTCTAAGTAAGGGTGAACAATTAAGTGTGTGAAAGTAAAGGTGTAAGCGTGGTATTGATTGAGAGAGTAAGAACACATAGTTGCACACCTTGAGAACACACACAAACAGTCTATCTTGAAAGGTTTATCACAAATAGGTATATGATTTGATGTAATCTTTGTGATTAATAAACAAAAGTGTTTTGTGTAGATTTGTATGTGTTTATGCTAGTAATTCTTGGGCCACAACCTGCAAAACAAATTAAGTAGATTTTGGTACCCAGCGAAACTTGGTTCCTGGTTGGTTAGATGCAGATGCATTTGAATGAACTCGATAAGTACCATACCAATTTTGAACTTAAATTTTTTTACAAATTCATTTGTCCCACAATAAGAACAAAAAATATTCTTTTGAGCTAACCTGCGTAATTGATTTGTAGAATAAACTACATTATGTTTGACAAAAGAATTTGCATGAAAAACATTGTTCTTGTTGACAGTTGATTTGGGAACAAATGGCTTTGAAACATTCTTTCCAGTTGAAGATCTTTTTACCTTCCATCCATCTTGACAAACTTATAGATTGGAATGTTACCTGTATCATCAATATATCATAGAAAATGTTAGAAGTACGAATTTGATCAATAGGTTTGATTGACCTTTTTGAAGAAACATCTTTATGATGTGAACTTGAAGCTTTCGTGAAGGAACATTCAGGGTCGGTTGAATCATCTAGAAGTGATTGAACAATAATATGCGGACTCTTTTGTTCATTCAATTCCACCATAGAAGTGATTTCTTCAAGTTCTTTAATCTTTGCAATCAAACTATTTCTTTCTGCAGTGAGTAGATCAACCTTCTTCTGTAATTCAGACTTCATATTCTGCTCTTTCAGTGCCTCTGTGACAAGTCAGTTAGTTTCTTTAAAAGCTTCTTTATCTCTGTCTCAGAAGCCTTCCTTTCAGATTCAAAATCTTTTTCCAAACTTAATCTTTTATCAGATATTTCCTTAAAAAAATCCAACATTCTTCTGTTCATTCATCCTCTTCTCTTTCTCAAATCTGTCTCTGTCAAGAATTAAAACTTTCTCAAAATCTGAAACTTGTTTTCAAAGTTTTAAGCATTTGATCTCAACAACTTTCTTCTCTTCAAAAGATTTTCTAGAAAAATCAGAAAATTTCTATACAAAAACTTTTCTTTCATTTTCAAATACCATCTTTTCTTTCTGAAATTCTTCTATATCTTGCACAATCTGCTTTTCAAAATCCGAAATCTTCTTTGACAACTCAACATTAACACTGTCCAAACCCTTAGCTTTCTCTTCAGTCATCTTGATAACATCTTGAACTGATTACTCAACTTCCAACTTCTTGTCATCTTTCAAGGCTTCAAGAACGGCTATCTTGCGTTCAAGCCTTTTAATATGCTTTATATATTCACCATTGAGGGTGGAATATTGACCAGTTCTAAATTCCTTTTCAAGTTTAGCATTCCTTTCATGGAGCCATTCATTTTGTTTCTTTAAAGAACGAAATGATTCTTGAGCACTGCTACCTTCAAGCTGATTCTGAAGAATAGCTTTTTCAGTATGCAACCAAATAATGTTATTTTGCTTTTGTGCTACTTTTTCTTCAAGATCTACAATTCTTTCTTTGAGAGAAACATTTTCTTCTTGTAAAGACATTGTTACCTGAAATTAATGATCGTTAAACATATACTTCAATTAGATGTTGAATTGTGCAAAAATGATTAATCAAAATCACAAATATAATAGTGCAAGGACTAAAAATGTACAACCTTCCAAACTTGAAGTCCAGGTCTTAAACTTGACAAGATATGAAAATTTCAAAGTGCAAGGCCCAAAAGTGACAACATGTGAAACATAGAAGTCCGGGGGTCAAAGATGTCAAAAATTGAAACTTTAAAGTACAAGGACTAAAATTGACACAAAATGAAACTTAAAAGTATATGGACTAAAAGTGACAAAAATCAAAACTTAAAACTAGGAGGGACTAGAAATGATAGAAAGTGAAACTGCCCCGATATCCGAAAAAAGCCGAAAAAAGCCCCCTCCCCCGATATCCGAAAACCGAACATATCCAAGCACCGATATCCGACTTAAACTACGAATATGTAGGATCGGGTTGTATTTCATCTCATTCACCTGACCCGGCCCGAATATCCGAAATGTGTAATTTTTTTAAAAAAATTATTAATTTATTAGTAATAATAAATATAAATATAATTCTAAATTTCTAAATTCTAATTGTTGTTGACTTTTTATTTGAACCAAACCCAATTTCCCTAAAAGGATAAAACTAAACCAAATGACTCAAACCCAATTTCAGATTCCACACAGACCAAAATAACAAAATCTGGGAAAAAAACCCCAAAAATGAAAGGCATGGGGTAATACTTGTTAATGCTAAAAATCGTCCAAAAGGATAACTTACGGTTGATGTGAAGTTTTAACAACTAAAGGTAGTAATCGAACAACAAAACGTGCGATAAAAATAGAAATAAAGAGACAAATGATTTGGTGACGCGGAAAAACCTCAACGAGGAAAAAGCCGCGGATGACAGAGAAGAGTCAGCAATGTACTATGGTCGCCAAGCAGGGGCGATATCCTTGCGTGTTACAATGTGTTACAAGATGAAAAAAATAGATACTAATGATAATAACAATCGTATGTCATGTATAAAACACTCCAGTTGTGTGTAAAATATTGCGGTCGTGTATTCTTTCAGAGAAAATAGAGATAGTCTTTTTTTGCAAGCTTGTATTCTCCAAATTCTCGTGTCCCTTGAATGAGGTATGGGTCTTGGTATTTATAATCTTGATCGTCATGAATGTCTCATTGAATTCTTGGGTAACGGTCGAAGATTTTAATGACCTTAATGTCTTCGGTCGGTTATAGCCGTTGGTCTTTAATAGCATTGAACCTGCATTGAATGAACAAAAGAGAAACGGTTGGTCGTCTGTTAGTATAATCGTGATCGTGGGGAATCTCACGACCGTCGTATGATAGACATACGACCAGAGGTCGCGACTAACACTCGACCTACGTTCTCAAAAGTGACGACGAGTATTGTAAATATGTATGGTCGACAGGACCTTACCTTAATACAAGATTAATCGTGCGTAAAATGTATCATAAATGCTTCTAATCGTGGTCGTGGATTTTGACCCAAACAATACCCGAACCTGACCCGAAATACCCGATAAATTCGGATATCCGAAATGTTCAGGTTATTACCCTCTTCGGTCGGATTTCGGGGTTTCTTCCAATCACCTGATATCCGATCGATTTTTGGGCCCCAACCTTAAACTACATGGACTGAAAATGTAAAATATGAAACTTCTAACAGACTTAACTAGACTTTAACATAAAAGGACTTAAAATGTAAGAAATTTAACGAAAAAACTAACTAAAAGTTAACCAAGTGACACTAATAGAACTAACAGAAAAAGGAGTGAAAAAGTAATAAAACTAACAACACTAACTGACAGTAACGACACTTAACAGAATTAGCACCAAAAATGTAAAAGGATTTAACGGCCAACTAACGAACTTCGTTAATACTATTCATCATCTCCTTCATCATGACATAACCTGCAAATCTCAACATAGGGTTAGATTTATTTGATAATAAACGATCATTGAAGCTCCCTGATCATTCCCTAATAGATTAAAACTCAAACGATCAATCCACGATCAAAAACAAAGAAACCAATTTTTTTTTGGAAAACGATCGAAAACTCAAAGAATAAACTTGACATGGGTTAAAATATTTCGATCAAAATCGTTCTTTGAAACTCCGTAAACATTCCTTAACAGTTTATAACCCAATTAACCAACCCACGATCAAAACCGAATCAACCGAAAAACTTCTAGAAAAAAAAACGATTGACAACTCGAAAACTTGTCAAACTAGTAAACATTCAAACTACCAAGTATCATGTGATAAGACTACAACCAGTAAATCACGCGATAAGCTTCAAATAAAAGTGAATCGTGCGATAATAGTCAACGTGATAAGGTTGGTCAACATGCGATAAGTTGCAGGTGCAGTGCGCAACAAGTTTTTCAGAGGAGAAGCACACGATAATAAAGAACACACGACAAGCTGGACATGCAACAAACAGGGAACGCACGGCAAAAACTGGATACGCGACAATCAATTCAACCTGACGCGATAACCAACGTTGTATAGCGTGCGATAAGAATTCAAGACTTAGAAAAAAAATTTACAGCAAATCTAAAACCACATGACTCGCAACTATTGTTGAACAAAGAAACTAAGTTTGACCATCTTCTTTGAGTTAGTTTCCTGTAATAAACCTTACACAAACATTGACTAAATTCCTGTTGACCACCGAAGCAATCTATTATAATCAATCAAAGTACACCCAAGTTGGCCTAAAATTTGGTATGTTGACCACAGTGATGTGCGACAAGTATGAACAAGGATGCACGATAAACTTGAATATACTAATAGAACTCACACGACAAACATGAAACAACTTCAAACCATCATGTTACTGTCGCGCATAAATTTTTCAAAAAACAACAATTTTATTGATTTTTCTAAAATCTTTTTGATGAATTGTGTTTAGAAACACAAAAATTTAAGTTATATGAAAATCAAATCAACAAACAAACGTCAACTCTTTCCAAAATTGATAAAACATCAAGAACATAAAGTTTTCGAAAAATCAATTATTTGAACCAAAAATCGGTTCAAAAGACGAAATCGATAGTAGAAATCGACTTATGATTGATCAACAATGATCAAATCATCATCTCCAACACAAATTCAACCACAAATTTGAAGATCCAAAGAGTTTAAAAAACAATTCTTTAAGAAAACCTACAAAATCATTCAAATCTCAAAAAAAATCGAAAAATTTGCACAATTCGATCCGTTCCAAGCTTTGATACCAATTGTTAATGCAAATTTATCAAGTAACAATAAAATCACAAGTATTGTTTTATTGAAATTGAGAGAAAATCATAAGATTAGGACTCAAGATCTAATTTCTCTCTCTACGCTTTCTCTCACTAGAATTCTCTTTACAAAGATTAGAAGGAAGCACTTACAATCTCTAACTACAAGCTTACAAGAGGAAAACTATTTATAGCTACATCTATTACAAGGAAACTAATACAACATTGACTTTTACATTTAATTGTTTGACTTTGACTTTCTCCTCTTTCATCTCAGACTTTGACTTTCTCCTCTTTCATCTTAGACTTTGACTTCAATATAGAAATCTCATTCAATGATCTCGGATACAAAAATATTTGCTCTAACACATTATTTTTGAAAAAGAAGGCAAAGTTTGTTACTCTATTGCTGAAGTGTTTTTAGATTTCAAAATAATGTCTTATATATGTTTTTATTAGAAATTATCAAGACATGGAATTTCTTCTCTTTTTATTAGAAATTATTACAACTCTTGCAGTCTTAAGATGTTCAAGAAAGCATTTGAAAAACAAAAGAATAGAGTTGAAAAGCCTGAAGTTTGTTCAAGGATTGAGATAATGATAGATGCTCACCTTAATCTCAGAGACTTAATTATGATTAACTTTTCACTTGTGGTTGCAGAGCATCTTTGATTAGCAAGGGAAAATTGTAAGTATTAATCTTCGTGTTGATTCAAAGATTAATTCTAAGTGTAAGTTTGAATGAAGACTCGAAGATTTGAACTTGAAGAATCAGACATCTGAAGTTTGAAGAGCCAAATCTACTGGACTGTGATAGATTTCGATATAAAAAAACATAAACATAAACAGTGGAAGCAAACATAACCGAAAATCACAATCTTCCAAAGATCTTGTTACAATCCGATACAAGTAACAAAACAAAATAAAGAGAGGGATTAGAAAAACCTTTTAGACGGAGTTCAAGAACCCAGTAGCAGGATCCTCTCTATCGTGTTCACACCCCAAAATTCAATCGTGTAAACAACAAGATCTCTTTTCTTCTCATGTAATCTCCAAAACACAACACTTTTGCGTATTATGTGTGTGTGTTTATTACTAGGTTCGGTCACCCCACAAGGAGAGGTTATGGGCGCCGATTTCAAGAGAAAAGAAGGAGGGAGGCCGAAAATTAGATTAGATCTAGGGTTTAGGATATAAGTGTTAGACCACAGTCTCATTGGATTCAAGATCATCCATCTGAAGATCCAATCTGAAGCTAAAGCCGAAACGTCGACTCTCGATATTAAAGTCTAATGTTTATTTGTAATAAATGTCAAAGTAATTAATGTTTATTGTTATTAGTTTAGTTAGCTTTATAATATCTAAGTTAGATTAGATATTATTTGGTTTATATTGTTTAATATTGCAACTTGTTGTTGCAAGTAGTTGTTTAGGTAGTGTGTCTTAGAAGCCAGATCTATTATCAGATCTCTCATCTCTCTACAATCAGATCAGATTAGAACACACACAGAAAGGTGCAAAAAGAGAGAACACATAGAGAAAAACTTCAATCGATCAATACCGAACCTTGTAACCATTTCTATTAATCAATACAGGTTGGTAATCGTTAATGTGTTGTTAATCTATAAAACTTGATAAGCATTGTGGACCCACAATTGGTATCAGAGTCTGATAATAGATCAAAATCAAGTTTTAAGAAAAAACGACTCTGTGTTTTTGTTTGAAAATCGATTTCTAGATTTAGAGTGTTTTAGGTGTTAAAATCGATCAGGTTGTGATCGATATACATGCTAGATCGAGTTGTGAGTGATTAATTTCAGTATAGAGCTTTAATCGAGTTCCATTTTGGTGATTTTGTGGTCTGAGTTCGAGTTTTCAAAAGTTACTGTGCCATCGATTTATTTTCGAAAAAGTGATTTTTATCGAGATCAAGTGGTCACAATCTATTCTAGAAGTGTTTTTAGACATATTGGTAGAGTTTGGTACTTTTAATCTTGGAAAAACAGGTTGAAAAGTCGATTTTATCGAAGTACAGACGAACTTGCGCAAACCAGAGGAAGAACTCACGCAAAGCCCACTTTGCGTAACCTACTTTGCGCAACCAACTCAATACGCAAAGCCTACTTTGCGCAACTAACGTGATACGCAAAGCCTACTTTGCGCAACACACTGATCACGTAAAAGCACACTTCTCGCGACCAACGGCTTACGCAAACTTCAATTTTCGCGACTCACTTGAAACGCAAAGCTCACTTTTCGCAACTCACATCACGCAAACCTTAGTTCACGTGATCAACTCCTCACGAAAAGCTCAACTATACTTCGCGCAACCCACTTGAAACGCAAACCTCAGTTTGTGCAACCTTCTAGTCATGCAAACCTCAGTTTGCGCAACCCTCTTGAAACGCAAACCTCAGTTTGCGCAACCCTCTCAACACGCAAACTTCAACTTTGCGCTTCCTACGTCTCGCGTAAACCTTACTTTGCGCTTCCAACTCTTCACGCAAACCTCTCTTTGCGCAAATACAAGACTTCAATCTTTTTATTCAGAATGACATCTAGAGAAGCCCTTGCAATCGGAACTGACACCAAGCCACCAGTTCTCTTTAAAGGAGAATACGAACAGTGGAAAGATCGGTTCCTGAACTTTGTTGACAGACATGAGTTGGGAAATTCATCAGACAGTCGATAGAAGAAGGGGTTATGAAACCAGTCATGACGACTCGTTTGGTTGGAACTGTGCCGACACAGGTTGAACTTAAGTATCATGAGCTAGAAGATGATAACCTCAAGAGAGCAAAAGGTGATAAATTAGCAAAGTCATACATTCTACAAGGAATTCCAAACGAAATCTATGTAAAGATTGACAGCTACAAAGCCTCGGGCAAGGAAATGTGGGATCAGCTAGAGAAGATGATGCTGGGTTCAAAGGTTGGGAATCAGCTGAAAATCTCCAACTGCCTAAATAATTATGAAGAATTTAGAGGCAGAGTCGGAGAAACTTTAGAAGAAACCTATGACAGGTTTGTGACCTTGCTGAACGAACTAAGCAAGAACAAGGTTCACAAATCACAAATAAAGTTGAACGTCAAATTCCTGAGTATTCTACAGCCGAAATGGAAGAGATTTGCCAGGCAGATGAAGCAGATCAAGGATCTGAATGAGATTCCACTTCATGAGGTGTATGAAACCCTCAGACAAAATGAAGAAGAGGTGGATGAAATTCTAGATGATAAGAGGCAGAAAGGAAAGACAGTTGAAGACACAGTTGCTCTTGTTGTCAGGAAGAAGAAGAAGAACAAGACGATTGTGTATGATTCAGAAGAAAATGAAGCTTATGCAATCTCTGACTCTGATGAAAATGACCAACTGAAGCAAGCAATGCTTCTGCTGACAAATGTTTTTCAGAAAAAGTTCTACAAAAAGCCAACATCAAACAGTCAGAGGTATTTTTCTGGTCCTAACAACTATGTCCACAAGGAAAGGGTTGAAGGAAATAGATATGAAGGGAAGAGAACAGAAGAGAGGAAACCGAAAGAGAGAAGATATCAGTCTGAAGGAAAGAGAATAGAGGAGAAGAAACCGGAAGAGAGAAAGTTTAAAGCTGAAGGATCCAGTCAGACAGAACCACCAACGTGCTACAACTGTGGCAAAACAGGTCACTATGCCAGAGAATGCCGAAGGCCAAAAGTCAGAAACTCCGATTATTACAAGAACAAGATGCTTCTTGCAAAGCAACAGGAGGCTGGTAAGGCACTAATGGCAGAGGATGAATACTGGCTTGATTATTCAGACGAGGAAGAAGAGGATGAAGAGAAGGATGAAGCAGTCAACATGTGCTTGATGGGAAAGCAGGAATCAGACGCTGAAGCAGATTCAGAAGAGGATGAGAAAGATGAGGTATGTGATTTATCGTATTCAGATTTCATGAATAAAATAAATGCCATGAATGTAAAACAACAAGAGTTAGAGTCAAAGTTTAAGCGACAAAATGGTGTTATAACTGACAAAAACCAATTGATACAGAAACTTAGCAATGAAATTGCTGAGAAGAAAGTATTGGTTGAGGTTTTACATACAAACAATGACACCAACGCCAAAGAAAAGACTATAATTCTTAAAGAGAATTCTGAACTTAAGTCTAAACTGAGAAAAAGTGAGCTTGATTTATATGAGCTTACGAACTTGCATTCTTCATGTACCAAAGAAAACTTTTCTTTACTTGGTAAATTAAAAAGTTTGGAAGAGAAGTTATACAAAATGGGTCAAACTAAACAGACTATTCATCTGAACAAACCCAAAGAGGAAATAGAGAGATGGGGAATCGGTTATAAGAATTCTCACTGTCTTCAAAAAGGAATATCTGAAGTGTCTGCACTTAATGATCATCTTTCTTTGAAATTAGCTCGAAGAATCCCTGAGTTTAAAACTTTCTGGACTAGTCTATCTGAAAAGGATGAAGCCAACGAAACTGAAAAACGTTTAAAATCATCTAAAGTTCATCTTCCATTTTATTATGCGAAGATGAATAATAGTTATAATGAAAATCCAATATACCAAAAGAAGAAATCTCTTTCAAATGACTTCTTTCAAAGTTATTCTGAAAAGGAAATGGAGGCGAAGCCTATACAAGGTAAACTATATGTCCCTCCTCTCGTTTTAGAAAGTAAAATTTCTGAACTAGAGAATTCTTTAACAGATGAAAGACTTTTGATTGAGATTCAACAAAAAGTTTTTTCAACTGTGCTGAAAAATGTTGTTATTTCTATGGCTTCAAAATCTAAAGATAGTTTTGGTCTAGCTGATGAAGGGCTTAATTTTCTGAACTCCGACGGTGGTTTAGATGATTGTTTTGAACAATTTGACTTTAATGCCAAACTTCCTAACCATTCATCCTTTGTTAAGAAATCTTTAGGAAAAACCAGTATGCCTGTTAACAGTGCAAAATCAACGAAAGTTGATAACTCAGTCTCTGTGAAAGCTAAGAGTGCTCAAGGTAAGATTATATATAAGCATTTATAGAAACCGAACACTACTGGTCATCCGAAGAAGAAGCATTCATTTATTGCTCAAAAGTCTAACTCAAGATTTTCACATGTTTCAAATCTGAGCAAGCAAAGGCCAGAAGTTAAATCTCAGTGGCAACCGAAACAGAAGCTTGACAAGACCGTTAAATCATTTTGTAGTGTTAATTGTAGTAAGACTTCGCCTAGTAAAGATGTCTTAATTGCTGAAGTTGCTATTTTGAACTCAAAACTTGTTGTTTCTCGTAAACAATATACAATGAAGCAATTATTTCAGTTATCTTTATCTGCTAGAAAGTCTTCTATTTATGATAAACATGTTTCTACTTCTTGTCAAGATTCTGAGATTTGGTATGGCAATAATCATGTGCACTCATATCATTCATATCATTCATCTGATTCATTTAATTTTCAAAAGAAAAGAGGACCCAATTTCAAATGGGTACCAAAATCTTGTGCTAACACAGTAGGACCCAAATTCCTGTGGGTACCTAAGGCTAACTCTATGTTGCAGGCACACAAAGTTTAAGAAAGTAATTGAAGATGACTTCTAGACAAAATAGTCTAGGACTCGTTCCTCAAAGGAACTAGGTTCTTGAATACAACAGTTCCAGACCCGCACTTCAAAGTTAAAACAATGGTTTCTGAACACGTCTGTTCAGAACCCGTGCTTAAGAGAATATGGCTTTTGAACACATCAGTTCAAGACCCGCTCTTCAATACTCAAAGAGTTTATTCCAATGTTGTCATATGAATATCTAAATTCATTATTTCTCTTGTGCAGATCCGTCATTTATGGTACTTGGATAGCGGATGTTCCAAGCATATGACTGGACAAAAAGAGATGTTGTCCAATTTTAAAGATAAATATTGCGGAACAGTTAAATTCGGCAACAACTAGCATTCACCAATAATGGGTTATGGTGATATGGTACACAACAATGTCACGATCAAGAAGGTGAGCTATGTTGAAGGCTTAAGACACAACTTGTTCAGTATAGGTCAGTTTTGTGACAAAGACTTAGAGGTCAACTTCAAAGCCAAGAGGTGTTCAGTTCGCACTGAAGAAGGCGAGGAACTCTTGGTCGGTACTCGAGAATCAGACCTCTACACAATTAACTTGTCAAATGTCCAGACTGACAAGCAGGTTTGTCTACTGACGAAAGCCTCGATGCAACAAAGTTGGCTATGGCATCGAAGGCTCTCTCACCTCAACTTTAGGTACATCAACAATCTGGTCCATGGAAAGCTCGTCAAAGGACTTCCAGAGCTCAAATATGAAAGAGAACATCTTTGTGCAGCATGTGAAAAGGGAAAGATGAAGAGGGCTCCACATAAACCAAAGCCTGAACCAAGTACAAGCGCTCCGTTAGAGTTATTGCATATGGATCTCTGTGGTCCGATGCGAACTCAGAGTCTAGGCTGAAAGAAGTACATACTCGTTATCGTGGACGATTACTCGCGATACACATGGGTCAAGTTTCTACGTTCAAAGGATGAGACACCTGATGTTCTCATCACATTCCTAAAGACGACCCAGGTGAATCTGCAGAAATCGGTCAAACTTCTAAGAACAGACAACGGCACAGAGTTCAAAAACAAGAAGGTTGAAGAATATCTCGAATCTGTATGGATTTCACATCAATACTCTGCTGCTCGAATGCCTCAACAGAATGGAGTGGTCGAAAGAAGAAATCGTACGCTAGTCGAGGCTACTCGTACTATGCTAAGTCAATCTGACTTACCTCTATTTCTATGGGCAGAAGCTGTATCGACTGCGTGTTATACACAGAATCGTTCCATGATACATCGCAGATTCAAGAAGACTCCTTATGCATTGATCAACAACCGAACACCGACAATCAAATATTTCCATATATTTGGGTGTAAGTGTTTCGTTCTAAACGATAGGGAGAGTCTAAACAAGTTCAGCGCCAAGGCGGACGAAGGCATCTTCATTGGTCATTCCTCAACATCAACTGCATACCGTATCTATCTGAAGAAGTCAAAGACGGTTATAGAAAGCATCAACGTCACGTTTGATGAAGAGATGGCTTCTGAACAACACAGTTCAGAACCCGTTATAATCGGCGTACTAGCTTCTTGGCAACTCAGTCCAGAACCTGCGTCTCAACAGAATAAATCAAATGAAGCATCAACGTCAACTAATCATATATCTGCTTTAGACTTATTATTTGAATTGTTTTATGATGAATTTCTTGGATCTAATGTAAAGAAATCTGTTGTGGTTGACAGGATGGAAGACTTAACGACTACTCATCCAACCAGTTCAGATATTCCTATTGAATCCAACACCCCGATTCAACAAGAATTTCCAATTCAAATGCCGACTCCGACAGTTGAAGAAGTGCCATGTGATGAAGAGACAGAAGTATCTGAAATAGTAGGATGTTCTATTCAGATCAATCTACAGCCAGAACAAGTTGTACCTGTTGAGCCTTCTACACCTCCCACTTCAAATGCAATCATCATTCCTCCTGAACAAGCTGAAGAAGGTATAAGTGGATTTATAGATGATACAACTGACATACATTCATATAATGCACTACCTCATGAACATAAATGGACCAAAGAGCACCCGATAAGCCAGATCATTGGCGATCCATCAAAACCGGTGCAAACTAGGTCAGCATCAATAAACTTGTGCATGCATGACTCCTTTTTGAGCAAGTTCGAGCCAACTCGCGTATCAGAGGCACTTGCTGATCCAGAATGGGTGATCTCAATGCAAGAAGAGCTGAATCAGTTTGATGCACTTCAAGTTTGGAGACTTGTACCAAAACCTCAAGGTAAAACAATTATAGGTACGAAGTGGGTTTTCAAGATCAAAAAGGACGAATGTGGTACCGTTATCCGAAACAAGGCAAGACTAGTAGCCAAAGGATACAGACAAAAGGAAGGAATCGACTATGACGAGACATATGCTTCTGTGGCGCGTTTAGAGGCAATTAGAATGTTTCTAGCCTACGCAGCCCACAAGAACTTCACGGTCTTTCAAATGGACGTGAAGACTGCCTTTCTGAATGGCATTCTGAAGGAGGAAGTCTACGTCTCTCAGCCAGAAGGTTTTGTCAATCAAGAAAAGACGAATCACGTCTACATTCTCGACAAAGCACCCTACGGTCTGAAACAAGCTCCTCGAGCCTGGTATGATGTCCTTTCCAAATTTCTAGTCAAGTCTGGTTTTTCAAAAGGTACGGTGGATACCACTTTGTTTATCAAAAAGGAAAAAGCCGATATCATTTTTAATTCAAATCTATGTATGATATTATTTTTGGCTCTACAAATCCTAAGTACTGTAGATTTCAGATGATTTTGATGGGAGAGATGAATTTCTTTCTTGGTTTACAAGTCAAACAATTTTCATCGGGTATTTTTATCAATCAATCAAAATACATTATGGATATTCTTCGGAAGTTCAAAATGGAAAATTCAAAACCGATTGGTACCCCAATGGCACTAGGTACTAAGATTGGCACCGATCCTTCGGGTAAGGCTGTTGATGTTAGGACTTATAGAGGGATGATAGGTTCTTTAATGTATCTTACTTCTAGTAGGCCATATATAATGTTTTCAACATGCTTATGTGCACGATATCAGGCCAATCCTAAAGAAATCCATATGTCTGTTGTAAAGCGCATATTCAGGTATCTGAAGGGCACTGCAGATCTTGGTCTGTGGTATCCTAAAGATACAAGTTTTGAACTAACAGCATATACAGATGCAGATCATGCAAGTTGTATGTTAGACAGGAAGAGCACGTCAGGACATGTACAGTTCCTCGGTGATAAGCTCGTAAGTTGGGCATCGAAGAAGCAACTTTGTGTTTCAACTTCCACGGCCGAAGCAGAATATGTAGCTGCTGCTAGCTGTTGTTCTCAGATCTTATGGATGAGAACTCAATTGTGTGACTACGGTTTCCACTTCAACAAAATCCCGATATACTGTGACTCCAAGAGTGCCATCGCAATAACAGCGAATCCTGTTCAGCACACCAAGACTAAGCACATAGACGTCAGGTATCATTTTATTAAAGATCATGTTGAAAAAGGAACAATTGAACTTTTCTTTGTAAAAACTGATTATCAGCTTGCCGATTTGTTTACCAAACCTTTAGACGAAAAGAGGTTTAACTTTCTTGTCTCTAAGCTTGGTATGCTAAATCTAAAGATTTAATCAGTAGTTACCTATCAAAGTTTTCTAATTGAATACTTTTTCATCATTTCTTCATTTCCGCAAGATATCTTCACTTCTATATTCTGTTCATGATCCAAGGGGGAGTATGAGAAGAAAATTGACAAGTGGTCAATCTTATTTTGAGGGGGAGCTCATAAGATTTCTGCATTTACCTTTTATGTCAAATTTTTGTAATGCAAGATTTTAGGGGGAGCTCTTCAAAATTAAAGGAGTATGGATATGACTTCTGATTATTTCTGATCAGAACTCGTACTTTAACAGTTTTACTGCTTTTTGTTTTTTCTATTTAAGTGAATAAATTTTACTTTGACTTGACATAAGACTTTTGCAGAATTTTTGAGAGATGCTTACAAGTTCATATGTTTATGACTTTAAGCTTAGCTTCATGAGATGGAAGATCGTACGTAAAGGTATAATTCTATATCTTCATCTCATTTATGGTTGAAAAGAGGACAACTTTCAATCATCGAAAACATTGTTTTCAATGTTCAAACCACTTCCCGATTATCAAAACGATTTCATGAATTGGAAGTGGGACTTTAAATGTTTTCAAGAAATATATTGTGCTTTAACTGAAATAGTTAAACCAATCTGAGCATCATGTGCATCATAGGAAAACAAGGATTTCATTGTGCTAGGACTTAATTGAACTTCTATGGAATCACGTTAACCAGTGATTTCTACCCATGAAGTTAATCCATAGTAATTGGGTGTGAGAAGTCGAAAAGAATTGAGTGATGAGATATAACTGAAAAAGAAAGTTTGGTTAGAGTGAGCAAAATGTTTAAAAGAAAGAGCGTGTGAGAACAGAGTTAAGTAATCGCTGGAAGTTGTTGTGCTCAAGTCTTATGGATGAGAAATCAACTATTAGACTATGACCTTCAGCTATCAAAGATTCCAATCTATTGCGACAGCACTAGTGCCATCACTATAGCAAACAATCCAGTACTACATTCAAAGACGAAACACATAGAGATCAGATATCATTTTATCAGAGATCATGTGATGAATTGTGACATAGAACTTCATTTTATTCCAACTGACTATCAGTTTGCTGATCTTTTCACCAAACCTCTTGATGAGACAAGATTTAACTTTCTCATCAGTGAGCTTGGAATGTTGAATCTTGAAGATTAACTCTTCAGCTCTCATGCATTATGTCAGTGATAATATGTTACACTTTATCATGTAATCTATGAGTAAATATTCTAACTCTAAGGTATGTTTTCTAAATATCTATCACTGAATATATCAATCAGTAAGACGTTTTTCAAAATCAAATCTCTAATCACTGATTTTCTTCAAGTGGTTAAAAGCTTTTTGATAAACAAATCTTATCACTGATATTTCTCATCAGTGATCCTTTGGAAAGAAAAATTATCTCTGAATTTCTATCAGAGATTCTTTCAAAAGAAAACCTATCTCTGACTTTTCTTCAGAGATACTTTCTAAAAAGAAAATGAAACGTTTTTTTCTCTCTCTCCTATGACATTATTTGAACCGACAATCCATGACATGCCTTTTCCTCTGACACGTTCATTCGTTGCAATTCTATCAAATCAACTTCGTGAGACGTGTCTATGTCATGATGAGCATTTGTTTTCCCGCCTCATTCCCTCTCTCTCATAGTATAAAAGGAATGCCTTTTTCCATTCTAATATTTTACGCTCACTTAAACTTCCTAAGAAAGAAAAAGATTTCAAAGCATTCAAGCAGACAAAAACACTAATCTTCAAAACTTCAAAACTTCAAGATTATCAGGTTTTTGTTCTTCCCATTCCATCATCTTAAAAACACTTATAAATCCTAAATATTCTCTTATTTTGGACTTTAAAATGTTTCTTACATTAAAATCATTTCTTTTGATTTTAAGTTACTCTAAAAACATTTGGTTTTTCAAAATGTTCTTTCTTTCTCATAAAGAACATTGTTTTACTCTTAAAAAAACTTTGTTTTTCTATGTTTCTTTCTAAAAACATAAACTGGTAAAATTTTAACTGTTTTTAGACTCTAAACCCTTTATTCTACTCTACTTCTTTCTATTCAGACATGGCCCAAGCTACCCTCATTGCTTCCAAAAATGTCAAGTTTGCTTTGACTGAATCTAAAATTCCCAAGAACAACCATCTGGCCCGTTTGGACTTCAGCGCTGACAAATACCCACATCTGGTGGAAGTTGCTGCTTTTCTGAAACAGTCCATGCATAGACTATGCACTCACTATTGATCCCAAGCCCTCCAAGACGCTCCTTCAACAATTTTGGTTCACAACTGATAAGACCACTGTGACAAACAAGAAAGGAGAAGTGGTCCCTGCCATCTCCTTCGTTACTGAAAATGGCCCTGGGTTTCTTACTGCTTTTGGTCTTCGCAAGGATCTTCGGTTCCCTGCAAAGACCAACGCTAGTTTCGACCTCCTCTCCACTGACGCTGAACTCATCCGCTTCTTGGATGACATGGGATACTCACGGGACAACAAGCCTCGCTCCCAAATTTCAAACAAGAAACTGACCAAGATTCAGAAGGCAAACATGCCTTCTCAGCTCAACTTCATCTTCACTCATATCATTCAAAGTATGAGTTGCAAGATAGGTTCGTTGGACCAGGCCAGCAAAATGCAGCTGTAAATGGGCTACTCAGTGATCGCCAATAAGCACTACGACTACGCAGGTGCAATCTTTGATGATCTCTTATCAAAGATTGAAAAGACTAAAAGGGATCCTAAGATTCCCTATGTTTTCTTCATCTGCGTCTTCCTTCACTTGCTACTGAACAAGAAGTATCCTACCACTGATGATGGTAGCTTCTCAAGGGTTGGTCAACGAGCGCTAGAGATCAAGCCTGTTGACAACGAGGTAAGTATCTCTACTTTAAGTTCTCTACTCTTCTACTTCAGCGGCCACACAGGAGGTTCCTTATCTTGCTACCCCTGCCGCTACCACCCCTTCCAAACATCCATCAACTGCTCTATCTGGTCCTTCTAAAAAGGCCAGAAAGACCAAGGAGTCAACCCCTTCGGGAACAATACCTGAAGTAGTTTCTCGACAAACTATTTTGGATGATTTCGTGGGTATCTCCTCCACATCAGCTGCGACAACAACAGTGTCAGTGATGACCATTGCTGACACCGCACCTGTGACAACACCCATTTTCTCAGTTCCTCTAGCTCCACAAACTGAGGTAAATCCTAATATCATAAGTGTTATCTCTACTTCTATCCCCATTACTTCTTCTTCTACTACTATTTCTTTGGTCATTAACCCTCCCCACATTTCGCAGCAACCTCTTCATGCTGCATCCTTAGGACCTGATACTCAAACAACTCCTCAAAATTTTGAGGGAGATATGCAATTCTACAACATGTTTGATCTATCAGGTATTCCTAAACACATATAAACTTCTCCCACCTCTCCATATAAGCCTGAGCATCCTTATGCTCAATCACTAACTTTTTTTTTCAGGTCCTACTTTGGGTACTACTGACGCCATCATCAACAAACTCACTGACAGGGTGGACTCTCTCTCCTCCTCCATCAACACCACCACCAGCGTTGTCAACCAAGCTGGCGAGGAACTGAAAAAACTTATAGATGCTTCTACTTCTAAAGCTGAAGCTTCTCAGATCACGGCTATTCAGGGAGAGATTGTCAAAATGAAGGAGGACCTGGTGGTTAATCATCCACAAGTTCAACATCTACATGGACGTTTTGGATCTCTACAAACTAAGGTTAAGGGTCTCTCTTCGAAGATTGACTCCTGCACAGCTCTGCTCAATCAGGTCCTGAACAAGCTGAATGAACCAGCTCCTGCACCAACGCCTTCGTTCACGGATAATGATCGTACAACGCTGAATGTCGCCATTGAATTCATTCATCAGGCCACTTCAGAGATTCCTGTAATTGAAGGTCGTCTGGATCGCTTGGAGGCTGAAGTCCGTTCTAAGCCTGCTGCTGAGGCTATAACCAACGTTGCTGAAATCCCCCAATCTGATGCTGACAAATAGGGGGAGAAATCAAATGAAGAAAATATAGTTGCAGCTGAGGTTAAGGAAACGGAGAAGGTCGTTGAGGTTTCAGCGGCATAAGTTCAAGCCCCTCCCTCTTCTCTACTAGCTCTGGTTGATGAAGAAGAAGATGAAGAGGAAGAGGAAGAGGAAGAAGATGAAGATCTTGATCTTCCTGATCAAGAGAAAGACAAATGTTGTCGATGATGATGAAGAGGACCAATCTCTTTGGTTCTCAGCTACAAATGCCTCATCAACACCAGTTATCAAAGGCGTTGTTCTTTCTGAAGCAAGGGGAGAAAGGAAGCAGCTTCAGGTGCCTCATCCCAAGGCAAGCAGAAGGGAATAGTTGCCGACGGAAACCTGAAACTTGTTTCACCATCTAAGGGGGAGAATCCTTCTCAGGTATGCCTATCCTTTGTTCCTCTCTCCTTCTTTTCCTACCAAACCTCTCTCCCATTCTAGCATTTATCTTTCTTCTTCTATAAATAAACACTAACTCCTTTTTCATTTTTGATCAATCAGTTCTCTCCCCTGCTTAAGGCAACCGAACTTCAAATAATCCAAGCTCCATCAGCTGAAGATCAAATTATCCCAACCTCCTTAAATGAGGTTGATGAAGATGATGAAGAAGAAGAAGCCCTGCACCATCCAGGAAGGCCCTCTAGACCAGCTCAATGGTCAGAGGAGGAACTGAATAAAAGAAGAACTGAGATGATTTCTCACCTAGAGGGTCAGTGGTTAAAGACCCCTCTTCAATCCTCATCAAAAGAGCTTGACTTCCTAACTCAAGCTGAGATCGAAGAATCTGTCAGAGCTGAGAAGCTGATTGCTGAATGCCAACAAGATGCGACTCTAGCTCTCAAGGTTCAGTCTTCTCAGTTCAAAGATAAGAAACTAAAGAAAAATCCAGTGAAGGTTCAAGTTGCTCTACTAAAAGAGATTGAAGAGGAGAGCTTAAAAGAAAAGGAGGTCAGCGATAAAACACTTGAATGGTGCAAACAGAAGATCTCCTTTTAGTGATTTGAATTCAATAATCATTGTTTAAAATAATTAGTGATTAGAAGATCTCCTGTTGCTGAGAATTAGTGATTTGAATTCAATAATCATTGTTTAAAATAACTACCCAAAAAAACAATTTAACAAGGCTAAGATCCATATTTTACTCCCAGCTACGACGGGTTCGCCGCGAATCGCAACTAGAAGCTATTTAGGTAGGTAACCATTTTACCAATTCCATCATATCTCTATGAAATTCTTAGATCCTTGAGGGATTCATTGTCATCCATTATGAAATTTGGCATGTTTAATCCCTTCCATGCTAATCCTTTCTCGTGATATGTTTACCGTGGATCACGAGTCCAGATTTGCAAATCCACCATACTAAGACACATGACATCCGACCCAAGACTCTCAGGTATCGTGAATGCCACAAACATTATTCCTAAAATCTAACCGACGTGTTGGCTTTAGACCTTCCCCACGCCGAAAGACTATTAGTTCAAATGCGCGTCTTAAATGGGTAGCGTGCGATTTACGTTAAAAAACGGGTTTTTGTTTTTCTTAGTTAAAAACATTTTTAACCGTTTCATTTTAGCAAATTTCGTTTTAACCATTTTAAGAACTTATCATAAAACTCATTTTATTAATTTTCCAAAATACACTTGCAAGTTTTATTAACCCTTTAAAAGGTTGTGTTTCAAATTATTTCAAATATTATCTAGCATGCAACACCTAGACAACATACAAAATAATAAATACAATCACATGCAAGTAATGGTAACACTTGCCTCAACCTATGTGTTTTTCCCATGAGCCACCATGAGAAAAACTTGGTCTTACTGAAAAACTTGGTCCGATGTGCCGGCTCCCACTAAAACCGCCATTTATTCAATGCTCGTGTGGGTCCCTGCCAAGACTTCAGTCTTCATGAATCTTGTCGGTTGCCTCGGTCTTCTTTTACTTTTTGTAAAAAAACTTCCTATTCTATTCTACACAATTATACAAATATATAGAATAAAAGGAAACGACTCGCAGGTCGCACAAAATTTCAACCATAAAAGAACAACCATAATGTAACACCTAGAAATTCATAAGGTAAGTAATTTTCCTTTTATTTCGTTAAATTATGATTATTTGAGAATATTAGCATTTTATATGTGTATGATGATCATTATTATATTGAAATGTTATATAAACTGATTTACCATCTTAACCGTTTAAACCTCGTGCTTGAAATCGTTTTAGACTGAGTTTTCGGGCTTTGGGGAGTGTGGCGCGATAGTGCTAAGGGCACAATCACCGGTCACTATCGCGGCAGTTGTACCGAGAGTTGAGAGGGTTGGTGCGACTGTGACCTCGCGATAGTGACATTGTCAATGTCACTATCGCTGGTCACTATCGCGTGGGATGTACCGCAGGCATTAAGCCTGGCGCGATTGTGACTCGCGACAGTGACAATGTCACTGTCGCCGGGCACTATCGCCGACGGGATCTGAGACTTAAATGAGTTCCTTTGCCGATTTTAACCTCATTTCAACATTTCCCTCTTTTCTATTTGGCGATTTTGGAGCTTCCAAATCAGTTTCATCCATCTCAAAACCTTAACCCTCATAAATATAAACCCTATTTGGTGGTTGGATCCTTGATCCTTGCATTCAATATCATCAAGGGAGCATTTATTAGGGTTTTCTTCAAGATTCAACCTCTCCTTCCAAGTCTCATCTTCATCATCTAGGGTTTCCTATTTTCTAGGTTTTGGTTCAAAAACCTAGATTGTGAGTTTACTAAACCTTTGTTAAAACTAGATACATGTACAAAGTATTTGATGACTCCTTTATGAAAATATGGTGGAAACATGTTTATAAGTCTCATAACATGATTTATTCTCTTTGGTCAAGTATTTGGGACTTTCCTCATGTATACATACTATGAGTATTTTGACATGATTAATGTATACATGTCTTGGTATATGATGATTTCTACTTGGAATACCCTCTTGGTGATATTGTATATACATATTGGTTATGTTGACATTTGGGTCTTATGTTGGACTTGCGTGGTTTAGGATGGTAATATTGTACCCATGGTTGGTATCGAAATATGTTTGGTTGAAATATACCTTAAGACCTCCTATATGTATTATGTTGGATGAACCAAGTCAGTAGATACTAGGAGGATGTAGTCTTGGGCGCCACCGCGATGGTATGTGCCTAGACCTCCGCCATTCGGGGAATTTCCTTAGTTGTAGTCCTCGGATGTGTCAGGCCTTTCGGGTGCCTCTTGTTAGTTGGCATCAAGGTATATCGACTATTTGGGTGGAACTTGATTGGTGCTATGGGTCTCCCCTATTGACTCCATATTTGTTGAACTCTGGTTAACTGCTGATAAGAATTATAACTGTTCATGCATGCTTTTATTGTTCAACTCACTAGGCTTTTTGGTCTAACACTTGTTTGGTGTCGATGTGTATCTCAGGTTCTAGCGGCGCCGGTCCTAAACAGGCATAGTTGCCTTGGGTGAGAGCTTGGGGATTTGCACATGGACATATAGATATTTTTGGAGAAGATGTTTGGGTCTATAGATGACACCCCCTTTTGTAATCTCTTTTCTAGTTATAGAAATTAGTTTAGTTGGTTGTTATTTATTATCGTTAAATTACAACTGTAATTAAACAGGTTTGTATATTTCCCCATTTTTGGGAGACTCTTGCTATAGCAATTTTATATACCTCATGTCCGCTTTTCAGATTTTTGTTATCCTTATTTTTAGGGTGTTACACATAAAAACAACCAAACACACATCGTAACACATAGGTCTAAAAGAGGCAAATTGTTATCGGATCCACACAAACACAATTTTGTATAACAATGCATGGAGTGCCAAATCCATGCAAGTGTCAACACTTTGATAAAGATTGATTATAACATACAATTTTGACACTCAAAAGAATCAATCTTTGCTTGTGTATAACAAGCACACTTTATATTTATGTGAGTACGATTTTCATGCCAAAACCATCCAAACATAACTATACAAGTGAATCAAAGGTTCTGGAAAACACACATAAAAAAAACCCTTCAACAATTGAAAAGGAAATCGTTTTCACGGTTTTTCTTGAAATTTCGAAAACCTAGTTTTTCTCAAAACCCTAGAATTCGAAATCTTTTAGTTTTAAATATTCTAGGCTTCAAAATGCAACCCTACCCAAAAAGGGAAACTTTAATTTTTCAAAACTTCAATTTTAAGGTTTAAAACCCTAGACTTCCCAAAAAGGGAAACTTTATATTTTGAAAAACTTTAATTTAGGGTTTAAACCCCTAAATCTCAAAACTTTGAGATCTATGTTTTAAAAGAACCTTAAATCGGAAAAAAAAGGTTAAAAAAACTTTAACTTTCAAGTTAAAACTTTTTTTTATAGAATTGTATAAAACTACTAGAAAAACCTTAGAATCTTTGCGTGTGTTTTATACATTCAATTTTCCCATTTTAATGTACAACAATACATCCAAAACAATTCTATAAAAAAACGATTTCACAAGTACTTGTATATTGTAACCGTGGCTCTGATACCACTGTTGGATTGTGATAGATTTCAATATCAAAACAAAAATATAAACATCGGAAGCAAACATAATCGAAAATCACAATCTTCCAGAGATTTGGTTACAATCCGATACAAGTAACAAAACAAAATAAAGAGAGATAATAGAAAAACCTTTTAGATGGAGTTTAAGAACCCAGTAGCATGATCCTCTCTATCGTGTTCACACCCCAAAATTCAATTGTGTAAATAGCAAGATCTCTTTTCTTCTCGTGTAATCGCCAAAACACCACACTTTTGTGTATTATGTGTGTGTTTATTACTAGGTTCGTCCACCCTAATAGGAGAGGTTATTGGCGTCGATTTCAAGAGAAAAGAGGGAGGAAGGCCGAAAAAGTAGATTAGATTTAGGATTTAGGAGATAAGCATCATATATATATGACCTATCTCTATAAACACTAATCTAAACAGGTCAAGACCCATAATTAATAAGGCAAAAAAAGGGTTTAGACGAATAACCAATTAGTTCATCTAGTAGTTAATTAACACATTTAATTAATTACCTATTAAACCCTCTAATATTATTTTCTTGCTTTTACATTGATGGAACTTTCCCAATAGGCTTATGTTGTTAACTATTTTGTTGTGTCTATGGGCATATCTCCAACAAAATCTCTGAAGCTGAAGGCTCAGAGATCTGATACAAAGTATGAAGTGTTAATTTAGAGTTAGTTCTTAAATGTAAATGTTCAAATTTTACTCAAAGGATCTTATACATATTAGAGCATGTGGCTTATTCTTAGTTGTTTGTATCATACAGTCACATGTAGTTAGTGATTCCTTTGTAGTATATAATGTTTCGTGTAAGTCTGTTTGTTTTAAATTTTGATAGAAGCTTTTGATAGTTAATTAAGTTGTGCTTAAGTGAATATTTCTATTTCTAGATTCTCTCTCTATAATCATTTGAAGATCAATACACTACGACATTTGGCTCTCAATTCGTGTTCATATTGTGATTATATTGTTTACATTGCTGACATAGATCTATTGCGAATTTACAAAAAGTCTTGTCGATACTTTTGAAATAAGAGTCGAAAAAGGAAAATGAAAAAGGAAGAGAAATAAATTATAAATACTAATTTTTTTTGAAGGGTTTTAAACTGTAACTTATACCCATCAACATTTATTCAACTAACACGTGGTAATTGAAATTCACAAACCATAACTTAAGGTGTTGACTTGCAGTATTGAGGCCATTTTGTGATGAAAAAAAACTGGTATGACCATAAAATAAATTCCCTAGGTGACGTGGCTAGTTAGATTCATATAACATGACCGTCATGACTCATGACAATAAGTAAGTGTGTTTGCGGATCGGTTTTGACGGTTTAACCCCCAAACTACAAACCAAACTGTAGTGGCGGTTTAGGGTATTTTCCAAACGGAGCGGTTTGGCAGCAATGACCAAATTGGACCATAAAAAAGGTAGTTTGGTTTGACATCTTTAGGCGGTTTGAGCCTCTTATGAACTTTAAACTTAAAAAACATAACACCTATATCCAAAATAATTTTTTTATCAATATACCATTATTAAAAAATAGTATACAAATTTATTAAAGAAACGTCTATCTTTAAAATTAAAATAGAATATTGAGCAAGTTGAAAAAAAGTTAAACAAGTCCACCAACAATAATTAGAATTTTTAACAAATTTTGAGCAAGTTGAAAAGATGATTTGGATTTGATTTTTGACAAATTTTAGAATTTTGTCAATTTAGAGAACATGGTGAATTGAGAAATCAAAACTAAAAACATGATGTAAAACTAAAAAAGTAAAAGTAATTAATACATGTATATTTTTAATGGTTAATTTGGAACCAAATGGTTTTACTATTTAACCAGAAACTTCCAAATCATCAAAAATAGTTGAGTTTAATGTGTTTTACCCTAACCATGACAATGGTGTTGTAGCATGAAGCGTGCCAGAGTAGGATACCCACGTGTACCACCACGCTATGATCTTTCTTTCTTGTACGAGGCTACTGCTAAATTCATGGCTCTTAAATTTCCATCTCACCATTTATTTATTTTGCTTTAACTCTCTCAAGCCACATAAACTTGTTTCCTCTTGTTCTTTCTTTCTATCTCCTCCCCCTTGTTTGAGTTGAAACATCTTCAATAATGGCTCAATTGTTATCTCCGGTTTGCACAGATCCAATTCAATTTCAAAACGGATTGCAGAGCAATTTGCGTCCAAGAAGCAATAGATGTTGGATGTTGGCGACGAACAACAGTGTAAGGTGGAATGAGACTGGTCATGGTGGGGGGAGGAGAAGAAGATTTATCAGAGTGAAAGTCGCCACCGATCCGTCGCCGTCTGTTGCTGCTGATGATTACTATGCTGTCTTAGGACTGGTATGGCAATATCTGTTACTTTCTTTCTTTCTTTCTGTATAAAAGTAAGGACTAAAGATATATGTATATGCATATCAGAATTTTATACTAATTTGCTTGCTGAAGAACATTAAACACTGATTCCAATACGGTCTATGTACTATTTAAGAAATTTATTACACGTATCTATACACTATAGATAGTGCCAGCCCAGCTTAACAAAATCCAATATGCATCTATAAATAATCATAAACCAACCTGAGACACAGGTCAAAGAAAACCAAATCATAACTCTAATTAAGACACTGGTGGATGTGGTGATACAAATCCTGATGCCTCTGACTCATTACTCAACCAACCCAAAAACCTAAAATATTGAAAATATGAGTGGTGAAGCCCAACAAACTACATACTAAACCTTTTAGCTGGATGAGATAGTTCCTTTTCCTGAAAAAGCATATAACAATGGCTCATATAGAAAATACAATTTCATAATTTCATAGTTCTAATAACCAAAATTGTCAATACGAACTACCAAGTTTCATATTTGGATAATAATACAACTACCAAAGCGATACTTCCTAAAAACAAACTTTCATGGGTCCCTAGTCTCCAAAATGCAACACTTTTATATTTTGGGTTGTCCGAAATTTACCCTTCGAAAACCATTATAAGATATATTGGTGTGGCGGATTGATTGTTTTTCACAAGTTTTCTCATTTTTGTCCTGTTGAGGGGTAGTTTAGGTATCTGATCATTAGGCAACTGATTTTATTACATTACCGGTGAAGTCAAATGTTCTTATTAGTTATTGTTTTGGTCCAAGTAATTCGTTACAACATAATTGGTTTGTAGTTACCTCATCTTGTTTTCTTTCTAATCAGCTTCCAGATGCAACTCCAGAGCAAATCAAGAAAGCCTATTATAATTGCATGAAATCATGTCATCCTGACTTGAGTGGCAATGATCCAGAGACTACAAACTTTTGCATTTTCATTAACGAGGTTTATGAGGTGGGTTACTCTACCATCAAATTCTATACATCATGAATGCACATTATTATGCCTTGTGCTTCTGCTATAAACCAAATATTGCAGTGTAGGTTCTCAGCGATCCAGCTCAGCGGATGGTATATGATGAAATTCATGGATATGCTTTGACTGCAATAAATCCTTTTCTTGATGATACCTGTCCAAGGGATCATGTATTTGTTGATGAATTTAGCTGTATAGGTATGTGACAAATTCTTGCTTTTACTCCATTGTGCAAGAAGGGTACACTTTAATATTTGGACCAAATGGACTATTTGTTTCCTAAAACAACATTTCCAATCCATTACCTTGTTACAAAGTTGATTCCACCACTCAACAATTTGTTGCATTTGTCATCAAATTCAGTGAGTTATATAATATTCCTCAAGCATATAAGAATATACATCGATCTTTGAAGTTAAAAAGGATGCATGTCTGAGACTGACTTCAAAAGTTAAAGTGTGTGTTTCCGAGTGGGTGGTCTCTACTAAATTATGTTCTTTTTGCTATATCTGTTAACAGTTCACGACATATATGCTTGTGTATTTTGATTTCTAAGTGGGTTAACATCTCTACAGAAATATTTAGCTTTTTGCACAACAGGATTTTATGTATTTATGATTAATAATGATGACAAGCCACTGATTATAAACAAATTACAAAACAATCTACATGGATCATTTTTGTTTGTATTACTTGATAGATGTCAAACTTACTGGACCTTGTATATATATGTTAGTGCATACTTGAGATATAATTCTTTTTCCTTAACATAGGCTGCAAAAATTGTGCCAATATCGCCTCAGACGTCTTCTCTATAGAGGAGGACTTTGGTAGAGCCCGAGCTTGTAATCAGCATGGAAATCCTGACTTGGTTCAACAAGCCATTGATAGTTGGTAATTTTTTTGGTTTATGCTCATTGTATCAAGTATCAACATGAAACAAGTTGATTTAGTTTCTCGACCTTAACGAGTCTTAGTTTCAGAATCTTGTTACCATTGGATGAATGTTCTATATTGAACTTAATCTGATCTTCTCTCATTATCTAAATGGTATTGGTATAATCACCTTTCTATATAGGTGCACACATTGATCTACATTGTTTAGTATTTCTGTTTCGGTGATCTTGTTTCTTTTTCACAACACATCTATGCCGATTTAGCTAAGGGACATACTTCGGTCAATGGACACCAGTTTAAAGTATTATTACTGCCCCATGCATGATGTATGTCATGTTCACTATTGAAAAAATAAAAATGGAACTATAAGCAGCAAGTAAGTATTATTTAAAGTTATAACACCAACACACATGCTTTAATATTCAAGTAAACAACAAATTATACATATCATAGCATATGCTTTCACTATATTTTACCATGTAGATCTTAGTTTGCTCATGATTAAAACCCTTTGTGCCTTAAGAGTACTAATTCTTTAGAGCAGTGTGTTTTGCCGTGGTCCAAACTTTTAAGCTCTTCCTTGCATATTACCTCCTAACTAGATATAGTCTTCCCAACAAGTTGCTAATGTTTTGGTACCTCAAGTTTCATGGTTGAATCTTTGGCACTTAATTGAGAAATTTGTTTCTTTTCAGCCCTGTTGATTGCATTCATTGGACTTCTGCTGCACAACTATCTTTGCTTGAAGATGAAATGCGGAGGGTAGAAAGAGTGAATGTAAGGAATACTGTAATATATCTTATATCCTCATTTATATCAATCTTCATCATCTTAGTTGATGTGTTATTGCATAATGATTTGGTGGTTTTGAGCCGGAAACTATAGTGAGAACAATTAGATTAACTAGGATTGTCTCTTTTGAGGGCATCATTCCTTCTCTTTTTGAGTAAAAAAGGTCATGGGAGCCTTTTTCTATGCCCCTCATAGAAAAGGTTAACAAATTACTTGGTCATAGTTAAATTATGTGAACTCTTATTTTTCTTGTTGAAGATGTCTCAAATGGTTGACGTAGTGACATCTAACATGCAAATGATAGGAAATAGCATGAGATTTTAAATTTGATTTAGCATTTTGTGATAGCTATAATACTTGGAGTAAAGAAAACTAGTTACAAAATGGGCAGGTGGAAGGGTTATATTATTTGGGGTGGGGAGAAATAAGAACATTGAGAGAAGAGGGGAACAACACTACATGGTGAGCACCCTAAACCCTAAACCATAAGTAAACTCACCCCACCCTAAACTTGTCACCTTATGGTTGCCATTTTTCTTGCTTTCTTGATCTCCGTTTTTAGCTTTGGCTATATCGCCATGGTCCATGGATCTTTAGTGTCTTGTGTTTGGCAAAATAAGTAAACTCACCCCACCGCTGTTTCAATGGAAACATTAACAACTTGCTCTGAGAGATCAACAATGTGCACCTAGATATTCGCTAGGGCATCAAGTATATTATGCAATGCTGCCTCCATGCTTCCAATAATTGGAGGAGTAAGAGGTTCAATGTCTTGAATCATGCTGATGAGAACAATATAGAGGTTGGAAGAGAAGGGAAAAGAAAGGGGAGATAATGCGTATCCTAGCAACATATTTATACACACCCGATTAGAAACAGTAAAGTCATAAGATTGGGTTGTATTTCAATACATCATAAGAACATTTGGGAGACTAAAATGTAACATTTTGGCATGTATATAGTTTTAGTAAATACTAGAATGAACTCACAATGCTAGGTTTTGGCTAAAACCTAGAAACCAAGGAAAACCCTAGAAATGAAGAGGAAATCTTGAAGCTTTAACCTCCAACTTGAATCCTTCACTTAAATGCTCTTAGATACCTTGAAGAGCTGTTAAATTCTTCCTTTAAATGAATCCAAATCGAAATTAATGAGGAGAGGGATGAGAGTAAATGAAGAGATATGAGGAGAATTGAGTTGAAAAGTGAGGAGGAGGACAGGGGCTGGCCTAAGGTGCCAGGGCACATGGCGCTACTTATGGTGTGGCCTAGGTCACCCGGCCCTCCAAGTGGCATGAGCCGTCTAGCATGTCGCTCGGGCCATTGCCTTGCCTTCCTCCGTTTGAGCTGCACTCCATCCTTCTATCACCCAGTAGCTTTGGCAACTTTTCATGCGGCTTAGGCTGCCCTGTAAGTCATTTCAACCCAGCTAAACCCCATAACTAAACCGGGACCTCCAGAGGGTTCTCAACTCACCAGATTCGAACCCTTTTTCAACCCGAAACATGCCACAGCTAAACCCCACAACTAAACATCAAAATTCCCAATTTAAATATCAAAACCAACTCAAATAATTCCCACAATTTCATTTAATGACTAATAGTAAAATATGGGGGTTACAAACTCCGATGGCAAATTCTTCTTCCTCCTCCGAACTCTCAGATTCATCCAGTTTGTCAATACTATGAGAGTTTGGCATGGATTGCATCGATGCCCTGTCCACCGTTCATTGCAAAAATAGCAGACCCTTTTCATGGCATTGCTGTGACCTTGAGTGGGGTTAAGGTTTTTGTGCTGGTTTATGGGGTTGGATTGGTGATGTTCCAACGTAACCATTTTCACGAGATGGGTATTTGGGTGTGGAAGTGGTGTTTAGTTTTGCTACGATATGTTTGACGAGGGCAATGGCAATAACGGTGGTAAGGTCTATGGGACGAAACGGGGCCATTTCAGTCTGGATGGTTGGTTTCAACCCTGATATATGTGTTGCACATTCATCATTCAACTAACAAATCAGTGGTAGATTTAGGGTTTGATTGCAATTATCCAAATGATTCAAAGAATTTGCTGGCCTTCGAGAGGCCAGTGCTCTCCCAAGGCTTTAGCCCAAAGTGTTTACAAAACAAAATCGATACCCTCTAACACTCACCGCCTCCTATTTATAACCCAACTGCCCTGCTTTAACTACTTGTACCATTGTAATAACTGCTTGTACAACTCTTCCACAACCCACCCACTTTTGACAAGACTGACCACGATCTCAGGGTATAACAATACCTGCCCCGCAAACTTCCACCTTGTCCTCAAGGTGGAAAGAAGAAGAACAAAAATTGATTCTGCCACTTTTGATGATCCCTTCTATAACCTTCAATTGAAAATAAACCTTTCCGATAATTTGTTAAACTATGTTGCTTTAAACCATCTTCCGCACCCCATAAATGACCCTCATGTTGCTTATCAGAGCCAAAACAACCCAACTCCACTTCCTCCCACTTAGCCCGCTTTTCCTTGGTAAATAAACAAAACAATTCGATTAACTGATTCCCATGCACAAACTCCAAACCATTCTCAAACAAATTGGAAGATTTAATTGTCTGGGCAGATTTTGCAACATCCGGTGCAACCTCCGAATTTGAAAGAGTGCTCCCTCTTGACATCAAATGAAAGAACTGAAAATCACCGTCCGAGTACAAACTACAGCTAGAACATACGAATCAAAGGCTGCAATAGGATCATGTTTTTTTATTTGTTTTGTCCCAAAATTCCACTGCTTCCTAGATGATGCTTCCAATTCCTTACTAGTAAAACTATCTTCACCTCTTGATTCCTTACCCACATGCAATTGTGCTTCTTTGACTGACACGCCCAGTTAACATACCAAAAAATAGTATAGACGCAAGATCTACAATGGCACATGATTTTAAAATATAATGGACCATTGTGCGAATCTTTACCATTACCAGGTTCTTGAAGTCGGAGCCAAAAACATATCTTGGTTTTCTGGGTTGTTCAAATGAATACTCTGCTAGAAATGTCCTCTCAAGAATTGCTTCACTATTAGCAACAAACATCTTCATGTGACTAGCTTCATTGGGCTTTTCAGGAAGAGGATGCTCATGAACTTTAATGAGAGACATGCATAGGTTCCATGATACATTAGGAAGTTGCAACAATGACTTCAAGATCAATCACAAAGGAACTCCAAAAAATTATGCCATAAACAACTTTCCAACGGATGCATGTTCTCCATTCCACCTTTGGTCCATGTGCACATGCCATCGAAGGAATCCCTTGGGCAGTAGCTTTGACCGTTGCTTTAACCACCGGCATTTGTCTATGCTTTTTATGGCTTGAAACATAACCACCCAATATTATACCACATAGTCCCAATACTACACCAGATTTACAAGTGGCAATCCATGGAAGTTTGACAAGATCCTGCTGAAAATAGCATATAAATCGCTCAAGTCTGTCAGAAAAAGGCAACATCAGCAGCTCCACCTTCTCAACATCAACGAGTATCAGCGAGCGAACTTGACGGGAAGGTTTGTTGAACAATCCTCCCACCATTCTTATGTTGACAATAATCTTCAGTTGGTTCCGAACTAACAAAGGTACCAGAACTTCATGTTTTTCAAATTCCTTCATCTTGTTTCCTTGTCGTGAGTCTGTTCTCCTCTTCATCTCTTCTATCAACCTTTTTCTCTCCACTTGTGTAGACGAGATGCTTCAATAGTCGTTTCCAATTCCCTTTGCATAACCAAGACTCGGACCAATTTCAGTTTTCTCCATCCATCGAACGCTTGACTGCTTGTGGTAGTTTTTTTGGTTTCACCATGGACTTTCCTCTCAACAGCGCCATATGCTGGTAGGGTTAGCGGTGGTGGTTCACGATGAACGTCGCCCCACCAAATTCTCCTCATGGCCATCGAAGTTAAAGGTTCAACTGAAGAGACGATGCTCTCTTTCACGATTGATACGCCATTGGGCCCAATAGAAACTGAATTGGGCCTGGATTCCTTCTTTTCTATCCTTGCCTTTCTCTTCTTCTTCTTGGGCCGATTAAGTGGTGTCCCCAACATTATTCAGAACGCAACCATGGTTTCCTCCAGATGCGGCTGTGATTTTGGATTCCAGTTCAAATCTCGACTAGGAATTGGATCTAACTTTGGGGTCAAATTCAGATTCAGGCCTGGATTTTGATCTGATTTCAAATTCGTTTCTGGATCTGGATTTGGTTGCGAACCCTTCCCCTCCCAATTTGGTTGTTCATTGGAATTTTTGCCGATTCTGTGTCGCCATTGTTGAACAAAGGATCGAATAATCTCTTTTGTAATTTCTCTCTATAATTCCTTATCATCATCGCTTTCATCATAATCTTCTTTCTTCGTGCTCCGCAATTCCTCTTTTAACGAACTCAAATCTGATTTCATTTAACTTAGGGTTTTCAACATCTCTTTGGTTGTTGACAGTATACTCCTCAAGATCTCCTGCTCTGACACCATTTGTTGCACATTCATCATTCAACTAACAAATCAGAGGTAGATTTAGGGTTTGATTGCAATTATCCAAATGATTCAAAGAATTTGCTGGCTTTCGAGAGGCCAGTGGTCTCCCAAGGCTTTAGCCCAAAGTGTTTACAAAACAAAATCGATACCCTCTAACACTCACCACCCCCCTATTTATAACCCAACTGCCCTGCTTTAACTACTTGTACCATTGTAATAGCTGCTTGTACAACTCTTCCACAACCCACCCACTTTTGACAAGACTGACCACGATCTCAGGGTATAACAATATGATACAAGCTAGGATGGAAGATGGTGGAAGCTCATCAGTTCGACTCAAAATCCTCTCAAAGTCAGATTGGTATTTTGCCAAAGTACTGGTTTGACACAACTTAAACAATTGGCATAAATAGAAGGGCCAAAACGAACCTCAATAGCATGAGCCAATGCATCACCATGAAGAAGTTCATTCAGGTACATCTATTGGAACCATTGAGCTGCTTGTCCTCCATCTGGAAGCTGGCTATATCTACTTTTTGTTCTGGGGGTATGGAGTTGAAGGTTAAGTAACTTTCAGCAAAAAAATCCAGTTGAGGGGATCCTCTCCATTTAATTGTTTAGCTCACACTTGGGTGGCATGGTAGCAACAAAATACTTGGTTAAATGGTGTATAGAAGGACTTTGGGTTGGGGATGGATGTATGGTGAAGTTGGGGTTGTTGATGAAGGGTGTGATGGCGGGTGTTATGATTTAGGGCACCATATCTGGGTTTGGCAGTCCCTAATTGGGCAGCCGAGATATTTACATGGTAATGGAATTATGGATAGTGTCAACCATGGATTGAAGAGATCTCATGGAGGATTGGATGGTTTGGTCAGAGGTGTTGAGGTTAGCTATGCTGGTCTTGTGGGAAGAGGTTGTGAGTTCCAAGGTCTTGAGTTGCTTAGACATGGTCAGCCATGGTACTTTTTCTCTCAATCAAAGCACCAGTTGATAGACTATGATTTAGGATGAGCGGAAACCTGCATGGTAAAAGGGAGAAGAAGAGATTTTTAATAAAGGAGATTGCCGAATTTTTCCTACAACTCATGCCATTATAAACCACAAGGGTTGTGGTGTACCGGTTAAGGGCCAGGGGGATGTGGTGGAATATCCCATCTGCCCAGGGTTCGAATCCAGACGTACACAACAATTGTGGCCACTGAAGTTTAATCAGGGCTGATGTCTTACGGTCATAATTTGCCAAGGGATTAGTCTAGGCATAGCCTAGGACACCCTTTCCCAAAAAAAAGGCTCGTGCCATTATATAATACCCTAATCCTTTATTACAAGATGTAACATAATAGCCTATAAAGATATTGCTGTAACAGAAAGATGCTCCTTCTAGAAACCTAATTGGAGGTAGTTTTAGTGCAGGGTATAATAGTTCAGATAAGTAGGCTTTTTCCTGATCGTTGCAGGTTGAGGCACAGCCCTTACTTGCGTGATATTGGGCTGGGTTTGGTTAGGTGGGATATGAGGTTGTGAAGGGCGCTTAGTGGTTGGGTAAGGAAGCAATGGCGATGAAGAGGAATAGTTTTTCTTCTTTTTTCTCTTTTCTCTTTTCTTTCTAAAATTGGCAGTTTGTAGATATTCAATTGCCTACAGTTATCAATTTATCATATTTTGAATCCAAAAGTTGAATATTCATCTGTCAGTTTTAGGTTACTTCTTAATGACAATTACTCGTTTTTATGAAAACTTGAATATTGCAAGAAACAACAAAATTAATTAGATGTATATGATTACAAAATGCTGGAAAAAGTAGTTTGTCTACCAAGCTGTGCAAGTGCAATAATCTACTTACCAATTTGCTACAGAAGCAATGTTTGGTTGCCGAACTTCATCTTTGCCATTAGAAGTAAAAGGCTGCTCATAGCATTATTTTCTCTCTCTGAGCCATGCTATATCATGCAATGAGTTTGACTAGAAAAATAAGAAGCAGAAGATTCTAAAACTCTTTTGATGTGTGAGAATTCTAAAACATTTAAGAAGTGGTTGTGGTTTGAATAATGGCCTTTCCTTTTTGTTCACCTGATGGATTCTTTTTGCATTTAGCTGGAAATCTTGTCTAAGGGCATTTGTTGAACGAGATTTATCAGCATATCTCACGGCTAAGATTGTATTATTAGGTAACTTCTTTGAAAACAATAAAATTTTGTTCATTTATCGTAAGAGACACTATGATGTTAAACTGCTCGTGGAAAGCTTATTACAAAATATATATTTCTAGTTCTATAAGAAGTGATGCTAACTCTGCCTTTGGTTATGTTGACCAGGTTGCCCTGATGCTTGCAGGAATGGGTTCATCCACAGATGTTTTTAGAATGGTAAGACCCATCTTTTATAATTTGGTTATTGGTAATTAGTTTCGGCCATTGCTTTGGTCATCCCAAGTGCGACAATGGAGAGAGGCCATTACAAAGTGAAATGTATCTCTCCATGCTCCGCTATTACGAATAAAGTTCACACCTATACTATATTGGCAACCCTTCTTTTTATGTTTGATAAGCTGTTCCCAGCTAAAGTTTGAAATTCCTTGGTAAGTACAATTTATTAGCTTGTTTGGTAATTATCTTAACATCCTTCCTTATCAACGACACCTATCTTTTCTTTCATGTACTTCTTCTTGTTGGCCTAAATTTCTATCTTACATAGCATTGTTGGTCTCTTTCACATCTTATAGATCTTACACTTCAACTCTACTCTTATGGTCGAATAATAGTCATGATGCATTTCGCTACTTGGATCCTAGTCCATCTTATATTAAGATAAACCGATAACATCTTCACTGATTTTTCTCCATTTTTTGTAATATTTATCATGTATTGCAAATGTCAAGGTTTGGGCACCTCATGTCTAGACATACTAACATCACCTTCAATTCACTGAACATTGATAAGTCTGCAGTGGATTCACGTAAAGGAGGAATAGAAAATAAAAAGGTTTCAGTAAATAGCTTGTCACTTGGTAAAAAGTCAGACTGGAAGAAAACAGTTAGTGACAAATAGTCTATGGGAAGTTAGTCAAGCATAACTGACTGGGTATAAAAAGAGGAGCTTGATCGTGGATAGGCATTTGATTTTTTTCTCTAACTGTAAGGCTAGAGAGCATTGAGGAAGAGTACGTGCCTGTCAAAAGCTAGCTGATTTCAGATTCTAACAAGTTGAGCATATTCTTTTGTTTCTTTCTTAAGCAATATTGTTCTGATCCTAATGCATATATAATTTTTCTTATTTCGGAACAATCTAAAACCTTTCGATTCCAAGTTATTTTTACATACCTTCAATTTTGCATTAATTGATTGCCTAGTCTCATCAATCAACATGATTTCTTTAGGGAGAGATATACAACCTAGCATGTCATTTTGTATATATCCTTTTTGAGCTTCTCCGTAACTAAAGCAAAAGACTTGGACTAAGGGGCCATTTACCAAACGCTTACGGGGTAAACGCTTATCCAGTCACTTACTTTATCGGATGAGCATGGCAAGGACTAAGAATCTTACCCGATAAGAGGCAAGGCAAGGACCGATAACCGTAAGTGAGAGTGGTGAATCGTACCCGATTAGTGCTTATAAACAATCTCACTATACCATTTTGATGGCCGAGAATCTTACCCGATGGGTATGTGACGGTGTTGATTCTTACTGTTACCTGATAAGCATTTGGTAAATGGCCTCTAAAGGTTAAAGGTCACCTATTTGACCCCATAATCATATGGAAAACATTTGTTTTGCTACATGCTCTCATGCTTGATACCATGCCACAGTATAGAACCATAATCACGTTCATGGACTGTTTATGAACTTTATTCTTCTCAAAATCACACCACATCGCTTCTTTGTTGCACTTGCCGTCTCTTGATCAATAAGCATTATACGTAATTCCTTTGTTAGTCCCCTAACTTGTGCTCGGTAACAACTTTTATGGTTTCACTCTTTGGTTCATAAGCTTGATTGCTCAATAATTGATAAGGCTTATATGTTCTTTTGCACTGCAAGCATGGTACTCTTCATTGTTTTAAACTAGTATTTCTTAATATAAAAGTTTTGTTATAAATTCATTATATTAAGTTTCTTAATAAAAGTTTTGTTATAAATACATTGTTACGATCAACTCGTTTTTAACTATATGTTGATATGAATGCAATTTATACTCAATACGGTGTATTTTCTGTTTCTAGCCGAACATCTTTTTTAATAATAATTAGTTGATTCTAACTTTACATCACTATTTATATTTACCTCAATAATTATTCACTATTTGTAAGTATATTTAACATACTTAACATTTAGTCTAACCATCGGTACACTAATATTGGCTGGTTAGTAAATCGATCACATTGATTAGTAATGCTTATTATAAATTAACGTTATAGGTTACTTTTTGAGATACAACCTTTACCGAAACCTTAGAATTCCCTGAATGTACTTACGAGAAAGTTCCGTTAAATCTCGAAACTTATCGATTAAGCTTTTATTCAATAACGCACCTACGATTCCTTATCATAAGAACGCTAGCCTGGAAATGGGTTGTTGCAACTCTACCCCCACAAAAGATTTCGTCCTCAGAATCTGATCGTACTGAAATAGATGAGGGTATTTTTCTCTCATAACTTTCTCGTTTTCTCATGTAGCATTTCGTCTCTTATGATATTTTCATTGAATCTTGACGAGCACAACTTCTTTGTCACGTAACTTTCCGAATAGTCCAATCACACGTCGGATTATCAGAAAAGGTCCTATGTATCGAGGACTTAACTTTCCCCACTTCCTGAATCTTATCAAACATTTCCAAGTAGTTACCTTAGTAACACTTATCTCCAATCTCGAAATCAAGGTGCTTTCATCTTTTTTCTGCGTAACTCTTTTGACGATCCCGGACAGCCTGCAGACGTTCACGAATTTGTTTGACCTTTTCTGAAGTTCGATTTATAAACTTAGGTTAAGTAACATCTTTATTCTCAATATTTCCCCATCATATAGGAGTTCTACACTTTCTGCCATAAAATACTTGATATGGTGCGGCTTTTAAACTGGAGTGGTAGCTATTGTTATATGAAAACTCTATCAAAGGTACGCGATCATCCAGTTACCACCTAAGTCGATTGCAAATGCACGTAACATATCTTCTCAAGTCTTTAGCGTCCGTTCACTTTGTTCATGGGTTTGAGGATGATATTGATATGTTGTGCTCAACTGAAGTTACATCCCCTCTCTTTTTTGAAACTTATCCAAAATCAAGATGTAAATCTACCGTCTTGACCTGACACTCTAGACAATGGTAAATCGTGACGAGACCATTTCATCCACATACAATTTTGCCAACCGTTCTACCAGATATTTCTCTTGAATTGCCAAAAAATAAGCATACTTGGTCAAACGGTCCACAATTACCCGTATAACATCGGTCCTCTTCTTAGTTCATGGTAACTTCATGACGAAGTCCATTGTAATGTCATCCGATTTCCATACTAGGATTTCTAAGGGTTGTAGATGCCCAAAAGGTTTTTGATGCTCGACTTTTACTTGCAAGCATGTCATTCATCTTTCCACAAATCGTCTTGCATCTTTCTTTATTCAGACTACCAATAAACCAATTTCAAATTTTTATACATTTTTTCAACACCTGGATGTATCGAATATTTAGAGTTATAGGCATCGCTTAATATTTTTTTTCCCTATGTCAACCAACCATTGGAACCCATATCCTATTTTGAAATCTGCAGATTCCTTGATTATCGGTTTGTGAAATCTTTCATGCCCAACCATTCATTCTCTCGACACATGTTCCAAAGTAAGAGCTTGATGTTGAGTTTCTTTGAGCGTAGTCATGAACTCTCTCATAGATCTTATTCTTATGGGTTTCTGTCGTTCTTTTCTACTTGGTGTGTTTGCTACAACATTTGCCTTTCCTAGATGATAACAAATTTCACAGTCATAATCCTTAAGCAACTCTATCCATTGTTGTTGTCCTTCTGATTAAATAAGTACTTTAAGCTTTTATGGTCTATATAAACAACATTGTGAAGGTAATGATGCCATATTTTTAGAGCAAAAACAACTGCAACTAATTCAAAATCATCCGTTAGGTATTTCTTTTCATGCTCTTTTAGTTGTCTTGATGGATATGCTATCAATTTGTCATTCTGCATTAGTACATATCCCAATCCTCACTTTGAAAAGCTTGTTCTTGCTCCTTGCCCAGTCAAACTTTTTACCTTTCTTTGTTAATGCAGTTAGTGGGGTTGCAATCTATGAGAAATCGTGAATGAACCTTCTATAATAGCCGGCTAATCCAAGAAAACTACGAATCTCCGGCACATTCTTGGAAGATTCCCATCTCATCACTGCCTCTACCTTTGTAGGGTCTACTTGTATGCCATGTTCATTCACAACATGACCAAGGAATTGTACTTCTCTAAGCCAAAATTCGCATTTTGAAAACTTTGCGTACAACTTTTTCTTTCTTGGCAAACTTAGTATTGCATGAAGAGGTTGTTCGTCTTCTACTGCATTCTTGGAGTAAATAAGAATGTCATCGATGAAGACAATTACAAACTTATCTTGGTATGGCTTACATTCGTTGTTCATGAGATGCATGAATGCTACTAATAGATACTAATACAATTAGATCCGCTTTTCATAGACAAATTTGGGGGAGAAATTTAAAATGCCAATATCTTGTTCAGAATGCTGTTATGGGTACATCTTCCTCCTTGACTTGTAGTTGGTGATATCCAGATGATCTATTTTTAAGAAGTACGTTGCCCCTTGTAGTTGATCAGACAAATCATCAATTCTCGGAAGAGGATATCTATTCTTGATTGTTCTTTTGTTTAGTTCTCGATAGTCAATGCACATTCTCATCGTCCCATCTTTCTTCTTGACAAATAAAATAGGAGCACCCCATGGAGATGTAATAGCACAGATGAAACCTTTACCTAGCAGTTCTTGCATTTGTTTCTTTAACTCTTGCATTTCAGATGGTGCTAAACGATAAAGCGTTGTTGCCATAGGTGTTGGTATTAATTCAATACCAAATTCTACTTGCCTATTAGTAGGTACTCCTAATAGATCTTCTGGGAGCACATATGGATATTATTTGACTACAGGCACATCTTTAACCTCTTTCTTTTTCATAACATTATTTATTGCATACGCCATATATGTTTGACAACCTTTCCTTGTATCTTTTAGCTTTTATCAAGTTCACAAATTCTATCTTCAATTTCTTTTGATCCCCATTTATAGTGGTCACTTGACCATCTATGGTTTTAACCTCCAATAATTGCTTATTGCATATTATTTTCACTTCATACCTTCCCAACCAATCCATACCTACAATGACATCAAAATATTCGAAAGTCATAGGTATTAAGTCAATCGGTATCTTCTGTTGGTTAATTTCTAAGATACACTTTTCAAATACTTCTCTGATCCTGAGTCTGACTACCCCAACAAGTTCTACCTCAAATTGTACTTTTAACTGCGTAGGATTCATATTCAAAACATGAGCAAATGTAGATGACACACAATCGGTTTGCACAATCAAAGAGTACACGAGCAGGTATATTATTAACGAGGAACGTACTAATCATGACATCTGATGCTTCTTCAACCTCTTTTTCAGTCATCTGTAAGCGCAGGCCTTTGCCTTTCGTTTATTGTCATTTCTTACATTTTTACTATTTTAGATCGGTGGTTGATTGGAAATTCTTGAATTATCCTTTCTAGGACAACTTCTTCTTATGTGACCTTTCTCCCCACAACGAAGACATGCGCCGGTCTTTAAGCAACATTCTCCCTGATGACTTCTTCAACAATGCTCACACCTATTCAATTTAAACTAAGACCTGTTTTGTTTCTTATTTCCTGGTTCAAAAAAATTACCTCTACCCTTTTCGCTTCATTTCATGTAAATCGGAACTCTGTATTCCCATATTGCTTTCTACGACTTTTGCAACATCAACTGCCTGTTGAAAAGTTTAAGTACAAACCTTCTCTATATCATCGCTCAAGTCTAGCTACAAAACCATCTGTTTTTCGAACTTCAGTGGCTACTGAATGGTCTGCAAAACGAGACATTCTGACCAATTAAGTGACATATTCTTGCACGGATAAATGTCCCTGCTTAAATTGCAGAAACTCTTGCTCCAATTGCTTGCGATCAATTAATGAACAATATTCAGTCATGAATAATTCCTTGAACTGACTCCATGGCGTAGATGCAACTTCAAATATTTCTTTTATCGTTTGAATAGCATTTCACTGGTGAAGGGCGTCCTCTTGCAATAATGTGGTGACATAACGCATCTTTTAAGATTCGTTACATTGACATGTCTCAATCCATTGCCTTAATTGGATTAGCTTTACCTTTAAAAATCAAAGGCTTAGTACTCGTAAAGGTTTTATAACTCGTTTCTTTTGTAGTTACAAGTCTTCCTTCTTCTGCTGTTACATCACCTTCCTTGCTGGTCTTTTTATTCATTCATTATTCTAGCCATTTCTTCACAATTTTCCTTTAGGATTTCCGGTAATATTCCTTTCAATAACATTTCCAATTCTAGATTCTTATTAGCTTCATTTTCATTTGAGTTTATATATCTGGGTTCACTTTGACTTGAACCGTTATACTTCCTTTTCCGAGGTGGGGGTTTCTTTGATATGTCTTGGCAAATTGAGAGTCCATTTCTTGAATTTTAATAATATAATTAGGGAAAAATATCCTATTAATCATACCATGCAATTATCTTATTCACTTCATTATAAACTTTAACTACTTGTTATGCAAACAAAAATGTTTGCGTACAAACTCATGTTTATATTTCCTTGCAATAATCCGTGCTCTAATCTTATGCATGCACCTATATCATTTCTTGACTTTACTGTTTAGAAGTGTAATTAGTTGGCTCTTCATATTTATCATTTTATAAAAGAAATGCAATTATTGTGTTTGTTTCAACCATCTTTACTTGTATATTCTTTGGTACAATCTCATTCTAATACATACATGGTAACTACCATTAAATCCTTGATTTCTTCGTACATGTACATAACAACTTGTACATACTTAAAGTAACTTTAAAATACGTATCATACAAACCATCCACATTTACTAAATGCGGTTATACAAAAGAGGTTTACATACATTCCTACCTTTCAACTCGCGGATACCATTTACATTCATACATACCATATTCCATAGTTATCAAAAACCATCCCACCATTTGTCAATATTCCACTCCTAACTTGCCTAATTACATCCATCCACCTATCACAAAAACCTTCCTTTTAACCCATGCCTATTATATACTAATGAAAACCAGCTCCCATCTTTCCAACATGCTTCATTTAGTGTTGATGAACATTATACCTACGGCTTAACCATCTGCCGTAAGTCATGAATCGTGAATCATGAAGGTGCAACTAGATGAGCTATAAGATTTGGCCTTAGTGCCAATCAGATACAAATATGGGAAGTATAGGTGACAACCCCGCAAATTAATTCCCTTTATCATTTTTTTTTCAGATATATCACCCCATCTTTGACAAAACATTTCGCCTTAGAATGATTATTTCCCACTGTAGTCGGGCAGTTAATTCAAGATAGTAATCGAGTTCCATGGCCATATGAAACATTTCATTGAGTATTTGAGGGGGTATAGGGGGTGGTTGCTCCTTTTCGTCATCCGATGTTATTGTCAGAAAGGGTAGTGGAGGTGGCGGTACTTCAAAAATTTCTACTACTTCCGACTCTCTTCAGAGTATGATGTTCACTAGGATTAGTTCTGTATTCAGACATGACCTGCAACATATTTTAAGTTGGTAAAATAACCATGTAAATTATATATTACATTACTACCCGTGTTTGAATGACATGCTCTATTCCTTTGCTTTTAACACCTTTCCTGTGTTTTCACTAACTTAACACATACCCCATATTTGTATGTCTGAGAATCTACTTGATTCATCATTAGTGTTCAACCTCACACCACTCTACGATCTCATGTGTATACTAATGCTACTTACCACGCCTCTCACTCTTTATTTCCCAAAGCTACATACTTATTTCACATTAGGTTCTTACATCAAATTAAGGTATTGATACTCTAAAACAATATTTAACTACTGAGGGGATAGTATCTAAGGGTTGTACTTTGAGTTAGGAACAAAAAGGAATACACTATTGCATGCTGCTGTCTTTCACGGACGTGAACCTTTTTATCTTCACGGGCGTGAAAAACCTCCAGAAAGTGTGTGTCTTGCTCCACAGGCATGAGTGAAACCCCGGAGTGGCTAAAACTCTTTGTTTTTCTTCTAATTCACGTGTTCTAACCTACTATATCCCATACCTCAACAATTTCACGCTATAAAACTAGTTCAAGTTGTCGATACTTGGTGAAACTCTATTCTCCCGAAGTTGCAAATTGTTCCATTTTTTTTCAAATCGTTGGAGTTGAGTTTTGAAAAAAAGAAACAAGTCTATCAAACTTTGGCTCTGATACCAAAACATGTAACACCCCATTTCGAGACATGAAACCGAGACCCAAATGGTGAGTTATGCTTGTTTCTTTAACGGTGATTCTTAAAACATAATATAAAATAACTTTGATAAAGTAAAAACTTGCGGAACTGCTTTAAAACATAATTTCATCATATTAAAACTTTTACAAGAGATGAACCAACATTTGCTACATCACAGAAACGAACTAACACATAAAAGCTAAAACGCACGTTACAACAATTCCTATCATAGACAAAACTATACAATTTCATGACCACATAATGTTTTAAACTATACAAATTCACATCTTTCAATCCTTACGTCTAATACACAATGTTTTAAGCAAATATATTTGCTTGATGATTACAAGTTTTCAATATACATATATATGTAATGTGAAAACAATGTTTGATGTTATGATCATGGGTAGTAATATATTTTGATGCAACACCTTCAAGAACTCATCCTTGTCTTTGTTTGAATCTGGGTATAGGGCTTAGATATTAGATATCGATGTTGAAAACTTAAATCGTATGTGGATCATGAACTTAATCACTTTTCGTAAGTAATATTTCGACACTGTTTCAGCCTATGCATATGACGAAATTTACTCGGGGATAATCCAAATACACACTCCGGCTTTGAAAGAAAAATCGGGAGCAAAACACAAAGAGTTGTGTTTTCTATATGTTATAATGAGATCGAAGATCCCCTTAAATAGGTAGTTACTCGCCAGGTTATTTGGGGAGGTTAAGTAATTATTTGGAGATAAGAACAATTATCAAATAACTATCATCTGATAAGATCAATAACAATTACTACACTAAAGTTTAGAAGGGTGGATCCAGGGTTTAGAACAGGGGGAGCATCAAATTTACATAAATAAATAATTAAATATTAATATTCTCAATATGGCAAACACAACATTATTGTATCAATGAAGTGATAAATTAAAAAATACATGCAACTACTTGACTATTTTGTAAGAATGGAACACAGACCTTTACTGATTCAACAATGACCTCGATGAGTTTTTCATTCTCTGAATTTATATATGATGTCTTCATTATCAACCTCATTTTATGAAACATGATGTCTCGTTATCAACTGAGAAAACCCCATCAAATAACCATCTTTGGAACAGGAACAAAAATAGATGATGAACGTCACCACTAGAACTATCACACAAATTTCATTTTTGTAGGACCAGAAGGGTATATGGACAAACTTTTAAGGACCTATTATATCTTCGAGATAAACAATAGCCACCATCCACCGCCTAAAATTACCTCTACAGTTCCCGTAAGAAAAACAGGGTTCTAGGTGGCTTGTTGTCGAGAGAGGGAGCCTGTAAATGAGTAAACAACTAAATACCATTAGGGTTGCATATATCTATAAAAAGAATTAAAATCATAAGGGAGCCTGTGCCCCTTTTGGCTCCCAGGTGGCGGATTATGAGAAGGTTGCATGCCTTCTGAATAATAGTTCAAAAGGCTACACACCTTCTGAATAGAAGTTCAGAAGACTACATACCTTCTTAAGAGAACTTAGTGCATACCGTTTCTGGACGGGGCGCTGTCTCGCACCCCGTCCCAGCAAGGGGGCGCACCCCCTTGATCCGTGCTTTATGATGATCTTAGGTCAAAGGTAGCTTAAAGGAGCGTGCATTTAGCACCTCCAAACTCATATTATAGCTTAACCAATAAACCCCATTGATCTCATGTAAATCACAACTACACTAAAATACTTGATGACACTAAAATCACCCATAGTCTTCATTCTACTCGTGATTGCTGGATCTTTATGCCAATGACATCCATAAGCACCTTCGAGGCTGTTAGTTTTGCTAATATGATTCTATCCTCTTGTTTTTTGTCTCAAATAAAATCCTTTGTAGTACCTATTGGATCTATAGTTTATGATTTTGATATGATGTAATAAAATTTATGGTAACTGCTAACTTAAGAAACTATGAAATCTTTTATATACAAAAATGAAAAGGAATTTCAGTACTAATCCTTGAAGATGGAGATATCATTGTTATGATTGCACCATAATCACACTTGACGAAATATGTATAAAAATCAAATGGTGCCAAGTAGTGTTTGCGGTGCGGTTTGGGGCAAAATCGCAAACCGCACCGCATGTGCGGTTTGAGCATTTTCCCAAACCGCACCGCATAGACCTCAAACCGCACCAAACCGCACCGCGAAATGCAGTGCGGTGCGGTTTATGCGGTTTGTCCTATCGCACTTTATGCGTACAAACCAAAAAATTATAAGTTTAAAATACATTAGAAAATCAACGATTTAGTGACCGTAGTCCACAAAAATAAAGAGTTTGAATATATCCAACTCCAAAATGCATAATTAAAAATAGTCAAAGAAATAGTCTTAAAAAATAAATTGTTTCAATACAATAAACGGATAAAGTGACGTCTCCAACTTTTTCTTTCGTCTTCATCTTGACTCCCAATTGCCAATGCCCATTTTTATTCATTTGTTGGGCCTTAAACTTTTAAGAAAGCTTATAAATACTTAAAGTCCATAATTAAAATTTAAAAACACAAGCCCAATTATATAAATATTAAATTAAATTATTATATATATATATATATATATGTTTAAAATTAAAAACTTAAAAGTAATATAAAAGGTGGGTGCGGTGCGGTTTGAACCGCGGTTTGAAAACTCAAAACCGCAAACCGCACCGCATAGTGCGGTTTGGTAAAAATGCAAACCGCACCGTGAAAGTCCTAAACCGCGTTTTGCGGTGCGGTGTGGGCGGTTTGTGCGGTTTGGATGAACACCCCTAGTGCCAAGTGCATGTTTTGAGGGGGCATATTCATTGATTGCATGGTAACGATCATGTTGTTTGTTTTGGCAGGCAAGCACTCGATGGGAAAAGAGACAAAATGAAGTTTTGGTAAGAAATATAATTTGTTCAAAGTTCAAAATTTAAGCCGCATGTATCGACATTCCATTCTCATTTTTATTTTCATATGTGTGATAGGTTCTTGTTCATTTTTGTGGAAGTTAAGAACACATAACAAATTCATACACATTAACACTCTATATGGAGACATGAACATATTGCACGTTACTATGCCACTTAGTACTCTTAAAATGGATGTACTTCTACATTACTACTATTACTGATGCCAAAACCATGAGTTGAGGCCTTTTGTCCATTCTTATGGTCATTTATTTTTCAGGACATTGGCCTATTGATAGGTTTGTGTAATACATGGTGAAAATGCTGCTTCACACACTTTGTGTACTAATTATTACTTATAGGTTCTAGACGATTAATTATGTAAATGTCCTCACTATACCCTTAAAACAAAGTAATATGACGAAGGCACTTTAGTTACTATTTTAGATCATTTTAGTGCGAAAACAATTGCGTGAGAGTATGAGTCCACATAAACAAAGTAATATGACAAAGGCATTAGTGGAGCTACAGTATGAGTCCGCATAAATTTCCATGTAAGCATTATTGTTGGGTTGATTATGGAATGTTTTAGTTCAGCATGATGGTTGAGGTAACACCCCAAAAATTGGGGTAAACAAAAATTTCCAAAAATTGAAAATGTGGTATGTATTTGCCATAGCACGAGCCTCCCAAAAGAATGGGGGAAAATAATAAACACATGTTCAATTACAAATTCATAATTTAACGGAAATAAACGACAACCTACTAATCTAATTTCTAAATAGAAACAAGATTACAAAAAGGGTGTCGTCTCTACTCCAAGTTGTAGCTTCGCCAAACGGTGTCCCCAAGCTCACACAACCCAACTAAAAATCTTCTTAGAGACGGCGCCGCTAAAACCTGAGATACACATCGACACCAAACAAGTGTTAGGTCAAAAAGCCTAGTGAGTTTGAACAATTAAATCACGAACATTAATAAAGTACGAAATATCAAGTCGTATCATGATACTTGGAGTCAATGGGGGAGACCCATAATACCAATCAAGTTCCACCCAAAGAGTCGAGATACCTTAGTGTCAACTACAACGACAACATCGTCATCATCTGGAAAAGAATCCTCAGCCACCACATTACTGCCACCACAACCAAACCCTAACTACACAACATAGGTTTCCAATGATGCACATATACGGATGTTGATTACTTCTACAATCTCCGAGGCGTCATTCCAACACGTTCAAGGGCTTACCTCTCGTGATCTTTGGTCGTCCCTCGAACGTGCCTACGCTCCTCACACGTCATCCGGGGAATATATCCTAAAATCTCAACTTCTTAAACTAGAGATGAAGCCTGATGAAACCTCCTCTGCATACCTAACTAGGGCTCAGGAATATGCTGATGCTCTCGCCAATATAGGCGAACCGATGAAAGAAAAAGATCCGGTGATGCTAGCTATCTCAGGCCTTAGAGAAGAATACAATGGGCTGAAGTCAACACTCCTTGGTTGCCAGTTTCCAACTGCCTTTGCAGAACTCCATGGCTTGCTTTCCGACCATGACTACAAGATCAAGAAGTTTCCGACTGACCTCTCTCCGCCTCAAGCATTCATGACTGTCACGAACAACCGCAACTCAGCGGTTCCTCGGTTCCTGGTGCCATCTCGTCTCCTCAACCGGATCAACTTCAAGCGGTTCAACAACTTCTGTCACAACTTGGTCTTCAAGTTCAGCCTGTTAATGCACAGCCTGCACAGGCCTTTTACACCAACAGATCTAGGAATAACCGTGGCCGTGGACGTGATTCTAAAAATGGACAAGGAAACTATAACAACAGAAGTCAAGGAGGAGGTAACCGTAATCAATTTAGTTGGTCTTCTAATCAAAACACTGTTTTTGGCACATGCAACAGGTGTGAGATTGGTCATATCCCGTCTTTTTGCCCTAATCGCGACCCTGCCACTATGAGGATGAGACAACCACCTTCTGCCAACTTTACAGAGTACCGGTCACAAACTTGGCTTCCGGACACCGACTCTAGCCATCATGTTTCACCGGACCTATCTAGCTTTGATAACTCTGAGGCCTACTACGGTGAGGACAACCTTCACGTTGGCAATGGTAAGGGTTTACCCATCCTACACATTGGTTCCTCACATCTTTCTTCACCAAACAAAACTTTTTCCCTTACAGACATACTACACGTACCTGACATAAAACAAAACTTACTTTTTGTCCAAAAATTTTGTCTAGATAATCATGTGTATTTTGAATTTCACTCTACTTTCTTTGCTGTGAAGGACAAATTTACACACACTATCCTCCTCATGGGTCCAAGTAATGGTGGTCTCTACTCCTTTCATCTTCCTCAGACTCAACCTGTTCAGAAAATGTCCTTTTCCACCACTCGTGCTTCTTCCACTACATGGCACCAAAGACTTGGACATCCACATCCACAACTTTTGAAGTCCATGTTGTCTAAATACAATTTTCCTTTACAAAATAAGTATGCTAGTGTTTTTTGTGATTCATGTTCTGTTGGCAAATCGTCCAAACTTCATTTGTTACCATCTACTTATAAAAGTTCGCACATTTTGGATTTAGTTTTCTGTGATGTATGGGGCCCCGCTCCTATTCCTTCTTTTGATGGTCACAATTATTTTCTACTGTGTGTTGATCATTACTCCTGATTTATGTGGATTTTTCCATTAAAGTTAAAGTATGATGTTTATGCCACTTTCAAATGGTTCCTTGCGATGGCTGAAAGGCATTTTCAAACCAAACTAAAATCTGTCCAAACCGACTTGGGAAGCGAGTTTCAGAATCTCTCCCAATTCTTCTCTCCTCTCGGCATCACCCATCGCCTTTCATGTCCACATACAAGCGAGCAAAATGGGTTTGTTGAACGACGACATTGACATGTTGAAACCGGCGTTACTTTGCTCGCTCAATCCCATGTTCCACAACGGTTTTGGTATTTTGCTTTCGACACCGCAGTCTATCTCATTAATCGAATGCCATCTAGAACCAACTCAAACACCTCACCCTTTGAACATGTGTTCAAGCATAGACCCAGTTTTCCTTTCTTCGGGTTTTTGGATGCCAATGCTACCCTCCTCTCCGTCCATACAATAAACACAAAATGGACTTTCATTCTACACCTTGTGTGTTCATTGGTTACAACACCACTCATCATGGCTATCGGTGTTACGACCCACAGTCTGATCGTATTTACGTGGCCCATCATGTTCGATTCAATGAACAATCCTTTCGTTTCCAAACATCTCCTACACTCACCCCTACTCCAACAACCCTAAATCCCTACGTCTCCACCTATCCCAATTCTGACCTACCACCCACCGATCCACCCTCCATTGAACCTAATACACATCCTACTCCACCAGAACCAACACCCTCAACAATACCTACCGTGCAATCTGTCCCACACGAAACACCACCTACCACCACCCTTCCCAATGCCCACCCCACGGCCCAACCACCCATCATTCAGACCTATCACCGCCGTTCCAAAGTCACCGAACCACCACCTCAGCCTACCCCTACCCCACCTCCCTCCTCTACCACCGAACAACCCATCCGTACTCGACCACCCAACCTATACCCCAATCCCAAACCGACCAAACCCTACAATGCCTCCTCATACCATACCCAACTTCCTTCACCTGATACCGAACCGACCACCTTTACTATTGCTAACAGGTATCCTCAGTGGCGTAGTGCCATGGCTGACGAGTATTCGGCGCTGATGCAGAATGGTACATGGACACTAGTGCCACGTGTTCCGAATTCCAACGTCGTTGATTGCAAGTGGGTATACAAATTGAAAAGGGACCAAATAGAGGCAATAAAACATTACAAGGCATTACTAGTCGCCAAAGGGTTTCGGTAACCAGGCATTGATTATCAGGAGACATTCAATCTCGTAGTCAAATCGACAACCATTCGTGTTGTTCTATTCCTCGCCGTAACACAGAAATGGTCCCTAAGGCAACTTGATGTGCAAAATGCCTTCCTACATGGTGATCTCAACGAGACAGTTTATCTACAGCAACCACCAGGGTTCGTTGACCCGACCAAACCCAATCATGTTTGCCTACTTCACAAATCCTTATATGGATTAAAGCAGGCCCCTAGAGCGTGGTTTCATCGCCTTTCTACGGTCCTTCATTCTCTTGGCTTTCAGGGCTCCAAGACGGACCCTTCCTTGTTTATTTACTCCCATATAGGCACCATTTTGTACATGCTAGTCTATGTTGATGACATTCTTTTGACAGGAAACAATCCGGAGGCTATTGACAAAGTGGTACAACGTCTTAGCCAATCCTTTGTTGTTCAGGATATGGGTCGCTTGTCTTATTTTCTCGGTATTGAAGTAACCACTTAGGGTCATGATATGCTTCTATCACAAAGGAAATACATTCTTGAACTCTTGCAACGCGCAGGCCTGTCTAATGCTAAACCGGTTTCATCTCCTATGACCACTACTGCTAATCTTGCTCTTGGTGATAGTGCTACGTTTGTTGATCCGGTCAAATACCACCAAATTGTGGGTTCCCTTCAGTATGTCATATTGTCTCGTCCGGATATCACTTTCGCGGTCAACAAAGTCTGCCAATTTATGCACTCCCCCACTGAAAATCATTGGACTGCAGTCAAACGAATTATTCGTTACTTGCAGGGCACTGTTGACTATGGTTTACGAATCATGCATGATTCCGGCACAATCCTTCATGCCTACACTGATTCTGCTTACAACTCCCTGATTGGCTTCGCATATGCTGACTGGGTTGGTTGCCCAACGAAAGCTTTCAGTTCAGTTTATATCTACAGATGATCAGATTGCAGACGTGTTCACTAAGCCGCTACCTTCACAACAGTTTCTCCTATTACGGTCCAGGTCGCTCCTCGGCCTTAGCTTGCGGGGGAATGTTAGACAATTAAGTGTGATATATGTACATATTTATATTAGAGGGTTTAGAGTGTAAATGTTTCTCTTATATATACCCTTGATTGTAATCGTGTTTCACAATAATACAATACACAATTACCAGGTTTATCTGCTTCCGACCCCCAAAGGAAAGGAACTTCGACTTCCAATTTTAGACACGAGACTTAACTTTAATTATACGAAACCACCAAAGTCAGCCGCCTTCAACCTTTTTGGGGAAAGTGGAACCCCTAAGTAACGAATCGGAAAAGACCCCAACCTAAACGGAAGGCACTTACGAATTGCATTCTGAGTATGTATTGGAACATTCCCATAGAATACCTCGCTTTTCTGCATACTAGGTGAGAATCCCGACCGAATTTTGAATAAATAAAGAGCTTTCTTCAAAACCTCAACCGAAGCAACGTCACCATAAGTGAATACGAATAAGTCATCCGCAAAGCAAAGATGGGTTAATCCCAACTCTTCACACCCTTTATGATATCCAAAATCTTCGGCTTCCATAATACATTGTTAAAAAATCTTTGCAAATCCTTCCATGACAATTGTAAAGAGGTACGGAGAAAGAGGATCTCCTTGACGAAGTCCCCTACCCCCCTTAAAAAACCCCTTAACGTCACCATTAATAGAAACCGAAAAGGAGGTAGTCAAAATCATCTCCTTGATCCATGAGACCAACACCGGATGGAACCCATCCCCGTAAGCATATTTAGGAGATACGTCCAATTTACAGTATCGTACGCCTTTTGTATGTCAATTTTAAAGGCACAACGCGGCGGTTCCGTATCTCTTGGTACCCATTTACCAATTCATGTGCCATTAGAATATTGTCCGCTATCCGTCGTCCCGATATGAATGTTGATTGTGAATCACTAACAAACTCATTCAACGACTTTTTCATTATTTCCACAATAATTTTACGTATGCACTTATAAAGGACCAAACAACAAGAGATCGGCCGATAATCACATTGCTTACTTTCGGTATTAGGCATAACAGCATATGGTTCAACTCCTTTGCCAAATGGCCACGGTAGAAGAAGTTATGGATAGCTACACACACATCTTGACCAACCACATTCCATGCAGCCTTAAAGAACTTCGACGAGTACCCATCCGATCCCGGTGCTTTATCATTCCCAATTTTGAACATGGCCGCCCGAATATCCGCATCAGTTATAGGCCGTATCATGTGAAGAGCATCTGACATGGTTAACTTATTTGAAAACCATTCCACTGGATCAATCGGCTCAACCATAGGATCGACCGTACCAAGGACCGCATCAAAATGACTTACAAACACCGAAGCCACTTCATCCGCATCAAAATGACTTACAAACACCGAAGCCACTTCATCCCCATGCACATAAGCCCCCCCCCCCCCCCCCCCCCCCCGGGGTCACACACCGCGTGAATGTGTTGCGCATGCCTTTTCTCACGCACCACATGATGAAAGAACTTAGTATTAGAATCACCTTCGTTTAACCATTTCACTTTAGCTCTTTGTCGCGCCGCACATTCTTCATCCCAACAAGCTTGTTGGTAGGCCAAACGTAAATAAGCTAGGTCCTCCTTAAGATCATTATTCCCGGGATCCATATCACAAGCTAATTGAATAACGTCCAACTCCGTTTTCAACGTACTCACACGGTTTGACAAGTTGCCATAGGATGTGCGAAGACGTCTAAGCGGAATTTTAAGAGCCTTAAGTTTAGAAGTGACACGGAACATAAACGTACCTTCCACCCGAGTATCCCAAATCCTTTGCACCGTTTGCATGAATAACGGATGGTCCACCAACATGAGCTTCACAATACATGTATTGGTTGTTTGTTTCTAACACCATTACATCCACCATTCGTAAATCCCACGCCTAAATGATACGCGTACCCCTTTCCGAGTAAGCTTGATTAGAAACCCAAGTCCATCTACCAAACGTATTGGTGCAAATAGTCGGTAATAAATCTTTACTAACATGAGATTCTACAATGGCACAAATACTTAACCCATTTTCTCTAATAAGAGCTTTAACTCCCCGTTGTTTACTAGTGGCATTGAAGCCACTAATGTTCCACATGGCAAAATTAAACATTACCAACCTTGTGTGTATCATGCCCCTTCTCCATCGCACTATGGTTTGGACCATCGCGCATATGAACATCTTGGTCACCCTTGTCTCCACTTCCATCACTTCCCGACAAAACATTGTACGTTTGTAGTTTTGAGAATGCCACGCAACGGTTTTGGCCCATTACGCATGGAACTAATCACCGCCGCTGCCATAGGTGCTTGTGCCCGAGTTGGCGTACTCAACTTAGGAGGAGGTGGGTTTGTATTAATCACGTAGTCTCCTTTCCCCGCATTGTCAATTTCGTTTGCCGCCATCACATTCTTTCCCTTGTCTTCACCACTAGTTATCTCCCCTACCAAAGGATTGGTCGATTCCTTTGATCCATGATCGACTTGCATCTCTCGTGTCGAGTGGTCTGTAGCCGGCTGCTATTGCATGGCTTCCACCGGAGCTATGTCCTCCTTTGAACTAGACCAGCTCCCCTACGTGGCCTCTTCTGTTCCAGTTTTGATCCCTTCAGCCGGCCCTTTCGGCTTCGACTTCCACTGTTTCCGCTCAACTTTGGTGAACCCATCGACGTCCACCTTCGGTTCTTTCCTAGTCGCCCTTCTATTGACTTCCTCCTTTACATACATTGAAGTTTTGTGACCAAACACAAGGCAATGGGCACACTGAATAGGTGATAAGTACTCCACAGTAATTTTAACCCTTGCCTCCTCACCTCCATTTAAACTTGGAACAACTACTTCAAGCTCTTTTTTCAATTCTCCCACGGCCCATGCTTCAACCAATAATTTTGCAAAACCGGGTCTCACCCACGATTTATCACACATGGCTGCCGTACAGGCATCCATTTGCTTTGGCACTCCAATTGCACTTGCAATGCGACTATTCCCCTCACGATTAAATGCCACTAGTGGCACGTTATGCAACTTTATCCATAACAGACACGTATTATGCACCGGATTGGAAAGTCCCTTCATTGGGTCCCAAGGGAAAACAAATAGGGGCACTCCCCCTAATCATCAAAGGTCCCGTCTCAACCGCTTGCATGCTACCTCCTTCATCGTTAAACCTAAAATAATAGAATCCATTGGCGTTCATCATAGCATCCCTAAACATACTTCCCCCACGCCGCCTTGACAAAACGTTGAACAACCGGGAAGTGAAGTCGCGGGCCAAGGAAGTAGCCATAGAGCGTAGTGTGGTAAGTCTTCGCGGCCTCCTTAGCAAGGCTCACCGGAATATGGATTCGGGATTGCACCTTGTCTTCCAACGGGAAGAATTGTAAGGTCGTAGTATCCTTACTTCCCACCGCTGCTGCAAAGTGTAGCTTGTTACGTTCCCTTACACCAAATAAAAGACGCTCATCCAAAATACCCCTTTTATGGGAAAGTCGATCAAACACAGAAGTTCTTCCACAGTAGTTGTCGCCTCTTTGGAACCCTCATCAGCGCTGGACAGAGGTGACAACCTCTGACCTTCCTTCTGTAAAATCGTGACCTCCTCATACCTTAAATCATTATGTTGCCTATCCCGCTTTATATCTCCGTTGTCCGACGAGGAGCCCTCCTCTTGCACTATAGGGACCCCTTGTCGTGGCACCTCCTCCGAACCACAAGTAGTATCACCATTCAAACCTTCCTCAGTTCCAGCTTCTCCAGCAACTAAATCGACAACACCCGCCATTGCACCGTCTGTGTGAGGTATTAAGCCCACACGCTGAAGGTCACAAAATCCTAGCCCAAGCAACGAAGATCCCGCAAGACGGGATGCTGAAACCTAGGACCAAGGTGCCGTGAACAACCAACGAAGGTGTGAGATACACAATACTCACAGCAGAAGGAAACAACAACAGTCCCCCTCGTTGCCGCACACTCCGACAGAAACCCTAATCGGCGCCGCAATGAAACCCTCGCAAACACACGCCCACACAGCAAAACGATCAAACAAACTCAATAGAAGACGATGAGAAAGCCAGACAAACCTTAATCTACCCGAAAATCTGCTCATCAAACGTTCAAAATTGTCCATCAAAGAGAAACCCTAATCGCCTTCTAGAGAGAGAGAGAGAGAGAGCCATTCCAACGTCTGATTAGACCTTATTTGGTGTAATTCATTTATCTAAGTTCTACTTGCATAAAACCCAAGTAATCCTCGATCTACCAAGTAGAATACTTTCACCTTCTTAGAACACAATTTCTTCATATTTGTATGTATATGTAAAATGACCCACCTAATACATATGGGTGATTTCCACCAAGTAGATAAGAATAATAATGAGAAAGCAAATAAGGATGTGTATCAAGTTTTACAAAGGTTTAGAAACTCACTATCTGGGTTTTTGGGTAAAACCTAGGAAAACTTGCAAAACCCTAGTTGGTAGAATGTGATGAGAAGAAAACTTGAGACTTGGATCTTTGACTAGAAAATATTCACAAACCCTAGGCTTGCATGACATGCGAAGGATCTAGTAAGTGACGATTTTTTTTCTTTTAGAAATGTCATTTTGTTGCGGGGTAGTAACAAAAGCATTTGTGTATGATATCATGACTTGTGGTAAAGCTAGACATGGACGAATTGAAATAATTTGTGCCGTTGTCGGTTCAAAGCATTCTGGTTAGAGTATTAAAGTAGGTAGTAACATTACGAGTGTCTTGCCACAAGTTTCGAGCCTTAGTTCGATGCTCGAACAGTTGTGAGGAGTCTTTGAGATCAGAATAGGACCCACATGGAATTTGCGGTGGGTAAAGTAGGTAGATTTCTGCAATACTGCCTTGCATCGAATTGATGTTCCGCCATAACCATGGAATTCTGAATATCCCATTCGGCATAGGAGGAAGTGGTGGGTGTGGGTTTTTTAATGGAGCCATCGATGTAGCCATACTTACCCTTCCCACGAGTAAAGAGTTGGACAAATCGAGACCATTGAAGGTAGTTCGTACTAGCTGTAAATCAGCTGCTGTAAATCTAGAAACCTTAGAGCTTGTAATTTGGAAAGAGAGATTGTTGTCGAAGTTGGCAGGTGTAGGGACAATTTTTATGGGGTTTGGGTCGACTTTTCGAAGTTTGATCCCATGGTGGTTGTCGGCTAAAGCTTTCAAAGCTCTGATACCATAAAAGCTTTAGAGGTGCATGAAGAATAATATTTTATGTTGTATCTTGGGTTACAACATAAGAGCATATATACAAGTAGGGACAAAGAGATAGACTATAACTCCTCCTAACAATATGAGATAAAGACTGATCTATAGAAGCTCTCTTATCAGAGTTTGTTATACCCTGAGTTAAATAGTCGAATAGTCAATAATGGTAGTTTGGTCAAAGGGTCTAAATTGATAGGCTGTGGTAGGAAAGTACAAGTAATTTGTGCTTTGGTACAAGTGGATAATCCATGGGTAGCAAATCGGTGGTGTTAAGTATAAATAAGGGATGTGGGAGTGAGGGGTTTCATTCTGTTTTGTGTGTTCAGTATAGGCGACAGTCTTTGGGAGAGCATTGGCCTCTCGAAATCCATAAAACCAAACTGTAACCATTTGATTTCCACCATTAATCATTCTATTTCATTTGCAGTTCCATCATATTCTTTTCGGTGTACACCAATTGTATCATAGCATTGAGATTGTGGGATGGCTACAAGAATCGTGGCTTATCGATTGGATGATCTACAATCAAACATGGGATCAATGAAGGAGAATATGTAGACGACGATGAAGCAGATCGATAGGCTGATTAAGATTACAGAGAAGAAAAGAGGAGGTGTTGAATCGAGTAGATCCATGGCATTTGAAAGCACCAACTCAGAGATTCCATCTTTCAATGGCAATAATCCCGATGGGTGGATTTTACAAGTGGAGAAGTATTTTGCCTTGAAATGCTTGAACAACGAAGAGCAACCGGAGGTCTCTGCAAGTTCGTTTGAAGGAGTTGCCTTGCGATGGTTTCAATGGGAGAATCAGAGGAAACCTTTTAGACATTGGGAGGATCTGAAGTCGATGATCCTTCGTCAATTTTGCTCAATCACTCTGTTGAATGGTTTCTAACCCTAAAATAGGGTATGACCATGGAGAGGGACAATATGGAGAAAAGTTTGCAGGAGGACAAAGGAGAAAATATAGAGAGGGGAAGGAGGGAGAAAATATGAAAAAAAGAGATCGAGATAGGGGAAGGGTAGGGTTTGTTAATGACCTTCTCCAGCCGTTGCCATCGCCGTTTCCACCCTCTTTGCCACCACCGTCGCAGTATCTACCATCTTCGCCAGCCTTACGCCGTCACTGCCATCTTTCCCACCATGAACGCCGTGGTCGATGATACTGCTGCCCTCGCACTGTAACCCATCGTCGAACGTAACCAGGGCCACGAAGAAATCGGTTGCTGGAACCATATCGAGTTGAAGAATAGAAAAACTGATATAGCAACAAAGCCCAATGCAATTGTTTCGTTATGGCCCAAGTCTTGTCCGATTATTTCAATATGGCCCAGGTACAATCACTTTATTTCAATTCAGCCCATGCCCTTGCGAAATGTAATATGCACTATCATCTTCTCTACAGACTTTGTATCGTGGATGGCCGATGGGAGAAATTGGTTGGCCGACAATCTTCGGAAACTGCGGCCACCGCCTATACCACCCCTGCTGCCGCAATCACCACCACGAGTGCTGACTCAATTGAAGCCTAAGGCCGAAGATATGGCTGCTCTGATCGATCTGCTTATGTTCACTTCTCACATGGAAAAATCGGTAGTAGAGGAAATCAAAACACATGTTCTTGGATCACATGCTACAATCGAAATGAGAAGTGAATCAAGGCAAGTAGTGGGAAAAGGTTGCAATGTGAATCTCCGATGCTTGTTTGTCGGTTCACTACCATGTTTTGACACTAACTTCTTCGAGGCCAAGATCACGAGGGAAATCGAGTCGGCTGTGATGAATCAACCCCTAATGACAACCTTGTTCATGACTATAAGTGTTGCAACTAACACTCATTAGCTGGATTGTTTTTTCTTCTTTCAGTTTTGGAAACAAGAAAGAAGATAAAAACAGGCCATTGTTTTTTTTTTGGTAAAGGAGTATCCCAGACCACTTTGGGCCCGGACTAATCTCTAGGAAAACAGGCCTATGGCCTGCGGGAATTCATCCCGTGGCCACAATGTTGCGAGTGGGGCTCGAACCCGGGCAACCGCTATGAAGTCCCCAGGCTCTTACCACCACGCCACAACCTTGTGGTTATTGTTCTTATGTGCTGCTGTTGATTTTTGGCCTAGGCTTATTATTTGGTTTGAAATTGGGTACTACACAACCGAGAATTGCACTAGTGATGCATACAACATTCAGCAAGATGTTGATTCTTGCCGAATCGTAGCTGCTACAAAGTTACTTTGGTCTTGCTTGGGGATATAAACCTTGTATTATTCCAGTATTCTCGATTTCAATCAGCATTGTTGCGAGTTTAGGTCGTGATATCATGTATGACATTGATGAAGTTGATTGGGATGCTGAGCACCATAACCACATGTTTAACTGGCGATGCATATGTCCCCATTAGTAACAATGCAGGAGGAAAGACCGAAATGGTTGGGATGAGTCACGGAACTTTCGAGGGAACGGACACCCTTGATGCTGCTGGAAACACCACAAGTCTATTGGAAGGGCTTTACAATTGAGTGTGCAACTCTGAGCCATTCTGGGAGGATAGGAATGGTTGGCTTGATGGATAATTTAGGTGCTCCTTTTGAAGATCGGACGGTAGGTGGAATGTCAGTCAAATCTTTAATAGACGTGGAGAGGAGACATGGCAAGTTTAAGTTTGGGACTCAGAGAGCAATGGTGGAACTAGAAGATGCTCCTTTCGAAGACTTTGTGCCTACACGCTATTACATCAATCGGTACCATCGGGAACCACCGCTATCATCACCACCAACAGTAGTAATTGATATAAAGAGTTGGAATCATTTCTTTGATTTCTTCCCACCTTGAAGACAAGGTGAAAGTTTGGGCCGGGTATTGTTATACCCCGAGTTAAATAGTCGAATAGTCAATAGTGGTAGTTTGGTCAAAGGGTCTAAATTGGTAGGCTGTGGTAGGAAAGTACAAGTAATTTGTGCTTTGGTACAAGTGGGTAATGCATGGGTAGTAAGTCGGTGGTATCAGGTATAAATAAGGGATGTGGGAGTGAGGTTTTTTTTTCTTTTTCTGTTTTGTGTGTTTAGTATAGGCGAGAGTCTTTGGGAGAGCACTGGCTTCTCGAAAGACATAAACCAAAATGTAACCATTTAATTTCCACCATTAATCATTCGATTTCATTTGCCATTCCATCATATTCTTTTCGTGTACACCAGAGTCTATCTACAACTATCAACTAATCCTTATCCACGGATTATTCTACATTATTACTACTAATTTCCTATTTTATATTTGTTAGTTTTATGATTGTTCTCTTTATGTAGAAAGCTAGGTACAATCTTGCTTCAACTTTTGCAAATTTCTTTTACATATTTGAACGGTGATTTTATGATAAGCATTTTCAATAAACTTATAAACATGATACAAACATAACTTACCCATGGTGAACTTGACTCACTTTTAGAAAATAATATTTTTCGTCTGTATAGAACTTACTTCCTTTTATTATTAAATAATTATGGAAATAATAGTGACGCACTTTGCCAAAAATGTTGTGTCCACCACTGCCTAAAGGCATGAACTTTTGCTACTGAAATGAAAGGATCTTGGTAAATATTTGTTCACAATGAAGTTGCTCTCTCCATTCCAAAAAAACAACTATCCTTTGACTTTTGATGCCCAAGAGGTTATTCATGTTCCAGGTCGATACAGGTTTTAAGCTTTTCAAAACCAAAAAAAAAGAATCCAACTTAAGCATGTCGTGCATATAAAATGATATTGCTTTGTGTGTGTGTGTGTGTTTTTGTGCAAAGGTTCAAATCAACATGCATTCGATAGGTATTGGTTTTGACATCAAAAGGCAACCTTATGTGGTTTTGCAAGATGCTTAATGCTTGGAGTAGATTGAGTCGATCTGCCTTAAAACTGCATTAACCGTTTCCCCATCTGTTTACGTTTGATGCATATCGTTCCTTATAATGAGAAATTAGCTCTATTGATTGTAGGAGCAAGCTAAAATAAGAATGATGAAATCGAAAGGTTCTAATGATGAAGCTGAACCTTACTGGAGCAACCTTTGGGGCAATGGTAAAAATCGTCAAAGTACAGGTATGTATATTTAAAATGAAAGGAAATTCTTAGCTTGTTAAGCTATTAATTGGCACGTCTGTTTTCACTCTGCTTCTATAAAATGCTCTTTTTGGATTTCCGTTATTTCAATTCAATATTAGATGACTCTGTTGTTTGATACGTTGTATACTTGTATTATGATTGTTGTTGCATCTGTCGGTGTTTCCGTCTTTCACCTTTGCAGGTGCCCATTTTTCAACCCTCCTTTTCTTAGTAGCATACCCTTCCTGTTCGTAAGCTTGATATATAATAAGACGGAGTTTGTAATTGATAGGTGTTGCTTAATGCCAAAAATATATGCATATGCTACATGTAAAGTCAACTTTTTTATAATTAGGATGTTAAATATCCAAAAATTCTGTCTCTAAAACACTAACGCAAAAGATACAGGAAACAAGTTTTTTTTTTTTTGAAGTATATAATATTTATATACGGCAAATCCAACAAATAAACTCACACACCCCCCTCACCTTTGGTGAGGTTTGAATCCTTGACCTCCTAGAAGGACAAAGGCTCTGATACCGCTAGGCCAAAGGCCCTTTGGCTCCACAGGAAACAAGTTGAATCCGTGTTTTTCAGTATCTGCAAGGTTGGTGTACCATTTTTAGTTAATGAAACCGCATCTTTGCAAAATGCAAGGAAACTGTTACTTCCCTCTTCAAACCTTGGAAAGCCGAGGAGCCTTGATGCGTAATTTGTGCTTATTTTTACAACACACCAGTTTGCGTCCAAATCAACATATATAATGGAATTTGATCAACTATCTTGTTTCTCAATTTGTTGCTGCAAGGAAAACAACTATATTTGTGTCTGTAGTCCAAATTTATGCCTAAGTCGACACTCTGTTATATGAAGTATACAATATATTTATAGGGCCAAACTCACATACACTCTTCACCTTTTGTGAGGCTTGAACCCTTACCGGTAACCTGGATACCGCTTGACCGATGACCCTTTGGTTCCTATTTAGTTATTCTTGGCTAAATAATCTCCTCGTTGGTCCTTTTTACTATGCTTTGGGTGACTCATGTTTTACTTATTTGTTGGTGTTGGATTGCTAACTGGTCTGAAACCAAATTTCATGCAACTTTGGCACAGAGGAGGAAGTGAAAGAGAGAGCAAGCAGAGCAGCAGCAGCTGCACGAAGATGGAGGGAGTACTCAAGACGAGGTGTAGACAAACCTGTCAGCTATAAACTTCCTGACACTGTCTCTAGTAGTGAAAAATGAAGTGTAAGATTCTGAAGCCATCTTCTATGTATATGGTGAAAAGTCATGGTGCTTCGTGACTATCGAAAACGAACGGTGTAGATATGTATATGCATTTCATGTGTCACCAAAAAAATCTGGATATGAATAGCTGTATAGATAACTCAAAGATTGAGATATAGTATCGTGTATAGTGTTTTTTTCTTCTTTTGTTTTAATGGTAAAGGGTGGAGCATCCAGTAATGTTTTCCATCTCTGTCAAGAAGGTAGAGTCGTAAAAACGTCTAGTTGCAAAATACTGATAAAATATCGCAAACAATTCATTCTGAGTGGTCTTGGTGCATGTGGGTCTTCATCGAAGACACCCCCCCCCCCCCCCCCCCCCCCCCCTTTTTTTCCCAGGGTGCTCTTTTGAAGTGTTGTAAAAATAGATTAGTGTCCCTCATTGGTAGGATCAGTTGGGATGTTATTTAGAAATTAAGGTCATATTTGGCCACATAAGTTAGCTTACTTGGAGTTCATTGAAAAAGTCTAATTTAGACCAAAAGGTCCCGTTTCCGTTTTTTGAAAGAAGTAAGGTGTTTCAAAATGGGCAATACTATATATTTAAAGAAGTCCAATTTGGCAAGTTATAAGGTAGTATTTTGAGGAGGAACTTTAGATGGTTTATTGGGTTTTCTTTTCTCTTCTTTTAAATTAAGATTACATGCATAAATAGTAATCTACCTTTATAATTTTCTTATTATAGTACTTTACTATCATTTTTACTTACTATAGCATTGTATTGTCATTTTTTCTACTTTCAAATTTTATGTTACTTTTACAATTTTTGAGATGCCAAAATCTGTTTGGCCCGGCCTGGACCCGGCGTAGGACCGGATCGAGACCGATTGGGACCAGGACCGGTACCAGCACGGACCGAGTTTGGACCTCCAGTCCCGGCCCGGTTATGGGATTCAACAAAAAAGAGGGACCAACCCAGCTCGGCTCGGACCAGTTACACACAAGGCTCAATTTTCTAGTTGTATATGACCGTAATTTTTTTTTATACTTTTTGACCCATTTTTTGTCCCTTTTAACCCCTCTACATTATGTTTAAGTCATGGTGTAGGGGCAAGATACCAAATTCTCGAATGCAAAAAAGCTTATAATTCTCGTATAATTCATATTTCAGCTCCTATTTGATTTCGGTTATCTTAATCTTCTACTTGATTTCTCTCTCTCGATTTCTTTGTTATTACTTGGGAAATGGTTTCCCACACTACCAGTAAGGTGATGATTAATGCAACGATCCTTTTCCCAAGTTCTCGCCGAACACATGAAAGTCCAAAATTTGGAATTTATACAACCATAGTTCTTGAAAGAGGGAAAAGGAAGACACAAAAGGAAAATGTGTCGAACTCTTCTTACGGCCGAAGGAAATTCAACCTTGAGACTTCATGTTGAAAAACATATCCGGGGTTAAAGTCGATGGAGTATACTTGATGAACAAGGTTGAATTTGGATGTTCAATGCGGATTTAAACTGAAAATTGACAACACATTGTGTCATTCGAGTAGGGTAGGATTGTCGTTCAGAAATTATGACAACCCTCACATTATGGAATTGAATCCACGAAACAGTATAACCACACTACAAACCGGTAAGTTGTCAAATTCTTCGACGCAATGCAATAAAATAGTGGAAAACATGTCAAAATAATGAGACAAGTGTTCTCTTCCGATTTGTTATGCTTCCTTAACGTATGATGTATGGAGCATGCCACATGGTTTATCACATTCTTATATATGCATAACGACGCGTTGGAGTCGCAATCGTGGAAATTAGTAAAACACGTTATCACATTTGAACTGTTTGAGGCACCACATATGGGTGATTGTTCATTTAAAATTATTAAAAAAATGGGTTGCATTTTATAATCTCTCTCAAAAAATAGTTAGTATTTGATCTCATTGTTTCGCACGTTTTATTCTCATTTTATAGCATAGATTGCATCGTTTTCTTGTCCGGTTCTAGCGTGTCTCATGCATTGTTTCTACCTTTTTGGGTTAGTTTTTTTCTCTTTTCGATGCCTATTACTTTGTCTCAGGTATATTCACGTTTTTGCGAGTGTTTTCAGTGTGTAGGTGTGCGTGGAATCAAGGAAGAAAAGAAGGAAGGAAGTGCAAGCGATGTAGAATGCGAAAAGAGTGAAGAAAAGAAGTTGGATGTTGCTCACGCCCACGAGCATTTGGCTGCGTGGCCGCGAGCAAGTGGAAATCTGTGAACTGTTATTTTTTGCACTGCTCACGCCCGCGAGTGTTTGGCTACGTGCCCACGAGCGGCGCTGCTGACCCCGTTTTTTTATTCTACTTTTAGTTAGGGCTTTGTTGGTCACTTTTGGGTCGGGGGTATTTACTGTTTTTGGGTGTTGTGTTTTTGGGCAGAGACCCCTATCATATTCTTTACTAATTTTAGGGTTTCTACATACTCTAGAGTAGATTTTTGTTGCCTCTTTTAGAGAGGGAGACAACAACCTCTGGATTTGCAGCTATAGCTATGGTTTAAACTCATTTCTGAGCATGAATCTATGAATATAGAGTAATTGTATCTCCTTCTCCCTTTTATGCTTTATTTTACTTCTTGATTTATGTTTATAGCTTAGATATTTGAGTTTTGATTGTTGATTTCAATTTTCTGCACATTTATGGTTCATAGATCTAGATTCTTCAAGTAATTTCATGGTTTTTACTTCTTCCTTGTTTTTGGCTATGTCTAATGTATGAAATGGATAAGATAGCTTTATTTTCTTGTTCTTCTTCAATCTTGGGTTATAGTTCATGTTTGCTAAATTAGATTTTATCATTGTCTAATGTTCTTGATAATCTAGATTTAGGGTCTTTATGCTTTATCTTCTCTAAATTACTTTCTTCATAAAATAGTTCTTGTTTAATCTCCTTATTGTTTTAATATATTGTTTTATTAATTTTTGTTTATTTGGTTCTTAGTGTTTTCATGTTTCCTCAATTCATGTTTGGTTAATTCATAGTTTAGGTTGAATATTGGTAAGGACTTGATTTGTATCGATTGGTTGTTTCTAAGTAAATGATTTCTCGATAAAATGGTTGTTTGATTAGTCGACTAATGGAAATTGGGGGCTGTTAAATAATCACTAATCGGTATTTGTTGAATCTAACAGTTGAGATCTAAATGGAAATTTGATTTTGACTTGGGTTAACCAATTGGTGATTTTCATCACATCATGAAAATAGATGTTTTGATTATTTGAGTATTTGTCTTGCTTAAAGCTTCTTTTTAGAATGAATCGATATGGAAATAATCGGTTTTCAATTAAGAAAGGTTTTTGTCGCCTTGGAAGAAGGGCAAAAGTATTGTTTGAATTTGACAAATCCCACTTTGAAAGGTTCATCCCGATATTCACCATTTTAGATAGCTTAGTGTAGAGTTTAATGTCTTTAAATTTGAGTTCCTAGTGCTAATTAGTTTGTTAATTGATTCTCGTTTTAGTCGTTAATTTAGTCTGCTTGTTTCCTAGATTCGTATGTTTGCTTAGCGTTGCTTGATTCTTAGTTTCGTTATGTTTAGTATAGCTTAAATGTTCAATTGTGTTATTTTATTTTTAGCGTTAATCAAATCTTTGAAAATGATTGCGCGCAACTAGCTAATATCGTGAGTAAATATGTGCTTATTCAATTATCTCCCCGTGTTCGACCCGTATGCTACAACACCGTACGCTTGCGGTTATAAATGATTTTTAAAACTACAAACAAGTTTTTGGCGCCGTTGCCGGGGAGGCAATTAGAGTAACATAGAATATAGCTTATGGTATACTAGGATGCGTTTCCCTACCTTTTCTACCGTTTGCGGTTTTATTTTTGAAAAAAAAAAAGAAGTCTGAAATTTTGCCTTAGTCGCGGGCGTGAGCTTTAAGCCGCGCGACCGCGACCAATCATTCTGCCAAGTTTTTGTGGTTTTCTCGCGGGCGCGAGCGATATAAAGCGCGGGCTCGAGCACCTGTTCTGTGGCAGTTTGTTTTGTTTTCTTCATTACTTCTCGTTCTTAGCATGCCATTACTTCCCAATGTTTTTAATGATTCGTTCAATGTTGTGATTCTTAGTAGCCTTGAGTTTTATGCATAGGAGATCGCAAGCATCTACGAAGCTACACTTTGATCCCAAGATAGAACTACTGCAAGGAGACTAAACGCGGAAAGAGTGCGAAGGTTGAAAGAAGCAAAGATGGCAGAGAATGAAGCTGAAGAGCGTACACTCAAGGACTTTATTGAGCCGCAATTTGGCCTCACCTCAAGCATCGCGAGGCCAGCTATTCCAGCCAATAACTTCGAGATCAAGACTAATCTGATCATGTTTATCATGCAAGATCAATTCGGAGGCACGCCTATGGAAAACCCGTCAAAGCATTTGAACTCTTTCGTTGAGAAGTGTGATACAGTAAAGATAAATGGAGCGAGTGATGAAGCGATCCGTTTAAAGCTATTTTCGTTCTCTTTGAAAGATGGTGCCAAGGAGTGGTTAAATAGTCATGATGCCAACTTCTTCGAGTCTTGGAATTCTCTTTCGCGTGCTTTTCTTACCAAGTTTTTTCCACCCGGAAAAACAGCCAAGCTTCGCAATGCCATCAACAATTTCTCTCAATTTGACCAAGAATCTCTATATGAAGCTTGGGAGAGGTTTAAAGGGCTTCAACGTCAGTGTCCTCACCATGGAATACAAGATTGGATGCTAATCCAAATTTTCTACAATGGATTGAAACCGGATATCAGATTCTCTGTTGATACGGCAGTTGGGGGTACAATCATGAGCAAGACTCCAGCCTTTGTCAAGTCATTGATTGAGAACTTGGCCACAAACCACTATCAATGGTCAAGTGAGCGAACTGTTCATGAGAAGGCGGTTAGGCCTTCTGAGACTAATGTTTTTGGCAGCTATAGTGGCAAAGATTGATGATATGAGTGCCCGAGTTGATGATAAGCTAACAAAGATCAGCAAAGTTCAACAACCTCAAGAGCAACCGGTTCTATCTTGTGAGATATGTGGGGCACAAGGCCACGAATTCGAGTCATATCCGGTAGCCAATAACATGACCATGGAACAGATGAATGCCTTGCAAATTCAGCCTCGAGGTCAACATAGAGTTAATGATCCGAATGCTCCTACTTACAATCCGGGTTGGAGCAAACACCCCAACCTTTCATGGCGTCACAACCTACCTCCATCTCAGATGCAACAACCAACTAATCAGCAACCTCAATCCTCTTTCCAACAGCAACAACAATCGTCGATGCAATATCAGTCACAACAACCCATGATGTATCAACCTCAACCACCTTTTCCACAACAACCACCTTTTCCACAACACCCCCCTTTCCAACAGCAACAAAATGCTTTTCAAAACCGTCCTCCAGCTCCAAACAACCCTTTTCAGCAGCAGGCACCGAGAACCTATCTAGAATCCCTCTTGGAAAGTTGCATTCTTAATCAAAACCAAAAGAATGAGCATTTCCAAAACTCAATTCAACAAGTGAATAGTCGGCTAGAGTCCATGGCTGCCCATAACAAGATGGTGGAAACTCAAATGACTCAATTAGCTCAACAACTCGCTAATTCTAATAGGCAACAAGGCCAATTTTCTGGGCAGCCTGAACAGAACCCGAAAGGCCAAATGAATGCTATCATCTTGAGGACTGGAAAGACCTTGAAAGAGGCTGAAAAGAAGGTTAAAGAGACGACTACGATTAATGAAGACAAGGGTGCAACTCACGGCAAGGATGCGAATAAGGTAGTTCAAGGAGGTGAAAAACCGGTTTTAGAGGCGACCAATGCTCCTACAAATGCTAATACCCCGATTGTCCCGTTTCCCGCTCGCCTTGCAAAATCAAAGCTAGAAGAGAAGTATGGGAAATTTTTGGAGACTTTGAAGCAATTGCATGTGACTATCCCTTTTATGGATGCTATCGCGGAGATTCCTTCTTATGCCAAGTTTCTCAAAGATCTTCTTTCGAATAAGAAGAAAAGTCGTATTTTGCTATCCGAGGAGAGTAGTGCGTTGTTATTTACCACACGTCCCGAAAATCTAGGGGACCCCAGGAGTTTCTCTATCCCTTGCTCGATCGGTGGAATATCTTTTCATCGTGCCCTTTGTGATCTAGGGGCAAGTGTGAGTCTCATGCCACTCTCTATTGTTCACAAGGTGCATTCTCATGAGCTTAAGCCAACCCAAATATCCTTGAAATTAGCGGATCGTTCAGTAAAATATCCGCTAGGCATTTTGGAAGACGTACCACTTATGGTGGGTGGTTTGATGATTCCATGTGACTTTGTATTGATGGTGTCAGGATCAAGATTCGAAACATGAATTAAACTAAACGCTCAGAAACTATGTTAAAGAAGTTGCGGAATAACACTTTAACAATAAATTAATGAAACAGTATATGAGATCAAATCACAAGTTATATTGAATTAACTTAATGATTACAACCAAAGCCTCAATCTGTTGAACAGGCTCAACAGACGTTCAATACTTCTCTAATGAAAGGATCACTAATAATCTTGAGGCTAATTCTCTCTAAAACAAAACAATGCGTACACTTGTATTCTAAAACATCTAGACTATATATATACAAAACAAATTACAAGATAATTATTAAATTAAAGTTGATCTTCAGCATCCAGTCCATAATTATCTTCAATCTCCTAGTCTTTCGCTTTAAGCAACCAATCCATCTTTATCATCATAAGCAGCATTAATCTTCAGCAGCATCTTCTTATCAATAGCAGTACTAACCATGCTTGCAGTAGTAACTTCCAACTTGCAGTATTAACTCTTCAAGAAGTACTAACTATTACTAGCAGTAGTAATCTTCAAGCAGTACTAATCAAACAGTACTAACAACTTCAAGCAACACTAATACTATTAGCAATAGTAATTTCTTCAAGTGGCAGTATTAATGTCTTCAGAAGTAGTAATCTTCAAGTCTAGCAGCATTATCCATACTTAGCATAATTCAGACCCAACAATCTCCCCCTAACTTAACTTTTGAAATCAAGAAGTTAAGTTCTTCATAATTCAGTCTTCATGATGCTTTCAAAACTACTTCTCTTCTTTGTCCTGCCCTTTGAGTGACTTAATGAGATCCTTCTCCATTTCTGAACCTCTTCCACCACTCAGCTTCTGTTCCAGCATACCTTTTAGTCTGATCTCATCATGCTTATACTGCTTTTCCACCAGATAGTACTCTATCTTTGCTGTTGACATGTATAAAGCATACACTCCACATTGCTCATACAAATGCCATTTCAACACAATTTGCTTTTCAAGCTGTATTCTGTCAGGTTCAAACATAAGGCATATCCAGTCCATGATCAGCCTTATATCATCATGTGCTCCTTGTTGGATCCTGTCTTCATACAGTTTCATCCCAACAGCATACACTTCCTCCAAGTCACTTCTAAAGCATTTTCTTATGAATTGATGAAAGCTTGTATATACCTCAAATCTGTTGTTTGCTCTTTTAATTCTGAGAAAGTGCCTGTCTTTCTCCACACATATATCCCAAAAGATAATCTTTGGGAGCATTGAGCTGTTTGGAGTAGCAGGCACAGGAGGTGCATCTGTGGTTCTTGAAGATTTAGCTTCCATCCTTTCACTGCCCTTCTCTTTCTCACCTTCATCAGTTCTTAGCCTTTTTGCCTTTGGCTTTATAGCAATAGACTTCTTTCTTTTGACAGCTCCAATCTTCTGAGCTAGTGTCTCTTCTTTCTTTACTTCTACCTTTTCTTTAGTAGGAGTGCCTTCTTCACTGTCAGGGAAAGGCCGTTGAATGTCAGATCATGTCTTTCTTTCATCTTTCTTTCAAATTCAACCCTTTGATTGATATCTCCTTGCAGTTTGGCCATCTCCTTTTTGTACAAGTTTTCTATTCTGCCAAAGGACATTTTGGTAAACATCCCTTCAGGAACTCCAACAGATCCTTTCAGGAAGTTTATCATTTTTCTTCTTTCTTGATTAGCTAGAAAGGTTTTTGAAGGCTGTCTTTTCTGTGAAGCTTTCATAATAACCCTCTTTGCATCCATTTTCAAGCTCTTCTGATATTCTTCATTGAGCCTTTTTTCCAAATCTAATGCAATCTTTCTGTCTTTGGCTTTTTGAATTTCATTCTCCTTTTCAAGTTCCTTCTCAAACTGTACATTTAACTCCTTTGCCAGTTCTGCATCCAAATCAATTTGCTTCTGCTTTTTCACAGGCTCAACCATTTTTTCTTTCCCTTCTTCTTTGTCTCTGACATACTGATCTCTTTCTTTTTCTTCTCTGTTTCTCCTTCTTTGATCACCACTCCCTTAGCCTTTTGAGTGGCTTTAGGAGTGTCATTCTTTGCCTTCATCAGAGTCTCTGCAATCTCTATTTCTTCTCTAGACATTCCAGTTTCTGCTGCTGATGTCTCTGTTTCTACTGATTTGGCAGTTTCTACTTCTGGTTCAGCAGTTACTGCTGCTTCTACAGTTTCTGCTTCTTTCTCTGTTTCTGCTGCTTTCACTGTTTCTGCTTCAGTCTTCTTTTCAGTTTCACCACTAATCTCCCCCTCAAACTGAAATTCCATGCCAACTGAGCTTTCCTTCTCGCATTCAGCTTCTTGATTCTCCCGCTTTTTGGAAGCATCATGACCATTTCTCCTTTTGTTCAAGATAAACTGGTTTCTCTTCTTTTTGTGCACTAATTTCAACACTAACTTCTTGAGTTTGTCTATCTGGCTTTGTTGAGAAATGATCACCTTTTTCAACTCCTTTATCTCTGAACCCTGTTTGAGTACATCCAGGTTGACATTGCCAATTGTTTCCATCAATTCATCATAGTTATATCTGTCCTCACCTCCTTTAGGTGTGTTGACCACCCTTGAAGGATCCTTGGATCTTTTAGTAGAGGTCTTCTGCCTAGAAGAAGCACCTACTACCCCCTTGGTTTCTTGGCACCTGGGTCCCTTAGATGATTTCTCATCCAAAGTTGCCGTGGGGAAGGTCTTAGTGATGTTCACACTGTCCTAATCCACACCTTGTGCATAATCAGTAGTGTGAGCCTTACTGCCCACATGCTCATCCTTCTCCTTAGAGAGCACCTTCTTGGGGTTGGGAGACACCCCTGTGTATTCCCTTTGGATATTCTCTGATGGAGAATGCTCCATCAGAGGGCTTGTAGGCTTTTGGGGTGTAGGTACATGAAGTGAAGGAACCTTATGTACCTTTTTCCTTGCATATTGTTGAGTGATGGGGGAATTGGCTTAACAACAGGGAGTTGAGGAGGATCATTTGAAATGAATGGTGTGGGTAGGTCATCAGTGGGTTGGTCAGATATGGGCTGTGACCCTGATGCCTCACCATAGGAATGGGACACAACCATCATTGTAGAGAACAATGGTGTGTCTTTTCCAGAAAAGTCCTTACTAGGCCTTCTCATGTTAGAAAACACCTTCCCTTTGGGAGGTTTAGGTACATATACCTCTTCAAAAGAGGGTAAATCCGTCAATTCCTTAGTTAGTACCTCTTGTACAAACCTTGGATACATATAGAATCTTTTGGTTTTGGTTTTGGTATCCAAGTTTGACATCAAATCATTGAAAATCATTTGAGAAAACTTGAACTTTCTGGAGGTAGCTAGGCATACAAGAGCATAAGCTATTGTACTGCTAAACTCACTCCATCCATTTGTTTTGCGAGATAGACAATGTTGAAGAGTATGAACAAAGAATCTCCACTGAGGTGAAAATTTGCTTTTGAAAAACTTGTAAACCTCAGTAGGACCTTCATACCCCATTCTACCTATTTCTTGGAAGAGATCTTCCTTTGAAAGAGTAGTAATACATGAGGCATCATCTAGACGTAGATGAGTGCGAATGCAGGCTTCTGTGATTGTGATAGGTTTATCACAGACCCTGGATTGGATGACCTGATTGCCATTAACAGTCTGAATGGAGGCATTGGCCCAGAATTGTCGCAGATGTTCCACATAGATGGTGGGATTGACAGTTAACGCATAGGCGATGTGTAAGGATTTTAGGAAATCCACAATCTTATGAAAATCCTCAGCTTGTTTGGGTTTTTGCAGCATTGCAAGCTCATTGTGATCGTCAACAAAATCCAGTCCTGCCATCGTTCTTGGGTTCGAATCAACACTAGGGTTTACGCACTGGGAAGCAAGAATTCGAGAGAGTGAGAGAGAGGAAAGAATGCAATGGAAGTTGAAAGAGCCGTTTGGGTTTTGGAGGTTAGAGAAGGTATTTATAGGGTAAGGGATTCAGTGAAAAGCAGTACTAAGTACACTAGCAGCATTAACACAGACTCGCAGTATTAACTCCTATCAGCAGTAGTAACACAAACCAAAAGTATTAACACACACTAGCAGTATTAACACATACTAGCAGTATTAACATATCCTGGCAGCATTAACACTGTCTGGCAGTAGAAATAAGGCAAACAATAATAACCTTGCACTGGCAGTATTAACCACCTAGCAGTAGTAACCATACTTAACCATGTTGGAACTGTCAGCAGGAGTAATAGTGAGAGCAGTATTAACTTAACTAGAAGTACCAAGTATTTAATCATCAAAGCAATCTGAAACACTTAAACACAAATAGTTAGCAGCACCATGCACAATGAAATATGAGAAAGTAAACATGGAAGAGTCTATACAGAACTGGTACATGAAGCAAATGAAAATAGGCTTATTCGGTGTTTATCATGCCTACACTTGTGACCAAGAATGTGAATCTACCCACATCAAAAGCTTTGGTGAATAGATCAGCAAATTGGTTACTGGTGTGTACTTTCAAGACCTGAATTAACTTCTTTTCATTGCAATCTCTGATAAAATGGTACCTGATTTCTATATGCTTGGTTTTGAGTGCTTTACTGGATTATGAACAATGCTTATAGCACTGTTGTTGTCAATGAAGATGGGAGTGTGAAGAAAAGTAATACCATAGTCCAACATCTGATTCTGGATCCATAGCACTTGTGAGCAGCAGCTTGCAGCAACTATATACTCTGCTTCTGTTGTAGAGGTGGACACAGTGGTTTGCTTTTTACACTGCCATGAAACTAGTCTTACACCAAAAAACTGACATCCTTCTGATGTAGACTTTCTATCCAAGTTTGCACCACCCAAATCACTATCTGAATATGCAAGTAGATCAAATGGTGAGTCATGAGGATACCAAAGACCCAACCTAGGTTGTCCTTTGAGAAATCTGAAGATCCTTTTGACTGCTTGAAAGTGAGATTGCTTAGGCCTAACTTGAAATCTTGCACACACACATACAACAAACATAATGTCTGGTCTTGAAGCTGTTAGATACATGAGGGAGCCTATCATGGATCTATAATGATGAACATCCACATCCTCCCCCTCAAGATTTGTAGTAATCTGTTTGTGTGTTTCCATAGGTGTGCTTGCAGGCTTTACTTCTGAAAATCCAAACTTTGTAAGTATATCCTGCATATACTTGGATTGACTTATGAAAATACCATCTATCTTCTGTTTAACCTGTAGCCTAAGGAAGAATATGAGTTCACCCATAGAGCTCATCTTGAATCTTTTGTGCATCAACTCCTCAAACTCCTTGCACATATGATCTTTTGTGGATCCAAAGATGATGTCATCCACATAGATTTGTACAAGCAGGATGTCCTTCTTCTTTCTCTGAATGAAAAGGGTCTTGTCAATGATGCCCCTTTCAAAACCATTTTCCAAGAGATAGGTAGACAGAGTGTCATATCATGCTCTTGGTGCTTGATGTAGCCCATAGAGTGCCTTCTTTAATTTGTATACTTTGTCAGGAAAGTTAGGATTCTCAAACCCTGGAGGCTGACAAACATACACTTCTTCATCAATTGTCCCATATAGGAATGCACTCTTAACATCCATCTGATATACTCTTAACTTCATGAAAGAAGCATAGGCTAGAAACAGCCTAATTGCCTCAATTCTGGCTACTGGTGCAAACACTTCTTCATAGTCTATTCCCTCTTCTTGTGTGTACCCTTGTGCCACAAGTATGGCCTTATTCTTTATCACTATCCCTCTCTCATCTTTCTTATTCCTGAAGATCCATTTAGTTCCAATTGCCCTGTGTCCTTGTGGAAGGTCAACCAGATCCCACACATCTTGCAGCACAAACTGCAGCAACTCCTCTTGCATTGCTTCTATCCAGCTTGGGTCTTTCATTGCATCATAAGCCTTCTTGGGTTCAATATGGGATAGAAAACAAGATAACAAGCCTGACTGTAAATCTTTCAATCCTTCTAACTTACTTTGTTGCCTTGTGATCATTGGGGAATTTATATCACCAATCACCAACTGAGGAGGATGATTCTTCTGAGTTCTTGTATGATTGACAGCCTCCTCATTAAGATTTGCATCAAGATTGGAGTCATTCTTTTGTGGAGTGTTTCCACCATACACTGAAGAATTTTCATCATCAGTGTCATCTTCTGTCAATGTGAGCATTTCAATACCTGAGTTTCTTGAACTTGAAGGATGAACATCCTCTTTATGACCTTTATCCTCTTTATCACCTTTATCAGCTGCATCCTGTTCTGATTCAGAATCATCTGTTTCTGAATCATCTTTCTTTTCTTGCTGGCAAAAGTCAACATGATCAACTATAGGTATAGGGAACAGCACAAACTCTTGTTTCTGTGCTTGTACCTGTTCTGAACTTGTTCCTGCAATTTTCACATGACTAAAACTCAAAGAATTAGTTAGTGAGTCAATGTCAAACAGTCACTGTACCAATCTGATTTGGTGTGTTCTCATTGCATTTGACATTGTCACTTTCCTCTATAATCCTGGAAGAACTGTTGAATACTCTATATGCCTTACTCTGAGAGGAATATCCAACAAGAAATCCATCATCAGCTTTGCTTTCAAACATGCCTAAATGAGATTTGGTGTTGAGAATTGTGCAAGGACACCCAAAAGGTTTGAAAAATCCAATAAAAGGTTTCTTCTTTTTGAAAAGTTCATAAGGTGTCTTTCCTTGGGATTTGACTACTAGAACTCTGTTTTGGACATAACAAGCAGTATTAACTGCTTCTGCCCAAAAAGTAATAGGTAGCTTTGAATCTGCCAACAGAGATCTAGCAGCCTCAATCAATGTCCTATTTCTCCTCTCAGCAACACCATTCTGTTGAGGAGTCCTAGGAGCACTGAATTGTCTCTCAATACCTTTAGTCTCACAAAAGCTGTTTAAGTCATTGTTTTTAAACTCAGTTCCATTATCAGATCTGATGACTTTAACACTTAGATTTGTTTGGTTTTCAATCCTAAGGACAAAGAATTTGATCAGTCCACTTGTCTCATCCTTAGTCCTCAGAAAATATACCCAAATAAATCTAGAGAAGTCATCAACAATGACTAAGCAATATGATTTCTTACCAATACTCATCACATTTGTAGGACCAAAAAGATCCATATGCAATAACTGAAGGGGTGAAGAGATTGTATTTATTTCTTTGGACTTATGAGAAGTTTTGTGCTGCTTGCCTTTAAGACATGCAACACAATGATCATCACATGAAAACACTTTTTGAGGCAAACCTCTTACAAGGTTGTTTTTCACAAGTTTGTTCATAGTTTTAAAATTCATGTGACACATCCTTCTGTGCCAAAGTGAAGATTCATCTAAAGAAGTTTTTGAAAACAGACAGTTTAATGATGAATCAGATGAAACATTCTCTAAGTCCAAACAATAAACATTATCCTTTCTAGGAGTTCTAAGTAGTATCATATTTTCATCAACTACCTTGAATCCTAGAGCAAGGATAATACATTCAGTATCATTAAATAATATACTATGTTTCTTGTCACAAACCTGTGATACACTTAACAGGTTGTATCTCAATTGCTTAACATAGTAAACATCTTCAAAAGTCATCTTACCTTTTGATACCATACCGTTACCACTGATCTTACCTCCTTCTGGATTGTCACCAAAAGCAACACGTCCTCCATCAAACTTTTTGAAATTTTGAAGGCAGTCCATGTTACCTGTCATGTGTCTAGAGCAACTACTATCTACATGCCAAATGCTCTTCCTCTTGAGTTGTTGGTTGCCCTGCACATAAGATAAAACTGTTAGTTTCTTGAGGGAACCCAAGCCAAAATGGTCTTGGGTTGCCCTTTCTCATCAACATACTCATAATCAGTAAGCTTAGTCTTGATGAGATGATCAGAATTGGTAATCTCATGGCTGGAATACTTTGTCATAATTATAGGCTTTGTAGTATTAACACTAGTAGCAGTACTATCCTTGTTAGCAGTACTAACTTGGTTAGCAGTAGTATTGCTATCAGCAGCACTATTTTTGTTAGCAGTACTATTTGAGGTAGCAGTACTAACAGATTTAGTGTCTTTTGGAACCCAAATTTTGACAAAGTTGCTTGCTTTTCTATTCTTTGAGTTACTCCTTGATTTGCTTGGAGTATTTTCTTTTGTTTTAGCAAACTTATTCTGAATATGAGATTTTACAATACCAGTTTTCATTGGTGCTGTTCTCACATTCTCAGCCATGTGATTTCTTGATTGCTTCCTATAACCAACTGAATTTTGTGTTTGTCTTTGAAAAGTAATTATTTGGTTAACAGGATTGAAATAACAGTGTTTGGCTAAATGATTCAACTTGCCACAAATAAAACAAGGCTTTGGTCTATTGATTTTGCTTAGATCAATTCCCTGTTTTTGAGCCCACTGGTTAATTCTGTTTCTCTGATTTCCCCTTATTTTATCATGTTGATGGGGCTTTTTCTGTGGACAAGTACAGGGATTTACAACAGTAGTTTGCATATAGTGATATCCCTGTACCTTTTCCTTCCCTTTCCTGGAGGTCTCAGCTCTCTCACTCTTAACAGTCTCTTCCCCAATCTTAGACTTCTCCACTTTGTCACTCTTGACAAATGGTTTACCCCCCTTTCATTTGTAAGAATATGTTTTTCTAGGGGAGTTTCTTTCTGGTTTTCCTTATTCTTATCCTCAGTGTTCTCTTCCTCAGACTCTACCTCAACCACTACTGTGTCTAGTGGATCTACTTTTGTGGCTCCTATAGGTAATTCTTTCTTATCTTGTCTTTCTAAGAGATCTAAGGTGGGTGGAATAAAGTTGTTATTGTAAGGTGGAGGGGTGTTGTTGTAGCCTATACCTCTTCTCAGTTTGTCATGAACTTGAGTTTTAAGTAAAATGTCCATTGCTTTAGAAGCATTGGAAAATTTCTCAATTTCTAATTTTGCCTTCTCAAATTCACTCCTAACTTTCTCACATTCCTCTTTAGCCTTCTCTAGCTTAATCTCTAACTCCTTCTTCTCCCACTTCCAATAGTTGTGATCATATGAATGTTGAAGTTCATTAGCCTGATATGCCTTAATTGTTTCTTCAAAATTCACAATGATCAAATTAGACTCTCTCATGTGTTGCTCCAACCTTTTAAGATCATCACACATGCTCTGATTGTGATCTCTGTACTTTCTAACAGTTTTAAGACAAGCTTTAGAGCAAAGTTTAGATTTTACCTCTGTGGGGAATGTAGTGCTTGAAGACTCTGAAACCTCAGCCATCAATGTTTGATTCTGGATTGCCTCTTCTGCTTGATCACTCCAATCAAATCCCATTCCATCTTGTGAGACAAGTGCTTGAGATGGGTTCCTGTTATAGTTAGTGGACTTTGATTGTTGATTGTTGCTTCCATGTTGTTGAGAAATTCCTCCTCTGCATTCTCTTGCAAAGTGCCCCAGATTATGACACTTGTAGCATTCCACCTTGGATTTGTCAAATCCAGCACCATCTTCTCTTCTCATGGCAAAGTTGTTTCTTCCAGTTCTTTTAATGAATCTTTTGATTCTCATGGTGAGCATTGCCATTTGCCACTTGATGTCCATCTCTTCAAGATCATCAACATTGATCTGCTCCAGATCATCATTAATAAGAGTAGATTTAGCATGGCTAGCAAGGAAAGCTTCCAAAACAGAATCATTGGATCCATCCTGTTTTGAGCCATGAGCAGCACTAACTGATTCAGTATTTGTAGAAGAATCAGTAGTAGATGATAAGAGAGCTGCATTGTGAGAATATCCAGATGGCTTCTTCTTAGATTCAACTTCTGCTTCAAACACCCTTAGGTCATTGTAGAGATCATCAAGTTCCTTATCCTCCAGATTATCATTCTTCCTGAATGATACTGTATACATTACCCATTCTTCACCAAGAGATCTTAGAAACTTTCTGTTGACATCATCCTGGTCCATCTTGACACCAACAGTGGCCAATTCTCCAATCAACTTGTTGAACCTATCAAAGGTTTGAGTCATAAACTCATTCTTTGTAGACATAAAGTTTTCATATTGTTGCTTGAGAATTGCTTTCTGATTTCTCTTAGTGCTTTTGGTGCCTGAAAATCTCTTCTCCAAAGCATTCCATAGGATTTTGGCATCAGCACAGTTGCAAAACTGATGTTGATATTCATTAGGAATTGCCAAGAGCAGAGTGCTCAAGGCTTTCATCTCAATCTGCCTCATCTTTCTTTCTCCATCAGTCTTTGGTGGAGGTCTCTTGCCATCTGCTCCAATCTCTCCTACATTGGAGGGACCATTCTCAATGATATCCCACATTGAGTAATCTGTAAGAAGGATATACTGCCTTATCCTGATTTTCCACATGTCAAACTCATTAGGTTTGAGCATGGGAACTTTTGAAACAAGAACACTGTCATGTGATCCGTCCATGATGATTATTGATTTCTGAGTTCCTTCAGCTCTGATACCACTTGTCAGGATCGAGATTCGAAACAAGAATTAAACTAAACACTCAGAAACTATGTTAAAGAAGTTGCGGAATAACACTTTAACAATAAATTAATGAAATAGTATATGAGATCAAATCAAAAGTTATATTGAATTAACTTAATGATTACAACCAAAGCCTCAATCTGTTGAACAGGCTCAACAGACGTTCAATACTTCTCTAATGAAAGGATCACTGGCTAATTCTCTCTAAAACAAAACAATGCGTACACTTGTATTCTAAAACATCTAGACTATATATATACAAAACAAATTACAAGATAATTATTAAATTAAAGTTGATCTTCAGCATCCAGTCCATAATTATCTTCAATCTCCTAGTCTTTCGCTTTAAGCAACCAATCCATCTTTATCATCATAAGCAGCATTAATCTTCAGCAACATCTTCTTATCAATAGCAGTACTAACCATGCTTGCAGTAGTAACTTCCAACTTGCAGTATTAACTCTTCAAGCAGTACTAACTATTACTAGCAGTAGTAATCTTCAAGCAATACTAATCAAACAGTACTAACAACTTCAAGCAGCACTAATACTACTAGTAGTAGTAATTTCTTCAAGTAGCAGTATTAATGTCTTCAGAAGTAGTAATCTTCAAGTCTAGCAGCATTATCCATACTTAGCATAATTCAGACCCAACAGATGGAAATGCCCGAAGATGCTAATGTTCCTATTATATTGGGTAGATCCTTTCTAGCCACCGTGGGAGCCATGATTGATGTGAAAAATGGCAAGCTTTCCCTCTCGGTCGGTGATGACAAAGTTGCATTTGAGTTGAAGAAATCCATGAGGCTACCACCTCAAGTTGATGATTGTTATACCTTGGATTCACTCGAGAACTTGTTGGAAGAAGATGAATTGAAAGCTGAGGAGTTGATTGGTGTTGATGAGGATGCAAAGATAGTCAAGGCGATTTTTGATGCAAGCCCCCCATTTCTGAAAAATGCCTACCCACATGAGTATTTCATGAGTATTTTAGTAGCTGTTGAGGGAGCGGATGCTGCAGCACCACCTAAGGTAGATCTCAAACCTCTCCCCTCTTATTTGAAATATGCTTTTCTATGTGCTGATGACACCTATCCTGTCATTGTTAATGCATCTTTGTCTAATGACGAGCTTAATAGGTTGTTAGATGTACTTAGCAAGTATCGTGGTATGTTGTCCTACTCTATTGATGATATCAAGGGGATTAGCCCGACTTTTTGCACTCATAGGATCCTTCTTAATGATGAGCGTTCCACCTCTATAGAGCCTCAACGTAGGTTAAATCCAAACATGAAAGAAGTGGTCCATAAAGAGGTATTAAAACTACTTAAGGCCGGAATAATCTACCCTATTTCCGATAGCGCGTGGGTTAGTCCAGTCCAAGTGGTACCCAAAAAGGGTGGCTTGACTGTTGTGAAAAATGATAAAGATGAGTTAATCCCATCTCGGACGGTCACCGGTTGGCGAATGTGTATTGACTATCGTAAGCTTAACCTTGCCACCCGAAAGGACCATTTCCCCCTTCCTTTTATCGACCAAATGCTCGAAAAGTTGGCTAAGCATGCATTCTTTTGTTATCTTGACGGATATTCGGGATTCTTCCAAATTCCCGTTCATCCGGATGACCAAGAGAAAACCACCTTTACATGCCCTTATGGAACATTTGCTTATCGGGGCATGCCTTTTGGCTTATGTAACGCGCCGGCCACCTTTCAGCGTTGCATGATGGCCGTTTTCTCCGAATTCATTGAACGCACTATGGAGGTCTTTATGGATGACTTTTCCGTCCATGGCACCGATTTCGACAGTTGCCTTTTTAATTTGACCAAAATCCTTCATAGGTGTCAGGACGTCAATCTTGTTCTGAATTGGGATAAATGCCACTTTATGGTCACCGAGGGTGTTGTCTTGGGCCATATCGTTTCTAATCGTGGTATCGAAGTCGATAAGGCCAAGGTAGAAGTCATTGAGGGATTACCACCCCCTAGAGATGTCAAAGGGGTGCGTAGCTTCCTCGGTCATGCCGGTTTCTACCGACGCTTCATCAAGCACTTTTCTAAAATTTCTTGGCCCCTGACCGAACTCTTGGCTAAGGACACTCCTTTTGTCTTCTCTAGCTCATGTCTTGAAGCGTTTAATACACTCAAAAGGGCACTGGTCTTGGCCCCCATAATTCAACCGCCGGATTGGTCACTCCCTTTTGAGTTAATGTGTGATGCTAGCGATTTTGCGGTAGGAGCTGTTCTAGGTCAGCAGAAGGATGGTAAGCTTCATGCCATTCACTATGCTACTAAAACCCTTGACCTCGCTCAAATGAACTACACCACTACGGAAAAAGAGCTTCTAGCTGTAGTGTTCTCTATCGAAAAATTCCGGTCTTATCTTGTGGGGTCTAAAGTTATAGTCTATACGGATCATGTCGTGCTTAAGCATCTATTGCACAAAAAAAGATGCCAAACCACGGTTGATTCGGTGGATTTTACTTTTGCAAGAATTCGATTTGGATATTAAGGATAAGCCTAGTTCTGAAAACTCTGTTGTCGATCACCTTTCCCGCTTCGACCCTCATAACCTTTCCTCTCCCCCTTTTAATGATTATTTACCTGATGATCAGCTGTTTGTCGTCTCGAGTGGCGAAACCCCGTGGTACGCCGACATTGCGAATTTCCTTGCGTGTAATATTATACCCCATAGTTTAACATCTCACCAGCGCAAGAAATTCTTTCATGATGTCAAGAGTTATTATTGGGATGATCCTTTTCTTTATCGTTCTTGCGCTGATAGCATAATCCGTCGTTGTATTCCGAAAGAAGAGACCGAGTCGATTTTGGCTCACTGTCATGACATGCCTTGTGGTGGCCACGCAGGTGCAAGTAAGAATAGTTGCTAAAGTCCTTCAAAGCGGTTTCTTCTGGCCTTCCTTATTCAAGGACGCCGATGCTTTCGTTAGAAAGTGCGATCGTTACCAGCGTACCGGTAACATTTCTCGGCGCCATGAGATGCCCCTAAACTCTATCCTTGAAGTTGAACTTTTCGATGTTTGGGGTATCGATTTCATGGGACCGTTTATCTCTAGCAATTCCAACAAGTTTATTCTTGTGGCCGTAGATTATGTCTCGAAATGGGTTGAGGCCATCGCTGCCCCAACCAATGATGTTTGTGTGGTAACCAAATTCTTTAAGCGTTTCATCTTCCCTCGATTCGGTGTGCCGAGAGTCGTTATTAGTGATGGAGGAAGTCACTTTATTGGAAGAAAGTTTGAGGCCCTCCTAAAAAAATATGGCGTTCACCACCGAGTAGGACTTGCCTACCACCCCCAAACTAGTGGTCAAGTCGAGATCTCTAACCGTGAACTTAAGACCATCCTCGAGAAGACTGTCACCTCCTCACAAAAGGATTGGTCATATAAGCTCGATGACGCGCTATGGGCTTATCGTACAGCCTACAAGACACCTATTGGGACTTCCCCATATCGGTTGGTCTATGGTAAAGCGTGTCATCTCCCGGTTGAGCTCAAGCATCGTGCGTTTTGGGCAATCAAAGCCCTTAATTTCGAGTACAAAGATGTGGGTGAGCGACACCTCTTACAACTTAATGAGCTTGATGAAATACGCCTTGATGCGTATGAAAATGCGAGAATTTTCAAAGAAAAGACAAAAAAATGGCATGACCAATGTATTATGCGTCGAGAATTTTGGGAAGGGGATTTGGTGTTGCTCTTCAATTCTCGGTTGAAACTTTTCCCCCAAAAACTCCGCTCTTGTTGGTCCGGTCCATTTACTGTTATTCGCGTATTCCCCCATGGAGCTGTAGAGGTATCGGGTGAGTCCCGTTCATTCAAAGTTAACGGGCAGCGACTCAAGCATTACCGAGCTGGCACGCCGATCGTCAGCCCCGTATCCATTCCCTTACCCGAACCCCCACAAGGAGGTAGCCTATAAAGTCAATCCTTTGACTTTCACCGTTTTGCAAAGTCTCTTCCCCCTTTTATTTAATTCCTCGTCAAGCTCGTGACGCTAAATGAGCCACTCTCCCTTGTGTTTAATTCTTAAGTTCGAAATCTCGCTCGTGCTTTCCCACCTACCTTTATTTTTGAGGTTTAGTTTGAGCGTGTTTGAATAAGCCACATAGCCGTGGCATTCTTAAATCAAGCTTTTTGCATTGATTTCGGCAATTTCTCGCGGGCGTAGTCAAAATAGTCACGCAGACGAGAAGGAACTAGAGAAAAAGTAGAGTTTTTTTAAGCTGGTCGCGGGCGCGAGCCTTTTAAGGAGCGGCCGCGAGCTAGCTTTCTGCCATATTTCAAATTGTTCCTCGCGGGCGCGAGCTGTTTAAGGAGCGGCCGCGAGCAAGGGTTCTGCCTTGTTTTTAATTGTTTCTCGCGGTCGCGAGCATTTTAAGGTGCGGCCGCGAATGGTCTGGGTTATTTAAAACCCCCAATCGACCCTCTCCAAAACCCTAGCCACCACTCCTTTCGTCGTCCCCCTTTCCCCTCTCTCGTTCCAGACCACCTTCGACCACCATTCGCCGCCACTTCCCACCACTCGCCATCGCACCATCGTGAACCACCACCCCTCCCCTCTTATCCCTTTTTCCTCCATTTCGACCCCTATCACCATCAACCTCAAATTTTTTTCCTTCTCTTCTTGTTTTCTTCTCTCGACCTCTCCCCTCCCTTTTTTCCCCCTTCTAAACCCTAGACTCCGAAATCCCCAACCCCTAACCCATCTCTCTCAATCATGCAACGGTCAAGGCAAGGGTTCTCTTTTCTCTTTTCTTTTTGCAGAAATAGCGTGTGAATGAAGGCTAAAGTTACAATAAGCTGAGCTTGGTGCATTTCTTCCTACTTTTACGCTTACATAATTGCTTGGTGCTTGTTTTCTTCTGTCCTTTAGTTTTTCTCACTATTATTGCTTGATAGTTTACTTATTTAGTTCTTAGTTTGTGTTTTCAAAAGCTGAGAATCCTCTCTTATTGTTTACGCACTAAGTTGTTTCTTGCTTAATTTGGTTGTGCTTAGTTTCTTGGACCACCACCACTGGGCGGGCATAGGTTTGTTGCACTTAGTCATAAGTTTGGATTTCAATCAATGGGAAAATTGAAAAAAGTTAGTTCCGGGGGCCGTTCCCCAAAGAGGAACCGTGGAGAAGGCTCCTCAAGACAATCAACTCCCCCACCGCCCACACTCGATACCCTTGGGATTGAGTTTGTATCGTCGGAACACCGCGATAGATTTGCTGCTTTATCAAGTAGACCTCACTCGGCAACCAAGTTTGCCGAGCAATCGGCTTTTTCCACTTTGGGAGTCGCCGATGGAGTCCGAAAGCTTTTCCGTCATGTCGGTTGTGAGGGTTTACTTTCTGTCTATGTGCCATCTTATAGACGAGTAACCCTTGAGGTCTTGAGCACCTTCTCCTGCTGTTTTGAAACTCGATTAATGAAGTTCCGGGCATTAAACGCGTCCCACTCCATCTCTTTTGATGATGTTAGTGAAATCTTTGGGTGCCTACCCGGAAATGAGGGTATTGTGATTGATCCCAAATCTGATTTTGGCTCACTTTTTTCTAATGATAGATTTTGGAGCCAAATTTCTGACCAATCGGTGTATAGCGCCCGCCTAGCCAAAGGATCTAGCATTTTGCACCCTTGTTTGCGCCTGGCCCATAGGGTACTTTCTTCGACCCTCTTTTGTCGTGCGGATAGCGGGACTCTCTCACCACGAGCTTTTCTTTTTGTGGGCCATGGTCAATAATTACCCAAGAATTACCTTCGATGGTGGAGCCTGGATAGCCCATAAGTTGGCTAAATTGAGTGAGTCCACTTCAGATGAAATTTGTTGTGGCGGCCTCATCACCTTAATCCTCACTAAATCACCCTTCTCCATTGACATTCCCAATTCCATATCCTCTCTAGAAGGTGTGACCTCCCTCTCAATTGTAGCCCTTCAGCGTATGCAGATGATTAGGCATGTGAGAGGGCAAGGATATTCTTGGCTCGTCGGCCCCGATCACACACACCACACCTACCTCCCCTGTCCCACCCGCACTCAAGTGACTAGTGACACCGACTGGCATTTCCCTATACCACAATCTGAGGCGGATGATCAGGAGCCCCCTAGCCTACAATCACAAATTGACACCTTGAGCGCGCGATTAGAGGTAGTAGCCACTGACGCTCATGAAACACGACTTTTGGTTGGAGATATCCACAAGTACTTCGCCGATGCTGGTCATTTCCCGCACCGCGAGTTCTAGGCATCCTTTTCCTTTCACCAACACCCTTACACAAGCATAGCTTGTGGGTAGGTGTTTTATTTTCCGTTGCTTCTTTTTATAGTTTCCTTTTTGCATATAGGACGCATCTAGTTAGTTGCATTTCATGCATGCATTCTAACCCGAGCATTGAGGACAATGCTCCTTTTTGCTTGTGGGTAGGCATTTTTCCTTCTTCTTTTAATTTAGTCCTTTCTTTTTGCCTAGTCTAGTTTTTGTTTAGTAGTTGTATATTCTTCTCCCCCCCCCCTTTTGTTTAGTAGTTGTATATTCTTCTTCCCCCACCCCCCCCCCCCCCGAAAAAAAAATCCAAAAATATTTTTGATGTATCCCCACGATATTAGAGCTCGCAGTAACCACCTCTCATATAGCATGATCCAACTGTTAGGTATACTAGTGTATTTTGTGACATATAACCATGTTGTAAAGATTTTTTTTAAGAAACATTGTTTCGCTTTAGTTGGTCACTTGCACGCATCACCTTGTATACTGCTACACGTCACCTCTAGGATTAGCTTTCTTATCGTAGTCCCCCTACATTACACCCGTGACTACTTGAATGGATTACACCTTGTCAGAATTTGGGCCGTATTGGATTGACACATTCATAATCAATCCCATTTTCTTTCTTCTTGTGTGTTACCTCCCATCGAGATTTATCTTTAGGTGTTTGACAAAGTTCTCGTCTAGGATGATTGTAAAATTGTGTAGAGGCCATCGTTTCCTATCCCCAATGTTCGAAAAAAAAAACGAAATGTTTTTCCCTTTGCAACCTCTTTGAGCCTAAACACTAGCCTTTCATTTGAATACCCGTAACGCCCCCCCCCCCCAAAAAAAAAGACACACTAAGGTTTAAATTTCTCGATTTGACATGAATTTAGGCATTTAGTCAAAAATAAACACAAGCATAGCTTGTGGGTTCACAATACCTTAAAAAAAAAAACTGCATTTAGTCTCTGTCTAAAAATGCAAAATAAGTCGTTAATCCATAGAAAGCATTAGGGAAGAACCTAAATGTGCACAAAAACAAACCCCCCCTTTTTAACCCAAAAATAAATCCTCATAACCCGATAAGCACTCCTAACTCCTCTATAGCCTTTAGCCTTACCCAAAAGTCCTCGATTTATGCAATTTTAAAAAAAATCTTTAGACTTGAGAATTGTTTCAAACACATCAAAAGTGCATTTTCTATTTCTCGATTGGGAAGACATTGAGTGTATACACTTCCCAAAAACACACTTGAGTGAATTGAGCGAACCTGTGAGCTTCCATTCTTGTAGATCACTTCCCCCTCCCTTAGCGACCGCGATGATGTAAGTAAAATCCTATTTGGTACGTTTTTTGTAATATGCTTGGTTTGGTGTTGTGTCGGTTTGACACTTTGGCAAATATGTGTTTCTTCTACTTTTGTTAATTTGAACACGTGGTAATGGGTCACGTTTATGCATGGGGAAACCGAATCAGTGGGTTATGTTTAGTGAGGTCGTGTTTTAACTCGTTTTGATAATCGTGGAGGTCGTCGTTCCTTTTCTTTTCTTTCCTTTCCTTCTTCCTTTTCTCCCGTCCCGTTTAATAAGTTAGTCTAGATTCTTCCTTGGGGACAAGGAAGGTTTAGCTTGTGGGTATTTTGTTTCGCACGTTTTATTCTCATTTTATAGCATAGATTGCATCGTTTTCTTGTCCGGTTCTAGCGTGTCTTTTGCATTGTTTCTACCTTTTTGGGTTAGTTTTTTCTCTTTTCGATGCCTATTACTTTGTCTCAGGTATATTCACGTTTTTGCGAGTGTTTTCAGTGTGTAGGTGTGCGTGGAATCAAGGAAGAAAAGAAGGAAGGAAGTGCAAGCGATGTAGAATGTGAAAAGAGTGAAGAAAAGAAGTTGGATGTTGCTCACGCCCGCAAGCATTTGGCTGCGTGGCCGCGAGCAAGTGGAAATCTGTGAATTGTTATTTTTGCACTGCTCACGCCCGCGATCGTTTGGCTGCGTGCCCGCGAGCGGCGCTGCTGACCCCGTTTTTTTATTCTACTTTTAGTTAGGGCTTTGTTGGTCACTTTTGGACCGGGGGTATTTAATGTTTTTGGGTTCCGTGTTTTTGGGCAGAGACCCCTATCATACTCTTTACTAATTTTAGGGTTTCTACATACTCTATAGTAGTAATTGTATCTCCTTCTCCCTTTTATGCTTTATTTTACTTCTTGATTTATGTTTATAGCTTAGATATTTGAGTTTTGATTGTTGATTTCAATTTTCTGCACATTTATGGTTCATAGATCTAGATTCTTCAAGTAATTTCATGGTTTTTACTTCTTCCTTGTTTTTGGCTATGTCTAATGTATGAAATGGATAAGATAGCTTTATTTTCTTGTTCTTCTTCAATCTTGGGTTATAGTTCATGTTTGCTAAATTAGATTTTATCATTGTCTAATGTTCTTGATAATCTAGATTTAGGGTCTTTATGCTTTATCTTCTCTAAATTACTTTCTTCATAAAATAGTTCTTGTTTAATCTCCTTATTGCTTTAATATATTGTTTTATTAATTTTTGTTTATTTGGTTCTTAGTGTTTTCATGTTTCCTCAATTCATGTTTGGTTAATTCATAGTTTAGGGTGAATATTGGTAAGGACTCGATTTGTATCGATTGGTTGTTTCTAAGTAAATGATTTCTCGATAAAATGGTTGTTTGATTAGTCGACTAATGAAAATTGGGGGCTGTTAAATAATCACTAATCGGTATTTGTTGAATCTAACAGTTGAGATCTAAATGGAAATTTGATTTTGACTTGGGTTAACCAATTGGTGATTTTCATCACATCATGAAAATAGATGTTTTGATTATTTGGGAATAATTTGTCTTGCTTAAAGCTTCTTTTTAGAATGAAACGATATGGAAATAATCGGTTTTCAATTAAGAAAGGTTTTTGTCGCCTTGGAAGAGGGGCAAAAGTATTGTTTGAATTTGACAAATCCCACTTTGAAAGGTTCATCCTGATATTCACCATTTTAGATAGCTTAGTGTAGAGTTTAATGTCTTTAAATTTGAGTTCCTAGTGCTAATTAGTTTGTTAATTGATTCTCGTTTTAGTCGTTAATTTAGTCTGCTTGTTTCCTAGATTCGTATGTTTCCTTAGCGTTGCTTGATTCTTAGTTTCGTTATGTTTAGTATAGCTTCAATGTTCAATTGTGTTATTTTATTTTTAGCGTTAATCAAATCTTTGAAAATGATTGCGCGCAACTAGCTAATATCGTGAGTAAATTTGTGCTTATTCCATTGTCTCCCCGTGTTCGACCCGTATGCTACGACACCGTACGCTTGCGGTTATAAATGATTTTTAAAACTACAAACACTCATAACCCTAGTAATAATACCCAAGGTTCAAAATGGCGTGAGGTGTGGTTGGTAGCGAGGTCAAGCCTCAAAGCCTTAAACGCCACGACGAGGACGTGGCGTTTTTTTAGACGTGACATAAGGCGGCAAATTTATATGTCATATATATATATATATATATATATATATATGTGTGTGTGTGATCAGGTTCAGGGAAAAATGTTGTTTTTGGGGTTCTAAAACTAAAGAAATAGAATAACAAGGAATTCTACTACTTGTTGCTTTCAAGGTGAGTGATCTCTCTATCCTTAAAGCAATTTCGCCCCCACCGTTCGATAGAACATAGGTGCTATGGGTTTGTGGCGAATTACTTCTCAAGATACAATGAAGCAACGTATGTAGAGCAATTATCAACACCGCACTTTGTGGTGATAATCCGGTTGAACTATTGAGTTTCAAGGATTTCTAGAAACTAGAAGTTTATGTTTTTATAGCAACACAAACTCTAGCAATCTGGTATATGAAAAAGTTGTCCCATTTCGGTGTCTAGAGGATGATATATATAGAGGAAAAAATGAAAAGGTGTAACGTTTCACGAAAAGGTGCAACCTTTCACGAAGAGGTGCAACCTTTCACGAAGAGGTGCAACCTTTCATGAAAAGGTGCAATGATTCAACTTCCCTCCAAAAATAACTGAATTAACTAACTAACGGAGTTAACGGAAAAATTAACGGACCGTTAATTATAAGGACAAAAAATTCACTCTTCCTAAGACTTAACCCAAAATATTTTAGACTCTAACTTATTTTGAAAATTTCCCCAACAAACCCCCACCATTTTCAAAATAGACTCGAATTTGAAAAGACTTGACACGACATGACCTAACTAGATTCCGAAATCCTTGGGGGTGTTATGCATAAGTAAAGGTGGAGTCTTATACCCAGAATCTAACAAGTATCAGAAATTAAGTGCACAAGATTCAAAGGTAAACAAGAAATGAGCATCTAAAGGTAATTCTTTTACTAATCCTGATTACATCAAGTCTACAAATCACTTAATCAGGTTAGCTAAAAGAAAATTATGTTGTTCTTACTGTTGCACTGATAATTTTGTTCATAAAGCACATATCAACTGGTATGGTTCTTACAAATTACATTACTGCACTTCACAGAGGTGGAAACCAATCAAACAAGTTTTCACATACTACCAAAACCTGTGTTGATCCAACTCTCTCAGTGATTTGATAATGACCCTTTTCTATACTTAGTGAAAATTACGTCTAACATTATGTATTAGTGTTTCATCATTAGCGATCATACTGAGTCTGTTCAGTTATCACTGATGATCTCTCTTGTAAACATTCATATGTATTTGTTGTTTAACCATCAGCGATCAAATACTGAGTATGTTCAGTATCGCTGATGATTTCTCTTGTAAACAGTAAGACGTAATCCCTGAAGACAAGTTTTGCGACAAAAGATGTTCACTGTTGAATCGAAGACAAAGCTGCTAAACAAAGACAAGTCTACTCATGACCTGATGTGGATATCAGTGAAGCCAAGACAAGTCTACACACGCGAAGAAACTTGAGGAAAAGCTTTAGCGATAGCTGAACTTCTTTATATATCTGAAGGAAGAGATATTCAGCGATTGATGATCACTTAGCTTATGTGTGAGGTCCATTGAGATCAAAATTGAATGATTGATAAAGATAAACAAGGATTATTGGGAGGAATCTATAGTTTTATTATTCACAGAAAGTAAACTAACTACAGAGCACAAGGACTTCGTAAAGACTATAATGGTTACAATGAAAAGTTACAAAACACAAACTAACAAACTCCTATTTATACAACCCAACACCCTTGTTACATTTAAGCCCAAACCCAAGTACAAGTCCCAATACAAACTATAAAGGATTACTTTACTAAACTTCTAAAATAGAACATATTTATGTTCTGACATTCCCCCCCTAAGTTTTGTAAAGTAATCATTCTCTTTTAAGCTCCAGCTTCAGCTCCTCTCCCCCTTGATTTCTTTATAAAACATAGTGTTGCATAAACTTCAAAGCTCCTCTAGCTCCCCCTTGAAAGTAGCTCTTGTCCTTGAAGTTTCAACTATCATACCAGATATGATGTAGACCATAATCTCGACTGAGTGCACATAAAGACAACTTTTGACTCTTGTAAACCCAACACATTCCTTACGCCCACAAGAATGATATGTGTTGAATTATGGAATGACAACCAAGTGCATCTTCAGTGTATAACATATGATCTGTCTTTGAACCACGAGTTGAAGTAAGAATTCAACTTAAGAACTTATTATGATAAGCTTATAGGAGGTAGCAACGGTAGCAAACACTACAAGGCAAGGGTTAGAAGGAAACTATTGTTCAACAACGGATGAAAGACGCTCATTTTCTGACTGCTTTCCAGATCACTGAACGAAAGCACTCATAACTCCTTTCTTCACGAATCAACTAGATGATTATAAGCACTCAGAATTCTGAAACACCACCAAAGCATTAGAACAATGATTGCAGTCCCTTACACTACTGATTGATCTGGTCAAAAGAATGATAAAGAGCACTCAACGGTTTAACAACAAAAGAAGCACTCCAGACTGATGATTGCAGATACTTAGGAAACTAACTCAATCCTATCAGAGACTAAATCCAAACATCCAGAATCTGAAAATCTTGATAAGCATGAGCACTCGTGAAAGAGTAGATTAGTTGCTAAGGATATGTGACCAACATATGATAAGAGTGATGTCACATATGCATTACGCGTAAAAAGCTCGGGAACAGGGCAAACTTGTATCAAACTGGGTTCAGAACAGTCACTTTTCTCAAAACATCAAAAACTTTTCGCATAAGCACCACAATTCGCAGATCACTATTCCAATTTAGCACAATTCGCATGATGACATTAGCCTCCAGAATTCGTATAAACATGCGTGCGAATTCTTGCTTCTCGCACACGCCTATGTGCGAATTCCTCGCTTCTCACATGACTCTCACATGCGAATTCCTCACAATTCGCATACGGTAGGATGCGGATTCTCAACATTGCGCACACGACTACCTGTGAATTCTTCACTTAGAAATCTCTTTGACCATAGGAATTCGTATCAATCTTTTCGCATACGACTTGCATGCAAATTCAACACTTTTCGCAACACTCTGTCATGCAAAATCCATACTTCAAAATTTTCATCTTCAAAGTCTTTCATTGTACGAATTCTGATCATGCGAGTTCTTCCATATCCATGCAAGTTCTTTGATCATGCAAATTCTGTGGATCTCGAATGTTTTTCCAACTTTCATCGAATTCAACCTCATAACTAAGAATTTTGAGTTGAAATTTGAGAGCAGGTTCGAAAATGACTTTGGAGCACATTTGAAGTTGATGTTCTAGTCTAAATACAACTCTTTAGCACACTTCGATTACATCACAGTAACATACATTTTTGAACATAAAATCCTCAAAATCGATCAATTTGTCCAGAATTTTTGGAATTAAACATAATTATTGATTCCATGAAGTTCGTCTATATCCTCATAATCAAATTAACATCAAAGAACATCCAAATAAATAACAAATTCCATAATTCGAAAAAATTTCAGCAACTGTTCTATCAAAACAATATGATCTCGATCGTGCGATGAATGATTCGTCGTTAAGCACTGATACCACTTATGAGGTCCAAGAGATCATGATTGATTGATTGATAAGGATAAACAAGAATAATCTAAACTACAGAGAGCACATATTTCGTACAGACTACATGGTTACAAAATGAAAGTTACAAAACACTAACTACAAGATTCCTATTTATACGGCCCAACACCCGTGTTTACATTTATGCCCTAACCCATGTACAAGGCCCAATACATCTATAAAGGATTACTTTACTAAACTTCTAAAATATAACATATTTATGTTCTAACATTCTCCCCCTAAGTTTTGTAAAGTAATCATTCCCTTTTCAGCTCCAACATCAGCTCCTCTCAGTCACTCTTAGGATTACTTCCTGGGTAGGAAACACTGGTTAACGTGAATCCATGGAAGTCAATTAAGGACTCACACTAAGTCCCATGTAATTTTGTCCTAAAAGAATATGTTGCTCAATGATTATCTTGACAATTAAGCACAAGAAATCATAGTAAGTGTAAGTATGCTCATAAAAGATAAGAATGAAATTTGAGCAATTGAACATTTAAGATTTCTCAAAACAATTTGAATGAATGAATATCATGAAATGAATAAAAATGTTTTGATAATCTGACAATGATTTAATCAAATCAAAATATCATGAAGAATAATAATTTGGAGTGTTAAAGACGTAAGATGTTTATATGAACAAGAGATAAACATATTATCAATGAAAGCACATAAAAAGAAATGACGTCTGATTTCAAACAACTTTGAATAGCAAACGGGAGTATTACCATCGAAAGATTTATCTTTTTGAGACATGGTATTAAAGTCAATAAGAAATATACTGAACCGATGTGTGTAAGAATATACTTGACAGTATATAGACAAGATAATACACAAGTATTAATCTTTTGGAAACAAACGGTCAGTTAGTCATCAAAGTATCTAAAGAAAAAACATTTAAAATCACATTTCTCAATTCACGAAAACATTTTAAGAATGTGAAGCGCTTTGAACATTTAAGAAACCAATTTTCACACTTGAAAGTTGTCCGTCTTTCAAAGTATGATAGAGATTGAGATTCAGAAAAATATACCTTATTAGCGCTGAAATTCTCAACTCCCCCTTAATAGAATATCATCATTTATGCACCCTTGATAAAACTTCAGATATTCTTCCCCTCAAATAAACTTCTTATAAAAGATATGACCGTGTAAATCTCAGTAACTCCCCCTCAAATTAAAAAATGATACGAAACGTCGACCCAAAAGTTAAGAAATTTGGAACCTTCGTATGAGATAGTTCAGGAAGCGAATATCCCAGGTATAGGAATCTTCAACTAACCTAGAGCAAATCCTTGACCCGTTAGTTATAAAACTAAGAACCAAAGGAATCTAAAACGCCACAAGATCGTGCTCACAATCTTGATAAGTTCTTGAACTATGAATGCTCTCGCAAGGAATCACAGCTCACAAAATGAGTTAAACTCAAAAGAAAGTGTTTATATTACTTGGATGATGATTTCAAATGATTACAAAGGCTCCTATTTATAGGGCTTAAAAGACACCACAAAAGACTCTCCATAAAGACTAAGACTTAAATTTCAATCAAGAATTAAAGACATACCTTTAAATCATGAATCTAGACATAATCTAAATCATTATTCAAAGACTTTAAACACCTAAACTTTAACATGGGCCTAAAAAAACGGATTGGGCTCTATGCACAAATTTATTGGGCCCAAATTCAACATAAACAAAAGAAAATAGTTCAATCTTGGGCTGCCAAAATATTGATCATGGGTTTATTCTTTGAAATGGCCCAAAAGCTTGAAACCTTCAAATAAAATCCTTCTTTAAGCTCCATCATTGATCCAAAGCTCCAATAAGCATAATACCGTGCGTTACATGCAAATCTTCAACGGACTTTATTTGAATCTCCGCAACTAAACTCTTCCAAGCTTCTTTGATCAGTTTCGATCTTGATCTTGTAATTGGACCAACTTGAATCACCAAGGGATCTTTCATGTGGTTGGATTGTCTTCCATCATTCACTCCCCCTTGAAAAGTATTCGTCCACGAATCATCACCTACATCATAGGGAGAAAGATCAGCAACATTAAAAGTAGAGCTTACTTGATACTCACCAGGAAGATCTAACTTATAAGCATTATCATTGATTCTTTCGAGGACTTGGAATGGTCCATCTCCTCTAGGCTACAACTTTGATCTTCTTTTTGCCGGGAATCTCTCTTTCCTCAAGTGTAACCATACCCAATCACCAGGTTCAAACACAAGTCTCTTTCTACCTTTGTTTGCTTGCTTCAAGTATTGATTTGTCCTCTTCTCAATGTTGAGTCTTACCTTCTCATGCAATTGTTTCACCAATTCAGCCTTCCTTTTTCCATCTAGACTGGCACGCTCTTGAATGGGGATAGGAACGAGATCAAGGGGACTCAGGGGATTGAAGCCATACACAGTCTCGAAAGGAGAATAGTTAGTAGCAGAATGCACACTTTGATTATAAGCAAACTCTACAAACGGCAAGCAACTCTCCCAACTTTTCAAATTCTTTGAAATAACGGCTCTAAGTAATTGAGACAAAGTTCTATTAACTACTTCAGTCTGCCCATCAGTTTGTGGATGACTTGCAGTAGAGAATAAAAGCTTAGTACCAAGTTTACTCCAAAGCACACGCCAAAAATGACTCAAAAATTTGACATCCCTATCACTCACAATAGTGCGTGGCACACCATGTAGACGTACTATTTCTTTAAAGAACAAATCAGCAATGTGTGAGGCATCATCTGTTTTATGACAAGGAATAAAGTGTGCCATCTTGGAAAATCGATCAACAACAACAAAAACAGAATCTCGGCCATTCTTTGTCGTAGGCAATCCTAGCACAAAGTCCATGGATATGTCTACCCAAGGTTCAGAAGGAATTGGTAGCGGGGGTATACAATCCATGTGGCTTCGATTTTGATTTGGCTTGTTTACAAGTTAGACATCTTTCACAAATTTTATTAACATCTTCACGCATTTTTGGCCAAAAGAAATGTTCTTTTAAAACATCTAAAGTCTTTTGAACACCAAAGTCACCCATCAAACCTCCCCCATGAGCGTCACGCAGAAGCAATTCACGCATGGAACACTTTGGAATGCACAACTTGTTTTCTTTAAACAAATAACCTTCTTGTTTATAGAATTTGTCAATTGATCCATGTTCACATGCAACATATAGAGAAGAAAAATCAGAATCATCCTCATACATTTCCTTAATTGATTCAAATCCAAGAAGTTTAGAACTCAAAGTGGTGATGAGACTATGACGTCTAGACAACGCATCAGCCACAATGTTTTCTTTTCCTTTCTTGTATTTAATCACATAAGGAAATGACTCGATAAACTCAACCCACTTGATATGCCTTCTACTTAGCTTACCTTGACCCTTGAGATACTTAAGAGATTCATGATCCTGGATGTCTAGACGTTGTAGTACACCCAACTGGCTTGTTCACAAAAGCTCTCGTTGGTCATGGGTCCTAAGGAAATTATGGGATCTTCGCTCGGTGTTGAGACCATTTATTGTGATGCGTGTTGGCAATGGTTCGGCAATAAACGCTTGGGAGGATCGTTGGGCTCCTGGTACGCCACTTTCCTCTTTTATTTCTTATCGTTTTGTTCATTCGGAAGGGTTCACGCCGTAATCGTCGTTAAGAGAGTTAAGCTCTCGGTTTGAGGGGGTTTGGCCGAACAGTTGGGTGGATCGGTTTCCACAACTTGCTACTATTCAATTTCCGAGTCTAAATGAGCATGAAAGGGACGGGATTCGTTGGGAGGATGGGAATAGGCATATGGACGAATTTTCGGTGAGGGCAACTTCGGAAGCTTTGAGTGGGTCTTCCCAGAATGTTCCATCGACAAAAGGTGTTTGGTTTAAAGGGCACATTGCTAAACACGCTTTCTGCATGTGGACGACATGCCTTCGGCGGTTACCTACTCAGGATCGTATGCTCTCATGGAACTCGGATAGTTTAAACCTTATTTGCCCTTTATGTGAGGTTTGTATGGATTCCCATAACCACTTGTTTTTTGAATGCCAATTTTCCAATGAAATTTGGACGCGGATAAAGTTTTTTGCGGATATTGAAGATTGGCCAGATCGTTGGGACGATGTTTTGATGGCTCTTTCGGATGGTAATCGGCTCCCCAATCGGCTTGGGCCGAAACTCCACATTGCGGCTGCGGTTTTCTTTATATGGCGAGAGCGGAACAATCGTTTGTTCCGTAATGAAAAGCGTGATATGGAGGTGATCATCAAAGAGATACGGGACATGGTTCAAAGTCGGCTTGCTTGGACTACTAGAAGATCTCGTCTTATATCTTATGAAGCGACCTAATCTTAGCTTTCGCCTTGTGGCTTTGGTGTTTGGAGCTCCGGTGTTTTTTAGCATCTTTTTTTTCGATGTTATTTGCGTCTATTATGTTGTGTTTATTTTGGTTGTTAGTTGCTTGGTATGGGGTTGTTTCCAAGTTTTTGTGCTTCTTCGTTTGGTTGTAGGCGGTGTGCCGTACTCTTTTGTTTTCGTTTTATAATATTGCCGGAGTTTTCCCTCAAAAAAAAATAATTGAGTTACTTCTGGCTCTTCATTTATATTTTCGTCTTCAACTGATGGAGTAGGCGTTTGAATTGGAGTTTTTTGCTGAACTGGGGGAACAGATTCAGTTGACACATCTGAAGTGATTGGATGATGATTGCTTGAATCTTCAGGTCTGTCAATCGCAACAGGTTTACAAAATTTAGAACCAAGAAACTCATCATAGAAAAATTCAAACAATAAATCTAATTCTGTTAAGTGAGATGTAGGAGTTGATGGTTTATCAGAAGTAGTTTCCTTAACCCACAGGTTCTGGACTGATCTGCCCATAAGCTAACACTCCGGTAAGAACGGTGATAATGTCCCTGATTAACAAGTTCTTATTGATTCAATTACAAACAAACAAGATGAATTAATCAGATTAAATGCTCAACCTGTTATCTTGATTTCAATTCACAATTCGTACAAATTCTTTCTCTCTCTAACTTTCTCTCTCTAAAGCTCAATGAAAAATGATCTCATACAAATGAAGTTCTAGTTACATCTAATGTAAAACCACTAGCCACAAGTCTAATAAAGAAAAAACACACGCGCATACAAGAAGTAAACAACAACTAACTAAGACTTTGACTTTGACATTTATTACAATGACTTTGACGTCTACATGAGAGTTGACTTTAAGCTTTGACTTTCTTGAACTTTGACCTTTTGTCTTTTATGATCTTGCATCCAACAAATTTATGCTCTAACATTCTCCCCCTTTGGATTCAAGACCATCTCTCAAAGATTTAGCAGTTCATTCTCCCACTTTGTAGACTTCTTTCAATTAAGATAATCTTTAGCAAAAATAAGCATTTGAACAATCTCTCCCAAGGTTGTAAAACCTCTTTCTAGAATTCAGAAAGAAATTATCTTCAGGTTCAGCTCAGTTTGCTTCAGGAAAATGTCTTCAAAGAAAATTTCTGTAAAATCAGCTCATCTTCAGAATTCTTTGAACTTTATCTTTCAGCTTTCAATAATCATTCTCAAACCAACAAGTGTTGAACACTTTCCAATAACTTTCTTAATCTTCTCCCCATCTATAACATTTCTGAATCATACATTTCTTGATACCTTCACCCCCATATCTGATACAAATTTTTCTTTCCAAACATTTCTTGAACATAACTTCTCCCCCTTTTTGATGATTAGAGCACTAAAATCATCAAAACTTTCACCAAGAAATGTTTGTGATAATTTAAACTAACCATTGATCTTTGAACACAAGAGCCTCCGATTCTTCGTCGATCCAAAAGATATTTATCCGAATCTTTCAAATTCAGACAAATTATGAATATAACACCTGAATCAACAAATAAATCAGTTATAATGCCTGTCAGTAACACGACGTCACTGTGTGTAACGAATACACATTGGAAAGGAGCTTTTATGATGTTCACTCCCGAAGGCTTCCATTCAATCATCGAAACACCACAAAGATATTTCTATGAACGTTATGACAAGAAAACAAATTCCTTGTGTGTTTGTGCATGTGTTTGAAAGAATTAAGCACATGATGATTGCTTATATAAGGCTCAAAATTGTGTAAACCATTGAGACAACAATAGTATAACACAAACTCTATTGTACATAATCGAAGTGCGAAGGTGGGGCATACTTCCTTCTTTTTCAATATCCAAATGTCCAAATGAAAACCATATAGCATATGTGGTGTGTCCCCTTGAAAATATGAAACATTTTCTTGTTAAGAAGAAAATGAGTAGCTGGTGGGGTTTTTTATCAAGAGTTGGCATGGGCTAGTTGCCTGTTTCAATATGTTCACGAAGAATTGTGAAACACTAGTAATGTGGCTGCCCAACTCACAAAAAAGTTGGTGCAGAGTTTAATATTCTTTTACTCTTATCTCTCACCCTCTTTCTTTTAATCATTGAGCTCACATCTAACCAAACTCTCATTTACATTTTACATCATCACTCAACCCACACTCAGTATTTTGACTCCTCACACACTCGATCACTCAAGGATTAACTTCTGGGGTAGAAAACACTAGTTAACGTGAATCCATAGAAGTTTCATTGAAGCTCACACAAAGAAACCCATGTTGTCCTAAAAGAACATGTTGCTCAACTGGTTTAACTTTACAGTTAAAGCACAAAATATACAAGTCAGATGTATGTATGCTCAATGAGATAATCATGAATATTTGAGCATTTTAAACATTGAAGATATTTCAAACAAGTATATTGAAAGAATGAAAATGAATGCAAGAAACTTGTTTAAAAATCTGACATTGTATGATAAAGATCAAAGAGAAATGATTTGTCTATTACAACTTAGGTCAGCAAGAATTGGATATTGTCTATATGAACCAAAATATAGACATTTTTGAAAGAACGCTTTGAAATGAAATCATGCTCAAAATTCATTGAAATTCAATCGGGGTGTCTTACATCGAAAATTGGTTTCAATTTAGAGACATGGTAAGAACATATTCAATAAAAATTAAACCGGTGTGTATGAATACTTGAAAGTATATAGAAAAGATAACACACATGTATTAATCTTTGGAAACACACAGTTTATAAACATGTAAGCACAATAAAATGAAAACATTTAAAATCACACTTCTAAATTCATGAAATCGTTTAAGAATCAGAAGTGGTTTGAACATTTAAAAAACATGTTTTCATATCTGAAAGCTGTCCTTCTTTCAGATACATATGAGATTAAGAATAGAAATAAACCTTTCCACTCAGTCTTAAATCTCATGAAGTCAAGCTATAAGTCATATAGGTATGATCTTGGAAGCATCCTCTCAAACTGCAAACATTCATAAGTCTGTCAAAGCAACTTTATTCACAACACTTTATTGAAAATAAAATGACATAAAGCTGTAAAACATTGAATGTACGAGTTCTGATCTGAAGTAATCAGAAGTCATAATTCTTACTCCTTACTCTTAACTCTAACCCCCCTGCATTTATGCATCAGAAAAATTTATCAGTGATAATCATAAGCAGAATCTATAAACTCCCCCTCAAATATATGTAGATCATCTTTTCATCTTCTCTCACCCCCCATGAGATCATGAACAAACTTTAAAGTGCAGATATCTTTTCAGAGTAAAGAAAAAGAAATGAAGAAAAATAACAATAAGAAAAACTTTAGTAGGTAATCACAGATTATGTCTTGAGATTTAGAATACCGAGTCTCGAGACAAGAAAATTAAACCACTTTTGGTCCAGAGGCTTGGTAAACAAATCAGCAAGCTGATAATCGGTGTTTACAAAATAAAGTTCTATTGTACCTTTTTCGACATTGTCTTTGATAAAATGATATTGTACGTCTATGTGTTTGGTCTTTGTTTGCTGAACAGGATTTGCTGATATTGCAATGGCGCTCTTAGAGTCACAGTATATCGAAATCTTGTTGAATTTGAAGCCATAATCTCGTAGTTGCGTCCTCATCCACAACACCTGAGAGCAACAGCTCGCAGCAACAACATACTCCGCTTCAGCAGTTGATGTGGAAACACACAGTTGTTTCTTTGTTGCCCAACTTATGAGTTTATCTCCAAGAAACTGTATATGACCCGATGTACTCTTCCTGTCCAACATGCAACCTGCATGATCTGCATCTGAGTAGGCTGTCAGTTCAAAACTAGTATCTTTAGGATACCATGGACCAAGATCTGCAGTGCCCTTCAGATATCTAAATATGCGCTTAACTGCAGACTTATGGGATTCTTTTGGATTAGCCTGATATCGTGCACATAGACATGTAAAGAACATAATATCTGGCCTACTTGAAGTCAAATACATCAAAGAACCAATCATTCCTCTATATATTCTAACATCAACAGGTTTTCCCGAAGGATCCATGTCGATTTTAGTTCTCGGTGCCATCGGGGTTCCAATTATTGTACAATTTTCCATTTTGAATTTTCTCAGAATATCGAAAATGTACTTGGATTGATTTATAAAAATCCCCGTTGAAAATTGCTTGACTTGTAATCCGAGAAAGAAGTTCATCTCTCCCATCATACTCATATGAAAACGTGACACCATGAGGTTTGAAAAAGTCTTACAGTATTTAGGATTTGTTGAGCTCAAATATGATATCATCCACATATATCTGAATAAGAATGATATCGGATTTTTCCTTTTTAATAAACAAAGTAGTATCAATTTTACCTTTCGTGAAACCAGACTTGACCAAAAACTTTGATAATACCTCGTACCAGGCTCGAGGCGCTTGTTTTAGACCATAAAGTGCTTTATCCAGGATGTAAACATGATCCGGTTTATCTGGATTCACAAAGTCTTCAGGTTGTGAGGCATAGTGTTAGATTAATATTGTATTCAAGATTAAAAGTGAGGGTCTGTATTGTCATTGTGTAATAGTTTGAGGGTTTGGTTGTAAAGTCGACACAAGTTGACTTAGTATAAATAGTTTGGTCTTTGTTAGATTTGTAGTTACGAACACACGCTGGATTGGTAAGTGTAGATCCCAGATTTATGTTATAAACTTGTTTAACTATCTCACTACGTGGTAAACTCAAAAATATGAGTGTGGAAGCGTTTCAATATGTAGTGAAGATAAGTTTATAAAGGTAGTAAACACACTAGAATATAGTATGAAAAGCACAATAAGTTACAACGTTTTCACTAAGTCATATGCTTCATTAATTCACTCAAGAACACCAAGAACACGCACACGTGTGTGCTAATATGCTCAAGGATTATACAGACTGCTATTTGTGTGTGCTCGCTCTACTTTTACAAAACAGGAGGTGCTCCCTTCATATAGGAAGGGGAACATACAATAGTACAAGACAAAATCTGAGCATCACGTGTTCTGCACGTGGTTTTGTCTTGAACCATCTTTGCGAATAACTCCAACACTGACCTCCAGAGGTTAGCCTCCATAGAGGCTCTGTGAGTGATCACAGAGGCTCTGTGATCTGAGTATCATCATCAAGTTTGACCTCGGGTACGTCTTCTGTGGAGTAACCTCTGAGCTTTGTATCCTCTGTGGTGACTTGGACGATCTTGAGTAGACAACAGAAGTTTCCATACTTAGCCTATTTTTCAACACTTCTAAACTTGGCAGATGGAGCTAACAATCTCCCCCTAAGTGTTGAAAAATAAAATTTTGGAATTTGAGGTGTTGGCTAAGCTAGAAACAAAAAGAGGTGAAAGGAACTCAACCTCTAAATGTTGATTTTCATTCAAAAAGGAAAATGCCAGAAGGCAATTTCATTTCATAGCGAATACATGAATAAAAAAAATTACAGAAGTCATTGAGGAAAATCATCTATCGGATTGGTAAAGCTTTGGCTAGAGTTTTCTTCATCGATAGAATGAGTTCCCTGTACTTCAATTGAGCATCAATCTGTCCGATCATTGTCTCTGCAGGTCCCACTTGCACAGTCTCAGTCCCCTTTTTCCTCAGAATCGTGTTCTTTATCTTCAGTAGAGTGTTGTTCGAGTACTTTTGACTTTGATTTGCCCTGTACATCTTCTTGAGCCCATCATCGTTATTGAAAATGAATCAGAACTCAGGCTCTGTGATTAAAGAGTTTGATGGAACATTTTCGATTCCGGCGAATTGGTCATTTGGTTTGGTGATCGACAACTTCTCAACTCTGAGTTGTAGAGCTACCTCGAAATTCATTTTGCTATGATATCTGACATGTTCGCGCATCACCTCCTTGATCCTGCCATTTGCTATCATGTACTCCTTTCGCTTTTCAAGTCTTTGCTCTGTGAAGGCATGTAGTTGAGGAAGGTCATAGGCGCAGAGGTTCTTTAAGTCTGCATCTGTGAATGTGTATTGCTTCCCATCTTTTCTCTCAACTAAGTATTTAGCAAACATGATTGACTTGTTGGCGAAGGACTGCAGAGAGATCCTCATTATAGTCTTGATATCTTCTGTAGATAACACCTTATTCCTCTCTAATGCAGTTTGCTCGAAACGTCTTCTGATGTCTTCTTTGATTAGGGGATACAAATTTGGTGCTAAGAAGACGGCCTCGGGCTCTGCGCTGTACAGATAGGTGTGTATGTTCTCTTGAAACTTGAATTCTTTTGGTGGAGGCCTTGGGATTGGAGTTCTCATGGCATACATCGATTGTACGATCTATTTCACCCTATCCTCTTGTTTTTTCTGTTCTGAGGGCTTCTTTCTTTCGGGTTCAGAGGCTTTCTGTTCTTTGTTCTGTAAAGGGGTCTCTGATGTATCTTCTGTGTTTAACGGGATCAAGGCTCTGAAACTGTACAACAGGTGTGGGTGCAGTGGGCATAAGTTCAGGGCTTGAAGGTTCTACGAACTTTGTGAGCCCTTCTGCAATGTGTTCAGAGCCAACACTCACCTTTCCTTTCTGTGATAATGCAGAGGTTGTGCCTTGGACAAACGGAGCAATTGGTTTTGTATCCTCAGAGGCACATGACTTGAGGTTTTGCGTTTTGTGTACCTCTGAGGATGTTCTCTGTAGGGCTCGAAGAGGAGTTGCGGCGATGACAACTGCAGAACTTTTTGTTGCTGAAGCCTTCTCCCCCTCATGATGGCCAGGGCCAGAGGCAACTGGATCCTAATCATCATGGTGAACCCTCTTTTGTGATGTCTGAGCTTGGCAAGTCGCAGGTGCCTTCCTCATTCATCTCTTGCAGAGATGCTCGTCAACATGCCGAGAGATCTTCTTGAGAACATCCTTTGTAGCCAACGACAGTTTGTTGACTTCCAGATCAGACTTGAACCTGATCGTGGCTACAGTCTTCTTCAGAACCTCTGTCAGTTGCTTGCCTTCTTGAGAGATGTTAGATCCAATGAGGTTAAGGTTGCTTAGAACCATTCTCCCCATTGTTTCCAAGTCCGTCTTTGTGGCAAAGGCAGAGAGGTCATTTGCAGAGGTTGAAGGTGGGGGTGCAGAGGTGGACTCCTGTGGTTGGAATGGGACTATAACACTGCAAGTTATATCCTTGATCTCATCTCGAAGCTTGGTCAGGTCATCCACCCCTGATTGAACGGTCTTGGTTGCAAAAGTGCCCATTTCATTCATGCAGATATCCCCTAGGGTCTTAATTGCATCAGTCTGAATGTTTATTGAGCGTTCACAATTCCGAATGTCCGTTCTGGTTACATGGTGCTCTGTCAGCTTCTTGATGTCTGTTGTATGTTGAAGTGAAGTTTGATGAAGAGCTTTCAGAGCGTCTATATTTGCTTTAAGAGCCTCTGCAAGGATTTGGTAGTTGGCTTGTGACTCCCTTGTGACAGAGCTTTTCAACTCGTCAAATTTTTGGAGCACCATGTCAACAAAAGCTTTAAACTCGCCCTTCGTGACAAAGGTGTCCGAGGTAACCTTTGGAACAACAAATGTTCCAGATTTTGCCAACGAGTGTTTGACACCTTCAGAGCCTGAAGAAAAGATGAGCTCTGGAGGATTTCCTCCCAATCCTTGATGTTCCACAGAGGAAGCATCTATGGGAGTTTTTTCAATAAGTTTCTTGGAGGAGGGTTCAGAGACTCCTCCAAGATCCTTTTTGAATGAATCCTGTGGTTGTTCTAGAACCGCAGAATCAATGTGTTCTCGCACCACCAACTCTGAGGTGGTTTGGGGGTCACTCTTGTGTGTGGCAGAGGCAACGAATGCTTCTGCATGCATATGTGTCGTGTCCTTGGGCGAATGAACAATTATGTCTGCACCAACATCCTGTTGAGAGGATGGGGTGGTTTTTGGTTCCCCATATAGAAATGGCACAGAGGATGAAGGAATATCCTCTGTCCGGTTGGTTAGGGCTGGGTTCGGACTGTGCGGTCCTTTTTCAATACCCTTCTGCACTAGAACTGCAGGGGTAGTAACATGGGTTGCACAAGGAGTTGGTTCAGGTTGTGTGCCTATGGCATATTTTTCTCCTATCTCCTTCTCCGAGATTTTCACACCCTCATCACCAGAGCTTGAAAGTCCCATAATGTCCTGCACCTCAACGTCTGTGGTTTCATCTAAGTCCACAGAGTGCAGCTTCTGTACTTCCTTAGCTATGTCCATCGCGACATGGAGAGGACTAGAGATTCTATCTTCAGAGCTTTCAATGATGTAAGCATTTTGCCTTCTCCTCCGCAGAGGTTGTTCTGATTCTGCAGGTTCACTCACTTCTGGTGTAATGACATGTTCAGAGGTTGCTACTTTGGTTAACTTCCTAGCCTTCTTTTTCGGCTTGGCAACCTCTGAGGGTGATTTGGAGTCTCTTCTTCTGCGACTCTCTTCTTGGGTTTCCTTTTCTTTTTGAGCTTCTTTTTCCCCACCTCACTCTCGTGAACTATAACCTCTATCCCAATGTGGGTTTCTTCTGTTATATCTACTCCAGCGTCCTCACCCACTTGGAGGAATCCTACACGTGGGGGGTTGCAGGACTCGGTGCAGGAGTCCTGTGCCCACGAATGTAAGTCCTAACCGCATCTTCACTACCCAGGTAAGCTCGAATACTGGCTGGCAGAGGTCTTGCGCCAGGATATCCAGTCTTTAGTACGGTTGGCTTGTGCGACTTCATGTCGTAGACTTTGATCATTTTACCTTCTGCAGGTAACTTCCCTTCTCCTATCAGAGCATCTCCTAACAGAACTGGAAAGAATCTGTTGAATACGAGATTTTTGGGTTCTGTGCCTCGAGCTTGGTCTTCTTGTTTGGCTATGGTCGCGTTTCTGATCTCCCTAAAAATAAGTGTTGCATAGTCCAATGGCAAATCATTAGTATATGCCATACATTATTGCAACTATGGTATGGCTAGATTGGTCAGGACTTCCTACCAAGCAGCGATTGAGAATCGAGAAGAGAATATTCCAAAGAGGTGGAAGGTTCTGGCGTCTGAAATCAGTTCTCTTGGAAATCGGTGCAGCGTACCCTATGAACCTGAGAAACTCTAGAATTTCATCATCTGAGGGCTCGTTAGAGAATTTTGTCAGGTTCAATTGGGTCTTGGTAGGAAGTCCGAATACCTCTGAGACTCTTCTAAGGTTTATGCCGAGGTCCAGTATTTTAGCAGTGGAGGGATGAGTGGCATAAGCCATGACACAGTAGCCATAATGGTCCAGTTTTTCATGCTTAGCACTCAACCAGAATTGTTGAATGTAAGTTTCTGGGATGTTAGTTCTTTTTAGGGTTAGGGCTTTGGTGAGGATGTGGTTTCCCAGGATTTGAAGTAAAGGAGAAGCTTCCTCGGGGTATCCCTTGGGTTCCAAGATGACATAATGATTGTTAGGCTTGAGGTTTAGTTGTCTGGAGTGGTAATCATCGTGTGTGAAGGAGAGCATTCTGCTTGTGAGGACATGTTCTTGTTTAATAGATAGGAATCGACCCTTTTAGCCTCAGAATGCATTGAGTTGTTCGATGCAGAAGAACTCTTGGAGTTCTTGGAAGAAGCAGATTGAGATGCCATGGAAAGAGATGAAGAAGGGAGATTCTTTGCAAAAGAATTCTTGAGAGAAAAAATTTGCAGGTAAAAAGAAGATGTATGGTATGAGAGGGGTTTATATATACAGAGAGAGGGTAAAAAGATTTAGCGGTAAAAAATAAAATTTGAAATCCGAAATGAGTGGTAACGGATAAGAGGCCGTTTCTGAAAAACGACGGCACAGATACGAACCAATCAAATATTGCCACGTCAGATAATGGCGGTGCACGATCTAGGACGTACGCCTCCACCTATGTTCACGCGCGTGGCATTTACTATTCCCACATGACAGTGAGTTTCAAAAATAACCCGCAGCAAATGACCTGAATAACTTCTCAACTGATGGGAATGACAGAAGCTTTGTGGATAAGAGGCTTCTGAGGTCAAAGACAAGGTTTTGATCAAAAGAGCATTTTAATAGGGAGAATAGTGCGATGAAATGATCGATTTCCTTTTTAGAGAAGTGCATCGGTCAAATATCCTCAGTTTTGAGGTGCAGAGGCCCTGTGATAGATCGCAGAGGCTCTGTGGTCGACCTCAGAGGTTTTGAGACCAAGAATTTCTTTTTAAGGAAAGATTTTCAAAGTTTTGATCATTTCAAAGTTTTGACAAAAAACTGGGTACAAAGTGGGATCTTTCTGAGGGCATAGTGCTCGAGAAAGAGTTTTGACCCTTGGTTCAGATGGACTAACCTCACTCTGTAGTCTGTGTCGCACAGAACTATCTTGCTCCCCCTTGAATAGTCAAGATCGGTCTTTGTTGGTTCGGTCTGCTCCCCATTCAACTATGCTTGGATCATTTAAAGATAAGACTTGTACAAGACATAGATTCGAAAAAGAATAATAAAGAAAGCTTAAGAAGCTATTTACAAACAAGGAATAAGTTGTAGAAAAGTAAATATGTACAATAGAGGCTCTGTGCAAGGGTACAGAGGCTTTGTGGTCAACCCATGTTAAGCATACCAATCTTGCCAACTAGAAAAGTGAATCTTTTCTCATCCAATGCCTTCGTGAAAAGGTCGGCAAGTTGGTAATCTATGGGCACAAAGTACATCTCTATTGTCCCATGCTCCACGTGGTGTTTCAGAAAGTGATTCCTGATATCGATATGCTTGGTCTTGGAATGCTGCACAGGATTGACGGAGATCACAATGGCGCTTTTGGAGTCACAGAGGATGGGGATTTTCTCGATGTCAAATCCATAGTCTCTAAGTTGGGTTCTCATCCACAGAACTTGTGAACAACAACTGGCAGCAGCAACGTATTCCGCTTCGGCCATAGAGGTTGAGACACAATTCTGCTTCTTCGAGGTCGAACTTACTAGTTTCCCTCCAAGGAATTGACAACTCCCAGAGGTACTTTTTCTGTCAAGCTTGCATCCTCCGTAATCTGAATCTGTGTACGCCACTAAATCAAAGCCAGAGTTCTCCGAATACCAGAGGCCAAGAAACTTGGTCCCTTTTTAGGTATCTGAAGATCCTCTTAACAGCATGAAGATGATTGGTCCCTTAACTTGATCCCTTTTGATGGTCCCTTAACTTGATCCCCTCTATCGTTTGTTTGACTTGCAATCCTAAGAAGAATGTAAGTTCTCCCATCATGCTCATCTCAAACTCACTCTTCATCAATGATTCAAACCTTTTGCAGTATAAATCATTTGTAGACCCAAAAATAATGTCATCAACATAGATCTGTACAAGTAGAATCTCACCCTTTCTCTTCTTATAAAATAAAGTAGTATCAGTTGTACCTCTTTCAAAACCATTGGCAAGGAGGAAGTTTGAGAGTCTATCGTACCAGGCTCTGGGGGCTTGCTTGAGTCCGTACAGAGCCTTGTCCAAGAAATATACGTGATTTGGGTACTTAGAGCTCTCAAACCCTGGTGGTTGTTGGACATATACTTCTTCTTGAATCTGCCCATTCAGAAAGGCTGACTTGACGTCCATTTGATATACTTTGAAACCTCTGTGAGCTGCGAAGGCAAGAAAGATCCTTATAGCTTCTAGTCGTGCCACAGGGGCAAAGGTTTCTTCATAATCAATGCCTTCTTCTTGACAGTATCCCTTGGCCACTAGTCTTGATTTGTTCCTGACCACCACACCATCTTCATCCTTCTTGTTCCTGAAGACCCATTTGGTTCCTATAGCCGTTTTGCCTTTCAAACTGCAGAAGCTCCTCTTGCATAGCTTCTACCCACTTTGGGTCTTCAAGAGCTTTAGATATCCTTTTGGGTTCGATGATACTCACAAAATTTGTATAGTAACAAAAATTTGCAGTACTTGATCGAGTTTGGACCTTGTCAGATTGGTCACCTATAATTTGGCTCTGTGGGTGACTCTTGGTCCACTTTGTCATGCGAGGCAGGTGATCATTGGAAACTTCTGTTGCTAACTCAGGAGCACGTTCATCTTGATGTAGATCATTTTCTGTTGAAAGAAATTGATCGTTTGTACTTGCCACAGGACTTGGTTGTTCACCACGAGTTGAAGTAGAGAGCTCTGAGGAGCCTTGATCAGAGTTCTCTGATTGTTCTGGTGTTGACCCTTCAGAGATATTTTGAAGATGACCATGATCTTGATTGAGCTTCGGGCCTTGATTCGTATTGTCCTCTGAGTGCTTCCCCGCGATAGTTGCCCCTACAACAGTAATGGAAGAGGGTGAAGTATCACTAGGACCAGTCAGAGAAGTACGTGTTTGGTCCTTAGAGGGTTCGGCTTCAGAGGCTCTGCGGCCACCTTCAGAGGGTCCATCATCATTGAACATCTCTTCAAATAGATGATCAAGATCATTTGTTCTTGATGAACTACCAGAATCTTCATCTTGAAGTTTGAGTCCTGAGCTGATTTGCTCAGAAGTCACCTGAAAAGAGTCATCAAATGAAACATTAATACTTTCAAGTATATGTTTGGATTTGAGTACAGCCTGGAGTTTGATGAATAGCCAACAAATTTGGCTTCATCGGCTTTGGGACTAAACTTCCTTATCTGCTCTCTGTCGTTCAGCACAAAACATCTGCAGCCGAAGACATGGAAGTACTTGATGTTCGGCTTCCTCTGGTGTAGTAAGTGGTATGGTGTTTTTGCATGCCTCTTCACTATCAAAGATCGATTTTGGGTGAAGCATGCGGTTGAAATGGCTTCTGCTCAGAAAGAAATAGAGAGCCCTGAAGCAAATAAGCATAGTTCTTGCGGCTTCCACTAGTGTTCTGTTCTTTCGTTCAACAACACCGTTTTGTTGTGGAGTCTTTGCAGCAGAGAAGTTCTGTGATATGACTTCTGTCGAAAGATAGGCTTCAATGGTTGAATTCTTAAACTCTGTGCCATTATCACTTCGGATTCTCTGTACCCTGCAATCATAAAGAACTTGTATTCCTTGATAAAATTGATTAGTACTTTAGGAACATCTGATTTCTTTCGAACGAATTCAACCCAAGTATATCTAGAGAATTCATCTATGAGTACAAGGATGTACTTCTTCTTGCCACCAAGACTCTGCACAAATATAGGACCACAGATGACACATGAAGCATCTGCAGAGGTCTGGTGCAAGATATGTCTGACATAGTTTTGTGGGCAGCCCTTTTAAGTTTGCCCATTTCACAAGCAGAGCATAGATGATCCTTGTCGAATCTAATACTTGGTAGTCCACTTACCAGGTCTAGTTTCACAAGTTTGTCAAATGTGTGAAAGTTTAGATGACAGAACCTGTTGTGCCAGAGCCTTGCTTCTTCATTCTTACTTGAGACTAAGCAGAGCTTTTCTTCTTTGTTAGTTGATTTGAAATTCATGAGGTACAGATCACCTCGTCTTTTGGCTCGCAGAAGCTCTGTGGTGGTATCTTCCTTCAACAGAGAGCAATACTGTCTTTTGAACATCACATCGAGTTGTGTCAAGGAAGTCTCTATAAATATGATCATGACTTTTTGGAGATGCGTTCCTTTATACATACATAGTGTCCTTAGGATTGTTTAAATCTTTTGAAATGCAAGGAATGACCATAGGAACACTAAGACAATTTAGAAGATCTTGCTCAAAGATTTCTCTTATTTCAGAGGTTAGATCAGGATGGTTGAGAAAGTGATTTTCATAGGTTTTTCTCAAGTCACTTTCCAGGAACCTTTTAAAAAGTTTTTCTTCCACAGAGGCGGAAACAAACTCTGGTGCATCAGAGGATAGTTGCTTCTCAGGGACCATCATGCAGATAAAAGCCATTTGAGTTTGGGTTTCTGGGTGACCATATCTGAAGACTCCTATCTGTTTTTGAGACAGATATTTCTTTGGAATAGATTTTCTCTTTGATGAGGGTGCGGATGGTAAATCATTGTTTTCATACCATACATTTGCCATCTGCAGAGGTCTCCTCAGATATGGTCCTTCAGAGGTTTTGCGCCTCTTGAATGTGGATAATAGGTTTGGAAGACTTGGTTTTAGAAACTGTCCAGGGCAGAAGATGTTTGATAAAGATTTGTTTCTTTTATTTCCTGTGTAAGGGTCAATATCCTCGAACCCTATTCCTCTTCTGCCGATCTGGGTGTTGACTTTTTCATGGACCTTTTGAGCATCTTGATACCTCTTAATTTGGAGATCTCTGTCGAACAGATCTTGTTGAAGGACTTCTCTTTCTTTTTGAAATTTTTTTTTCACGGAAATGGCGTTTAATCGATCGCTCTCACTTTTCTTTAACTCTTTGACCTTTTCTTTCAAAGCTTGGTCAAGTTTTGAAATATTCTCCTTGAGACCCTTTTTGTTCAAAATATGCTCAGAGGTAAGAGTTTTTCTTTCAAGGTAAAGCTTATCCTTCTCTTGGGTAAGAAGTCTAGTTTCTCTTTCAAAGAAGGCAAGCTTTTTCTCAAGTTCTGAGCATGTGTTTTTATAAGCAAGAAGATCATTTTGTATTTCAAGAAGTTTGTTTTCAGAGTTCGAGTTGAAAGAGTCAGAAGTGGATACCTCACTCTTGTCGTTAGAAGAGTGGACTTCTGCCATTCCATAGAAGAGTGCGTTGTCTTCTCCTTCATCAGAGGATTCATCGGTCACAAGGTCCTGTTGTTCTGCCATTAGGGATTTCTGAGTATAGTACTCTGCTTTCTTTTTGTAGAAAGCAGCGTCTTTGGTGGGTTTCCTTTTATTGGCAGAAGACCTGCACTCTGCGGCGAAGTGGCCTGGTTTCCCACATTTGAAACAGCCTTCAGTTTGCTTTGGGAATTTGTCACCACCTCTGTCATCTGACCTCTGTCCACTCCTTTTTTCTTGCCTTTGCTCCTCAGACTCTTCTCTTCCATGTGCTTTCTCACCTCACCATATCCTCTGCTTCTGTCATCTCTTTCTTCTCTCCCTCTGTACTCTGGCTTCTTGAAACCACGATTGAATTGTCGGGTCATAAGTGCAAGCGTTTTGGCCAGAGGAGCCATATCAATCTCCTCCTCAGATCCTTCTTCACTTTCACTCTCTGCTACAAGCACCTTCTTCTTTTTCTTCCTTTGCGCATCCTCAGCTGCCTTTTCCTTCTTTCCCTTGTCTTTGCCTTCTGAGGCACTTCCTACAAGAGCCAGAGGACCTCCGACAGAGGATATCAACTTGGAAATTCTGTTCTCTTGGCTAATCAGTGTTCCAAAGAGATCAGATATGGACCATACATCAAGATCCAATGTGGCTTGCATGGACCTGGTTAGATGAAGCCATTCATCATTCAGGCTCTGAAGGAATCCATCATTGTTTTCTTCAGAAGTTCTGTGGATCCCATACCTCTTGCACTTGTTCAATAAGGAGTTGTACATGTTGTATGTGCTTTGAATGGATTCACCCGGCAGAGCTTTAAATGCAAAGTATTCATTTATGCATAAAGCCCTGTTGTTCTTGAGGGTTTTAGCACCAGCCTCAAGTTGTTTCTCCAACTCCAACCACAAGTCTTTCGATGTTTCACAGGAATCAATAGATTGGAAGATATCGTTTGGGATAGCCATAATGATTAATCTTTTGGCTTTCTTTGCAAGTTCATGTTGTGCCTTTTCTTCTTCAGTCCATTCAATGACAGGTTTGGGATGCTGGTATTCAGGAACTTCAGGAGTGTTTGCAGTGGCAGGAACACGAGGAACGGTTGTCATTGGGATGAAAGGACGATTGTGAAGAAACTCAAGCAGACCAGGATCCACACCTTCAAGGAAGTGCACCATCATGATCTTCCACTAAGGATATTCATCCCTTAGTAGAGTGGGAGGTTTAGACTGAGATCCTGCACTGAAGTAGTTAACTGTGTTTGCCATTTTAGTTTAGAGAGAAAAACAGAGTATTAACATGAACCAGAGAGAATGCAACAGTAATGGTCTTAGAGATGATGAGTGTATGAACAGAGAGAACAAATGACCAACCAACGAGCTTTGAATCTGACTTTGAGTGTGAAGAGCACACTTGTACCTGTATCTATACCAAACTGGTTGATATAGCTTCAGAAAACAGAGTGTGATTGTGAATGGTGTTCAGGACGAAGAATAGACTCAAACTACTACCTTGAACACTGGAAACAAGTATAGATCAGGATCCTTTGATATTGAAAATCAAAGTTTGCTTCGATACCAATTGTAGATCCCAGATTTATGTTATAAACTTGTTTAACTATCTCACTACGTGGTAAACTGAAAAATATGAGTGCGGAAAAGCACAATAAGTTAAAACGTTTTCACTAAGTCATATGCTTCATTAATTCACTCAAGAACACCAAGAACATGCACAAGTGTGTGCTAATATGCTCAAGAATTATACAGACTGCTATTTGTGTGTGCTCGCTCTACTTTTACAAAACAGGATGTGCTCCCTTCATATAGGAAGAAGGGGAACATACAGTAGTACCAGACAAAATCTGACAATCCATAAAAGGAATGCCACCTGGAAAGTAAAACATCGTGGGACGCCCATTAACGATCTTCAGAATCTTCGAACAGCAGGCATCACATGTTTTGCACGTGGTTTTGTCTTGAACCATCTTTGCGAATAACTCCAACACTAACCTCCAGAGGTTAGCCTTCACAGAGGCTTTGTGAGTGATCACAGAGGCTCTGTGATCTGAGTATCATCATCAGGTTTGACCTCGGGTACTTCTTCTGCGGAGTAACCTCTAAGCTTTGTATCCTCTGTGGTGACTTAGACGATCTTGAGCAGACAACAGAAGTTTCCATACTTAGCCTATTTTTCAACACTTCTAAACTTGGCAGATGGAGCTAACAGTAAGAACTCGCACACTCTATACACACACTGCATAACACACACATACGTGAGATATGTAACTTCGTGTTAGATCTGTGATTAATTGTAATACTTGTGATTTATTCAATAAATCTGATTTTGTAAGATTGTGTGTGGATTAATTGCTACTATACTGGGTCACAATTGGTATCAGAGCACATAAATCTAACAATTTGAGTTTTACGAAAAGTCGTTTTCTGTCGAAGAGTTCTTGATCGATTTTTGTACAAAAAGTATTTGTTTAATGAAATTGGTGATTGTTTAGTGATCGATTAGTGGTTTAAAAAGTTTCAATCGGATTCATTTTCACATAAAAACATTTTCTAATCGAGAATTTGAGATTTTGGTTAGTTTTTAGTCGAACGAGTTATCGGTCTCTGTTTGATTGAATTGAATGTTCATTTGTGGGAATTAGTTTGATATATTGAATTGGATTGTACTTTGGACTAATCTTGTTGATTATGTGAAGATTACAACTTTGAATTTGGAGTTCTGGATCGATTTCTGGACAAAAATCGAATTTTTGGACTAAGTAACCAAGAACTCGCAAGATCTAAAGTATTCGTATGAAGAACTCGCTATTTTGATAGTTTTCGCAATCAGATTTCGCAAGATATCATTTTTGAATTCATCAAGTAAATAATTCTCATCAGTGTATATAACGAAATCTAGAAGAATTCACATAATTCTTTGAAAATTCGTTAAAGTACAGAATTCGTTTCTCTCTGTTACGAAAAGCTAGAATTCGTAAAAGTTAGTTTTGCGAAAAGTGTTGTTTTAGTATGTTTCAAGGGAGGATTTCGTAATTGAGTCTGTTACGAATTCTGAGGTTTTCGCTATTGTGTCTTTAGCGAAAAGCTAGAATTCGCATTACTCCAATTTACGAATTCTTAAGTTTTCGCAAAGCTTTTTCAATAATTCTTCCAAGTCAAGAATTCGTATGTGTTACGAAAAGTTTTTGTGACAATTGCAAATTTTTTTCTTAAGTAAAGGATTCGTGTTTTTGTATCTTACGAATTTCTGTTACGAATTCTTGATTGATTTGAGAATTGTGTTTTCAAAATTTGTCTAAGGATAGAAGTCGCAGAAGAGAGATCTGTCAATTGTAAACTTTTCGCATAAAGATTTTTGCGAATTGATTTTCTTGTGTTCTCTCTAGCTTGCGAATTCCTAACTTTGCGAATTTCTAAGCTTTGTCTTGCGAATTTCAAAGGGTTTATGAATTCTAGTACAATTTGTTTTGCGAATTGTTCTTGTTTTGTGTTGCTTGTGAATTCTGAACTTGGAGTTTTTAGAAATTTCATTTTCTGAAAAATTTTCAAGTGTTTCTCTAATTGTTGGATTTAAAGATCATTACTAGCTAATTTTTCCTTGTTTGTGCAGATTACTTAAATCTATCATCATGTCTAAAGAGTTGCTTTCAATGGGTTCTCAATCGAAACCTCCGGTCTTGAAAGCCAGTCTTCACGTCCATCTGGTAGACTGTGAAGTTTTTATGAGCAACATATGCAAGAAACATTCTGATCACTTCAATGCGTGCCACTGGAGTGTAAGTCTCATCATAATCAATGACTTCCTGTTGCCGGTAGCCTTTTGCGACAAGTCGTGCTTTGTTTCTAATTACGATACCATCTTCGACCTTATTGTTTTTGAATACCCATTTTGTACCGATTACAGATTTACCTTCATGTCTTGGTACAAGTCTCTTGACTTTTAAAGCTTCGAACTGGTTCAGATGTGAACCAACTTACAAAGTTGGTTCACATCTTGCATGGCAGTCAGCTCCTCTTGCATGGCAGTCACCCAATCCGAGTCAGCTAGAGCTTCTGATACGCGAGTGGGCTCTATCTTACTCAGGAATGAGTCATGCATACACATGTTCAAAGTAACAGACCTAGTTTGCACCGGTAAAGTTGGATCTCCAATTATTTGGCTTATCGGGTGATCTTTCGTCCACTTATGATCGTGAGGGAGCGGATTCGATGTAGACTGATCATACAAACCATCTAAATATCCACTGTCTTCTTCTTGTTGTTCAACATTTGTTGGGGGTACAGTTGAAGTTTCTTGTACAGAAGTTTCAGTTGGAACAACTTGTTCAGCCTGTTGATTTTCCATCACAGTGCAGCCAACTGAAGTAATAACTTCTGGTTCAACATTCTCTTGTACATCTTCAACTGTAGGAGTATTTGTTTGAACTGAATTTCTTTCTGAACCGGGGGAACAAGTTCACTTGATACCTCTGAAATGGTAGGATGATTAGTCATTGAATCTTCTAACCTGTCAACCACAACAGATTTAGGCAGTTTAGATCCAAGAAACTCATCATAGAAAAATTCAAACAATAAATCTAATTCAGATAAATGAGATGTAGAAGTAGATGCTTTATCCGAATTAATCTCATTAACCGCAGGTTCTGAATTGATTTGTCCAGAAGCTAAAACTCCTGTAAGCACGGGTTCTGAACTGTTCTGTTCAGAAGCCACTTCCTTATCAAATGTGACATTGACGCTTTATATCACAATCTTGGACTTCTTCAAGTACACCCGATATGCGACAGATATTTAAGAGTAACCAATGAAGATGCCTTCATCAGCCTACGATCAGAACTTGTTCAGGTTCTCTCTATCATTTAATATAAAGCACCTGGAACCAAAAACATGAAAGTGTTTATTGCTAGGTGTACGATTGTTTATCAATGCATAAGGTGTTTTACCAAACCGGCGATGTATTATGCACCGATTCTATGTGTAGCATGCAGTCGAAACAGCTTCTGCCCACAGAAACAGAGGTAGATCGGATTGACTCAGCATAGTACGAGCGGCCTCCACTAGCATTCGATCACGTCTTTCTACTACTCCGTTCTGTTCTGGCATTCTAGCAGCATAGAATTGATGTGTTATCCCGACCGATTCGAGATAATCTTCCACAGTTTTGTTCTTAAACTCTGTGCCGTTGTCTGTTCCTAGAAGCTTGACTTGCTTTTGCAGATTTACTTGGGTAGTCTTTAAGAAACTGATGATGACTTCGGGCGTCTCATCCTTTGATCTCAGAAATTTGACCCATGTATATCGCGAATAATCGTCCACAATTACTAAGACATATTTCTTGCCGCTTATGCTTTGCGTTCTCATTGGACCACAGAGATCCATATGAACCAATTCCAGTGGAGAACTTGTACTCTATTCAGGCTTTGGCTTGTGAACAGCTCTCTTCATGTTTCCTTTCTCACATGTTGCGCATAGGTGTTCTTTTTCGTACTTAAGCTCAGGAAGTCCTTTGACTAGCTTACCCGTGACCAGTTTATTGATATAACGAAAATTCAGGTGAGAAAGCCTTTGGTGCCATAACCAGCTTTGTTTCAGCGAGGCTTTTGATAGTAAACAAACCTGATTGTCAGTCTGGACTTTTGACAGATTAATGGGGTAGAGGTTGTACTTTCACGTGCCGACCAAGAGTTCTTTACCGTCTTCAGTGCATACAGAACACCTCTTGGCCTTGAAATTTACCTCTATATCTTTGTCGCATAACTGACCAATACTGTATAGGTTATGTCCTAAACCTTCCACGTAACTCACCTTCGTAATCGTTACATTATCCTGTATTACGTCACTGTAGCCTAGAATCGGTGAAAACTGATCGTTGCCAAAACGTACATTCCCGCAGAATTTCATTGTATAATTAGACAATAAATCCTTTTGCCCGGTCATATGCTTGGAACACCCGCTATCCAAGTACCACATATGACGGGTCTGCATAAGAGAAATGAGGGAAGAACAACGTTTGGTACCTATTTAAAAGTGGGTCCTAACAGATTAGCACAAGATTTTGGTATCCATTTGTATATTGATCCTCTGAACTTTTGAAAAACTTTTGATGAATATGGTTTATAAGAACAAACATGATAAGTACCAAACCAATCAGCAGAATATTGGTGAGAGACAAAATCATTCCGTCTATAAGTAGATGACTTAGTAGCAAACTGAGATAATTGGAATAATTGCTTTATTGTATATCTCTTGTAAGAATTTACAAGGTTTTGTTTATTCAAAGAAACTGAACCAATTACATCAGAAATACTACTAGTACATCTAATACAATCCATATCAGGAATTAATTCTGAACTCTCATCTATCTTCTGTTTTGGTCGCCATTCAGTTCGACCTTCCGACCTTTTCTTTCTTAAATCTGAAACAAAAGATTTAGATTTGTTAGGAAAATCAGATTTTTGAGATTGTCTTTTCTTTAGCTTACCAGTGTTAGTCTGTTTCTGTGAGCGTCGTTTCTTTTGCTTCTTACATTTTGCATAGTAATCAACATTCACATAAACTGATTCACCAACCTTAGTTGATTATTCACCTATTTCATGCACACTTGGTAAAGCTTGACCATTTATAACAAAAGTAGAATGATCTGGAAGTTTAGCATTAAAGTCAAACATATCAATCTCATTAACACACCCTTCATCAGAATTTAAAAAAGTCATTTGCAGACGCAAATAAGTCATCAAAATCAGGTTCAAAGGTTTGAGGTGCCTTAGAAGATGTTGTACACTTAATAGATTCAGTTTTAAAAACAATGTTCTTTAATACAGTAGAAAACATATTTTGTTCTAAATTACTCAAAATTCTTTCATCAGTTAAAATATTTTCAACTTCAATTATTTTTATTTCCAATACAAGTGGAGGAGTGTAAATCTTAGCTTTAACTGGTTTTGCCTCCATCTCAGTAGTAGAATAGCTAGCAAAATAATCGTTTGAAAGAAATTTTGCTTTTTCAGAAAGATAACTATCATTCAACCATTGATAGAAGAATGGTAATTGCATTTTCTTTAAATCCTTTCTCTTTTCATCTTCTTTAGCCTCTACCTCATCCGATGACTTGGTAACAAATTTGGGTTTTAAATGATGATATTTACCAGCAGCAAAAAGGAAATCAAAATTATACAATGCTGGTTGCGTTCTGATGGCTTTCTTTAAGTAATGGGGGTTTTCATAACCTAGTCCCCATTTCTCTTTAAAATCAGCCTCTTCATTAGGTGTCTTTAGAAAAATAGTTTGATCTATTTGGCCTCGTGCATAAAGTTTGGCTTCCAAACCATTTACCTTTTTCTCTAATGTCTTGTTTTCTACCTGGAAAATATGAACTTTTAGAACACATTCATGCATTTCAAGATCGGAAATCTTACTTTCAAAACAATCTTTTTCATGTTTAAAAATAGAAGCTGAATTGTTCAGAGAGTCAATCAAATCTTTTGTCCCAACAAGTTCCTTGTTAAGTTCAAAGATCTTTTGACTTTTCTTAGCAACTCTGTTCTTTTCCTTTTCAGTTTACACTGAAGATCTTGAAGTTCGATCATCATAGCTTCCATTTTACTCATAAAATCAGATCCAGATAGATTTAGTACCTCATCAGCTGTCTCCTCATCAGAATCATCATATTTCACTGTGTTGCCCATCAAGCACATATGTGTTGTCTCCTCTCTTTCTTCTTCATCTGAATAATCCAGCCATAACTCATCTTCAGTCATCAATGCCTGGCCAGCATCTTGCTGTTTAGCCAAGAGCATCTTGTTCTTATAATATTCTGAGTTTCTGACTTTGGAATTTCTACAATCTTTGGCGTAATGACCAGTCTTGCCACAGTTGTAGCATTTAATCAGGTCATCATTCTTCTTTTCAGCACCATAATCATTCAGATGTTTCTTCTTCTCATCCGGCTTTCTTTCTACATACTTGTTCTCCTCAGACCTCTATCTTTCAACTCTTTCCCGATGTTCATGATTCTTTGACCCCGAAGAAGAATACCTCTGTGAATTTGACCCTGGTTTCTTGTAGAACTTTTTCTGAAAAGCTCGGGTCAGTAGCAACATAGCTTGCTTGAGGTTCTCCCCATTATCAATCTGACTCAGAATCAGAATCATCTGAGCTAGGGAGCACAATCTTCTTCTTCTTTTTCTTCTCTTTCTCTTTCTTACCCGCTACCAGGGCAATGGGGTCAACTAGTTTCTCAGATTTCTTCTTCTCAGCTCTTTTCTGATGTGTTTTTCCCGACCGTCTATTGGTTGCCCGAGATAGTATTGGTGAAACCGCGACCCGTTGTCTATAAAGAGACAAGAACCTTGGTATAAGATACGCCACAATCAACCCTCCAAGTTGATTGATAAGTATTGAACGCCACAAGCAAGAAGACTTGATAAGTTCTAAAGTTCACAAAGAACAAAAAGAGTTTAAACTCACAATTATCATTCAAATCAAAGGTGTCTTCAAAAGATTACAAAGACAACCTATTTATAGGATACACAAGACAAATCAAAGGACTCAAATAAATTCTAGACAATAATTGAGGCAACCTTCTAATATCTTCTAAGTAAGTGACTTCATAATGATGAGAACCCATCCAACGACCCGGATGATGAAGATCCATTGAGATGGAAGATTGGACCAATCACAAGGTCAAAAGCTAAGATGTTCAGTGATGCTCTTAACGGTTTGATAAAATCCTGTCGGAAAGAATCAATCATCAATTCATCAAGTAGCCAAGGAGACCTTCGAATTTTGATCCGAATTGAAGGCCAAGATTAGCCCAAGGCTGGGTAGCCCAAGTTGTGATTATTTCATCTAAATATCACCCAAGTCCAAGAAAATTCGGCCAAGTCTACACATGGCCCATGTTTTGGTCATAAATCATTCATTTCAAGTCCAAATGGACTCAAATCAAAGCCCACTTAAAGAGTACTCCTTTTCCTACATTTTAATAAGGATCCAAGCCCAAAATAAAGGTGGAATTTCGTCCATGAATCTGCCCAACAATAGATCCAAGTTCAAGTAACTCATAACATTGAATTAGAAGGCATTTTGAAGGGTCCTATCATTATGAAGTCATTTACTTAGAAGATATTAGAAGGTTGCCTTTGGGCTTTGGACTTGAAATGAATGATTTATGACCAAAACATGGGCCATGTGTAGACTTGGCCGAATTTTCTTGGACTTGGGTGATATTTAGATGAAATAATCACAACTTGGGGTACCAAGCCTTGGGCTAATCTTGGCCTTCAATTCGGATCAAAATTCGAAGGTCTCCTTGGCTACTTGATGAATTGATGATTGATTCTTTCCGACAGGATTTTATCAAACCGTTAAGAGCATCACTGAACATCTTAGCTTTTGACCTTGTTGTGATTGGTCCAATCTTCCATCTCAATGGATCTTCATCATCCGGGTCGTTGGATGGGTTCTCATCAGAGTTAAACTCAAAAGAAAGTGTTTATATTACTTGGATGATGATTTCAAATGATTACAAAGGCTCCTATTTATAGGGTTTAAAAGACACCCCAAAAGACTCTCCATAAAGACTAAGACTTAAATTTCAATCAAGAATTAAAGACATACCTTTAATTCATGAATCTAGACATAATCTAAATCATTATTCAAAGACTTTAAACACCTAAACTTTAACATGGGCCTAAAAAACGGATTGGGCTCTATACACAAATTTATTGGGCCCAAATTCAACATAAACAAAAGAAAATAGTTCAATCTTGGGCTGCCAAAACATTGATCATGGGTTTATTCTTTGAAATGGCCCAAAAGCTTGCAATCTTCAAATAATAGCCTTCTTTAAGCTCCATCATTGATCCAAAGCTCTAATATGCATAATACCGTGCGTTACATGCAAATCTTCAACGGACTTTATTTGAATCTCCGCAACTAAACTCTTCTCAAAGCTTCTTTGATCAGTTTCGATCTTGATCTGGTAAATGGGCCATCTTGAATCACCAAGGGATCTTTCATGTGGTTGGATTGTCCTCCATCATACTTATAAGCATTATCATTGATTCTTTCGAGGACTTGGAATGGTCCATCTCCTCTAGGCTTCAACTTTGATCTTCTTTTTGCCAGGAATCTCTCTTTCCTCAAGTGTAACCATACCCAATCACCAGGTTCAAACACAACTCTCTTTCTACCTTTGTTTGCTTGCTTCAAGTATTGATTTGTCCTCTTCTCAATGTTGAGTCTTACCTTCTCATGCAATTGTTTCACCAATTCAGCCTTCCTTTTTCCATCTAGACTGGCACGCTCTTCAATGGGGATAGGAACGAGATCAAGGGGACTCAGGGGATTGAAGCCATACACAGTCTCGAAAGGAGAATAGTTAGTAGCAGAATGCACACTTCGATTATAAGCAAACTCTACAAACGGCAAGCAACTCTCCCAACTTTTCAAATTCTTTGAAATAACGGCTCTAAGTAATTGAGACAAAGTTCTATTAACTACTTCAGTCTGCCCATCAGTTTGTGGATGACTTGCAGTAGAGAATAAAAGCTTAGTACCCAGTTTACTCCAAAGCACACGCCAAAAATGACTCAAAAATTTGACATCCCATCACTCACAATAGTGCGTGGCACACCATGTAGACGCACTATTTCTTTAAAGAACAAATCAGCAATGTGTGAGGCATCATCTGTTTTATGACAAGGAATAAAGTGTGCCATCTTGGAAAATCGATCAACAACAACAAAAACAGAATCTCGGCCATTCTTTGTCCTAGGCAATCCTAGCACAAAGTCAATGGATATGTCTACCCAAGGTTCAGAAGGAATTGGTAGCGGGGTATACAATCCATGTGGCTTCGATTTTGATTTGGCTTGTTTACAAGTTGGACATATTTCACAAATTTTATTAACATCTTCACGCATTTTTGGCCAAAAGAAATGTTCTTTTAAAACATCTAAAGTCTTTTGAACACCAAAGTGACCCATCAAACCTCCCCCATGAGCCTCACGCACAAGTAATTCACGCATGGAACATTTTGGAATGCACAACTTGTTTTCTTTAAACAAATAACCTTCTTGTTTATAGAATTTGTCAATTGATCCATGTTCACATATAGTTGAAGAAACCAATTGATAATCCAAGAATCCTCTAAATCTTTAGAGAGAGAGTAGAGAGAGAGTAAGCGCAAAGTATGTTGATTAGAATGAATGTACGTGAAAAGCTTTCAAGACACAAAGACCAAAGGGACTTAAATTAGAATGAGTGTCATATACAACACAGTATATGACACTAAACACAGTATAAGACCAAGCCTATAAATACAATGATTACTATAAAATGAGACTTAACAGATATATGAATACGACTTGTGACATATTTCTTTCTCTAGATTCAATCTTTAATCTTTGTTCTTTAATTGTCAATATGCTTGAAATCTGGTATCACAATTGGTATCAGAGCTGAATCAGATTGAATTGAAGAGATCAACTTGCAACACCTTGAAGAAAATCGATTTCCAATTTTAGAAAGTTTATTGTTCATTCAAGTTACTGTTCCATTGATCTTAATTGAGTTCTAGTGATGTTTCTGATGTAAAAATGATTTCACTATATTCGTTTAGTGATAGTGATCATTTGGTATTCACGTTGTAATCACTAATTCATAACAAATTAGTGTCAATTTGATCAAAATGGTAAGTTTGTAAAAGTTAATGTTCACGCACTGTATAGATTCAATTAACTGTAATCAAGTGTGTTCTTGGTAAAATTCATGATCAAGGGTTGTTCTCGATCATATTCTGAACAAAGTGTTAAAGTTTGGTGATCAAATTCGAAGGAATTAGTGGAAAACAGTGAAGATTAAGCAGAAAATGATCAAGATCTGAGGAATTCGCATAATCCATGAACTCCCATGAAGAACTCGCATCGTGAAGATTCAAGAGGAATTCACATGTTGATGATTGTCAAATTTCCCTAAGGCAAGAATTCGCATCTCATAGGATACGAAATTCAAAGGATTCACATCCTTTAGTATACGAATTTCAAGGAATTCGCATCAAGCATTATATGAGAAGTTCAAGGATTCATAACATAAATTTAAAAAATTTTCTAATTCAAAAATCCGCTTCGATACGGATTGTTTGAGGCTAAAAAAAATTTCTAAGGGAGGAATTCGCATCACATATAAGAAGTGTTGAAGAATTCTTATCCCTTTTCATACGAATTTCTTGTGTGCGAATTGTTTGTCATAGTGGTGTGCAAATTCTACACTTATAATATTTCTGAGTGATTTTCGTGTATCTTTCAAAGTTGATTTTCTTTTGATTATCTGACTAACGATCTTTTCAAGCATTATTTCAGATATATTTTCACAATGCCTTACACAGATGAAAAAGGAAATATGATTTCTACAAATAGAGACTGTGCAGTGGCATACATGCCTGAGATACCCAAGATTGAAGCTGAAAATGAACAACTTAAACTTCATAACTCAGAATTGAAAACTGAGATTGAGAGTCTGAATGTTAAACTGAAGAAATTTGAAATTCAAGTATCAACATATCCAGGCTAAAAGGAACTGAATGGTTAAAGAAGGTTGATGAGAGAAATAAGAAAGAGAAAGTTGAACTAGAGATATCTTTCAATCAAAGATTATCTGATCTTTCAAAGAAAGCTGAAAATGAAAAGAAAGATTTAGAAATCAGATGTGCTAAACTTTTAAAACAAGTATCTGAATTTGAGAAAATTGTAATTTTTGAAAGAGATATTTTTGAAAAGGAAAAGAAAAATACTGAAAAGAAAAATATTGTCCGTTTCAAAGAAATTTCAGAGAAAAATCAGAACTTTGAAAAAGATTTTGAATCTGAAAGGAAAGTTTTTGAAGATGAGATTTCTAAACTTACAAGTAAGTTGGCTACTTTATCTTCAGATATTCTGAAAGGACACAAGAATAGATCTGATATGCAAAGCAAGTTTGATAAACTTTGCAATGAGAAATCCAAGTTGAATGACAAGATCAAACAACTTGAAATAGCTAATGTTAATTTGTCAAACAAAATAACAGCTGATATAACTGACTTATCTTCCTTTGATGATTCAGCAGAATCAATTTGTTCTTTTCAATCAGTTTCAAGCTTATTTCAGAAAATGGTTTTCAAGAAAAAGAATGTCAAAACTGAAATCTTGAAACAAGATCAGATTAAAACTTCAACTTCATTTTATGTCAAATCTGCTGATAAATAAGTTGCTTATTTTTCAAAATCTGGATATAAAGCATCTGAGAAAGATAAGATGATCTGGGTTGTTAAGGGATCTCCGTGTCACACTCAAAATCGCTCCATGATACACCACCGATTTCAGAAGACTCTGTATGCGTTAATCAACAACCGGACACCTACAAACAAATATTTTCATATATTTGGGTGTAAGTGTTATGTTCTAAACGACAGAGAGAATCTGAACAAGTTCAGTGCTAAGGCGGATGAGGGCATCTTTATTGGCTATTCCTCTACATCTACTGCATACCGTGTTTACTTGAAGAAGTCGAAGACTGTGATCGAGAGCGTCAACATTACATTCGATGAGGAAATGGCTTCTGAGCACGTCAGTTCAGAACCCGTGATAACCGGAGTACTAGCTTCTGGGCCAACCAGTCCAGGACCTGCACCTCAAGAGAACAAATCAGATGGTGCTTCATCGTCTTCTTCTAAATTATCTGATTTGGATTTATTATTTGAACTGTTTTATGATGAATTTCTTGGATCTAATGTGCCTACATCTGTTGTGGTTGACAGGATGGAAGACTCGATGACTACTCATCCAACCACTTTAAATATCTCAACTGAATATAACTCCCCGATTCGGCAAGAAGTTCCAGTTCAAATGCCTACTCCGACAGTTGAAGTTGTGACCAACACCGAAGAGACATAAGTAGCTGACTCAGTAGGATGTACTGTAAGGACTAATCAACAGACTGACCAAGTTGTACCTACTGCAACTTCTGCAACTACTACTTCAACTGAAACCCCCATTTCTTCTGAACCATCTGAAGGAGAATAACAGTGGATTCCTAGATGCTGAGCATGATCAATCTACATCTAATCCACTCCCTCATGAACACAAGTGGACCAAAGAGCACTGATAAGCCAAGTTATTGGAGATCCGTCCAAACCGGTGCAAACTAGGCCTGCCACTTTGAATCTATGTATGCATGACTCCGTTCTGAGCAAGATCGAGCCTACTCGCGTATCTGAGGCCCTTGCGGATTCAGATTGGGTTACTGCGATGCAAGATGAGCTGAATCAGTTTGAAGCACTCAAAGTCTGGAGACTCGTACCCAAACCTGAAGGTAAAACTATCATTGGTACGAAATGGGTGTTCAAAAACAAGAAAGATGAAGATGGTACCATTATCAGAAATAAAGCACGACTTGTTGCCAAGAGATATAGGCAAGAGGAAGGGATAGACTATGACGAGACTTATGCTCCAGTGGCGCGTATAGAGGCAATTCGGATGTTCTTAGCCTACGCAGCCTACAAGAACTTCACCGTCTATCAAATGGACGTGAAGACAGCTTTTCGGAATGGTGTACTCAAGGAGGAAGTCTACGTCTCACAGCCAGAAGGGTTTGTGAATCCAGATAAGCCTAATCACGTTTACATCCTGGATAAAGCTCTTTATGGACTGAAACAAGCTCCTCGCGCCTGGTATGATATCTTATCTCAGTTCTTGGTCAAGTCAGGTTTTACAAAAGGTTCGGTCGATACCACTTTATTCATTAAAAAGGAAAAAGGTGATATCATTCTTATTCAAATATATGTGGATGATATTATTTTTGGCTCTACAAATCCTAAGTACCGTAAGAATTTTGGAAACCTCATGGTGTCACGTTTTCAGATGAGTATGATGGGAGAGATGAACTTCTTTCTCGGATTGCAAGTCAAACAATTTTCAACGGGGATTTTTATCAATCAATCTAAATACATTCTTGATATTCTTCGGAAGTTCAAAATGGGAAATTGTAAACCGATTGGTACCCCGATGGCACCCGGTACTAAGATTGGCACCGATCCTTCGGGAAATGCTGTTGATGTTAGGACTTATAGAGGGATGATAGGTTCTTTAATGTATCTTACTTCCAGTAGGCCGAATATAATGTTTTCTACATGCTTTTGTGCTAGATATTAGGCCAATCCTAAAGAATCCCATTTGTCTACAGTTAAGCGGATTTTCAGGTATCTGAAGGGAACTGCATGTAACACCCGGAAATTCTCAAGGTAAGTATTTGTTTTCCTTTAATTCATTAATTGTGCCTATGTGAATATATGAGCCTTTGGACACTAAATTGTCATAGAGCATATCTGTTTTATCGCCATTTCTAATTGAGGTTATGCTGGTACTAGTTGGGAGCTTAGACGTGTGAGGAACCTGTCAAAACAGCAGGCTCACTGTGTTCGGCGACAATGCCGGCGACAATGCCCTTGGGCAGTCGCGGTGGGGGAGGTGCCCGCGGTACGCTCTCGGCGACAATGACCCTCGCGATTGTGACCTTGGCATTCTCGCCTGTCACAATTGCCGATGTGGTACCGAGAGGTGTAGGAACTCGGCGACTATGCCCGCGACAATGCCACATGGCAAAGTCGTCGGGCAATTTCGCCCGCGACGTCTAGTCTTCTGTTTTTAACCCAAATATGATGCCTCACTTCTCATTTATTCATTTGAAATCGGGAACTCTCTCATTTGGGCGATTTTTGGGGGTTTCACACACTTACACATTTATTGCAAGGGTTTGGGGTTGTTGGGGTGATCCTTGGCTCATTAAGTATCATCAAAGTGTATTTATTGAAGGTCTTCATCAAGTTCTCATCTCAATCATCATCAAGTCTCATTTTCTCAAAACTAGGGTTTCATCTTTTTCTAGGTTTTGGTCAAAAACCTAGATTGTGAGTTTACTAAACCTTTGTTAAAACTAGATACACATCATAATCTCCTATTTGTTACTTTATCTCTATATGTTCAAATGTTTGGGGATTTCTTCATGAAAATAGTTGGAGGATGTATATATAAGGGTGATTTGCCATGATTATTGTTATATGTATCATTATTTGGGATTTTTCTCATAGGTACAAAATGTGGGTACCTTGATATGTTAAATGTATGCATATGTGGGTATTATGATGATTCTAGTTGGAACACCATTTTGGTGATATGTTTATATGCATGATGAGCATGATTTACATTGGGTCTTTTGTTAGACATCACGAGGATAAGGTGGTAATATTATACCCGTAGTTGGTATTGAATTATGTGGGTTGAAATATACCTAAAGGACCCCTTATAAATGTTATGTGGACGAATCAAGTCAGTACACTAGGAGGATATAGTCTTGGGCGCCACTGTGATGGTATGTGCCTAGACCTCCGCCACTCGGGGAATTTTCTGAGCGATAGTCTTCGGGTGGGTCGGGCCTTTGGGGTGTTCCTTGGGGCATCAAGGTATATCGACTCTTGGGTGGGACTTGATTGGTGCTTTGGGTCTCCCCTAATGACTCCACATTTATTGAACACTGGTTAACTGCTGATAAGAATTGTATTTGTTCCTGCATGCTTATTATTGTTCAACTCACTAGGCTTTTTGGCCTAACACTTGTTTGGTGTCGATGTGTATCTCAGGTTCTAGCGGCGGCGACTTTAAGCAGGTTTAGTCGCTTTGGGGTGAGAGCTTGGGAATTGCACATGGACGCGTTATACTTTTGGATATAGACCGTTTGGGTCTATAGATGACAACCCTTTTTATAATCTCTTTTCTAGTTGTAGAAATTAGATTAGTCGGTTGTTATTTTATTGTCCGTTAAAATTACAATTTGTGATTAAACAGGTTATTTATATATTCCCCATTTTTGGGAGGCTCTTGCTATGGAAATTTTAGTATACCTCATGTCCGTTTTTCGGATTTTTGTTATCCCTGTTTTTAGGGTGTTATAAGTTGGTATCAGAGCTTTAGTTTAAGTGAACTAGGTATCGTTTAGCATATCTACACTTAAGCTTTAGACCTTATGACTTCACTGTCCACTTGGGGTATGAATCCTAGGTGGGGAGAGCGTTAGGATTACGGAATTACTATAATTGAAAGTTGTGATGATGGTGACAAGAATACTTGTGTATGGTTCATTCATAATTTCACTTAGCTACTGCTATTATGAATGCATTGTTACGTGAGCATACTTGGTTTACTATTATTATGATAATTGATGAAAGTAGTAGTACGTACAATAAGTTCAACTCGCTTAGTCTTTTCTCAATCTATTTCTCGTACGTGCATGACAGATTATAAATGGTAAACACTCGAAGTAGATTATCGGACATGCCAGAAGGGCAACCTGAAGTGGAATCTGCAACAGTACGACCCCGGTGGGGGCAACCTCCGATGACATTCCTATACCCAGAATCTTGGGAGGTGGACCCGAGCATATTCCGCGTCGGAACCTCAATACAGGTAACGCCATCATGGAGGAAGTTACCATGGAGACCCGGCTTCGGGATAGTATGATGTTGGCCATGAATGCGGCTTTGGCTCAACAACAGTTGGCCATGACTTCGGCCATGACCCAACAACAGGAGTTTTTCATGAAACTTCTAGAGGATCGTGATGTCAGTAACCGTCAACCCGAGACTATGGCTGAAAACGTTATAGTGGTGGGGTCGGGTGGACCGAATGTGGTAACGGTTGAAGAACCATCTGCTGAGGGAATCAAATCGAAGACTAAAGGGTGCACCTACAAGACGTTTCTGGGGTGTCACCCTAAGGAGTTTGCGGGTTCCGATAGCCCAGTTGCTTGTATGTATTGGCTCAAAGAGATGGAGATGGCCTTCGAGGCAAGTGAGTGTGATCCCTCTCAACGGGTCAAGTTTGCTTCCCAACTACTTCGGGGAGAGGCTCTGATTTGGTGGAACCTCACACGATCTGCCCTCACCCCGGAAGTTTTGGCTAAGCTAACTTGGACGGTGTTCAAAGAGAAGATCATGGACAAATACTGCAGCGAGCGGTCGTTGGACAAGTTGGAGCGGGAGTTCCGAGATTTGAAAAAGAGGAATATGTCGATTGTTGGCTACTCCAAGCTCTTCTTGGAGAAGCTAAACTTGGTGGGACATCTAGTCCCCGACGAAAAGTCTAAGATGAAAGCATATCAACAGGGTTTACCGGTCGGAATGCAAACAGATATAAGAAATGCTAAGTGTTCAACTCTACAAGAGGTTATCGAGGAGTCCTTACTCATTGAGGACGACATCAACTCGGAAAGGGATGAGAAGAGACACGTTGGTGAGAAACGGAAATGGGAGGGGCCATCTAGGCCCGTTCGTCAATCTAGACCCTTTGTAAGCGGGAGGTCGGGTGATCAACGTCGTGAAGATCGGTGGTGCCACAAGTGCAGGTCAAAGCACTCGGTGCCGTGCACCACAAGAATTCCCTCTGGTCCAGCTGGGTGTAGCAAGTGTGGTAAGAAAAACCACACGACTCGAGAGTGTTCCCTCCGTGGGGCGGTTTGTTATGAATGCGGAGAGTCGGGGCATATGAAGCGAGAGTGTCCAAGGCTGGTTAGAGGAGGTGGTGGAAATTCTGTGGTTCGACGGCTAGGGTCGAGCAACCATCACGGGCACCGAGTCGAGCCTTCCAGATGACTACCGAGGAGGCAAAGGAGACCGCGAATGTCGTTTTGGGTACGTTTCTAGTAAACTCCATGCCTGCTCGTGTCTTGTTTGATTCGGGTGCTACATGTTCTTTTGTGTCGGATGCTTTCTGTAAACAATTCACTACTCCTATTAGTGTTCTTCCCGATGCGTTAGTAGTAGAAATAGCTAACGGGGATCAAGTGATCATTCGTGACCGTTTTTGTGATTGCACTCTGGAGATCGACGGAATTTCTTTCGGAGTAAATTTACTACCTATGGCTATAGGAGGATTTGATGTAGTCATAGGCATGGATTGGTTAGTGAGGCATAAGGCGGACATCTTTTGCTCCAAAAAGATGATCCAAGTACCATTGCCGGAAAATGGTGTGGCAACCATTTATGGGGAAAAAGGAAGGAGGAGTAATCCTATTATATCATCTCTAAAGGCTCGCAATTTCTTAGCGAAGGGTTACCCTTCGTACTTGGCCTACGTTGTGGACACAAAGAAAGAAAAGAAGTCGGTGGGGGATGTAGAGGTAGTGCAAGATTATCCGGACGTCTTTCCGGAAGACTTACCCGGATTACCGTCGGAACGGCAAGTGGAGTTTCAGATTGACCTCACACCGGGAGCGGCTCCGATAGCTCGTGCTCCTTATCGTTTGGCACCGACAGAAATGAAGGAGATGATGACGCAACTTCAAGAATTTTTAGAGAAGGGCTTCATTCGACCAAGTTCGTCACCTTGGGGAGCACCGGTTTTGTTCGTGAAGAAGAAAGATGGATCCATGCGGATGTGCATAGATTATCGGGAGTTAAACAAAGTCACGGTGAAGAACAAGTACCCTCTGCCCCGCATCGACGATCTTTTTGATTAACTCCAAGGGGCGGGATGTTTTTCAAAGATTGACCTTCGGTCCGGGTATCATCAAGTGAGAGTGAAGAACGAAGATATTCCGAAGACGGCTTTCCGAACGAGATACGGTCATTATGAGTTCTTGGTGATGCCGTTTGGCTTAACCAACGCTCCGGCCGTATTCATGGACTTGATGAACCGTGTGTGTCGCCCATTTTTGGATAAATCCGTGATCGTCTTCATTGACGATATTTTAATATATTCAAGGGATGAGTCCGAACATGGAAGACACTTACGGGAAGTTTTAGAAGTTTTAAGAAGGGAGAAATTGTTCGCGAAGTTCTCGAAGTGCGAATTTTGGCTTCAAGAAGTGCAATTCTTGGGGCATGTGGTATCAAAGGACGGGGTAAAAGTGGATCTGGCAAAGATCGAGGCAATGATGAGTTGGGAACCTCGAACAAGTCCGACGGAGATCCGAAGCTTCTTGGGTTTAGCGGGTTACTACCGGCGTTTCATCCAAGACTTCTCCAAGATAGCTACACCGCTCACTTCTCTTACAAGGAAGAACGTCAAGTTTCTTTGGACTGATGCACAAGAACAAGCCTTTCAGACGCTCAAGAGGAAGTTGTGCGAAGCTCCGATATTATCCCTACCCGAAGGATCGGAAGATTTTGTTGTGTTTAGTGACGCTTCCAAGATGGGGCTTGGGTGTGTCCTAATGCAAAGGGGGAAAGTAATAGCCTATGCCTCGCGGCAATTAAAGGATCATGAGAAGAACTATCCGACTCATGATTTGGAGTTGACGGCGGTAGTTTTCGCGTTAAAGTTGTGGCGACACTACTTGTATGGGACCAAATGTACTCTTTTCAAGGATCACAAGAGTCTCAAGTATATCTTCGACCAACAGGAACTCAACATGCGACAAAGGAGATGGCTAGAGCTTTTGAAGGATTACGATTGTGACCTACTCTATCATCCCGGTATAAGGCCAATGTGGTGGCGGATGCATTGAGCCGAAAGAATCATGGCGATGGTGTCAAAATGTCCCTTACAAGGATCGATGTGGTCACAAGTTTGTTGGAAAGCATTAAGGAAGTCAAGTGGAAGCACTTAAGGAAGAGAACCTCAAGGCCGAGGTAATGGCGAAACAAAGGGAGCTGTTAACGGAAGACAGTCGTGGTCTCAAACTCTTTCAAGGACGGATTTGGGTGCCGAGTTTGGGAGGAAACCAGAAGCTACTTCTTGAAGAAGCGCATAAGTCGAGATACTCTATACATCCCGGTAGCACCAAGATGTATAGAGATCTAAAGTTAATGTATTGGTGGCCGGTGATGAAGTTAGATGTGGCTAACTATGTGGAGAAATGTGTCGCTTGTCTCCAAGTCAAGGCGGAACATCAAAGGCCGTATGGGAGTTTACAACCATTGTCCATTCCCGAGTGGAAATGGGACAACATCACTATGGACTTCGTGACAAAGCTACCAAAGACCTTGCGAGGCCATGATACAATTTGGGTAATCGTTGTAGGCTAACCAAGAGTGCGCACTTTCTTGCAATGAGGGAGACTTTACCGATGGAGAAATTGGCCAAGCTCTATATCGACGAGGTAGTGTCGAGGCATGGGGTCCCGCAATCTATTGTGTCGGATCGGGACAGTCGTTTCACGTCAAACTTTTGGGCTAGTTTGCAAAAGGAGTTGGGCACTAGACTGAATCTGAGCACGACTTATCATCCTCAAACAGATGGACAAAGCGAGAGGACGATCCAGACGCTAGAAGATATGTTGAGGTCGTGTGTAATAGACTTCGGGGGAAGTTGGGATTCACACCTACCGCTAGTAGAATTCGCGTACAACAACAGTTACCATTCTAGTATCGGAATGGCACCGTTCGAGGCTTTGTATGGACGAAAGTGTAGAACTCCAGTTTGTTGGTTAGAAGCAGGCGAAAAGCAATTTGTCGGGCCGGAAATAGTGCAAGAGACGGCGGACAAAGTGAAACAGATCCGGGAAAGGCTAAAGGCGGCGCAAGACCGACAAAAGAGCTATGCGGACAAGAAGAGAAGACCGGTTGAGTTTCAAGTGGGTGACCGGGTCATGTTGAAGGTGTCTCCGTGGAAGGGAATCATACGCTTCGGGAAGCGTGGGAAGCTTAGCCCTCGTTTCCTTGGACCATTCGTTATTTTGGAGAAGATTGGTTTGCAAGCCTACCGGTTAGATTTACCGCCGGAAATGGATGGGATACACCCTACATTCCACGTGTGCTACCTTCGGAAGTGTCTAGCCGAGGAAGAGAACGTGATTCCCTTGTCAGAGATTCGGGTAGACAATGGAAATCGTTGCGTGGAAGAACCGGAGACGATTTTAGAGTCAAAGGTGAAGAAATTGCGACATAAAGATGTGGTAATGGTAAAGGTTCAATAGAAGCACCATCGGGGTGCTAACATTACTTGGGAATCCGAGGATGACATGAAGAAGCGTTATCCTCACTTGTTTAATCTAGTGTAAGATTTCGGGGACGAAATACCAATTAGGTGGAGAGGATTGTAACACCCGGAAATTCTCAAGGTAAGTATTTGCTTTCCTTTAATTCATTAATTGTGCCTATGTGAATATATGAGCATTTGGACGCTAAATTGTCGTAGAGCATATCTGTTTTATCGCCATTTCTAATTGAGGTTATGTTGGTACTAGTTGGGAGCTTAGACGTGTGAGGAACCTGTCAAAACAGCAGGTTCACTGTGTTCGGCGACAATGCCGACGACAATGCCCTTGGGCAAAGTCGCGGTGGCAAAGTCGCGGTGGGGGAGGTGCCTGCGGTACGCTCTCGGCGACAATGACCCTCGCGATTGTGACCTTGGCATTCTCGCCTGTCACAATCGCCGATGTGGTACCGAGAGGTGTAGGAACTCGGCGACTATGCCCGCGACAATGCCACATGGCAAAGTCGACGGGTAATGTCGCCCGCGACGTCCAGTCTTCTGTTTTTAACCCAAATCTGATGCCTCACTTCTCATTTATTCATTTGAAATCGGGAACTCTCTCATTTGGGCGATTTTTGGGGGTTTCACACACTCACACATTTATTGCTAGGGTTTGGGGTTGTTGGGGTGATCCTTGGCTCATTAAGTATCATCAAAGTGTTTTTATTGAAGGTCTTCATCAAGTTCTCATCTCAATCATCATCAAGTCTCATTTTCTCAAAACTAGGGTTTCATCTTTTTCTAGGTTTTGGTCAAAAACCTAGATTGTGAGTTTACTAAACCTTTGTTAAAACTAGATACACATCATAATCTCCTATTTGTTACTTTATCTCTATATGTTCAAATGTTTGGGGATTTATTCATGAAAATAGTTGGAGGATGTATATATAAGGGTGATTTGCCATGATTATTGTTATATGTATCATTATTTGGGATTTTTCTCATAGGTACAAAATGTGGGTACCTTGATATGTTAAATGTATGCATATGTGGGTATTATGATGATTCTAGTTGGAACACCATTTTGGTGATATGTTTATATGCATGATGAGCATGATTTACATTGGGTCTTTTGTTAGACATCACGAGGATAAGGTGGTAATATTATACCCGTAGTTGGTATTGAATTATGTGGGTTGAAATATACCTAAAGGACCCCTTATAAATGTTATGTGGACGAATCAAGTCAGTACACTAGGAGGATATAGTCTTGGGCGCCACTATGATGGTATGTGCCTAGACCTCCGCCACTCGGGGAATTTTCTGAGCGATAGTCTTCGGGTGGGTCGGGCCTTTGGGGTGTTCCTTGTTAAGGGCATCAAGGTATATCGACTCTTGGGTGGGACTTGATTGGTGCTTTGGGTCTCCCCTAATGACTCCACATTTATTGAACACTGGTTAACTTCTGATAAGAATTGTATCTGTTACTGCATGCTTATTATTGTTTAACTCACTAGGCTTTTTGGCCTAACACTTGTTTGGTGTCGATGTGTATCTCAGGTTCTAGCGGTGGCGGCTTTAAGCAGGTTTAGTTGCTTTGGGGTGAGAGCTTGGGGAATTGTACATGGACGCGTTATACTTTTGGATATAGACCGTTTAGGTCTATTGATGACAACCCTTTTTGTAATCTCTTTTCTAGTTGTAGAAATTAGATTAGTCGGTTGTTATTTTATTGTCCGTTAAAATTACAAATTGTGATTAAACAGGTTATTTATATATTCCCCATTTTTGGGAGGCTCTTGCTATGGCAATTTTAGTATACCTCATGTCCGTTTTTCGGATTTTTATTATCCCTATTTTTAGGGTGTTACACTGCAGATCTTGGTCTGTGGTATCCTAAAGATACAAGCTTTGAACTAACAGCTTATTCAGACGCAGATCATGCTGGTTGCATGTTAGACAGGAAGAGCACCTCGGGTCATATACAATTCCTCGGTGATAAACTAGTCAGTTGGGCATCGAAGAAGCAATTATGTGTCTCCACTTCCACGGCCGAAGCAGAATATGTCGCTGCTGCTAGCTGCTGTTCTCAGGTCTTGTGGATGAGAACACAACTGCGAGACTATGATTTCCATTTCAATAGAATCCCGATGTATTGTGACTCGAAGAGCGCTATCGCGATTTCAGCTAATCCTATTCAGCATACTAAGACCAAACACATAGATGTCAGGTATCACTTTATAAAAGATAATGTAGAAAAAGGAACAATTGAACTTTACTTTGTAAAAACTGATTATCAGCTTGCAGATTTGTTTACCAAACCCTTAGACGAAAAGAGATTCAATTTTCTTGTCTCTAGGCTTGGTATGCTAAATCTTAAGACATAGTCAGTGGTTACCTATGAAAGTTTTCTTATTGTAATTTTTTTTATCATTTCTTTATCATTATTTCTTAAAGATATATGCACTTTAACAGTTTGTTCATGATCTCAGGGGGAGTGTGAGAAGTACCTCATAGATGGTTAATGTTATTTTGATGGGGAGCATATCAAATATATGCATTGTGATTACTGATAACTTGTTAGTGATGCATGATTTTAGGGGGATCGTACAAGTCAAAGGAGTATGGCAATGACTTCTGATTACTTTTGATCAGAACTCGTACTTTAATTGTTTTACTGCTTTATGTTATTTTATTTTTCGTGAATAAAGTTGCTTTGACTAGACCTTAAGACTTTTGCTGTTTGAGAGATGCTTACAAGATCATAAACTTTGACTTTAAGCTTGACTTTAAGATCATATCTTTATGACTTTAAGCTTGACTTTATATCTTTATCTTCATCTCATCTATGGTTGAAAGAAGGACAACTTTCAATCATAGAAAAACATGTTTCTGAAATGTTCAAACCACTTCCCGATTCTTCAACAGATTTTATAATCTGGGAGTGTGATTTGAAATGTTTTCTGCTTCATCATTGAGCTTTAACTGATCAAGTTAACTCATCTGAGCGACATATACTTTATAGGATAACATGGGATCAGTGTGTTAAGACTTAAAAGAAACTTCTATGGAATCACACTAACCAATGATTTCTACCTAAGAAGTTAATCCATAGTGTTTACGTGTGAGGAGTCAAAAGAAATGAGTGTGGGATGTGTGATGAGAGAAAATGTAAAAGAGAGTTTGGTTAGATGTGAGTTGAATGCTTAAAAGAAAGAGGGTGTGAGAACAGAGTTAAAAGAATATCAGAACTCTGCACCAACCTTTTTCTGAGTCGGGCAACCAAAATTCTAATGTTTCACAACTCTTTGGTGAACATTATTGAAACAGGCATCTAGCCCATGCCAACTCTTGACATTAACCCCACCAGCTACTCTTTTTTTTCTTAACAAGAAATTGTTTCATTTTCAAAGGGGACGCAACACATTTACTGTCTAATTTTCATTTGGAAAATCTGGATATTGAAAAGAAGGAAGTCTGCCCCACCATCACACTTCAATCATGAACATTGAGTCTGTGTTTAACTAACTGTTGTCTCAGTGGTTTACACAATATTAAGCCTTTCTAAGCAATCATCGCGTGCTTAATTCTTTCTTTCACTTGCACGAACACACAAAGAATTTGTTTCTTTGTCATAACGTTCATAGAAATTGCCTTTGTGGTGTTTCGATGATTGAATGGAAGCCCTGGGGGAGTGAACATCATAAAATCTCCTTTATAATGTGTATTCATTACACACAGTGACTTCGTGTTACTGACAGGCAATTTTAACTGGTTCATTTGTTGTTTAAGGTGTTACATTTCTAATTTGTCTAGATTTGCAAAGATCTAGATGAACATCTTTCTGAATTGACGGATAATCGAAGGTTCTGTATGCAAGATTGGTGGTCAGACATTTCTTGAAGAAAAGTTTTGTTGATAAGGTTGCTCTTTTCATCAAAAAGGGGGAGAAGTTTTTGAAAGAATTTATGAAGATATGCTGAATTGAAGAAATTTTCTTTGAAGATGATTTGCTAAAGCATTCTGAGCTGAAACTGGAGGTAATTTCTTTCCAAGAGATTTTATTCTCATCGTTTGGAGAGATTGCTACATTCTGAAGACAAAGAGGGAGATTGCATCTTCTAAGCTTAAAATAGAAGATTGAATTGCTAAATCTTTTTAGTAATGATCTTGATCCAAAGGGAGAGATTGTTAGAGCACAGATTTATTGAATTCAAGATCATCAAGATTGAAGACGGAAATCTGAAGTGAAAGCTGAAAAAGTCAACTCTCATTTATATAGTTTAGGTCCTTTGTAATAAATAGTGAAAGTTTATTTTGTATTTTCGTTTTTAGTCCTTTTCCCTTAAAATAGGTTTTTTTTTAATTAGGTTTGAGGTTTTCGTTTTTTTTTTGGGTGGTTGAATCAGAAGTAGCCGCACGACATTGAGAGAGAAAAGAGAGAGAGAGAGAGAGAGACGGCGGCGAGAGAGAAAAGAGAGAGCTTGAACGATATTCAACCTTGTAACCATTTGAATCGATTGCTAATTCAATATCAGGTTTGTTTATTCGTTATTGTTTGTTTGTTTTGCTTGATTGGATTGTGAATCACAGGGACACACATCGTTCGATTTTGCCTTTCGACTACTCCATTCAGTTCTGGCGTAGGAGCATCAGAGTATTGATGTGATATCCCGACCGATTCGAGATACTCTTCAACGGTTCTGTTTTTGAACTCTGTGCCATTATCAGTTCTGAGAAACTTGACTAGTTTCTGCAGATTCACCTGGATCGTCTTCAGAAATGTGATAAGTACTTCGGGCGTCTCATATTTTGGTCGTAGAAATTTGACCCACGTATAGCGCGAATAGTCGTCCACGATAACTAGAACATATTTCTTTCTGTCTAAGCTTTGTGTTCGCATAGGACCACAGAGATCAATATGCAACAATTCAAGTGGAGAATTGGTACTAGGTTCAGGCTTCGGTTTATGTGGAGCTCTCTTCATCTTTCTTTTTTCACACGCTGCACACAAGTGTTCTTTCACGTACTTGAGCTCAGGAAGTCCATTCACTAACTTTCCACTGACCAGTTTGTTTATGTAGCGAAAATTCAGATGAGAGAGTCGTCGATGCCATATCCAGCTTTGTAGCATCGAGGCTTTTGAAAGTAGACACACCTGATTGTCAGTCTGGACCTTTGACAAATTGATTGTGTAGAGGTTGGATTTTCGAAAGCCAACTAAGAGTTCTTTGCCATCTTCAGTACGCACCGAGCAACTCTTAGCTTTGAAATTTACCTCTAATCCTTTGTCGCAGAACTGGCCAATACTAAATAGGTTGTGTCCTAATCCTTCAACATAGCTCACCTTCGTAATCGTTATGTTGTCATGAATAACATCACCAAATCCTAAGATCAGTGAAAACTGGTCGTTTCCAAATCTTACATTCCCGCAAAACTTCTCTGTATAATTAGTCAATAAATCCTTTTGCCCGGTCATATGCTTGGAACAGCCGTTATCCAAGTACCACATATGACAGGTCTGCAAGAGAAATCAAGGAATAACAATTTTAGGTACCCATTTAAAAACTGGTCCTAAAGGATTAGCGCAAGATTTTGGTATCCATTTGAATATAGATCCTCTTTTCTTTTGAAAACTCTTAAAAACATTTGATTTAGAAGAATAAACATGATATGATCCAAACCAATCATTAGAATAAAGATGAGAAGCAAAATCTTTCCACCGATAAGTATAAGATTTAGTAGCAGTAGGAGATAATTGGAACAATTGCTTTATGGAATATCTCTTGTAAGAATTTACAAGGTTTTTATTAGTAGAAGCAACCGAACCAACTACATTAGACACACTCTATTACAAGAATTATCTGGAATTGATTCCGCCTTGTCATCAATTTTCCTTTTAGGTCGCCATTCAGTTTGCTCTTCCGACCTTTTCTTTCTTAAATCTGAAACAAAAAATTTAGATTTATTAGGAAAATCAGATTTCTGAGATTGATTTTTCTTGTGTTTACCAGTGTTGTTCCGTTTCTGTGAGCGCTGTTTCTTATGTTTCTTACCCTTAGCATAGTAATCAGCATTCACAGAAACTGATTCACCAACCTTAGTTGATGATTCACCTTTTTCATGAACACTTGGTAAAGCTTCTCCATTAATAACAAAAGTAGAATGATCTGGAAGTGGAGCATTAAAGTCAAACATATCAATTTCCTCTATACACCCATCATCAGAATTAAGAAAATCATTTGCAGACGCAAATAAGTCATCAAAATTATCACTTGAAGTTTGAGGGGCTTTAGAAAAATTAGAACACTTTGTAGATTTATTTTGAAAAACAGTGTTCTTTAACACAGTTGAAAATACACTTTGTTCTATATCTACCAAAATTCTTTCTTCAGATAAAACGTTTTCAACCTCAATTATTTTGCTTTCTAGAATGAGTGGAGGAACATAAATTTTTGCAGTTGCAGGTTTTGCCTCCATCTCTGAAACAGAATAGCTAGCAAAATAATCATTTGAAAGAACTTTTGGTGTTTCAAAAAGATAACTATCATTCAACTTATCATAGCAAAATGGTAGTTGCATTTTCTTAACATTCTTTCTATTTTCAGTTTCTTTAGCCTCAACTTCATCTGGCAATTTGGTAACAAATTTGGGTTTTAAATGAGGATATTTACCAGCAGCAACAATAAAATCAAAGTTATATATTGCTGGTTGTTTTCTGATGGCTTTCTTTAAGTAATGAGGGTTATCGTAACCGAGTCCCCATTTCTCTTTAATATCAGCCTCTTCATTGGGTGCATTTAGAAAAATAGTTTGATTTGTTTGGCCTATAGCATGAAGTTTAGCTTCCAAACCATTTACCTTCTTTAGTCAAGCTCTTGTTTTCATCCTGCAATTTAAGAGCTTTTAGTACAGATTCTTTATTTTCTAAACCAGGCTTAGAAAGTTTAGATTCAAAATCAAAAATCTTATTTTCAAAACAATCTTTTTCAATTTTAAAATCAGAAGCAGATTTGCGTAGAGAATCAATTAAATATTTGTTCCCAATAACTGATTTATTAAGCTCAAAGATCTTTTGATTTCTCCTAACAACTCTGTCTTTTTCCCTTTTCAGTTTAGATTGAAGGTCTTGAAGTTCGACCATCATGGCTTCCATTTTGGTCATGAAATCATTTTCAGTTAAGTGCATTACCTCATCAGCTGTCTCATCTTCAGAATCATCATGCTTATCTTCTTTACCCATTAAGCATAAATGAGCAGTCTCTTCTTGCTCTTCCTCGACGTCTGAATGATCTAACCAATATTCGTCTTCAGCCATTAATGCCTTGCCAGCTTCCTGTTGCTTGGCCAAGAGAATTTTGTTCTTATAGTATTCCGAATTCCGAACCTTCGGCATCTAACAATCTTTTGCGTAATATCCGACCTTGCCACAGTTGTAGCATTTGATCATATCATCAGCTTTCTTTTCAGTACTGGTGTAGTCATTCTCATACTTCTTCTTTTCTTCTGGCTTCTTCTCAACAAATCTAGTCTCTTAAAACCTTCTACCCTCAACTCTTTCTCTGTGTTCATGATTCTTTGATCCCATAGAAGAATACCTCTGTGAGTTTGACCCTGGTTTCTTGTAGAACTTTTTCTGGAAAGCTCGGGTCAGTAGAAGCATTGCCTGCTTGAGGTTCTCCCCATCATCACCATCGGATTCAGAATCAGACTCAGAACTAGAAATGACTATCTTCTTCTTTTTCTTCTTCTCTTTCATTTCTTTCTCCTTCTCTCGAGCTACAAGTGCAATGGGATCAGGCACTTTTCAGACTTCTTTTTCTCAGCTCTTTTCTCTTCCACCTCTTCTTCATTCTGTCTCAATGTCTCGTTGACCTCATGTAATGGAATCTCACTCAAATCTTTCATCTACTTCATTCGACGAGTGTGCTTTTTCCACTCGGGTTGCAATATGCTAAGGAACTTCACGTTGTTCTCAATAGGCTTCTTCGTAACCGTGTTCTTTGATAGCTCATTCAAAAGAAGAACAAATCATTCATACGTGTCCTCCAAGCTCTCATTATCCTTTGCTTTGAACTCTTCGTAGCTGTTTATATAGTTAGCTACCTTCAACTGGTTTCCTACTTTTGAACCCAACATCATTTTCTGTAGCTGACCCCACAGATTTGGCATTATCTTTATAACTGTCAATCTTGATATAAATCTTATTAGGTATACTCTGAAGCAAAAAAGATTTGGCTTGTCTATCAGCTTCTGACCGCTTTTTCTGAACTTCATCATCATCTGATCCAGTATTTGGAGCTGGAATTTCAGTAGTAGGAGTCTTGAAAGGGCCTTTTGTGATAGACAAATGAATATTTTCTTCATTTTCGTGTCGGTCCACAAAATCAAGGAAACGATCCTTCCACTGTTCGTATTCACCTCGGAATAGAACAGGAGGCTTGACACCAGCCCAATAGCAAGTCCTTCCCTTGAAGTCCTGATTCAAAATTATGCAATAAGAAACTTGAAACTGACCGTTAGTCCAATAGAAATCACAAGAATATCGAATAACACTGAAATGAACTAGACAAAGAAATTTCTGAAAAACACTAAGTCTAGAATTCGCAGGATACGCTTAAAAGTACAAAGAATTCGCAACATACACTAGAATCCCAAAGAATTCGTAGGAATCACTTAAAACACAAGAAATTCGCATGTTTGAAAGTAGAATTCGCAAACTAAAAGAAACAAACACAGAATTCGCAAGCATAAAGAAAAACCTTCAGAATTCGTAAGTAAGAACAAGTTAGAATTCGTAAGATAGAGATTTACGAATCCTTTACTTATAAAACTTTTCAAACTTTTCGTAAAACAACATGAATTCGTAGACTACAGTTCTGCGAATTCCAAAGAATTCGTAAAATAGTCTTCTGCGAATTCTCAGATGCGAATCCTTTCCTTAGTAAAATGTTCTCGAAAGACTACGAATCCTAAGCAATTCGTAACACAGAGTAATGTGAATCCTGAAATACGAATTATATACTTAAAACTTTTCAGGATAAACTCTATGCGAAATCTATGAAATTCGTAATGACACAAAAACGAATTCTCTCATTTTCGTAACACACTGTTCTGCGAATCCTGTACTTATGGTTTTCAGAAAATTCAACTTTGCAAAAACTGATGATATATTCTGCGAAAGTTCCAACAATCTACGAATCCTTCAATATTTTCTACGAAATCTGCTCAATCTGCGAGTTCTTTGAAAAACTTGCGAGTTCTTCAGATCTGTTTGCGAGTTCTTCAATCTGAGATGAAAAATTCGATCTGATCTGCTTGAAAAATTATCTAGACCTTGAATTACGACTCGAAACTTTGACAATTCATTCAACAACACTTATAGAATCTTATTTCTACCAACGAATTACAACAAAATTCACTTAATCATCGACATCGATTCTGAACACAGTGTTTAAACTCGTGAAAAACAAAAACCAACAAATTCTCAAATTAATGAAAAATTACAGTGCAATTCATGATTTTACTTATACAAACTCATTCTAAAACATGATTCGATCATCATTTGATCAATTACAACTCAAAAAATACACTAAAACCTCAAAATCGAATCTGTAAGTCGATGAAACAGTGTCGATCACAATTTTCTTGATTTGACTTCAATTAGATCTGCTCTGATACCAATTGTGTGTCCCTGATTCAAGTTTCTAATCACAATTAATCAAACAAAAAACAGGATTATCAAACTACCTGTTTCAATTCAATTCTCAAATTCAAATGATTACAATCTGTTTCTCTCTTTCTCTCTCTAGACGTCTCTTTCTCTCTCTAAAAACTCTCTCTCAGGATGCGTATAAAATCCTCTAGTCATATGTCTATTAAACACAAAAACAAGCTACTTATACCAAGCAATACAAATACAAAGGAACAAAACAAATACAATTGAAATTAACTTTGACTATTATTACACTTTGACTTTGACCTTTACTGAGAGTTGACTTTCTAGTTTTTGACTTCTTGTCTTCAGATATTATGATCTTGCATCCAACATATATTTATGCTCTAACAATCTTCATGAGCATATATATATCTGACATGTATTTCATTATGTACTTTAACTGAAGAGTTAAATCGTTTGAGCAACATTGTGCTTATAGGACAACATAGGTTTATTGTATGAGAACTTAATAGAACTTTTATGGATTCACGTTAACCAGTGTTTCCTACCCAAGAAGTTAATCCTTGAGTGATCGAGAAGCGAGAAGTCAAAATATCTGAGTGTGGGTATGTGTGATGAGGTAAAATAAAAAAAAGATTTGGTTAGACATGAGCTCAATGTTACAAAGAAAGAGGGTGAGAGATCAGAGTAAAAGAATATCAAACTTTGCACCAACTTTTTCTGAGTCGGGCGGCCACATTACTGTTGTTTCACAATTCTTCGTGAACATCATTGAAACAGGCAACTAGCCCATGCCAACTCTTGTTTTAAACCCAACCAGCTACTCATCTTTTTCTTAAAAAGAAGATGTTTCAATTTTTCTTGGGGATGCAGCACATAATCTATCTGGTCTTCATTCGGAAGATCTGGATATTGAAAAAGAAGGAAGTTTGCCCCACCTTCGTACTTCGATCATGCACAATTGAGTCCGTGTATTACTGTTGTTGTCTCAATGGTTTACACAATTTTGAGCCTATTATTAAAAGCAATCTTCATGTGCTTAATTTTTTTTTTCATACACAAGCACGTACACACAGAAAATTCGTTTTCCTGTCGGAACGTTCATAGTTTAACTTGTGTTATTCGATGATTGAATGGAAGACCTGGGGGAGTGAACATCAAAAAGCTCCTTTCCATGGTGTATTTGTTACACACGGTGGCTTTGTGTTACTGACATGCATCTTAACTGATTCATTTGTTGATTCAGGTGTTACACTCTAATTTGTCTGAATTTGAAAAGATTCGGATGAATACTATATGAATTGACGGATAATCAGAGGCTCGGTGATAAAGATCAATGGTCAGAAAAGATTAATGACATTTCTTGGTGAAGTTTTGATGATTTATGTGCTATACAACATCAAAAAGGGGGAGAAGATATCTTTAAGAAATGTTGGGAGAAGTTATTTTCAGGATGGATGAAGAAGAGTTTGTATCAGTTATGGGAGAAGTTAAAGAAATTGTTAGGACAACCTTGGGGGGAAAGGTTGGTTACGTCTAAAAATCGTTCTTAAAATATTTTTTAAGAAAATATATATAGCAATACACAAGATGATTTTTTTTTGTTAGAATTCAACACAACAAGCAAACAAACAAAATATAAAAGAGATAGGGAAAAGAGATTCAAACAAATTTAGAGAGGTTCACCCAAAACCGGGCTAATCCTCTTTGTTGAGTGAACTCAACGAGACGATCCACTATATTGTTCTTTTAAGGTAGAAACACACCGTATGAATACACAAGATTTGAATACTTGAAAAATGAACTCAAGTTCTAGCTATTATTCCACACCACAATATGGATGCTAGTTGGATCTATCTCACACACTTACTAGAGTGTGGAGAATACTTGTGTTTTATGCTTGGTATCATAAACTTTCTTTGGTCTTGAAAGCAAAAAAAATGAAGTATTAGAAAGTTGAGAGTTGAGAGTTGAGAGTTGAGAGTGAAGTGTTAAAAGAATTGAGAGTGTTTGAGAAAATGAGAGATCTTAACACTTTGCTATATTTTTACTTGTGAAGACATGAGATATTAATTGTTTTTTTTTAATTAATTGCTATATATATTAGAAAGTGTGTGTGTGTATATATATATATATATTAGAAAAATAAAAAAAAAATCTAAAAAAATGTTGGATGAATCCAACGGATTCATTTCAAATAAAAGTAATTTTAATTGTTTTTTTTTAATTTCACAAACCAAATAGATTTGAATTGCTTTGTTTTGTCAAATCAAAATATATTGTCTCAATAGGTACTCAATGCCTAGATAGCAATCAAGAGTGCAAGATTTACACTCCAAATAAAAAGTCTTTCAAGAGATTTTATAAAAAATATTTTATAAAATTCAAAAACTTGGATTTGTAAATACATAAAACAAAGAATATATAAATACTTGTATATTACAAGTATAAAAGTTTATAAAACACCAATTAAAACCAATTCAAATAATTTTGGTTTAAATCAAAAGGTTAAAAAGAATATTCTTACAAACTTATCATTTTATAAAAATATGATTTTCCAAAAAGCATTTTATAAAAAATCACTCTCAATTTTTATAAAAATAAGTTTTATAAAAATAATCGGTAAATCGATCGGAGTTGGAATACCAAGCATGAAACAATCGTATTCCCACATGTCGCTTGAATATTCCCGTTCCGTTGTGTCTTCTCAGATTTGATCATTAATTTGAGGTTGACACGATTCCGGAGACGACAAAGTGTATTTCCGTAAATTATATATATGCACATCAAGTAAAATGTTAGATAAACAATATAATACGGTTTGTTTGTAATCATCAAAATAATTATAGAGATGTAGTACACTTGCACCAACAGAAATGTTGGAATTTAAAGGAGAAATCATTTCAAGAAAGACGATTTGAAGAAAGTTTGCTGAAAGAATTTGTCAAAGAATGCAAGTTATGGGAAGAGTGTTCAGTTTTGAAAGAGAAAGTTCAAAGGTTTCAGAACATTTGTGGGAAATTACTGAAATTTTCTTTGAAGATTGATTTGCTGAAACAAACCGAGCTAAATCTGAAGATAATTTCTTTCTGAAGTCTGAAAAATATTGTATTAACTTGGGGGAGATTGTTCAAGATTATTGAAGATCATTATCACAGACTTTGGAGAGTTTACAGAAAGTTTGAAAACTGATTAGACAAAGAGGGAGATTGTGCTTTAATGTTGATCTTGCTGAAGATTATTCTAGTTAAAAGAAATTTGAACAAGGGGGAGATTGTATTGCAAATCTTTTGAAAAAGATGATCTTGAATCCAAAGGGTGAGATTGTTAGTGCAAATATATGTTGGATACAAGATCATGAAGACCGAAGACTAAAGGTCAAAGTCAAAGAGATCAAGTCAAACCCTCATGCTAAGTCAAAGTCATTTGTAATAAAGTCAAAGTCAATGTATTGTTAGTGTTTAGTGTTGTAAAGTAGCCTAGTATAAATTGATTTTTTTGTTCGTAGACTCATTAGGCTAGAAGTATTGAGCGTGGTTTAGAGAGAGAAATATTGAGAGAACTCTCTGTATTTGAATTGAGATTTGAAATTAAAATTTTTGTTCAATCTTGTTGTCATCTAGATCAATTGCACTTATTGTGGGACACACAGTTGTGTTGACCATATAAATAGGTTTTGTCTTTGTAATTAAAAGACACAGATCATACATGCGAGAGCACATAACACACACGCATAATCAGAGAGAATATATATACAGAGAGCTTAAGAGAGAATTGCAACAAATAGGTATATGAGTTGATGTAATCTGTGTGATATCAATAAAAGATCGATTCTTACAATCTAGTGTTTGATAATATGAGCTTGGATCTGTTGACTTTCATTTGGTATCAGAGCTAATTCGAAGAAATCAACAAATATGGAGAACTCGCACCCTGTTTTTCTGATCTTGATCGATTTTTGATTTCTGGAGTGTAATTGATTGTCAACTTGTGTGTTTGATGATCGGTTGATGTTCTAGATGCAATTTGTATAGATTTTGATCACCGTTGCACTGTAATTTTTACTCAATTTGAATTTTTTTCTGATTTTTTGAGAAGTCGAAGTCTACGTGTTGTATGATGATCAAATTGTGTATTTGAGTTGATTAGTGTGAAATTCATTGCTTGAAATCGACTATAGTATTGTACGTGAGAAAATTGGTGGATTTACATAAGCTAATTCGATGTCTTGATGGATTTTTGATCGAATTTGAAGTGTTTTTGTCGAACTAGGAAGAACTCGCATCAAGAACTCACAAGATCCAGATTTCTTGCATTATGATGTTTAATTCGCATCTCATTTGATCTGTTGAAATGTTCAAGTAAGAAATTCGCAGGACACAAGATACGAGAAGTGTAGAATTCGCATGTGCTTGTGTGCAAAAAAGATGGAATTCGCATAGCACTTCATACGAGAAGTATATGCTAGATCAATAATTGTATTCAAGATTAAAAGTTTAAAAGGTCTTGTTTGTAAAGTCAATGTAATTGTAAAACGTGTCAAAGTCAGCAAAAGTCAAAGTTTAGTTTAGTTGCTTTATAATATTAGAGGTATAAATAGGTTTGCTTTTGTAATATGTGGTAAGGACTTTGATAATGTCATATCCTTGAGAAAATACGTATGAGATATTCTAGAGAGAGAAACTGTTGAGAGAGAAAGTTAAGATCAATGAAATTCAAGAGTTGTGATTGAAATCTAGACCTGGCAAACGTGTCGTGTCGTGTCGGGTTCAAAGTTAAACGGGTTGAAAGTGTCTAACCCTAACCCAACCCGTTTAATAAACGGGTCAGAAAATCCCAACCCTAACCCGACCCGCCTAACCCGCCACGACCCGCCTAACCCGTTTAACCCGTTTAACATTTATAAAATTAAAATTAAAAATCGAAAATTCACAAAATAATAGAAATACAAAATTCAAATAAAAGCATTAAAATCAAAAATTTATAGTTCAAAATTATAATCAAATCTATAATACTAAAAATCCAAAGCATTAAAAGGAAAACTTATATATATTATATATACATATATATATATATAAAAACGGGTTATTCGGGTCATTTTCGAGTTGAAATTTTTGACTCTGACCTTACCCGTTTAATTTTCGTGTCGTGTCGTGTCAACCCGTTTACTTAAACGGGCTGAAATGTGTTGGGTCATCTAAGATTTAAAGATAACCTCTCCTTAGTCTTTATTGATGTTTGAACCTTGTATTTTGATTTGTGGTTCTTTGTAATAGCTTAGTTAGTTAAACAGTTTGGTGAGTCGAAGACAAACCGAAATCAACATGAAGGAAGTCTACAATGCGGATTGAGATAAACTTCAAAAGTGAAACTAAGCCCAATCTGCAGATTCCTTTTCGGCAGACCTTATCCTTGCCGAATTTCCATTCGGCATATCCTCCCTTTGTTGCCGAACCACCTGTGTTCGGCACATGCCTAATCTACCGAATTCCTCTTCGGTAGTTTTCCTCTTACAGATTGCTTCTTTATCTAGTAAGAAGCATACTTCCTCATTCCCAATGATCCTCTGACAATGGAAATGGAAACCTCTTTCTTCTTTGAGAAGATTTACATTTAGTCTTAATTTAATTAGATGTTTATTTTCTTTCTGATCTCAAAAAGATTGTCCCTTGAATATTTTATAATAGATATTGTACTTTCATAGCACAAAATTTACCTTTTGTGTTATGACATGTCACATCAAATATCTTATAATTTATTGACAATATCTCAACCACCCATGCCTTTACTTCTATATGTCCTTTGCACTCATTACATTGGATAATATATAAAGGATGAAGGTAGCACCTTGCTACTCACGCTTTTAGCTCAAGATTTCAAATTCAGAAGTTATCAAGCAGGTTGAAAGCTTTTCTTGTATTTTCTAAGATTAAGTCTTTGTGTTCTTAAATATCTTCTAAATGTTAGATTGTTTAGAGTAGTTCTTAACTATTATTTTTCCGCAACAGTCTTTATTTCTCTTTGTGTAATTTTTGATATTTCATATCAATAAAAGAATTAAAAGTAAGTAAATTTGAGTATTGTATTCAACCCCCCTTCTACAATACTTGTTGTGCCATTTTGGGACTAACAAAATGTATTACCCAAACCCGTTTATTTCGTGTCGAGTTCATGTCAGGTTACCGTGTCGTGTCAGTTTTTGCCAGGTCTATTGAAATCTGTGTTTGTTTTGGGTTTTACAATTGGTATCAGAACTTGGGAGAAAGAATTTGTGCACCAATTCAACATCAAATTCGTCCAGATCTGAAAATCTGGGAGTTTTCTTGAATTTTTTTTTGATATATGTTTTCTTGAATTTTTTTCCTGGATTGTTGATTTCATGTTGGTTTGATAAAAGTGTGTATGTTTTGATTTCGGTTTTAAGATTAGAATCAGTTTTGTTGATTGTATATCAAAGATTTAAACGATTTTTGAATCAATTTGATGATTTTCGAAAATGTCGTGTTGTTGAAAGTTTACTGTTAATTTTTTTTTAATATTGATTTTGAGATTTTGTATCGATTTGATCAAATTTGTTGTGGATTTGCGTGTAAAAAGTGATTTTAGACATGATTTGCTCAAAGATTTCAAGTTTTAAAGTCTAGATTTCACTTTTGAAAATTTTGGTTTGATGAGTGTTCTTGATGTGTTCTTGATGATGATGTTCAAATCTGATTTTTGATCCGAAAAGTTAATGAAATATTTCTAAAAGATGTTTTTCATTGTGTTTTGATCATTATTTTTACATCTTAACATTTGTTTTAGTGTTTGATTGTTTTGTAGAATCTCAAAGCATCTGGAAAATGAAGAACTCGTAATCTTCACATTGTCTGCAAGATCAATCCAAATTTGAAGAGATTTGATAGTTCAGAATTTGAAAAATTCATGCTTGTGTACAAAATTTTCAGCACGAAGATTAAAGTCAAAATTTATTGCATATATTTTTTAGAACTCAGCTGCAAGCATCAAGAACTCTTATACAACCTGGAAGAACTCGTATGATGCTTGCTGTTGAAGGATTTCGCATCTACCCATGAAGAATTCACACGAGTGTTCAAGAAATTCGTATGATGATCATAACAATTCACATGATATTGTTGATCAAGGAATTCGCAGTTGAGATTGTTTTAGAATTCGCAGGGAGCATGTTAAAGGAATTCGCAGGTTACTCTGTTCAAGCTTTTCGCAAGATGATTCATGAGAAAACTAAAGAATTCGCATGTAACGTGATTGAATATTTCGCATGATATTTGTTGAAGAATTCGCATACAACGTGATTGAGGATTTCGCATGAAGAACTCTTATAACCCACAGAATTCGCAGACTACAGTACAGAAGGAATTCGCATGAACATATTTCGTATAATTTCAACTTTTTGTATGGCAGATTTCGCATGACACAGTGAAAGATTATACGAATTCCTTACTTAGTTATTTTCCTCTCATCGATACGAATTCTGAAGATAGAAAATTTTCAGTAGAGTTCATGAAGTGGGTCTACAATGGAGTTGTTTTAGATCGATTTTATTGCTCATAACTTGTTCCTCTGTTGATATAGAGTTCAGAATTCTTTTCAGAATCGATTTTGGTCCAGAAACGAGTGAGATGTCCTTGATTGAAGATTCGCCGGAAATTCGTCGGAGTCTCGCCGGAAAAACGGGAATCGACGGAATTCCGTTTTAGCTATTGTTTTAAATGTTGTAACTCCTTAGTTGTGTTCCTTACTCGATTTACATACTTTTTCAGGTGTCTACAAGCTTCAACGGACCAAAAGAAAGTCCCAGGAAAACATAACTCACCGGAGTTTCTTCACATCGATATACTGATCTCATTTCATTGCATGTTCGAGAATTTTTTGTTGGGTTCGATTAAGGAGTGAGCAAAGATCACAAAGCAACAAGTTTTACGCATTTCGGTTGAGAATTGAAAGAGATATTGAAGCTTAAAGTGTACAGATCAATTGGAGATGATGATGAACAGTGTTTTAACTGTTCTCCGTTAGTTCTGTTAAATTTGTAACAAACTTGGTCCCTGCCGTTAAATCTATTAATTTTGTTACAATTTCAGTCCATTTTCCGTTAAGTGTTGTTAAGTCAATTAGATTGTTTGTAGAATTGTCAGTTTTGGTCCCTTGTTGTTAGTATTGTTAGATTTTGTTTATTTTTCTTTCATTTTTGGTCCTAATTCTGTTAACTTTGTTAGATTCGTTAAGTGGTTTAGAAGTTGGCAGATTTGGTCCCTCAAGTATTATCTTTCAAGATTTGTCACTTTTAGCCCCTGTAGTTTTATCTTTTAGGTTTTTACAATATCAGTCCCTTTAGTTTTTAGTTTGTTCTTTTGTCATTTTGAGTCCCTCTAGTTTCTAAGTTTCATGTTTTTACATTTTTAGTCCATAGTCTTTATATTTTTGTGTTTTTGCCGTTTTAATTCTCGTTTTTTGTCGTGTCTTAGTATTTTTCACTTTTATTCCTCATTTTTCGTATTAGTTTAGTATTTTGTCGGTTTTAGTCCCTATTTTCGTATTTTCTTTATATTTTAGTCGTTTTTGCTTGTTTTTAGTTTTTTTTTGTTAATTTTTCATGTGTGTCGTGTTTAGTCTCTGTTTTTCTTTTTCTTTTCATTTTTAGTCCGTTTTATGTCATTTTTGGTTGTTTTAACTATTTCTGAGCTTAACTGATATATCTTTCATAATTTTGTAGGTTTGAAGACCTCAAGTTCAAAATATTTTCGCGCTGATTTTTCGGAATTAATTTTTGGAAAACAAATTTAATTTGTTTCTCAGATTTTAATTTTCTGATTTTTTTTCTGATTTTAATTGTTGTATTAAGTTTTTCAAGAGTGTGCACAATATTCAACTTCTAATCGAAGTTTTCTTTTGACGATCATCTATTTTTACAGATTTCAAAATGCCATATATTGAAGAGAGAGGAAATACTGTGCTAACGAAAAGAGATTGTGCCAGAAATTCCTGATATGGAAGCTGAAATCAAGGATTTGAAGATTCATAATGCATCTCTTCATGAACAAATTAATAATTTGAAAGATAATAAAGATTTTGTTTGTTTAGAATGCATATCTAACTAAAAGATTAATTTTGCAGGAATGATTGAATCTAAAGAGAAAGAGATCTTAAGTCTTCAAGAAAAGCTGAAAAGATCTGAAAGTCTTAATTCAAGCTCTACTTGGTCTAAAAATGAACAAATGCAAAGAGAGCTTGATGATCTCATAAGAAAAGCTAACATTGCTAGTGAGACATATGATGCACTTAGAAAGTCAAATTCTTTACTCTATACTGAAAGAGATAAGTTGGAAGATAGAGTGTTCAGTTTGGAAGTTGAAATAAACATGCTAAAAGAAAAAGCGATTAAAGAAAAGAAAATTTCAACCGATCAAGATGAAGTGAAGAAGACTGAGAAGAAGAGAAAAGAAATTGAGAGAAATAATGTTGAGCTGAAGAAGAAAATATATGAATTAGAAGATCAAGTGAAAAAAGAAAAGAAAGATAAAGTTGATTTTGAAAAAGAAAGAAAGGATTTTTGCCAAGAAGTTTTCTGAATTCTCCAGAAAAGCTTTTGAAGAGAAGAAATCCATGGAGCTAAAGTGCATAAAACTTTCTCAACAAGTTTCAGACTTCGAGAAAGTAATCATCATGGAGAGAGATAAGTTTGAAAAGGAGAAGAAGAAAATTGAACAGAAGACTGTTGGTGTATTCAAGGAGATATCTGAACAGAGAAACAATGTTGAAAAAGATTTTGAAGAAGAAAGGAAAGTATTTGAGACTGAGATTGCAAAGCTTAACAAGAAACTATCTGAGCTGTCAACAAACATTTAGAAGGAGAAGAATGCAAAATCTGAGTTGCATAAGAAGTTTGATATATTGTCAAAGGAAAGAAACTGTTTTCTACAAAGATAAAAGAACTTGAGGAGATCATGTTCAAGGTGAAGCTGACTGAGCACAAGACGCCTGAATCAATAGCTCAATCACCGAGAGATGATCTAGCTGCATCCGAATGCTCATTCAAATCAGCAGCAAGTTCAATTTTCACACATGTTTCTATTAATCCTTTATTTGATTCAGATGATAATCATACTTCTGAACATAACGATCAAATTTGTCCTTCTAATCTTTTCTATGTTCGAAATGTTGATGGTTCAGGTAAATCTAAAAAGACAAATAACAAAGAAAAGTGGATTTGGAGAGTGAAATGTTCCTCGAAGGAGAAGAAGGAAGAAAAATCATTTGTGCATACACCGATTGAAAAGAACAATGTTCCGAACGGTAAAACTTTTGGCAAACCTGAGTTGGTTTACACTATCAATCAACTGATCAGGTTAGCTCAAAAGAAAATTAATTGTTCTTACTGCGGTTCAAATGATTTTGTTAGTAAAACTTATGTGAATTACTGGTATGGTTCTTACTATATTTCTCCTACTAAAACTGCAACTAACAAACCAGGATACAAATACCAGTGGATACAAAAAGCTAAATCTGTGTTGCAGGTACCCAAGGTTTAAGGGGGAGAAAGAACCATGGCTCTTGGATAAAACAGTTCAAGACCCGTTCCTCAATGTTTCAGAACTGTGGTTTCTGATTACATCAGATCAGGACCCGTTCTTCATTGGTAAATTGAACATTACTATTCTCACCGGAGAATAAGTAATCATGGCTTCTGAATATTTTAGTTCAGAACATGTACTCAAAAGTTTTTCTTCTGATGGACGCTTAATTGATAACATCTTTTCTAGAAGTTTTTTGATTTGAGGGGGAGTTAATTGCTATATCTTTTAGGGGGAGGAGATATAAATGCTTTATACTTTCATTGTTATATTTTTCTAATAAATTGACTTTTTACAGATATTAAGGAGGAGAATATCTGAAGTTTTTGTCAAGCGTACTTAAACGATAATATTCATTTTAGGGGAGATTACAGGTATATTTTCTATATCTTAATCTTTATCACTTGCTGAAAGATGAACAACTTTCACTTGTGAAAATCATGTTTCGAATTGTTCAAACCACTTCGTGTTCTTAAATGTTTTCTGAATTTCGAAATGCGATTTTAAATGATTTTGGATACTTTATTGATTATCTAATCGTGTGATTCTAATGACAAATATTTGTGTATTTGTCATGTCTATATACTGTCAAGTATTCTTATACACAACGGTTCAATACATTTATTGACTTTGATATTACAATATCTCAAAAGTTTAATCTTTCGATGGTAATACTCCCGGTTGTATTCCTTGTTTTTTGAATCAAACGTCATTTCATCATTATATGTGCTTTCATTGCTAAAATCATTGTCAAATTCTTCATGATATTTTTGATATCCCAATTTAATAATCCTTGTTGTATTCCTTATAAACAACTTTCGTCTTTTATATCCCAATTTAATAATTCTTCATGATATTTTTGATCTGATTTAAATCATTGTCAGATTCTCAAAACATTTCTATTGTTTCATGGTTATTCATTCATACAAAGTTTTGAGAAATCTTACATGTTTAAAATGCTCATAAAAAATCATAGAGCATACATATACTGACAAATGATTTCTTGCACTTAAATGACAAGAAAATCATTGAGCAACGCATGCTTTTAGGAAAATACATGGGATTCAATGTGTGAGCTTAACAGAACTTCCATGGATTCATGATAACCAGTGTTTCCTACCCCGGAAGTAATCCTAAGAGTGATTGAGGGGAGAGGGGTCAAAAGATTGAGTGTTGGTGTGTGAAGAGGTAAAATGGAAATGAGAGATTGGTTAGAAGTGAGCTTTAATGTTTAAAAGAAAGAGGGTGAGAGATCAGAGTAAAAGAATATTAAACTCTACACCAAACTTCTTTCTGAGTCGGGCAACCGTATAATCTGTTGTTTCACATTTCTTCGTGAACGACATTGAAAAAGGCACCTAGCCCATGCCATCTGTTGCATACAACCCCACCCAGCTACTTATTCTTTTCTCAAAAAGAGAATGTTTCACATTTTCTGGGGATGCAACACATAATCTATTGGTTCTTCATTCGGAAGATACTGATATTGAAAAAGAAGGAAAGTTGCCCAACCTTCGACCCTTTTTCATGCACATTGAGTCTGTGTATAACCTTTGTTGTCTCAATGGTTTACATAATGTTGAGCCTAAACAACAATCATTGCGCTAATTCTTACATAACATAAGCACGAGCACACAGAAAATATGTTTTTCTGTCAGAACATTCATAGAAAATACCTTGTGTTTTTTGATGATTGGATGGAAGTCCTGGGGAGTGAACATCATTTCAAGCTCCTTACATTGTACATTCATTGTACACAGTAACTTTGTGTTACAGACAAGCATTTCTAACTGTTTCATATGTTGATTCAGGGTTACAACTCATAATTTGTCTGAATTTGTAAAGATTCGGATAAATACATTCATGAATTGACGGCTCATTCAGATCAGACAAAAGATTCTTTCCTATTACTCTTTGGGGGAGATTGATCATTTTTTTGTCAAAGGGAGAAATTGTTCATATTTCACCACATGGGGTAGATTGTTAATCATGAAGACTGTGCTTATCAGATGTTTTGGGAGAGATCTGAGCTAACATTGAAAAAGTTTTGATGATTTTGATTCTGAAAATTCATCAAAAAGAGGGAGAATTTCAGAATTTCAAAGTCAGATTTCAGAATTGGGGAGAAAGTTTCAAAGTTTCTGATTTCAAAGTTCAAAGTTCAAGTCAGATTTAAAGTTGATATTGTCAAGAAGGGGGAGAGTTTAAAAGAAGAATGTCAAAGTTTGAAGATTTGAATGGTTGAGAAGATTATATCAAAGTTTGTTGAAGAATATGTAATTTTGTTGAAAACAAAGGGGGAGATTGATGAAAGTGTTAAATTTGTAATCAACACTACTCAAAGTTGATTCAAAGAGAGAGATTCATTTCAAGTGCTGACAAAAGTTTTCGAGATTTAAAGCATAAAAAGACTGTTTGCTGAAGATTATCTCTGAAGGAAAGAAGACCTGAAGATAACTGTCAAAAAAAAATTAATCTTGAATCCAAAGGGGGAGATTGTTAGATCAAGAATTGTATTTAAGATTAAAAGGTTAAAAGGTCTTGTTTGTAAAGTCAATGTAATTGTAAAATGTGTCAAAGTCAACAAAAGTCAAAGTTTAGTTTAGTTTAGTTGCTTTATAATATTAGAGGTATAAATAGCTTTGCTTTTGTAATATGTGGTAAGGACTTTGATAATGTCATATCCTTGAGAAAATACGTATGAGATATTCTAGAGAGAGAAACTGTAGAGAGAGAAAGTTAAGATCAAATGAAATTCAAGAGTGGTGATTGAAATCTGTGTTCGTTTTGGGTTTTACAGTACACAACTCGCATCAGCCTACGTGCGAGTAGTTGAAGAATTCGCATCACATTTGATACGATAAGTTAGCTAAGGAAAGAATTCGCATCTGCTATCATACGAGAAGTTGGGAATTCGCATGAAACAGTATACGAAAAGATTGGATTCGCATCGAACTACATACGAATTCTGAGGGTTTTTACATAGAAAGTAAGAAAAATTTCAAAGTTAGGAATTCATATCGATACGAGAAGTTTGAGACTGATTTTTTGGTTAAGTATGGAATTCGCATGAAGGTATTGGGCGAGAATTTTGAAATTTGAAGATTTGTCCAAGTAAAGAACTCGCATCCCGAAGTGTGTGAATTTCAGGAACTTGCATCCCGTTGTATGCGAGTTGCTAGAACTCGCATATCGTTACGTGTGAATTTGTGAGTTGTACGAATTGTTGGATCTCTTGGTGCGCGAATTCTTTGGGGTCAGCGAATTTTGAAGGTTTTGCGAATTTGTTAGCTATAGTGGTGTGAGAATTTCTACCTTTGAAATTTTTGGAAGATTTTTCTGAAAATTGTTCTGTTTTGTTAACTGTTGATTATTCGAACTAACGATCACTCAGAGCTCTTATTCTACAGATTGTCAAGACGTCTAAAGAATTGCTCTCTATGGGGTCTCAGTCCAAACCACCTGTACTTTCTATCGGAGAATACCCTCTCAGTGGAAGCGCCGAATGACTCAATTCCTGAACCATAAGAACAGAGAATATATGAAGTCTATAGTTGAAGGTCCCGTCAATCCAGTGGTAACAGTTCCTGGACAGCCTGCTACTGATACTTCACCTGAAATTCCTGTCCGGTATGTGCCTAAGCCGTACCAATACTTCAGTGAACGGGAGAAGGAACTTGCAAAGATTGATGAAGAAGCTCTTATTTACCTGGCAATGGCCATCCCAGATGACATCTACAACCGTGTAGATAGTCGTGACTCAGTAAAAGCAATGTGGGATGAGCTGGAGAGGCAATTTCAGGGAACTGACAGATCTATTAAAGCTAAGCTTACTCATAGTATTAATGCTTATGAAGGCTTTCGGGCGAAGGAAGGTGAATCGTTGGTAGACACCTATACAAGGTTCAATGTAATTCTAAATGACTTGAGAAGGAACGGGATGAACAAGACTGTGTCAGAGATCAATTATAAGTTCATAAAGAACCTTAACCCAGAATGGAAGAGCTACGCCTCAGATGTCTAAAGACATGGATCTTGAAGATGTGAATGACATCTTTACCACTTTGTTATAGCATGAAGATGAGGTAAAGATGCTAAGTGATGAAAAGAAGATGGTGAAAGAGTCGTTAGCTCTGTTAGATGAAAAGAAAAAGGGTAAGTCAGGTTTTGCTTCTGTTCCGGTTCTAAATCTAAGTCAAAGCTTCCCAAAGCTTATCTGTCTGAGCTTCCAAACTCAAGTTCTGAGTTATCGGTAGAAGAAATTGAGGTGGATTCTGATGAAGATATTCAGAGGTTTGCTGGAAATTTGGCCTTCATCACAAAGCAGTTTAAGAAGAGTTTTGGTAAGAAGAAGTATTTTTCAAAGCCAAAGTTTGAAGGCTACAAAAAGGATAAATCTGAGAAGTATAAGACCCAATTTGGGAAGAAAGAAGAGAGAAAAGAAGAAAGGAAGGAAGAGAAGAAAGAAGAGAAAATTGATCCGCAAAGCGGAAGGTTCTTTAATTGTGGCAAGTTTGGCCATTTCTCAAAGGATTTGTAAGTTCAAGCGGGTAAAGAACTCAGAATACTACGCCAAGAAATCACTGCTGGCGAAGAAACGGAAAGAAGGGAAAGTGTTGATGGCTGAGAAAGAGAACTGGTTGTGTCAAAGTTCTGACGAAGAGAACTGGTTGTGTGTCAAAGTGATGATGCTGATATTGTTAATTCTTTACTTGCTCAAATTAAAAAGTAAGTTAAGCCTTGAATGACAATCAATGATGAATTTTTGCTATGAAAATGCAATATTGAAAGTTGTGATTGAGGACAAGGAAAAGGAAAAGGAAAAGGATAATTTGAAAAAGGAAAAAGTTGATTTGAAAACAAAGATCACGGAACTTGAAAAGAACTTAGTTAATTTGAATTATGAAAAGCGTGAATACAAGATCAAATTTGAAGTTTCTTTTCAAGAAAGAAACAAGGCTTATGGCAAGATTAAGCAACTGGAGGATATAAATTTGAAAAGAGGACAGACTGAACAAACTCTGAATCTTCTCACAAACAAACTCCAGGATGTTCGGTTTTATAATCCAAAACTAGGGTTAGGTTTGGCAAAAAATGATGTTTTAAAAAGAGCCCCTGAGAATTTGTATAAGTTTGATAAATTGGGTTCTACTGTAAAGAAGATTCCAGATATTCGAGATACGTTTGTAAAAGCTGAAACTCCTATATCTGAAACTCCATCAAAAGGTAAGGATGTGATGGAAGATGATCAATCAAGTTGCACTGATTCACAGCCTAGTTTTAAATCGGTGGGATTTAAATATAATGATTTAAATAAAAGTTACAAAAATAAAAAGTTGGAATTTGTAGAGTTTGAATATTTATTTTCCCCACCTTCTTCAAATGAATCAGTCAACGAGGATAAAATCATGCCTGAGACCAAATGTTAGTATGATGAGTATGAATCTGATACTGATGTTTGTGATCAGACTATCTTTTCTGAATCTATTGCTTATGAATCTCCAAATGGATCAAAGGTAGAAGAGTCTTCAAATGTCACAAATTCTGATAATCAATCTGAGTTTGTTGAGAACATGACTGAAGAAGTTTTTGAAGAGATGATGAATTCTTCAGACCATGTCCCAATTTTAAACAAGCTTGAGTCTGACTCTGTAGTTCATCAAACATATGATTTTGAAAAGCAAATCTTTAATCTACAAAAGGCTCTTGAAGAGGTTGAAGATGAAAATTGTGATCTTCGGAACTTGATAAATCTTTGGAAGAAAATAAAGAGTTTTGTAAACAAATTAGTGATTTGAAAAATGATTTGTTTAAGAAAAATTTATCTACACAAAATGAGTTTGATAATGTGAGTTCCAGATTCAAGCAAAACAACAACTAAGCACAAGATCTCGCAGAAACCACTTCACGCAGAAAATGAACTCGCAGATCACTGTGAAAAAGATCCAAGAACTCGCAGAGAAGCTTGTGCGCGTTCTTACTTCTCGGAAACGATACCTTACGAGTTATGTCCTTAGAAAATATTCGAGATCAAAAAGGTCACTTTGCGCGTTCTTCACAAGAACTCGCAGAGAACATAAAATCACATAAATCTTTCAGCCTGCGTGTTCTTCAGCCTTCACGTGTTCTTCAGTTTGCGCGAAAAATGGATCTTGCGTGTTCTTCAAAAAGACACAAGTAAATCGATCAAAAACTTCAAAACCTGCAATCAAGGCTTGAAATTCTATAGGGTTGATCGCAATGTCAAATGGAACACTTTTCTAATACATGATTTTATCTAAAAACAACAAAATTACAGTGAATCGATCCAATACAGTGTTCGAAAAGGTTTAAAACCGAAAACCACAAAAATCCAAAATTGGATGTGATTAAGTGCCAATTAGATGATGTTATCAAAACAAGAATGAATCAGTAACACAAATCGATCACTTAGGTGCCATTTTCTTGCATTAAAATCAAATTTTCACGAAAAATTTGAATCAAACAGTGATTTTCTAGAAACCATTCTGCGTGTTCTTCAAAGATTGAATGAAAGAGTGAAAATCGATCAAAACAAAGTGTGTTTAATCCATAATCTGAATAAAATGGTTTGCTCTGATACTAAATGTGAGTTCCAGATTCAAGCAAAACAACAATTAAGCACAAGATTAAATATGAACTAGAGAGAGAATGTAGAGAGAGAGTTTGTCATATATCTCACAAAAGTCTAGTGGTTACAAGCTCTTACAAGCTCTTACACGCTTAACAAAGGAACAAACCTTTATATAGGGTCAAACAAGCCTTGACCTCTATACAAGGAACAATAGAAAAGTCAACATAATTAATGAAACTATTTGATCTAAACAAAGAATTAACAGGTGACAAAAAGTGGAATGTTAGATTAAACCCACTTTGACAACCTGCATCAAGGAATTATTGCAAAACAGGTGCATCAAGGAATTTTTGCATGATTATGTTAAACAACCTGCTGGTACTTATTGCATTAATTATGTTTCGGTTGCAGGCCAGATATATGTTGGAATCGCAAATTCTGAGATTAAAGGATACATCAAAGGATATGGTATGCTGAAAAATAGTTCTGTGACCATTCAAAAGGTACTCTATGTGGAAGGGCTAGATCACAACTTGTTCAGTACAAGTCAGTTTTGTGACAGCCACCACCAAGTTAGGTTTACCATGACACACTGTCACATTGAAGATTCGGACGGTTTTGAGGTATTCAAAGGAGAAAGATATGGAAATATGTATGCGGTTAACTTTCCAACACTTTCTACAACTAGATCAGTTTGTTTGATTGCTAAAGCTTCAAAGGAAGAAAGTTGGATTTGGCATCGCCGTCTTTCTCACCAGAACTTTAAGGCTATAAATACATTGGCGAGTAAAGGTATGGTCAAAGGTCTACAAGAGTTACGATTCGAGAAGGCTATAATCGCCGCTTGAGATGATTCACATAGACCTTTGTGGCCCGATGCATACTCAATCAAATAATGGTAAAAAGTATATCTTGGTTATGATTGATGAGTATTCCAGATATATATGGTTGGAGTTTCTAAGAGTCAAATCAGATGCGCCAGAATTGATAATTGCCTTCATCAAGAAAGGGCAAGTTCTGTTGCAATTGCCAATTAAGATGTTGCGACATAATGGAGTTGTTGAACGCAAGAACAGAACTTTAGTTGAAGCTGCAAGGATTATGTTGGCATAGTCTGGTCTTCCATTATATCTATGGGCTGAAGCTGTTGCCACCGCATGTTTCACTCAGAATCGGACGATAATCAATAAGAGATTAAATAAGACAACCTATGAGATCATAAATAAAATAAAACCTAATGTTAAATTCTTTCGTGTTTTTGGTTGCAGGTGATTTATGTTAAATGACCGTGACAACCTTGGCAAATTTGATAACAATGCAGACGAAGGCTATTTTCTCGGATATTCCTTGACGTCAAAGACCTATCGTATCTACAGTCGCCGAACCAAGACTATCATGGAAAGCATTAACGTGTCATTTGATGAACATTTGACATTGACTTCTGAACAACTCAGTTTAGGACTCAAACTGAAAGGAAAGGCTTCTATTCATGACAGAATAGAACCCGTATCTACAGAGAATAAGTCTTCTAACTCATCAATTTCTACACCCGAGTTAGATATTTTATTTTTTGATGCATTCATGGACATATGTGCAGATTTTGATAAATCAAGCGTGTCCGCATCAACATCAGAGGTCCCTACAGTAACTGAGAATATTTTTGGACCATCTAAACCCGTCACAACAACAATTTCATCAGGTATGACTATGGTCAAGAAGTCCCGAGTACTAATCAAGGTTTTGTTTCTGCAGATACCAACTATGGTCAAGAAGTCCCGAGTACTTCTTCAGTTGCACCATAACTACAACAGTCATAATCACTAGTGAATGATGTTGTTCCTGCAATAATGGATGAGTACAATGAGCAAAACATGAGAGTTAATGTTCAACCACTACTTAGTACCACAAGATGGACTAGAGATCACCCCCTACACAATATAATTTGTGATGAGAACCCATCCAACGACCCGGATGATGAAGATCCATTGAGATGGAAGATTGGACCAATCACAAGGTCAAAAACTAAGATGTTCAATGATGCTCTTAACGGTTTGATAAAATCCTGTCGGGAAGAATCACTCATCAATTCATCAAGTAGCCAAGGAAACCTTCGACTTTTGATCCGAATTGAAGGCCAAGATTAGCCCAAGGCTTGGTAGCCCAAGTTGTGATTATTTCATCTAAATATCACCCAAGTCCAAGAAAATTCGGCCAAGTCTATACATGGCCCATGTTTTAGTCATAAATCACTCATTTCGAGTCCAAATGGACTCAAATCAAAGCCCACTTAAAGAGTACTCCTTTTCCTAAATTTTAATAAGGATCCAAGCCCAAAATAAAGGTGGAATCCACATCCAAGAATCTGTCCAATAAAAGGGTCCAAGTTCAAATAACTTATTTCATTGAATTGGAAGGCATTTTGAAGGTATCTATCTTTATGAGGTTATTTATTCACAAGATATTAGAAGGTTGCTTCAATTAAAGTCTAGAATTTAATTGAGTCTTTTGATTTATCTTTTTGTATCCTATAAATAGGTTGCTTTGTAATCTTTTTGAAGACACCTTTGATTTGAATGATAATTGTGAGTTTAAACTCTTTTTGTTCTTTGTGAACTTTAGAACTTATCAAGTATTCTTGCTTGTGGCGTTCAATAGTTATCAATCAACTTGGTGGGTTGATTGTGGCGTTTCTCTTATACCAAGGTTCTTGTCTCTTTATAGACAACGGGTCGCGGTTTCACCAATACTATCCCGAGCAACCAATAATCACGTATTGGTAGCGGGTCTTGTCACAAGTTGACACGGTTCCTACTAGTGACTATTGAATTCTCCACTTCAATCTTTTGTTTCTTCAATTTCGTTGGTATATAGCTTCTAGCAAAAAGAAAAAGAAAAAACAAGAGGCCGAACAAAAAAAAAAGAAAAAAAACTATTTGGGCAAAAAAAAAGTCATAAAAAAAGAAACAATAGAAAGAAAAAGAACACGAAAAAAAAAGTCGAGTTTCATATCTTCTTCTTACATTGTGATTATTTGACAATATCATAGTCAAGTTGTTTGGTAAGTTTGAATCCCTCAAGGCCACAAGCTAAACTTGATAATTGCTTCTTTTGTTCTTTTAGAACTTAAAGAGATTTAAAAGAGTGGTAAAAGGCTGTGTGGTGAGATTAATCGAGGGTAAAAGCCATTTGTGAGATACACGAGGGTTGAGTGAATCATTTCTTGAGAGAAACACGTGAGGGAGTGTTGAGAGGAACTAACCTTTATTTTTGCAGAATTTTAAGATGGGGGATGATCAACCCCTTCCGAATCTTCAAATTCAAGCCATAATGGATGAGATGCGGCGGATGATGACCAATGAATTCAACCAAGTTCATGAAAGAATGGATCGAATAGAGGCAAACGCAGAAGACCACCATCTCGTGAAGGTTCCGTTGTGAATGAGGAAGAAAGAAGCGACGAATGTGATAGGGAATCTGAAAGGAGATCGGCTAGGAGAAGGCGGCGTATAGACAATAATTTGAGTTCCATAAAGATGAAAGTCCCTTCATTTCAAGGAAGGTCAGATCCGGAAGCATACCTCGATTGGGAGAAGAAAATGGAGTTCATCTTTGATTGTCATGAATACTCCAACCGAAAGAAGGTAAAACTTGTTGTCATTGAGTTTTCTGATTATGCACTAACATGGTGGGATCAACTTTTGATTAGCAAGCGAAGAAATGGAGAAAGGCCTATCGAGAGTTGGGAGGAAATGAAGTTGGTCATGAGGAGACGTTTTGTGCCTAGTCACTACTTTCGTGACCTTCACAACAAGCTCCAAAATCTCAAGCAAGGGAACAAGTGTGTGGAAGATTATTTTAAAGAGATGGAGGTTATTTTGATCGGGGCAAACATTGAGGAGGATCGGGAAGCTACAATGGCCAGGTTCTTACATGGTTTAAATTTTGAAATACGTGATCGTGTTGAAATGTATCATTATGTTGAAATTGAGGATGATGGAGGACCATCCAACCACATAAAAGATCCCTTGGCGATTGAAGATGGCCCGGTTACAAGATCAAGATCGAAATTGATCAAGGAAGCTTTGATGAGCTTAGTTGCGGAGATTCAAGTAAAGTCCATTGAAGATGTGCATGTAACGCAGGATATTATGCTTATAGAAGCTTTGGATCAATGATGGAGCTTAAAAAGCATTTGTTTTGAAGATTGCAAGCTTTTGGGCCATTTCAAAGAATTAACCCGTGAGCATTATTTTGGCAGCCCAAAATTGATATATTTTCTTTTGTTTATGTTGAATTTGAGCCCAATAAACTAGTGTATTAGGCCCAATCCGTTTTTTAGGCCTATGTTTAAAGTCTAGGTATTTAGAAGTCTTTGAATAGTTATTTAGAGTATGTCTAGATTCATGAATTAAAGGTATGCCTTTAATTCTTGATTGAAATTGAAGTCTTAGACTTTATAGAGAGTCTTTTGGGGTGTCTTTTGAACCCTATAAATAGGAGCCATTTGTAATCATTTGAGATCATCATCCAAGTAATATAAACACTTTCTTTTGAGTTGATCTCATTTTGTGAGCTGTGATTCCTTGCGAGAGCGTTCATAGTTCAAGAACTTATCAAGATTGTGAGCACGATCTTGTGGCGTTTCGGATTCCTTTGGTTCTTAGTTATATAACTAACGGGTCAAGGATTTGCTCTAGGTTAGTTGAAGATTCCTATACCTGGGATATTCGCTTCCTAAACTATCTCATACGAAGGTTCCAAGTTTCTTAACTTGCGGGTCGACGTTTTCGCATCATTTGGTATCAGAGCTAAGGTTCGGATTCTTCTAATCAATCTTTCTTATATATTTCCTTATATCTTTATCTTGTTTTCCTACTTCTACTTCTTCACCGTCTTCTTCCTAAATCTATTCCTTCATCGTCTATTCTCTCAAAAAAAAAAAAACAAAAAAAAACAAAAGTGCCAAAAAGAAAAAAAGAAAAAAAAAAGAAGGAAAACGTGAAAAAAAAAATTACAATATTTGTTTCAAACAAAGAAAAAAAGAGTTGTATTCTTGGCTATTCTCATCTCAATATTGATCGCGTAATCACCCGAAATTCCAATTTCTAAGGTCTGTTTTTCTGGAGACATTCATTCTATTTCTTGCAAAGGCCAAGACTCGTTTGTTGAATTAAGTTCTTATAGGATTGCTTGAACGCCGAGATTTGTGTTCAAATTTGATTTGTTCTTTTACCAATTGAGCTCTACAAGGGATTAAGAGGTAAAAGGCATTGAGTGTGTAAGAACAATTGAGGGGAGGTAAAAGCCATATTGAGTGCAAACACGAGGGATTTGTGAGGAGAATAATTTGTTTTATACTAATAATTAAGTATGTCGAAAAAAGATCCTAATTCACAGGGAAATCCATCCAACGATGAAAGGGAGAATGATTTTACTGTTCGAGCCATGCAACAACAGTTTCAACGACTTGGAGTTGTATTAGAAGGTGTGATGGAAAGATTGGATAGAATTGAAAGAAGGACGGAAGAAGAACCTCCTACGCCGCGTTCTTATCGAGAAGAGGAGTACGAAGGGGAGGAAGAGTATGAAGATGGACCACGACATCCAAGAAGAAGACATGGTAATAGAAGACGAAATCCAAGGGCTGATGGAGGATTTAGCAACATCAAAATGAAGATTCCACAATTTCAAGGGAAGAGTGATCCGGAAGCTTATTTGGAATGGGAAAAAAAGGTGGATCTCATATTTGACTGCAACAACTATTCTGAAGATAAAAAGGTAAAACTAGCTGCCATTGAATTCACGGAATATGCAATTGTATGGTGGGATCAAATGGTAACAAACCGAAGGAGATATGGTGAGAGGCCTATTTCTACTTGGGATGAAATGAAAGCGGTTATGCGGAAGAGGTTTGTTCCTTCTCACTATTTTAGAGATTTGTATTGCAAATTACAATCTTTGAATCAGGGAACCAAATCTGTTGAGGACTATTACAAGGAGATGGAGATTGCTATGATTCGAGCAAATGTTGAAGAAGATAGGGAGGCAACCATGGCAAGGTTTTTGAGTGGCCTAAATCGTGACATTGCCAATGTGGTGGAACTTCAATACTGTGTGGAGCTTGAAGACATGGTGCATACGGCCATGAAAGTTGAGAGGCAACTAAAGAAGAGAAATACCTATTCAAGGGGCCAAACATCTAGTTTCCAGCCCCAAAATAAACATAAGGGAGAGGCATTCAAGGGTACCAATTCATCCACTTCAAAATCCCAAAATGAAGGCAACAAAGTGGACAAGGGTAAAGGTATTGGTTCTACCCATTCTAAATCTCGTGAAATTAAGTGTTTTCGTTGTTTAGGTATGGGACATATTGCATCACAATGTCCAAACAAAAGAGTCATGATTCTTCATGAAAGTGGTGAAGTGGAGTCTGAAAGTGAAAAAGATGATTCCAAGGATGAGGAAGAGGACTTGGAGAAAACCGAGGCAGAAAATGGTGAACTATTGGTGGTGAAAAAAGCTTTGAACTTGCAAGTGAAGGTGGATGACACGCAACACCGGGAAAACATATTTCATACACGATGTTTGGTGCAAGGCAAGGTATGTACTTTAATCATTGACGGTGGGAGTTGTGCAAATGTTGTAAGTACCGAAGTTGTTGAGAAGTTAAATTTGCACACTCTAAAACATCCACTACCATACAAACTTCAATGGCTAAATGAATGTGGGGAAGTGAAAGTGACCAAACAGGTATTGATCTCCTTTTCCATTCGTCAATACAAAGATGAAGTAATGTGTGATGTTGTTCCAATGCATGTCAGTCACATACTTTTGGGGAGGCCGTGGCAATTTGACCGAAGAGTTATCTATGATGGCTTTCATAATCAATACACTTTCAAACATCATGACAAGAAAGTTGTTCTTGTGTCGTTATCTCCACAACAAGTTCATGAGGATCAAATTAAAATGATCACCGCAAGGCGAGCGAGAGAGGCTGAAAAGAAAAATAATGAGTGTGGTGGATCGAGGGAAAAACAGAGTGATGAAAACAATTTGAAAGACAAGAAAAGAGAGAAAACCAAGTCGAATTTTTTTGCAAAATCGAGTGAAGTCAAGAGGGTGATAGTTGAAAACAAGAGGGTGATGGTTTTGGTTTTCAAGGAGGCTTGTGTGAGTACTAGTGAGCTAACCCAAAATCTTCCGAGTTTTGTTGTGAATATTTTGCAGGAATATGATGATGTCTTTCCGAAGGAAGAACCAAGTGGATTGCCACCTCTTGATTGGCATAAGTAGAGGTTCTCTCATAAACTCTTCTTGATGAGCAGGACTACCATGCTTCTTCTGATATGGTAGCTCCTCTTCAACATTGGCATCAGAATCTAGATTAACAGTAAGATCAGCATCATCAGGTTGTTGACTTTCATGGGCTTTAGGAAATTCAAACTCGCTGAATGATGGCACAATTGGAACAGTACTGGGTTCAAGCAATTGAACATCAACAGGACTTAGATGTAGTTCCTCAGGAGTACTTTGAGAAAACATTGTATTCAAAGCTTCTGTGTCTCTGTACTCAAAAATATTATCCAGTACACTTTCACCATAAGCTGGAACTTCCTCAATTCTTCTTACAATCTCAGATACCTCCACTACTTCATCATCAGAGGCAATTTCAACAAAGTCAACTTTCTACTCCTCCTCCTTGATTTTCCAAAAAAGCTCATACTTGACATTCACTTCAGCAAAAGTATCATCTTCAAGAGCAATGATATCAGGATTAGGTAAACTAGTTGTCTCCAAAATCTCCTGCCTTGTTGCAATCTTAGGATTTTCAACCCTTGATTCAACACTTTCTCCAACATACAACACAAACTCCAATTGATCATTTTGCTCAGAACCTTGATCAGCTCCCCTTCCCACACTTTCAACATTTTCAGCTCTTTCTTCCACCAACACTATTTCACCAGAACCACCACCAGTTGCTTGTTTCTCACTTATCTCCCCCTCATGATCATTATATGGATCATGATCATGCTCCTTAGTAGAAACAACTGCCTGGGCTTTACAAGAAGTTTGAACTACCTGTTTAAGATCAGATATAGAAAACAAAATGTCAGATTTAAAAGAATTGAACTCTGAGGCACAAACCAAATCTGTTGGCTTCACAGATTGTGGCGGTTGATTATCATGGTGGGATTGCAGAAGGGTTCTCTGCATCTTGCTGATTATCCGGAGCTTGGGATAGAAGTTTTGCAAACAACAAAGACATAAGCTCATCAATGGATAGGTCAGCAGGTTGAGTGTTTGGAATTTGCTGGCTTTGTTGGGTAGGCTCAGGTTGAGATATTGGGTCTTTCCCTTTCAATAAACGTTTTACAGCTCCTATCTCCTCCTCTATCTTTTCAAACATCTGAGATTCAACAAACTTTAAGGCGCCGTCGAAGATTTCCTTAGACACGAAGTCTGGGTGAGTAACTCCTGTATCACTTAGATTAACTGTTTGCATGTCAGCTGTAGAAACAACTGCATGGCCTGTGTTCATTGTTGGCATAGATGTGGCAATGACAGGACTTCCATCCTGACCTCGTAGTCCGGATTGCGGATCTACTCGGGTTGTTCTGATCGGGTCACTTAGACCACTGATGGTAGCCGATTCAATGAGTGTCCTAGAAAAAAAAAATTGCCAATTCAAATGGAACTAGACTCAATTGTGCAGGAAGTGAAGTCAAGAATTGGGGCTGTTGTTCTCCTGTTTCAATACCTTGATCCTCCAAATGAGAACCCGGTAGATTTTGTGTTATATCCCCGTGAGAAGTTGAAACTATTTCTTGTTGAGAAGAAATAGAGTTTTTTTTTGAAAGGAGAAACTCTAGGCAATTTTATAAGACAAAAACAAACAAAACAAAACAAGAGTAGCGCTACAGCCAAGCCCAGAAAGCTAAAAACTCACACATCAGCCAATACCACGCAACAATCAACCAGAACAGACACAAGCTAACCGACACAAAAAGCGAGCAAAAGAAGATACAAAAACAGAACACCACAACACAATCAGCCAAATCCCCGAAGATCTTCAGAAAAAACAGCGCTAGTCATCACCGATAAGATGCCTGGACTTCAACTTCAACTTCCAACTGAGCCGCATGCGAACCACGTCACGAATTTGAACCACAAGCTGATCAGTCGTACATCTAGCAGACCGGAAAAGGCGATCATTTCTCTCACGCCAAATAAAAAACACGGCATCCGCAATGAATAAATTACGTTTAAGGAACTTAGGCGTTGTCGATAAATCAGAAAGTCTTCCGACAATTTGGTCCCAAGAGTTCGGCTAAGTCTCTGTGTCCCAAAGCTTTAATCGCACTCCAAACCTGCTAAGAGTAAGAGCATTCGAAAAATAAGTGGTTATGAGAATCCATGCAAGATTCACACAACGAACACCGAAGTTCCGCATTGGCGCTATCCCAAGACACCATGCGGTCTTGTGTAGTGAGCCGGCCATGACATGCCATCCATAAGCAAAAGGCATGCTTGGGAATAGACCCCTTGAACCACACCGAATTGGCCCAAGGAGTAGTTGGAAGAATGCCCACGAACACTTCATACGCCACCTTAACAGAAAAATCCACCATATTCCCATGCACATCTAACCACCTCCAATTATCCTCTTGAGATTGGTCAAGAACAGGCAAAGGAGAGTTTTGAAGAGGATTATACCGATTTATCCACTCATTCGGCCAACCATTGGGGAAGCGATCAACCACATCAACAAGAGTGTCATGCTGAGAGAACCCATTATCACTCAGAAACCGGTTGGAGATAATCGAAGAAAGCGTGCCAATCGGCCCCCACCAATCCTCCCAAGCTCTCGTACGGGCACCGTTACCAACTATTATCTTCATATGAGCTCTAACAAAAGGACGCATATCCAGAATCTTACGAATCATCCAAGACCACCTGGAACTCTTTCGGACTAACCAAAAGTGATCATCACGCAGACAATACAAGTAAACCCACCTTACCCATAACGAGGATCGTCGAGTGAGAATGTCCCACGAGTGTTTAGCAAGCATTGCCCGATTCCAAACCGTAAGCCGCCGAATACCAAAACCACCATTAGCAATCGGCCTACAAATTAAATCCCAAGCAACCTTGCATTTACCTTTAGAAGACTCACCTTGTGCCCAAAGAAACTTTCTGAATAACGCCTCCAATTTATGAATAACCCCCGACGGAATCAAGAAGGTAGATTGAATAAGTAGGCTACTTATGTCTTGAATATCCGAACTCAACACATGCGATGGAGTATTAGATGTGGTTTCCCTTTTGGAAATGTAGGTTTGGGTAATCACACGCTCACCATGTTCTTTTCCTTCAATTTCACTCATTCTCTCCAAGTTTTCAACTAATTCTCCCTCGTTCCTCCTTATCTCTCCAACAACTGCAGTAAGAACATTATCAACATGAGTCTGATCATCCACTTCCATGGCTTCAGTACCATAGAATGGTGCAAATAAATCAGCTTGATCATTAGAATTAACATCAACATGAGTATCAGAATGAATAGTAGCATCATCAGCACCACCATCATCATCATTATCATTATCATCATCTGATCCACCATTTCCAGCTTCCTCAGTATCTATTTCCTCATCATCTTTAGAGCTTGATGCAGAAGGAACTTCACTTGTTTCAGATTCATTGACTGCTTGTTCTGCAAGATCTAGTTCATTGTCAGATCCATGACCTTCATCGGCAGGAGGTGTCACTGAACGTCGGATATTTTCCCGTGACCCTGATGCCTCTAGTTGTGGTCTCTGACCCCCTTTCAGAGTCCCTCTCAGTATTTTTTCTCTTCTCTCCCCGTTTCTGTACCCCCGTGGTATTAGAAACCCTTACTGACTCCGCTCTCCTAGGGATTGAGCCTTGGGTAGGGATAACCGGTTCTGGTTGTCCCATTGACATTCTATATTCTACTATGCTATCACACTCTGGATCTGCATAATCTAACAAACTTTCAGGCACAAGCGTGGTATATGTAAAAGTCCTCTTCTGCTTCATGAGGTATCTCATCTCACTGAATGGAGCATGAGGACGATTGCCCCTTTTTGGTATCTGTGAGTTGCTTCGCAGCATACTTCTAACAATAAGAGTCTTGAATCTTTGGTACGGTTTGTAGTTTGGTGCCTTTGAAGTTTTCTTTGAAACCACCTTTTCAAAGAGCTCAGTCTAGAAGATACTGGCATAGTCAATGTGCAAGTCATGAACAATGGAGTAGAATAACTTGAGGATATGAATGTTGGCATTATCTGTTACGTAGATCTTTGCTGTCAGACATCTGTTGATGACAGAGAATAAGGTATAGTAGAACGGTGGCAAATTGTTCTTCTTAAAGTGACTGACTTCAGTCATCTGGCCAAGATACCCCATATCTCTGATTCCTTTGAACACTTCATTGTCTGATGGCAGCTCATCATAAGAAGTTCTTCCTTCTCTTTGTTTCAGAAGGTAGACTAAGGATGAATCTTAATCTTTGAAGACTAAGAACTGCAGTGAAATGATCTTATCTTGTTATCCCAGGTTTCAAGCAATCATATCAAAACACAATAACAATCAAAGATATAAGATGAGATTTAGAGAGAAATGGTCACAAGTCTTATCGTATTCATATGTCTCACAAAGCAATTACATGAATGACTAACACACTGAAAGCTTACAAGAACAAGACAAAACAAGGCTTTATATAGGGTCAAACATAGACTTGACCTCTACCCAATCATACATGAAAATTCAACATTACAAAGTAAACACACTTACAAATTGACTCAAAACTATGATCTAACAGTCTCCCCCTTTTTGAGCAATTTGAAAGTCTTCAACTTGTCCATTTCCTCATGCAAGTTCTCCTTATTCCCATATACCCTTCAAACCTTCTGATTGCTTGCTTGAATTTGATTCTGTCTTTTATAGCATCAATAACATTCTCAGTAAAGATCCTCTCCAATCTTGGCATATGATCATTCTCAGCTAATCTCTGCTTTTCACTCTCTTCATACTTGGTTTCCACCTTTTTAAGATCATCTTCTAAAGTACCATCAGAGTACTTTGGAATCTCAACAGCTTTCATAAATCTTTTCTCCTTTTTGTCTACATTCTCATACACAACTCCAAGTTTCGGTTCTCTTAGAACTATGTAGAGTGGAGTGTCTTCAAGCAAAGGATGAGTCATGTCAGGCTTAAGCAAGTTGATCCTCTTCTAATTTGTCTTTATGCCCAACTGGAAATCATAGAGATATGTTGAGTAGATATTCCTTTTGATAAATCTCTTGATAGTATCTAGAGCAAATACTATCTTAGGGTGCCTGATGGTTCTGTCTCTGAAATCATGGTACATGAATTCAATATCTCTGAAGTTTATATTGGCAAAATCAGCTTCATTGAAAGTATACATCTCCAAATTCTTTCTCCGAACAATAAACTCTGGATACCAAATCTTCTTGTAATGCTTCATAGTCACCCTGGTAACTTCCAGAATTTCAGACTTGCTTCTAACATCCTTGCATGTTCTCCTCATAATTTGAAGCATTATAATATAATATTTCTGATATTCTGGAGACTTATCTTGAATCCCCAGAACTTGAGCTTGATCAATCTGTCTAATGTAGCTCACAAAAATCTTAACTCCCTCCTCAAGCTATGGAACACGTAGAGCTTGTCTGATTCTTTTAATCTCTTCAATGGTAGGACCAAACTCACCATAGCCAGTGAAAGGAGTAGAACACCCCACAGGAATACCTGAAGGACCTGCTTCAACTTGTGGAAACTCTGGCACAAGTGGTGATTCTTTGACAAACTCCGTTTGATTCTCTAGGCTTCCAGGCTTTCTCTGGTATGTCAACTCTTCTTCAACATGGACATCAGAATCAAGATTAACATTTGCATCAGCATTCAGATTGACATTTTCATCAGCATCATCAGGTTGAAGAACATTGTGATCAGGAAATTCAAACTCTTTGAATATGAACAACACTTAGATTCAACACTTGAATATGAACAGGACTTAGATAAAGTTCTTCAGGAGTGCTCTGAGAAAACATTGCATTTAAAGCATCTGTATCGCTGTCCTCTCAAACAAATCATCTAGAACACTAGCCTCATGAGCTGGTATCTCCTCATTTCTCTTCACAATTTCAGTAACTTCTACAACTTCATCATCAGATGGAATTTCAACAAAATCACTTTTCTGCCCTTCCTCCTTGATCATCTTCAAGAGCAATGATATCAGGATTTGGCAAACCTGTTATTTCCAAAATTTCTTGCCTTGTTGCAATCTTAGGCTTTTCAACCCTTGATTCAACACTTTCTTTAGCATACAGCACCAACTCTAACTGATCATTTTGCTCAGTACCTTGATCAGCTCCCCTTCCCACACTATCAACATTTTCAGCTTTTTCTTCCACCAATACTGTTTCACCAGAACCACCAGCAGTTGTCTGTTTCTCCCTTATCTCCCCCTCATGATCATTATCTGGATCATGATCATGCTCTTTAGTAGAAACAACTACCTGGGCATTGCAAGATGTTTGAACTACCTGTTTAAGATCAGATAGAGCAAACAAAATGTCAAATTTAAAAGAATGAAACTCTGAGGCACTGACCAAATCTGCTGGTTGCACAGATTGTGGCGGTTGACTTTGATGGTGGGATTGTAGAAAGGTTAGAAGATCTGCATCTTGCTGAGTATCCGGAGCTTGAGATAGAAGTTTTGCAAGCCACAAAGACTTAAGCTCATCGATGGATACGTCAGTAGGTTGAGTGTATGAAGTTTGTTGGCTTTGTTGGGTAGGCTCAGGTTGATATATTGGGTCTTTACCTTTCAATAGACGTTTTACAGCTCCTATCTCCTTCTCTACCTTCTCAAAAATACGGGATTCAACAGCCTTTAAGGCGCCATCAAAGAGTTCCTTAGACACGAAGTCTGGGTTAGTAACTCCGGTATCACTTAGATTAACCGTTTGCATGTCAGTTGTAGAAACAATTGCATGGCATGTGTTCATTGTTGGCATGGACGTGGCAATGACATGACTTCCACCTGATCCTTGTAGTCCGGATTGCGAAGCTACTAACAGGTGTTCCGATCGGGTCACTAAGACTTCCGATGGTAGATGTAGCAAATAATGTCCTTGGAATAACAATTGGTAAACGATATGGCACTAGATTCAATTGTGCAGAAAATAAAGACGAGAACGGGGGTTGTTGTTCTCTTATTTCAATACCTTGATCCTCCGAATGAGAACCCGGTAGATTATGTGCAATATCCCCATCAGAAGTTGAAACTAAAGTCTGTTGAGAGGCAATAGAGTGGCTGGCTTCGGTGTGCAATTGCATAAGTGGGATACTTATGTCTTCAGTTGCACGCAACACATGCGGCGAAGTGGTTGATGTGGTTGACCTTTTGGAAATGTAAGTTTGGGTAATCACACGCTCACCATGTTCTTTTCCATCAGTCTCACTCATTCTCTCGTCTGGTTTTTCAACTAATTCTCCCTCGTTCGTCCTTATTTCTCCAACAACTTTAGTAATAACAACATCAACATGAGTCTGATCATCCACTTCCATAGCTTCAGTACCATAGAATGGTGCAAACAAATCAGCTTGATCATCAGAATGAACATTAACAGCTTGTTCATCAGATGGAATATTCACATGTACATCAGAATGAGCTTGAACATCATTATCATCATCATCATCATTATCATCACCATCTGATCCACCATTATCAATTGTCTCAGTGTCTGTTTCCCCATCATCTTTGGAACTAGTAACTGAAGGTACTACACTTGTCTCACTACCACTGCCTGCCTGTTTTTGTGCAAGATCCAGTTGATTATCAGAGCCATGACCTTCATCGGCAGGAGGTGTCACTGAACGTGGTGTAACAACCCGTGACCCTAATGCCTCAAGTCATCGTCTCCGACCACCTTCAAAGCCCCTCTCGGTGTTTTTCCTTTTCTATCCCCGTTTTTGTACCCCCGTGGTATCAGAAACCCTCACCGACTCCGCTTGCCTAGGGATTGAGCCTTGGGTAGGGATAACCGGTTCTGGTCGTCCTGTAGACTCTCTATATTCTACTACACTATTGCACTATGGATCTGCGTAGTCCAATAAGCTCTCAGGCACAAGCATGGTGTATGGAAAAGTCCTCTTTTGCTTCATCAAGTATCTCATCTCACTGAATGGAGCATGAGGATGATTTCCCCTCTTTGGTATATGTGGATTACTCCTTAGCATACTTCTGACAATGATAGCCATAAACCTCTGATATGGTAAATAATTCAGTGCCTTTGAAGTCTTCTTTGAAACCATCTTTTCATACAGTTCAGTCTAGAAGATCTGTGCATAATCTATGTTCAGGTCATGAACAATAGAGTAGAAGAGTTTCAGGATATGAATGTTGTCATTATTTGTTCCATAGATCTTTGCAGTAAGGCATCGGTTGATCACTGAGAATAGGGTATAATAGAATGGTGGCAGATTGTTCTTCTTGAAGTGACTGACTTGAGTCATCTGGCCCAGATACCCCATATCTCTTATGCCCTTGAAAACATCAGCATCTGATGGTAGTTCATCATATGAAGTTCTCCCCTCTCTTGTTGTTTCAGAAGGAAGGCTCAAGATGAATCTTAATCTTTCTTGGGTCAGAACAGATGTGAACACTATCTCTATCTTGAATACAGGTAGCCTCTCTCCTTGCTCCTTGACATGAGTAAACCTGATAGTCTTCCAGGCTTGTTGCACATATAGTTTTGGGTTTCATTTGGGATGTTCGGATTCGGGCATCACCCATCTTTGTTTCGTTGATGACCTTTTTGTCTTTAGAGAGGTGATGTTCTGTCGGTTGAAGTTTTGAAACGGGCTCTTCATAGTTTTCAAATAAAATCTGGCCTCTCCCCTAGTTTGGAGAAAAGTGAGGTATTTTTTGGGAATTTGCCTCTTAATGAAAGGCAAGCTATTCTAAATTGTTTATCGTTTCGTGAGGGGGTGTTTCCGATCCGCTACCTTGGGGTTCCCCAACTCAGCTAAAAGTCGAGGATTTTGGTGGCCTTGTCACGAGGGGGTTCAAGGACGAATCCATAATTGGAAGACGAAATTCCTCTCTTATGGGGGTAGGCGACAACTCATATGCTCAATTTTGCAATCTCTACAACTGTATTGGATGTTTGTTTTCATTCTTCCATCGGGAACGGTTCATCAATTGGAGGCCCTTTTTCGTGATTTTTTGTGGGCACAAGGGGAATCATCTCGGGGTAAATGCAGACTAGCATGGGATGAAGTTTGTAAACCGATCAAAAGTGGTGGACTTGGTATCAAAAAACTCGTTTTGTGGAATAGAGCGCTGATTGCTAAGCATATTTAGGACTTGATCCGTAATAGAAACTCCGTGTGGGTCCGTTGGGTTAGGATTCATTATATCAAGCAGGAGTGTGTGTGGACGGTGCGCAAACGGAATTCTTGGTCATGGGTGTTGCGGAAAATCATGGATTTAAGGTTGCATGTTAAACCTTTCTTTTTTATGCAGATTGGAAATGGCCAAGTCACAAGGGCGTGGGATGATAAATGGTTTGTGGATGGTCCGTTGTCACACCATATCTCTTTCCGTATGTTTAGTATCGAAGCCCTTACGGTTGATAGCTCCGTGCGCGATCTTGTGGAGCGAGTGGGAACGGCTTGACCTCAAGCTTGGATTGATCGATGGCATCCCCTCTCTAATATTAATATTCCTACACTCTCGGAGAATGATGATCGTGTTTTCTGGTTAGACATGCAAAACACAATCTTCAGGATTTCTCGGTCAGAGGGGCGACGAGATCGCTGGAGGGTTTTGTGCATACTTTGTCGTGGAGTAAGATTGTTTGGCACCGTGCGGCAGTCCCGAAGCATGCTTTCTGTACTTGGCTAACTTGCGTTCACCGTTTACCAACTCAGGATCGTGTCTCCTCTTGGAAACATGATCCGCCTGACATGAAGTGTTCTTTATGTGGTTAATGTGCAGATTCTCATAACCATCTTTTCTTCCTTTGTGGGTACTCAAAGAAGCTTTGGCGTACTATACAAATGGAGGTGGGCTTGCATGGCATTCCTCAAAGATGGTACGATATTTTGGCGTTGTTTGTAAATGGCATCCAGTGGAGTCTTATGCAAAAAGTCGCTTTTGCTGCTTCGATTTATTCCATTTGGCGGGAGCAGAATTCCAGGCTCTTTGATAACAAGTCTAGACCAGTGGAGACTTTGATTAAGGATGTTAAACATGTCATCCTTCTTCGTATGGAGTGGAAGAACCGTGTTCGTCACACTACCCGTTTTAATGATGATTCGTCTCATGTGTGATTGGGGAAAGCTTCTCGATTGCTTTTAGGCGTTATGGTGGGTCGCTTGGTTTACTATTCATTTTTGGAGCTGGTTTAGGTGTGTTTCTTTATGTTTATTTTGGCTCCTTGTGATGTGGTTTGGTGTTGTGTCGACGTTCTATTGCTTTTGGTGGCTTTTGTTTGCTTGTTGACGTTTTGTTTCGGTGTTTTGCCGTTTTGTTTTTAATATATTGCCTGGTTTTCCGTTCAAAAAAAATATTCGTTCTTTGATATCCCAAAATATTTTTCTTCATGATATTTGATCTCATCAAATCATTGTCAGATTCTCAAAACACTTCACTTGAATTTGTTTCATTCATTCAATTTCATTATTTTGATATATCTTAAATGTTCAACATGCTCAAATTTCATTCTTATTTTTAATGAGCATACATTTTCTGATAATGATATCTTGTGCTTAACTGTCAAAATAAACTGTTGAGCAACATATTATTTTTAGGACAAATTACATAGGATTCAGTGTGTGCGCTTAAAAGACTTCCATGGATTCACGTTAACTAGTGTTTCCTACCCCGGAAGAATTCATGAGTGATTGAGGGGAGAGAGGTCTAAATAATGGAGAGCGGGTGTGTGCTGAGATAAAATGTGAAAAGAGAGATTGGTTAGAAGTGATCTCAAATGATTAAAAGAAAGAAGGTGATAGAGATCAGAGTAAAAGAGTATTAAACTGTGCATCAACTCTTTCTGAGTTGGGCAACCATATTATCTGTTGTTTTACAATTTTTCGTGAACTTAATTGAGAAAGGCAACTAGCCCATGCCAATTCTTGCATAAAACCCCACCAGTTACTCATTTTTTTCTCAACAAAAGGATGTTTCATATTTTAAAAGGGAAGTAGCACATAATCAATCAAATCTTCGTTTGGAAGATGTTGATATTGAAAAAGAAGGAAAGTTCCCCACCTTCGAACCTCATTCATGCACTTTGAGTCCATGTAATATTGTTGATGTCTCAACGGTTTACATATTTTGAGCTTGTTTAAGCTTTAATTGCTTTAATCTTGTCATAACATTCATAAAAAATTCTTTTGTGGTTTTTCAATGATTGAATGGAAGCCCTAGGGAGTGATCATCAAAAAGCTCAATTCCAGTGTACATTCATTATACACAATGGCTCTGTGCTACTGGCAGGCATGATAACTGATTCATCAGTTGATTCAGGTTTAACATTCCTAATTTGTCTGAATTTGAAAAGATTCGGATGAATACATCTTATGAATTGACGACAGAGTTTAAAATCAGATCAGAAGGAGATCAAATCTCTTTGGGGAGATTGTATATTCTTGAAAGAGGGAGATTGTATCTATCTCATGAAGAATGTGCTTATCGTGATATTTGGGGGAGATAATTCAAATACAGTGCTGACCTTGAAATGTTTTGATGATTCTGATTTCTCATCATTCATCAAAAAGGGGGAGATATTTCTAGATTTCAAAGTCAGAGTTTATCATAAAGGAGAAAAGTTTTCATTATTCAATTTTAGAACAAAGCAAAGTCAAGAGAAAAGTCGTAAAGCTGAAAGAATTCAAATTTCAAATCAGAGTAAAGACTGATTACTGTGTTGAAGAGACTTTATGAAAGCTTGTTGCATTTTGTAACAAGTGGGGGAGATTGTTGAAGATGATAAGGTTTTGAAGATTTCAAAGTTTGCTAAAGAAAGAGAAAGATTACTTAAGATTTGGAGTTGTTAAAGATTCTATTCTTGAAGATTTTGCAACAAGATGATGACCTAAAGATTATTGTCAAAAAAAAAATTAATCTTGAATCCAAAGGGGGAGATTGTTGAGTCAAATATTGTATTCAAGATTAAATGAGCGGTCAATGTGTAAATGTAGTAAAAGTGTAAGGAGTTGTTTTGTAGATTGAGTTGTAAGGTCAATTGTGTTGACCATATAAATAGGTTGTGTCTTTGTAATTAAAAGATACATATCATACACACGAGAACACATAACACACACACGCATAATCAGAGAGAATATATACAGATAGCTTAAGAGAGAATTGTAACAAATAGGTATATGAGTTGATGTAATATGTGTGATATCAATAAAAGATCGATTCTTACAATCTACTGTTTGATAATATGAGTTTGGATCTGTGACTTTCATTGTTTGATCACACCTCTGGAAATACACGATCTCTGGACTGCCTTAGTTCATGTTCTGGACAAACAAAATTCAAACTCTGAAAAGTGTTAGAACAGTCTTTGATCAAAACTCTGATCTGCACTTGATCTGCAAGTCAAACAACAAGAAGTCTCTGCTATTCTTTTGAATGGACAACAACTTTCTGTTGTGACCTCAACTTTTTTCATGGAAGGTTAATGTCTATTTGCATACTTTGCACAAGAATAGTCGAGCTCTGTATAAACGAAGATTTAACTCTGATCGAATTCTCTGACAGCTGTTGTTGCTGCTGAAACTACATCAATTGTTGTTTCAAAGCATCTCCACTTCCTAAATTTTGCAAACCTGCGGCCAATGCAGTTTGGTACTGCTGATTAAGATTACTTTGAAGGAACGATGGATCAACATCTGAATACACAGGTCTCTCTATCTGCACATAACTCTGGTTGCATTGAAACAGAAATCTGGAACTCGAATCGATATCATTTTAATGAACTAAAATCTTACCCACAATGAGACCTCAACAAAATACATCAAAGGTCCATACAAAACAACATAAGGCATGGTTTCAGAAACTTACTTTGAAGTGTCTGACGATATGCTTGAACAAAAGCCTTTGCCAATATCCTAGAACTCATTACAATTAGATTTTCTGGAATCTTGGCAGCCTGCACAAACATGTCCATGATAACTTTGTAAATGTCTCAAAAGCATACTTTTTGAGCAACAACTAATTATAACATAAATGAACAAAACTCCGAAGACAAAAAAGAAATTAGATTGATACAAGGATCAAGCTTGGGTTCCCCTCTTTTAGCTCAACCTGACAGCAACAAAAAGGACCAAACCTTGGGAGATATCTGACGCTCGTATTCTAAGAAATACAGAAGAAAGAAAAAAGAGGTAACAAAAATTTCTAGGTTTCTTATTTTTTACATGATCAAGAAATAAGATCTCTAAACCTCATTGAGAAAAGGGTATTCATGTCCAGATCTAATTCAATCTTGAAACCCTATTCAAAATTCTTTCTTTTCTTTATCTTCTTTCTTTTACTTCCATTAAAAAATTCTATCAATCAAATGTCTATAAATTTTCAGCAAAACAATTCTGCAATCCAAGAATGGAAATGGTGCATTTAAATTTGTTAATCTCTCAACCTTAGGATTGTAGCTTATCTAGAATAAGCCCAAAAATCCTAAGCATGTTATCATTAAGACATGCACGAATCAACTATTTGTGGAAAAGATATCACCAAATCTTGAATCACATTTATGCCATTATTTACCAATTTAATTCCACTCATCTAGAATTCATGGATACAAACAACAAGCTTAAATGACTCATTTATTTCCTTCCAATATTTATTCAACACCAACAAAACACTAGAATCCTTTGAGCATCAAAACCACAAATAAATTTATTAGTACGGCCAAGAAAGGGAGTGTCAAGAGAATTGTCATTGTGATCAAGTAAAATTTGTCCTAGTAATCTAATGCTAATGCTTTGTGATGCACAATTTCTAATACAATCATGTTGGTGCATGGTAGTCACAACTGGAGAGTATGTTAAGCCATTCCTTCCAAGTGTTCGATTTCCTGATGCATGATGAAAATTCTGAAAGAATTTACAAAGCAATATAAAATAAACCCATGTCCCCAAACTAAACAAATAAATTTAGAAAGCATAATTGAATTACATAAGTTAAAATAAACTAAAGGCGCTTGCAATTCCTTTCTGTCATATCTCTAATCACAACCAAACACAGATGGCATAAGCATACAACAATTACCAATCCAATTACATGAAAAGTATACACATGTATGAATAGGCTTATGTCATTAAGTCATCACTCATCCCAAAAACGAATTCGTAGCCATTAATGCCATCAAGTAGAATGACCATCAAAAGAAGACTAATAAACGAGTATCATAGAAAGGAGTGCCAATTTATTTTGCTTCTCTTGGATATATTACTACCAGTCACTATTTTTTACGCTCCAATTACATATCATTCCTAATAGCTCTACATTTGAGAACTCCCCTTTGCACTTCACAGTCTTATGTTATCAATACATATAGTGCATACATACAACAGAAGTCAAAACGTAAGCAGATGTAATGCATGCATAGAATCCTTAACACTTACAGATTGACGTATCATTGGTGATCATATACGTTGATACAGTTGATTGGACCAAGGCCATTTTGCATATATTTCGTTTGTTAAAAGCTTATTTGGCTGCTACACTCAAATAAATGCCATTTTGCTTCTATTTTTGTGGCTCCAAAAACAAGACAACACATCTCCATTCGAAGAGTCTTGGTTTCCCAACTAGATCAAGTTGTCTCACAGTTTGGACCTGCAACCAAACTCTACTGTAAGTATGAACCCATCACCAAATTTGTTGTCAAAGAGAGGGTTTTAGGATAGGTTTAAATCCTAACCTTATCGGCCCTACACCTAAGCTCACAACATAACTATGAAGTAGGACCAAATACTGCAGCTTTTTGAATGTATGAACTCCTAGTATACTACTATAATAATGACCCTAATTGCATAATATTCAACAAATTCACAGAAAAAATTGCTCAATATGAGTTCAATTTTCGAAGAGTGCACAGTTCCAATTCCAATTCAAAACGAAAAAATTACATGATCTCAAGCACTAAGCCACTAATTATGTTATTCCTACAGTGTTCACCTAATCAATGTCTTTTTACCAAACACTTAATTAGGACAAATGAATTGTGTGGTTCAACAACGACACTAGCAAATGGAACACTACACTTGCCTTGATTGGAAGAACATTTCCGGATTCAAGTAGCGTTGAAGAACCCGACCCGGCTCTGATCTGCAAGGGGAAAGTGGTGGAGCAAAAATAAGGAAGATCAATAGACTTGAGAATCGACTGAATCTGCTTTCTCTCGGTGGTTAATAGATGTTTTCTAGCAACGGACCTCACAGGACCACCGGCTCCGCCGTCGGTGCTAGGGTTAGGTTGTGCGAACACGACGGCCGATATTCAACCTTGAGCTCTATCTTTGACGGAGATTCTATTGCCGGAAATCTCCCTAGGAATGGCTTGGATTGTATGGTACGACCTTGACGTCGTCTCCGCCGTCTTCCTCAGCCCAACCACGGCCATGCACCACAACTTAATTCGACATCGTTCTGTAACAATCTCCCCTAATTTTTTTGAAACAATCAAAGTCGATAGGTGTGGAGAGAGAGAGAGAGAGGGAGAAGGTTAGGGTTTTGACAATCGATGAAGGAAACCGCTTCATCAGTCGGGTGATAACAATTAGGTTAAGGCTAGGGTTTTAAATCGGGTGATCACGATCGGGTCATGGGTTATGTCGGACCAAGAAAGTACCCACTTGTTTTTAAAGAAGTTTGCGAAATTGGCTGTTTTAACCCCTAAAATTCTATTTATTATATTGATGCCTCAATTTTTGTACATAGTTGACCACCTATTTTTTTGTCACTAACTTTTCTTAGTGACCTCTATTTTTTTGGTCACTAACCCTTTTAACTCACTACATTTATCTAAGTATTGAATATCATTTAGTGACTACTACTTTTTGGTGAGTAACACTTTCAAATTAATGACCACGTTTTTTTGGTCACTAACTTATCTAACTCAATTACAACAAATGAATCCCACTTAGTGACCACTATTTTTTTTTGTCACTAACACATTTAATTTAATGACTATTATTTTTTGTCACTAACCCTTTCAACTCTATGATTAATGAATATATCATTTAGTGACTACTTTTTGTTTGTCATTAACACTTTTAATTTAGTGACCACCTTTCTTGGTCATTAATCCTTTGAAATTAATGACTACTTATTTTTGTCACTAAATTTTCTAATTTAGTGACCACTATTTTCTGGTCAATAATATTTTGAACTCAATGACCATTTTTTACGTCACAAAACATATAGATTTATAATATTAGTGACGAAAAAAATAGTCGTCACAGATATAGTCATTAAATTAGATCGATATTAATAATCTTATTTTAGCCATGAGAATTAGTGACCACTCTAGTGTCCAAATTTTAGTTTTGTCACTATATTCTTATTAGCGACCAAATTTTAGTGACGACCTTTAGTTATTGTCACTAAAGTTGCAATTAGTGACCAAAAAATAGGTGGTCACTAAAATTTTGGTCACTAACTAACGTTTTTCTTGTAATGTACTTAGCCTATTGACACCCTTCTATTAGATTAATTTAACCCTATTTCCATCTTTATAATCTTATAGTTCAATGCTAGTGTTATGAAAGGATGCTAAATGAATCGAACAAAACAATCAAAATATTGCAAAGAAAAACTCCCATGCACATTTCAGTTTCTGTCCATCTCTGTGTTGGACATATTACTCATACTTAGGAGTTGAATTTAGTGATGTTGTTTAAACGAAAGTTGTAACTATGCTCTTAGGATTCTAATCGCACTGGATTCATGTTGATTGAAGTTATGATAGATTTTATATGAATTTTATGCTAACAGTGTGCAAATCCCGAGTTTACAGAGACCAGCTACTGTAATTTGGTATTTTGGCACACTTAAGCTCAAAATTAGCCTTCGGACTCTACATAACAGTTGTACTAGACACACTAAGGTTTCCAACTATATATCATACACCTCAATTGGATCAATGGTTAATTTTATACATATTTTTAAAGTAATCCTGCAGATTTTGGTTTGTTCCAACAGCATCATATTTAACATGTTTAACATACCAAACACTACCATTTGATTTGATAACCATTCTAAACCTATCTATTGACAATATTAGAGTATTTTGTTTTGGTTTAACAACACTTGACATCATATAAAACAAAACATAATTGAATCTTCACTTACCAAGTGTCTAACTCTAAGGTTTTAAAAAATTCTTACCTCAAAGATGATTACACCTCTTCAAGGTGTTGATTCCTCCAAACCCTTATAAACTCCAGCCCCTAATCAACAAGAACACACACAAACTTAGTATGTATCTTCCTCAAATAACCTAGATTTCAAAATTACAAGCTTACCCAATGGTTACCTTCAAGATTTAGCTTCAAAATCATCAATTTCTCATCATTTCATCAAGGTTTTGAGGTCTAATTTCATGGAGAAAGGTTTGGTCTAGGGTTTTTGATAAGAGACGTGAAGAAGAAGATGAAATAAAATCTGATTTTGAGATTATTAATCTCAAATTTTGTTTATATAATTTAAGATTTTTCACTTTTAGTCCCTCAAGTTTCATAAATTGCATCCTTACCATGTTTGGAGAATTTCTTCACATTTTGATTTAATTTTAGTTTCACTTATCCATGTTTAACCCCTCTAATGGTTATGTTTGACAAAGTTAGTTCGGTTTAAGTCCATATGCTATGTGTACAAGCATACAAAGCAATGACTAACTCCAAACACTATTTTTTTCACTTAAACTTCGATATAAAAGTCTAGTTATTATATGTCGGGTTCATAGTTAAACGGGTTGAAAGTGTCTAACATTAAACGGGTCAGAAAATCCCAACCCTAACCCGACTCGCCTAACCCGACACGACCCGCCTAACCCGTTTAACATTTATAAAACTAAAATTAAAAATCAAAAATTCACAAAAAAAAAACAAATACAAAATTCAAATGAAAGCATTAGAAATCCAAATTTTATAGTTCAAACTTATAAATTCTAAACAAATCTAAAACATTAAAAATCCAAAGCATTAAAAAGAAAACTTATAATATATATAGGGTGCGTTTATATATATAAACGGGTTATTCGGGTTATTTTTAGTTGAAATTTTTGACCCTGACCTTACCCGTTTAATTTTCGTGTCGTGTCGTGTCAACCCGTTTACTTAAATGGGTTGAAATGTATTACACAAACTCGTTTATTTCGTGTCGAGTTCGTGTCGGGTTAGCGTGTCATGTCAGTTTTTACCAGGTCGAATCAATACCACATGCTGAGGATGCCGATAACTTATCGACTATATTGATCTGAGTGACTACAAACTTGAAGAAGTAGCATTACAACAACTATATATGATGCGTGTGGTATATGTGTATGTTGAGAAGTAAAAGATTTGAAACAAAATGACATAAATCAAGTAACAGAAACTGATTAATGCTCGTATGTCACTTACTAGCGACATGCCATGTTGAGTACTTCTCACCCGATTCTTTCATATTTGCCAAACACATCTTAAATGCAACATGATGACGTCGCATATATACAAGTCGCAACCAACATATATATATATATATATATATATATATATATATATATAGAGAGAGAGAGAGAGAGAGGTTCAAAGGAAAACCTCAAAAAAAATGGAAAACTGAAGAACACTATGGTATATGTTACAAATTACTTGTATGTACAAGTGCATATCGTCCGGATGAAGGTCTACCATGGTGTTCCTCAGTTTTTCATTTTTTTGAGGTTTTCACTGAACCTGACCCCATATATGTATATATATATATATATATATATATATATATATATATATATATATAATTATAGGGAGCCCTTCATGGGAGAACTGATTATTTTGTGATAACCGATTATTTTGTGATAACCGTGATATTCAATCTCAACCACAGATCAAAGAATAATTTAGGAAATAAATAAATTTGGTAACTTTGATTTAAAATTATAATTAAAGGACATTTTAGGTATTTTAAAAATCTTCTCTCTTCTCTCTTCGACATCTAGTGAAACTAAATCGGACGAAATACACTGTGATACCCTTTTTGATACAAAATAGACTATGATATCCAATGTGATACAAAATACACTGTGATACCCACTGTGATACAAAATGCAATGTCATACATAAAATATACAAGACCCAGTGTGATACCCAAAACACATACAACAACCACTGTGATACCCACTATGACACCACTATGATAACCAAAGTGATTCCAACTGTGATACCCACTCATGTGATACCGTTGTGATACCGATTATGATACCAACTGTTGGTTGCACTAGCGATTGGCACATAGGGGAGTGGTTGCCCGGCTTTCTCGGCCTGGTATCCAGCACCTCGCGTTCATGATATCTACATTCAACTGTGCCCCGGAGACACGGTCGAAGCACGCCCGCCCAGTGTGCTTCTTTCACGACATGCTCTGGTCCCAGGTGTCTTCTAGTGGTCTTCTAGCGTTAGAAGAAGTCGTGTGTGAGATAACAACTGTGATACCAATGTGACACCGATTGTGGTACTACTGTGATACCGATTGTGATACCCATAAATACACTATTGACATAAAATCTTCATTAATTAGAAGGGAGTTCTTTTAGTATCCATTGGTGTTCGCCATCGAGAATTTGTCGGCCGGTGGTCTCCCAGTTATACCAAAACGAAGCAAAGGCGGAGCAACAATTGAACATATAGGTTTCGATGTTAGTATAGGAAACACCATTTTGAACGACTATGCTCATGAAATAGTCGTGAATGATGATGGCGCATCTGGCCGTCGACAAGAGGGATAAGAGGAGATCGACGAAGCGTTGACAGTGATGCATGGTGGATTTGAAGGATGGGATGAAGTGGTTGGGGAATTTGATGGTGGATGTGGTGATGATGTGGGTTTTGGCTTGGTGGCCGTGGGTGATAATAGAAACTGCAAGCCATGATCTTAGGGCGTGTTTGGTTTGTGGGATTGGAATGGATTTGGAGGGATTTGGATTTCAAATCCATTCCAATCCTGCCTTTGGTTTGCAGGAAAGGATTTCGTTGACCGAATTTCAAATCCGTTGACCATTTTAAAATCCCTCATATGATGGATTTGGAAATCCTTGGCTTTGGGCCTGGATTTGAAATCCAAATCCGACGGATTCTAAAGCGTGATCCAGACCAATGTTTTAAAAACCGGTTTTTTGATTGACCCGGTGTGGTAACCGGGTCACGGTTCAACCGGTTCAACCAGGTTTCAACAATTTATTTCTATTTTTCATTTTCATGCATATATATATATATATATAACCAAAATATTGATGTCCACAAGTTAAAACATTAAAAAAACACATAACAAATATTACATCAATCCAAAAACATTAAATAAACACACAAGCATAAGTTTTTCATCAATTCAAATACATCCAAACGAAATATAACGATCAAACCTAATCATGGATCTTGAGACATTGGAGTAGTGTTGGTTTTTAACGCTAATACGTATTGCCTATTGGACTATTCGTTTTTAACTTTTGTTCCGGGTCAACCGGTTCGATACCGGTTCCTTATGACCGGTTCAACCGTTTTTTTAATAGAATCGGCCGGTTCAATCCGGGTCATAAAATGGCATAAACCCAGTCTCTTCACCAGTTCGACCGGCCGGGTCGACCCGGTTTTTAAAACATTGATCCATACGTCAAATTGTATCGATCCAAATCTAACGTTTACCAATAAAAATAAATTATTTATAAAACAAAAAAATAATTAAAAAAAAAAACTCAATCCAAATTCAAATCCTACAAACCAAACAAGACTTGTAAAAGAATGAATTTGAAATTCATTCCAAATCCTACAAACCAAACACGTGAAGGGATTTCAAATCCCCCCAAATCCAAATCCCTCTTTGAAATCCAATCCATTCCATTCCAATCCCGCAAACCAAACGTGCCCTTAGGGATGGAGCCATGATTTTAGGGATTAGTTGTTAGATAATTAAATTACCAATATAACCTTTCATATTTAATTATTAAATAAAATCAATAAAATTAAATGATTGTTATTATTGGATCTCACAATTATCATGAACTATATAGTTCTTATTTGATTATGTCCCTATAATTATATATATATATATATATATATATATATATTAACTTTGAACTCTTTATATGCTATTATCTATGCTAAGTGGCATTAATTGAACTTGAGTACTCAGAAGTATGCGTAACTCACAAAAGTCTGATCAAGTTGAACGTGACTTCAGATGCGACTTCCCAAGTGACATGCAAGTCGTGCATGCATGTATAATGATTTAAATCACACTCTAACAATAACTTTGTAAGAGGAATTAAGTCATTTCCCACGTACTTAAGTCATTTCCGCCCTTAGAAGAGGAAATTTTGCCTGATTCAAATACATGGGGTGGTGAATTTGGAAGCTATATATGGATTAAAAATATTACAGATGTTCATGCATGCATGCCATATAGTAGTAAAAATAATTTAGAAGAAAAGTAAATGAGTATACCAATGGAGAGAAATAAGACATAAGCATGTCAAAAGCTACTTGACTCCAAACATCAAGAAACAAAAGGCTACAAACATGAGAAAACAAAGAATGATCACAATGACTTCATCCACGTACGTTTCTGCTCATTTTGCAGCTTTTTGATGATTAAAAAAAAAGACACTAACTTTGTCACTTTCTTCTCAACCCTACTTCCCTGCAGGTTAACGAAGCTACCTCTGTACATTTCTCCATCACCTCTCAAGTTCCATTATTGAATTCTCCATTCACAGAACTGGATTCTATATATTTTTCAATATATATGGTGTTCTGATGGGTTCCAAGTAATGCTGTGTTATTGTCATCTGCGTGGTCCGTTAATTAATCTTCAAACCCTTATGGGAACCATGCAGTGGCATAGACCGAGTTATGACCCTTCCATGTGAGCACAATCATATCCTCTTCGGTCTTCATTCCCCAACCACTTGCATGTTCATCTAGCAAGAACTTCACTTCCGTAATTGTATCTTCACCATACGGCACACTGTAAAACCCTAAATTTCTCATTCTTTCTGAGAATTTGGCTCCTGGTTCTAGTCTTTCTATCCTTTGTCTCCCTTCGAATCCTATAATGTTTTCAATCTTGTGGCCAATATCGGCTTCATACTCCATCCTTTGACGACTATCTTTTGGCAAGAAAGTTTCCAATGCATCAAAGGGGATCCACAAGAAATTAAAACAAGTGGTGATTCTTGATGCTAAACTTGTTGATCCCAAATCGGAATCTTCGTCAACAATTGTTAGTATATGAGGATTCAAGCTTTTAATTATCTCGAGGAATGAATCTTTTGATGAAGCTATATCAGGCATGTAACGTAGCCAGTTTTGACAATTAATCACCAACGCTTCATCGTCTTGGAAAAGATTTGTTTGGGTTAGAAGAAACTCGTAGTTAAAGTTGATGGAAGATTCTTCTATGGAAGGGGAAGCTTCAATCACGTTGAATTCGAATGGAACATTTCTAAAGTTGGCGAAATTTGTTAAACGCAGGCCTACTTCTTCTGGTAATACATTAAGAAATGGAGGCACTGATGGCCTCCAAGAAGGGACAGAGATGCGCAGACTAGGAGGCCCTTCTGACCTCTTAGCAAGTGCATCTATTAGCGTTGGCCATTGCATACAGTGAGTGATGCTGAAGTCCAAAATATGAACTTTAGGACACCCTTGGATAGCCTTAAAAATGGCACTATTTGATGCACAAAATCCAAACCTGTGCCAAGGGATGAGATCAACATACCCAGCTAACTCCGTCACAGTCATTAGTCTCCTATGAAAGGCACTCCTTCCTCCATTGAAGTTCATCGGTGTAGGGCAAACCCTGGAAGACCTAGAGATGAGTGCCCTTAAGAACCATGATGCAAGCCTTTGGTTAGGGTCTCCAGAGGTAGAAGCAACGTTGTTGAGCACCCACATGACTTGTTGAGCAGAATTGATGTCACTGTTTTCGAGTGCGTTTGCACAGTGTAAGAGAAGCTTTTCGATACATGCTCCATCAAGGTTACCTAGGCAACCATTGAGTGCGCCAGAGAGAGGGTTTTGGTGTGAGTTGAAGAGGGTTGGACTCGGGTTTGATAAGGAAATTGAAGTGGTATTTGATCGAAGTTCGGCTTTCATGTCGGTTTTAGAGAGGACTTGAGATCTATACATGTAGAATTTAGATCAAGTTATTGTTAAGCTTTCATGGTTAAGCATGGAATTGATGCTTTCAGGGTTATAATATTGGGATGAAGGATAATATTAAAGTTTGGGAGAGAGGGGTTTAAGGTCTCCTTTCTTGTTTACAGAAGTAAAGAGTGGACCACATATATAAACACATACTCTTAAGGTAAGAAGCGGATTACGCCAAAATAGCTTGCACGTATCAAAATTTGATTGCATTTTTGGCACAAAATTTGGGTAATATTAAATATCTGAAATGTCATTTGATAATGACATTATTATAAAAACTATAACTGTTAATAAATATAAATACAAATTGAAATGAAAATATGTACAAAGATCGAGTTGTATTTATTTTTAGAAAAACCACAAAACGTTGTTGTTTTCTAATATAGAAAAGTTATATTAATTAATTTGTAATCAATATATTTCTTTTGAAGGAAGAAATCCGAAAAACTTGACTTTCATATTTTAAACGATTAAATTTTTCGACAATTATTAATAAATAAAGCATAGTTTTTTAATTTTTATTGCTTTGGTTTTTCTAAACTATAAAAGTGACAGCCAACTGATTAATATGGTAAATCATTATTTACAATCCCGAAAAAAAAACCAATATATCTTTTCATGTTTTAAGTGAGTAACTCAAAGTACGTTTTTATGAATAAACAAATTTATACATTTAACGAAATCGAACAAATTTACCGATATAAATATAAATTTTTATTAAAGATCCAAACCAAAACCATTAAAATAGCATAACTTAAACAATATATAATTTTTTTGAAAAATATTACATTACAGAAATAAATCGTTACAACCACTACATCAAATGTGACCTATTGTGACGACAAAAGTCGTTGCTACCTGCTAACATCCTATCGCTTGCGTGCCACTAAGCAATGCCCAAAGAGTACCATGCCTTTCTTAGTCGGATCAAGCCAACTAGCGATTTCCGATGCTTCTTGCCTCATCAAAGTTTTGCTTGCGTAGATAGCCATCTCCTCTATCAATCTAGTCTGCTTTCTCTTCCTGCTAACAATCGAAAAGATATGTCCGAATGTTTATGATCATAAAATCGTCGCTATAGGTTTTCTGACGACTGTCTTCACTTCGTCCGTGTACTTCCATGACTGTAGGTTTCTATTGTGACGACATATCGTAGCTAGAGACTAAAAAATAAAAATTACATTTATATATCTTCTGCAACGACTACTCGTTGCTATATACAAATAAATAAAAGTTAATATTTTTACCTACAGCGACGACATGTTGTTGCTATAGGTAAAAAGTAAGAATTTTAATTTTTTTTAACTACAAAGACGACGTTTCGTTGCTATGGGTAAAAAATAGAAATTAAATTTTCACCTACAGCGACTACATGTCGACGCAATAGTTAGAATCTGAATCTTTGCTTTTCACCTATAACAACGACTTGTCGTCGCTATAGATAAATATATTTTGAGACAATAATTTAATTTGTTATAAAGTATATTTATTCAAATAACTAGACAATAATTTTGGAAACCATAATACAATAATTTGAAAACCGTAATACAAAGATTTTTAAACCGTAATACAATAATTTTGAAAGTCTTGATGCAAAATTAATAACATAAAATAAACGCTAACGTCTCAAATATATTAACACATGGATATCTAATCATGGAACGAGTCACTCTCCGTGTCCTCATCATCATTATCCTCATCGTGTTGTGGTGCCTGTTGTGATGCAAACATTGCCTGTGTGTCTATAACAGGTGGAGGGGGAACTCGCTGCCAGGTATACAATGTATGCATGTACTAGCTAGCTACAAGCATTTAATACATCAAAGACACTTCATCCCATCATTACTTAGTGGTTGGGGTGGTGGCGAGGGTAGTTCAAAAAAGGACGAATAAGCGGAACCCTTCAACTTTCGTTCAATCCCTCGGTTGTAACTGCGACGTTGCCCAAGTACTTTGGTGATAATTTCTTTCTCCTTTACTAAAGACGAGGAGCTCGCTCCATGTTCTTGTGTTTGTGCAGCTTGCTCTGCGAGCATTGTTTCCCTCTATTTTTTTAAGATATATAAGTAGTGGATCACAATCAATCTCACCAATATCTTTAGTTTAAGCAAACTAAAGTAGAATCAAATGGGTCCTATCACTACTAGAAAAAAGCTTATTACCGACCAATCATTTCCGACGGATAATATCCGTCGGTAATTACCGACGGAACACCGACGGAAAAGTAATTTCACCGACGGTAATCCGTCGGTAAATATATATATTTCCGACGGATCACCGACGGATCATAAATTATTTTATTTTATTTTTTTAATATTTAAATCCGTCAAAAATCCGCCGGTAAATTTAATAATTTAATAAATATTAATTATTTTCTGATTTCCGTCGGTGATCCGTCGGTAAACGTGATATTAAATTATTGTATGTATGTATTTATGTATGTATGTATGTGATCATGTATGTATGTATGTATGTATGTGATCATATATGTATATATGTATGTATGTATGTGTGTATGTATGTGTGTATGTATGTATGTTTGTATGTATGTATGTGATCATGTATATAATATGCATGTATGTATGTACATTGCATGTACGTATGTGATCATGTATGTATGTACATCATGTATAGTACGTATGTGATCATGTATGTAATATGTATGTATTTACATCATGTATAGTACGTATGTGATCATGTATGTAATATGTATGTATTTACATCATGTATAGTACGTATGTGATCATGTATGTAATATGTATGTATGTACATGTACGTATGTGATCATGTATGTAATATGTATTGTTTGTATGTATATGTGTATGTATGTCTGTAGATTTATTATATACATATGTATTGCTTGTAATAAGTCCATTGTTACAAGTATGTGATCATGTTATGTATGTGATCATGTATGTATGTACATCATGAATGTATAGTACGTATGTGATCATGTATGTAATATGCATGTATGTAAATTATATTTAATTTATCAAATTTATTAAATAAATTATTAATTAATTTATCAAATTATCAAATTATATTTAAAATTATTAATTAATTTATCAAATTATATTTAAATTGACTAAAATACTTCAGGGGTATTTTAGTCAATTTAAATATAATTTGATAAATTAATTAATAATTTTAAATATAATTTGATAAATTAATTAATAATTTATTTAATAAATTTGATAAATTAAATATAATTTATTAATTTAAAAGTAATTTATTTAATAAAAAATAAAAATAAAATCAATCGGAAATCCGTCGATGAATTTCCGAAATTTCTAAAAAAAATAAGCGGGCTTAAAGCCCTAACTCGATCTCCCTCTCAATCGATCTCAGTCTCTGTCTTTCCATCTCGATCTCTGTCTCTCCCTCTCGATACTCCCTCCATCTCTCCCTCTCAATCTCTCTCTCGGCGACCTCTCCCTCTACACCTCTCCCTCTCTCTCTCTCTCGGCGACCTCTCACTCTCCACAGTCCCTCTCACCGGCAACGACTCTCACCGGCGACGACCCCTCTCTCTCGAACGACCACCTCTCCCTCTCTCCACAGTCGTTCTCCCTCTCGATCTCTCTCCACATTCCCTCTCGATCTCTCTCCACAGTCCCTATCGATCTTCTCTCCACAGTCCGTCTTCAGGTATTAATTTGAGCCCTAACTCATGTATTTTCTTAGATACGAAAATTTGTGTGTATAAATTTGTGTGTGTGTGGGAAATGGCTATTATTGAGTTGTTGAACATTTTGAAATGCAAATCACATGAGTTGTGGCCTTGTGATGATTTATTTACATTTTGGTAAAATATATTTGCATACATTTTTGGAAATGAATAATGGTTGGATTATTTGACATTCCGCTATAAAACATGTGAGTTATGGTGATTTGATCATTTTGAAAAATATATAAAAGGTTAATTGTGATCTTACCCAAGTTATGATCTATTATTTCTTGTACGTGAGCATTTTATGCTCTAATTACACAAATCCTTGAGTAATGTATATATACCATTGATATCGTGGGACTTGTGGAAATACAAATCATGTGACTTTGGTTCCTTGATATATGTATAAATTTGTGTGTATAAATCATGTGACTTTGGTTCCTTGTGATCATGTTTTTGTATGAGTTTAGCTTATGATTTGATTTTTGTGAAAATGTTTTGGTACGATTTGGTTTGATAAATCGTGATATTAATTAGTTGGGTTATCAATTATTGGACAAACATTAGGTTGATAAATGGAAACATTTGGGGTATGATTTAGGATTTGATTATACTTGATTTTGTTTATTTATTTTAGTTGGGTTGCCAATTGTTGGGCAAACATTAGGTTGATATACGGAAATATTCATTCTATAGCCGTTATGCCGCCGAAATTTTAAAAAACATGTAGTGTTCAACAGTCAAACCATTACACTTAGAGTTTTAGAGTCATCGAAATCTCCTATACACCTATGGTCTGACTTTCAAGAAGGCAAACCATTACATGTAGTGTTCAATAGACTTCTAACTTGGTTGACACCTACGGTTTGACTTTTCAATAGTCAAACCATTACACGTAGGGTTTTAAACTTTCCAAAACACATTTCTTTGATTGTAACATTCGGTTTTGACTTTCCAATAGTCAAACCATTACATTCGGTTTTGACTTTCGGTTTTATTGGGGATTAAGGTTCTTTGAGAGGAATCGAGGAAGAAGAAGAAAGGAAGAAAAATATCATATTTTCGATGGTCTGCAGGGCGCACGACCCATGCGCCGTTCTTCAATATTTTGGCACGGGTTGTGCCTAGGCACAGAAGCATTGGCACGGGTCGTGCTCTTTGCTTCACAAATTTGGCACGAGTCGTGCTTAGCATCAGAAGGAACAACACGTGTTAAATGAGATTTTCCCCAAATTTCATTCACTTCTCATTTTCTATCTCCCAATTCTTCTCTCTCAAACCCTCCCTCTTCATTTACTCCATCTAGGGTTTGGTCCAACCACCTCCCTCACCATTTATTGCTAGAGTTTAGAGCACCATCCAAGGATTCGGTTTTTGGAAGTTTCACCACCATCTCCATCTTCATCTTCCTCTAAGAAGTCAAAAACTTAGGTTTTGGGTTTTCTTCTAAAACCTACTTGGTGAGTTCATACTTCTCATTTACTAAACTTTATACACATCAAAATGCATCTTTTAACTTCTAAACATCTCCTTGTTTAACATTTTCATTTTGATGAGTTTTGACCTAACTTGGTATTTTGGGAGATTTTAGCATTTCTTACCATTTTTGTAAAATGATGATATAATCTATGTTTGGAAACTACAAAGGTGTTATTGTTATAATATGTGAAGTAAATGTTCAACTTATGGCTTCTAGCCAAGTGTATGATTTAACTTTTATAGATTTCGGTTGAAAGGAGTTTTTCATGAAAAAAGACAATAAATGGTTTATAACATGAGGAAATTTATGTTCAAATGAAAAAGTTCTTATATGGAAGAGTTTATTTGGTAAGGTAACACTTTGGAAAATTGAGATGGGAGCCTTACGTTTTATATTCGGGCTTTATATTTCTTATTAGCAGTGAACTACCAAAATGTGAATTTGGAGCTAAATGGTATATTGAACTATATGGTTGATTTTAGTTGGTCACATGTGTTATCGTGACAAGTCCAGACTATTACTAGTGGATCCCTAGGTATTGAGTTGGCTTATATGATGGGATGTTTTCCCTTTTGTAGCCACGGATGCATTTTTACCCCCTTTTGGCCTTTGGTACGGTATTGTGGGATCGGTTACTAGCCATGGGTTAAATGTAATTATAGTGAATGAGCATGACTAGGAATCATTGGGTGCCACCCCCCACATCTTTATTTGAGCTGGTGTGCTCACGGCCTTGATCCTAGTATGGTGAGCTCAAAACTCGGAAAGTGGCTTACTTTGTGTTTCGCCACAATCCTTGGAATCCAGGCTTACACCCGTCATCGCAAGATGAGGTCTGGACCGGAAGGTCACTATGTGTTTACTAAACCATTTACAAGGACGTTGATGAAAACAGTTTATTTATATTGCAACTAATTCTCTTTCATATAAACTGTATGTTCTCACTAGGCTTTAAGCCTAACACTTTTTCTCAAACGATGTGTATAACAGGTTACCTTAGTGGCGGGTCGTCTAGGGGTTGAGTGAAGAGCGTGGTCTCTTGAGGGCACTTTTGTTGAATGATAGAACTTTTGAAGCTTTAGCATTGGAACAATTATTCTTTTGGTATTGGGTCGACAACCAATGTAATCTAGCTAGATGTAGTTTAGATTAGTTTGTTGTCGTTTTCCCATACATTAATGCAAGTTTTTTTGTAAATGCTCATGCTTGCCCATTTTGGGTGGTTTGCCCTATTTATAATCGTTATATTGCCGAATTTTAAATTTTCAAAATTACCTGGATTTTAGGGTGTTACATTACACTTAGAGTTTTAGAGTCATTGAAATCTCCTCTACACTTATGGTCTGACTTTCAAGAAGGCAAACCATTACATGTAGTATTCAATAGACTTCTAACTTGGTTGACACCTACGGTTCGACTTTTCAATAGTCAAACCATTACTCGTAGGGTTTTAAAGTCATCCAAAACACCTTTCTTTGATTGTAACCTATGGTTTTGACTTTCCAATAGTCAAACCATTACACTTAGAGTTTTAGAGTCATCGAAATCTCCTCTACACCTATGGTCTGACTTTCAAGAAGGCAAACCATTACATGTAGTGTTCAATAGACTTCTAACTTGGTTGACACCTACGGTTTGACTTTTCAATAGTCAAACCATTATACGTAACCTTTCTTTGATTGTAACCTACGGTTTTGACTTTCCAATAGTCAAACCATTACACTTAGAGTTTTAGAGTCATCGAAAACTCCTCTACACCTATGGTCTGACTTTCAAGAAGGCAAACCATTACATGTAACTTCTAACTTGGTTGACACCTACGGTTTGACTTTTCAATAGTCAAACCATTACACGTAGGGTTTTAAAGTCATCCAAAATACCTTTCTTTGATTGCAACCTACGGTTTTGACTTTCCAATAGTCAAACCATTACACTTAGAGTTTTAGAATCATCGAAAACTCCTCTACACCTATGGTCTGACTTTCAAGAAGGCAAACCATTACATGTAGTGTTCAATAGACTTCTAACGTGGTTGACACCTACGCTTTGACTTTTCAATAGTCAAACCATTACACGTAGGGTTTTAAATTCATCCAAAGCTCATCTAAACCTACAGTGTGACTTTTCAATAGTCAAACCATTACACCACCTCTATCTTGATTATGTCGATTAACTACTTCTTTCTTTGTTGTAGTCGTTGAATATGTCGACAGATAGAGGATGGATGTATAGAAAGAACGACAGTCGGGGTTTCTTAGCGTCGACTATATTGTTGCAATGGACAGTTTTTTGGACTATGCCTATGCCGATGAAAAGACTGTTGAAAGGAAACCTACACGTGATGGGATAGTGCTTCATATTAGATGCCCTTGTAAGAAGTGTCAAAACTTACGCTATAAAGAAAGGACTGACGTGAGGCTGCATTTGATGAAGCACGGTTTCATGCCTGATTATACCACATGGTGGGCACATAGTGAAACTTATTACCATAATGAAGGGTATCAAGCATCAAGACGTGGGTCAATCTTCTACTCCGGTAGTAGATCATAATGAAGGTTATGTTGAAATGGTGAACGATCACATGATACATGATGACATGACATGGGAAGAAGAAACCCCTAATCCTTCTGCCCAAGGATTTTATGACATGTTACAAGTTGCTGACGAGCCACTATGGGACGGGTGTCCAAATTACTCGAAATTAGGAGTTGCGACGAGATTGTTGAATTGGAAGGCAGAATGTAATGTACCCGAGACGACTTATAACCGCAATGTTGCTATAATTAAAGAGATGTTACCCGAGGGTGATAAACTACCCGGTAATTTCTATGAGACGAAAAAGAGTTTGAAAGAGTTTGTTCTGCCAAAACAAAAGATCGACGCTTGCAAAAACCATTGCATGTTATTTTATAAGGATGATTCTGAGTTGACCCACTGCTGAGTGTGCAATGAATATCGTTTCAAGACAAGTGGTCGAAGCAAGGTCCCTAACTTGGTGATGACGTACTTGCCAATTGTTCCTAGACTTCAAAGATTGTATATGTCAAAGAAGACGTCTAAAGAGATGACTTGGCACAAGGATCATCAGACAGAACCGGGTGTGATGGTACATCCAAGTGATGGTGCGACTTGGAAACATTTCGACATGGTACATCCTGACTTCACTTCTGAGGTCTGGAATGTGCGTCTTGGCTTATGCACCGACGATTTCAACCCGAATAATTCAAATTCGAATCCGTATTCACTTTGGCCAGTGTTTCTTACCATCTACAGTTTACCTCCTTGGTTGAGTTTGAAAGATTCATACGTGAAACTTGCATTGGTCATTCCAGGTAGAAAGAGCCCCGGTCATAATTTGGATGTTTTTCTTAGGCCGCTAATAGATGATCTCAAGATGTTGTATACAGTGGGCGCTCTTACGTATAATGCTTATCGTAAGAATAATTTTGAGATGAGGGTTATACTTCTATGGACCATCAGCGACTTCCCTGCCTACGCAATGTTGTCGATTCGTTTCAGTTAAGAAATGGAGGTAAATATTGTTGGTTTGACTGTCATCGGAGATGGTTACCTACGGAACACCCTTTTCGACGTGATCGAACAGGGTTTATGGATGGATCTAGGGTGTTAGACAGTCCCCCACCCGAGTTAACCGGTGAAGAAATATGGGAACAGGTCCGTTATCTTCCAACTGTTTACGATGGCTCCCCGTTTCGACCAACCAATAGAAAAATTACCGGTTTTGGAATCACTCATAATTGGGTGAAGAGAAGCATCTTTTGGGAGCTGCCATATTGGAAGACATTGTTAATCCGACACAACCTGGATGTCATGCACATTGAGAAGAAAGTCTTTGAGAATCTCTTTAACACTGTCATGGACACATAAAAAACGAAAGACAATATTAAAGCAAGGAGGGATATAGTGATTTATTGCAACCGACCGCAGTTGCACATTCCCACGTTAGGCAATAAAGTAGTGAAGCCGAAGTCGTCGTACACTTTGACGAAACAACAAGTAAAACAAGTATGTGAATGGTTGAAGAGACTGAAGTTTCTGGACGGGTATGCTTCGAATATTGGGGGTTGTGTAAACATGGCAGATTACAGCTTTTATAGCTTTAAGAGTCATGATTGTCATGTGTTTATGCAACGATTGCTTCCTATTACGTTACGAGGGATGATACCGACTCCCACATGGGATGCGATAACGGAGTTATGCACATTCTTTCGTGTAATCTGCTCAAGGGTGTTACACTTAGAAGACTTGATTCCATTGCAAACAAGTATCGTTCAAACAATTTGTAAGTTGGAAAAAGTCTTCCCGCCCGGATTCTTTGATTCTATGGAACACTTAATGATACATTTGACACGAGAAGCCATAAATGGTGGGTCGGTCCAATATAGGTGGATGTATCTTTATGAGAGGTAAATGAACTTTGCCATTCAAATACTTTTCAATCAAATACTTACCCATTTATTTTCTAACACGCATTTTAATCGTTGTTTAGGAAACTTGGGTCGTTGAAGAGGACTGTTAGAAATAAAGCAAGGGTGGAGGGGTCTATCGTTGAGTCTTATCTAGTAAATGAACTCTCCACCTATTGCTCCCTGTATTTTGATCCACAGATAGAAACTCGACATAATCGTGAGTCAAGAAACTTTGCCCAAATATTCCTAGTTCTTCAGGAATAGACGATCGCTTGAGCATATTCAAGGTTCCATCTTGTAGATTATTCGAGAAGGGGGGGAAAAAGACCATCTTGACTCAAGCCGAGATTCACAAGATCCACACATATGTGTTGTTGAATTGTGAAGAAGTTCGACCTTTTCAATGGACCTTCGATGAGTGGATACGACAAAGAGAACCTCATCTTGATGTAGTTGCACGGGATAAAGCTCGGGACGAAAGGTTTTCTACTTGGTTCGAACAACACGTGAGTACAAACATATGAAATTTATGTATGTAATGTTACACATATGTAATTTATTTCTTATTTGTGGTTTTATAGGTCATGCTCGGATCAGGCGATTTCTCCGACCATTTGAAATCCCTAGCACGTGGACCAGGCCGATATGCTTGGTCGCATAAGGGATATTTTGTCAATGGTTACAAGTTTCATACGGTAACACATGCTGCTGGGCGTGTCACACATAATAGTGGCGTATGTGTGAGAGGATCTTGTTATGAAGACTCCGAGTTTGACTATTATGGATTGTTGGACGACGTGTTAGAGGTGGAGTATTACGGTGTGGGCTATTGTGTTGTAGTTTTGTTCAAGTGTACATGGTTTGATAGTCCAGACAGAGTTAGAGTTGACCCTAAACATGGGTTGGTTGATATCAAATAGAAGTCTAGACTCAGAGGTGAGGACTATTACGCCCTAGCATCACAAGCGGAACAAGTGTATTACACACCCTATCCTTCATGAAGTAAGGATTTAAAGGACTGGTGGACAGTTGTGAAGACCAAAACCCGTGGAATATATGAAGTTGCAGAAAGGGCTATCGATGTGTTGGATGTCAACGAACGGGTAACTCATAATACAAACAATTGGGTAAATGAGGACCTCGATTCCGTCCCTCTTGTCACTGGGGAGCTCAACGTAGTCGCCACAAATGACGAAGCTAGTGAGGAAGATGCATCAGATCACGAAGCTAGCGACGAGGAAGAAGAATTTGAAAGACGTGGACGATGATGAAGATAACGAAGACAAACTTATGTTATCTGATCACTCGTCTGATAACTAGTATGCCTTTCTTATGTAGACATTTTGTGTTAACCATTCTCTATGATTTATGTACACTTATATCATTTATGTAAACATTTTCGTGTTAAATATTCTCTATGATTTATGGACACTTATATCATTTTGTGTTAACCATTCTCTATGATCTAGATGTCGGGATGCCCTTCTAGGGGTAGTAGGGGTAGGGGCAGTAGCAGCTCCGCCGAGCGTGGTGACCCCCACGCTGATGAGTTCACCGATGACGGACTATATCAAATCCATTCTGATGACGGACTAGCAGTGGGCTCGAGGGTTAGAGGCCCGAATGTGGCATCACAGACGCCCCAACCGCGTCAGCGACCGCCACTTTTGTTGTCTGAAGCAGGCGGGTAAGTAGATGTGATATATTATTTATTCTAGTACATAATAAACCGATCCTAATGTTTTTTATGTTGTATATTTTGCAATTGTGAAGGTTTAGTGACAAGTCGGCAGTCTAGAGGGCCATTGCCGTCTTTAAGTCCATGTTCGATGGTCCGTGGGCTCATTTTAGGGATGTCCCTAATGAGCACTATCCACGGATGCTAGATCGATTACGCATAGGTATTTTACTCTATTTAACTAATTGAGTGGATTTATTTTTACTTAATCTAAACAATGTGTTTACAGTTATATTATAGTTGGCCTCATGAGATGGACGCCGACGTAGTAGCTGCATTCCGGTGTATCCTAAATAATAGGTACCCGGACATTATGAGAGATGCCCGTCGATTCGCCAGGGCAGGGCTTTAGCCATTGATGGTGTCCAGTTCGACGGACGTGACTACACGATTCTTGCTGCACACCCTCCAGAGTGGATCCGGAGTGAGTTTTGGGTCCAGATGATTGAGCAGATTTGTTTTGTTTTGAATACTTGTATCTGGTTGTACTAGGATTTATATTGATTTATGTCTTCTTTTTAACAGGTATGGAACACCGACAGATTCCGGCACGTATGTGCGGCCAATACAGCCAATCGGGCCACCGAGTATGAGGGGATGACATCCAGACACTGTACTGGATCGATTAGTACCGCTATGCATCGGGACCGCATGGTAATTTATCATACACTAGACTAAATGTATATAATTGATGAATATATGTACTATATACATGATTGTATTACCTACTAACAATTTAAGTTGTGTATTGTAGAGAGATGCATGGGGCCATGAGCCTACCAGCGATGAGGTTTGGGAGGCTACACACTGCACCAACAGGAAGTTTGTTCCGGGTGCGACTGGTCCGTCCACGGATCCTCCGATCTACGTTTACCCAAAGGCGGCTCATACGGCGGTAAGTTCAATTATGCATGGCGAGATATTTGTTTGTTTTATAAAATAGATAGAAATTATAGCAAACTTAGTTTGGGCTGCCATTGTTGGGCAGACAATAGGATTGTTTTGATAAAAGTAGGTCATGGATATATGTTCAAATCATAGTTGAAATGCTGCCGAATTTTCTATAGGTTAGTTGACTTGACAATGTCTAATTTGGTAAACTGTAGGATGCCTACCATCGGATTAGGGAGGAGGAGTACCTGGACTTACCTCCCTGCACTGTACCTCCCAATGACGCCGAGTTGTGGGAGCGTAATGTCGGAGGACGGCGTAAGGGCCGTATTTTTGGATGGGGGACCAGTAAGGATCCCTATTATGCTATGACCGCTGATTCAGGTGCCAGTTCGAGCGGGAGCACGCACGACCGTCGTGATGAGGAGGTATGCTTGTCAAATGTTGTTTAACATTGTTAATCATATGTTTGTTAAATGTTGTCTGACATTGTTCTATATATGTTTGTCAAATGTTGAATTTCAGTTCGAGGAGTTGAGGCAGATGGTTAGAGAGAGAGGAAGAAGAGAGGATCCAGTTGCAGGAGCGACTACAGAGAGAGGAAGCAGAGAGGATCCGGATGCAGGAGCGAATGGATAGAGATGAAGCAGAGAAGAGACAGATGCAGGAACGAATGGCTCAGTTTGACGCGTTCATGATCAAGTTTAACAATCAGCACCCCTTTCCCCCTCCGTAGGATTACGTTTTTGTACTACGTTTATGTATTTATAGATATTTTGTACAGTTTAAGACTTAGTAATATTTAAAAATTGGCAGGTTTTGTACATATTAAAATCTGGAAATTTTTAATTTTAATTATTTAAAAAAAAAATTTATTACCGACGGATTATTCGTCGGTAATCCGTCAGAACATATGTTGTAATTTAATTTTTATTTAATAAAAATCCGTCAGAAATCCGTCACTAAATCCGTCGGAATTAATCCGTCGGTGAATAGTGTCGGTAATCCGTCGCTAAAAATAGACCGTCGGTGATCCGTCGAAAAATAACCCACGACGTCGGTGACCGTCGGAGATCGTCGGAAAAGTAAGCCGTCGGTGATCCGTCGGTGATCTGAATGCCGACCACCTTTATACCGACGGACATTTGCCGACGGATCACCAACGGATTACACTTTTACCGACGGATTCGTCCGTCGGTGATAAGCCTCTGTTTTGTAGTGTATATAAATAAAACACTAAATCACAAAAAATGAAAATTAAAAGTACATTAATGGGAATTGAACTATGGTGGTTGATATCATAACCATAACACTGAAACCCATGTACCAACAGAAACCTATATACAACCACGATATAGTATACAATGTAATTGATGTATGTTATGTGTTTTTTTTTTCAATTCTAATTTTATAATTTGTAAAACATAAAAAAAAAAGAAGAACTAAACTTAGAAGCAAACAGAAGGCGGTCATCATAATAGATCTTTGCATAATTTTTGTTCTTGCTTCTTAGTCCAAGTAAAAATTGCAGGTCTACTTTTGGAGTCTTCCTAGTTGTGCTAGAAATCAGGTAGAGTAAGGTTTTACTTCAGAAAAAGGTTGCAATATAAATGATTATGTGTATATAGAATTAAAATCATATTATCCAATCATCATAATAGATCTTTGCTTTTTTAATAAATGCTTTTTTGTTTAACAACTAATGAATGTGTCCAAGAAACTTGAGTTAGAGCTTCAAAGCAGCAAGAAGTGGCATGTAGAGCATGTGGAGTAATGTGAGTCCTTAAAAAAAGGCTGAGAGAATTCAGTAAGTCGGTGAAATGACTTTCAAACACATAATAACAACTTATAGCTAGGGCATCTTTTGTGACTTATCTCTTTCACTTCTAACATTTAACAGGATGCACGAGAAGAGGCTTTAAGCGAGCTCAAAGTCATTGAAGAGAAGTATAACAAACTGAAAGTAGGGTCACAATTCGTTTTCATCTTTTTAATCACCAGACAATATTAGGGATATGAATACAACTGATAATCTAAATTTCAGGAAGAAATGGGACAGTATGCAGACAATGATGCAGCGACATTTGAAGCAATGAGTAATCAAATAACTACTTCCTTCTCTTCTTTTCCTTAATTAACTTTTGATTTGTTTTGTCTAGAATGCCTTTGTTTTGTTGATTTGAGTCTATATATCTATTAAATTTGTAATTACAATATTTTTTGGTACAAGTCTCATCTTCTAATAAAAGCAAAGACATGCTCTTCCAAAAGAAAATACTTGGACCAAAAATGGAAACAATGACTTAATGGTAATGAATGAACTTGTCAAAACAGTTACTTACATGATCGGTTTTAGCAAAATCATTTACCCATCTACCACTTGGCCTATAATGCATGTCATGTCAATTATCTATTGAACCTTGCAATTTTTGTGTTTCTGGGTTTATCTGCAACAAAAATTAAAATACTATTAGAAGAACTATGGAATCATTGATACATTATTGTATACAAGTTTAAGATATTTATCTTCTTGTACCGTGTAGCAACATATGATGCGGATCCGTGAAGACACACTTCAAAACTAAGAGATTTTCACTGACGAAAAAATCCGTCGGTAATTTGTTGCTAAAAATTGGATCGATCCGGCAGTGATCCTGATCCCTCTGTGAAAGTCTGCCGTAAGAAATGACGTGGGATATCACCGACGGACACCTTCATCGACTGATCACCGACAACTGACAGTTACCGACGGATCATTGATGGACTTCATCACCGACGACCATGTAGAAATTTATTCAACAAATAAAATATTTTCTGTTCATCGGTGATTCATCAGAAATATTAAGATTTACCGACGGATTTTGTTTTCGTCGGAAAAGTTGTGAGTGGTGGGACATCCCATCATTGTACCGTCGAAAATTTTCGAAGAATTTTAGCTCTTGTTGATTACCGTCGTTGAAAATCAGTTTTCTTATAGAGACATGGTGATCGAAATAATTACTAATAAGATATTTTGAGAAATATTTTAATTTATTACGAAAAATATGATATTTTTAAAAAATATTCTATCTATTTTGTAATTTTATTTTTTGAGAGGCTTATATATATGCTTGATAATAAAACAAGATTTGATATCCTCAAGACGTAAAATACATCAAAATATGAAGAAGTTTATTTTTGTTTATATATACAGTATAACGATAAATTTAGTTTTTCTTAATTGTTCTAACAAACTTATATATTATTCTATAAATAGGTTTTTAGCCTATATAGTATTAGTGGATTTTCATTTATTATTTTTCACGTATTCAACAATTATCTATATCTATACTATATTATAAAGTCGGAATAAAAAATTCTTAATTACTACTTATAAAACATAAGGTACTACCATTTTATGCATACATTTCAAAAATCTCTTAATTCACAACTTAGTATGCATAAGGTACAACTCATTTGAAAAAAATTCAAACTTTACTTTTTCAGTACCTTCCATATTCAAGTTTTTCCCTTCCATTTGGGGTTTCTCCAAAAAAAGAAAAGTTATTTACTTGCTCAAATTAACATATTTCTTTAATTATGATAGTACATGTATTTTCTTCATGTATACAAGTTTTTAAAGCCTTTTGAATTCTATAAAACTAACTAATAATGAATCTATATATACGTTTAGATACAAAATAATATTATCCAACATTATATTTGTTATTTTTACCTATTCTATATTTCAGTATTTTGAAAAAATATTATAATTCGTTAGATATCGCTGATTAATACATGTTTTTAAAAGTCAAATATACATTTAACGATTACTTTAATATAATTTTTTAATGCTTCATGATTGAAACTACTCAAGTTATGCGTTTATCACTACTAATGTTACATAAATTATAAATATATGATTTACTCCATATATATTTTTTTCTTTTTTTTCTGATAAGCTATTACATTAATTTTTTATTTTCATTTACATTTGCTCACCCCGATGCATTGCACGGGTACACTGCTAGTATATAATAGAACTTAACAACTTATCATCTATAACATTAATAGTATACAAATCATCATTAGTAATTAATGAATACGAAACACTTTGTTAGATTCAAGAGCTTTTTGACCTCTTTTAATTTTCTTTTCTTCATATTTATATTAAATTATACATGATTTTTAATTAATTTTTTGCCTTCTTGCTTTTGCAAACCACAACGTACAAAGGACACATGATGACTACTAGCCTCAGGACACATAATTGAATTAGACAAAAAAAAAGTTATATTAAAGATTGATATGATCATATGAAAAATAGATTTTATGACTGATAATATTTTTCTTGATATATACTTTCACTGTTAATTATGTGTCCTGAGGCAGCAGTCGTCATGTGTTCTTTCTTGTGGCTTTGCAAAAGCAGGAAACAAAAAATTAATTAAAAATCAAGCATAAATTAATTTAAATATGAAGAAAAGAAAAAAACAAAAGAGGTCAAAAAGCTCTTGAATACAACAAAGTGTTCTTATTCATTAACTACTAATAATGACTAAAAGTGTACTCGCGCAATGCAGCGAGATATATCACGATTTTAATGTTTCATTTTATTTTTTTGTCGATTTACAGTACGATTTTGGATGGTTATGAGAAAAGTGATAATGTTTTTTTATATAAATTTGTTTAATTTAGGCTTAATAATATAATGTTTTTTATATAAAAAAATTAAGTATTTTGTTAGAATTCAATGATTATCTTATATATTTTAATGACATCTAGAAAAAATAACTAATTACATATTTAATAGTAATATAATTAAAACAAATTTATAATAATATAATATATTAATTAATAGTGACATATGAAAATGTCTGCATAAAAGGAAGGTCCTGCACATACCAAATTGGTGGGTGTTAGAAGCATGAAGCAGTAATATGTATCTTATGCTTTGATATTTGTAAATTAAGAGATTTTTAAAATCTTGCATAAAATGATAGTACCTTGTGCCTAATAATTTGTATTTAAGAGTTTTTTATCCATGTTTTATAATATAGTATAGATTTATAACTATTGATGTTATAGATGTTTTTCTTTATATAACTAACTAAAGTATCATATAAATAAATTATGTGGATTCAAATCTATAAAATATAATTAAATTTAAACTTATTCAGTATATCACACTAAAAAATAAGGTTTGATCTATCTTGAGGGGTAAATGGGTTGCATGCATGGTTTCATGAAAACATATGGCTTATGAAAACATATGGCCTATGAAAACATTTTAGGCAAAAACTTTTGCCATGAAGCCCAATAATTAGTGCTTGAGATATACTTGATAATGTTTGAAGGGTTTTGGAAAAGTAGAACATGTGGATTCAGTATATGTCAATATATTTTTAACAATGGTAAATCCAACTATGTCATTTAACTTAAAAACTATTCAAAAGTGAATTTTATGACACCAAAATATTGCAATTTTTATGGAACGGATCGGATACACACAATGTTTCTTATAGTTGTTAATTAGTCTACTAAAATGTGTAATTAATAATAACATATATATTAGATATCTAAATGATAATTCTTAACAAAAAAAGATGATAGAATATTGTCAAACAAACTCAAAATGAAAGTAAATAATAGCATTAGCAACAACAACGAGCAATAAGTGAACATGGCTTGAAAACGTTTACAAAAAGGAAGTTTAACAAGACATTTCAAATTAAAAATGTTCTTGATAGCATTTTGTAGCATCTTGCATATATGGATAGTTGTTTGTATGTGTTATAAGTAGGTTAAAAAGGGTAAAGAGTAAGCCAAAGTGGTCTCTTAGCCGGCCATTCACTTGTCCATTTGTGAAGTGATTCTGAATCTCCTTTTAATTAAGACAAAATAACTCATATAATTAATGTAATTGATTTTGTTTTACTCTATGATTGATTGCTACACATCATTCCATCATTCCAAACTAATATGAGATATATGACAGATATTATATTTGTTTGCTTGTGTTGGGTAATTCCACAACAAAAGACAAATGAGTAGCCCTCTTACACAAGGACAAAGTGAATCATGGGGGTATTTTTCCCCCTTTTTCAACTACAATTAAGTGTATCATGTGAGACTTCTTATTTTCCATAGAATATTTGTGCAATCTTTCCAGTGTGTTGTGTCATTTCTTATCAGGAGTGCCATTCATTGGTGCATAGGAGAATGTGATCAAGAAATATTGCAAGAAAGTAGGGCAAACACATCAATATCAAGTAGAGAAATTGACATTAAAAGGGGTATCTTTGTTGGCATAAAAATTTATAAATACTTCAATTTTTCTGAGAAAATATTTAAATCTAACCTCGCAGTTTTGTTGGCACATGACTTTGCCTACAAAGTGTGTATTGCTTATGTATCACTACAAAAATGAAGGCTATTAGCGAACGAAAATTCCGTCGCTAATTCGTCGGAATAGCTAAATTCCTTCGTTAATCCGCCAGTGATAGTCCGTATGTCAAATAATGGTGGGCAATGCCATCAACGACAAAATATATAACGACGGGTTAGCGACGGAATATATCCGTGAGGGATTAACTACGGAAAATATTAGTGAGGGCCGCATCAGAGACGTATTAGCGAGGGCTCTATCAGCGACCAATTAGCGAGGGCCGCATCAGGGACGGATTAGCGAGGGTCCTAATCAAGGACGGATTAGTGAGGGACCTTTGGCAACGGATTTCCAATACATCTTGTATAAAAAATGCCCAACAAATTAAAAATAACCAATTCATACAATTCAAAATATAAAATTCACACAATTCAAATGTACGTAATAATCTAACTAGGGGGAGGGGGAGTGTATCCAAACTGCTGCATACAAATCAGTAATTTGTTAACAATGAAAAAGTATTGACATAAAACATAAGAGCATCTCCAACAACATTGCTATCTTGTTTGATATAATAGAGAATCAAAAGTGAAAATCTCTAAAAAATATTATATTCAACTCCAACAGATTTGTTATTTTAGAAAATTTTAAAACAACTTATATTATTATAATATTCTCTAATTTATCATCCCAATACATTTTTTTTAAAAACTTAATATAAAATGATAAAAATTGAATCATATTGGTGGGATTGAATAAAATAATCATTTCTCTCTCCAACCATCAAGTTTTAAAAAATTTCTCTAAACTTAGAAAATTTTCAAGTTTTTCTCTATTTTAGCAAACAAGATAGTAAAACTGCTGGAGAGGTTTAGAGAACAAAAACCCATTTTTTTTTATTTTAGCAAAGATGTTGGAGATGCTCTAACAATATAACCAACATACTTCCGTGGCCTATCCAGTAACGGATGATTTTCCGGTGCTGCTACTGTTTATGCCAAAAATTACACTTAAAATAATTTGAGGTTGGTTTGTAGAGTTTTAACAATTAAAGAGAGATTTCTTTGAAATAAACCAGATAACCATATAATCTTTCAGATCTTTGAGAAACAACTTCTAGATTGAATAAAAGTAATCCCCTGCAAGAAATTTCAGACCTCCTATGATGACTTCCACCACGCTACTCTGAACATTACCATCATTGTTCTGAACATTCTGATCCCCTTGAGCAGATTCACTCATATCAGATAACAGGCAAGAAGGTTCGGCAGACTCACTTCTATGCCTTGTCATCCCCTTTTTGATGATTATGATGATGATGATCATCATCATCATCAAAATTTCTCTTTTTCTCATCTTGAACCTTGCACTGTTCTGCAAAACTCTTATAGACTTGTCAACTTTAGAAATATGATCCTCCATGGTATCAAACCTTGAGTTGAGATTGTCAAATTCAGTTCTCTAGACATTTATCTCATATGTAGGTAGGGCTAAAGACACTGGTGTAGCAGGTGTAGGAGTGGTAGATGGATCAACAGCTTGTTGTATCCGAGATCATCAAGATTGAAGATTGAAAACCTCAAGACAAAGCCTCAAAGAGTGAAGTCAACATCACATACTAAATGAAGAAAGTCAAAGTCAAAGATGTATTTGTAAAATTGAAAAATTGAAAAATATAAAACAAATTCGGAAATTAATAAAAATTCATTATCAGATTTGGTCTCTTTCTTCTTCACGTTTCTCTTCAAAAATCCTAGAACAAACCTTCCTCCATGAAATTAAGCTTCAAGACTTGAGGAAATGATGAGATTTTGAAGATTTGGAGCTAAATCATTGGGTAAGATTATAATCTTGAAATTTAGGTTATTTCGTTGAAATACATATTATGTTTGTGTGTATTTTGTTGTTAGGGGCCGGAGTTTGTAAGGATTTAAAGGAATCCACATTTTGAAGATGTTCTAATCATCCTTAAGGTAAGAAATTAGGAAATCTTTGATTAGATATTTGGTAACCTAAAATTCTAGTTAGTTTTTGATTATGTGATGTTCAAGGCTGTAAAACCAAAATGAGAATACTTCAAATTGGTTCATAGATGGTTTAGAATGAACCACCAAATCAAGTGGTAGTGTTGATATATTAAAAATAGTTAAATTTGGTGGTGTTGTAAGGAAGCAGAAAGTTGTTGATGGTTTAAAAATATGTATAAAATTAACCGTTCATCCAATTGAGGTGTATGATATACCGTTGGAAACCTTAGTGTGTCTAGTACAATTGTTATGAGAGACTAAAAGCTAATTTTTAGCTTAAGTGTGTCAAAATACCAAATTACAGTAGCTGGTTTGTGCAAACATGGGAATTACACACTGTTAGTATAAAATTCATATAAAATCTATAATAGCATCAAACAACATTAATCCAGTGCTATTAGAATCCTAGGAGGCATAGTTACAACTTTCATTTAGACAATAACATCAAATTAAGCTCCTAAGTATGAGTAATATGTCCAACACAGAGATGGACATAAGCTGAAATGTGCAGGGGAATTTTCCTCTGCAATATTTTGGTTGTTTTGTTCAATTCATTTTGCAACTTCCATAAACACTAGCATTGAACTATAAGCCTATAAGGATGGAAATAAAGTAAAATTAAGCTAATATAAGGGTGCCAATAGCTAGGCTAAAGAGATCAAATAAATATAGGTAATCATGGTATAATTCTAGTTGTATATTACTTGTGATAGGAAATCCGACTAACAAGGATTTTGGAAAATTCGGCATTTGGGAACCGTGTTTTGATTATCTCGAATATATAAAGGCACAAATCTCTTATTATCTTGGAACGGGATTGACCTATTTGTTGAGGGTCAGTCCCTTCAAATTTAATTCACCGAATAGTGAACTTGAGGTACGAAAATACCTCAATGATGTTGATTCTTGGATTTTCATCGCTTTCATTCCCTTGTTGAATTCCATTTTGTGTCCCATTAGTTGAGCACGACTTAAGAGTATCACAAAGTTTGCTGCCCCTAATAGGGACCTCTGGCCCGGTTCTTGAGTTTTACTCTAAATGCTGAGGTGTTGGGTCTGAAATATGCTAAGTCTGGATAGTGCTGCTGAAAATTGAAGATTACTACTGCTAAAGATATTAGTACTGCTACTTGAAGAGATTACTACTGCTAGTAGTATTAGTACTGCTTGAATAGTTAGTGTAGGATTTTAAAGCAATTTGTAACCGTTATACGCAGCGGAAATTAAAATAATTTTGGTTACAACGTAGAAAACTTTTCTTAACAATTAAAACCCAAACGGATCCAATGATGTATTTAATTAAAACTTAAAACCACACCATAGGGTGTTTAGAGATGTACCTTTCAGATCTGTTGTGGTTGAACTAGTTGAGCACTTAGAAACCAATCTAGGTTTCCTCTAGCGGTATCCACACACGAACACGCGAGATTCCACCTGGTGCTAGCCCAATAACCCTAGATCTATATGTGTTTTACAGAAAAGAAAAGGGTTTCTTTTCTCTATTTTGTGAAAGGTTATTCTAACTCAATTTGTGTATCAAATGGTTTAGCCTAACCCCTTATTTATATCAGAAGAATTCTAGTTAGACTATAATTCAATTAAAGATTAAATAAGGTTTAATAATTATCTGTAATATTTCAAATTCAAATATATATATATATATATATAATTATCCTTTTAAACTTTAAAATATAATTATATAAGTATATATAATTATCCTTTTTAAACTTTAAAATATAATTATACAATTACAGATAATTCCCCGTAATTAACATAATTACGTTTTCACCCTGTAATTATCATAATTACAGTTTAACACATATTTTCATAAAATCCTGGTTTCTACAAATGGAAACAAACACATTCTTTGTCTGCGACCCTATAGGTTTACATACTCCTCAGCAGTATCTCTGTGTGACACGTGTCGTGGGCATATAATAACTTACATTCTCCCACTTGCACACGATACACAGTAACACAGACGATGGTAAGCGTCTAGCAACACGTCACCGCCCCCAAGGCTATGTAAATGTGCTTTTACCTTCGAGCAATTTGATTGATCTAATCAATCATATAGTAGAATCATTCTTTATCCTTTTGCTTCACGATATTTTATTTTGAATTTAAGGCATAGATCTATCTCATCATTTATAGTTCAAAGATTATGTTTCTCGATCCCAACATATTTGATTATACAAGTGTCATTAGTCCAACTAATCCACTTGTTCATGCATGTAAATCATAATATGTAATCGAGGGGCCCAGAAATATCTCTCTCATCTTGAGAGGAGCAAATCCTATATTGCATGTACACGACTAACTACACAATTCATGTTATACCTAATATAGCCCTTATGATTACCCGGTCAAGGATAACGTTAGACTATATCAAAGTATAACACTCCTTGTGCATTAGATCCCAATGTACATCTCAGGTCTGAGGATAAATAGTGTTATACTATTTCAAGACTCACCTTATGACGCCGATCTATGAGGTGATCTTGACCGTGGGTCTTGTCCAACGCTTTGTGCTCCGACAAGCGCATGTGATTCTGGTTGCACCTAGTGCACTTCCAACTTGGAGTATGACTAGACTTCACAATGATCTTGATTTATTACTAGTCCCCTAGTAATAAGTGATCAAGGACAATTTTAAATAATATGATCATCATATTCATTTAAGGATACTTAAACATGCTAAAACGAACACAAAGATGTTTTAATTAAATACTCATATCCAATATGCCATAACTGTAAAACATAACTGTTTTAATGTTCACAAAGTAAAAGATTACTAAAATTTTACAAATCAGACTAATTTATTACAAAACCTCAAGCCTATTGAGCTAATGTGAGCATCATGCTTGTTTTGACTTAAAGGTTTGGTAAGAGGATCTGCTGGATTGTCTTCTGATCGAACTTTACATATTTTTATGTCACCTCTTTCGATAATCTCTCGAATTAGGTGATATTTTCTCATGATATGCTTGGAGTGCTGATGTGACCTTGGTTCCTTTGCCTGAGCAATGGCACCCTCATTGTCGCAATAGATCTCGACAGGGTCACATATGCTAGGGACTACTCCCAGATCTGTGATGAATTTCTTCATCCAAACAGCTTCCTTTGCAGCGTCCGACGCTGCAATATACTCTGATTCTGTAGTTGAATCCGCTATTGTGCTTTGTTTGTAACTCTTCCAGCTCACAACACCCCCGTTTAACACAAACACATATCCCGACTGTGATTTATAGTCATCTCGATCGGTTTGGAAACTAGCATCTGTGTATCCTTGAATACACAGATCTCTTTCTTGACCGCCGTACAGTAAGAACATTTCTTTAGTTCTTCTCAGATACTTTAGAATATTCTTTACTGCTACCCAGTGAGCATCACCTGGGTTTGACTGATACCTGCTCGTCATGCTTAGGGCATACGAGACATCTGGTCTAGTACATAACATGGCATACATAATTGAACCTATGGCCGAAGCATAGGGAACACCCTTCATGCGGTTCTTGTCCTCTTTAGATATAGGACTCTGAGTTTTGCTCAGATGTACGCCATGTACCATTGGCAAGTTTCCTTTTTTAGAACCCTCCATCTTGAAGCGTCTTAAGATCTTGTCAATATATGTACTTTGGCTTAATCCAATTAAGCGTTTCGATCTATCACGATAGATCTTTATACCAAGGATATAATGTAAGACTCGGTTTTAAAAAAAAACGTATAATTATTATTACCCGAATTGAACCGTAATTAAAATAGCAACCAAAGATAGTTGAGGGGTTAAATCCGTCAATTAACTAAACCAATTAATTAATTATATAAATATATATAAAGTAAAAAAAAAACTTATACAACAATCCATCGTCTCCTTCACGAGTTCACCGCCATTTTATTTTCTCTCTCTAGAACTCTCCTTCTCTCTAAAATATCTATCAATCCGTTGAAGTAATTGACGAAATAATTACATATTCGGAATCTACGCTTCGAGCCCTTCTTAGAGGTATAAATTTCTTGTTATGTTATTTAAGTTGGTAAGTTAGGGTAGTTGAAGTTGGTTGGTAGATTATGATTATATATTGTAAAGTTATAATCATTTACATGTATAGGAATGTTTGTTTTTGTCAAAATTACAAACGGGTAAAGTTTAGAATCAAAATGGTGATATTTATAACTAGATGTTTAACCGCACACCAAGTGATCGGTTTAATGTTTAAGAGAATATAATTTTATTATTAAGCTTAGGATAATTAAGCTTTGAGTTTTATGTTATGTAAGTAATAGAAATTTATGGTTTAAATAGGAAATCGAATGGGTTAAAGTTCGTCTTCAGTCTCGCGTGTTACGTCTCAATTTGGTTAAGGTATGGATTTCATTTCTTTTGAATCGTGGGCAATTATTTGTTGTAGTTGACCCTTCTGAAAGGTGGTTCACCACCTTGTGATTGATCAACTGAACGTGATCAACAAATAAGAAATTGTACACACACATACACATTGATTTTGGTTTATTGAATCAATTGTTTGAACATTTTGATGTTTTATTAAAATGTGTCTCGTATGAGATTATTTATGAAAAATGTGTAGTATATAGACTATAATTTCTGTGATCGCCATTTGGGTAAGTGGTATTTGTTTAGTTTTCGTTGATTTTAGAAGAACCCAATAAATGGGCACATTATTTGGGATGCCTTCTATGGCGGCTTTGTTGTCATAGCGTCCTGCAGATGACGGTCCACCAGAGTTAAGCCTATGTGGCTTACGTGAACCCACTCTAGGGGGACTTGGCTGACTTTGTTGGCTCCAGGGCGGATGAATCGATTCTAGATTTTACCCACAGAATATGTGACCGTGGTTAAATTCACGGGGGATCCGTTGTGTGTGCCCGCATGCCGACCCAGTTCGTGTGGTTTGGCCACCCCACGAGCACAACAACAGGAATTGACGGACGTTATTTATATTACGTTTTGAAATTAAAGTGTGAACTGTTCTTGAAATTACTGTCTTTGAAAATTACGGAACATCTCTTTTGTTATGAACTTGAGTTTCAAGAACTTTCATCGAATGAATTTTTAAGTCTTCTGCTTCGTTATTCATGTTTTCATTATTATTTACGAACTTATATTATAATCCATTCACTGAGTTATGTGCTCAGCCGTGTTTTTGTTTTCTGACACGGCAGGTTCGAAGTGAAGTTTACGGGGACGGGACTTGAGATCGAGCGTGTTATTTTGGAGTTCTTAGAATCACTTTGTTTTATCTTTCTAAGTTTATAAAGACTTTTGAGGTATGATAGTTTGGATTGTAATATATGTTTAGAGTTTATTAATAGCTCTGAATTTAGATATGTATTTATGTTAAGTCTCGTATGTGACATCACCCGTTCCGGACCATGGGGACGGGGGATGTTACATATAAGCTGCTTCTCCTAGATCCTTCATCGCGAAACACTTCCCTAACCAGGTTTTTACACCTTTAAGGGTAGGGATGTCATTTCCGATGATCAATATATCATCGACATATAGGATCAGGAATACTATTATGCTCCCACTGACTTTCTTGTATACACAAGGTTCATCTTCGTTCTTTAAGAAACCAAATTCTTTAATCTTTTCATCAAAACGAAGATTCCAACTACGAGATGCTTGCTTCAGTCCATAAATGGACTTTTGCAATTTACATACCTTTTCAGGAAAATTTGGATGTTTAAAACCTTCTGGTTGTACCATGTACACGTCCTCGCTTAAAGTTCCGTTAAGGAACGCGGTTTTAACATCCATTTGCCATATTTCATAATCATGAAATGCAGCTATGGCAAGAAGTATCCTGATGGATTTAATCATGGCTACTGGAGAAAAAGTTTCATCATAATCTACTCCATGAGTCTGAGTGAAACCTTTAGCTACCAACCTAGCTTTATAAGTATGTACAATCCCATCCATGTCGGTTTTCTTTTTGAATACCCACTTGCACCCTACGACTTTGCAGCCGGTAGGTGCATCTACCAAGTTCCAAACTTGGTTGTCTGACATGGATTGTATTTCAGCCTTCATGGCATTTTGCCATTTATCAGATTCTAAACCTGATACGACTTCCTGGTAGGCTACGGGTTCATCATGAACCGTATCGTCATTGCCAATGAGATAACCATATCTCTCAGGCTCTTGACGACTCCTACTCGATCTTCGGATTGTTTGTATCTCGTCATTACCTTCAACAACTTGTTGAGGCTCAACATCATGTTGATTATCAGTATCAACCATTGTTTCATCTTGTGGTTCTTGAATTTCTTCAAGATCTACTGTATCCCCCGTTGTGGTTCTCGATAGAAAATCATTTTCTAGGAACTCACCGCGGCGCGCAACAAAAACTTTGTTCTCGCTGGGTTTGTAGAAGTAATATCCAACAGTCTCTTTTGGATATCCTACAAAGATGCATTTCTCAGACCTTGAATCAAGCTTCCCAGAAGCTTCCCGCTTAACATAAGCTTCACAACCCCATATTCTCATATATGACAGTTTTGGGATCTTCCCAGTCCATAGTTCGAAAGGGGTTTTATCGGTCTTTTTGGTTGGCGCACTATTTAGTATTCGGGCAGCTGTTTCTAGGGCGTAACCCCAGAAACTTTTAGGCAGATTGGTACGACTCATCATAGAGCGAACCATGTCCAATAAGGTTCTATTCCTTCTTTCGGACACACCGTTATGTTGCGGTGTTCCGGGAGGAGTTAATTGGGATACTATCCCGTTATCTCTTAGATGGTCAATAAACTCTTGGCTTAGATATTCCCGACCCCGGTCTGATCGAAGTGTCTTTATCTTTTTGCCAAGTTGATTCTCTACTTCATTCTAAAACTCTTTAAAAAACTCAAAGCTTACAGATTTGTTTTTCATTAGGTAAACATACCCGTATCTACTGAAGTCATCAGTAAAAGTAATGAAGTAGCGATGACCATTTCTTGTGGTTGAACTAAAGGGTCCACACACATCAGTATGTATAATCCCTAATAGTTCTGTTGCCCTTTCGGGTTTGCCTTTAAAAGGCGCTTTTGTCATCTTGCCCATTAAACAAGATTCACATACATCATATGAATCATCACATGATTCCAACACTCCGTCCACCTGGAGTTTGGCTATGCGTTTCTTGTTTATGTGTCCAAGACGACAATGCCAAAAATAGGTCTGGTTTAAGCCTCGCTTAATTCGTTTATTGTTTACATTATATATTGATTCATAATTACAACTATTTTGCATATCAATTTCATAAATACCATTGTGTGGTTTGGCCACAAAATACAAAACATTGTTAAGATAAGCTGAAATTGAATCATTACTAAAAGTAAACATAAATCCAGTTTGTTGCAACCGAGAAAAAGAAACGATATTCCTAGTAATGCTAGGTACATATAAACACTTGCTAAGTGCTAAAATAAGACCATTTGGCAGCTTCATGTCATAAGTTCCCTGAGCAATAGCAGCTACCTTAGCTCCATTCCCCATTCGAAGCTCCATCTGGCCTGGTTTCATTTTCTCTTCACTTCTTAGTCCCTGAAAAGTAGTACAAATGTGAGTACCACACCCAGTATCCAATACCCAGGAATCAGAGTCAGAAGTGAATAAATCAATGGTAAACATACCTGAAGGTCCGGCTCCACTAGCCTTCTGCTTCTTCATTTCTGCCAATAGGGCAGGGCAGTTTCTCTTCCAATGTCCCTTCTGGTTGCAGTTGAAGCAAACTGCTTCCTCAGGAATCTTTCCCTTGCCCTTTTCTTTGTTGGAACTTCCAACTTTTCTTTTACCCTTGGTAACCACCCTTTTCTTCTTGTTTATCCCACCTTTAGGTTTGATCATCAACACCTGTTTTGGTTTGAATAAATCCAACTTGGATTTCATATTTCTCTCAGCGGTTTTAAGCATGCCGTGAAGCTCCGTGAGAGTTTTCTCCAAACCATTCATATTGTAGTTCAAGACGAACTGGTCATATGATTTGGATAAATAATTGAGAACCATGTCGGTTGCCAATTCTTGACCTAGTGAGTAGCCAAGACGGGTCAATCGGTCAATATACCCTTTCATTCTTAAAACGTGGGTACTGACTGATGAACCTTCAGTCATCATAAAAGCATGCAATGCCCTGACTGTATCAAACCTTTCTTGCCTTGCTTGTAACTGAAACATGGATTTTAAAGAGGATATCATATCCCAAGCAGTCATGTCTTCATGTTCCCTCAGTAGCTCGGGAGTCATGGATGCTAGCATCAGACAGCTAACATCTAGTGAGTCATTGAGATGCTTATCATAAGCAGCCCTGACCTCAGCTGAAGCATTTCTGGCAGGAGGGTTTGGAGGGGGGTTTTCGAGGACGTACAACTTCTTTTCGTGCTTAAGGACAACCCTCAAGAAACGAAACCAGTCCACGAAGTTCGTACCGTTCAGTTTTTCCTTATCAAGGATTGATCGTAATGTAAATTGGGATAAGCCGTTTGTGCAGACAGTTTGGTTAGGGGCGTTAGCGTCCATCTACAAACTAAGTTCAATTTTAGTAATTCTTTTAAAATCTCAAATTAATTAATATTTTTTTTTGAAAGGAGAAAACTCCAGGCAATATATTAAAAAAACGAAAGAGAAGAAACAACGCAAACACAGGGCTAACAAAACCAACCAGCCAGGCCAAGACAACAAAGCCAAGCAATAAAAAGCCAAAAAGAACAAAGAGAAATGGACACCATCTTCATGCAAAATAAAATGCACAAAGAAACAAGACACCTAACACCACGAACAACACCACAACAATCAGCTACCATCATCGCCAACATGATTTGCCTTTAACCGATTCCTCCAAGCCACACGGAGCATAATACACTCACAAATATCTTTCGTAAGCTGGGCCACCGATTTAGAATGACTAGAGAAAAGACGTCTGTTGCGCTCATTCCAAATAACATAAACCGACGCCGAAATAGCCAACCTTTGCATGAAATTTTTTGGGAACATACAAGCCGAAGACAACGAAATCAGAATTTGGTCCCATGTATCCGAAAGTGGATCCATCTTAACTTCCCCTCTTCACATTCTTCCAGACCTCTAAAGGAATAGCACATTCAAAAAATAGGTGATTATGGCTATCCAAACAATTGTTGCAAAACACACATCTTGGGTCCGGGGGATCATGCTTCCAACTTACCAAGCGATCCTGCATTGGCAACCGCCTAAGACAAGCAAGCCAAGTACAGAACGCATGTTTTGGAACGTTGGACTTAAACCATACAGATTTCTGCCACGCAACCCGAATATACGGCTCGTCCAAGGACTTCCAAGCCTCACTAACCGAAAAAGGAACGAGATTCCCATTAACACCCTCCCAAAGAACTTTATCCTTCACATTTTCAACAATCTGCGGAAGCACACAATAGTGCAAATGGGGGATGCGCTCAATCTAGGATTGTGGCCATATACCATTCAGATTATCCACCACATCCCTTACCGACGAATTAGCTGAGAAATCATGAGAATGAATGAGACGGTAAGAAATCCCCATCGCCAGGTGCCCAATCGGCAACCACCTGTCCTCCCACGCATTTGTATCTCTTCCATCACCAATTTTAATTCCAAAAAATGGTCTAAGCTGAGGCCGAAGATCCATGACCTTACAAAGGACCCAAGACCAAGTAGGCTTTTTCTGAACACTCCAAAAGGAATCAGACTTGATATGATGATGAAATACCCATTTGACCCAAAGATAATCACGCCTTGCCACCAAGTCGTAGAGCATTTTAGCCAACAGAGTACGGTTCCATAGGCTAAGCTTTTTAATACCAATACCCCCACAACTAACCGGTTTACAAACAGAATCCCACGCCACACGACATTTCCCATGAGAGCTATCACCTTGAGCCCAGAGGAAATCACGAAAGAGACCTTCAAGTGTATGCACCACACCAGACGGAAAAGAAAAAAAAGTCATCCAATACAATTGCATAAGAGTGTAGCACGGACTTCACAAGTTGTCTTCTCCCACCAAAAGATAGAAACTTGGATTTCCAATTAAATATACGCGCCTTCACTTTATCGACCAAAACACCATAATCCGCCACTTTTAATCTAGTTGGCGATAAAGGAACTCCTAAGTAGCGAATAGGGAAAGTACCATGACGAAAAGGAAGGCACTCCAAAATTGCAGCCTTAGTAGAATCATCCAGATTGCCAAAGAAAACTTCCGACTTCTCAAGGCTTGGCGAAAGGCCCGAACGCATCTTGAATAAATGAAGAGCCTTCTTAAGAATCTGAACCGAAGGAATATCACCTCTTGTAAAGACAAAAAGGTCATCAGCAAAACAAAGATGCGTTAAATTAAGAGGTTCACACCCCTTATGAAAACCAAAGTCATTCGCCTCCTCTATACATCGCGCAAGAATCGTGGAGAAACCCTCCATAACTATAGTGAATAAATATAGAGAGATGGGGTCTCCTTGACGAATACCCCTACCCCCTTTAAAGAATCCCTCCGTATCACCATTAATGGCAATAGAAAAGGAAACAGTAGAGATAATCTCCTCAATCCACCGGACCAAGACGGGATGGAAACCAAGACCTACCAACATCGAAATCAGATATTTCTAATTCACTGTGTCATACGCCTTTTGAATGTCAATCTTGAACGCACACCTAGGCGGGCCCGTTCCTCTCTGGTATCCCGAAACAAGCTCATGGGCCATAATAATGTTGTCCGATATGCGTCTACCCGGAATGAAAGCCGATTGGTTAGGACTAATCAAAACATGCAACGAGTCCTTAATTCTGTCCGAAATAATTTTGCTGATACACTTGTACAAAACGTTGCAACAGGCAATAGGACGATAATCCGTGACTTTAGAAGCATTGACCACCTTCGGAATCAAACAAAGAAGGGTGTGATTAAGCTCTTTATCAATCCGACCATTATAAAAGAAATTATGGATAGCAGTTTCCAAATCCCGCCCAACAATAGGCCAAGCTACCTTAAAGAATTTAGAAGAGTAACCATCCGAACCCGGCGCTTTGTCATTTCCTATCTGGAATAAAGAATTGCGAATTTCCTCATCCGAGATCGGCCTGATCATATATAGCGAATCCCTTAAAGTCAACTTCTTCACAAAGAAATCAGAAGGCATGCTAGGATCAACACTGTCATCATGAACCCCCAGAATGGATTGGAAATGATTAATAAAAACACTAGCCACATCATCCCCACTCGCTACAACCCCCATCGCATCACAAACAACATGGATATGTCGATTATGCCTTTTCTCCTTTAGCACATTATGGAAAAATTTCGTATTTCCATCTCCCTCATTAAGCCATCTAACTTTTGCCCTTTGCCGACACGCAGTTTCCTCATCAATTCCAGCTTGCTGATAAGCCAAAAGAAGATGAGCCAGATCCTCACGAGCCCAAAGATTAGACGGGTCCAAGTCACATTGAATTTGAACACGGTCTAACTCTATTTTAAGGTTCACAGCCCTTTTAGTAAGGTCGCCATACTTCCCTCTTAAACGTCTCATCGACCCTTTAAGCAATTTCAACCGGGATTTAAGTTGGAACATAAACGTACCATTAATCGGAGTAGCCCATCCATTAGACACAGTCTGCACAAACAACGGATGGTCCGTCAAGAAGTTATCAAACTTGAATCCCCAAACCTTTTTCCTTTTACCACCTTTGAAAGTAATCACCCCGGGAGAGTGGTCCGAAATGCCACAAGGGTAAAACTGAGCTCTAGCATCTTGAAAACAATTCGTGAATTCCACATTACAAAGAATTCGATTAAGCTTACGGAGAATCCCAACATCCCCCATCGGTTTTTGAGACCACGTATAATGGAGACCGGTATAATTCACATCAAACACTTCTACATCCTCCACACAACGATAAAATTCATACATATCAACATTACGACGAGAGGAACCACCATAACCATCATGTGGGAAAAGCATCGCATTAAAATCCCCCATGAGAATCCACGGTTTATTTCCCAAAAGAACTTTAAATTTGCGACTTCCCGACCAAAGCTCCCTTCTAGAGACAACATTATTTGACCCATAAATAACCGAAAGGAAAAACGGTGTACTCTCACCCCGGACATGTACCATACAATGAACAAATTGGCTATGATTTTCAAGGACCATAACATCCATGGTTCGAAGATCCCAACCAATCATAATGCGCGTTCCCCTATCACACACATTCGCATTGGAACACCAAGCCCACCGACCAAAAACTTTATTTCCGATATCACACACACCATTAGCCAACACATGAGTTTCCATAATAGAGCATAAGCAAATGTTGTTAACATGCAAAAAATCCCGGACTTCTTTTTGCTTTAACGAGGAGTTTAGCCCTCGTATATTCCAGGCAGCAAGATTTAACATGACGTACCTGTTTTTGGCGACCCAATATTGATCCCAACCACCGAAATTGGCCCATCTCCGAGGTGTTGAATCGACTCTTGCCAAATTTCCTCCGCATCGTCTGCATCACTACCTTCATCACTCGACAAAGGGCTAAATATATTTTCAGTCTGAGGGGTTTGTAGTGGCGGACCCCTTCGCGGTTTGTCATAGACTCTGAGCGCCTGGACCACCGAGGCAACCAGCGGTGGTGGGCCGTTAGAAGGATCCACACCCTTATCCTTCTGATCATGGCATTTATCCTCTTTGTTTTCTTTCAATTTGTCACTGGGCACACACGGTTTAGTAGCTTGTGGACGATGTTGTAGCTCATAAACATCCACCATCTTTTCCACATCCGCACTTGTAGGTATTGAAACTTCTGCACCAGAGTTGGGGACTTCCTTATTACCCTTCACATTTCCCCCCTTCAAATTTTCACCTTCCACACCCTTCCAATTGCTAGGTCCAGCCTCCGCGGTTTTTGGCTTATGCTTCCACTTTTTATGATGCACACGAGTAAAACCATCAGCATCTTGCACTTTAGCTTTATCACTAACCTTGCGAGCCTCCTCCGCTTTCATACAAGATCCCGTTTTGTGGCAAAAAATGAGGCAATGGGCACATTGCATGGGTTCCCAAAGGTATTCCACTCTCACTTTGACACTCTCATCCGTACCCCCATTAATGTTTGGGATAACAACCTCCAACTCCCTTTTAAGCTCACCGATAGCCCAGACATCAACCATAACTTTTGCAAACCCCGGACGCCCCCATTTCTTTTCACACATAACTTGCGTGCAGAAGTCCATTTGTTTTGGGACACCAAGCGCACTCGCAATACGACTGATCCCCTCCTTGTTGAACGCAACCAAGGGAACATCGTGAAGCTTAACCCAAAGTGGGCAAGTCATGTGCACAGGTTTATGAATGGCCTTAGTGGGGTCCCAATGAGCAACAAATAGCGGAACACCCCTGATCATTAGAGGACCCTCCTCCGCAACATGAGCACATCCACCTTCATTATTAAAGCGAAAGAAAAAGAAACCTTTTTCGTTCATCATAGCATCACGATAACCATGTTTCACCCACACACTCTTCACATACCGTTGCACAATCGGAAAGTGCACCCTCGGTCCAAGAAAATAACCATATAACGTGGTTTGATACGAATTACTCACCTCTTTCGCTAATTCAACCGGAATAGGGATCCTCGAGTCCTTGTCCGCCAATGGGAAAAAGTGAAGCTTGCTACACACCTCATTACCCACAGCATTCGCATAGTTCATAGGCTTTTTGAGCACTTCCACATGACCATACTTGAGCCCTTCATTGCCTTTGCCACTGTCTGCCGTGAGGCGGTCAAACACCGAAACCCTAGACGCCAGTGGTATTGACTCTCCATTCTGCATGGCTCCATAGTTCATGACGTCAACCCTAATACCTTCCCCATGCACCACCGTGTTGGGCTCTTGCGATCTGATCTCATTCTCAGCCACACTCACCTCAATCAGCATAGCATCCATCGCGACTATCAAAGAAAAGACACCATAGCCCTAGACTCCTATCGAAGCCCTAGAGATGCACCTTACCACCAGGCACCCTAAAAGGGTAACAAAGGCTAACCAGGTTTCCCTGGGGTGCTGAAACCCTAAAAGAGCGTCCTAGTTGCAAGAACAAGTCTCGGGAAACACGACAAAAATCTAAGGCGTATTTTGAACCAGATTCAAGCTAACCTGAGTAGTCGCTGCAGTCGAAAAACCCCACAACCCTAGGGTCGCCGCCCTCCCAGTATCTTGGAGCGAAGTCGCCGATCTTCTAGCTACCTCTTCCGCTGTGTACCCTACTCCTTCTCTTATCCTCGCACCCTTCTCTGCCGCCTGCTGCCGTCGAAAAACCTTCCTCCACCGCTGATTACGCATGGATTCCCGCATAAACCCTAGTCGCCGTAGGGAGGAGAGAGAGAGCCATCTAGAAATCTTTCTTTTAAGTTCCTGATTTGATCTTTAATTAATATTACCTTTCAAAAGAAAATTAATTTGAGCTAAGATCCATATATCACCTATTTCCGTAAATGGCCAAGCAACTGTTTACGGAACTAGGTTATTTAGGTAGGAATCATCCAGTTATGTTCAACATAACTCTTAGATATCGTGGGATTTCTATTAATATATCATATGTTAAAGAGCATGTTTAATCCCACTACAACGCCTTGAAAGTACTCATAGATGGCTAAGCACTGTCTATGATATTTTCAAGTAAACTAACCATACTAAGATATCATGATCCCACCTAAAGTCTTAACTTAGGGTTTATTGGGGTCAATCGTCCAAAATACGACTATTTAAGTGAATGACCAAGCAACTGTCCACTTAAATCTCGTTATCCTGGCGCCTTGTCTTACACTACAATTATCCGATATGATTGGCTAAGCACTGACCATACTGGACTCTTGTAAGTTCAACAAGTATCTTAAATGGATGGCACATAGTTTACATTTGTGAAAGGTTTAAATTTTAGATAACTCTTTTCTTTTAAAACGTTTGAATTTATCTCTAAAATCTTGTTTTAAAAGTTTATTTTATTAAATCGGTTTACGTTTGATAAACATATCAATTTTAAAATATCATATTTTATTTACCGATTTAAAAATTGTTTTGCGTTTGATTTTTTTTATTTTAAGCGTTTGCAATTATTATAACAAGAATAAAGCTATAAATAAAACCAAATACAAAATAAACAATCACAATAATAATAATATATGGATTTGCCCCTAATGTGGTGTTGTGAGCCAACACAACAACCACGGTCAATTCTAAGGACGTCTTCAAACTCCCACTGGCCTCGCCATCTTGGTGAACTCCAGGGACTCCGTCTCGATCTTTTGGAACGCCGTCTTTAGATTTAGAAAAATAGAAAATACAACATGCCTATTCTATTTACATTTGTCCCTATCTAGGAAATTAAATTAAAAGTTACATCCCATGCAATTAATACATGTTAATTTTCCAAAACAAAATAAATCAACCACGGGTCTTTTCGGGGCAATCCATATATTATGCAATATTTTAAACACAAAATAAAACAATTTGGTCTATATTATTTAACATAAATAAAGTAACCAAATTATGTGGAACAATATTTTCATATGGCAAATAATTAATTGACCCAATTTAATTTCTAGGTTAACAAACCTAACCCATTAAACCGGGCCTTGGCCCAAAACTTAAAACAATTAGAGTAATAATCAAAACGCGGTTCTATGTCGATCGAGACCAAGATAACAGTGGTTTGGGACCATAGTCCTAGCCACATCTCGTACCACCAAAATGTGACCGGTGCAAAACACCAAAACATAGCAGCAAGGCCGCTTGACACGAGTGTCGGTGGCCAACGACCACAAAAGAAAAAGGGTTACCACCTTCAGCCGCTAAGAGCGGCGACCAAAGCGACCAACCCCACATCGCAGAGACCGTGGTCCAGCAACGATCGCGGGAATAAAAAAAAAACAAAATAACACCGAACGCATCTATCGGCGGCAACAACCGCACCTGGCTGGCGACAAAGAACAGAATCGCCGCTTGGCTCAAAAGCCAGCGATGGTGGCCACAACATCCGAATTACACCGGCGTATACCGGTGATGGCGTGAGAAATCGAACTAGCACCACCAGCCCCATAGGGCGGCGGCCTGGATGCCATGATTGCTCAAAGAAGAAAACAAAGCCGATGGCGGGCGGCTGCCGGTGGAGGGCGACGGCCGGCGGTGTGGTGGAAAAATAAATTCTCGGCCGACGATGTGGTTGGGGCTAGTTCTTGGCCGACGAAGATGAAGCAATAGGATTTGGTTGTTTTAATGAGAGAGAAAAAGGAAGGCGGCTCATTAAAAATAGGGTTCTCTATTTTATGTAAGCATACATGAAGAAAAGGATTTATAATCCCCACGTCAACCACTAAAACCCTTTCAATTTTTTTTTATTTTAATTTTTTTAAAATTAATTAGGATTCAATTAAATTTTTGCCATATAGAAATTGTATATCTTTTAATCAAATAACATCAAAGTGGCTCTGATACCACTGTAGGGTTTTAAAGCAATTTGTAACCGTTATACGCAGCGGAAATTAAAATAATTTTGGTTACAACGTAGAAAACTTTTCTTAACAATTAAAACCCAAACGGATCCAATGATGTATTTAATTAAAACTTAAAACCACACCATAGGGTGTTTAGAGATGTACCTTTCAGATCTGTTGTGGTTGAACTAGTTGAGCACTTAGAAACCAATCTAGGTTTCCTCTAGCGGTATCCACACACGAACACGCGAGATTCCACCTGGTGCTAGCCCAATAACCCTAGATCTATATGTGTTTTACAGAAAAGAAAAGGGTTTCTTTTCTCTATTTTGTGAAAGGTTATTCTAACTCAATTTGTGTATCAAATGGTTTAGCCTAACCCCTTATTTATATCAGAAGAATTCTAGTTAGACTATAATTCAATTAAAGATTAAATAAGGTTTAATAATTATCTGTAATATTTCAAATTCAAATATATATATATATATATATAATTATCCTTTTAAACTTTAAAATATAATTATATAAGTATATATAATTATCCTTTTTAAACTTTAAAATATAATTATACAATTACAGATAATTCCCCGTAATTAACATAATTACAGTTTAACACATATTTTCATAAAATCCTGGTTTCTACAAATGGAAACAAACGCATTCTTTGTGTGCGACCCTATAGGTTTACATACTCCTCAGCAGTATCTCTGTGTGACACATGTTGTGGGCATATAATAACTTACAGTTAGTACTGCTTGAAGAGTTAATACTGCAAGTTGGAAGTTACTACTGCTAGCATGTTAGTATTGCTGATGATGAGAAGATACTGCTAGAAGAATTAATGCTGCTGATAATGATAAGGACGGTTTGTTATGTGAAGCAAAAGAAAAGGAGTTGAAGTAATGGAATGGATGCTGAAGATCAACTATACTTTCATGTTTATAATGTAATCTGTTTTGTATATATAGTCTAGAAGTATTAGATTATAGAACATATAGACGTATTTTTGTTTTAGAGAGAATTAGCCTCAAGATTCTTAGTGATCCTTTCATTAGAGAAGTTTTGAATGTCTGTTGAGCCTGTTCAACAGATTGAGGCTTTGGTTGTAATCATTAAGTTAAATCAATACAACTTGTGATTTGAATTCATACACTGTTTCATGATTTCTTGTTAAAGTGTTATTCCGCAACTTCTTTAACAAAGTTTCTGAGTGTTTATTTAAATTCTTGTTTTGAATTTCGATCCTGACAAGTGGTATCAGAGCAACAGGAACTCAGAAATCAATAATCATCATGGACGGATCACACGACAATGTTCTTGTTTCAAAGGTTCCCATGCTCAAACCTAATGAGTTTGACATGTGGAAAATCAGGACCAGGCAGTATATACTTCTTACAGACTACTCAATGTGGGACATCATTGAGAATGGTCCCTCCAATGTAGGAGAGATTGGAGCAGATGGCAACAGACCTCCACCAAAGACCGATGGAAAAGAAAGATGAGGCAGACTGAGATGAAAGCCTTGAGCACTCTGCTCTTGGCAATTCCTAATGAATATCAACATCAGTTTTGCAACTGTGCTGATGCCAAAATCTTGTGGAATGCTTTGGAAAAGAGATTTTCAGGTACCAAAAGCACTAAGAGAAATCAGAAAGCAATTCTCAAGCAACAATATGAAAATTTTATGTCTACAAAGAATGAGTCTATGACTCAAAGCTTTGATAGATTCAACAAGTTGATTGGAGAATTGGCAACTGTTGGTGTCAAGATGGACCAGGACGATGTCAATAGAAAGTTTCTAAGATCTCTTGGTGAAGAATGGATAATGTATACAGTATCCTTCAGGCAGAATGATAATCTGGAGGATAAGGAACTTGATGACCTCTACAATGATCTCAGGGTGTTTGAAGCAGAGGTTGAATCAAAGAAGAAGCCATCTGGATATCCTCACAATGCTGCTCTTCTATCATCTACTACTGATTCTTCTGCTAATACAGAATCAGTTAGTGTTGCTTATGGCTCAAAACAGGATGGACCCAATGACTCTGTTTTGGAAGCCTTCCTTGCTAGTCATGCTAAATCTTCTCTTATCAATGATGATCTGGAGCAGATTAATGTTGATGATCTTGAAGAGATGGACATCAAATGGCAAATGGCAATGCTCACCATGAGAATCAAAAGATTCATTAAAAGAACTGGAAGAAACAACTTTGCCATGAGAAGAGAAGATGGTGCTAGATTTGACAAATCCAAGGTGGAATGCTACAAGTGTCATAAACTGGGGCACTTTGCAAGAGAATGCAGAGGAGGAATCTCTCAACAGCATGGGAGCAACAATCAACAATCAAAGACCACAAACTACAACAACAAGAGGAACTCATCTCAAGCACTTGTCTCACAAGATGGAATGGGATTTGATTGGAGTGATCAAGCAGATGAGGCAATCCAGAATCAAGCATTGACGGCTGAGGTTTCAGAGTCTTCAAGCACAACAATCCCCACAGAGGTAAAATCTAAACTTTGCTCTAAAGCCTGTCTTGAAACTGTTAGAAAGTACAGGGATCACAATCAGAGCATGTGTGATGATATTAAAAGTTTGGAGAAACATAGGAGAGAGTCTAATTTGATCATTGTGAATTTTGAAGAACAAATTAAGGCATATCAGGCCAATGAACTTCAACATTCATATGATCACAACTATTGGAAGTGGGAGAAGAAGGAGTTAGAGATTAAGCTAGAGAAGGCTAGAGAGGAATGAGAAAGGTAGGAGTGAATTTGAGAAGGCCAAATTAGACATTGAGAAATTTTCCAATGCTTCTAAAGCAATGGACACTTTACTCAAATCTCAAGTTCATGACAAACTGAAGAGAGGTATAGACTGTAAACAACACCCCTCCACCTTATAATAACAATTATATTCCACCCACCTTAGACCTCTTAGAAAGACAAGATAAGAATGACTTACCTGCAGGAGCCACAGAAGTAGATCCACTAGACAATCTAGTGGTTGAAGTAGAGTCTGAAGAAGAGAACATTGAGGATAAGAATAAGGAAGATCAGAAAGAAATTCCCTTAGAAAACCATATTCTTACAAATGAGAAGGGGGGGTAAACCATTTGTCAAGAGTGAGAAAGTGGAGATGTCTAAGATAGGGAAAGAGAATGTCAAGAGTGAGAAAGCTGAGACCTCTAAGACAGAGAAGGAAAAGGTACAGGTAGTTCACTATATGCAAACTACTGCTGTAAATCCCTGTACTTGTCAACAGAACAAGCCCCATCAACATGATAAAATTAGGGGAAATCAGAGAAACAGAAATAACCAGTGGGCTCAAAAACAAGGAATTGATCTAAGCAAAATCAATAGACCAAAGCCTTGTTTTTTTTGTGGGAAGTTGAATCATTTAGCCAAACACTGTTATTTCAATCCTGTTAACCAAAGAATTACTTTTCAAAGACAAATCCGAAATTATGTTGGTTATAGGAATCAATCAAGACAATCAAGGAACCACATGGCTGATAATGTGAGAACAACATCTATGAAATCTCATATTCAGAATAAGTTTGCTAAAGCAAAAGAAAATACTCCAATCAAATCAAGGAGTAACTCACAGAATAGGAAAGCAAACAACTTTGTCAAAATTTGGGTTCCAAAAGTCAAGAAACCTGTTAGTACTGCTATCTCAAATAGTACTGCTAACAGAAATAGTGCTGCTGATAGCAATACTACTGCTGACCAAATTAATAATGCTATCTCAAATAGTACTGCTAGTGCTGCTAATAGCAATACTACTGCTAACCAAGTTAGTACTGCTAACAAGGATAGTACTGCTACCAGTGTTAATACTGTCAAGCCTATAATTATGACAAAGTATTCCAGCCATGAGATTCCTAATTCTAATCATCTCATCAATACCAAGCTTTCTAAGCAGGATTATGTTGATGAGAAAGGGCAACCCAAGACCATTTTGGCTGGGGTTCCCTCAAGACACTAACTGTTTTATCTTATGTGCAGGGCAATCAACAACTCAAGAGGAAGAGCATTTGGCATGTAGATAGTGGTTGCTCTAGGAACATGATAGGTAACATGGACTGCCTTCAAAATTTCAAAAGGTTTGATGGAGGACGTGTTGCTTTTGGTGACAATCCAACAGGAGGTAAGATAAGTGGTAAATGTATGGTTTCAAAAGGTAAGATGACTTTTGAAGATGTTTACTATGTTGAGCAATTGAGATACAACATGTTAAGTGTATCACAGTGTTGTGACAAGAAACATAGTATATTATTCAGTGATACTGAATGTATTATCCTTGCTCCAGGATTCAAGGTAGTTGATGAAAATATGATACTACTTAGAACTCCTAGAAAGGATAATGTTTATTGTTTGGACTTAGAGAGTGTATCATCTGATTCATCACTAAACTGTCTGTTTTCAAAAGCTTCTTTAAATGAATCATCTCTTTGGCACAGAAGGATGTGTCAACTGAATTTTAAAACTATGAACAAACTTGTGAAAAACAACCTTGTCAGAGGTTTGCCTCAAAAAGTGTTTACATGTGATGATCATTGTGTTGCATGTTTTAAAGGCAAGCAGCACAAAACTTCTCATAAGTCCAACGAAATAAACACAATCTCTTCACACCTTCAGTTATTGCATATGGATCTTTTTGGTCCTACAAATGTGATGAGTATTGGTAAGAAATCCTATTGCTTAGTCATTGTTGATGACTTCTCTAGATTTACTTGGGTATATTTTCTGAGAACTAAGGATGAGACAAGTGGACTGATTAAATCCTTTGTCCTTAGGATTGAAAACCAAACAAATCTAAGAGTTAAAATCATCAGATCTGATAATGGAACTGAGTTTAAAAACAGTGACTTAAACAACTTTTGTGAGACTAAAGGTATTGAGAGACAATTCAGTGCACCTAGGACTCCTCAACAGAATGGTGTTGCAGAGAGGAGAAATAGGACACTGATTGAGGCTTCTAGATCTCTGTTTGCAGATTCAAAGCTACCCATTACTTTTTGGGCAGAAGCAGTTAATATTGCTTGTTATGTCCAAAACAGAGTTCTAGTAGTCAAATCCCAAGGTAAGACACCTTATGAACTTTTCAACAAGAAGAAACCTTTTATTGGTTTTTTCAAACCTTTTGGGTGTCCTTGCACAATTCTCAACATCAAATCTCATTTAGGCAAGTTTGAAAGCAAAGCTGAGAATGGATTTCTTGTTGGATACTCCTCCCAGAATAAGGCATACATAGTGAACCGTTCTTCCAGGATTATAGAGGAAAGTGACAATGTCAAATGCAATGAGAACACACCAAATCAAATTGGTACAGGTCCTGATTGGCTGTTTGACATTGATTCACTCACTAATTCTTTGGGTTTTAGTAATAATGTGCAAATTGCAGGAACAAGTTCAGCAATGGTACAAGCACAGAGACAAGAGTTTGTGCTGTTCCCTATACCTACAGTTGATCCTGTTGAATTTTGTCATCAAGAAAAGAAGGATGATTCAGAAACAGAGGATTCCGAATCAGAACAAGATGAAGATGCTAAAGGTGATGAAGAGGATAAAGGTGGAAAAGAGGATGCTCATCCTTCAGGTTCAGGAAACACAGGTCCTGAAATGCCCATATTGTCAGGAGATGATACTGATGATGAAAATTCTTCAGTTTTTGGTGGAAACACTCCTGAAAAGAATGACTCCAATATTGATGCAAATATTAATGAGGAGGTTGTCTATCAATCAAGAACTCACAAGAATCATCCTCCTTAGTTGGTAATTGGTGATATCAATTCCCCCATAATCACAAGGCATCAAAGTAAGTTAGGAGGATTGAAAGACTTACAGTCAGGTTTGTTGTCCTGTTTTCTATCCCAAATTGAACCCAAGAAGGCTTATGAAGCAATGAAAGACCCAAGTTGGATAGAAGCAATGCAAGAGGAGCTGCTGCAATTTGTGCTGCAAAATGTGTGGGATCTGGTTGATCTTCCACAAGGACACAGGGCAATTGGAACTAAATGGATCTTCAGGAATAAGAAAGATGAGAGAGGGATAGTGATAAAGAATAAGGCCAGACTTGTGGCACAAGGGTACATACAAGAAATTACAAATTACAATAATCTAATTATATTTACAAAACAAATTACAAGATAATTATGAAAGTAGCGTTGATCTTCAGCATCCATTCCATAATTATATTCAACTCCTTGTCTTTCGCTTCAAGTAACAAACCATCCTTATCAACATCAGCAACATTAATTCTTCTAGCAGTATCTTCTTATCATCAGCAGTACTAACTCTCCAAGCAGTACTAACTGTTCTTCTAATATTACTAACCCTTCAAGCAGTACTAATACTACTAGCAGTAGTAATCTTTTCAAGTAGCAGTACTAATGTCTTCAGAATTAGTAATCTTCAAGTCTCAGCAGCACTATCCAAACTTAGCATATTTCAGACCCAACAGCAAACTTGACTGGAAGAGCACTTCGTGTTCCTGTCACTTTCAAAGGGAAAAGCTAGTTAGTAGGACATCAAAAAACCAGAATTATGTGTCAACATCGACAGCCGTAGCTGAATATGTTGCTGCTGCAAGCTGTTGCTCCCAAGTGTTGTGAATGATGACCTAACTTAAATATTTCGGCTACATTTACAAGCGCATCCCTATTTACTGTGACTCAAAAAGCGCCATCGCGATAACAGCTAATCCGATGCAACATTAAAAAACGAAGCACATCGATGTTCGTTATCATTTTATCAAGGATCATGTCGAGAAAGGTGATGTTGAAATGCACTTTGTTTAGACTGACTACCAGCTGCCTGATCTGTTTACCAAGCCCTTGGATGAAAAACGCTTCATGTTTCTGTTCAGTAAGCTAGGTATGCTTAATATGTCATCTTGAGTCTGTTAGAATTTTCTCACATGGACCTAGGGGGAGTTTATCTTGGTTATTCATATTTCTAGGGGGAGTTCGAATATCTGTTCATATTCTACTCACTATCGACGAAGGCAGAATCATCACAGATGATTACCAATTTTTTTCATATTTTGCAGGTTACAAATTTGTGACAGTGGCTTATGAATACTACAGTTCATAACCCGATCTTCAAAGTTTTTCCACTTTACTAAAGACTGAATGCTCAATCTTAATCAGGAAGCTTTTCTTTATTTGATTGTTTTAGGGGGAGAAGTTAAAAAGAGAAATGTGATTAATTGTTATATTCATATTGTTCTCTACTGATGATTTGACTTTTTACAGATATTAAGGGGGAAAATATCTGATGTTTTTTCTAAAGGGAGCTTAATTGCTTAAATTTTGTCTTCGTGTTTTTAATTGAAGGGGGAGATAAAATATTCATTTCAGGGGGAGTTAAGAATTTCACAATGAAAGTATACATTTCTAATTCTTAATCTCTAACATATTTGAAAGAAGAACAACTTTCACGTAAGCAAAATTGTTTTCTAAAATGTTCAAACCACTTCGTGTTCTCAAAAATATTTTTATGAATTTTGAAGTGTGATTTTAAATGATTTTCATTTTGGTTCTTTAATGTTTAACTGACCGTGTGTTTCTAAAGGCTAATACTTGTGTATTGTCTTGTCTATATACTGTCAAGTATTCACACACACTGGTTCAGTATTTTATTCGACTTTGTTATTACCATGTTTCTAAATGACAAATATTTCGATGGTAATACTCCCGTTTGCATTTCACTGTTGATTGAGTATCAGACATCATTTTTCAATTTTGTGCGTTCATTGTTCATTTGTTTATATTTGTTCATATAAACAACTTTCATTTCTTTTATACCCCAAGTTATTCGTATTTCATGATATCTGATCAGTTGGTACATTGTCATATTCTCAAAACACTTAACTTGAATTCATTTTATTCATTCAATTTCTTTGTATTGAGATATCTTCAACGTTCAAATGCTCAAATCTCATTCATATTTTTTATGAGCATACATTTATATGACAATTATATCATGTGCTTAGCTGTTAAAGATAAATTGTTGAGCAACATATTTTTCTTAGGACAAAATACATGGGAATCAGTGTGAGAGCTTATCAGAACTTCTATGGATTCACAATAACCGGTGTTTCCTACCCAAGAAGTTATCCTCAAGTGATTGAGGGGAGAGCGGTCAAAATCAGAGAGTAGGTATGTGATGAGGTAAAATGTAAAAGAGAGATTGATTAGAAACGAGCTTAAATGATTAAAAGAAAGAGGGTGTCAGAACAGAGTTAAAAGAATATGAAAACTCTCCACTAACTTTTTCTGAGCCGGGCGTCCACATAATCTGTTGGTTCATATTCTTTGGCGACCATCATTGAATCAGGCACTAGCCCATGCCAACTCTTGCATAAACCCCACCAACTACTCATCTTTTTCTCAACAAAAAGATGTTTCATATTTTCTAGGGATGCAACACATCTACTATTTGATCTTTACTTGAAAGATTTTTATATTGAAAAAGAAGGAAAGTTGCCCCACCTTCGACCTTCTTTCATGCACGTTGAGTCCATGTAATACTGTTGTTGTCTCAATGGTTTACATATTTTTTAGCCTGATAAAGCAATCTTTATGCTTAATTCTTTCATACACAATCACATTCACCCAAAAAATTCGTTTTTCTGTCAGAACGTTCATAGAATTACCTTGTGTTATTCGATGATTGAATGAAAGACTTGGGGAGTGAACATCACTAAATCTCCTTATACAGAACATCCGTTGTACTAAGTGACTTCATGTTACTTACAGGCAAATTAATTGTATCATTAGTTGATTCAGGGTTACCATTCCTATTTTGTCTGAATTTGAAAAGATTCAAATGAATATATTTTATGAATTGACGGTTACATTCTCAGATCAGATAGGAGGAGATTCTTATCATACTGAATAGGGGAGATTGTTTTTGCTTATGATGCACGTTATGCTTATCTTGATATTTGGGGGAGATTGTATCAAAGACTGTTCTGAATGTCTCATCATTCATTAAAAAGGGGGAGTAAGTTCAAAGTTCAATTTCAGGATAAAGCAAAGTCAAGTGAAAGTTATAAAGAGGAGAAATTTCAAGGTTTACAAAGTTAGATTTCTATTTCTTTGATAAAAAAATGAGGGGTGGAGAGAATTCAAGTTTGAAAAGTTCAAAGTCAAAACAAAGTCAAAATTATTTGGGAAGAAAATATTTCAAGGTTTTCAAGAAGAAAAGATTATTTGGGAAGTCTAAAAGATTGGTGCACATTTGTTCAAAGGGGGAAATTGAAAAAGATTTCAAGGTTTTCAAACGACAAAGTTTGTGAAGAAAGATGGAGTAACATTGTTGAAAAGAATTCCAAAGGAGGAGATTTACTTAAAGTCTCAAGTTGTGAAAGCAATAAAGTTGAAGATTTACAAGAGAGAGAAGACCTGAAGCTTAGTGTCAATTTTTTTTAATCTTGAATCCAAAGAGGGAGATTGTTGTGTCAAATATTGTATTCAAGATTAAAAAGGGTCAAAGTTGTCATTTGTGTAAAGTTGTTTTTGTAATTGTGTTGTAAGTCAAAGTGTTTGACTTTGACATAAGTGCTTGAGTTGTAAGGTCAAGATGTTTTACCATATAAATAGGTTTTTTCCTTGTATTTCATGTAACAACTAGAAAAAAGATACGTAGACATTCATATTCTAGAGAGAGAGAGAAACACACAATAATAGACTTATGGCACTCTGTTAGATCAGTGACTAATGAAATCATTGTAATTCAAAGATCAAATCAATACAAGATAATTTCTAGATTTGAGTGTGATTGAGTAGCTTGAATCTGGAACAACATTTGCGTTGAATCTTGTTGTTCATCTTGTTGATATTGCACACTGTGGGACTATCAGAAATCTTGGTAAAGTTTAGGGTGTTATAATTTGGTATCAGAGCACTAGTTTAAGTGAACTAGGTTATTGTTAGCCTAGACTTAAACTGAGAAAGTGAGATTGATGATCTAGATTAATGTATCACTTGAGGTTGATTCATAGTAACATGAGTCTTTCTTGTGGTAGGAAAGTGGTTTATGTGAATTAGCTTTTGTGAACATAGTCTTAAATCTAGATATATGTAAAGAAGTTATGAGATCACTCAAGGTTAGCGTGTTTGATATTATGACATTATTGAAGGCATCAATGTTGATTAAAAAAGTAGTGATTACGCAAACTAGGCATTTGAAATAACTCTTAAATTTGGACATGAGAAATTAAGTCATGAAATGACTTAGGGTTAAACATAATTAACGAATGGAGCACAATAAAACAAAATAAATGAGAAGTTAGAAAATGTTGAATCCTCCAATGAGATATATGAAATCGTTTTATATAAAAATGGTAAAACATGAATATAAGAACGGGTCATGTCGAGTTTTTGTTAGAAATCTTGGTCTAAAGTTTAGGGTGTTACAGGAAGACCATCCATGAACTTGCATAGCACTTCCTCATTGTCATATATCCAACCCAACAACTTTAGGTCATTATGAAGGTTGTTAAAACGATTATAATAGTCAGAAAGAGGTTCCCCTTTTTCATGAGAAAAGAGTTCATACTTCTGATAAGCGCAATATTTTTGCTCTTTCTAACTTCTTTTGTTCCCTCATAAAGAATGCATAAAGTTGACCACATTTCCTTAGCAGTAGAAAGGTTTACCAAGGAATGATAAACTTCATCAGGGAGTGAGAGAGCAATGATGGTTCTGACTTTAGTGTCAAGAGAGACAAGACGCTTGTCTTCATCATTGTATTTTTTTTTGTGTGTTTTTAAGGATATAGCGACCAGTGCCTGCTGATTTTTATTCATCTGAGAAATCATCAGAAATTTCACCATCATTAGTCTTCTGCATGTCATAGCGAGTCCAGACTCTAAGAATGATGGGTCCTTCAAGACGGATGGTGGGATATCTGCTGTCAACTCATTCCATGAGGAGCATCATACGACTTTTCCCCAAGGCAAGGTTATTGGGATTGAACTTTGGTGGTTTGGATATTGAGCCATTGTCGTATGATCTAGCAAAGGGGTTTTGAAGAGATGTTCCATTGTTGGTAGAAGAAAATGATGCCATTTCAGATCAAGTTTATTGAATTAAATTGACTTGCTCTGATACGACTTTTAGTCCCAAAATGTAATGGCGATAGTAAGCTAGTATTGTAGAAGGGGAGGTTGAATACAATACTCACAAATTTTCACTTTAATTTAATTCTTTATTGATATAAATATCAAAAATTACACATAGAAAACTTTTAAGATTGGTGTGGGAAAAAACAGATAAATCTATCTGAACAATCTTTCACTTAGAGACAAGAAAACTAAACACGACTTGAAAACACAAAGGTCAAAGCTATGAAGTTTGAGAGAAAAAGAGATTTTGTCGGTTTTGCTTGAGCACTTAGAAATCTCTTCAAAAAGGTAACCTTGCATGGGAGGGATCTTCACCTTTAAATACTGCCATGTGCATTAAATTCTTGGGACACTTGTCACGCTGGGATTGAATGTTAGAGATGTCATTCAAAAAGACAAAGTGTCCTTTATGTCACAACATGGAACATAGTTGACCTTAGACCTTGATGTGGACAATACCTGAAAAAGGTGTAAAAAGACAAACATCCTTTTCCTGGTTCTTCAGATAATGTCCCCATCACTTCATGATTTTGTGAATATTTTATTGGCAAGAGGACAAAGGAGGATCCTCTAATGTGCATATAAGGTATTGTACTATTTGAATTATGCACATGTGAATGAATAGTTCGTGAAAGTATGAAATTGTGAACAAATACTTATTTTAATTAACTACCTATTGTTCCCAAAATGTGTGTATCGATCAAGATCAACAACAAACTCAATCACAATTTCCATATTATTGATATTGAATAATACGAATACAAATGCTCTCTGTCACAAAAATATTTCTCTCTCTAAGTTGTCTCTGTCAGTGTCATATGAATCTACAAACGAAAAAGGCTATTTATACCTACATGTTTACAAAGACAAAACCAACTAACAACTAAACTATTTTGACTTTTACATGCTTGACTTTGACTTTGCACTTTAAGCACTTTGACTTTGACTCTGCAATGAGGCTTTGACTTGAGCAATTGACTTTCAAACTCCGTGATCTAGGATCCAACATATTTGTGCACTAACAATCTCCCCAATTGGATTAAAGATCATCTTCAAAACAATAAGGTAATTATCTCCCCCTTTGTGAAACATGTAAAGATCTTTCTTTGTAAAGAAATTTTGCAATAACGAACAATCTTCTCCTTTGTTTGATCTTTGGCAAATTCAATCTCCCACTTTATCATCTTCACAAAGATAAGCATTTCATCTCCCCTTTCTTTGAAATGTCTTCAGATTTTCAGTAATCTCCCATAAAGTCTGTGATTATCTTCTTCAAGAATTTTAACAATCTCCCCCAAGGTAATAAAAACCTCTTTAAGACTTCAGAAGTGAAATTATATTCAAACTTAGCTCACTTTGCTTTAGCAAATAATCTTCAAAGAAAATTTTCAGCAAATTTTCAACCAACTTTCTAAACTTCTGAACTTTCTCTTACTTTATGAACATTCTCCCCATATTTCTGAAATATAACCTTCAAAACTATCATCTCTTGATCACTTTATCTCCGTAATTTTCTCAGTTTGTTCTTTAGACACCATTTCTTGAAATATATTTCTTCTATAACTTCTTATCCATTTCTTGATCTTCTCATTTCTTGAAAATATTTCTCCCCCTTTTTGATGATGTAGAGCATAAAAATCATCAATACTTGTTCAAGAAATGTCATGAAACTTTTTCTGACCACTGATCTATCAAAATAAACATCTGAACCATCCGTCAATTCATAATGTATTCATCCGAACTTTTTCAAATTCCGACAAATAAGAGTGTAATCCTGAATCAACAAATGAATCAGTTAAGATGCTTGTAAGTAGCACAATGCCACTTTGTACAACAAATGTACATTGGAAAGGAGTTTTTTGATGTTCACTCGCTCAGGGCTTCCATTCAATCATCGAAAAATCACAAAGAAAATTTCTATGAATGTTAAGACAAGAAAACGTATTCCTTGTGTGCTCGTGCATAGTGTAGAAATGAATGAAGCTACTTAGGCTTTTCAAATAGGCTCAAAATGTGTAAACCATTGATACAACAACAATATTACAAAGACTCAATTATGCATGATCGAAATGCGAAGGTGGGGCAGACTTTCTTCTTTTTCAATATCCACATCTTCCAAATGAAGACGAGATAGATTATGTGTTGCGTCCCCATGAAAAATTGAAACATCTCTTTGTTGAGAAAGAAATGAGTAGCTGGTGGGGTTTAAAGAAATAGTTGGCATGGGCTAGTGCCTGTTTCAATGAAGTTCACGAAAGAATTGTGAAACAACAGTAATGTGGCTGCCCGACTCAGAAAAAGTTTGGTGCAAAGTTTGATATTCTTTTACTTTGATCACGCACCCTCTTTTTTTTTAACATCGAGGTAACTTCTAACCAATCTCTCTTTTCATTTTACCTCATCACACACCCACACTCAGAAATTGACCCCTCACCTCTCGATCACTCAAGGATAACTTTCTGGGTAGGAAACATTGGTTATCGTGAATCCATAGAAGTTCTTTGAAAATCTCACACAATGATCCCATGTAATTTGTCCTAAAAGTACAAAGTTGCTCAATAGTTTAACTTTAACAGTTAAATCACATAATATATGTCAATAGTTTAACTTTAACAGTTTAATCTCACAACAATGATATAAACAATAAGAGTAATAACAGCGGAAGCAATATAGTTTAATATCAAAGGAGATTCAAATATCACAGTTCACAAAGCAGATAATAGATAAACTAGATATTCTTGCAATAAAATATTCAACTTATATTATCAGTTATAAGACTTCTTAAGCACACCTTGAACAATAAGGTGATGGTCCTATTTATAGGACCATAAAGTAAACAGTGTACTTATCTGACAAATAGAAGCATATTTGAACAGTGACCTACTCTAGAAAGTAAATCTTATCACAAGGTGCCATGTCATCTGTTCTTCTTTGTCATGAAATTCAGAGTGATCATCTTCAGAGCTCTGAAATAGGATCTCTGATGAAGAGCTCTCTGATGTCTTTCCGTGAGTCTGTCTCTGAATGACTTCAGAGACAGACTTGCTTTCTCCGAGACTGACTCTGAACTGACTTCAGAGACAGACTTGCTTTCTCCGCTGATGTCCCTTGAAAGTATTTAGATGAAGACTGAGTTATTTTCAATACTTTCATTGGTTCAGATTTGGGGCTAACAATCTCCCCCTAAGTCCTGAAAATAAATAAAGGACACAGAGAATATTTAAACTAGAAAGCGAAGAGAAGAAAGTTATCCTCTGTAAATATTACTTCTCATAATAATTTGGAATTACAGAAGAGAATAATATTCGAAAAAATAATGAAAACCTATCACTAGAACAGATCCTATGAAACTTCATGATGAGCTCTCTGAAGTTAATCATTGAGCCAATTTCCAAGTCTAGTTTTGCCAGTAGGTCTGCTCTGTGCTGTTCTTTCTTTACTTGAATCAACTTTTGTATGCCTTTCAAGGTTTCATCAGAATACTTTTCTACTTGCGAAGCTAGAAAGATTTTCTTCTCTTGGTTCACTCTATAGATGAAACCCAGAGGTTCTTCAATGATTGATCCAGTCTTCTGTTTGTCTAGGTTTTCGATGGTTTCCACTGGTTCAGTCACTCCGAGCTTTTCTTCACCCAAGTTTAGAGCAATCTGAAAGTCACGTTTGGCTTTGTGTTTGATATAAGCTTCCATTGCCTGTCTTACTTCAACCATGCTCATTCTTATCTCCTTTCTTCCTGAATCGTATCTCGCAGAGCAATAGACATATAGTTGAGTGAGATCATATGGATTTAGATTTACGAGATCATTATCATTGAACTCGTAAATCTTCTGATCAGATCGAGTCACCACATAATGCCTATATATGATTTTGTTGTAGGCGAATGTCTTTTCAGTGATTTTCTCAACTTTTATTATGGCAGCATCGTTGAGAACCTCCATTCTTGGTGATGTCTTTGCCTGTATGAATATTCGTTCGTAGTCTGGCATATCCTCTCTGATTCTTGGATTCAGAGGGATTACTTGAGTGTCTCCCATATTGAACTCGCAGTAGATATGCCGAAAGTAGATGCTTCAGGAGTAGATTCTAAGAATGTGGGAGGTTGAGTGAATACCTTGGCTGGTAAACCGATGCTTGTCTTCTGAACAAGATTCTCTTGAGGAGCATGTTCATCAACAACCATGGTTTCTTTGTCCTTGGGCTGTGACTGAGTTATCTCTGAAGGCTGTTCAGAGATATATCCATCTATCTTTGGTGATTCTCTTAATTCTGAAGCTGTTGAGGTATGATGAGGTTGAGCGTGTTTGAAAACATACTCTTCGACATCAATTACTTCGATCTGATCTCCAGCAGCTTCTTCCGCTCTGTCAGAATCTGAGTTCTGTTCTTTCTCAGACTTTGATTTGAAGGCATCTCTCATCACCATTGGTGGTCTTTCGGGTGATGAGAATGCATCTTCAGAGGACGTAGAGAAGTCTACAAGTTGTTCGTTTTCTTCCTCTTCCAGAGCTCCAATTTTCTCTGGAGTTGCATTAGTAATTGGAGTGATTGGAACACCTGTGTTGATGATGCGAAAAGTATTACTGGTGTTGTGAATGTTTGCAAGGTTTGGTTGTCATCAGAAGAGGTGGTGTTCCTCTCTGGTTCCTTCTTTTGAACTCCTTTGGTTGGTGGAGCAGAGGCACTTTCATTTACAGGTGCAGAGGGAGCAGCTTTAGAGGTGTGTTTGGTTGTATCTCTGATCTCCCTATCGTGTGATTCAGAGGCCTCATCATCATCTGAGTCCTCAGAATCATTAAATTTGGCTTTCTTCGCTGCTTCGCTACAAGTCTCACCAGAAAATTTGCGTTTGTATTTGGGAGAGTCTGGTTCAGCGATTCCTTTTCTTTTGGGGTCAAGAAGAGCCTTCTGAATGGATTCAATTGCTTCTGAAGCCGCAATTATGATTTCAGCAACCTGGTCCTCTGATTTATAGTGATGAAGTTCCAGAGTAGCTTTGACCTGCTTCTGAGCAATAGTAGAGATCTTGGAAGAATATGTTAGCATTCTCCTTATGATTGCGGATTTGAATGAGGCCAGATCACTTTTGGTGATGAGGTCTTCAGTAGTTCGGGGTGGTGGTTGTGGTGCGCTGACTGCTGGAACAGAGGCTTGAATTGTTCTTTTGATGAGGTCAGAGATAGAGGCCATTTGTTCTGTGGAGAGTGAAGATGATCTGGTGGTTACTACCTCGTCCCTTAGTTTTTGCAGAGCCTTTTGAACATCAATGGTTGTAGTTGCTTGATTTTTAAGAGCACCATTCTGAGCTTCAAGAGCGGCTACTTCAAGGGATGATTCAGCCTTCTGTTTGAACAGTTCTTGTTCCAACTCTTGGATTCTGTTTGAGGAGTCCAAAAGTTGGGTCTTCAGAGTGGAAACCTCTGCTCTTAGGTTGGTGTTTTCAGAGCGAAGAGCAGAGGTCTCTGAACCGTCAATTCGCTGAAAGTTATGCTCTTTCATGGAGCCTCTGACTTCCTCACAAAATCTCTGGAACTCAGATTTTGTGAGAAGTTCAGAGAGGGGTACATTGGTTACAACACGTGTAGCCAATTTTTCCTCGAGTTCAGAGGAGCCTTCGTTCAGAGCTGTTTTGATGTTGTCTCTAGAAGGACTTCCACTCAATCCTTGATGTTCCGGAGAGTCATCTCTGAGTGTTATTTTCCCAACCAAGTCCTCCTCCTCAGATTCAGAGGACTAGAAGTGAATGTGGGAGTTGAGCTTGCGATCCAGGCAAGTCAATCCTTGTTCTTGTAGGACATCCATTGTCCCTGAGTTGGACAGCTACTTCGGGATATCCTGAAGGGTGAGTGATGAGCCACAGAGGCATCATTATGTGTAGGAATTGCTGATGTACTCTAAGGCAACTGAGTACTGAATGTATTGGCTAAGTCCTGTGAAGAGGACTTATTCAGAAATTGAGTTTCCTCAGTTATGTGAACTTCAGAGGTGGAAAAAGGTACCTCTGAAGTGGCTGGATGGTTTGGGTTCGAGGTGTGCACCTCTGATTCAAAAACCATTACCTCTGGATCAGGTAGGTTAGATTGTATGGTTTCACTGGGAGATGGGGTTGGTGTCCTAAAATATATGTGTCTTGGGGCATCTTTTTGTGTGGAAGGGGAAGAACTCTCAGGTTTCTCTAAGTCCTTAAAAGACTTGCTCTCTTCTCTCTGAGAATCTTCAGAGCTAGTCTCTGAAGATTCATCCTCACTTTCCTCAGAGCTAGTAGAGCTATCCTCTTCACTAGCAGATGAGATTTCTTCCATAACTCCCTCATTGACAGCCCCTTCAAGTGCTCTGTCATCTCTCTCAACTTCGGTTTCTCTAGCAAGAGTACCCTCTGGGTCACTATTGTGAGAGCTCTGAACTTCAGGGTCCTCAGATCCCTCTGAAGATGAGTTGCTCTTACTCTCCATTCCAGGTTCAGGACCTAAGTGTGTTGGGGTTCCCAGAACTGGTTCTAGTCCTTGGGCAACACTGAGATACGAAGCTAAGGCTAAAGATTGAGGATTTACCTGATTCAGCATTTGGTGAGGGATCCGCCTTGCTTCTGGATAGCCTTCAGAGAGAATCGTTGGTTTGAACCTGTTCATTATGTAGAAAGGAGTTTTGGGTTGTTCAGTGGCGATCAAAATATGAAGCTTCTCGATCGCCGCATGGATGATTAGAGACAGAAATCTAGGGAATGTTATTGAAGGAACTTTGGATGATTGGGTCGTTTGTTCAGGGTCCTTTGACAAGCATTTGTTCTTCTTCTCTATTGATGTGAGAATCATATCAAAAATTATGTCGGCCATGTCCAAGTTGCGATTGAAGAATAGGGCATACATGATTGACATAATTTCGGGTGTTGCTTGATCCATGCTCCCCAGTTTGCAGGTAAGAGTGCGGTTTAGTACCGAGAACATGAAGTTCCAGATTGGTGGTAGATGTTGTCGTCGGAAGTTGCTCAATCTGTTGATTTCAGTGCTGTAACCTAGCATTCAGATGAACTGGAGCAGGGTTTCTGAAGTTGGTCGTTTTTCAAAACGCGTGATTTGAAGTTCCTCAGTTGTTAGGAGAGGGAGAACTTCTCGTAGAACAGTAGGAGTGATGAGTATTCGACATTTTACCATTTGAGATATGTCGAATTCGTCGATTATTCCATTTTTTTCATCACTGTAATGACTGGAAGAATACCATTCTTGAACAAACGAGAGCGGACATTCATTGGTAAAGGCAGTTAAGGCTTCAGTCAGTTCACAGTTGGAGAAAAACTCGCAGATTATCCCGTATTGTTCCTCAAACTTGGGAGAATCAAGCTGAATCATGTGATTGTTGTCTTTGATTGGAAAACGATACAGTCTTGAAGGTTCGCCAGATTTGGGAAAAAGCTTGCACCATTCATTTGAAGACGCCATTTTTGAGTTGAAGTGAAGAAGATGAAGTTCAAATTCTATTTGGAGAGAGAGAGTGCTCGAGAGTAATTTGTAAAAATGAATATCCGGATGTAAAATTGGTTTTGTATCCAAATTTAGAAAAAGATACACTTGAGTGCATAAGGTGAAACGACAGTGATTTGACCCTTTTGATAAAGTCGTTTGGCCTTTCACTCATCCCTCTTGTGACACGTGGCCTTGAAAACTGTTGTACCTACGGATGTAGGTTCCAAGAAAATAGGAATGGGGCGCCATTTTTCAATATTAAATTGAATAACTTCTTTTTTTTCTGACTAGACAAACCTTTCGCCTTGAGAAGTAATTTAAGATATCACTTGTAATAAAAAGGTTCAGATAACCTGAAATTTTAATTTCAAATGATATCAAAAACTGCTAATTAATTAAAAAGTTCTTGTTTGAGGAATGACTGGTCTGAAAGTTGTTGACTCCCCCTTGACAGATGATTAGTGAAAAAAAAATCCTCAATTTCAGAGACCCTGAGATGAAATTCAGAGACTCTGAGATGACATTTGAAAAGTTCTTTTTCTCCCCCTTGACAAAAGAACAACTTTTTATTTTTCTCCCCTTGTCATGTGTTTGGAGAACATTCAGAGACTGATATTGACATATGCTACTTGGTTCAGAGGCTCTGATAATTTGATCAGAGACTCTGAGTTTCTTCCTTGTTAGGTAGACATATTCAACATTCCTAACTTGCTAATTAAAAAATTGAACCTTCGTTCATCTAAAGCTTTTGTGAAAATATCAACAAGTTGGAGATCAGTTGGTACAAAATACATTTCTATTGTTCCCCTTTCAACATGATCTTTTAAGAAATGATACCTTTTATCAATGTGCTTTGTCTTTGAATGTTGTACTGGATTGGCAGAGATGGCTATGGCACTTTTTGAATCACAGAGAATGGGTATTCTTTCATATTGTTGGCCATAATCTCTGAGCTGAGTTTTCATCCATATTACTTGAGAGCAACAACTAGCAGCAGCAACATATTCTGCCTCTGCAGTTGAAGTTGAAACACAGTTTTGTTTCTTGGATGACCAACTTACCAGCTTATTGCCCAATAACTGACAGCACCCAGAGGTACTTTTTCTGTCAAGCTTACATCCTACATGATCTGCATCGGTGTAAGCTGTTAGATCAGAACTAGAAAGTTTTGGATACCAGAGGCCTAATGAGGGTGACCCTCTCAGGTATCTGAAAATTCTTTTGACAGCAGATAAATGAGATTCTTTTGGATTTGCTTGATATCTAGCACAAAGACATGTTGCAAACATTATGTCAGGCCTACTTGCAGTTAAGTATAATAGTGAACCTATCATGCCTCTGTAGGTTTTTATATCCACAGATTGTCCTGAAGGATCAGAGTCAAGTTTGACTCCGGTGGCTAGAGGCGTTTTCATAGAAGTTGAATCATTGAGTTTGTATTTTTTTCAAAATTTCAAAGACATATTTAGTTTGACTTATGAAAGTACCTTCTGAAGTTTGTTTTACTTGTAATCCCTGAAATAAAGTTAATTCTCCCATGAGGCTCATCTCAAATTCACTCTTCATCAACTCTAAAAACTTGTCACAATACTTTTGATTTGTAGAGCCAAATATAATGTCATCAACATAAATTTGTACTAATAGCATCTCATTTTTGTACTTTTGATGAATAATGTTGTATCAATTGTGCCTTTGTCAAATCCATTTTTAATCAGAAAAGTGGACAGAGTTGCATACCAAGCTCTTGGAGCTTGTTTTAAGTCCATACAGAGCCTTATCCAAATAATAAAAACGATTAGAAAACTCTGTACTTTCAAATCCAGGTGGTTACTGGACATAAACTTCTTCTTTTAATTTACCATGTAGAAAGGCAGATTTAACATCCATTTGATAAACTTTGAATCCTTTGTGTGCAACATAGACTAAGAAGATTCTGATTGCTTCTAGCCTAGCTACAGGTGCAAAGGTTTCATCATAATCAATACCTTCTTCTTGGCAATATCCTTTAGCAACCAACCTGGCTTTGTTCCTGATTATTATTCCATCCTCATCCTTTTTGTTTCTGAAAACCCATTTTGTTCCAATTGCAAATTTTCCTTTGGGAAGGGGAACTAGGGTCCAGACTTTGTTTCTTACAAACTCTTGAAGTTCATCCTGCATTGCAAAAATCCAATGAGGATCTTCAAGAGCTTCTTTTACCTTCTTTGGTTCAATAATGCTCAAAAAGTTTACGTAGAAGCATTCATTGATTGTGGCAGATCTTGTTTTAACTTCTTCTGATGAGGATCCAATTATTTGATCAATTGGATGATCTTCTGTCCATCTTGAGATTGGAGCATGAATTTGGGGTGGACTTTGAGCTTCAGAGATGACAGTTGGTGACATCTCTGTTGTGCTGTTCAGAGGCTCTGAAGTTGGTTCCCGAGATGGTGAAACAGATTCTTGAATTTCTTCACTATTTGTTTCTGGAGTTACTTCAGACACTCCTTGATCATCCTCTTTTTGATCTTCAACTTCTTCTGATTCACTTTGCTGATCTGCATTTGGTGAAGCAGAAGGTGTTAATTCAGAGGGTCCAGAAAGGGTTGTACCTGTTTCTTGGGGTCCTTATGAATTCTCTCTTGGTCTATCTCTAAAGATAACTTCTTGGTTATCTTCATCAAAGAAATCTTCAAATATTCTGTTTAATTCAAATTCCCTTGATGATTCAGAGATAGGTGTTGAGAGACTTTCTTGTTATTTAGAGCTTTTATTGTCATCAAAAGTGATATTGATGCTCTCTTGGATGGTCCTTGTTCTAAGATTGAACACTCTGAAAGCTTTTGAGGCTAATGAATATCCAATGAATTTGCCCTCATCAGCTTTCTTGTCAAACTTTCCAAGAGATTCTCTATCGTTCAGAATGTAACATCTGCATCCAAAAACATGAAAATATTTAACGTTAGGTTTCCTATTGTTAATGAGTTCATAGGATGTTTTTTGAAATCTTTTGACAATTGTAGCTCTATTCTGAGTAAAGCAGGCTGTTGCCACTGCTTCTACCGAAAAATTTGTTGAAAGATCAGATCCAGCAAGCATTGTTCTTGCAGCTTCAACAAGTGTTCTGTTCTTCTTTTCAACTACTCCATTTTGCTGAGGGGTTCTTGCTGTAGAAAAGTTAGGAGTAATGCCTTCTTCTGATAGATATGAATTGATTTTGACATTTTTGAACTCTGTTCCATTATCACTTCTTAGTTTCTGAACTTTGCTGCTAAATAGAACCTATAATCTTTTCAACAATCTTATCAATATTTCAGGTACATCAGATTTGGCTCTGATGAATTCTATCCATGTGAATCTGGAAAATTCATCAATCAGAACCAGAATGTATTTCTTACCTGCTAGACTCTGTACAGAGATAGGACCACAGAGGACCACATGAAGCACGTGCAAAGGTCTAGGACAGTTGTTTTCACTTTTGGTTTTATGGGAAGATCTTTTCATTTTTCCCATTTCACAAGCAGAACAAAGATGATGTTTGTTAAACTTCAGAGATGGTAATCCCTTAACCAAATTAAATTTAACTAACTTATCAAGTGAGGAAAAGTTTAGATGTGAAAACTTTTTATGCCAGAGCCAGACTTCCTCACTATTCAGAGATACAGTACAAAGTTTCTCTGAATCAGTGTCTTTGATTTAGGTAAAATTCATCCTGTAGAGGTTACCTTTTCTGTCTGCTCTGAGTAATTCTTGACCTGATTCTGAGTGAAGAAGTGAACAATATTTTCTTTGAAATTTCACATCAAAACCATGATCACAAAGTTGACTTATGCTGATCAGATTGTGTTTTAATCCATCCACATAAGCAACCTTTGATACTAAAACATTTGCTCTTGATAACTCACCATATCCTTTAATCTGTCCTTTCACATTGTCTCCAAAAGTAACTGCTCCTCCAGATTTTGCTTTGAATGAGGATAGCAGTTCCTTATCTCCAGTCATATGCCTTGAACATCCAGAATCTAAGTACCAGATTGGCATTGACTGATTCTGCAAGACAGATTATTGTTTCTTAGGTACCCATCTCATTATGGTCCTTTTATGTTAGACATTGGTGGATTTGTATGACTTTTTGGCATCTCATCTTTTGATGTCTTGCCTTTACTTGTCTTCTTTTGAAATTTTGTCTCTGAGATATTTTTCAGAGATTGATTCAAAAGACAATGTGATCCTCTGAAATGATTTTTCAGTTGCAATTAATAGAACAAGAAGAAGTAGGAGCAAATTTTTTCTTTTTATTAAAAGCATTTGTTACATTTTGACTTCTTTTGAAACTAGCACTAGGAATATTACATGTATGCCTAACTACTTCTTTCCTTTTTGCTTGAAAGACAATCTTCTTTTCAAGTTGCTTTTTCTTGATCAAAAACATCTTCCTTTCTTTGCTGCTTACTGCACAAACAGGATCAATATGGTTAATTTTTGTCCATTTGCCTTTTTGTTCAGGAGAGAATTTTATTGTTTTATAGGTGTAAGATTCAGAAGTGTTTGTTTTATTCTTTGCTTGTAAACACATATCCAGAGACGTTTTTGCTTGTAAACACATATTTGCAAAATCAGGACTTATTGGTATTCTGGTTTTGGTTTTCAAAATTGAAATTGGAACATTCAAAATACCAGAGCCAACAGTTTCTATCTTTTTGTGAATTACATTCCCTGGTTTACAAAAAATCTGTTCATCAATCTCTTGATCAGATTCTGAATCAGAGTCAAGAAAGTCTCTCTTAGTTTTAATAGAGATAGCTACCTCTATTGGTTTTTTAATTTCTTTTGTTCTAGAGACTTTAATGATCCGTTTCATGCTTTCTTTTCTTTTTAAGCCCTCCATGACATTTTCTTTCCATATCTTTTTAACATCATCTTCAAATGTAGTTCTAATGTTTTCATTTGACTTTGGTGAATACAGAGGGGCATCCGGATTAAGTGAACTCTGAGATTCATTTTCAGAAGTACTTGTATCAGAGGTACTTGGTTCAGATGTCTCTGATTCATTTGAGATGAAAGCATCAAATCTGAAAATTTCTTTGGGATCATTGCTTTGAGGTTTTGTGAAGAGTACCTCTGAAGTTTTTCCTTTTATCTGTAACACATACTTTTGAAAGTTTTTTACTTCAGAGTATGTAGTATTTTTGAAATTCAAAGCTCTTGTTTTTTTATCCCTCTTATGTTTTCATTCTTTTGAAATTATTCAGAGATGTACCTTCAAATCTTTGGACCATTCCCATACGGAAAGTGGAAGAAAGTGAAGTTTTCTCCAATCCAGTGAATGAATTCAACTCATTGAATCTCAGCCCTTGAGAGTCCATTTGAGTTTTTATTTTGTCGAAAACACCTTGTGCATTAACATAGCTTTTGATTCGAAGATTTTTTCTTTCTAGAGATTGATGTAGGATTTCTCTTTCCTTTTGAAAAAATTTGGTTAAGGCAATAGAATTGAGCCTTTCATACTCAGATTTCTTTACTTCTTCTTCTTTTCCTTTTAAAACTTTCTCAATTTTTCTTATTTCTTCTGAAAATGATTTTTCTTTTTGCTTGTGAGTTTCTTCAAGTTTGGTTTTTTCAAGAAAAATTTCTTTCTTTTCTGATTCCAGAAGATTCTTTTCTCTTTTGAAAAAAATGAGCTCTTTTGTTACTTGCTCTCTTTTCTTTTTCTCTTCAAGAAACTTTTGATCTAGATCCTGAAGTTCATTAATTAGTTTAAAAGCATCTATTTCAGGATCACTATCAGAGGTGTAAAGAGAGTTTACCTTTTCAGATATCTGTCTTCTGATGCTCCATAAGTTTGATTTCCTTCTGAAAAAGCCATACCACAGAGATTGGTAGGCTCTTCCTCGCCGTCGCTTGTTGAGTCTGATAGCCAGTCTTCCATTTCTGCTACAAGAACTCTTTCTTTTACGTTGTACTTGTATTTGTTCTTGTAGTAATCTTGATCTTTTACAAGTTTTCCTCTGCAGTTTGCAGAGAAATGGCCTAGTTTTCCACATCTGAAACATCTTCCATCATTTTGATTTGTTGGAAGAGTGGTAGTACTTGTCTCTAGCTTCTGTTCTTGAGGTTTGAAGTATCTTTGTGGCTGTGGATACCTTGGTTGAAATGGTTGTTGAGGTCTTGATTGTTGTGTTGCATCATTATTGTTGAAGTTTGTACCCTTTTGATCACTATATGGACTGAATCTGGGTTCTTGTTGAAACTGACACCATCTTGTTGAAATCTTCTTTCAGGATTTCTTCTTTCTTCATTCTCTCTCCTTCCTTCAAATACTTTCTTGCCAAATTTCTTGTTAAATTGATGAGTGATTAATGCAAGAGATTTGGCGAAGGCATTGATAACATCTTCTGAGTCTGAATCTGTATGATTTTCTTCTGCCATCAAGACCTTTTTGGATCTCCTTTTTGTTTCCAAACCTTTTTGTGACTCTTCACAGTTGTTTTCTTTCGAAATTTGTTTTGAAACAAGTGCAAGGGGTCCACCTAAAGAGGTTTTTGATTTTTGCTTCATAACCTCCTTTTCATGTGCAACAAGAGTGCCATAAATGTCAGTTAATGACCATGACTCAAGATCTTGATTGGCTTGTATAGACATGGACAGTTGTGACCATCTTCATTTAAGCTTTTTAAGAAAAGAACGTTGTTTTCCTCTTTTGTTCTTATTACTCCAAACTTTCTGCATTTGTTGATAAGAATGTTGAATCTTGAGTAAGTTTGGTGTATATTTCTTCTGGTATAGCATGAAAATCATGATATTCATTGATGCATAGATTTCTTCTATTTTTTTGGGTTTGTAGGCCTCCTTCAAGTTGATTTAACAATTGATCCCATATCTCTTTTGCAGTTTTACAAGAATCAAGTTCTTGAAAGATATCATTGGGAATGGCCATTATAAGTAATCTAACAGCTTTTGAGTCATTATCCATCATCTTAGTTTCTTCATCAGTGAAGTTTGTGGTTTTCTTTTCATAATATGCAGGTATTTCAGCAGTATCTGCTGTTGCAGGAACTCTTGGTACCAACACCATTGGAATGTGAGGTCCAACGTTCACTGATCTAAAAAGATCCCTGTCCATACCTTCTATGAAATTTACCATCCTTATCTTCCATTGAGGATATCCATCCCTTAAAAGTGTAGGAGGTTTTGTTAATGACCCAACTGTATAAATGACACTTATGCTTGAGTTTGCCATTTTTGAAGAAAAAGATGAAGATTTGAAGAACTGATGCTTTTTGTATTGAACAGTGATTTACTATCAAATCTTGAGCATATGGTGTTCTTTAATAAACCAGGTTTATATGAACATGCACAGATATTGAAAGTTAGAATCAATGAGATGTAAATCTATCCGAGTATGCAGATGCGATCTTTCTTTGTTTAGAAAACAAAGGAGGCTCTGATACCAATTGTTGGATCCCAGATTTAATCTCACAACAATGAAATAAACAATAAGAGTAATAACAGCGGAAGCAATATAGTTTAATATCAAAGGAGATTCAAATATCACAGTTTATAAAGCAGATAATAGATAAACTAGATATTCTTGGAATAAAATATTCAACTTATATTATCAGTTATAAGACTTCTTAAGCACACCTTGAACAATAAGGTGATGGTCCTATAAATATGCTTCTATTTGTCAGATAAGTACACTGTTTACTTTATGGACCTATAAATAGGACCATCACCTTATTGTTCAAGGTGAAGACTGAGTTATTTTCAATACTTTCATTGGTTCAGATTTGGGGCTAACAGATGTATATATGCTCAATAAGATAATCATAAAGATTTGAGCTTTTTAAACATGGAAGATTTTCTCAAAAAAACAAGATATATTGAAAGAATGAAATGAATACAAAAGACTTGTTTGAAAATCTGACATTGTATTGAAAAGATCAAATACGAATGATATATAAATAAAAAGCTTAGGTCTATACGAATCAAATATAGACATTCTTGAAAGAAACACTTTGAATGAATTAACAATCAACAAACTTTGAATATCAAACGGGGTGTCATACCATCGAAAAATAGTTTTACGTTGAGACATGGTAAGAACATAGTCAATAAAGTACTAAACCAGTGTGTGTGAATACTTGACAGTATGGTAAAGATAATACACAAGTATTTATCTTTGGAAACACACGGTTAGTTTAATAAAGACGTTCATAAAATAAAAAAATTTAAAATCACACTTGTAAATTCATGAAAACATTTTGAGAATAAGAAGTGGTTTTAACATTTAGAAACATGTTTTCATGTTTGAAAGTTGTCATTCTTTCAAACATAATGAGATTAAGAGTAGAATAATCCTTATGCTCAACATTAATCTCATAAAGTCAGCTCCAAAGTCATGATTGATATGATCATGTAAACTCCCCCTCAAAATCTGCAAATAGTCAAAAAGACATCAAAGCAACAAAGTCTTATTGAAAACAAAAACTATTATTGAAAAATTAAAACATAAAAGCAATAAAAATTGTTAAAAACGAGTTCTGATCAGAGATAATCAGAAATCAAAGTCCTTACTCCCCCTAAAAATATTCATCATGAAAAAAAAATTGTCAGTATAAAAATATGCATCATGATCGAATTTAGATCATCTAAACTTTGTCTCACTCCCCCTGTAAACATGAATAGAACCTTTCAGTGCAGATATCGTTCAGATTAAAATTAAAGAAATGAAGAAAAAGAACAAAAATAAACTATACTAGGTAACTATAGATTATTTCTTGAGGTTTAACATGCCAAGTTTCGAAATGAGAAAATTAAATCTCTTTTAGTCTAACGGCTTGGTAAACAAATCAGCAAGTTGATAATCTGTGTTTATAAAGTAAAGTTCAACTGTACCTTTTTCAACATTACATTTGATAAAATGATATCGCACGTCAATATGCTTGGTTTTCGTTGCTGAATAGGATTCACAGATATAATAATAGTGCTCTTGGAATCTTAGTAAGTTGGGATTTTGTTGTATTTGAACCCATAATCTCGGAGTTGTGTTCACATCCACAGCACCTGAGAACAGCAGCTAGCCGTAACTACATACTCTGCCTCGGTTGTTGAAGTAGATACATACAGTTGTTTCTTGGAAGTCCAACTCACGAGCTTATCACCCAAAAATTGTATATGTCCCGAAGTACTCTTCTTATATAACATACAACCTGCATGATCTGTGTCTGAATAGGTTGTTTGCTCAAAATCTGTATTGTTAGGATACCACAAACCATGATCTGCAGTCCCCTATCAGATACCTAAATATTCTCTTTACAGCTGAAAGATGGGATTATTTAGGCGAAGCTTGATATCTAGCGCATAAGCATGTAGAAAACATAATATCCGGTCTACTTGCCGTTAAGTACATTAATGAACTAATCATTCCTCTATAGATTCTAAGATCAAAGGTTTTTCCTTAAAGATCAACTCCAATCTTAGTTCCTGGTGCCATCGGGGTACCAATTGGAGTACAATTTTCCATTTTAAATTTTCTCGAAATATCATAAATGTACTTCGCTTGATTAATGAAAATCCCTGTTGAAAATTGTCTAACTTGTAATCCGAGAAAGAAATTCATCTCTCCCATTATACTCATTTGAAATCTGGACATGTAACATCCTAACTATTCAGAGTAAATTTAAACTTCAAAAATAAGGCAATATGACATCTGTATTGCTATAAACTTCTCAAAAAGTGTATCAGTCCTTAAGACTTTACAAAAGCCTGTACGGATTTAGAATTCATCAACAGAATAATCTAAATATAACTATCTAGACTACATCAATTTGACAATCCAAAATTCATCAAAAGAATGGGACTTAACAATGCCCAACTATCAACACTTTAGTCATCTCAAAATGCCTCGAGACCCAACTCGTCTCTCAAAACCCAGTACATATCATTTGAGAAAAAGTGTCAGACTTAAAGCCTGGTGAGAACATACAGTTTATAAAGCTCAAAAGATATAAACATTTGTATCATAAGATAATATTTCCAAAGAGGTTTAATCTTACAATTGAAACCTTTGCCACAACCGGGCTTTTTCGTTATAAACATGTCATCAAATGACCAACTATAAAACATTTTTCCAAGGATTGTGGCGTAAAATAAGTAGGCCAAAATCCGAGTTATGAGCTAAACAATTGGAATCCAAGGATACGAACACATAAGTCCGTGCTACAACGTGAGATCTAGCCCCAAGCAAAACCAATGTATACTCCTTCACTAGGATCACTATGAACCATGGCTAGTATCCGGCCTCACAAAACCGTACCAAGTTGCCCCCGAGGATCATATGCATCCATAGCTACAAAATGGGGAATGTGACATTTCAACAATACAGTCGACTCAAAACCTAGGGATCCGCTAGTAATGGTACAGACTCGTCACAACAACATATGTGACCAACCATACGGAAAGACGAACATCCTTTTACTAAGCACTGCGTGCCTTTGCCATTGTGATTATTGCCACTTCACCTTTTCTCTTTTCACCATAGATGACAATGACTTCGCCAGAGGGGTTGGGAAGTCGAATCAACTTCTTGGAACATGCGATCTCGGCGTAATTGTTTGACAACCAATCCATGCCGACCACAACATCAAAACCCCCGATTAACATCGGCAGTAGATCGATCGAGAATTTTCTCCCTTCGATACTAAGAGTACACTGCTTCAGAACATCGTGGATCAGAACTTGACTACCATCTGCTATTTCTACCACTAATGCAACCTCAAGACTAGTAGTGGGCATAGAAATCTTCTGACAAAACAAATCAGATACGAAAGAGAAACTGGCACCTGTATCGAATAAAATACGAGTAGGTACAGAGTTTATAAGAAAAGTACCCGATACCGCATCAGCGGATGCCTTGGCCTCATCGGTCGTCATCTGAAATTCTCGTCCCGGAACCCTAGGAGGGTTCTCCTTCCTTGCTGGCGTGCTACCCGACACAAGCTTCGGGCAATCTCTTTTCACGTGCCCCGGTGCCTTGCACTCATAACAGACAAGTCCTCTGACCGGGCAATCTCTGATAGTGTGACCAGGATTCCCACACTTATAACAAGTTTGAGAAGTGGTGTTACAGTCACCGTGGTGTTTAGTTCGACACTTGTGGCACCACCTAGCTTCCTGCTGATTGCCGAAGTTTCGGTTTCCGCCAAAAGGTCGTGATCTCTTGGGATGAGCAGAATTGCTCTCCCACTTTCTCTTATCAGCCACCACTACAGCTTTCTCAGCTTTGTTCCTTGCGAACATCTCTTCCATGTACTGAGCTTCTTCAACCATCTCGCGGAGGTTAGAAGCTTTAGAATTGTGGACTTTGCATGTCCGCGGGTAGGCCGTTCAGATAGGCCTTCATCTTATCCTTCTCTGTTGGGGCAGCCTGCCCCACCAGATCAAGCTTCTCCATGAACTCACGGGTATACTCCCTCACCATCAGGCTTCCTTTTACCAGAGACCGAAATTCTTTCTCAATTCGGTCCATTGTTCTTTCATTGCAGAACTCTTTTAACTTTTTCTTGAATTCGGTCCAAGATAACTGAGTCAACACAACAGGAGATAGGGTGGATTGAATGACATTCCACCAAATGAGAGCAGTATCCCTCAGCAGTTGGGTACCGAACCGCACTCTCTGATCATCTCCGCATTCAGAAGAGCCAAAAGCTTGCTCGACCGCTCGAATCCACTTTACACACAAGATTGGGTCGTCGGAACCAAAGAACTCTGGCGGTCCGCAACCCAGAAGGACTTGTAGGAACAACTTTTCCTATTTCCCGGAGCACCAACAATCCCGTGCTCCTCAGCCCTGACTCCTGCACCAACGCCTCTAGGACCCGCTACAATGTTTTCCACAACCGTCTCACTCCTCCGATTGTTCACATCGCGGTCCTCAATCACTTTCAGCAGAAACTCTTGCTGCTTTGCCATCTCTTCCCTCATTGCCAACATCATGTTGGCCATCAACTCAGACGGGGAACTAGCATCCCTGATGACTGGGTGGGACGAAGCCAGGTCTACTCGCGGAATGACCTCTGGCCCCCCACCTAGCCCTTGCTGAACAGGTGGTCGCACAACAACCTCAACTCCCTCCGGCTGACCAGCGGTGGAGGTTGTCGCTTCCAAACCATCAACACGTGTACGCGATCTACCACGCGTATTCACCATGCCAAACTGCTTCACAGGACAGGAAAAGAGATAAGAGAGAGTTGGAATAAACATAAAAGAAACGTACTACCACATTACCAATCGTCATAGCAATAGAAATTTAAGCACACTTATGTACGATATCCTCATAATAACATTAGCTAAGTGAGATTATGAACACATAACACATAAAGGTTCTCGTCACGATTGCCACAACGCCTGATAAACGCACTTTCCGTTGACTCTAAGACTAACCCATCTTAGAAGCTCTACCCGATCTCACGGATTAATTCTTATCATACTCGGTCTAAGTCTAGACATCTTACATTCATGCCTAGTTCACATAAACTAGAGCTCTGATACCAACTTGTAACATCCTAACTATTCAGAGTAAATTTAAACTTCAAAAATAAGGTAATATGACATCTGTATTGCTATAAACTTCTCAAAAAGTGTATCAGTCCTTAAGACTTTACAAAAACCTGTACGGATTTAGAATTCATCAACAGACTAATCTAAATATAACTATCTAGACTACATCAATTTGACAATCCAAAATTCATCAAAAGAATGGGACTTAACAATGCCCAACTATCAACACTTTAGTCATCTCAAAATGCCACGAGACCCAACTCGTCTCTCAAAACCCAGTGCATCCCACCGCTAAGGGAAACCTGTTATACATATCATTTGAGAAAAAATGTCAGACTTAAAGCCTGGTGAGAACATACAGTTTATAAAGCTCAAAAGATATAAACATTTGTATCATAAGATAATATTTCCAAAGAGGTTTAATCTTACAATTGAAACCTTTGCCACAACCGGGCTTTTTCGTTATAAAGATGTCATCAAATGACCAACGATAAAACATTTTACCAAGGATTGTGGCGTAACACAAAGTAGGCCTGATACGAAAACGTCGACCCGCAAGTTAAGAAACTTGGAACCTTCGTATGAGATAGTTTAGGAAGCGAATATCTTCAACTAACCTAGAGCAAATCCTTGACCCGTTAGTTATATAACTAAGAACCAAAGGAATCCGAAACGCCACAAGATCGTGCTCACAATCTTGATAAGTTCTTGAACTATGAACGCTCTCGCAAGGAATCACAGCTCACAAAATGAGATCAACTCAAAAGAAAGTGTTTATATTACTTGGATGATGATCTCAAATGATTACAAATGGCTCCTATTTATAGGGTTCAAAAGACACCCCAAAAGACTCTCCATAAAGTCTAAGACTTCAATTTCAATCAAGAATTAAAGGCATACCTTTAATTCATGAATCTAGACATACTCTAAATAACTATTCAAAGACTTCTAAATACCTAGACTTTAAACATAGGCCTAAAAAACGGATTGGGCCTTATACACTAGTTTATTGGGCTCAAATTCAACATAAACAAAAGAAAATATATCAATTTTGGGCTGCCAAAATAATGCTCACGGGTTAATTCTTTGAAATGGCCCAAAAGCTTGCAATCTTCAAAACAAATGCTTTTTAAGCTCCATCATTGATCCAAAGCTTCTATAAGCATAATATCGTGCGTTACATGCACATCTTCAATGGACTTTACTTGAATCTCCGCAACTAAGCTCATCAAAGCTTCCTTGATCAATTTCGATCTTGATCTTGTAACCGGGCCATCTTCAATCGCCAAGGGATCTTTTATGTGGTTGGATGGTCCTCCATCATTCTCTCCCCCTTGAAAAGGATTCGTCCACGAATCATCACCTACATCATATGGAGAAAGATCAGCAACATTAAAAGTAGAGCTTACTTGATACTCACCAGGAAGATCTAGCTTGTAAGCATTATCATTGATCTGTTCTCTTCTCAATGTTGAGTCTTACCTTCTCATGCAATTGTTTCACCATCTCAGCCTTCCTCTTTCCATCTAGACTGGTACGCTCTTCAATGGGGATAGGAACAAGATCAAGGGGACTCAAGGGATTGAAGCCATACACAGTCTCGAAAGGAGAATAGTTAGTAGCAGAATGCACACTTCGATTATAAGCAAACTCAACAAACGGCAAGCAACTCTCCCAACTTTTCAAGTTCTTTGAAATAACGGCTCTAACTAATTGAGACAAAGTTCTATTAACTACTTCAGTCTGCCCATCAGTTTGTGGATGACTTGCAGTAGAGAATAAAAGCTTAGTACCCAGTTTACTCCAAAGCACACGCCAAAAATGACTCAAAAATTTGACATCCCTATCACTCACAATAGTGCGTGGCACACTATGTAGACGCACTATTTCTTTAAAGAACAAATCAGCAATGTGTGAGGCATCATCTGTTTTATGACAAGGAATAAAGTGTGCCATCTTGGAAAATCGATCAACAACAACAAAAACAGAATCTCGGCCATTCTTTGTCCTAGGCAATCCTAGCACAAAGTCCATGGATATGTCTACCCAAGGTTCATAAGGAATTGGTAGCGGGGTATACAATCCATGTGGCTTCGATTTTGATTTGGCTTGTTTACAAGTTAGACATCTTTCACAAATTTTATTAACATCTTCACCCATTTTTGGCCAAAAGAAATGTTCTTTTAAAACATCTAAAGTCTTTTGAACACCAAAGTGACCCATCAAACCTCCCCCATGAGCCTCACGCACAAGTAATTCACGCATGGAACACTTTGGAATGCACAACTTGTTTTCTTTAAACAAATAACCTTCTTGTTTATAGAACTTGTCAATTGATCCATGTTCACATGCAACATATAGAGAAGAAAAATCAGAATCATCCTCATACATTTCCTTAATTGATTCAAATCCAAGAAGTTTAGAACTCAAAGTGGTGATGAGACTATGACGTCTAGACAACGCATCGGCCACAATGTTTTCTTTTCCTTTCTTGTATTTAATCACATAAGGAAATGACTCGATAAACTCAACCCACTTGATATGCCTTCTACTTAGCTTACCTTGACCCTTGAGATACTTAAGAGATTCATGATCCGTGTGAATCACAAACTCTTTTGGTCTCAAATAATGTTGCCATGTTTGTAAAGACCTTACCAAAGCATAAAGCTCTTTATCATATGTTGAATAATTCAATTGTGCCCCTTTTAGTTTTTCACTAAAATATGCAATGGGACGGCGTTCTTGAATTAAAACAGCCCCAATACCCACCCCAGATGCATCACACTCAAGTTCAAACATCTTATCAAAATTTGGTAATGCAAGAATAGGAGAAGAGGTCAACCTTTCCTTCAATAAATCAAATGCAGCTTGTTGCTTTTCTCCCCAATGAAAACTAACCTCTTTCTTCACAAGTTCATTGACTGGGGCGGCTATGGTGCTAAAGTCACGAACAAATCTTCGATAGAAGCTAGCTAGCCCATGAAAGCTTCTTACCTCCGAAACCGTTGTTGGAGTTGGCCATTCTTGGATTGCCTTGACCTTCTCAAGATCCACTTCAATTCCCTTGCCACTAACAACAAATCCTAGAAAAACAACTTTGTCCATACAAAATGTGCATTTTTTCAAGTTAGCATACAAAGATTCACTTCTCAAGGTGTCCAAAACATCACGTAAATGCATCATGTGATCTTCCATATTTTTACTATAAATCAAGATGTCATCAAAGTAAACGACGACAAATTTACCAATAAACTCACGCAACACATGATTCATCAATCTCATGAATGTACTAGGTGCATTAGTTAATCCAAAAGGCATAACTAACCACTCGTACAATCCAGATTTTGTTTTGAATGCGGTTTTCCATTCATCTCCTTCTCTTATTCTAATCTGATGATACCCACTTTTAAGATCAATTTTGGAAAAAATGACAGCCCCATGCAACTCATCTAGCATGTCATCTAACCTAGGAATAGGATAGCGATACTTTACCGTGATTTGGTTGATGGATCTACAATCGGTGCACATTCTCCATTCTCCATTCTTTTTGGGCACCACAATCACGGGAACAGCACAAGGACTCATGGATTCTCGAATCCTTCCTCTTGACAATAAATCTTCCACTTGTCTTTGGATCTCTTTTGTCTCCTCGGGGTTGGCTCTATAAGCTGGACGATTTGGAAGAGTAGCCCCTGGAATGAAATCAATTTGATGCTCTATTCCTCGTAGAGGTGGCAATCCACTTGGTTCTTCCTTCGGAAAGACATCATCATATTCCTGCAAAATATTCACAACAAAACTCGGAAGATTTTGGGTTAGGTCACTAGTACTCACACAAGCCTCCTTGAAAACCAAAACCATCACCCTCTTGTTTTCAACTATCACCCTTTTGACTTCACTCGATTTTGCAAAAAAATTCGACTTGGTTTTCTCTCTTTTCTTGTCTTTCAAATTGTTTTCATCACTCTGTTTTTCCCTCGATCAACCACACTCATTATTTTTCTTTTCAGCCTCGCTCGCTCGCCTTGCGGTGATCATTTTAATTTGATCCTCATGAACTTGTTGTGGAGATAACGACACAAGAACAACTTTCTTGTCATGATGTTTGAAAGTGTATTGATTATGAAAGCCATCATAGATAACTCTTCGGTCAAATTGCCACGGCCTCCCCAAAAGTATGTGACTGACATGCATTGGAACAACATCACACATTACTTCATCTTTGTATTGACGAATGGAAAAGGAGATCAATACCTGTTTGGTCACTTTCACTTCCCCACATTCATTTAGCCATTGAAGTTTGTATGGTAGTGGATGTTTTAGAGTGTGCAAATTTAACTTCTCAACAACTTCGGTACTTACAACATTTGCACAACTCCCACCGTCAATGATTAAAGTACATACCTTGCCTTGCACCAAACATCGTGTATGAAATATGTTTTCCCGGTGTTGCGTGTCATCCACCTTCACTTGCAAGTTCAAAGCTTTTTTCACCACCATTTTCTGCCTCGGTTTTCTCCAAGTCCTCTTCCTCATCCTTGGAATCATCTTTTTCACTTTCAGACTCCACTTCACCACTTTCATGAAGAATCATGACTCTTTTGTTTGGACATTGTGATGCAATATGTCCCATACCTAAACAACGAAAACACTTAATTTCACGAGATTTAGAATGGGTAGAACCAATACCTTTACCCTTGTCCACTTTGTTGCCTTCATTTTGGGATTTTGAAGTGGATGAATTGGTACCCTTGAATGCCTCTCCCTTATGTTTATTTTGGGGCTGGAAACTAGATGTTTGGCCCCTTGAATAGGTATTTCTCTTCTTTAGTTGCCTCTCAACTTTCATGGCCGTATGCACCATGTCTTCAAGCTCCACACAGTATTGAAGTTCCACCACATTGGCAATGTCACGATTTAGGCCACTCAAAAACCTTGCCATGGTTGCCTCCCTATCTTCTTCAACATTTGCTCGAATCATAGCAATCTCCATCTCCTTGTAATAGTCCTCAACAGATTTGGTTCCCTGATTCAAAGATTGTAATTTGCAATACAAATCTCTAAAATAGTGAGAAGGAACAAACCTCTTCCGCATAACCGCTTTCATTTCATCCCAAGTAGAAATAGGCCTCTCACCATATCTCCTTCGGTTTGTTACCATTTGATCCCACCATACAATTGCATATTCCGTGAATTCAATGGCAGCTAGTTTTACCTTTTTATCTTCAGAATAGTTGTTGCAGTCAAATATGAGATCCACCTTTTTTTCCCATTCCAAATAAGCTTCCTGATCACTCTTCCCTTGAAATTGTGGAATCTTCATTTTGATATTGCTAAATCCTCCATCAGCCCTTGGATTTCGTCTTCTATTACCATGTCTTCTTCTTGGATGTCGTGGTCCATCTTCATACTCTTCCTCCCCTTCGTACTCCTCTTCTCGATAAGAACGCGGCGTAGGAGGTTCTTCTTCCGTCCTTCTTTCAATTCTATCCAATCTTTCCATCACACCTTCTAATACAACTCCAAGTCGTTGAAACTGTTGTTGCATGGCTCGAACAGTAAAATCATTCTCCCTTTCATCGTTGGATGGATTTCCCTGTGAATTAGGATCTTTTTTCGACATACTTAATTATTAGTATAAAACAAATTATTCTCCTCACAAATCCCTCGTGTTTGCACTCAATATGGCTTTTACCTCCCCTCAATTGTTCTTACACACTCAATGCCTTTTACCTCTTAATCCCTTGTAGAGCTCAATTGGTAAAAGAACAAATCAAATTTGAACACAAATCTCGGCGTTCAAGCAATCCTATAAGAACTTAATTCAACAAACGAGTCTTGGCCTTTGCAAGAAATAGAATGAATGTCTCCAGAAAAACAGACGCTAGAAATTGGAATTTCGGGTGATTACGCGATCAATATTGAGATGAGAATAGCCAAGAATACAACTCTTTTTTTCTTTGTTTGAAACAAATATTGTAATTTTTTTTTCACGCTTTCCTTCTTTTTTTTCTTTTTTTTTGGCACTTTTGTTTTTTTTTGTTTTTTTTTTTGGATCTTTTTTTTTTGTTTTTTTTTTCTTTGAGAGAATAGAAGATGAATGAATAGATTTAGGAAGAAGACGGTGAAGAAGTAGAAGTAGGAAAACAAGATAAAGATATAAGGAAATATATAAGAAAGATTGATTAGAAGAATCCGAACCTTAGCTCTGATACCAAATGATGCGAAAACGTCGACCCGCAAGTTAAGAAACTTGGAACCTTCGTATGAGATAGTTTAGGAAGCGAATATCCCAGGTATAGGAATCTTCAACTAACCTAGAGCAAATCCTTGACCCGTTAGTTATATAACTAAGAACCAAAGGAATCCGAAACGCCACAAGATCGTGCTCACAATCTTGATAAGTTCTTGAACTATGAACGCTCTCGCAAGGAATCACAGCTCACAAAATGAGATCAACTCAAAAGAAAGTGTTTATATTACTTGGATGATGATCTCAAATGATTACAAATGGCTCCTATTTATAGGGTTCAAAAGACACCCCAAAAGACTCTCCATAAAGTCTAAGACTTCAATTTCAATCAAGAATTAAAGGCATACCTTTAATTCATGAATCTAGACATACTCTAAATAACTATTCAAAGACTTCTAAATACCTAGACTTTAAACATAGGCCTAAAAAACGGATTGGGCCTTATACACTAGTTTATTGGGCTCAAATTCAACATAAACAAAAGAAAATATATCAATTTTGGGCTGCCAAAATAATGCTCACGGGTTAATTCTTTGAAATGGCCCAAAAGCTTGCAATCTTCAAAACAAATGCTTTTTAAGCTCCATCATTGATCCAAAGCTTCTATAAGCATAATATCGTGCGTTACATGCACATCTTCAATGGACTTTACTTGAATCTCCGCAACTAAGCTCATCAAAGCTTCCTTGATCAATTTCGATCTTGATCTTGTAACCGGGCCATCTTCAATCGCCAAGGGATCTTTTATGTGGTTGGATGGTCCTCCATCAAGGCCAAAATCCGAGTTATGAGCTAAACAATTGGAATCCAAGGATACGAACACATAAGTCCGTGCTACAACGTGAGATCTAGCGCCAAGCAAAACACATAATCATGGCTATGAACCATGGTTATGTATACTCCTTCACTAGGATCACTATGAACCATGGCTAGTATCCGGCCTCACATAACCGTACCAAGTTGACCCCGAGGATCATATGCATCCATAGCTACAAAATGGGAATGTGACATCCCAACAATACAGTCGACTCAAAACCTAGGGATCCACTAGTAATGGTACAGACTCGTCACAACAACATATGTGACCAACCATAAATAAACATATGGTATAAACACATTTTATAAACAAAATGTCATTTCCAGTTCAACTTCTAGTAAGAATGAAAATCATTAAAATGAGTTCTTAAACATTCTTTTCATATATCCACATAATGTACAAGTAAAACATTATTTTACTTCATTAAGATAAGATCCATCATTTTAGTAAACACAATGATCGGGAACCTTAAAATCTCCCAAAACTCAAGTTATATCAAATATGTAGAAAACTTAAATCTGAAACCATTGAGATATATAGGAGTTCCAAAAGGTAACTTTTGATATGTATAAAGTTTGAAATGATAGTAGGAACTCACCTAATAGGTTTATACGAAAACCCGAAGAACCAGATATCGACCCTCTTGATAAGACGAAGCTTTCTACACCGAAACCTCGGATAAAACACTAGATATTAACCACCAAACTCTAGAGAGAGAAATATCTAGAGAGAGGATGAGAGAGAGATTTTTAGAGATTGAGAGAATGAGATTCTCAGAATAATGAAGATATTTTGGGTAAAAACCCTTAAGTCGGCCAGGCAACTACGCGGGTTATGCCGCGACTTCAACTCGCGGCATAACTCGCCCGTGTCCAAAACCCAAAATCATCCAATGGGTTTCGCGGGTTGTGCCGCGACCTTAAGTCGCGGTGCAACTCGCGTAGTTCCAAAAATCTCATATCAAACAGAGGGTTACGCGGGTTGTGCCGCGACCTCTAGTCGCGGTGCAACTCGCGTAGTTCACTGATTGCCCCCAAAATTCACAAAATCCAACTCAACTTCAAACCAAACACGGTGCTAACGAAAAAAAGCTTAACCACAAGAATACCAAAAATACATAACGGAAATTCGGGGTGTTACAGGACACCATTAGATTAGAAAAGTTCTTACAGTACTTCGGATTAGTTGAACCAAATATTATATCATCCACATATATTTGAATAAGAATGATATCTGCTTTTTCCTTTATGATAAAGAGAGTGGTACCGATTTTACCTTTAGAGAAGCCAGGCTTGACTAAAAACTTGGATAGAACATCATACCAGGATCGAGAAGCATGCTCTAAACCATAGAGTGCTTTGTCAAAAATATAAACATGATCCAGTTTTTCAGCATTGACAAATCCTTCTGGCTGTTAGACATATACCTCCTCTTTTAGATTGACATTTAGAAAGGCAGTCTTCACGTCCATTTGGTAGACAGTAAAGTTTTTGTGTGCAGCGTAGGCTAGAAACATTCTGATTGCCTCAATACGTGCAACTGGAGCATATGTCTCATCTTAGTCTATTCCTTCCTCTTGCCGATATCCTTTAGCAACAAGTCGAGATTTATTTCTTACCACAATACCATCCTCATCTTTCTTATTTTTGAATACCCATTTCGTACCTATAATTGTTTTGCTTTCCGGTCGAGGTACGAGTCTCCCGACTTTAAGCGATTCAAAATGATTGAGCTCTTCTTGCATAACTGTTATCCAATCTGGATCTTTTAGAGCTTCTGATACTCGTGTAGGCTCTATCTTGCTCAAAAGAGAATCAAACATGCACTCGTTTGCAGTTGCAGATCTAGTTTGCATCGACTTTGACGGATCTCCAATAATTTGATGAACCAGGTGCTCTTTGGTCCACTTATGTACGTGAGGGAGTGGTATAGATGTAGACTGATCATGTTGATCATATAGATATCCAGTATGTTCACCAAATTTCCAGTCACCAACTTGTTAATATATCTAAAGTTGAGATGAGATAGCCTTTTATGCCATAACCAGCTTTGTTGAATAAAGGCTTTAGAAAGTAGACACACCGCATTATCAGTCTTGACATTTGACAGATTGATCATGTAGAGGTTTGACTTTCGCATCCCGACCAAGAGTTGTTTACCGTCTTCAGTCCTAACACAACATCTCTTGGCCTTAATGTTCACCTCTAAATCCTTGTCGCAGAACTGACCAATTCTGAACAGATTGTCCTAATCCTTCAACATAACTCACCTTCTTTATCATTACATTCTCTTGCACATCTCCATAACCAAGTATCGGTGAAAATTGGTCATTTCCATATCTCACGTTGCCGCATAATTTCTCTGTATAATTAGATAAAATATCTTTTTGCCCTGCTATATGCTTGGAACAGCCTGAATCCAAGTACCACATATGATAGGTTTGCACAAGAGAAATCAGACAACAATAGGTTTAAGTACCCATTTATAGATGGGCCCTTTCGTGTTAGCACAAGATTTTGGCACCCATTTGAATTTGGGTCCTCTTTGTATTTCAAAAACATTAGAATGATGTATATAATAAGTAGCAAACCAAAAATCAGAATATTGTCGAGTGACAAAATCATTTCGACCGTATGTAGAACACTGACTAGGCAAATGAGATAATTGAATCAACTGCTTTATTATATAAACCTTGTAAGAAGTTACAAGTTTTGTTTTATGAGAAACACATTGATCAATTACATCAGGCAAACTAGTAGTCGTCCTATTACAATCTATGTCAGAAAATGATTTCGTAGACTCTTCAATCTTCCTTTTTGGTCTCCATTCTAGTCTCGCTTCAAACTTTTTCCTTCTCAGTTCTGAAACACAAGATTTAGATTTGTTAGAAACATGAGATTTAAGAATTTGTGTTTTCTTGTGCTTATCTGTGTTGGTCCGTTTCTGTGAGCGCCTTTTCTTTTGCTTCTTACCTTTAGAGTAATAGGTACTCACAGAAACTAAATCATCAACCTTAGTTGATGTTTCACCTTTTTCAAAGACACTAGGTAAAGCATCATTATTAATCACAAAAGAAATATGATCTGGAAGTGTAGCATTGAAATCAAATTTATCAACACTTTCATCCAAACAACCATCAGAATTTAAAAAATCATTTTCATCCACAAATAAGTCATCAACATCATCATCAAATTGTTGTGCCTTGAAAGAATTTGAAATTTTGAAATCATTTCTCTTTTTAGAACACTTTTGTTTGTAAGACATTTTAGCACAATCTGAAGATTTAGGATTAGTAAAAATATTTCCCATGAAAACTTTACAGGATGATGCATCTGAATCAGTGGAGGTGTTTACACAAGCTCTTTCTAATTCGGAGTTGTCATTTGTAACTTCAGATTTGAAATTAGTGTTCATCAAAACCGTAGAAAACACAAGTTTCTCAAGATCAACCATGATTCTTTCTTTTACTAAAGTGTTCTCAAGCTCAGAAATTTACTTTCCAAGATGAGTGGAGGAACGTAAATCTTGGCTTTAACAGGTTTTGTCTCCAACTCCTTAGTAGAATAGCATTCAAAATAATCGTTTGACAGAAACTTTGGTTGCTAAAAAAGACAACTATCATTCAGCTTTTTATAGTTGAAAAGTTGCAGTTTGGTTGTGTTCTTTCTGTTATCATCTTCCTTATAGCCTCAACCTCATCAGATGATTTTGTAACAAATTTGGGTTTCAAATGAGGACATTTGCCAACCACTTGTAAAAAATCAAAATTATATAAAGTTGGTTGCTTTCTTATAGTTTCTTTAGATAATGTGGGTTATCGTAACCAATACCCCAATTATCTTTGAAATTAGTAACTTCCTTTGGTTTGTTTAGATAAATGGTTTGATCAGTTTGACCTCGAGCATAAAGCTTTGCTTCCAAACCATTAATCTTTTTCAGTAAAGATTTGTTTTCAAATTGTAATTTATTATAATTCACAACAAACTCTTGCTTCTCAAGTTCAGACTTATTGAACTTAGAAATTTTTTCAGAAATTTGAGTTTCAAAATAAGTTTTTTGTTTTTCAAAATTAGTAGCAGATTTTTTCAAAGAGTCAATCAAGTTTTTGTTCCCAACAATTTCCTTGTTGAGATAAAAAATTGTTTGACGCTTTTTCCCAACTCTACTTTTCTCCTTTTTGAGCTTAGCTTATAAGTCCGGAAGCTCAACCATCATGGTTTCCATTTGCTATAAGAAATCAGATTCAGAAAAATTATTTACCTCTTCGAAAGTCTCCTCATCAGATTCATCATATTTGACCTCCTTGCCCATTAAGCACATATGAGTTGTCTCCTCTTTTTCATTCTCATAATCTGTATGATCTAGCCAGTAATCATCTTCGGCCATCAAAGCTTTGCCTGCCACTTTTTTCTTGGCTAGAAGCATCTTGTTCTTGTAGTACTCTTAATTTTTGACTTTTGGCTTCTGGCAGTCCTTGGCAAAGTGGCCTATCTTACCATAGTTGTAGCATTTCACTGGCTCTTCTTCTTTCTTCTCTACATACTGATTCACATACCTTCTCTCTTCCGACTTCCTTTCCACGTAACTCTTTCCTTTAGACCTTCTATCATCAAACATTCTTCCTTCCACCCTTTCCTTGTGTTCATAGTTCTTTGATCCTGAAGACTATCTTTGACTATTGGAACCCGACTTCTTATAGAATTTCTTTTGAAAGGCTCGGGTAAGTGACAACATAGCTTGCTTAAGATTTTCACCGTCATCAGAATCGGAGTCATCACTGTCAGAATCATCAGAACTAGAAACCACAATCTTCTTTTTCTTCTTTTTATCTTTCTTTTCTTTTTTCTTTCTTCTTCTCTACTACCAAAGCAACTGGATCATTCATTGGCTTCTCACTCTTCTTTTTCTCTTCTCTCTCCTCTTCTACCTCCTTTTCATTATGTCTCAAAGTTTCATAAACCTCATGTAGAGGGATCTCACTCAGATCTTTCATATGTTTCATCCTTCTTGTATGTTTCTTCCACTCTGGCTACAAGATACTGAGAAACTTAACATTATTCTCAATTTTCTTCTTTTTCACCTTCTTCTTGGCAAGCTCATTCAGTAGAGAGACAAATCTTTCATATGTCTTCTCTAGGCTTTCTCTAGATTTGGCCTTGAACTCTTCATACTTATTTATGCAGTTAGCCACCTTCATCTAATTTCCAATCTTTGAACCCATCATCATTTTCTCTAGCTGATACCACATCTTCTTTGCAGTAGCCTTGTAGTTGTCAATCTTTATGTAGATCTCATTTGGTATGCTCTGTAGAAGTAGATATCTAGCTTGCTTATCAGCTTTATACCTCTTCTTTTGTTTAGGTGTATAATAAGAAAAGTCGACCTCAATCTCTTTGGTCTTTATCCCTCGGTTCTCAGTACCATCTTCACTATCAGAACTCTCATTATCCTCATCAGGCACAATAACAGTTACTTGTTTCATCAGACCCTCATCAATAAACTGTTTGATGAATTCTCCATTTTCATGTCTGTATATGAAATCCAGAATTCTATCCTTCCATTACTCATACTCACCCTTGAATAGAACAGGTGGTTTTACATCAGTACCGATGGAAAGAGCATCCTTTGAAGTCATATTGATCAACAACATAGATCTTTACACATAGAATCAGAAAATATCAAAAACTTTAAAAATCTCAGTCAGAAAAATGACTAAGTATAGAATCCTCACGCCAAAGAAGGAGCTTCTTGCACACAATGATGAAATTCGCACACCAAAGACTTAGCCACCAAGCTTTTCGCACAAGGAAGAAATTCGCACAAAGAAGGATACGAATTGATAGAATTCGCACGCTGAAGGATGTGAGTTCTGAGCTTTTCGCATGCAGAACGATGCGAATTTCAGACTTCTCGCATATAGAGATATGTGAATTTTGGACTTAAACTTTTCACCAACTTGAAAACTTTTCGCATTTGCTTGTGATGCGAATTCTGGACTTGGAATAATTTTCAAACCCAAACTTTTCGTATCGATGCGAATTCACAAGTAATGGGATGCAAATTTCTCACAAATCGTATGGTAAATGATACGAATTCCTCACTTTTCGCACACTTTTAGATGCAAATTCTTCACTATTCACACACTTTGAGATGCAAATTTTGTCCTTAGATTTTCTTTGACTACAGTGCGATGCGAATTTCTCTACTTCTCGTATACAGCACGATGCGAGTTCTGTACTTAACAAATTTCAAGCTTCACTTTCCTGCGAGTTCATCTTCATCATGCTAGTTCTTCAGTTCTAGATGCGAATTTCTTAGATCTCGTCTCAAAAACTTCAATTTCAACCAAAAATCGATCCAATACTCCAAATCAAACCAAGAAACTTTTTCAATTTGATCTTGAACACTATTCGAACAGGTTACAATTGTTCAATTCTGAACAAGAACAACAAAAATACACCTCGATCGAAAACACAGTGCGTACAGACTTTATAACAACATACAATCAAAAATCCAAAATTCACACAAACATATTGTGAATTGGACAAAGCAATACAAATCAAATGTGTTCGACTACATAAACCGAATACAAATCAACAAAAATTACAGTCAAAACAACACAAAAACAAGATATTGATTATGGAACAGTGAAGATGTGCGAGTTCTTGAAGTCGATCACCAAAATCCAGATTCTTGATCCATTTTCTAATTCGATGCTTCCTTTGAAACCAATTATTGTTCCCAATATGTGTGTATCAATCAAGATGAACAACAAACTCAATCACAATTTCCATATTATTGATATTGAATAATGCGAATACAAATGCTCTCTCTCTTTCACATAAATATTTCTCTCTCTAAGTTCTCTCTGTCAGTCTCATATGAATCTACAAACGAAAAGACTATTTATACCTACATGTTTACAAAGACAAAACCAACTAACAACTAAACTATTTTGACTTTGACATGCTTAACTTTGACTTTCCACTTTAAGCACTTTGACTTTGACCATTCAATGAGGCTTTGACTTGAGCAATTGACTTTCAAACTCCATGATCTTGGATCCAACATATTTGTGCACTAACACTACCTCTCTAACTATGCAGGACGAGCAATTAAAATCAATACTCCAAGAGGATCAATGTTCTCGATCCCAAGGTTGGAGGAGTGTGTTATACCTAAAGTTGGGTGGGTGTATGAGTTAATTGATAAATCCATTGAAGTGTATACAACTTATGCAAATATATGGGGGTTCGAGGTGAGACGGGGAACATAAAAAACAAAAACCAACAACATAATCAAGTTGAAATATCTTTTGTTCAGTAGGCCAGGGTACCCCAGAGACACACAAGTTGACACAATGAAAGAGAAACCAGATAAAAAGAACCGAAATACAAGTTTTAAAAAAATCGGGTGAACTGCATGCATAAACTTTAAACTTGTTCCTGGCACGTCATCATATAGAGTATATGGATTTGAAGATAAGCACAACCACCCACTGATCCATCCCGAACAAATGCATCTTACACGGAAGAGAAGACAATTACTATATTGTGACAGAGAAGTAATCAAAATATGTGCAACACAAGTGCGTCAAAGACTCATACCTTATTGTATGGCCTAAAAGGTGGACATGAAGTTGTAAGTGGAACTAAGGTGGATTTCAAGAATCATCAAAGAGATTATAAGAACTACATTGGAGGGGGGATTCAAAAATGTGGATTAAGAAAATGAACAACCGGAAGGAACACGTACCAAATTTTGTATTTGGATACAAATGTAAAGACAGTGAAATGGTGGCTGCTTTCTGGGCAGATGATACGAAAGTCCTGACAATTATCAAAATACCAATGATTGATTTCTTAATTATCAACATCTAATTTCCTTAAGTTTACCGCTCGTCCTGCAGACGCACCAGATCTAACGGAAATACATTGAAGCACACCAACAGTTATTGTCCTCAAAACATTTATTGAAGCACACCAACAGTTATTGAAGCACCAGACCTCAGAATGACCATTATGCAAACGTGGTTATACTACCAAATATCTCATTCCCGATTAGCAATGTCGATTCAAAGTTGACAACTACTCTTGGAAGTAGTCACCCAAATCTAACATCCTTACCAGTCAACCATAACATCATCATCATTCAAGAATACCAAACAATATAGTACACCACAGACACATAGCGAACCATACCCAATTCTCACACCGTAGGTTCAACGAAGCACAAAGATCGTTACTTAACTAACTGGGAGAAAGCACATGCCTAACGCCTCAAACTCCGAGGACTCTTTTAATCCTTAATATCGACTTCTAACACGAGGGGGATTACACCTATAGCCCAATGAGTTCAACGTTTTTCACACTACTATGCCAATTTGAAATTTATAAAACTCGCAAATACATAAGTTTTGTAACAATTAAACGTGCGGTGAAAATACACTATCGTGCATTCGATAGGTTTCAAAATTGATCACCAATGCCACACATATAAAACCATTTTCAAAACTCATTTGATCAGTACTTATGCTAATAAAACGATAACGAAAGATGCGTAACAAAATTTTCAAACGGGCTACCAGGGTCTTAGCATGCATCAAATTATGCTATGCGTATGAAAATAACTTTCCGTCCCATCATGCGTAATAAAAGTTTGTACAACTCCCAAAAGAGGATTTTGCAACTTCATCTTTAAAATCTTTTACTTTGACACAAAACGTCGGAAGATAAAATTTCCAACAAGACCTATATACGTCCGATCATTTCCCAAATGTAGCAACACATTAGGAACGTAAATATATATATATATATATATATATATGTTATTCGCATTTTAAATTTGGGCCGTACCGATAAAACGTACCACCCAAAAATTGTAATTACAATGACATGTAAACCGGAAATTCATTTCATGCATTGCGGAAAACTCCTATCAGTAAAATCAATAACTGAAATATGTTCTAGGCAAAAGTTCCATCCGAAATAACATAAATTTTTCATATGATTACTCACACCAACAGTATAATTTATGTAATGAATGAGAAATAGTTTTACGTACTAATATAGTGTATAACAAGACGTTCGTACAAAACTACAGAGAGGAAATTCACCAAATCGAACCCCAAAATTTCTACAATTAGCCATGAAATGTCATGAAATAAAACTTCCCATCGTGACTCGCATACATCTGTTTATTCCCCAAAATTTAGTAAAGACATATGCATGCGATTTGAGCAATTTCAAGAGTAATTTAGTTTAATTCCAAACTGTATAAATAAAATGTTTGCAAAACCCGAGACAACATGCTCATAATATCGAACTCTAAAAGTTTTCTCTCTTTTAGCCACAATGCGGCATGAAGTAAGATTTCACAACAAAACTTGCATGCGACCGTTTATTTCGCAAAACTAGTAGATTGATATGCGTATGCACCCGGTTAAAACATGAAATAATTTATGTCGTTTTCGAGTTCAAGCCAAATATAAACATGCTCTCATCGTTCTAATATTGGCTGAAATACCATAACGGAAATTTCCAATAAAATATGCATACGTGATATGGGCAACTAAACTGCTCCCACTAAACTCAAAGGGAAATAATACCACTGGATGCCAATAAAATTTCCACCACTGTTTTTAAACCGGACAATTTCCTCAAGACTCCATTTGGTTAAAACCGAGTCAACGACCCAATAGTTTACATAAATACCCCATGAAAGCCATTAGAGACATCGAAATACGTTTGACCACAATTATGCAAGCACCATAACCCAAAAGGTAATTAACCCAAAATCTCATCGCTGGTTGAGACAAACCATTTTTCAAATGAACTCATACTCTTATGTTTTCAAAATGCCTCATAACACAATAATATGTGTTTTCTGAAAAATATTTATAAGATCAAATACACAAAATGACACTTACGTCAATTGAACTCCAATTATATATGTAAAATCATCGAAGAAACAACTCAACATGATTTATTTACCAAAATACCCAAAGATCCCAAAATGGATGTCTCAACATGTTCATAAAACTAAACATTTCAAAATAACCAAAACTTCTCACTGGTTGCAACAAAATGTTTTCCAAATGAACTCTTTCTCTTCATGTTTCCGAAACGACTCCTAGTTCAATGACATGCATTTTCCAACGGTTTATAAAATCATATGCACCAAATGAACAGTTATATAAAATGACTTCCATTTATATATTACATCGGAAAAGAAATATATCAAAATGATTTATTTATCAACATGCCCAAAAATCACAAAGATGTATGTTACATAAGTTTATAAAGTTAAATATATCCAAATAACCCAAAACTTATCAGCAGTTAACAATTTAATGTAAAACACAAGCACTTTAAAATAAGCAACTTATAAATAATAGCCCATTTTCTTTTTAAATAATACAGACCGACTCATATGCATATGAATCCACTGCATTACAGTCTAAACAGTACATGGCTCTAATTGAATGACCAACGCACTCAAAACATGTACTTCTCAAATGATGCGCATTAACCGCCATCATACTTGGTATTTCACAATTGGGCTATTAAACCGGACCGAAGTCCTAAAGACTCATTTATTTTCAAATATGCATTTCCATGTGTAACTACTGATAAGAATAGAAATCATAACATGAGACTATTTACATATTTTCAAGTACTTCACATAAATATGCAAGTAATGCTTCATAAACATTCCATTTCATGAATGAAACATAAAAACCGACAACCATTCAAAAGTACATTTCTCTGACCAAAGGTGGTTTTATGCAATAAAACATTAAAACACATTGATTTGTGACCCTTTATCAAAATGCCCAAAAATCCCAAATGTGGTGTTATACAAAGTTTATAAAGGTAAATACTTCAAATAATCAAAGATTACCAACTAACCCAACATTTGATAATTTCATGTAAAACATAACACTTTAAAAATGGATATTTTGGCATGTACATCGTTTTCACAAATCAACTTGAACTCACGCTCCTCGATTTCTCTAGTTACACTATCGTCATCCAGATGCTCAACATCTTAAGGAAAAGATCCCGGACCTCATAGGTTCACCTTACAATTTCTCCTCGAATACATCGATTCAAAAAGTCTATGGTTCTAATCCAACCAATTAATCCGACTCGAACTGATCACTTAACGCAATCACCATGCTTACCATCATTAACTTTTTCTAATAGTTACCCATTCAGAAACTTTCTTACTACCCCAATGGTCGACATACCATGGCCGTTCATACAAGTACGAGGATGGATAAAAAGGAGATTAACAGAATTGAACACGAAGGAAACGTACTACCACGTCTACCAAATATCATAACATTAGCAAACCAAGCACAAGAGAACGTACTACTACATTACCAATTGTCACAGTAACGGCACTTCAAGCACCATCATGTATAAATATCCTCATAATAACATTAGCTAGGTGAGATTATGAACATATAATACATAAAGGTTCTCGTTACTATCGCCACAACGCTTGATAACCTTAGTTTCCTATCGACTCTAACACTAACCCATCTTAGAAATTCTACCCATCTCACACAAATCTTTGCCTAATGCACTCAATCTAAGTCTAGACATCTTACATTCATGCCTAGTTCACTTAAACTAGAGCTCTGAAACCAACTTCTAACGCCCTAAAAATAGGGATAAAAAAATCCGAAAAACGGACATGAGGTATATAAAATTGCCAAAGCAAGACCCTCCCAACGATGGGGAAAATACACAAACCTGTTTAAATAGAGTCGTAAATAAACGAACACTAAATAACAACCAACTAATCTAATTTCCATAACTAGAAAAGAGATTACAAATAAGGGTGTCATTTATAGACCCAAAGGTTCTCCTACCAAAAGTAAGTCCAAATGTAATATTCCCAAATCTCTCACCCAAGCACCAAGCCAGCTTAGAACCGATGCCGCTAAAACCTGAGATACACATCGACACCAAACAACTGTTAGGCCAAAAAGCCTAGTGAGTTGAACAAGTAAAAGCATACCAGAAACAGTTACAGTTCTTATCAGCAGTTAACCAATTAATCACGTAAATGTGGAGTCAATGGGAGCGACCCATATCTCCAACCAGGTTCACCCAAAGAGGCGATGCACCTTGAAGCCAAATAACAAAGGCAACCCAAAGGCCCGACACACATCGAGGACTACCGCTTAGGAAATTCCCCGACGGCGGAGGTCTAGGCGCATAGGGACTACCACTTAGGAAATTTCCCAAATGTCACCCACCTACATCCCTATAGTGAATCACTGACTTGGTTCATCCACATTATGCAAATAGGAGGTCTCAAGATGTGTTTTAACCCAACATATTCAGATATCAACCATGAACACACCATTACCATCCTAAGCATGTAAATCCATCATATGACATAATAATCATCCAAATACTTCGTGAGAATATAAGGTCGCCAAAAGGCATTCCAAGTAGGAATCATCATAATACCAAGATATGCATAAGTGACTCATAGTAGGTTACTCACATACATATTTCCATAGAAATCCCCAAATACTTGTACATTAAATAAGAACACTTGAGTAATAACAATAATGATAACAAGTAAAGTAAATGATGTGTATCTAGTTTTTACAAAAGGGTTAGTAAAATCACCTTGCTAGATTTAGACAAAATCTAGATTTTACCCACTTAGAGCTTTCCTTGAAGAAACTTGGTTCTTCAAACCAAATCTTCCAAAACCTAGTTTCACAAGGTTCCAACCATAAATATACATATTCCACCATAAAATAATTTGTCCTCAAACACTTAACATCAATATCTCTATTTTGGGCAAAACCCCCAATTTTAACCCAAAACTCCCAAAATTAACCAAACTGAAATTTGTAGAAATCAAACACTAGGAAACCATCAATGGATCTTTTATAAATTACTTCATGGTTTAGAAATGGAAGGGATACACTTACCACTTAGGTTTTGTTGAAAACCTAGAAAACCCAAAATAAGCTTGAGGTTGAAGATGAAGATGGAGATGGAGATGGTGAATCCTTGACCATAGCTTTCAATCCTACCACTTGATGATGTTTTACCTCCACAAAATCCAAAGACTCGAGCCAAAATAAGTTAGGGTTTGAAGGGAATCGGTTTGGGAGAGAGTAGAAGAAGTTTGGATGAGGAGAAATGAGAAAAAGGGCTGAATTTCGCGACTTAATAGGCTCTGGACATTTTGGGCGACATTGTCCAGGGCAATGTCGCTGGTCAGAGTCACAGCTTCTTCCAGTTTCTTTCTCGTTCGTTGTTTTGGCCGTAACTTCTTCGTTATAGCTCGGTTTTCGCTCCGGAAAGAACCGTTGGACTCGTAATTGAATCCTTCATCTATCAAGACTATAAAATCAATGATTCAAGTCCAAAATCAAATACCTTACTTTTCCTTAATATATCGGTTTATGTATAAACTTGAAATGATACCTTTCGAAATCCGGGGTGTTACACGCCCAAAACGTCGCAACACAATATTCTATAAAATTCAACACGTCTCATACAGACTAAAATTCCCAAGAAAATTCAGACTCAAAAACATGAGAACAACTCTTCCTTTAAAACCTTAACATATGTGGAGGAGATCCAATGTCAAGGTCAAAAATTCCACAGTTACTTGCCTAATACTCAAAATAATATTAAAACACGGATATTACAAGATCCGTCAATAGTGTTAGACACAGAACGGGGATAAAGAGATTTTCAATAAAATATTTGTAACCACATGCAACAATCATGCATGTTTAAGCTCACGGTTTAAAATCTGATGAGTGTTAGATGCTCTACCAAGACTTCGTAACATACTCACTCTATGCTTTGAAAATATGAGAAACAATTTATGCAAACTTATTTAAAAATAAATTTCGTGCATGAATTTGGTCGGCACTCAGCATCTTAATACTACGCTTCTCAATTTCCCGTTATACTTTTGTCATCCGGGTGCATCAAACATCTTAGAGCCACAACCCCACTAATTTGGTTAACTTACAATTTTCCTCGAAACATAATCGGTCTGTCAAACTGATAGTTCTAATCCAACCAATAATTCTGACCCAAGATGGTCAACTTAATGCATTCATCGCACTTAACTATCACTCCAAAGTGACATTGCTATAAACATCAACCCTTCCTTAGATCACTCGCTTAGAAACTTTCTCACTACCCCCAACGGTCATCATACCAAGGTAGTTCAAGCATAAACATGTAGCATGTAGGTTCACCATAACACTGGTCAGGTGCCATTATGAACGTACAATACATAATCATCCTTGCGACCCTCGACAAGTTTCCCGTTTCTAGCGATTCGAATAATCCTCAAAATATCTTATCTTAAGGTACCTAATGTGCAATTTCATTTTCAATCACCTAAAAGAACCCTAGTTTGAGTCTAGGCATCCAAAAATCAATAACTAATTCTCTCAAACTTAAGCTCTGATACCAACTTGTAACACCCTCAATTCTGGAAATAGCAACTAATTTGAAATTTCCTAAATACATCGATAATTGATTCATCTACAATCACAAAATAAGGTTTTAACCTCAACACATATAATTTATTACATACAGTCTATAACAAGGACGGGTGCTACTAAAACCTAATAATAGTCGCTATCTTCAAACTGCGGAAGACATCATCAACTACTTACATTTGCACAAAGCTAAGGCTCAACTCTTCATAGCTGCTAGAACCAAACCCTAATAGGAACCTAATGCACATGTCGACAAATAAAAAGGTTAGGCTTAACACCTAGTGAGCTCAAGAGTTTTCAACATATATAAATTAATCGTTTAAAAAGAAAGAATGCAGTTAAAATCATAATCTTTCAAAACGATATACTTCACTTATGAAAACGACTCGTTTACCAATAAATATGTATTTTAAATGAAAGAGACACCGCGTTAATCGTTAACCAAACCAAACTGTTTTAAAGACTAAGATCCCAATATAAAACGTCCTTCCGTAAACTTAGATTTAACCTAAAACTTGCTCAAAATGAGAATAGAGAGAAAACTCCCTATTTTATAAAACACGGGTAAAAATGTTATATCTCAAAATACCCAACACGGGTGGAACATGATACACAACTCATATACCATAGATGAAAATCTGTATAATTAAATATCGCCTTGAACACAAACATTAGACCCAAAACTCACACGACCATAAAATGGACGAAATCAAATACCGAAACGTGGAAGTGGCACATTCCATTCAAACCTTAATATACGTGGGGAAAACCTAATATTAAGGCCATCATTTATCGTCGACCACACAAACCAAAGTTGGTAAAATACGACATTAACATTTAAAAATACCACGGATCTACGACGGAGAGACCCGTATACATTGAGAAGAGAGGAACACGCAAGTAGGCCACCCATATAACTTCCTCGCATGTCATCTAAACGTTTCCATCTTGGGCGGCGAGAACACGTGAATGGGGCCACCCGTGATGTTATTGGATTTCACCACATATCCCGGACCTAGTTCCCATGCCACCACCGACATCACAATCCTCGGACCGTTATGCCTCTGGCCATACTCCGTCGAGTTCCACCTCAAGGAGTTACAAACATGAGTGCCTATCCAATCTAGACGAGTTACAACTCCGAGGCTCGAGCCACCTATTGCCTACTCGCTAGCGAACCCAAGCGGTCAACGGTCATAACCAACCTTACCCGCTTTACCAAAACAGACAGACTTACGTGCCTATGGATCCATTACAACACTGTCTAACATTACATTACTCCAATTGAAAGACCAAAGCTCCCAAAACATGTAACTATCAAATGACACGAAATATACGCCATCATACTCAAAACTCCACAACTGTTTTTAAACCGGACAAATGTCCTCAAGACTCCATTTAGTCAAAACCGAGCCAAAGGCCCAACAATTTACGTAAACCCCAAATGAAAACCAGTAATAAACATTGAAACACGATTGACCAACTATCATGCAAACACAACGACCAAAAGTATGATTAATTCAAATCCCATCATTGGTTGAGGCAAACCATTTTCCAAATGAACTCATACCCTTATATTTCCAAAATGCCTCATAACACGATAATACGCATTTTCCAAATAGGTTTATAAGATCAAATACACAAAATGACACTTACGTCAATTGAACCCCAGTTATATGTAAAATCATCCAAGAAACTTTTCAACATGATTTATTTACCAAAATTCCCAAAGATCCCAAAATGGGTGTTTCACCATGTTTATAAAACTAAACATTTCCAAATAACCAAAACTTATCAGGTGATCAGCAGTTAACAATTTCATGTAAAACACACAACACTTTAAACTGAATATTTTGGCATGTACACCGTTTTCACAAATCAACTTGAACTCACCTTGCTAGATTTAGGCTAAATCTAGATTTTACCCCACTTTGAGCTTCCTTGAAGAAACTTGAATTCTCCAAGCCAAAACCTCCAAAACCGAGATCCAAACATTTTCAATTGTAAATAACCATATTCAACCATATAGAAACATTTCCCAAACATTTTACATCAAAATCTCCATTTTGGTCAAAACCCTAATTTTGACCTAAATCTCTCCAAAATCTTCCAAACCGAAGTTGAAGTAATAAAACACTAGGATATCATCAATGAAGCATATATGTCTCCTAATAAGGTTTAGAAATGGAGAGGATAAACTTACCACATAGGTTTTGAGGAAAACCAAATAAATCCCAATAATCTCTAGTATTGGAGGTGGGAACATAATCTTGCATCAAGAGGTGAAGTCATCATCATAAGATGGAAGGGAAACGCTTTGATCTTCATGGAAAAGCCTCAAAATCGGCAGGGGTTCAAAAGGGGGAAGGAGGAAATGATTTGGGAGAGAGTGGAAAGGTGTTAGAAGTGAGAAATGCGGAGAATGGGTGAAAATTCGGACTTAAACAGCCTCTCAGTCCCCCGCAGGCGACATTGCCATGCAACAATTACCATGTCAAAGTCACATAGATTGTACCACGTGTGCCCTTCTTCCTGCGACATTGCCAGGCGACAATGAGACTGTCATAGTCGCTTGGCATAGTCGTCGGGCCTGTTCCGAGCCCCAAAACCTGACTTTTCCAATACCAAGTCCCTCTACACTCTTAGGGACATTTCATAAAGGTTTCCCAACAAAATCTCGTCATTTACCAGTCATAAAAATATTCGGGTGACCTTTACTAACCGAAAATTACGGGTGTTACAATCCTCCCAACCTTAAAAGAGATTTCGTCCACAAAATCTAAATTTCCCAACTAACGATGCTCGCATAAAAGATCGACTCCACTCCGCTTGCCGGAGCTACCCTTATAATAACCTTATGTCGGTTCTCTTGATAAGTGTCCCCTTGGGCACAACCCAGATATATCCAAATGACTAGTCATCTTAGTAACATAGCCCTTACCCATGAGACTGCGGTTGTCTCCCAACCTTGGGCGAACCATACTACCTCTAGGGTAGTTTGTACCTCAATTTCACACCGGCCAAATCACTTTAGCTGAACATGATTCTGAACCCAAACCAAAGATCGACATCAACCTGTAACACCCGTCAATTTATTGAATTACTTGTTATTTCTAAGAAGTATGGTGTAATTGTAAAAATAAGGAAGTTGAGGGGGGCTATTTTGCAAATGTAGTGATAAAAGGGTCTCAAACCTTAAGCCTTTCTCATTCTTGGAAAGAAATATCAGTGTGTGTGTGTGTGTGTGCGACGATGTGGAAGAGAAGGGACCGGCTGAAGCATCAAATCAGTGCATCTTGGAGGATTTGTCTTCAAGGAGGTAAGCATAAAACCTTTAAATCTAGAAACTCTATTCTTCTTTTTGGTGAAGGGATTTTTGTATACTAGTTTGAAAGATTGAGAATAATTGATGCCTGAGTCGAGAATGGGAGGAAGGTCTGGGGAGTTAGGGAAAATGGATTAAGGACTTGATACACCAGTTTAAATCTTGTGTTGTTGGCTTAATCAAATTAGGGGAGAGATTGTTGAGGGTAAAATCGACTCAGTGGGAAAAATCGGGATGTAATCTAGGAAGGGATCGAGGGTTTCCGTACTCGCTGTTATCGGCCTCACTCGGTCCGGTCGACCGGGGTCGGATGATCCGGGGCCCGGGGCCGCCCGATGGGATGTTGACCGGGGCCGCCCAGTATTGAGTCGATCGGGTCCACCCGGTGTTGTGCTATCAGGGCCGCCCGGTGTTTAGTCGATCGGGTCCACCCGGTGGTGGGGCGACCGGGACCGCCCGGGGTCTGGCGACCGGTGGCTCCCGGGGCACCTTCAGCTGTAGATTCCAGTATCGAAATCCTTAGTGAATCTTAAGCTCTTTCATAATCTTGGATTGTAGGAGCCGATCTACTCGAGATTAGTGTTCGTGTATGTGCCGAGTTCCCAACAGGTGAGTTCCCTTATTCTAAAACTTTTGAAAACTGGAACTTGCTTCTCTTAAGGATGCTTATTATGTTTATCGCTTTCCGGCAACTATAACTTTGAACTATGAATGATTGGGTTTATTTCAAGTATTATGCATGCGTACTTTCTCACTGTTTATTATATGAGAAGTAGAATTGTTTTATGAACTGAGCGTGTGCCTTATCTTCAATCATCGGGGATGGTTGAAACCGGGTGTCTGGAATTCGTTTCCTTACACATAGGTAACGACATCGACGAGGGGGTCGTATGGGGATCTATTGGGAGGGGGGCCCGAGGACGAGTAGTCCTGTATCTTGACGAAAGCTTCGATGTGAAATTTGTCATCTCCTGTGACATGAAACGGTGAAACTAATCTTGTGAATTTAATTGTACTTTTGTTATAAAATGGACGAGGTTGGGAATTCACTAGACCTTCCGGTCTAATCCTCATTTCCACTTTTTATCAAAACCCATTTTCAGGTAACAGGGTTGCGTCCGGATCTTCTAAGGCAAGGAGAAGCTTTAGGAGCAAGAACGGTATGGAGCGGGCCTTAGTAGCGGTGTAGACTGAACTTCTATTTTTTTTAGTTTCTCGGTTGTAAGAGTTATGCGGATGTTTAAACTAAGTTAATCCTTTATTTCCCGAAATTTTTGTATTGGGACCCATGTATGGGCAATGTTATGCTTATTTTATTGTTGTTGTTTTTGGGTTGTTACATTTGGTATCAGAGTCATAGTTTATGGGATTTAGGCGACCTATTGGGCCTAAACTAAAACTGTAGGACATGGGACACAACCGAGAAACTAGGATGCCCGGGGTACCGCTATAGGAACGAGTGTCTTGAGAGGTGGGGTCTATCTTGTAAGGTAAATTTGGAATTACATCTGGCCAATGTAATTGCGAATTTACAGGTGCATGTACGTGCTCGAAGTACCACTCTATGCATAGAGGTCATTAGAACGTTGGTTATGCGGGGATAGTTTAGCTTTCACCACGATCGGAAGGTTATTTTGTGGGGTTAGGCTATGAAGGGGTGTTGGGATGGAATAAATTTCTAGTCACGCGTTGTTGGAAATAGTCTGATGCAGTGTGTGAGATTGCTTGCGTGAGTTGGATGATAAACTCTAGAAGGAGCATTATCAAGGCAATAACAAACCAACCAAGGTAGAGCGATTTATGCTCGAATTGGGTGAAGGATTGATTAAAGGGAACTTTCTGTGTCAAATAAGCGGAAAAGATTCTAAAAGGTTTAAATTCAAGGTTGGGAGAAAAGTGGAAATCTCATGATCTCCCAATCGTGATTGAATTAAACTTTTGGTGGAACTGATTGAGGACAAAATGTGATTGGTTTATCGACCTGTAGGGAATCAAAGACTGAAATCGTATGAATTATACACCAGGGCTCAAAGAGAGAACTTGGTGGGGTGATCTGTTAGATAGGGTGTGAAACACCAAAGTTGCAAGTTGTTGTCAGAACGAGAAAATGATCGTTAGTCAAAGTTTGGATGCCAGGATAATTGGGTGAATGTAACAGTTGACCTCAAATGAGTGATTAGCCTTCAAATGCTAGTGAGTTCATGCTTGGCGTCTATAAAGGTATCTCAAAAGCTTATTCAAGATTAAAAGTGGATGCATACAAATCGAATTTCATATTTTTGGGAACAAATTGACGAGAGCAAGTGTGTGTTTAAATCAGAAAGGCAAACCTATATTTTTCTTCATTGCATAATAAAATTTTGAATTTATCGATTTGTGAATTATATCATTCACTTCATAACGAGTTAAACTTCATTGCGAAAATCACGAAAATAGTTGACTGCAAGTTGTGCAATCGAAATGGGTTTGACACGTGATATTATAACCGCATGCGAGAACCAACTGTTTGAACTCGGGCAAGCGGTTTCAATCAAAACTTTCCTTAGTGTATAGGGAAGATTTCTTTTCATAGCACGATTGTCACGACACCGTCTTATTTGGGTCAAGATGGTATTTTATCGAAAGTTGCATGCAAATTTATGCTCGAGATCGTGGTGCATAACTTTGAGTTATGAGGGTGTTGAATCATATGTGGTTAAAAATGATTTCAAGTATTACGCCTTTTGAACGTTCAATATGAGAAATAACTTTCAACTATAAAAAAATGTCATGCATGAAGGCTATGAACTTAGAAGGTCGGGTGGGTTAGTGGTTTGAAGTACAAAGAAAGAACCCGAGAGAAGGGAATGTGTCGGTCAAGCCAGTGATGGGCGATTTATACTTTTGATATTTATTAAGGCAAAAAGGGAAGATCGGTAATGTCGGGAAAAAGGGAATTTTGGCATCAATGATGTTATGGCAGATGGAGCCTTGCTCAAAAGTTCATCAAGTGGTTATCAGTATTTGTCGTAATTGAAGCACATTTAAAAAGGGGTTGAGCCTGAGTTTTGAGTTATAGGAATGATTTCGTATGTTAGATCTCGCTCCAAGTAAACCGTGAACCTCTTTCAAGTGGAGGCGGCGAAGTGTTAAACTGAGCGCGATCCATTGAGCAAGATAAGCTTCGTTAGAAGATCTGGCGGTTGGGGGTCACTATGGGAGCATCATCTTGTCGTTTTCTTCACAGATCAAGGTTGGCAACTGTTTGGGATGTTGCCGAAGGATTGGAAGGTTAGACATCTAGAGAAGGTGGATATTTTCGGAGGTGAGGTAACATGTCGGAATGTTATGGTAATGGAAGGTGTTTACTTGAGGGGGTTGTTACCTGTAAGATTTTAACAGTTCGAAGGGGAGAAGTGTTTAGTACCATTAAAGGGAGTGCATGGATTATATGGGGATATTAGGAGATGTGATACATTCGGATGAGAGAAGAGATGAGGCCAGGGGTTGGGACTGGGTCTTGCATGCGAATAGGTAGTTATGAAGGCAAGTTTGGTTATGTGGGCGGATGATCGGGAGGACTTGGTCTCGCCTCCTAACAAATTCAAGCGTAACTATATCTTGTGGTGAGAACAAGGGGTGACTAGATTATATGAAAAGGATTGCAAATGACGTATTACGGGTATGATCAAGTGGTTGATACTTTATGCCAGATTAGATGTGTAAGTCAGTGATGTAATAATGAATTGTCGTTATACGGGATGATAAATTTTGAGTCATAATGTTGGACAAGGGTAAGCGTAAATCTCGGCTGGAAATTTTGAAGAGGGTTTCTAATGTGATGAGTGGGTTGGGCGATAAATGGTGACTGCCTAGAAGAAGAACTCGTATTCTCCTCGGTTGCGGTGAACTTTGGGTGGGTCCATCTGATTCCAACGGAACGTTAATGGGAATGTTTTATGAAATAAGTAGATCCCAATTCTCAGGTTGACATCTGGTTGTTGAGAAAATGAGGCTAGTATGTCTCCATAAGAGAGTAAGCTGAGACTGAGAAGTTCGCCCGGTGAAACAGAAGAATGTGGAGTATGGCTATGAGGGTCATCCTTGCGAGCATTCGAACGTCACGTGTTAGATCATAAATTGTATTCAAGATTAAAGTTAAATTTAAGGGTTTAAATTGTAATTGTGTTAAAGTAAATTAGAGGGTCTAATTAGTATTTAATTGATAGTTAGTTGTTATTGGGCCCAAGCCCATTAGGCCTTAAAACGCCTAAGTATTTATAGTTTTTAGTTATTAGGTTTTAGGGTTAACTCTGATAATCTTCATAATTATTGTTTAGAGGCAACCCTATTTTCTCTGTAATCCTATACTCAAGGTATCAAGAACACACAAGGTTTTCATTGATTATTCAAGGGATTGTGGTATGTTATTCTGATCTTTATATATCTTGATTTATATTGTGTTGTGTGTTAATTATCAACTAGAATACTGGGTTAACAAGTGGTATCAGAGCCTAAAGAATCAAGTTTATTGGATTATACTGTGTTCATCGATTTTACTGTTCATCAACAACTTACTGTGCGATATTTGATTTCATGAATCTATGTGCTTTTATGCTTAAAATCGATCTGATTAGGTGTGTTTTGTGTTATTGAATAGCTTCTGATTGGTTAATTGCATTTAAATTCACCAATTGATTGATTTTTTGATGATTTCTGATTTCTGGGTTAATGAACTGTCGACTACTGTGTTCTTTGAATTGAGGGCATGAAAGTTGAAATTAATATTTGATTTTGATTGAATTGTAAAAGATATATGTTTCTGGGTACAAAAGGTTGATTTTTTCATTCAATTCCTGTGTTCATTGTGTTTTCTGGGTTGAAATTCATCGTTCTGGGTCGACCTTCAAGAACACCGGTCGATTATTCATCAATATCGGTCCCGATCGATATTCAAGTCGACTAACCACCGGTCACCCTTAGTCGCATACACTATATCGGTCCATACCGGTCACATATTTCCCGGTAAACAGTATACCGGTCTCCCTATATCAGTCCATACAATTGTTCGGTCGCCCGACCAACACACTATCCATACCGGTCGACGTGATACCGGTCAATAGACCAGTCCGGTCGAAGAAGCCTACCGATCAAATACTTTTTGTCTATATCGGTTCCGGTCCCGGTCACGTACCGATCCATATACTCTGTCCGGTCAACACTTTATCGGTCAAAGTACAATACCGGTCAAAAATCTTTCCCGGTCGTGCAACATCCAGGTCGGACAAACCTCCGATCGTGCTATATACCGGTCAAAGCACTCTACCGGTCAAATATCCTTTCCGGTCACGCAAGACCCCGGTCGACCACCTTTGCGCTAGTTCCGATTCACGCAAACATTCACTTTGCGCGATTGCCTACTCGCAAGAACCTCTGTTTGCGCCACCCGCGGCTCACGTGAATTCCTAGTTTGCGCCACCCGTTACTAGCGAGAACCTCTCATTTTGCGTCAACAGTTACTCGCGCAAAGCTCCTCTTTGCGCGACCTGTATCTCGTGCGAACTGTCCTTTTACGCCACTGTCCTTAGCATATATCCGGTTTTTGAGCCAGATTTAACTGTGTTTAATCTATTTGTGTTTTATACTGTGTGCAAGGACTGCATTTGATTATTTTTGGAAATTTATTTTTCTGAAAATTTTTTAGTGTAGTTTTTAACTATTCTTGATTCTAACGATCTCATCTAGTTGATTGTCTTGGTACAGATTAGTTTGATTTCTAACCATATAGCTAAGATGTCGAATCAGCTTCTCTCAATGGGCTCTCAGTCCAAACCTCCTGTCCTCATAGCTGATGAATATCAGCAGTGGAAGAAGAGAATGATCCAGTTTCTGAATCACAAAAACAGAGACTATATGGAATCAATCATCAATGGTCCGGTAAATCCAATGATCAGAGTACCAGGACAAGCAGAAACTGAAACCTCTCCAGAAATTCCTGACAAATATGTTCCTAAACCTTATTAGTTCTTTACTGAAAAGTAGAAAGAACAGTACAAGACAGATGAAGAGGCTCTTATTTATCTGACCATGGCAATTCCGAATGACATCTACAACCGTGTAGACAGTCGGAACTCTGCAAAAGACGTCCGGGATGAACTATCAAGACAGTTTGAAGGAAGTGAAGCCTCCATCCAAGCTAAGCAGAATCTATGCATAAATGCATACGAGGGATTTCACGCAAAAGAAGAAGAGACGTTGCTAGAGACCTACAACAGATACAACATCATTCTCAATGACTTGCGGAGGAACAATATCTCTAAATCAGCTTCAGAGATAAATTACAAGTTCATCAAGAACCTGAATCCTGAATGGAAGAACTTTGCCATCAACCTTCAGATGTCAAAAAACATAGCTCAGGAAAACGTCACTGATATCTTCTCTACTCTTTCTCACCATGAGGATGAGGTGAGAACGATTAATAACGAGTCCAATAATCTGAAGGAGTCTGTGGCTCTCATTGCGGGCAAAGGAAAGAGTTCTGCTCCTATATCCTCTGCAAGGTCTAAGAAAAAGCTGTCTAAAGCTCTGGTTACTGAGTTTACTGAGTCTGATTCTGCTACAAGTGATGAAGAACTGGAGATTGATTTTGATCCAGATATTCAGAAGTTTTCTGAGGACTTGGCTCTAATTACTCGACAATTCAAGAAGAGCTTTGGCAAGAAGAAATTCTACTCAAAGCCAAAGTATGATGGATACAAGAAAGAGAAGTCTGAGATACGATACAAGCCAAGGCATGGAAGGAGAGAGGAAGGCCGAGAAGACAGGAAGGAAGATAGAAGAGAAGGAAAGAGAGAGGAGAAGCGTGAAGAAAGAAAGGATGAACCAGGAAGATGCTACAACTGTGGCAAATTTGGGCATTTCTCAAGAGACTGCAAGTTCAAGAAGGTAAAGAACTCAGAGTATTATGCAAGAAAGTCACTCATTGCCAAGAAAACTGAAGAAGGAAAAGTGTTGATGGCTGAAGAAGAAAACTGGTTGTTCTAAAGTTCTGATGACGAGGAGCAGGCACACTTCACCCAAGTTTCCTATATGGAAAAACTGGATGGTGACGATGAAGATTCTGAGGCACAATCCGAAGATGCAAACTCTGAGGTAAGTGATAATTCTGAACTTATTGAATCTTTGATGACCCAAATACGTAGTATGAAAGATGAATTTGCTTTATTGAAAGGTAAACTTAGATGTGCACATCAAGATGTTTTGATTTTCCGTGATGAAAATGCTTTGCTAAAAGTTGTTGTGGAAGAAAAAGAAAAGCAAAAGGAGGGTTTAAAAGCTGAAAAAGATTCTTTAAAAAGAAAAATATCTGGTTTAGAAAAGGATCTTGTGAATCTTAATGTTGAAAAGGATGAGTTTAAAATCAAATTTGAAGTTTGTTTTCAAGAGGGAAATGAAGCTTACACAAAGATTAAGCAATTGGAGGATATTAACATGAAACGAGGTCAGACTAAGCAGACATTAAATTTGTTGACCAATAAACTCCAGGATGAAAGGTTTTATAAACTTAAACCAGGTTTGGGTGTGCCAACTAACGAAATTTTGAAAAAGGCACCGGAGCACTTGTATAATTTTGATAAATTTGGCTCCGCAATAATACCCATTCCCAACATTCGTGCTACTTTTGTTGAAGCAAGTACTCCTAAACCTTCTACATAGACCAAAGGTCGAGAAGAAATGGGAAAGAACAAGTCTTGTGAAACTGATTTTCGAAATTCTTTTAAATCAGTTGGTTTCAAATACAGTGATTTGAACAAAAGCTATGAGACTCGAAAGATCGAATTAACTGAGTTTGAATCACTGTTTACCACATCTTCAAAAGAATCAGTCAACAATGACACGGTTTCCACCTGAGACTGCATGCCAATATGATGAGTATGAATCGGATGTTGATCCATCTACTATACCATCAGTCTCAAATCCCATTTCTCCTAAACCTTTACTTGTTGAGGAGGTCGAAGAAGAAACTATAATCACGAATGAATCTTGTTTGAAAAATAATAAAGCGGAGTTTATTGAGAACATGACTGAAGAAAGGTTTTCTGAAATGATGAATGCTTCAGACTCTGATCCTGCAACAGTCTCTTGATGAGGTTGAAGATGAAAACTTTGATCATAAGTTTAAACTTGAAAATTCTTTGAAAGAAAATCAAGAGCTTTACACAGAGATCAATGATTTGAAAATTACTCTATTTAAAAATGATTCAAATGATAAACAGATGTTCAATGATCCAAGCTGGAAGGTAAGAACTAATCCAGAATTTGATGCTCCTACAAAACCTTCAGTTGTTTACTCTGATTGCCCTGAATAATTGAATATCCACCTAGTATTTTTGAAAAGGGTGAGACTTCAAGTACCTCAAGAAAAGAATCACCCTCTAAGATAGAGACTAACAAGGTTCATGTTTCTGTTTCAGATATAAAAGGAAATGGAGTTGGAAGGAGTAAGAAGAATAAAGATAATAGTTTGAATAAGAAGGCTAGGTTATCTAGTGAAACTTTTGTTCCAAATAGTTGTACTTCAGACAGTGTTATTTTGAAAAGTAATTCTTTTGATGAACATGAATGTAAGATTTGTTCCGATAAATCTAAGTTTATGAATTTTGCTCGAAAGAATCTATATTGCAAACACTGCTGGGATAACTCATTCAAATACTACTCCACTCCTAAATCCAAAAAGAGTAAAGGAAAAGCTAAACTGAACCTTAAGTCTAATTCTAATTTTGATTCTTCCACACAACCCAAAGTGTTTTGAGCTAAGGTTGTCAATCCTAAATCTAAGAAGCATTTTCAGGAATTAAATGTTAAGATGGTTTGGAAATGGGTTCCAAAACCCCGTTATGAATGGAGAGTTAAAGTTAAACCTGCTGATATTCCTGAATTGCGTGAAGCTAACCGCGAAGAACCCATTTTGATATGGGTACCTAAGCAAAACTAATTGTCTCTTTTGAAGGCCTGTCGACTGTGGGTGATGGATTCTGGATGTTCACGCCACATGACAGGATTCAAGCACCTCTTGCATAATTATGTGGAGGAGCCTGCCGGAGCAGTTAGGTTTGCAAATTCTGAAGTAGAAGGACACGTCAGAGGATATGGAATGCTCGATAATGGTGTTGTGAAGATTCAAAGGGTGTTATATGTTGAAGGACTTGATCACAATCTGTTTAGCACCAGTCACTTCTTTGACATGAAATATCAAGTTCGCTTCACAACTACTCATTGCTATCTTGAGGATCCCGATGGTTACGAAGTCTTCAAAGCTGAGCGCCATGGAAATCTATATTATGTAGATTTTCCTACACTGTTTGCCACACGTCCAATATGCCTATTAGCCAAAGCAACTAAAGCACAATCGTGGACGTGGCATCGTCACTTGTCTCATCAGAATTTTAGATCCATAGCTAAGCTACAGAGACAAGGTCTGGTCACAGGTCTACCAGAAATGAGGTTCTAAAAATACTCATTATGTTCCGCATGTGAGTTGGGCAAAATGAAGCGTAGCTCATTCAAGTCCAAATCTGAATCATCGACCTCATCTGCACTGGAACTTCTTCATATGGACCTTTGTGGCCCAATGCGAACAACATCTATCAACGGAAAGAAATATGTGTTTGATGGAGGACCATCCAACCACATAAAAGATCCTTTGGCGATTGAAGATGGCCCGGTTACAAGATCAAGATCGAAATTGATCAAGGAAGCTTTGATGAGCTTAGTTGCGGAGATTCAAGTAAAGTCCATTGAAGATGTGCATGTAACGCACGATATTATGCTTATAGAAGCTTTGGATCAATGATGAAGCTTAAAAAGCATTTGTTTTGAAGATTGCAAGCTCATAAAAGATCCTTTGGCGATTGAAGATGGCCCGGTTACAAGATCAAGATCGAAATTGATCAAGTTATGCATTCCAAAGTGTTCCATGCGTGAATTACTTGTGCGTGAGGCTCATGGGAGAGGTTTGATGGGTCACTTTGGTGTTCAAAAGACTTTAGATGTTTTAAAAGAACATTTCTTTTGGCCAAAAATGCGTGAAGATGTTAATAAAATTTGTGAAAGATGTCTAACTTGTAAACAAGCCAAATCAAAATCGAAGCCACATGGATTGTATACCCCGCTACCAATTCCTTATGAACCTTGGGTAGACATATCCATGGACTTTGTGCTAGGATTGCCTAGGACAAAGAATGGCCGAGATTCTGTTTTTGTTGTTGTTGATCGATTTTCCAAGATGGCACACTTTATTCCTTGTCATAAAACAGATGATGCCTCACACATTGCTGATTTGTTCTTTAAAGAAATAGTGCGACTACATGGTGTGCCACGCACTATTGTGAGTGATAGGGATGTCAAATTTTTGAGTCATTTTTGGCGTGTGCTTTGGAGTAAACTGGGTACTAAGCTTTTATTCTCTACTGCAAGTCATCCACAAACTGATGGGCAGACTGAAGTAGTTAATAGAACTTTGTCTCAATTACTTAGAGCCGTTATTTCAAAGAACTTGAAAAGTTGGGAGAGTTGCTTGCCGTTTGTTGAGTTTGCTTATAATCGAAGTGTGCATTCTGCTACTAACTATTCTCCTTTCGAGACTGTGTATGGCTTCAATCCCTTGAGTCCCCTTGATCTTGTTCCTATCCCCATTGAAGAGCGTACCAGTCTAGATGGAAAGAGGAAGGCTGAGATGGTGAAACAATTGCATGAGAAGGTAAGACTCAACATTGAGAAGAGAGCAGATCAATACCTGAAGCAAGCAAACAAAGGTAGAAAGAGAGTTGTATTTGAACCTGGTGATTGGGTATGGTTGCACTTCAGGAAAGAGAGATTCCCGGCCAAGAGAAGATCAAAATTGCAGCCTAGAGGAGATGGACCATTCCAAGTCCTCGAAAGAATCAATGATAATGCTTACAAGCTAGATCTTCCTGGTGAGTATCAAGTAAGCTCTACTTTAATGTTGCTGATCTTTCTCCATATGATGTAGGTGATGATTCGTGGACGAATCCTTTTTAAGGGGGAGAGAATGATGGAGGACCATCCAACCACATAAAAGATCCTTTGGCGATTGAAGATGGCCCGGTTACAAGATCAAGATCGAAATTGATCAAGGAAGCTTTGATGAGCTTAGTTGCGGAGATTCAAGTAAAGTCCATTGAAGATGTGCATGTAACGCACGATATTATGCTTATAGAAGCTTTGGATCAATGATGGAGCTTAAAAAGCATTTGTTTTGAAGATTGCAAGCTCATAAAAGATCCTTTGGCGATTGAAGATGGCCCGGTTACAAGATCAAGATCGAAATTGATCAAGGAAGCTTTGATGAGCTTAGTTGGGGAGATTCAAGTAAAGTCCATTGAAGATGTGCATGTAACGCACGATATTATGCTTATAGAAGCTTTGGATCAATGATGGAGCTTAAAAAGCATTTGTTTTGAAGATTGCAAGCTTTTGGGCCATTTCAAAGAATTAACCTGTGAGCATTATTTTGGCAGCCCAAAATTGATATATTTTCTTTTGTTTATGTTGAATTTGAGCCCAATAAACTAGTGTATAAGGCCCAATCCGTTTTTTAGGCCTATGTTTAAAGTCTAGGTATTTAGAAGTCTTTGAATAGTTATTTAGAGTATGTCTAGATTCATGAATTAAAGGTATGCCTTTAATTCTTGATTGAAATTGAAGTCTTAGACTTTATGGAGAGTCTTTTGGGGTGTCTTTTGAACCCTATAAATAGGAGCCATTTGTAATCATTTGAGATCATCATCCAAGTAATATAAACACTTTCTTTTGAGTTGATCTCATTTTGTGAGCTGTGATTCCTTGCGAGAGCGTTCATAGTTCAAGAACTTATCAAGATTGTGAGCACGATCTTGTGGCGTTTCGGATTCCTTTGGTTCTTAGTTATATAACTAACGGGTCAAGGATTTGCTCTAGGTTAGTTGAAGATTCCTATACCTGGGATATTCGCTTCCTAAACTATCTCATACGAAGGTTCCAAGTTTCTTAACTTGCGGGTCGACGTTTTCGCATCAGTGTTGGTAATGATAGATGACTACTCAAGGTATACATGGCTCGAGTTTTTTCGCAACAAGTCCGATGTGCCAGAGTTGATTATCGCTTTTATCAAGTGCATCCAAGTACGTCTTCAATTGCCAGTTCGAACGATTCACAGAGATAACGGCACGGAGTTCAAGAATGACACCTTGCAAAGCTATCTTATCTCTGTAGGAATCTCACATAACTTCTCCGCAGCCTACACTCCACAGCAAAACGGCATTGTTGAACGGAAGAGCCGCACTCTTGTTGAAGCAGCTCCTACTATGCTTGCATATTCAGATCTACCCATGTACCTTTGGGCCGAGGCAGTCGCTACAGCATGTTTTACTCAGAATCGTACCATTGTGGTCAAGCGCTTTAATAAAACAGCATATGAGTTAATCAACAATCGTACACCTAACATCAAATTCCTTCGTGTTTTTGGTTGCAGGTGTTACATTCTGCGAGAGCGTCAAGGTCTATCAAAGTTTGATAAGAAAGCGGATGAAGTATATCTCGTTGGATACTCTCTGACATCCAAGGCTTATCGAATTTACATTATTCGAACCAAGACGGTTGTTGAGAGCATGAATGTCTCCTTTGATGAGAATTCTACAAGGACTTCTGGACAGAACAGTTCAGAACTCGGACTTAAGGACAAAGCTTCTATTCACATCTTCTAACTCTAAGTCTACTTCATCTAAGTTAGATTTACTGTTTGTTGATGCCTTCGATGATATTTGTGCAGATTTTGACAAAGGCATATCTACATCAACAACAAGCTTGGAGGTCCCTGCTAATTCTGAAGATATGTTTGGACCTTCCGAAGAAGTCACTGAAACGCATCTCCATCAGGTACAACTAAATCGTTAGTTTCTGAATCTACTAATGCTGAATCTGTTATCTGCAGATAGTTCTTCTAGAAATGAAGTCACGAGTACTTCAACCGCTAGTCCAGAAGCTTCAGTATCAGAAACTCCTGTACAAGATGTCCCGAGTACATCCATGGAGCAACCTGCCGTGCATGATGAAAACGATGCATCAAATACGCAACAAACAGTTGAATCCTTACCAAGCACACATCGTTGGACTAAGGATCATCCCCTGCATAACGTGATAGGTGACGTACAATCTGGTGTCACGACAAGGTCTGCATCAGCTAACTTCTGCATGTTTTCAAGCTTCCTTAGTTCCTTAGAGCCAAAGAAAGCGTCTGAAGCTCTACATGATTCCTTCTGGATTTCTGCTATGCAAGACGAGCTTCTACAATTCGAACGGAACAAGGTATGGCGCTTGATCCCACTACCTAAAGGTAAATCTATTATTGGAACTAAGTGGGTTTTCAGAAACAAGAAAGACGAAGCGGGAGTAGTTGTAAGGAACAAAGCTCGATTGGTCGCAAAAGGGTACTATCAACAGGAGGGTATTGACTATGACGAAACATTTGCCCCTGTTGCAAGGATCGAAGCCATCAGAATCTTCTTAGCCTATGCAGCGCACAAAAACTTTACAGTCTATCAAATGGATGTAAAGTCAGCTTTCCTAAACGGCGTTCTGCATGAGGAGGTCTATGTGGCTCAACCTGAAGGTTTCGTTGATCCTCATCACCCTAATCATGTCTATGTGTTAGACAAAGCGCTTTATGGTCTTAAACAAGCACGACGATCCTGGTATGAAACTGTCACTAAATTTCTCTTAGCTTCTGGTTTCAAGAAAGGTACGGTTGATACTACCTTATTTCTTAAAAGGCAAGGTGAGGACTTGATTCTCATTCAGATTTATGTTGACGACATAATATTTGGGTCGACAAATCAGAAATTTTGCAAGAACTTTTCAAAAATAATGGAAACAAAGTTTGAAATGTCGATGATGGGTGAATTAAATTTCTTTCTTGGTTTACAAGTAAAGCAATTACCCGAAGGCATTTTCCTTAATCAAGCTAAATACATAAAAGATATTTTGAAAAAGTTCAATATGTCAGATAGTTTAGTTATGAAAACACCAATGGCTACTGGTACACTCTTAGACGCAGATCCCTCCGGGAAACCTGTTGATCAAAAGGTGTATCGTAGCATGATTGGTTCCTTACTTTATCTGACTGCCAGTCGCCCAGATATAATGTTTGCAACATATTTTTGTGCGAGGTATCAGTCTAATCCTAAAGAGTCGCACTATAATTGTTGTTAAGCGAATCCTTAGATATCTCAAATGCACTTCGAATTTAGGCCTTTGGTATCCAAAGGATTCTCGTTTTGAACTAACTGCCTTTACAGATGCTGATCATGCAGGATGTAAGCTAGACCGGAAAAGAACCTCTGGATCATGTCAATTTATCGGTGATAAACTTGTGAGTTGGACTTCAAAGAAACAAAACTATGTTTCAACATCCACTGCCGAGGCTGAATATGTAGCTGCTGCCAGCTGTTGTTCACAAGTCCTCTGGATGAAGACACAGCTAAGGGACTTTGGATACAACTACAAGCGTGTTCCTATTTATTGTGATTCCAAGATCGCAATCGCCATAACTGCTAACCCGGTACAACATTCGAAGACCAAGCATATCGATCTACGCTATCACTTCATCAAGGATCATGTAGAAAAAGGTGACATTGAAATGCACTTTGTTCAAACTGACTTCCAGTTAGTTGATCTTTTCACCAAGCCGTTGGATGAAAAGAGGTTCAACTTTCTCATCAGCAAACTTGGTATGTTGAACATGTCTTAGACCTTACTCATGATTCTAGGGGGAGTATTCTACGTTTTAATCTTGTGTTTTCTATATTTATTCTTCAACTGTTGCTAACGAGAGAGGAATCATTTTCACAAATGATTACCATTATTTCTTTTATATGCAGGTGTGTTCAAGTGACTATGGCTTCTAATCACTTCTGATTAGAACCCGCACTTCAGTGCTTTATCTTTTTGCTTTCTGTTTATTTTTCTGTTCTATGATCAAAAAAAAAAAAACTTCAAGTTGAGGGGGAGCTTTAAGGTTAAAAAGCTTAATTGAAAAACTCCTTTAGAGCTTAATTTTGAGCTTAATTGTCAAACTCTCTTAGTTTGAGGTGGAGAATTGCATCGTCAAACACAACTGTTTTGACTTCTCCGCAATTTTTATTCTTCATATAACTATGTGCTTATTTGTGCTTTCATGTACAATAGTCTGTTGAACAGCATGTTCTTTTAGGAAAATACACGGGATTCAGTGTGAGAACTTAACATAACTTCCATGGATTCACGATAACCATTGTTTCCTACCCAGGAAGTATACCCTGAGTGATTGAGGGGAGAAGGGTCAAAAGAATTGAGTGATGGTGTGTGAAGAGGTAAAATGAATAGGAGAGATTGGTTAGAAGTAAGAATTAAAAGAAAGAGGGTGAGAGAACAGAGTAAAAGAATATCAAACTCTGCACCAAACTTCTTTCTGAGTCGGGCAGCCACTTAATCTGATTGGTTCACATTCTTTGGTGACCATCATCGAAATAGGCAACTAGCCCATGCCATCTCTTGCATACAACCCCACCAGCTACTCATTCTTTTCTCAAAAAGAGAATGTTTCACATTTTCTGGGGACGCAGCACATACGCTATTGGTTCTTCATTTGGAAGATACTAATATTGAAAAAGAAGAAAAGTTGCCCCACCTTCGATCCCTTTCTCATGCACATTGAATCTTTGTATAATTTGTTGTTGTCTCAACAAGTTTATATACTTTGAGCCTATAATGAAACACAATCATCTATGCTTATTTCTTTCATACACATGCACAAGCACACAAAAATTTGTTTTATGTCAAAACGTTCATATATAACCATGTGTTATTCGATGATTGAATGGAAGACCTGGGGAGCAACATCAAACTAGCTCCTTATATAGTAACTTTGTGTTACTCAGTAACTTTGTGTTACTGACAGACATTTTAACTGAGTCATTTGTTGATTCAGGGTTACCATCTTTAATTATTTGAATCTGAAAAGATTGAAATAATCACTTTCTCCATTTGGAAAGACTGCTCTTATTTCACACAGGGCTCGTTACATGAAGACAGTGCTAAATTGGAGTCTTTAATGACAAAAGGGGGAGATTGTTCTGATATGTTTTGATGCTGATGATTCTCACCACTCATCAAAAAGGGGGAGAATATACAAAAAGGGAGAATATCCAAAGAGGGAGAATAATCAACAAGGGAGAATACAAGAACTTTTGAAGTTTTGATGTAAAGACTGCTGAAGAATTCAAAGATATCAAAGTGTCTGAACTTATTCGACTTATCAAAGGACACTTCAAGTAAGAGAAAGATGAAGATTGAAAGCTACAAGTTTTTGAAACGTTATATTAGATACAGTTTTCAAATGTCATAACTGAAGATATCTGAAGTTTTCAAGAGACAAGTGAAGACCCGTGAAGACCCGAAGACTATTGCAAAAAAAATTTAATCTTGAATCCAAAGGGGGAGATTGTTAGATCATAAATTGTATTCAAGATTAAAGTTAAAGTTAAGGGTTTAAATTGTAATTGTGTTAAAGTAAATTAGAGGGTCTAATTAGTATTTAATTGATAGTTAGTTGTTATTGGGCCCAAGCCCATTAGGCCTTAAAACGCCTAAGTATTTATAGTTTTTAGTTATTAGGTTTTAGGGTTAACTCTGATAATCCTCATAACTATTGTTTAGAGGCAACCCTATTTTCTCTGTAATCCTATACTCAAGGTATCAAGAACACACAAGGTTTTCATTGATTATTCAAGGGATTGTGGTATGTTATTTTGATCTTTATATCTCTTGATTTATATTGTGTTGTGTGTTAATTATCAACTAGAATACTGGGTTAACATCACACGAAATTATGAGGAAGTTTACGGTTATGGTTATGGGTTGTTATTATTAATCCATGTGTGTATGGTCTAAAGCTTGCAACCTTTAGTAAGCCTTTTTTTGAATGTAGTGGTCTATGTTTTCCTAGAAGCAATGTAAAGTGATTGATCAAGATGCTTGAGAAGGGGATAGATCGAGGAATGTAAGTAAGTATTAGTGTGATAAGCTTTCTGAGTGAGCGTTAAGTTGTCGTTGGGCAAGTTAAGCTGGTATTGTGAGAAAGTTTTGCTCCTCTGGTAGGGCAAGTGAAACCGGAATAAAGCTAGGGAAGTTATGGGTTATAGATGGGTTAGTGGTATTCGGTTATGTGTTTGGGCGAGCTAAACTCTTCGACGGATTATTCGGGCATTGAATATGTGGAAGGTTTACGTTCTCAAGTATTTATGCAAATGTGTAAAGAATTATGTGGGAATGATATTTTCGGTTGAGATATGCATGGTATGGACATATTGGTATTTTTTTTTGGTAACCGTGGGTTTCCGGGCCAACTTACGCGCACCGACGAATCCCCGGGCGACCACGAATGGCCTGGAATCATCGCAGGTGAACCTCCATGGCCACAAGGGCTTTGGTAGTGCCTGGATTTGAACCCAGGGTAGATGAGATCTTCCTGTACATCACCCAAAGGGTTTACCAGTGCGCCACAACCCAAGTGGTTATATATTGGTATTTATGGTTATGGGTAAAATAGATATTATCAAGTGGTAATGATCGATGATGGGGATGGGAGTAAGTATTAAGGCAATGTGTATGGCCAGTGTGTTTTGATGTTAATTTTGTGTAAATCGGGATTTTCTTACATGGGGTTGTGTCGCCATACGTTGGAAAGAAATGGACGCTGATGTGATTATGAAATTTTGGAGATGGATGGATTCGGTGGTGTTCTGCCTTGCGCCTTTGGGTTTAACTCAGCTTGACGGGGGAATAAATGGGCAGAAGAACTGTAACACCCCAGATTTCCGTTGTGTAATATTGTTATGCTTGTGTTAAGCTTTTGTCGTTATCTCCGTGTTTGGTTTGTAGTAGACTTTGGATTTTTGTGAAGTTTGGGGACAAACAGTGAACTACGCGAGTTACACCGCGACTAGAGGTCGCGGCACAACCCGCGTAACCCACTGTTTTGTGTGAGTTTCAGGGAACTACGCGAGTTACACCGCGACTAGAGGTCGCGGCACAACCCGCGAAACCCACTGGATGATTTAGGGTTTTGGACACGGGCGAGTTATGCCGCGAGTTGAAGTCGCGGCATAACCCGCGAAGTTGCTTGGACCGTCTTAAGAGGTTCAGTTTCCCAAAATCACTTTATCTCAAATCTAAAATATCTCTAAACACACTCTCTCTCTCTCTCTCTCTAAAGTCTCTCTCTCTCTAGAGTTTGGAAGATTATAGTCGGTGTTCGATCCGAGGTTTCGGTGTTTTAAGCTTCACCTCTACGTCGTGGTCGTTATCTGGTTTTCCGGGTTTTATTCTGAAAACCTACCGGTGAGTTCCTACTACCATTTTACAAACTTTATACATGTCAAAACTCTTATTTGCGAAATCCGAAGTATTTCTACGGTATGATTTCATGTTCTCTACATTTTGATATAAATGAAGTTTTTGGTGATTTTCGGGGTTCCCGATCAGTTTTGACTAAAATGACGGGTCCCGCCTTATCAGAAGTAAAATGATGTTTTACTCGCCCATGTTTGTGGCTTATTGAAAGAATGTATATAAACTGGTTTTATGATTATCTTTCTTACCAGCAGTTGGTCTGGAAAATAGCATTTTGAAATATAAATGTGTTGATAGCTATATATCTAGCTTTTTTTGGTCACATGAAATATTGTGACAAGTTCTGACTGTACTAGTGGATCCCTAGGTATCGAGTCGACTTATGGCTGGGAAGGATATGCCCCTTCCGTTGTAATGGCTGGGAAGGATATGCCCCTTCCGTTGTAGTTAGCTACATTTGATCCTCGGGGGCAACTTAGGTACGGTTATGTGAGACCCGATCCTAGCCATGGTTCAGATGTAGTCTAATGAACGAGTATGACATGGTTCCTTGGGGGCCCTCCCTCACATCGTAGTACGGACTGAAGAGTTCGTGGCCATGGTTCCATGTATTTAGCTCATAACTCGGATTTGGTGGTCTACTTTGTGTTGCACCACAATCCTTGGTAAAATGGTCCTTTTTGTCATCGTTTAATGAGTTTTGGACCGAAAAGGCCCGGTTGTGGGAAATGTTATCTTTATAAACTAAACCTTTATGAAAAGATTTCCTTATGATACTGATGTTTATATCTTTTGAGCTTTATAACTGTATGTTCTCACCAGGCTTTAAGTCTGACACTTTTTCTCAAATGATATGTATAACAGGTTTCCCTTAGCGGTGGGTTGCCGGGGTTTTGAGAGACGGGTTTGGTCTCGGGGCATTTTGAGATGACTAGTATTGTTTCAGGGCATTTGTTAAGTCCCATTCTTTTGGTACATTATGGATCGTCAACTGATGTAATCATGATATAGGTGTCTAGATTAGTTTGTTGACGAACTCCATATCGATGCAGGTTTTTGTAAAGTCTTAAGGATTGATCCCCTTCTTGGGAGTTTATTATCAATACGAATGTCATGTTGCCAAGTTTTGCAGGTTTTAATTTACTCTGATTTTTAGGGTGTTACAGGTTGGTATCAGAGCTCTAGTTTAAGCGAACTAGGCATGAATGTAAGATGTCTAGACTTATAGACTGAGTATGCTAAGAATTGATCTGCGAGATTTGGGTAGAACTTCTAAGATGGGTTAGTCTTAGAGTCAACGGAAAGTACGTTTATCAAGTGTTGTAATGGTGGTGACAAGAACCATTATGTGTTATATGTTCATAATTTCACTTAGCTAATGTTATTATGAGGATATTGTACGTAAGAGTGCTTGATTTGCTATTAATATGACAATTGGTAATGTGGTAGTACGTTTCCTTTCGTGTTTTCCTATCTCTCTCTTATCTCTTTCTCTGCTCTGTGTAGCAGTTCAGAATGGTAGGTACGCGCGGAAGACCGCGTACTCGTGTTGATGGTCTGGAAGCGACAGCCTCTACAGCGGGTCAGCCGGAAGGAGTTGAGGTTATCGTTCGACCACCTGTTCAGCAAATACTAGGTGGGGGGCCAGAGGTCATTCCGCGAGTAGACCTGGCTTCGTCCCACCCAGTCATCAGGGATGCTAATCCCCAGTCCGAGTTGTTGGCCAGCGTGATGTTGGCAATGAGGGAAGAGATGGCGAAGCAGCAAGAGTTTCTGCTGAAAGCGATGGAGGACCGTGACGTAAATCATCGGAGAAGTGAGACGGTGGTAGAGAACGTCGTAGCAGGTTCGGGAGATGATGGTATAAGGGTCACGGCAGTAGAGCGTGGGACTTCTGGTGCTCCGGGGAACAGGAAGAGTTGTTCCTATAAGTCCTTTCTGGGTTGTGGACCGCCAGAATTCTTCGGTTTAGATGACCCGGCAGTGTGTGTAAAGTGGATCCGAGCGGTTGAGCAAGCTTTTGGCTCTTCCGAATGTGGTGATGATCAGAGGGTGCGGTTCGGTACCCAACTGCTGAGGGACACTGCACTCATCTGGTGGAATACCATCCAATCCACTCTATCTCCTGAAGTGTTGGCTCAGTTGTCTTAGGCCGAGTTCAAGAAGAAGTTGCTAGAGGAATTCTGCAACGAGAGAACGATGGACCGAATTGAGAAAGAATTCCGGTCCTTGGTAAAGGGAAGCCTGACGGTGAGAGAGTACACCCGTCAGTTTATGGAGAAGCTTGGTCTGGTGGGGCACGCTTCCCCAACAGAGAAAGACAAGATGAAAGCGTATCTCAACGGCTTGCCAGCGGACATGCAATCAATGGTCCACAATTTCAAAGCTTCTAACCTCCGAGAGATGGTTGAAGAAGCTCAATTCATGGAGGAAATGTTCGTGAAGAGCAAGTCTGAGAAAGCAGTGGTGGTGCCTGATAAGAGGAAGTGGGAGAGCAGTTCAGTACCTCCCAAGCGGGCCCGACCTTTTGTCGGAAACCGCAACTTCAGCAGTTATCAGGAAGCAAAGTGGTGCCCGAAGTGTCGAACCAAGCACCACGGTAGCTGTAACTCCACTTCTAGATTCTGCTTCAAGTGCGGTAAGAATGACCACACCGCTCGTGACTGTTCCGTCGTGGGGATGGTTTGCTACGAGTGTAAGGCACCGGGGCATGTGAAAAGAGATTGCCCGAAGCTCAAGTCGGGTAGTGCGGCTGCAAGGAAGGAGAACCCTCCGAAGGTTCCGGGTTGAGCATTTCAGATGACGGCCGAAGAGGCCAGGGCATCCGCCGACGTGGTATCGGGTACTTTCCTTATAAACTCTGTACCTGCTCCTATTTTGTTCGATACGGGTGCTAGTTTCTCTTTCGTATCTGAATTGTTCCGTCAGAAAATTTCTATGCCCAATACTAGTCTTGAGGATGCATTAGTGGTAGAAATAGCCGATGGTAGTCAAGTTCTGATCCGCGAGGTTCTGAAGCAGTGTACTCTTAGTATCGAAGGGAGAGAATTCTCAATCGATCTATTGCCGATGTTAATCGGGGGTTTCGATGTTGTGATCGGCATGGATTGGTTGTCAAACAATCATGCCGAGATCGTATGTTCCAAGAAGTTGATTCGACTTCCCAACCCCTCTGGTGAAGTTGTTGTCATCTATGGTGAAAAGAGAAAGGGTGAAGTGGCAATAATCACAATGGCAAAGGCACGCAAGTGCTTAGTAAAAGGATGTTCGTCTTTCCTAGCCTATGTGATTGATGCCAAGCTAAAGAAATCAAAGCTAGAAGATGTGAAGATCGTGCGTGAGTTTCCAGACGTCTTTCCGGACGACTTGCCCGGGTTACCACCCGATCGTCAGGTTGAGTTTCGGATTGATCTTGTGCCTGGAGCAGCACCAATTGCTAAAGCTCCTTACCGTTTAGCACCGTCGGAGATGCAAGAGATCATGGCTCAACTCCAAGAGCTATTGGAGAAAGGCTTCATAAGACCGAGTTCGTCACCTTGGGGAGCTCCGGTCTTATTCGTCAAGAAGAAAGATGGCACAATGAGAATGTGCATCGACTATCGTGAGTTGAATAAAGCTACGGTAAAGAACAGATATCCGCTTCCGAGAATAGACGACTTGTTCGATCAACTTCAAGGAGCGGGCTGTTTTTCCAAAATCGACTTACGTTCGGGTTATCACCAAGTGAAGGTAAGAGAAGATGATGTTCCGAGGACAGCTTTCAGAACGCGTTACGGCCATTACGAATTTCTTGTAATGCCTTTTGGTCTAACGAACGCACCAGCTGTGTTTATAGACCTAATGAATAGAGTGTGCCGACCATTCCTCGACAAGTCGGTCATTGTATTCATTGATGACATACTCGTGTACTCCAAGAGTGAGTCACAGCACGAGCAACATTTACGTGAAGTTCTGAAAGTTTTGAGAAAAGAAAGGTTGTACGCCAAGTTTTCCAAGTGCGGCTTTTGGCTTAAAGAAGTACAGTTTCCGGGTCACGTAGTCACTCGGGTCGGAGTGAAAGTGGATCCCTCCAAGATTGAAGCTATGTTAAATTGGGAGCCTCCTAAGAGTCCGTCCGAGATCCGAAGTTTCTTGGGTCTGGCGGGATACTACAGGAGATTTATCCAAGACTTTTCAAAGATCGCTTCTTCCTTGACAGTTCTGACTCGGAAGAATGTGAAATTTGAATGGACTGAAGCCCAAGAGAAGGCGTTCCGGATCCTTCAAAAGAAGTTGTGTGAAGCTCCGATCTTGACGTTACCTGAAGGGTCGGAAGATTTCGTTGTATACAGCGACGCTTCAAAGATGGGACTGGGTTATGTGTTGATGCAAAGAGGCAAGGTGATCGCTTATGCCTCGAGGCAACTTAAGGTACACGAGCAGAATTACCCAACCCATGATCTAGAGTTAGCAGCGGTGGTGTTCGCCTTGAAGCTTTGGCGACATTACCTCTACGGCACTAAATGCACTCTTTACACAGATCACAAGAGCCTGAAATATGTCTTTGATCAGAAAGAGCTGAATATGAGGCAAAGGCGGTGGCTCGAGTTGCTCAAAGATTACGACTGTGAGTTACTTTACCATCCTGGTAAGGCAAACGTGGTAGCCGATGCGTTGAGTCGGAAGGACTATAGTGGTTGTATTCGGGCTACCCATTCGAGAATCGAGTTGGTGTTTAGTCTTGTTGAGAAGATCAAGGCATCGCAGATGAAAGCACTGTTAGAGGAAAATCTAAAAGATGAAGCAGCGTTTACTCTTAACGGAAGATAGCCGTGGAGATCTTCTAGTTGTCCAAACAAGCCGACATTGAACCATGTCCCGTATCTCTTTGATGATCACCTCCATATCACGCTTTTCATTACGGAACAAACGATTGTTCCGTTCTCTCCATATAAAGAAAACCGCAGCCGCAATGTGGAGTTTCGGCCCAAGCCGATTGGGGAGCCGATTTCCATCCGAAAGAGCCATCAAAACATCGTCCCAACGATCCGGCCAATCTTCAATATCAGCAAAGAACTTTATCCGCGTCCAAATTTCATTGGAAAATTGGCATTCAAAAAACAAGTGGTTATGGGAATCCATACAAACCACACATAAAGGGCAAAGAAGGTTTAAACTATCCGAGTTCCATGAGAGCATACGATCCTGAGTAGGTAAACAACGAAGGCATGCAGTCCACATGCAGAAAGCGTGTTTAGCAATGTGCCCTTTAAACCAAACACCTTTTGTCCACGGAACAGACTGGTAAGACCCACTCAAAGCTTCCGAAGTTGCCCTCACCGAAAAGTCGTCCATATGCCTATTCCCATCATCCCAACGAATCCCGTCCCTTTCATGCTCATTTAGACTCAGAAATTGAATCATAGCAAGTTGTGGAAACTGATCCACCCAAATGTTCGGCCAAACCCCCTTAAACCGAGAACTTAACTCTCTTAACGACGACTGTGGCGTGAACCCTTCCGAATGAACAAAACGATAAGGAATAAAAGAGGAAAGTGGCGTACCAGGAGCCCAACGATCCTCCCAAGCGTTTATTGCCGAACCATTGTGATGAGAACCCATTCAACGACCCGGATGATGAAGATCCATTGAGATGGAAGATTGGACCAATCACAAGGTCAAAAGCTAAGATGTTCAATGATGCTCTTAACGGTTTGATAAAATCCTGTCGGAAAGAATCACTCATCAATTCATCAAGTAGCCAAGGAAACCTTCGACTTTTGATCCGAATTGAAGGCCAAGATTTGCCCAAGGCTTGGTAGCCCAAGTTGCGATTATTTCATCTAAATATCACCCAAGTCCAAGAAAATTCGGCCAAGTCTACGCATGGCCCATGTTTTAGTCATAAATCACCATTTCAAGTCCAAATGGACTCAAATCAAAGTCCACTTAAAGAGTACTCCTTTTCCTACATTTTAGATCCAAGCCCAAAATAAAGGTGGAATCCACATCCAAGAATCTGTCCAATAAAAGGGTCCAAGTTCAAATAACTCATTTCATTGAATTGGAAGGCATTTTGGAGGTTTCTATTTTTATGAGGTTATTTATTCACAAGATATTAGAAGGTTGCTTCAATTAAAGTCTAGAATTTAATTGTCTTTTGATTTATCTTTTTGTATCCTATAAATAGGTTGCTTTGTAATCTTTTTGACGACACCTTTGATTTGAATGATAATTGTGAGTTTAAACTCTTTTTGTTCTTTGTGAACTTTAGAACTTATCAAGTATTCTTGCTTGTGGCGTTCAATACTTATCAATCAACTTGGTGGGTTGATTGTGGCGTATCTCTTATACCATGGTTCTTGTCTCTTTATAGACAACGGGTCGCGGTTTCACCAATACTATCCCGAGCAACCAATAGACGATCGGGAAATCACATCATTTGGTATCAGAGCTAACACTATTGGTTTGCATATCATTTCTTTTCTATCTTTTCCTTCTTGTTAATTTCCTTTACTTGAGATCCAATAATCACGTATTGGTAGCGGGTCTTGTCACAAGTTGACACGGTTCCTACTAGTGACTATTGAATTCTCCACTTCAATCTTTCGTTTCTTCAATTTCGTTGGTATATAGCTTCTAGCAAAAAGAAAAAGAAAAAGAAAAAAAAGAGGCCGAACAAAAAAGAAAAAGAAAAAAAACTATTTGGGCAAAAAAAAGGCATAAAAAAAGAAACGATAGAAAGAAAAAGAACACGAAAAAAAAGTTGAAAGAAAAAGAACACGAAAAAAAAGTCGAGTTTCATATCTTCTTCTTACATTGTGATTATTTGACAGTATCATAGTCAAGTTGTTTGGTAAGTTTGAATCCCTCAAGGCCACAAGCCAAACTTGATAATTGTTTCTTTTGTTCTTTTAGAACTTAAAGAGATTTAAAAGAGTGGTAAATGGCTGTGTGGTGAGATTAATCGAGGGTAAAAGCCATTTGTGAGATACACGAGGGTTGAGTGAATCATTTCTTGAGAGAAACACGTGAGGGAGTGTTGAGAGGAACTAACCTTTATTTTTGCAGAATTTTAAGATGGGGGATGATCAACCCCTTCCGAATTTTCAAATTCAAGCCATAATGGATGAGATGCGGCGTATGATGACCAATGAATTCAACCAAGTTCATGAAAGAATGGATCGAATAGAGGCAAACGCACGAAGACCACCATCTCGTGAAGGTTCCGTTGTGAATGAGGAACAAAGAAGCGACGAATAGGATAGGGAATCTGAAAGGAGATCGGCTAGGAGAAGGCGGCGTATAGACAATAATTTGAGTTCCATAAAGATGAAAGTCCCTTCATTTCAAGGAAAGTCAGATCCGGAAGCATACCTCGATTGGGAGAAGAAAATGGAGTTCATCTTTGATTGTCATGAATACTCCAACCGAAAGAAGGTAAAACTTGCTGTCATTGAGTTTTCTGATTATGCACTAACATGGTGGGATCAACTTTTGATTAGCAAGCGAAGAAATGGATAAAGGCCTATCGAGAGTTGGGAGGAAATGAAGTTGGTCATGAGGAGACGTTTTGTGCCTAGTCACTACTTTCGTGACCTTCACAACAAGCTCCAAAATCTCAAGTAAGGGAACAAGTGTGTGGAAGATTATTTTAAAGAGATGGAGGTTATTTTGATCAGGGCAAACATTGAGGAGGATCGAGAAGCTACAATGGCCAGGTTCTTACATGGTTTAAATTTTGAAATACGTGATCGTGTTGAAATGTATCATTATGTTGAAATTGAGGACATGGTTCATATGGCTGTTAAAATTGAGAAACAACTTAAGAGAGGGGGAGGATCACGAAATAGTACTAGGAAAACAAGTTCTTCAAAGAAAATTGAAAGCACATCTTCTTCTTCTTCTAATTCCAAATCTGGTTCTAAAGATATAAACTCTTCAAAAGGAAAAATTGATTCTTCTACTCCTAAGAATCGTGACATAAAGTGTTTTAAGTGTCAAGGCAGGGGTCATATTGCAAGTCAATGTCCAAACAAGCTTGCAATGGTGATTCAAGAACATGGGGAAATTGAGACAGATAAATCAGATTCCGAAGACTCACCCGATGGTTCGGATGATGATGAAGAGTTGGTTGTCCAAGGAGACTTGTTGGTGGCTAGAAGAGCCCTAAGTGCCCATTCCAAGGAAGATGATGATGCACAAAGGGAGAACATTTTTCACACTCGATGCTACGTTCAAGGCAAGGTATGTAGTGTTATCATTGACGGGGGGAGTTGTACAAATGTAGCATGTTCAACTATGGTTGAAAAGCTTGGTCTACCTACTACGAAGCATCAAAAGCCATACACACTCCAATGGCTTAATGATAGCGGTGAGGTACGTGTTTCAAAACAAGTGTTGGTTTCTTTTCGCATAGGGAAATATGAAGATGAAGTCTTATGTGATGTTGTACCTATGCAAGCAAGTCATATGTTGCTTGGGAGGCCATGGCAGTATGATCGACATGTAAAGCATGACGGCTTTACCAACAAGTACACTTTTGTACACAAAACCAAACCCGTAACTCTTGTACCCATGTCACCTAGTCAAGTTTTTGAAGATCAAGTTAAACTTCAAAATGATGCAAAAAAATTAAATGAGCCAAAAGAAAAAAAAGAACAAGGCTCAAAAGAAAAAGGAAAGGATAAGAAAACACCCATGGGAAAAAAAGAGAGTCAATATTGTGTTTTGGCAAAAAAAAAGTGAGATAAAAGAAGCTTTAAATTCTGAAATGTTTTTTGTGCTTCTTTTGTTCAAAGAGGCTCAATTAGCCACTAACAACTTGGTCGGTACCATTCCGAGCAATGTTATGTCTATCTTGCAGGAATTTGAAGACTTGTTTCCGAAAGAAGTTCCCGATGGATTGCCACCAATCCATGGAATTGAACACCAAATTGACTTTGTACCCGGAGCTTCCATCCCAAACAAACCAGCCTATAGAACAAGTCCGGAAGAAACCAAGGAGTTGGAAAGACAAGTTAAAGAGTTACTTGCAAAAGGATTGGTTCGAGAAAGCATGAGTCCTTGTGCCGTTCCAGTCTTGTTAGTACCAAAGAAGGACGGCTCATGGAGGATGTGTGTGGATTGTCGCGCCATCAACAATATCACGGTAAAGTATCGTCATCCAATTCCTCGATTAGATGATATGCTTGAAGAACTGTATGGTGCAAAATTATTTTCGAAAATTGATTTGAAAAGTGGTTATCACCAAATCCGTATGAGAGAGGGTGATGAGTGGAAAACCGCTTTCAAAACAAAACATGGTTTATATGAATGGTTAGTGATGCCCTTTGGTTTAACTAACGCTCCTAGTACATTCATGAGACTAATGAGCCATGTTTTGAGAGATTTCATTGGAAAGTTTGTGGTTGTTTACTTTGATGATATTTTGATTTACTCCAAAAGTTTGGACGATCATCTTGAACATCTAACTTCTGTTTTGAGTGTGCTTAGGAAGGAAAAGATTTTTGCAAACTTGAAGAAGTGCAACTTTTGTACCAATCATGTTGTTTTCCTTGGATACATGGTAAGTTCACAAGGAATTTCTGTTGATGAAAAAAAGGTAAAGGCCATCCAAGATTGGCCAACTCCGAAGAGTGTAAGTGAAGTGCGAAGTTTTCATGGTCTTGCAAGTTTTTATCGTAGATTTGTTAAAAAACTTTAGCACTTTGGCATCACCACTCACAGAAGTCGTTAAAAAGAACGTTGGTTTTAAATGGGGCAAAGAACAAGAGCAAGCTTTTGAACAACTTAAATTTCATTTAACCCATGCTCCTTTGTTATCTTTGCCCAACTTTGATTAAACCTTTGAAATTGAGTGTGATGCATCAGGTGTTGGAATAGGTGCAGTTTTGATGCAAGAAGGTAAACCATTGGCCTATTTTAGTGAGAAGTTGAATGGGGCGACCTTGAACTACCCCACTTATGACAAAGAACTGTATTCATTGATCCGTGCATTAAAGACATGGCAACACTATTTGTGGGCCAAAGAGTTTGTGATACATTCTGACCATGAGTCCTTGAAGTACTTAAAGGGACAACATAAGTTAAACAAAAGACATGCTCGATGGATTGAGTTTCTTGAGACATTTCCTTATGTCATCCGATACAAGAAAGGTAAGGAAAATGTTGTGGCTGATGCACTTTCACGAAGATACTCTTTACTCTCTTCTCTTGACTGTAAAATTCTTTGTTTTGAACAAATCAAAGAATTGTACCACAATGATGCCGATTTTGGACAAATTTTTCAAGCATGCGAAAAATGTTCTTTTGAAAAGTTTTTCAAACATGAGGGGTTTTTGTTTAAGGAATCAAAGCTTTGCGTCCCTAACTCTTCCTTGCGAGAACTTTTGGTTAGGGAAGCGCATGGTGGAGGCCTTATGGGTCATTTTGGCGTGGCAAAAACTTTGGCAATTTTACAAGAACATTTTTATTGGCCAAAAATGAAAGTTGATGTAGGACGAATATGTGAAAATTGTGTTGTTTGCAAACAAGCAAAATCAAAAGTTCAACCTCATGGTTTATATACTCCTTTGCCTATACCAAGTGAACCGTGGGTTGATCTTTCAATGGATTTTGTGTTGGGTTTGCCAAAAACCAAGGGCGGCAAAGACTCAATCTTTGTGGTTGTTGATAGGTTCTCCAAAATGGCTCATTTCATTGCATGCAACCGAACTAATGATGCATCACATTTTTCTGATTTGTTTTTCAAAGAAATAGTGAGGTTGCATGGAATGCCAAGAACCATTGTCTCAGATCGAGACACAAAGTTTTTGAGTTACTTTTGGAAAACCTTGTGGGGGAAATTGGGAACAAAACTCTTGTTTTCCACAACGTGCCATCCCCAAACTGATGGGCAAACAGAAGTTGTGAATCGCACTCTTGGTACTTTGTTGTGTTCCATTATTGGAAGAAATGTCAAAACTTGGGAGCAATGCTTACCTCATGTTGAGTTTGCATATAATCGTCATGTTCATTCAGATACAAAGTTTTCACCTTTTGAAATTGTGTATGGTTTTAAGCCATTAACTCCAATGGATTTAACTCCTTTACCTGTGAGTGAACAAGTGAATTTAGATGGCAAGAAGAAAGCTGAATTTGTTAAACAGATCCATGAGAAGGCGAAAAGCAACATCGAAGAGCGCACCAAGAAGTATGAACAACAAGCAAACAAGGGTAGAAGAAAGATCACATTTGAACCAGGAGATTGGGTGTGGCTTCATTTGAGAAAAGAATGATTTCCAAGTAAAGGGAAGTCAAAGTTGATGCCAAGGGGAGATGGACCATTCCAAATCATCTAGAAAATTAATGACAATGCTTACAAACTTGACTTGCCTGTTGAGTATAATGTGCATGATGTCTTTACCGTTTCTGATTTGAGCCCCTTTAATGCAGGTGAAGATTTGAGGACAAAAACACATTCAAGAGAGGGGGAATGATGAGAACCCATTCAACGACCCGGATGATGAAGATCCATTGAGATGGAAGATTGGACCAATCACAAGGTCAAAAGCTAAGATGTTCAATGATGCTCTTAACGGTTTGATAAAATCCTGTCGGAAAGAATCACTCATCAATTCATCAAGTAGCCAAGGAAACCTTCGACTTTTGATCCGAATTGAAGGCCAAGATTTGCCCAAGGCTTGGTAGCCCAAGTTGTGATTATTTCATCTAAATATCACCCAAGTCCAAGAAAATTCGGCCAATTCTACACATGGCCCATGTTTTAGTCATAAATCACTCATTTCAAGTCCAAATAGACTCAAATCAAAGTCCACTTAAAGAGTACTCCTTTTCCTACATTTTATATCCAAGCCCAAAATAAAGGTGGAATCCACATCCAAGAATCTGTCCAATAAAAGGGTCCAAGTTCAAATAACTCATTTCATTGAATTGGAAGGCATTTTGGAGGTTTCTATCTTTATGAGGTTATTTATTCACAAGATATTAGAAGGTTGCTTCAATTAAAGTCTAGAATTTAATTGAGTCTTTTGATTTATCTTTTTGTATCCTATAAATAGGTTGCTTTGTAATCTTTTTGAAGACACCTTTGATTTGAATGATAATTGTGAGTTTAAACTATTTTTGTTCTTTGTGAACTTTAGAACTTATCAAGTATTCTTGCTTGTGGCGTTCAATACTTATCAATCAACTTGGTAGGTTGATTGTGGCGTATCTCTTATACCAAGGTTCTTGTCTCTTTATAGACAACGGGTCGCGGTTTCACCAATACTATCCCGAGCAACCAATAGACGATCGGGAAATCACATCACATTGCCAACACGCATCATAATAAAAGGTCTCAACACCGAACGAAGATCCCATAATTTCCTTAGGACCCACGACCAACGAGAGCTTTTATGAACAAGCCAAAAGTCCGTTTCTCCCAAGCAATGGAGTACAACCCAACGAACTCAAAGAGAATGTTTTCGGGATAGAATGTTCCAAAGATGACGCGACAACAAAGCTTTATTCCACGTAGCTAAAGGTTTTATTCCCAAACCTCCTCCATCGAAAGGCTTACAAACTTGTTCCCAAGCCACTTTGCATTTTCCTCTTGAATTTTCACCTTGAGCCCACAAAAAATCCCGACAAAGAGATTCAATCTTTTTTATCACCGTCGTTGGGAACCAGAATATAGACATCCAATGAATCTGTAAAGATCCAAGGACTGATTTAAGAAGTTGAAGTCGCCCTCCAAATGACAAAAACTTGGCCTTCCAATTAGTAATACGCGAAACCAAATTCGTCAAGAGCACATCATAATCACGCGTTTTCAACCGAATTGGGGAGAGCGGCACCCCTAAATACCGAATGGGAAAAACCCCATTCCGAAAAGATAAACACTCCCGAATAGCATTTCGATCTTCCAACGGAACATTGCCATAGAAGACTTCACTCTTTTCAAGGTTTGGGGCTAACCCCGATTTGACCTTAAAGAGAGCAAGGGCCTTCTTTAGCACCAACACCGACTCCATATCGCCTCTAGTGAACACGAAGAGATCATCTGCAAAACAAAGATGGGTCAAATCAAGAGCTTGGCAATCCTTGTGATAGCCAAAATTAGCCGCCTCCTCTATGCACCGTTTGAAAATAATAGAGAATCCCTCCATCACGATGGTAAAAAGGTAAGGAGACAAGGGATCTCCCTGACGAAGATCTCTACCACTTTTGAAAAAGCCCCAAGTCTCTCCATTGACGGCCATCGAATAGGAAGGAGATGAAACCATTTCTTTAATCCATCGAACAAGAGCCCAATGAAATCCCATGCCCTCCAACATATTAAAGACATAATGCCAATCAACAGTGTCATAAGCCTTCTGAATGTCAATCTTGAATGCACAACGAGGTGGCCCATCACCTCGTTGGTACCCACGAACCAACTCATGAGCCATCAAAATATTGTCAGTAATTTGCCGGCCCGGGATGAAAGCAGACTGAGAAGAACTCACCAAAGAATCCAAACTACCCTTCATGCGATCCACAATCACCTTGCTTATAACTTTGTAAAGGACCGAACAACAGGATATAGGCCTGAAATCCGTGACTCTAGTCGCATGTGGCACTTTCGGAATGAGACAAAGGAGCGTGTGATTAAGCTCTTTCTCTAGCTTAGCCGAGTAGAAAAAATTATGAATAGCCGTAGTAACCTCCGTACCCACCACACTCCATGCAGCTTTAAAAAATTTTGCAGAAAAACCATCCGACCCCGGAGCTTTGGCATTCCCAATCTGGAAAATAGCCGCCTTTATTTCATCGTTAGAGATCGGTCGTATCATGGAATGATGTGTTTTTCCCGACCGTCTATTGGTTGCCCGAGATAGTATTGGTGAAACCGCGACCCGTTGTCTATAAAGAGACAAGAACCTTGGTATAAGATACGCCACAATCAACCCACCAAGTTGATTGATAAGTATTGAACGCCACAAGCAAGAAGACTTGATAAGTTCTAAAGTTCACAAAGAACAAAAAGAGTTTAAACTCACAATTATCATTCAAATCAAAGGTGCCTTCAAAAGATTACAAAGACAACCTATTTATAGGATACACAAGACAAATCAAAGGACTCAAATAAATTCTAGACAATAATTGAGGCAACCTTCTAATATCTTCTAAGTAAATGACTTCATAATGATAGGACCCTTCAAAATGCCTTCTAATTCAATGTTATGAGTTACTTGAACTTGGATCTATTGTTGGGCAGATTCATGGACGAAATTCCACCTTTATTTTGGGCTTGGATCCTTATTAAAATGTAGGAAAAGGAGTACTCTTTAAGTGGGCTTTGATTTTAGTCCATTTGGACTTGAAATGAATGATTTATGACCAAAACATGGGCCATGTGTAGACTTGGCCGAATTTTCTTGGACTTGGGTGATATTTAGATGAAATAATCACAACTTGGGCTACCAAGCCTTGGGCTAATCTTGGCCTTCAATTCGGATCAAAATTCGAAGGTCTCCTTGGCTACTTGATGAATTGATGATTGATTCTTTCCGACAGGATTTTATCAAACCGTTAAGAGCATCACTGAACATCTTAGCTTTTGACCTTGTGATTGGTCCAATCTTCCATCTCAATGGATCTTCATCATCCGGGTCGTTGGATGGGTTCTCATCATTCCCCCTCTCTTGAATGCGATTTGTCCTCAAATCTTCACCTGCATTAAAGGGGCTCAAATCAGAAACGTTGAAGACATCATGCACATTATACTCAACAGGCAAGTCAAGTTTGTAAGCATTGTCATTAATTTTCTGCATGATTTGGAATGGTCCATCTCCCCTTGGCATCAGCTTTGACTTTCCTTTACTTGGGAATCGTTCTTTTCTCAAATGAAGCCACACCCAATCTCCTGGTTCAAATGTGATCTTTCTTTTGCCCTTATTTGCTTGTTGTTCATACTTCTTGGTGCGCTCTTCGATGTTGCTTTTCGCCTTCTCATGGATCTCTTTAACAAATTCAGCTTTCTTCTTGCCATCTAAATTCACTTGTTCACCCACAGGTAAAGGAGTTAAATCCATTGGAGTTAATGGCTTAAAACCATACACAATTTCAAATGGGGAAAACTTTGTAGCAGAATGAACATGACGATTATAAGCAAACTCAACATGTGGTAAGCATTGTTCCCAAGTTTTGACATTTCTTCCAATAATGGAACGCAACAAAGTACCAAGAGTGCGATTCACAACTTCTGTTTGCCCATCAGTTTGGGGATGGCAAGTTGTGGAAAACAAGAGTTTTGTATCCAATTTCCCCCACAAGGTTTTCCAAAAGTAACTCAAAAATTTTGTGTCTCGATCTGAGACAATGGTTCTTGGCATTCCATGCAACCTCACTATTTCTTTGAAAAACAAATCAGAAATATGTGATGCATCATTAGTTCGGTTGCATGCAATGAAATGAGCCATTTTGGAGAACCTGTCAACAACCACAAAGATTGAGTCTTTGTCGCCTTTGGTTTTTGGCAAACCCAGCACAAAATCCATTGAAAGATCAACCCACGGTTCACTTGGTATAGGCAAAGGAGTATATAAACCATGAGATTGAACTTTTGATTTTGCCTGTTTGCATACAATACAGTTTTCACATACTCGTCCTACATCGACTTTCATTTTTGGCCAATAAAAATGTTCTTGTAAAATTGTCAAAGTTTTTGCCATGCCAAAATGACCCATAAGGCCTCCACCATGCGCTTCCCTAACCAACAGCTCTCGCAAGGAAGAGTTAGGAATGCAAAGCTTTGATTCCTTAAACAAAAACCCCTCATGTTTGAAAAACTTTTCAAAAGAACATTTTTCACATGCTTGAAAAATTTGTCCAAAATCGGCATCATTGTGGTACAATTCTTTGATTTGCTCAAAACCAAGAATTTTACAGTCAAGAGAAGAGAGTAAAGAGTATCTTCTTGAAAGTGCATCAGCCACAACATTTTCCTTACCTTTCTTGTATCGGATGACATAAGGAAATGTCTCAAGAAACTCAATCCATCGAGCATGTCTTTTGTTTAACTTATGTTGTCCCTTTAAGAACTTCAAGGACTCATGGTCAGAATGTATCACAAACTCTTTGGCCCACAAATAGTGTTGCCATGTCTTTAATGCACGGACCAATGAATACAGTTCTTTGTCATAAGTGGGGTAGTTCAAGGTCGCCCCATTCAACTTCTCACTAAAATAGGCCAATGGTTTACCTTCTTGCATCAAAACTGCACCTATTCCAACACCTGATGCATCACACTCAATTTCAAAGGTTTTATCAAAGTTGGGCAAAGATAACAAAGGACCATGGGTTAAATGAAATTTAAGTTGTTCAAAAGCTTGCTCTTGTTCTTTGCCCCATTTAAAACCGACGTTCTTTTTAATGACTTCTGTGAGTGGTGATGCCAAAGTGCTAAAGTTTTTAACAAATCTACGATAAAAACTTGCAAGACCATGAAAACTTCGCACTTCACTTACACTCTTTGGAGTTGGCCAATCTTGGATGGCCTTTACCTTTTCTTCATCAACAGAAATTCCTTGTGAACTTACCATGTATCCAAGGAAAACAACATGATTGGTACAAAAGGTGTACTTCTTCAAGTTTGCAAAAAGCTTTTCCATCCTAAGCACACTCAAAACAGAAGTTAGATGTTCAAGATGATCGTCCAAACTTTTGGAGTAAATCAAAATATCATCAAAGTAAACAACCACAAACTTTCCAATGAAATCTCTCAAAACATGGTTCATTAGTCTCATGAATGTACTAGGAGCGTTAGTTAAACCAAAGGGCATCACTAACCATTCATATAAACCATGTTTTGTTTTGAAAGCGGTTTTCCACTCATCACCCTCTCTCATACGGATTTGGTGATAACCACTTTTCAAATCAATTTTCGAAAATAATTTTGCACCATACAGTTCATCAAGCATATCATCTAATCGAGGAATTGGATGACGATACTTTACCGTGATATTGTTGATGGCGCGACAATCCACACACATCCTCCATGAGCCGTCCTTCTTTGGTACTAACAAGACTGGAACAGCACAAGGACTCATGCTTTCTCGAACCAATCCTTTTGCAAGTAACTCTTTAACTTGTCTTTCCAACTCCTTGGTTTCTTCCGGACTTGTTCTATAGGTTGGTTTGTTTGGGATGGAAGCTCCGGGTACAAAGTCAATTTGGTGTTCAATTCCACGGATTGGTGGCAATCCATCGGGAACTTCTTCCGGAAACAAGTCTTCAAATTCCTGCAAGATAGACATAACATTGCTCGGAATGGTACCGGTCAAGTTGTTAGTGGCTAATTGAGCTTCTTTGAACAAAAGAAGCACAAAAAGCATTTCAGAATTTAAAGCTTCTTTTATCTCACTCTTTTTTGCCAAAGCACAATATTGACCCTCTTTTTTTTCCACGGGTGTTTTTTTATCCTTTCCTTTTTCTTTTGAGCCTTGTTCATTATTTTCTTTTGGCTCATTTATTTTTTTTGCATCCTTTTGAAGTTTAACTTGATCTTCAAAAACTTGACTAGGTGACATGGGTACAAGAGTTACGGGTTTGGCTTTGTGTACAAAAGTGTATTTGTTGGTAAAGCCGTCATGCTTTACATGTCGATCATACTGCCATGGCCTCCCAAGCAACATATGACTTGCTTGCATAGGTACAACATCACACAATACTTCATCTTCATATTTACCTATGCGAAAAGAAACCAACACTTGTTTTGAAACTCGTACCTCACCACTATCATTAAGCCATTGGAGTTTGTATGACTTTTGATGCTTCGTAGTAGGTAGACCAAGCTTTTCAACCATAGTTGAACTTGCTACATTTGTACAACTCCCCCCGTCAATGATAACACTACATACCTTGCCTTGAACGTAGCATCGAGTGTGAAAGATGTTCTCCCTTTGTGCATCACCATCTTCCTTGGAATGGGCACTTAGGGCTCTTCTAGCCACCAACAAGTCTCCTTGGACAGCCTCCTCTTCATCATCATCCAAACCATCCGGTGAGTCTTCGGAATCTGATTTATCTGTCTCAATTTCCCCATCTTCTCGAATCACCATTGCAAGCTTGTTTGGACATTGACTTGCAATATGACCCCTGCCTTGACACTTAAAACACTTTATGTCACCATTCTTAGGAGTAGAAGAATCAATTTTTCCTTTCGAAGAGTTTATATCTTTAGAACCAGATTTGGGATTAGAAGAAGAAGATGTGCTTTCAATTTTCTTTGAAGAACTCGTCTTCCAAGTACTATTTCGTGATCCTCCCCCTCTCTTAAGTTGTTTCTCAATTTTAACAGCCATATGAACCATATCCTCAATTTCAACATAATGATACATTTCAACACGATCACGTATTTCAAAATTTAAACCATGTAAGAACCTGGCCATTGTAGCTTCTCGATCCTCCTCAATGTTGGCCCTAATCAAGATAACCTCCATCTCTTTAAAATAATCTTCCACACACTTGTTCCCTTGCTTGAGATTTTGGAGCTTGTTGTGAAGGTCACGAAAGTAGTGACTAGGCACAAAACGTCTCCTCATGACCAACTTCATTTCCTCCCAACTCTCGATAGGCCTTTCTCCATTTCTTCGCTTGCTAATCAAAAGTTGATCCCACCATGTTAGTGCATAATCAGAAAACTCAATGACAGCAAGTTTTACCTTCTTTCGGTTGGAGTATTCATGACAATCAAAGATGAACTCCATTTTCTTCTCCCAATCGAGGTATGCTTCCGGATCTGACTTTCCTTGAAATGAAGGGACTTTCATCTTTATGGAACTCAAATTATTGTCTATACGCCGCCTTCTCCTAGCCGATCTCCTTTCAGATTCCCTATCCCATTCGTCGCTTCTTTCTTCCTCATTCACAACGGAACCTTCACGAGATGGTGGTCTTCGTGCGTTTGCCTCTATTCGATCCATTCTTTCATGAACTTGGTTGAATTCATTGGTCATCATCCGCCGCATCTCATCCATTATGGCTTGAATTTGAAGATTCGGAAGGGGTTGATCATCCCCCATCTTAAAATTCTGCAAAAATAAAGGTTAGTTCCTCTCAATACTCCCTCACATGTTTATCTCAAGAAATGATTCACTCAACCCTCGTGTATCTCACAAATGGCTTTTACCCTCGATTAATCTCACCACACAGCCTTTTACCACTCTTTTAAATCTCTTTAAGTTCTAAAAGAACAAAAGAAGCAATTATCAAGTTTGGCTTGTGGCCTTGAGGGATTCAAACTTACCAAACAACTTGACTATAATATTGTCAAATAATCACAATGTAAGAAGAAGATATGAAACTCGACTTTTTTTTTCGTGCTCTTTTTCTTTCTATTGTTTCTTTTTTTATGCCTTTTTTTTTTGCCCAAATAGTTTTTTTTTTCCTTTTTTTTTGTTCGGCCTCTTTTTTTTCTTTTTCTTTTTCTTTTTGCTAGAAGCTATATACCAACGAAATTGAAGAAACGAAAGATTGAAGTCCGAATTCAATAGTCACTAGTAGGAACCGTGTCAACTTGTGACAAGACCCGCTACCAATACGTGATTATTGGATCTCAAGTAAAGGAAATTAACAAGAAGGAAAGATAGAAAAGAAATGATATGCAAACCAATAGTGCTAGCTCTGATACCAAATGATGTGTTTTTCCCGACCGTCTATTGGTTGCCCGAGATAGTATTGGTGAAACCGCGACCCGTTGTCTATAAAGAGACAAGAACCTTGGTATAAGATACGCCACAATCAACCCACCAAGTTGATTGATAATTATTGAACGCCACAAGCAAGAAGACTTGATAAGTTCTAAAGTTCACAAAGAACAAAAAGAGTTTAAACTCACAATTATCATTCAAATCAAAGGTGCCTTCAAAAGATTACAAAGACAACCTATTTATAGGATACACAAGACAAATCAAAGGACTCGAATAAATTCTAGACAATAATTGAGGCAACCTTCTAATATCTTCTAAGTAAATGACTTCATAATGATAGGACCCTTCAAAATGCCTTCTAATTCAATGTTATGAGTTACTTGAACTTGGATCTATTGTTGGGCAGATTCATGGACGAAATTCCACCTTTATTTTGGGCTTGGATCCTTATTAAAATGTAGGAAAAGGAGTACTCTTTAAGTGGGCTTTGATTTTAGTCCATTTGGACTTGAAATGAATGATTTATGACCAAAACATGGGCCATGTGTAGACTTGGCCGAATTTTCTTGGACTTGGGTGATATTTAGATGAAATAATCACAACTTGGGCTACCAAGCCTTGGGCTAATCTTGGCCTTCAATTCGGATCAAAATTCGAAGGTCTCCTTGGCTACTTGATGAATTGATGATTGATTCTTTCCGACAGGATTTTATCAAACCGTTAAGAGCATCACTGAACATCTTAGCTTTTGACCTTGTGATTGGTCCAATCTTCCATCTCAATGGATCTTCATCATCCGGGTCGTTGGATGGGTTCTCATCATGGAATTTGCTTCTCCCACCGTGAGAACCCTACGAAAGGCAAAATCATCAATATTTGGGTCAACTGCGCCATCCCTAGCACCGAGAAACGATTGGAAATGGTTCAAAAATACCGCCGCAACATCTTGGCCATAGTGAAAATCTCCATTTCGATCAGACACCACCTGTATACGTTGTCCGTGACTCTTTTCCTTCATAACACTATGAAAGAATTTCGTATTTGAGTCTCCCTCAATTAGCCATTTGACTTTCGCTCTTTGTCTAGCCGCACTTTCCTCATCTTTACAAGCTTGCTGGTAAGCAATACGCCAAAAGGCAAGATCCTCTTGAATTTGCCTATTGGTAGGATCAATATCACTAGCCAACTGGACAATACCCAATTCTTTTTTACAAAGGGCCACCCGCTCCGAAAGATTTCCATAACGACTTCTTAGCCTTCAAAACTGGTGCTTCAAGGTCTTTAATTTAGCCAAGACTTTAAACATGAAAGTCCCATGAACTTGGGCCTCCCATCCATCTTTCGTAATCTGCATAAAACGAGGGTGGTCTACCAAGAAATTATCAAAACGAAAATTTTGAGAGTGCAAATGAGTACCTCCCGTAAAATATATCGCCGCCGGAGAGTGGTCCGAACCCCCCTAGGTAAGAAATCCGCAACCGCATCAAGGAACCGACCAGTGAAAGCAACATTAGCCATCACCCGATCCAGTTTTCGGCGGATACCCGAATCATCCATGGGTTTTTGAGACCAAGAGTAATGAACCCCCGTATACTGAACGTCAAAAACCTCGATATCATCCAACCATGCTATGAAATCGAGCATCTCCCTATCCCGGCGAGAAGAGCCACCCAAACCATCATGAGGAAACAGCATTGCATTAAAGTCCCCCATTAAGACCCATGCATGGTTTCCCATAAGCACCTTAAACTTCCGAAGACCCGACCATAACTGCTTGCGATCAACGTAGTTCGTCGCTCCATACACCACCGTACAATAAGTGGGATTCGGATCACAACGCAACCGAATCTCACAATGCATGAATTGCGCATGCATTTCAACCACCATGACATCCATACACCTTGGATCCCAAGTGACCAAAATACGAGTACCAAAGTTCGACATGGAAATATTTGATCTCCAATCCCACCGACCAAACGTACGCTTACAGACATCCTCCAAAGCCTCTCTCTTTACATGGGTTTCTAAAACCGCACCAAAGTTAAAGTTACCCGAATGTAAAAGATCACGAATCTCCCGTTGCTTACTAGGAGCATTTAGCCCCCGAATATTCCAAGAGAGAAGCTTCATTGGGAACTTGAACTAATGTCCTCTCCCCCGTTTCCACCATCCACGTCACCCTTTCCACCATCATTATTCAAGGCCATATATCGATTGGACGTTTTCAAGATGCCCTTAAGCGGCTGCTTAACATTTGAAACCCCCACCACCGGCGTGACAACAGCAGTTTTGGGTTTGTAGGGAGTACCTGCCCGTTGTCGTACCCCATCCAAACCACTCCCGTGTTTACCCGATGGCCCACCTTCCACACAAGAAGTGACGTCATTCAAAAAAACCCCTAGGTCTTTCGGCGGTCCATCACAAACCTCATTGGTCCCCTTGGTCTCTTCCACACGGACCTCGCTAGTTGGCACCGTCCCCACCTCAGTAATCGGCTCAGCATCCACCACGACATTTGTCTTCGTGCCCGATTTAGATTCCCGTAAATTATTTTCAACCACCATAGGCGTCGAACTATTCTTGCAACCTACAATACATAATACCTCACACATGCACATACTAGTATTAGGGTTTTGATCCTTGCATGCATTTGTGCATGCAGCATCAACCTTGCATGCACTTGTGCATGCAATGTCTTGCATGGGCTTTTTAATGGACCCTTCCTCTCATTGATCACCACCGCCTCTTTGCTAGGCTTCTCTTTGTACTCCACATTACGTTTGGCACCACGCTTCCTACCAGTCACGAAAGTGAACCCATCACCATCCATAACTCCTACGACGGATTTCTCATTCTTTTGTGGAGGGGCTTTGGCACACGAGCTTAAAGAATGGCCAAATACACAACATATTGGACATTGTCGGGGTTCCCATAGATATTCCACCATAACCTTCGTTTTCGCATCCTTACCTCCATTCACACTAGGGATAACAACTTCGATCTCTCTTTTTAGCTCTCCAACCGCCCAGACGTCAACAAGCACTTTGGCAAATCCAGGTCTTCCCCATTTCTTGTCACACATGGATGTCGTGCACGCATCCATGGTTTTTGGTGTTTTGATAGGTTTTTGAGTGGATCAGAGGCATTTTTCATTCGATATCCCAAGAACTCACAGATATGCTCAAGAACTCGCAAAACGCCTGAAGAATTCGCTGAAATATTGAAGATTTCGCAGGATTCATATTAGAATTCGCATATTTGTTGTTTTTGAAAATCACAAGCATAGATTTCGCAGATGTGTCTCATGCGAATTTCATAGAATTCGCATTTCTGAGTGTTGAGAATTATTCAAGAATTTGCATTGCTTTACTTGCGAATTGCTCAAAATTTGTAGTTAGTGTGAAAATTTTCTTAAGGAAAGGATTAGCAGGAAAGAATTCGCAGATCTTAGTCTTGCGATAAGTTGTTGAGAATATTAGAATTCGCATAAGGCTATTCTACGAATTCCTTGGATTTCGCAGAAGGGTGTTCTATGAATTCTTATGGTTCTTACGAAAAGTGTTAAATTTTTCTAAGTGTTGGTTTCGTAAGTGTCTTTCATGAGAATTTTAATTTGTTTTTGCTTGTGAATTCTTAGTTTCTTTACTTGCGAATTCTGAGAACTTACGAAATCTTGTTTAACTGTGAAGTGTGCGAATTCTGTGTGTGGTGTGCGAATTCTTGATTGATTGTGCTTGTATGCGAATTCTTAGTGGTTCATTGTAACCTTCGAATTCTTTACTTAGAGAATTTTTAAAATTTTCATTTCTGTATTTTTCTAAGATTTTCTGGTTTACTTGATTTCATTTTGGACTGACGATCATTTCAAGTTCTTTTCGTAACAGGATGACTTCCAGAGAAGCTCTTGCAATAGGTACGGATGTGAAGCCACTAGTGTTTTTTAGAGGAGAGTATGAACAATGGAAAAATCATTTCCTGGACTTTATTGATCAACATGAATTGGGTGATTATATCCGATTATCTCTGAGGGAAGGAAAAATGAAAACTCCAACAAGGATTGGCACTTTTCTAATAGGAAATGGATTAACAGGACGAAGAGAGTGTCCAATATCATGTGATCAGTACACAAATGAGCAGAAAAAGAGATATGAAGCTAACAAATTAGCCAAATCTTTTATATTGCAAAGTTTTTCAGATGAGATTTCAAAAGAGATTTCTATCAAATTAGAGAGTAAAAAAGCTACAGGAAAACAGTTGTGGGAACAACTTGAGAAGATGATGGTAGGACCAAAGATGTCATCAAGAGTAAAGTTTTTGGAAGCCGAGAATACTGAGCTGAAAAGGAAAATCTCTGACTTGGAATATCAGATGATGCAAATCCAGCAAGCATCTGTTGAAAGTTATGAGGAGAAGATTAAGAGTCTGGAAGATGCTAATGTTGAGCTTCGAAAGAAAATATCTGATTTGGAACAAAAGATGGTTAAAGATAAAGATGATTTTCAGAGTGAAAAGAAAGGATTTTCAAAGAAGTTCTCAGACTTTTCAAGAAAGAGTTTTGAAGAAAAGAAATCAGTTGAGCTGAAATGTGCAAAACTTTCTCAACAAATATCTGATTTTGAGAAAGTGATCATTTTGGAAAGAGAAAAGTTTGACAAGGAGAAGAAGACCATAGAATAGAGGAATGTTGGAATCTTCAAAGAGATATCCGGTCAGAGAACAAATGCTGAAAAAGGCTTTGAAGAAGAAAGGAATATATTTGATGCAGAAATAAAGAAACTGACAGAGAAGTTATCTGAACTATCCACGAGTGCATTACAAGATCAGAAAGGAAGTCTGAATTCAAGAAAGAGATTGACCTGCTTTGTCAAAGAAAGAGAGTTTCACTTCAAAGATAAAAGAGCTTGAAGGTATTATTTCAAAGGTGGTGGTGACTGAGAAAACGACTCCAGAGTCACAAATCCACACACCTAGAAATGGTCCAGCTGATTTTGAATGTTCTTTCAAGACAGCTGCAAGCTGAAATCAGAAAATTGTTTCTTCAAGAAGGTCAGTTAAATCATTTGATGAGATTCGTACCACTAATATTTTTTATGATTGGAAAATAGATGGTCCAGGTACACATAGAAGGAGAAGTAGGAGATATGAAGAAGAAAGTTGGTTTGGAAGGTAAAACTAGTTGAAGATGAGAAGAAGGAAGAAAAGAAAGGAAAGAAGGAAGAAAAGAAAGGAAACAAGTGTACATGCATCAAAAGCCAAGAAGAACAAAGTGCTAAAAGGTAAACCCGATCTTGCTTACTCGAGAGATCAATTGTTCAGGTTGTCTAGAAAAAGGTATTGTTCTTATTGTTGTATTTATGATTTTGTTCATAAAGCTAGTGATCATTACTGGTATGGTTCTTATTCCATTACTCCTATTAGAACTGCAACTCACAAACATGGACCCAAATACCAGTGGGTACCAAAACCAAAGGATGATTCTGTGTTGCAGGCACCTCAAGTAAAGGGGGAGTAAGAGAACCATGGCTTCTGAATAAATCAGTTCAGAACTTGTGCTTCAATGAACTAAGGCTTCTAAATAAATCAGTTCAGGACCCGTACTTCAACGGAGTTTGACTTCTAAACACAACAGTTTAGGACTCGCTCTTCAATGATCAAAAGCAATGATACTCCCAGGTTGATAAGAGAATGTACTTCAATACATGAATGAGGAAATTAACCTTCAAGGGGGAGTACATATTTTTTTTTTGGAAATATGCATTCGGAAGATATGATGAACTACACTTCAGGGGGGGTTGTAGATCTCTATCATGTGCTTTTTTCACTGACATATTTTAGATGCATATTTTCAGGGGGAGTAAAGATTATGATTTATGATTACTTCAGATCAGAACTCGTACATTCAATGTTATACTGCTTTATGTCATTTTATTTTTCAATAAATATTGTGAATAAAGTTGCTTTGACGGACATTTTGACTGATGCAGATTGAGAGGATACTTAATGATCATATCATTATGACTTTAAGCTGACTTCATGAGATTTAAGACAGGTCAAAAAGATATATTTCTATTCTTAATCTCATATATGGTTGAAAGAATGACGACTTTCAATCATAGAAAACATGTTCTTAAATGTTCAAACCACTTCTGATTCTTAAACGATTTCATAAATATAGAAGTGTGATTTTAAATGTTTTCATTATTATGTAACACTCCAATTTCGGAGTAAGTGTTTACTACCCAAATTGTATGCTTCGTTGTTATTTTGAATAGGAGTTGATCCGTGTTTGGAATTATAGTCTTATCCGAGGGGTTTTCGTTTAGGCTGAACTTAGAGAATGGGGAACAACAGTGTTCCGTGCAGCTTCCAGCGTGGCTTGGACCGTACCACAAACCGCGCGGGGGCACTGTCATTTTACACCTCCAGTGCTTGGCGGGTCTAGACGTGCGGTCACCCGTGCGCGACCTCTGTCCGAATTAAATAGGGGATTTCGGCCCCAAATTCGCATTTACTCCAAACATCACTCCCAAAAACACTCTCTTCTCCCCTCCCCTCATAAATTCCGACCTAAGGCTATCTTAGACTCAACTCTCTTCAAATCTTCAAGTTTGGGTCAATCTTTTGGGATTTCGAAGACTAGTGTTCAAGGATCTACCATCTTCCTTTCCCCATCTTCAATCTCAAGACTCCATCACCAACTTTAGGGTTTTCTTACAAACCCTAGTTTGTGAGTTATCTTTCCTTAAATGCTAGTATCTATTTATTTCTATGGATTAACCTACATTACTCCTATGTGTAACACCCTCAAATCTGGAAATAGCAACTTATTTAAAATTTTCTAAATACATCAATAAAGGAATTATCTACAACCACAAATTAAGATTTAATCTCAATACAAACATTCATTCTATACAAAAGCCTATGATAAGAACGGGTGCTACTAAAACCCCAAAGATAGTCACTATCTCCAACATTGCGGAAGACTTCACCAACTACTTACTTTAGTGTCTAGTAAGGCTCTACGCTTCATAAAACTGCTAGAACCCAACTCCCAACTGGAACCTGTTGCACATGCCGACAAATAAAAAGGTTAGGCTTAACGCCTAGTAAGCTCAAGAGTTTTCAACATATATAAAGATGTCTACAAAAATAGGTAATGCATTTTAATTCATAATCTTTCAAAAAGTATGCTTTGAATATGCAAACGACTCGTTTTCCAATAATATGCATTTTAGACGGAGAACACCAATTTGGACGTTTTCCAAATCAAATTACTACAAAAGAATGATACTAATGTAAACCGCCCCTTCACAAATTAGCTTTAACCCAAAACTCACTCAAAGCGCAAATATAAATTAAACTCTCCATTTAAGAAGGTACGGTTAAACCTTATATTTCAAAACACCCAAAACTCGGGTGGGGCATAATACTTAACCCATAAATCAAGGGTAAAACCCAAATATACAAAACGTCACCGAAAACTTGGATAATAAAACTCAATACCCAAAAAAAACACCTTTCGGTGACGGGGGATTCCCGATTTCATAAAATGTGACGGTCCACAAAGTAAGCCCATTTTATGTTGTTATGACTAGTCATATAAACAAAAGTACACACAAGGGATGTCAGGCTCAGTGGCTTTAAACATACACCCACGGAAACTCAAGTTCAACCCTGAAGGGTTGCTAGGTCGAGCTCCTCATCCAATATCGTAATACTTGAGCACGAAGGACTTATAACCCAATCCGATGCCAAACGTGCCTCGACGTGGAAAACTAGTCGTCCCACGCCGGAACAACAAAATACAAGCGCAAGGGATGTCAGGCTCAGTGGCTTTAAACATACACCCACGGAAACTCAAATTCAACCCCGAGGGATTGCTAAGTCGAGCTCCTCAAACAATATCGCAACCAAGGCTCTAAGTCGAGCTACCAAAACTGGACAATTGTCCAAAGACTCCAACTCAAATAAAAATGCCAAGTCGCAGGCTTATCACCCATTGACCCATTGATAAATGAAGTAAAAATACGATAAAACGCACTCGACCCACGGGTATGCAAACACAACGACTAAAAGTGTAATTAATTCAAAACTCCACGTTAGTTGAGGCAATCAATTTTCCAAATGACTTATACCCTTATATTTTCAAAACGTCTCATAACACAAAAGACATGCCTTTTTTCCAAACATAACTGCTGATAAGAATGAAAATCATAAAATGAGACTATAAACGCTCTTTCAAATACCTCACATAAAAGTGCAAGTAATACTTTATAAAACACTCCATTTCATGATGATGCATGGAACCCGATAAACATTTAAAAGTGTATTTTCTTTGACCAAAGATCTACTTATGCAATAAGACCTCAAAACATATTCGTTTGTAATACATTTATCAAAATGCTCAAAATCCCAAATGTGGGTGTTATAGAAAGTTGTAAAGTTAAATACTTCAAATAATCAAGATCAACAAATAACCCAACATTTGATAATTTCATGTAAAACACATAAACACTTTAAAATAGACATTTTGGCATGTACAACGTTTTCACAAATCAACTTGAACTCACCTTGCTAGATTTAGGCTAAATCTAGATTTTACCCAACGAGCTCTTTTGAAGGCTGCTTGGATCCTCAAGCCGAAAACTTCCAAAACCTAGATCCAACATTCCAACCCAAAAATAACCATAAGTAACCATACCCAACCACAAGGAAACATTCTCCAATCATAAAATACCAAGATCCCAAACAAGATCAAAACCCTAATTTCTCTAAAACCAACAAATCCAAGATTGGAGATATCAAACCTTAAGAAACCACCAATGGAGCATTCATAACCTTATTACAAGAAAACTTAACCTTGAACGCAAAGAGGCTTCCGAGAACACCCAATCCAACACTTCAACCCGAGCTCCCGACCGTTGCACTTGACGAGGAAGATAAAGATGGAAGTTTTGTGGTTCAAGGTTCCAACTAGTTAGATGGTGAAGAAACATGTGGTTTGAGGAGGAAAAAACCCCCAAAATGGGTTAGGGTTTGGTTTTGGTGTTTGGGAGAGAAAAGGGAAGAAGATAGAAGTGAGAGTGAGGGAAATGGTTGAGAATCGCGACTCTTAAAAGACCCTGGGGGCGACCGCGATTGTGCTCGGCGATTGTGCCAGGGCACTATCGCCCAAAACGTACCGCGGGCACACCCCCGCTGGCGATTGTGCCCGGCGATTGTGCCAAGGGCACTATCGCCAGGGCACTATCGCCCAGAGTGTACCGAGGCTCGTTTCTTCCCATTTTCCGCACAGACCACTCATGACGCGATAAGGCTTTAATAGGTAAGATATAGGGGATGAAATCCTACGATAAGAAACAAGAATTTCTCAAAGGGTTGGCTTTCACATACAGGAATTTACGGGTGTTACAATCCTCCCAACAACCTTAGGATGATTTCGTCCTCAAAATCTAGGTTCCTATGAAATCTCACCCGCAGGAGGTTTGACCTTAACCCGTTGCTAGCACCACCAACACGTCCCTTACACCGATACTCACATTGCTGCCCCTCTTGGGCACAATATACTCATAACCGAGCGTACACTTAACTCTCCAAAATAACCTTTTACTCACAAGGTTATGGTCGTCTCCCAACCTTAGGTGACAATTACTACCTCCAGGTAGTTAGTGACCCCAAATTCTCGCTGACCAAACTTTCCTTCGGATCTACGGTTCCGAACACAACGTCCAAGATCGCAACCAAACTTCCAAGTTCCTCAGATTTCAACTGATCCATTCTTAATATCGATAAAGATATTCTTCTAAGGCGCACCAAAGCGTCCTTCAAATACTACTTAGCCCAGATTCGATCAACACTCAACTCCGTTCCAACACCAATCCTCACAACAATCTTTTAACACAAGCTTTACCACCACGGAAATGTTTAAACACATCGATACTTAATCCTCAACACCCAAACTCCTTCAAAATTCCATCACTAAATGGTCAATATTTCTCGTGGTTCGACCGGGATACATCCAAACATTCCCAGCTCCACTGACTCCAAGAAAACAAGTCGGCCCTTAGGGCTAAATGGTGACCTCGAAAACATGGGCATCCCGACCAAAATCCCAATCTAGACAGACAGTCGTACTAAGTTTGACACTTAACCGAGTGCTAAATTTCAATTCTTATATTTCTAACAGACTGACCACCAAAATATCCTTAAATCGTGGAACCCACTGAGACGATACACCATCAACATAAACCATGATGTCACACCGACGAGCAATCCACCAAAACGAACCTAATCTAACCGCAGGTAATCACTTAAGACCTTATCCCGCATGATTACCGAGGTATAAGATTGCTTCCGTAATTAACTGGGAAGACTTAAATCTACTATTTCCATTAATACAAACGCGAGCAGATTCACAAACCGAAACCTCAAACATTCAAGACTGACCGCAAGTCGGATCATCCGACGCTTCAAATCCCAAGGACTCCCTTAGTTCCTACACAACTCCTTTCATGACGGGGTTAAACCTATAGGCCTAATGAGTTCAAGGTTTTTCAAATAATATGTCAATTTAAACTTTTATAAAACTTTCAAATACACTATCGCCCATCCGATAGGTTTCAAAACTGATTACCAACACAACGCATATAAAATCATTTCCAAAACTCGTTTGATCAGTAATTACGTTAATAAAACGGTAACAAGAGATGCGCAACAAAATTTTCAAACGGACTACCATGGTCCTAGTAATGCATCAATTTATACTATGCATATGAAAGATAACTTTCCGCACTATAATATGTGCAATAAAAGTTTGTACAATTCCCAAAAGAGACATTCACAAATTAATTTTAAAGTTCTAACTTCCCAACCCAAAAGTCGTTGCGACATAAAATTATTAACCACTCCATATGCAACAGTTTATTCCCCAAAGTTCGATGAAATGATAAGAATGCAAATAATTCTCAAATCAAGTTTAAAACTTTAAGCCGCCTCGATAAGACACATTTGACCAAGATGGTAACTACAACGATATGCAATTCGAAAATTCATTTCATGTATTGCGGAAAATTTATAACAGCAAGGTCAACAAGCGAAGCACGCTTAGATTAAAATTTAATTTAAGACAATATAAATATTTCGCATATTTACTCACGCGAGTGAAAGTCGGATTCAACCCAAAAGTATGCACCTATACTCATGTGAAACTCAAGATGCAATCATGCGACATTTAGATTTTCAAGGTGCCTCTAACGGTTGCAAAAGTGTCGATGCAAGACTCGCATGAAACAAAGTATTGAACACAACTCGTAAATTAACGCACACAATGATGCATATGCACATGTTCTCAAAATTATTTTACGCAACGGAAAATGACGTAAGACGAGGCACCCTAAACCCAACTGAATCTTCGCAAAACTCAAGAATGCTAAAATTATGCAGTGACAAATTTTCATTTGTCAACAAGAATGTAAGACGACAATATGGCTAAAACACTAAGCCTTTTAAGAGTTTCCTCTTTTAATGCAATGAAAGGTAAAATGACACCTTTAACAAAATTCACATGGGACACGACGCCAACTAACTCGTAAGCTTAAAAGAAGCAAAATTAAAACTTACGCATGGAAAGACATCGTATAAAACAATACTCCATGAAATTCCAACAAAACTCACACAAACTAAAATTCTCAAGAAATTCCGACTCAACGCGTGGGAATAACTTTTCCTTTAAAACCATTGACACATGTGGAGGAGATCCAATGCCTAGGTTAAAATCTCATAGCTACTTGCCCAATACTCGAATGACATTAAAACATGGATATTACAATATCCGCAAATAGCGTTAAACAAGAGACGTGAATAAAGAGATTTTTGATAACAATTTGCAATTACGTGCAACAAAACAATTTATGCATGCTTAAGCTCACAGTTTAAAATTTGATGCGTGTTAAGTGCTTTACCAAAACTTTATGATATAAACCACTTTCTGTTTTACGAACACGAGAAACAATTTATGCAAATTTATTTCAGAAATAAATTTTGGTGCATGAATTTGCTCGGCATTCACCCCTCTAGACTACGCTTCTCAACAACCCGACATACTAATACCATCCAGGTGTATTAAGCATCTTAGGAACAACAATCTCAATTTCCTACTATTGTCATCTGGATACTCCACGTCTTAAAGCGACACTCGGATATTTCATCGGTTCACCTTACAATCTCTCCTCGTATGCCGTCAATTCCATAAGCTCAAGGTTCTACTCCAACCAATTATTTTTACTCAAGACGATCAACTTAATGCATTCAACGCACTTAACTATCACTTCAACGTGACATTGCTATAGACATCAACGTTTTCCTTAGATTACTCCCTTAGAAACCTTCTCACTACCCCAACGGTAATCATACCAAGGTAGTTCAAGTATACACATGTAGTATGTACGTTCACCATAACACTGGTCAGGTGCCATTATGAACGTACCGTACATGCTCATCCTTGCGACCCTCGACAAGTTTCCCGTTTCTAGTGACTCGATCAACTCCATAATATCTTATCTTAAGGTTCCAAATGTGCAACTTCACTTACAATCACTTATAAAAACGCTAGTTTGAGTCTAGGCATCCTACAATCAATACCTAATTCTCTCAAACTTAAGCTCTGATACCAACTTGTAACACCCTCAAATCTGGAAATAGCAACTTATTTAAAATTTTCTAAATACATCAATAAAGGAATTATCTACAACCACAAATTAAGATTTAATCTCAATACAAACATTCATTCTATACAAAAGCCTATGATAAGAACGGGTGCTACTAAAACCCCAAAGATAGTCACTATCTCCAAAATTGCGGAAGACTTCACCAGCTACTTACTTTAGTGTCTAGTAAGACTCTACGCTTCATAAAACTGCTATAACCCAACTCCCACCTGGAAACTGTTTTCCAATAATTTCAAAAGGTATGCTTTAAATATGCAAACGACTCGTTTTCCAATAATATGCATTTTAGACGGAGAACACCAATTTAGACGTTTTCCAAATCAAATTACTACAAAAGAATGATACTAATGTAAACCGCCCCTTCACAAATTAGCTTTAACCCAAAACTCACTCAAAGCGCAAATATAAATTAAACTCTCCATTTAAGAAGGTACGGTTAAACCTTATATTTCAAAACACCCAAAACTCGGGTGGGGCATAATACTTAACCCATAAATCAAGGGTAAAACCCAAATATACAAAACGTCACCGAAAACTTGGATAATAAAACTCAATACCCAAAAACAACACCTTTCGGTGACAGGGGATTCCCGATTCCATAAAATGTGACGGTCCACAAAGTAAGCCCATTTTATGTTGTTATGACTAGTCATATAAACAAAAGTACACACAAGGGATGTCAGGCTCAGTGGCTTTAAACATACACCCACGGAAACTGAAGTTCAACCCTGAAGGGTTGCTAGGTCGAGCTCCACATCCAATATCGTAATATTTGAGCACGAAGGACTTATAACCCAATCCGATGCCAAACGTGCCTCGACGTGTAAAACTAGTCGTCCCACGCCGGAACAACAAAATACAAGCGCAAGGGATGTCAGGCTCAGTGGCTTTAAACATACACCCACGGAAACTCAAATTCAACCCCGAGGGATTGCTAAGTCGAGCTCAAAACGTACCGCGGGCACACCCCCGCTGGCGATTGTGCCAAGGGCACTATCGCCAGGGCACTATCGCCCAGAGTGTACCGAGGCTCGTTTCTTCCCATTTTTTGCATAGACCACTCATGACGCGATAAGGCTTAAATAGGTAAGATATAGGGGATGAAATCCTACGATAAGAAACAAGAATTTCTCAAAGGGTTGGCTTTCACATACAGGAATTTACGGGTGTTACACTATGTGTTATTTGTTTGGTGTGTTGTGACCTAACTTGGGGAAATTCTCAACTTTATGAACCCTAAAGGAAATAGGATGAGTATGTCTAGTAAATTTTAATAATCTCTTGCGTGATAACTACATGGGTTATATATTCTTGATTTCATGCTTATATGTTGAGTCCAAGAGGAAATTTCTATTACCATGATTTTAATCCAACTAGTGATAACTTTAAGAAGAGGCGATGTAAGGATGATAAATGGTTGTGCCGACATGTATGGAATTATGAAGAATGTGAAATCTTGAGAAGTAAGAAAATAATTATTTTGCATGTAGAGAAGAAGTGCTTGTGATGTTATAATTGTTATCGAATGTTGATCACCTGATAAGAATGTGATTACTACCCCTTGTGCACGAGGAGGTAGTAGCTATTGTATGGACCTTGTAATAATCCTGGTGTGTTACTAGCGAGTAGGCAATAAGGGATCTTTTATCCTTCAGGTGTAACTCGTCTAGATATGGATAGGCAATAATGTTCGTAAGACCTTGAAATGTAACTCGACGGAGTAGGCAATAAGGGCAGTAAATACGGTCTGAGGTTGTTATGTCGTTATGGCATGGGAACTAAGATCGGGGCAGGAGGTGTAATCCATTACCATCGCGGGTGACCCCACGTTCGAGTGAACGTCATTCCGATGGAAAAGGGTCTCCCCCGTAATTCAAAAGGTATCTCGTGTATGTCTATATTCAGGTTTTGGGAACCTGATTTCGGGAATTGTTTACTTGCGAAGCGAAGGAGTTCGGTAACATGATTATCGTTTTATAACATCTTGATCATGATTTATATACTTATGAGATATCACTAGGCTTCGTGCTAAGACTTGTTATGGTTGTTGTTTCCTCACAGGTCCTCCTCGTGGTGGAAATTAGGCTGTCGGGCTTGTCAACCGGGTACGTAGGTCTTCCCGAAGTGCCGGTCTTTTGGGGAATTTGTGAAGAGAGGTTGTAGAGAAATTGCAACATCCATTTTAATCTAGTTTGGAATTTATTCTAGATTAAGCAGGTTGTTGTAACTTTATTGTCCCATCATTAGCAAACTTTATGTTGCAAACCAACCCATCTTTGTGTGGGTCTTTAGTTGTTCATATTTTGGATTTTTCTAGTTGGAAGTTTATTGCTGCAGGGTATTTGGACCTTCATATTTTAGATGTTTTGTTGCCAATTTTATAATTTTTTTATTCATCGAAATTTTAGGGTGTTACTAGTTGGTATCAGAGCTCTAGTTTAAGCGAACTAGGTATGGGATCTAGATGCCTAGACTTAAACTGAGACTTTTAGGTAATTAAGTGCGAAATTGGGGTAGAAATTCTAAGATGGGACATTCTTAGAAGTCAACAGAAACCACCTTGTTGAGAGTTATAAAAGTGGTAATGAGAATTTTTATGTATTATATGTTCATAATTTCAATTAGCTACTGCTATTATGAATATATGGTTACGTGAACATGCCTGAATTACTACGATTATGATGACTAATAAGTTGTATTAGTACGTTTCGCGTATATAATCTTGTGTAGCCCTCTCTCACCCTCGTTTGATTTGATGACAGACGAGGATGGTAAATACTCGGAGTCATCTTAAGTCATCGCCAGAGGGTCAAGCGGTAAACGAATCCACGACCGACAGACCAAATGCTACTGTGACGGATGGACCTCCGATTCCACCTAATGCTCGTCGGAAGGGTGGAACAGATTTCGAGGACCGTCATTGCCATTGTTGATCCGATCATGATTGAGGTAACCCCTCAGACTCAAATGATGGACATGATGAGAGCCATGAACGAGACTATGGTAAAGCAACAAGAGTTATTCATGAAGCTATTAGAGGACCGTGAAGTGAATCAACATCGACACGAAACAATTGAGGAAAACATTGTCATAGCAGGTTCCGGGGGTACCGGGGGAGAGATCCGCACAGATGGATTAGCAACTTTGGAAACAAGGCAACTAGAGAGAGGATGTTCTTATAATTCGTTCATTTGCTGCAAACCACCGGAGTTCGCCGAGTCCGATTAGCCCGCGAAGTGCATGAGTTGGCTTAAAGAGATCGAACAAGCTTTCCGATCGAGCGACTGTGAAGAACACTAAAAGGTGAAGTATGGGTCTCAATTGCTCTGGGGCGCGGCCTTGACTTGGTGGAATGTCATCTCCTCAACCATTGAAGAATCGGTGTTGGCCAAAATGTCGTGGACAGAGTTCAAGAAGAAAATTCTAGAGGAATATTGCAATGATGGAGAGTTGGACACAATAGAGGAAGAATTTCGATCAATTAAGAAGGGTGATCTATCGGTGAAAGAGTATACCCGACTTTTTATGGAGAAGCTTGATTTGGTGGGACATGTGGCCCCGACTGAGAAGAATAAGATAAAAGCGTACCTGAAAGTCTTACCCACGGACATGATCCAAATGGTCAGCAATTCCAAGGCCTCCAACCTCCGAGAAACTATTGAAGAAGCTAAGGTGACAGAGAGACTTTTTGCACAAGACAAGGCCGAGAATGCCATGACTGTGGAGAAGAGGAAGTGGGAAAGCCCGCCAAGTTCGTACAAGAAGCCGAGGTTCCAACCTACGAATAAGAGTTTCGACAATCGACAGGAAGCAAAATGGTTCCCTAAGTGTAAAAGCAAGACGAACTACAACCCAAACCCGGGGCCGATCTCATGTTTCAAATGCAGTCAACCGGGTCACACCAGTTTCTTGTGTCCCATCCAGGGGACGATTTGTTTTGAATGCAAGGAGATTGAGCATGTTCGAAGAGAGTGCCTCAAGTTGAGAGGTGGGGCGAGAGGGGGAAATTCGGGAAGTCAAACGAAAATAGACGCCATTCCCAAGGCTCAAGGGAGGGCATTTCAAATGACGAAGGAAGAAGCGAAGGAAACCGCCGATGTGGTGTCGGGTACGTTTTTACTCAACTCCACACCTACTAGAGTATTATTTGATTCTGGTGCAAGCTTCTCCTTTGTGTCCGATGTGTTTTACAAGTCTTTGAGCTTGTCGGTTAGTGCCCTAGATAATGCCTTAGTCATAGAAGTAGCTAACAGGGAACGGGTGGTGCTAAGGGATGTCCTAAGGGATTGTCGACTTGATATCAGTGGCAAGACTTTTATGGTGGATTTACTTCCTATGTCTATGAGAAGTTTTGATGTGGTGATTGGGATGGACTGGTTAGCGCGTCATCAAGCGAAAATCTTGTGTTCCAAAAAACTCATTCGGATTCCCAACAGAGATGGTAACTACACTATTGTGTATGGGGAAAAACGAAAAGGTGAAGTAGCCATCATCTCATCCATCAAAGCAAGGAAGTATTTGGCGAAGAAATGTCATTCGTACCTAGCGTTTGTGTTGGACGCCAAGGTGGAGAAGAAGAAGGTAGAAGAAGTGAAAGTTGTCAACGAATTTCTAGATGTGTTCCCAGATGATCTACCAGGCTTCCCACCCGACCGACAGGTGGAGTTCCGAATTGACTTAATTCTGGGGGCGGCACCGATAACACGTGCACTGAATCACCTTACACCAATGGAAATGCAAAAAATGATGTCCCAACTCCAAGAATTGCTGGAGAAGGGGTTCGTGAGGCCGAACTCATCTCCGTGGGGAGCTCCGGTACTCTTTGTGAAGAAGAAGGACGGGTCAATGCGTATGTGCATCGATTACCGAGAGTTGAACAAGGTGACTATCAAGAATAAATATCCACTACCCCGGATAGATGACCTCTTTGACCAACTACAAGGGGTCAGATGTTTTTCCAAGATTGATCCCCGTTCGGGATATCATCACGTGAAAGTTCAAGAGGAAAATGTCCCGAAGACGGCATTTAGGACTCGTTATGGGCATTACGAGTTCTTAGTCATGCCTTTCGGATTGACGAACGCGCCGGCAATATTCATGGACTTGATGAACCGTGTGTGTCGACCATTTTTGGACCGGTCAGTCATAGCATTTATAGACGACATTTTAGTATACTCCAAGGATGAAGGAGAGCACGAGCAACACTTGAGAGAGCTCTTAGAGGTGTTAAGGAAGGAGAAGCTTTATGCTAAGTTCTCTAAGTGCGAGTTCTGGTTACGGGAAGTGCAATTTCTGGGTCATGTGGTGACTCGAGAAGGAGTGAAGGTGATGAGAACCCATCCAACGACCCGGATGATGAAGATCCATTGAGATGGAAGATTGGACCAATCACAAGGTCAAAAGCTAAGATGTTCAATGATGCTCTTAACGGTTTGATAAAATCCTGTCGGAAAGAATCAATCATCAATTCATCAAGTAGCCAAGGAGACCTTCGAATTTTGATCCGAATTGAAGGCCAAGATTAGCCCAAAGCTTGGTAGCCCAAGTTGTGATTATTTCATCTAAATATCACCCAAGTCCAAGAAAATTCGGCCAAGTCTACACATGGCCCATGTTTTGGTCATAAATCATTCATTTCAAGTCCAAATGGACTAAAATCAAAGCCCACTTAAAGAGTACTCCTTTTCCTACATTTTAATAAGGATCCAAGCCCAAAATAAAGGTGGAATTTCGTCCATGAATCTGCCCAACAATAGATCCAAGTTCAAGTAACTCATAACATTGAATTAGAAGGCATTTTGAAGGGTCCTATCATTATGAAGTCATTTACTTAGAAGATATTAGAAGGTTGCCTCAATTATTGTCTAGAATTTATTTGAGTCCTTTGATTGGTCTTTTGTATCCTATAAATAGGTTGTCTTTGTAATCTTTTGAAAGCACCTTTGATTTGAATGATAATTGTGAGTTTAAACTCTTTTTGTTCTTTGTGAACTTTAGAACTTATCAAGTCTTCTTGCTTGTGGCGTTCAATACTTATCAATCAACTTGGTGGGTTGATTGTGGCGTATCTTATACCAAGGTTCTTGTCTCTTTATAGACAACGGGTCGCGGTTTCACCAATACTATCTCGGGCAACCAATAGACGGTCGGGAAAAACACATCATTTGGTATCAGAGCTAGCACTATTGGTTTGCATATCATTTCTTTTCTATCTTTCCTTCTTGTTAATTTCCTTTACTTGAGATCCAATAATCACGTATTGGTAGCGGGTCTTGTCACAAGTTGACACGGTTCCTACTAGTGACTATTGAATTCTCCACTTTAATCTTTTGTTTCTTCAACTTCGTTGGTATATAGCTTCTAGCAAAAAGAAAAAAAAAGAGGCCGAACAAAAAAAAAAGAAAAAAAAAACTATTTGGGCAAAAAAAAAAGGCATAAAAAAAGAAACAATAGAAAGAAAAAGAGCACGAAAAAAAAAAGTCGAGTTTCATATCTTCTTCTTACATTGTGATTATTTGACAATATCATAGTCAAGTTGTTTGGTAAGTTTGAATCCCTCAAGGCCACAAGCCAAACTTGATAATTGCTTCTTTTGTTCTTTTAGAACTTAAAGAGATTTAAAAGAGTGGTAAAAGGCTGTGTGGTGAGATTAATCGAGGGTAAAAGCCATTTGTGAGATACACGAGGGTTGAGTGAATCATTTCTTGAGATAAACACGTGAGGGAGTGTTGAGAGGAACTAACCTTTATTTTTGCAAAATTTTAAGATGGGGGATGATCAACCCCTTCCGAATCTTCAAATTCAAGCCATAATGGATGAGATGCGGCGGATGATGACCAATGAATTCAACCAAGTTCATGAAAGAATGGATCGAATAGAGGCAAACGCACGAAGACCACCATCTCGTGAAGGTTCCGTTGTGAATGAGGAAGAAAGAAGCGACGAATGGGATAGGGAATCTGAAAGGAGATCGGCTAGGAGAAGGCGGCGAATAGACAATAATTTGAGTTCCATAAAGATGAAAGTCCCTTCATTTCAAGGAAAGTCAGATCCGGAAGCATACCTCGATTGGGAGAAGAAAATGGAGTTCATCTTTGATTGTCATGAATACTCCAACCGAAAGAAGGTAAAACTTGCTGTCATTGAGTTTTCTGATTATGCAGTAACATGGTGGGATCAACTTTTGATTAGCAAGCGAAGAAATGGAGAAAGGCCTATCGAGAGTTGGGAGGAAATGAAGTTGGTCATGAGGAGACGTTTTGTGCCTAGTCACTACTTTCGTGACCTTCACAACAAGCTTCAAAATCTCAAGCAAGGGAACAAGTGTGTGGAAGATTATTTTAAAGAGATGGAGGTTATCTTGATTAGGGCCAACATTGAGGAGGATCGAGAAGCTACAATGGCCAGGTTCTTACATGGTTTAAATTTTGAAATACGTGATCGTGTTGAAATGTATCATTATGTTGAAATTGAGGATATGGTTCATATGGCTGTTAAAATTGAGAAACAACTTAAGAGAGGGGAAGGATCGCGAAATAGTACTTGGAAGACGAGTTCTTCAAAGAAAATTGAAAGCACATCTTCTTCTTCTAATCCCAAATCTGGTTCTAAAGATATAAACTCTTCGAAAGGGAAAATTGATTCTTCTACTCCTAAGAATCGTGACATAAAGTGTTTTAAGTGTCAAGGCAGGGGTCATATTGCAAGTCAATGTCCAAACAAGCTTGCAATGGTGATTCGAGAAGATGGGGAAATTGAGACAGATAAATCAGATTCCGAAGACTCACCGGATGGTTTGGATGATGATGAAGAGGTGGTTGTCCAAGGAGACTTGTTGGTGGCTAGAAGAGCCCTAAGTGCCCATTCCAAGGAAGATGATGATGCACAAAGGGAGAACATCTTTCACACTCGATGCTACGTTCAAGGCAAGGTATGTAGTGTTATCATTGACGGGGGGAGTTGTACAAATGTAGCAAGTTCAACTATGGTTGAAAAGCTTGGTCTACCTACTACGAAGCATCAAAAGCCATACAAACTCCAATGGCTTAATGATAGTGGTGAGGTACGAGTTTCAAAACAAGTGTTGGTTTCTTTTCGCATAGGTAAATATGAAGATGAAGTATTGTGTGATGTTGTACCTATGCAAGCAAGTCATATGTTGCTTGGGAGGCCATGGCAGTATGATCGACATGTAAAGCATGACGGCTTTACCAACAAATACACTTTTGTACACAAAGCCAAACCCGTAACTCTTGTACCCATGTCACCTAGTCAAGTTTTTGAAGATCAAGTTAAACTTCAAAAGGATGCAAAAAAAATTAATGAGCCAAAAGAAAATAATGAACAAGGCTCAAAAGAAAAAGGAAAGGATAAAAAAACACCCGTGGAAAAAAAAGAGGGTCAATATTGTGCTTTGGCAAAAAAGAGTGAGATAAAAGATGCTTTAAATTCTGAAATGCTTTTTGTGCTTCTTTTGTTCAAAGAAGCTCAATTAGCCACTAACAACTTGGCCGGTACCATTCCGAGCAATGTTATGTCTATCTTGCAGGAATTTGAAGACTTGTTTCCGGAAGAAGTTCCCGATGGATTGCCACCAATCCGTGGAATTGAACACCAAATTGACTTTGTACCCGGAGCTTCCATCCCAAACAAACCAACCTATAGAACAAGTCCGGAAGAAACCAAGGAGTTGGAAAGGCAAGTTAAAGAGTTACTTGCAAAAGGATTGGTTCGAGAAAGCATGAGTCCTTGTGCTGTTCCAGTCTTGTTAGTACCAAAGAAGGACGGCTCATGGAGGATGTGTGTGGATTGTCGCGCCATCAACAATATCACGGTAAAGTATCGTCATCCAATTCCTCGATTAGATGATATGCTTGATGAACTGTATGGTGCAAAATTATTTTCGAAAATTGATTTGAAAAGTGGTTATCACCAAATCCGTATGAGAGAGGGTGATGAGTGGAAAACCGCTTTCAAAACAAAACATGGTTTATATGAATGGTTAGTGATGCCCTTTGGTTTAACTAACGCTCCTAGTACATTCATGAGACTAATGAACCACGTTTTGAGAGATTTCATTGGAAAGTTTGTGGTTGTTTACTTTGATGATATTTTGATTTACTCCAAAAGTTTGGACGATCATCTTGAACATCTAACTTCTGTTTTGAGTGTGCTTAGGATGGAAAAGCTTTTTGCAAACTTGAAGAAGTGCACCTTTTGTACCAATCATGTTGTTTTCCTTGGATACATGGTAAGTTCACAAGGAATTTCTGTTGATGAAGAAAAGGTAAAGGCCATCCAAGATTGGCCAACTCCAAAGAGTGTAAGTGAAGAGCGAAGTTTTCATGGTCTTGCAAGTTTTTATCGTAGATTTGTTAAAAACTTTAGCACTTTGGCATCACCACTCACAGAAGTCATTAAAAAGAACGTCGGTTTTAAATGGGGCAAAGAACAAGAGCAAGCTTTTGAACAACTTAAATTTCATTTAACCCATGCTCCTTTGTTATCTTTGCCCAACTTTGATAAAACCTTTGAAATTGAGTGTGATGCATCAGGTGTTGGAATAGGTGCAGTTTTGATGCAAGAAGGTAAACCATTGGCCTATTTTAGTGAGAAGTTGAATGGGGCGACCTTGAACTACCCCACTTATGACAAAGAACTGTATTCATTGGTCCGTGCATTAAAGACATGGCAACACTATTTGTGGGCCAAAGAGTTTGTGATACATTCTGACCATGAGTCCTTGAAGTTCTTAAAGGGACAACATAAGTTAAACAAAAGACATGCTCGATGGATTGAGTTTCTTGAGACATTTCCTTATGTCATCCGATACAAGAAAGGTAAGGAAAATGTTGTGGCTGATGCACTTTCAAGAAGATACTCTTTACTCTCTTCTCTTGACTGTAAAATTCTTGGTTTTGAGCAAATCAAAGAATTGTACCACAATGATGCCGATTTTGTTCAAATTTTTCAAGCATGTGAAAAATGTTCTTTTGAAAAGTTTTTCAAACATGAGGGGTTTTTGTTTAAGGAATCAAAGCTTTGCATTCCTAACTCTTCCTTGCGAGAGCTGTTGGTTAGGGAAGCGCATGGTGGAGGCCTTATGTGTCATTTTGGCATGGCAAAAACTTTGACAATTTTACAAGAACATTTTTATTGGCCAAAAATGAAAGTCGATGTAGGACGAGTATGTGAAAACTGTATTGTATGCAAACAGGCAAAATCAAAAGTTCAACCTCATGGTTTATATACTCCTTTGCCTATACCAAGTGAACCGTGGGTTGATCTTTCAATGGATTTTGTGCTGGGTTTGCCAAAAACCAAAGGCGGCAAAGACTCAATCTTTGTGGTTGTTGACAGGTTCTCCAAAATGGCTCATTTCATTGCATGCAACCGAACTAATGATGCATCACATATTTCTGATTTGTTTTTCAAAGAAATAGTGAGGTTGCATGGAATGCCAAGAACCATTGTCTCAGATCGAGACACAAAATTTTTGAGTTACTTTTGGAAAACCTTGTGGGGGAAATTGGGAACAAAACTCTTGTTTTCCACAACTTGCCATCCCCAAACTGATGGGCAAACAGAAGTTGTGAATCGCACTCTTGGTACTTTGTTGCGTTCCATTATTGGAAGAAATTTCAAAACTTGGGAACAATGCTTACCACATGTTGAGTTTGCTTATAATCGTCATGTTCATTCTGCTACAAAGTTTTCCCCATTTGAAATTGTGTATGGTTTTAAGCCATTAACTCCAATGGATTTAACTCCTTTACCTGTGGGTGAACAAGTGAATTTAGATGGCAAGAAGAAAGCTGAATTTGTTAAACAGATCCATGAGAAGGCGAAAAGCAACATCGAAGAGCGCACCAAGAAGTATGAACAACAAGCAAATAAGGGCAAAAGAAAGATCACATTTGAACCAGGAGATTGGGTGTGGCTTCATTTGAGAAAAGAACGATTCCCAAGTAAACGAAAGTCAAAGGTGATGCCAAGGGGAGATGGACCATTCCAAATCATGCAGAAAATTAATGACAATGCTTACAAACTTGACTTGCCTGTTGAGTATAATGTGCATGATGTCTTCAACGTTTCTGATTTGAGCCCCTTTAATGCAGGTGAAGATTTGAGGACAAATCGCATTCAAGAGAGGGGGAATGATGAGAACCCATCCAACGACCCGGATGATGAAGATCCATTGAGATGGAAGATTGGACCAATCACAAGGTCAAAAGCTAAGATGTTCAATGATGCTCTTAACGGTTTGATAAAATCCTGTCGGAAAGAATCAATCATCAATTCATCAAGTAGCCAAGGAGACCTTCGAATTTTGATCCGAATTGAAGGCCAAGATTAGCCCAAAGCTTGGTAGCCCAAGTTGTGATTATTTCATCTAAATATCACCCAAGTCCAAGAAAATTCGGCCAAGTCTACACATGGCCCATGTTTTGGTCATAAATCATTCATTTCAAGTCCAAATGGACTCAAATCAAAGCCCACTTAAAGAGTACTCCTTTTCCTACATTTTAATAAGGATCCAAGCCCAAAATAAAGGTGGAATTTCGTCCATGAATCTGCCCAACAATAGATCCAAGTTCAAGTAACTCATAACATTGAATTAGAAGGCATTTTGAAGGGTCCTATCATTATGAAGTCATTTACTTAGAAGATATTAGAAGGTTGCCTCAACTATTGTCTAGAATTTATTTGAGTCCTTTGATTTGTCTTGTGTATCCTATAAATAGGTTGTCTTTGTAATCTTTTGAAAGCACCTTTGATTTGAATGATAATTGTGAGTTTAAACTCTTTTTGTTCTTTGTGAACTTTAGAACTTATCAAGTCTTCTTGCTTGTGGCGTTCAATACTTATCAATCAACTTGGTGGGTTGATTGTGGCGTATCTTATACCAAGGTTCTTGTCTCTTTATAGACAACGGGTCGCGGTTTCACCAATACTATCTCGGGCAACCAATAGACGGTCGGCAAAAACACATCAAAAGGTAGACCCCGCGAAGATTGAGGCAATGATGAACTGGGAACCCCCGAAAAGCACAACTGAGATCCGAAGCTTTTTGGGACTTGCTGGTTACTACAGAAGGTTCATTCAAGATTTTTCCAAGATCGCCTCATCATTGACCTCTTTGATTCAAAAGAATGTGAAGTTTGCTTGGACTGAGGCTCAAGAGAAAGCTTTTCGTACCCTGTAACGGAAATTGTGTGAAGCTCCAATTTTATCCCTGCCGGAGGGAACGGAAGACTTCGTCGTCTATAGCGACGCATCCAAGATGGGGTTGGGTTGCGTCCTCATGCAGAGAAGCAAGGTGATAGCGTACGCGTCGAGGCAATTGAAGGAGCACGAGAAGAATTACCCTATGCATGATCTCGAGTTGGCGGCGGTAGTGTTTGCCTTGAAGTTGTGGTGACACTACTTGTATGGTACTAAGTGTACACTCTACACCGATCACAAAAGCCTGAAGTATGTTTTTGATCAAAAAGATTTAAATATGCTTCAAAGAAGATGGCTGGAAATGTTGAAGGATTACGACTGTGAGCTTCAATATCATCCGGGCAAAGCAAACGTGGTGGCTGACGCGCTAAGTCGGAAGGAGTATAGTGGGACGGTGAAAACCTCTTTGGCAAGGATTGAGATTATCTCAAATCTTATGGATATGATAAAGGCCGCTCAAGCCGAGGCACTACTTGAGACGAATCTCAAAGACGAAGCGATGACGAAGCAACACCTTAGCTTGACGGAAGATGGTAGAGGGTTAAAGCTCTTCCAAGGACGAGTTTGGGTACCCAAGTTGGGAGGATGCCGAAAACTACTCTTGGAAGAGGCGCACAAATCAAGATACTCTATTCACCCCGGGAGCACCAAAATGTATAGAGATCTAAAGTTGAACTTCTGGTGGGCCGTGATGAAGTTGGATGTGACGAACTATGTGGAGAAATGCCTTACCTGCTCGTTAGTGAAGGTCGAACACCAGCGACCGTATAGAAGTTTGCAATCTTTGGAAGTACCTGAGTGGAAGTAAGATCACATCACAATGGACTTCGTGACGAAATTACCAAGGACGCTGAAAAACCAGGACACCATTTGGGTGATAGTGGATCGGTTGACGAAGAGTGCGCACTTTCAGGCCATGAGGGAAACGTTACCATTGGACAAGCTAGCGAGACTCTACATCAATGAAGTGGTTTCGAGACATGGGGTGCCGTTGTCCATTGTGTCCGATCGGGACAGTCGTTTCACTTCCCATTTCTGGAGTGCCTTTCAAAGAGAATTGGGAACAAAGGTAAAATTGAGCACGGCGTACCATCCTCAAACGGATAGACAAAGCGTGCGGACAATCCAAACGTTAGAAGATATGTTGCGATCGTTTGTAATTGACTTTGGGGGACATTGGGACTCTCATCTCCCACTAGTGGAATTTGCCTATAACAATAGTTATCACTCGAGTTTGGGTATGGCACCATTCGAGGCATTATATAGACGAAAATGTAGAACACCAACTTGTTGGCTCGAAGCGGGCGAGAAGCAGTTCGTTGGACCGGAAGTAGTGCAAGAAACGGCGAACAAGGTTAAGGGGATACGGGAGCGTTTGAAGGCGGCACAAGATCGCCAAAAGAGCTACGTGGACAAAAAACGCCGATCGATGGAATTTCAAGTGGGTGATCGATTAATGTTAAAGGTGTCGCCTTAGAAATGGATTATAAGGTTCGGAAAACGAAGAAAGCTTAGTCCCCGTTTCCTTGGGCCTTTTCCTATCATTGAACGTGTGGGACTTCAAGCCTACAAGCTTGATCTACCGCCCGAGATGAGTGGAATTCATCCTAACATTTGCTACCTGCGGAAGTGCTTAGCGGAAGAAGAGAATGTTATACCGTTATTGGAGATTCGCGTAGATAATAATCGTTGCATCGAAGAGCCGGAGGCCATTTTAGAGAGAGAGACGAAAAAGCTTCGCCATAAAGAGGTTGTGATGGTGAAAGTTCAATAGAAACACCATCGAGGTGCGAACGTGACGTGGGAAGCGGAGGAGGATATGAAGAGTCGGTATCCTCATCTTTTTGGGTAGTTTATGATTTCAGGGACGAAATCTAATCTTAGTGGGGGAGGATTGTAACACTCCGATTTCGGAGTAAGTACTTACTACCTAAATTGTATGCTTCATTGTTATTTTGAATTGGAGTTGATCCGTCTCTAGAATTATAGTCTTATCCGAGGGGTTTTCGTTTGGGCTGAACTTAAAGAATGGGGAACAATAGTGTTTCGCGTGGCTTCCCGCGTGGCTTGGACCGCGCCACGAACCGCGCGGGGTACTGTCATCTTGCTCCTCCAGTGCTTGGCTAGTCTAGACGCGCGGTCACCCGCGTGCGACCTCTGTCCGAATTAAATAGGGGATTTCGGCCCCAAAATTCGCATTTAAACATCACTCCCAAAAACACTCTCTTCTCCCCTCCCCCCATAAATTCCGACCTAAGGCTATCTTAGACTCAACTCTCTTCAAATCTTCAAGTTTGGTTCAATCTTTTGAGATTTCGAAGACTAGTGTTCAAGGATCTACCATCTTCCTTTCCCCATCTTCAATCTCAAGACTCCATCACCATTTTTAGGGTTTTCTTACAAACCCTAGTTTGTGAGTTATCTTTCCTTAAATGCTCTAGTATCTATTTATTTCTATGGATTAACCTACATTACTCCTATGTGTTATTTGTTTGGTCTGTTGTGAACTAACTTGGGGAAATTCTCAACTTTATGAACCCTAAAGGAAATAGGATGAGTATGTCTAGTAAATTTTAATAATCTCTTGCGTGGTAACTACATGGGTTATATATTCTTGATTTCATGGTTATATGTTGAGTCCAAGAGGAAATTTCTATTACCATGATTTTAATCCAACTAGTGATAACTTTAAGAAGAGGCGATGTAAGGATGATAAATGGTTGTGCCGACATGTATGGAATTATGAAGAATGTGAAATCTTGAGAAGTAAGAAAATAATTATTTTGCATGTAGAGAAGAAGTGCTTGTGATGTTATAATTGTTATCGAATGTTGATCACCTGATAAGAATGTGATTACTACCCCTTGTGCACGAGGAGGTAGTAGCTTAAATGTATGGACCTTGTAATAATCCTGGTGTGTTACTAGCGAGTAGGCAATAAGGGATCTTTTATCCTTGAGGTGTAACTCGTCTAGATATGGTTAGGCAATAATGTCCGTAAGACCTTGAGGTGTAACTCGACGGAGTAGGCAATAAGGGCAGTAAATACGGTCTGAGGTTGTGATGTCGTTATGGCATGGGAACTAAGATCGGGGCATGAGGTGTAATCCATTACCATCGCGGGTGACCCCACTTTCGAGTGAACGTCATTCCGATGGAGACAGGTCTCCCCCGTAATTCAAAAGGTTTCTCATGTATGTCTATATTTAGGTTTTGGGAATCTGATTTCGGGAATTGTTTACTTGTGAAGTGAAGGAGTTCGGTAACACGATTATCGTTTTATAACATCCTGTTCATGATTTATATACTTATGAGATCTCACTAGGCTTCGTCCTAACACTTGTTATGGTTGTTGTTTCCTCACAGATCCTCCTCCTCATGGTGGAAATTAGGTTGTCGGGCTTGTCAATCGGGCACGTAGGTGTTCCCGAAGTGCCGGTCTTTTGGGGAATTTGTGAAGAGAGATTGTAGAGAAATTGCAACACCAATTTTAATCTAGTTTGGAATTTACTCTAGATTAAGCAGGTTGTTGTAACTTTATTGTCCCATCATTAGCAAACTTTATGTTGCAAACCAACCCATCTTTGCGTGGGTCTTTAGTTGTTCATATTTTGGATGTTTCTGGTTGGAAGTTTATTGTTGCAGGGTATTTGTACCTTCGTATTTTAGACGTTTTATTGCCAATTTTAGAATTTTTTATTCGTCGAAATTTTAGGGTGTTACATATTACTTGTGCTTCAATGATCAACAAACCGTGTATTTCCAAAGATTAATACTTGTGTATTATCTTGTCTATATACTTTCAAGTATTCACACACACCGTTTAATTTTTGTTGAATTCGTTCTTACCATGTCTCTAAATTGAAACAATATTTTTCGATGGTAAGACACCCCGATTGTTATTCAAAGTTTTAGCGTGATTTTATTTCTCAAACGTTCTTTCAAGATTGTTCATATTTTGTTTCGTATAGACAATATCCGGTTTTTGCTGACCTAAGCCTTAATTGCTAAATCATTTCTATTTGATCTTTATCATACAATGTCAGATTTTCAAACAAGTTTCTTGTATTCATTTTATTCTTTCAATATACTTGTTTGAAATATCTTCAATGTTTTTAATGCTCAAATCTTCATGATTATATCAGCGAGCATATAGATATCTTACTTGTATTTCATATTTTGTGCTTCATTGCCAAGTTAAACCATTTTTGAGCAACATTATACTTTCATAGAAAAATATGGGTTCATTGTGTAGGACTTAAATGAAACTTCTATGGATTCATGTTAACCAGTGTTTCCTACCCAAGAAGTTAATCCTTAGTGATCGAGTGTGAGGAGTCAAACAGAAATGAGTGTGGGTTGTGTGATGAGGTAAAATGAAAAAGAGAGTTTGGTTAGAAGTGCACTCAATGTTTAAAAAGAAAGAGGGTGTGAGACCAGAGTAAAAGAATATCAAACTCTGCACCAACTTTTTCTGAGTCGGGCAACTACATTGCTAGTGTTTCACAATTCTTCGTGAACATTATTGAAACAGGCAACTAGCCCATGCCAACTCTTGATAAAACCCCCACCAGCCACTCATTTTCTTCTTAAAAAGAAAATGTTCAATATTTCAAGGGGACGCAACACATAATCTATCTGATTTTCATTTGGAAAATTTGGATATTGAAAAAGAAGGAAGTCTGCCCCACCTTCGCACTTCGATCATGCACAATTGAGTCTGTGTTTAATTACTGTTGTCTCAGTGGTTTACACAATTTTGAGCCTTATATAAAAAGCAATCGTCATGTGCTTAATTCTTTCTAACACTTGCACGAACACACAAGGAAATTTGTTTTTCTTGTCATAACGTTCATAGAAATATTTGTGTGGTGTTTCGATGATTGAATGGAAGCCCTGGGGGGAGTGAACATCACAAAAGCTCATTTCCAATGTGTATTCGTTACACACAGTGACTTTGTGTTACTGACAGGCATCTTAACTGATTCATTTGTTGATTCAGGTGTTACATTCTTATTTGTCTGGATTTGAAAAGATCTAGATGCATACCTTATTTTGGATCGACGGAGAATCAGAGGCTTTTGTGTTCAAAGATCAATGGTCAGTTCAGATTTTCAGAGACATTTCTTGTTAAAGTTTTGATGATTTCATGTTGCATTCATCAAAAAGGGCGAGATGAAAAAGTTAAAGAAATGTCCGGAAAGAAATGTTTGTATCAGATATGGGGAGTGATATTCAAGATTGTTGATAGATGAAAGCGAAAGTTCAAAGATTTCTGATAATGAGCTGAATTTACAGAAATTTTCTTTGAAGACATTTTGCTAAATTATTCTGAGCGAATTCTGAAGATAATTTCTTTCTGAAGTCTGGAAAGAGGTTTTTATAACCTTGGGGAGAATGTTATTACTTTAAGAACAGGCTTTGGGAAGATTACTAACAGTTTTAAAGATACTGTTTATCAAAGAAAGGGGAAAATGTTTTGAATATAAAGAGAAGACTTTAGCTTCAATGTTTTAAATGCTAAATAAGTCTACAAAGGGGAGAATGAATTGCAAAATCTTTCTGAAGATGATCTTGAATCCAAAGGGGGAGAATGTTAGAGCATAAATATGTTGGATGCAAGATCATAGAAGTCTGAAGGTCAATATTCAAGAAAGTCAAAGATGAAAGTCAACTTTCATGTAAATGTCAAAGTCTTTGTAAAAGTCAAAGTCTTAGTTAGTTAGTTTTGTCTTTAAGCGTGTGTTTTGTTTTTAGTTTATTAGACTTGTAAGCTTGTGTAATACTTGTAACTGGATCTAAATCTTGTACACAGATTGTAGAGAGAGAAAGATTGTACGAATTGTTTGAATTGAAATCAAAGACAACAGGTTGATTGTTAATCTGATTAATTCATTATGTTTGTTAGTTTTAATCGATAAGAACTTGATAATAAGGGACTATCAAGGTGCGTTAACTTATAAATTTTCGCTTAATATTCTGTCTCATGCGAGTTTTGCATCGGTATTTTCGCAACCGTAAGAGACGTCTTGAGAGTTTGTTAATAGATGTTATCCCATATGTTATTTTGGGAAGTTTCATTATTAGGCGATCTCTCTTTTGGGTTTTACACAAGTGTTATCCATTGTATGCTTTATAGTATTCGAGTTGTTCTAAACTGTTGATGGGAGTAAGCATATGAAAGAATTATGTCGTTTCATATTGAAATTTCGCTTTGAACGTGCTTCCGTTGTAGATTTTATTATCATAAATTTTCCGCAATGCCTTAAATGAGTTATCGGTAAACATGTCCTCGTAACTTCTATTTTTGGACAAGTGCATTTTATTTGTGCGGCCCAAGGTTTGAACTCGATTTAAAATTTACTTGCGTTTGACCAAATCACACACTCCCATTGTTTTACTAAGTCTTGGAAACTAAATTGAGGTAAATGTGCCCTGTTGGAAAATTTTATTCCACGACATATGCGGTTTAAAGGAAGGAACTTTGAAGTAAAATTTTGTAGGTCCCTTTTTGAAGTTGTACAAACATTTGTTGCATATGTTTTAGTATAGAAAGTTATTTTCACGTACATACTATAAATTGATATGCATGTTAGGGCCATGGTAGTCCATTTGATAATATTGTTGTGCATCAATTGTTATTGCCATTATTAACGTGATTATTGATCAAATGAATTTTGAAATAGTTTTATATGTGTAGCATTAGTGATCACTTTGCACACCTACCGAATAAACGGTAGTAGATTTTTACATGTACGATTAAATGTTATTATGGAGCTTTTGCATTTGAAAGTGTTATAAAATTTTAAGTTGGCATATTAGTTGAAAACCTTGAACTTATTAAGGTTATAGATTTAAAACCCCTATCGTGAAAGAAGTTGTTATAATGGACTAGAGAAGTCCTTGAGAATTGGAGCGTAGGATGATCCGGCTGGTGGTCAGTTTTAGTATTCTGGGTTTCAGTTCATGAGTCGGTACATACGTGACTAATTGAGGTATTAGATTTATGCTTCCTCCCAGTTAATTAAGGGGTGATCTTTCTACTTCGGTAAATTTGAGGGATGAGATCTCGTGTGGTTATTTGCGTATGGTTGGATTTGATTCGAGGGGCTGCCTATCTATTCGACATCAAGTTATGTGGTGGTGGGGTATCACCTTAAAAAGCCTTTGTGGATAAAGGAAAGAATATGGTTCGTTTGTTAAAGATGTAAGAGTGGAACTTTAGTGCCCTGTTAGGTGTCAACTTTCAATTCGACAATACAAATCCGAATTATGGGATATTTGGTGGTACACCCACATTTGTGGTATGGTCGTTTTGAGGATACGTGTCGACGTTCAGTTTTGAGGACAATGACCGTTGGAATGCTTCAGAATATTTCCGATAAATCTCGTGCGTTTGCAGCTTAAATGGTAACTTTAGGGATATCAGACGATAGTAATTAAGTATCGATGATCAAGATTCTTGATATGGTAAAGGTTTATATCGACCCTTAGGATTGATGTTTAAGTACAGTTGGAGTGGCACAATCGTCGAATTTGAATAAACGACCCCGTGGAGAACGTTTTGGCACGTCCCTGGAAGACGTCTCTACCAACATCAAGAGTGAAGGATTAAAGGATTATGGGGACTCCTTGGGTCGGGTGTCGATCATTGGATTACAGATTCAGAGTCATGTTGAAATGAAATGGATTGATCGATGGAAGATGGAGGACACTAGTCGCCCTTGATTAGAGATTACTCTGGAATAAGGTTCGATGTTCTCTCTAGTATAGATGTAATGGCAGTTGCGTCAGGAAGTCATCGAGTTGTAACTCAAGGATGAAATAGGCTAGAGACAACCCCTCGGGCAGGGAAACGTTCGTCTTGGGAGAATGACATCATTGAGGTCTATGATATATCATTACCTTTGGGGACAGAGGAAACTCAATAAGTGTTGAGGATGGTAATGAAATGCCTTGAGTAAGAAATGGATTTCGAGGATGAAATCATTCTAAGGTTGGGAGGATTATAACACCCGTAATTTTCGGTAAGTAAGGATCACCCGGACCTCTTTGCAACTTGTAAGTGGTGGGATTCATGATTGAGAAAACATTATTCAAAACCCCAAGAGTGTCAAAGGTCTTGGCATCGAAAAAGGTCAAATTTCGTAGCTCGGGAGAGGCTGGGCGATAGTGCCCGCGACAGTGACAAGTGTCACTGTCGCTGTGTCAAAGTCGCGGGGGTGGTACCACCCGCGGTACACTCGCAACGAGAGTGCCCTGGGCACAATCGCCGGGCACAATCGTGGTCGGCCCCAACTTGTTTTAAAACCCGATTTTAAACCCCATTTCACTTGTTCCATCCCCCACTTTCATCCTTCTCTCTCAAGAACCGAACCCTTATGCTTATATTGTCGGTTTTGGGCTTTCGAGGTACCAAAACTAAGGAATCCAAGTGATTTTTCATTTTTAGCAAGGTTGGAGGCTAAGGCTAAAATGTGTTCATCTTCTTCATCACCCTTATCAATTTCTAGGGTTTTAACCCAACCATTTTTTATCAACTTGAAGACTTGGAATGAATGGCTCGTTGTGGTGATCTAGAAGTGTGTGGTTGGTGGATTCAAGTTATGGTTAAGGTTTTTTGGAAGGATTTACTCGTGGATTCAAGTTTGCTCCAAGGAAGCTCAAGTTGGGTAAAATATAGATTTAGCCAAAATCTATCAAGGTGAGTTCAAGTTGATTTGTGAAAACGTTGTACATGCCAAAATGTCCATTTTAAAGTATTTATGTGTTTTACATAAAATTGTCAACGATTGAGTTATCTGGTAACTTTTGACTATTTGAAATGTTTAGCTTGTTAAACTTTATAAAACACCCATATTTGGGATTTTTGGACATTTTGATAAATAAGTCATGAATGAAGGTATTTTAATAATTTATTCCTAAACAAAGATTATTTGGGTCAAAATACACTTTTAGTGTTTGTTGGAAATATGCATCATTTATGTAGTGGGATGTTTTGAAGGAACGAATGTGTGAGTCCTTTGATTTTGGTTATTCCCGACTTTGGGAACATTTTAGAATTGGTAAACCTTTTAGTTTTGGGTCGAAGGCCAATTGTGATTTGAGAGACAAAGATTTTGGAAAAAGACGTAATTTGGCTTTGTAATCCTTTTGGCTCACGTATTTTAGTCAATCGTTCATTATGCCATTTGGGGATTGGTTTACACTCAAATGGGTCTTTGGAACATTTGTTCCGTTTTGGTAGCTCGTTAAGGAGCCTTGGACGTATGGTGTACTTAGTTGCATCTTATTTGAGAGTTACATGTTTTGAATGCGTTAGTTCATTCGTTTGAATCATGTAACGTTTTAGACTGTAATGCATTGGATCCATAGGCATAAGAGTCAATTTTAAGTGGGATAAATATCCCCGTATTGTAACTTGAAATAGGCATGGGGTCTTCGGACCAATAATTGCAATTTTCTTGTGAACGAGCTTAACTGGGATGTTTTGGAATTCCAAGGTATAGACCCGGAAAGGTTGATGTTAACTAGTGTTTTATCCCTAAGTGATGCTCATATAACATTGATAAGTGGCCTAACTTTGTGTGCCTGCCACATTCGATGGAATTCGGGTCTCCCCCGTCAACGAAAGGTGTTGTTTTGGGTATTGAATTTTAGTATTCAAGTTTTCGGTGATGTTTTGTATATATGGATCTTATCCATGATTTCTGGGTTGAGTATTATGCCACACCCGTGTTTTTGGGTGTTTTGGGATATGAAGTGCTATTTACATTATCATAAATTGGGAGTCGATTTATATTCACATTTTGAGTGAGTTTTGGGTTGCATCGGTTTATAAAGAATGTTGTATTGGAGCGTTGTCCTTAAAGAGGTATATTTTGGGAAAAACGAGTCGTTTCCATATCTAAAGTAAATCATTTTGAAAGATCTTGATTTAAATCGAATCCTTTTCTTTTAAAGATATACTTATTCATATTAAAAACTCTTGAACTCACTAGGCGTTAGCCTAACCTTTTTATTTGTCGGCATGTGCAACAGGCTTCGTTGGGAATAGTTCTAGCGACACTGTGAAGAGAGAAGTCCTAGTAGGGTGCCGAGTTGGTGAGTATCTTCGTGAAGCCTTCCGCTTTGGTTTTCTTTTGAAGAGCAGCTTGTATTGGGGTTAAGTAGCACCCGACTTCGGTTTAGTCATTGTTCAATCCTGGAGTTAAATTATATTGAGGTTATTTATCAAATTTTATATTTGAGTCATTTGAGTTTGACTTGTAGGAAGATGTGTCGTCTTTATTTGATGTTATATCGAAAATTTTCATTAGTTACTCTTACCAAATTCGAGGGTGTTACATACAACTCAGAGGCTCGAGCCACCTATTGCCTACTCGCTAGCGAACCCAAGCGGTCAACGGTCAAAACCAACCTTACCCGCTTTACCAAAACAAACAGACTTACGTGTCTATGGATCCATTACAACACTATCTAACATTACATTACTCCAATTGAAAGACCAAAGCTCCCAAAATATGTAACTATCAAATGACACGAAATATACGCGCCATTATACTCAAAACCCCACAACTGTTTTTAAACCGGACAAATGTCATCAAGACTCCATTTAGTCAAAATCGAGCCAAAGGCCCAACAATTTACGTAAACCCCAAATGAAAACCAGTAATAAACATTGAAACACGATTGACCAACTATCATGCAAACACAACGACCGAAAGTATGATTAATTCAAATCTCATCATTGGTTGAGGCAAACCATTTTCCAAATGAACTCATACCCTTATATTTCCAAAATGCATCATAACACGATAATACGCATTTTCCAAAAAGGTTTATAAGATCAAATACACAAAATAACACTTACGTCAATTGAACCCCAGTTATATGTAAAATCATCCAAGAACCTTTTCAACATGATTTATTTACCAAAATTCCCAAATATCCCAAAATGGGTGTTTCACCATGTTTATAAAACTAAACATTTCCAAATAACCAAAACTTATCAGGTGATCAGCAGTTAACAATTTCATGTAAAACACAAAACACTTTAAAATGAACATTTTGGCATGTACACCGTTTTCACAAATCAATTTGAACTCACCTTGCTAGATTTAGGCTAAATCTAGATTTTACCCCACTTTGAGCTTCCTTGACGGAACTTGAATCCTCCAAGCCAAAACCTCCAAAACCTAGATCCAAACATTTTCAATCGTAAATAACCATATTCAACCATATAGAAACATTTCCCAAACATTTTACATCAAAATCTCCATTTTGGTCAAAACCCTAATTTTGACCTAAATCTCTCCAAAATCTTCCAAACCGAAATTGAAGTAATAAAACACTAAGATATCATCAATGAAGCATATATATCACCTAATAAGGTTTAGAAATGGAGAGGATAAACTTACCACATAGGTTTTGCGCAAAACCTAATAAACCCCAAAAATCTCTAGTATTGGAGGTGGGAACATAATCTTGCATCAAGAGGTGAAGTCATCATCATAGGATGGAAGGGAAACGCTTTGATCTTCATGGAAAAGCCTCAAAATCGGCTAGGGTTCAAGAGGGGGAAGGACGAAATGATTTGGGAGAGAGTGGAAAGGGGTTAGAAGTGAGAAATGAGGAGAATGGGTGAAAATTCGGACTTAAACAGCCTCTCAGTCCCCGCAGGCGACATTGCCATGCGACAATGACCATGTCAAAGTCGCATGGCATAGTCGCATAGACTGTACAGCGCGTGCCCCTCTTCCTGCGACATTGCCAGGCGATAATGACACTGTCATAGTCGCTTGGCATAGTCGTCGGGCCTATTCCGAGCCCCAAAACCCGACTTTTCCAATACCAAGTCCCTCTACACTCTTAAGGACATTTCATAAAGGTTTCCCAACAAAATCTCGTCATTTACCAGTCATAAAAACATTCGGGTGATCTTTACTTACCGAAAATTACGGGTGTTACACAAAACACCCAAGCAAGGGTGGGGTAAAACACTCAACCTATAAATCATAGTTAAAAATTCACCAATACGATACGTCACCGAAAAACATGGACACTAGGCCCAATACTCACGCAACCATAAAATGGAAGGAAACCAAATACCAAAACTTAGGAATGACGTATTTCATTCAAACCTTAATATACGCGGGGGAAACCCAATATTAAGGCCATCATTTACCGTTGACCACACAAAACCAACGATAGTAAGATACGACATTAGCATTTATATTACTAATGATCGACGACGGGGAAGACCCGTTTCCATCTTGGGTGACGAGAACACGTGAATGGGTCCACCCGTGATGTTATTGGATTTCACCACGTATCCCAGTTCTAGTTCCCATGCCATAACAGACATCACAATCCTCAAACTGTTTATGCCTCTAGTGCTTACTCTGTCGAGTTACACCTCAAGGTCTTACAGACAAGGGTGCCTATCCAATCTAGACGAGTTACACCTCAAAGGCTTGTGCCCTTTATTTCCTACTCGCTAGTGACCCAAACGGTTTGACAGTTATAACCAAATATCCCTTGCCCTCCAAAACATACTGACTTACGTGCCTATGGATCCAATGCAACACAGTCTAACATTACATGACTCCAATTGAATGACCAAAGCACCCTAAACATGTAACTCTCAAATGACAGGTAATAAACGTCATCATACTCAAAACTCCACAACGACTATTAAACCGGACAAATGTCCTCAAGACTCGTCTCAGTCAAAACTGAGCCAAAGGCTCAACAATTTACTTAAATATCCAATGAAAACCAGTGTAAACATTAAAAACACGTTTGACATTATGCAACCACAACGACCAAAAGTATGATTAACTCAAAACTCATCATTGGTTGAAGCAGACCATTTTCCAAATGAACTCATACCCTTATATTTCCAAAATGCCTCATAACGCAATAATATGCATTTTCCAATTGGTTTATAAGATCAAATACACAAAAATAACATTTACATCAAATGAACTCCATTTATTTATGTAAAATCATCAAAGAAAAATATCAACATGATTTATTTACCAAAATGCCCAAAAATTCCAATTGTGGGTGCTTCACAAGATTTATAAAACCAAATATCTCAAATAAGACTCATCAAATATCCCAACATTTGGAAATTATCAAGTAAACACATAAACACTTTGAAATAGACATTTTTGGCATGTACAACATTTTCACAAATCAACTTGAACTCACCTTGTTAGATTTAGGCTAAATCTAGATTTTACCCCAACTTGAGATTTTCTTGGAGAAACTTGAATCCACAAGCAAATTCTTCCAAAAACCTAGATCAATATGTTTCTAACCGTAAATATACATATTCCACCATATATAATTGTTCCCCAAACATTTTACACAAAGATCTCATCATATATCCAAAACCCTAATTTCCATAAATGAAGAAAATAGGAGGTTACCCTAACCATAACTTCAATCCACCAACCAAGATACTTATAGGTCATCAAGATGAGCCATAAACTTCCAAACTTTAAATGATGAAAAGGGTTGGATGAAAACCCTAGAAAATTGATGAAGGTGATGAAGAAGAAGAAGATGAAGATGAAGATGAGAGGATTCTAGTTATAGATTCCAAGCTTTGCTAGAGGCTAATGAATCACTTGGAATCCCATGTCTTGGTGCCTCAAATGCTCAAAATTGACAATGGGGGGTAAAGGGTTCGGTTCTTGGGAGAGAAGAATGAGATGGGTGAAGTAACAAATGAGAAAAAAGGCTAAAAACTTGATTTTAAGCAATCTGGTCCCGAATGCGATTGTGCCAAGCGAAAGTGACATGGTCACTCTCGCTAGGCACTCTCGCTGGTAATGTACCGAGAGCTTCCAACTTTCCGCGATTGTGCCAAGCGAAAGTGACCATGTCACAATCGCGAGGCACTAGCCGAAGATGTACCGAGGGGCTTTGGCCCTTGGCGATTGTGACACGGCGATAGTGACCCTGTCACTATCGGTCACTATCGCGGGGCACTATTGCCCAACCCGCACCGAAGTCCAAAAGTCCACTTTTCTCGCCCGAAACGTTTTCGACATTTTTAGAGATCTAAGGCGAATCCTCCTGTACGCAAGGTTTGTCCTTATAAACTTCTACTTTGGCCCAGACACACTTTTATTGACTGAAGAAAATTACGGGTGTTACATGAAGTCATCTTATTCTCCTTGGTTTTTCCTTTTAAATGTATAAAGATGCTTAACAAAATATTATATCATTAACCATGAAGGAATTTTATATAAACTAAAATTAACTATTTAATCAAAGATGTACTAAAGTGAATTAAAAATCATATAAAAAAGTTGGCATCCTTCTACTTGTATAATCAACTTCATATTCCAACATAAAATCTTTATATCAATATGGGATAACAAAAGTTGAGTACAATTCAAATATTTTAGAATTCTTAATATACATTTTGACATTTCATTCTCTTGGGTCTTACTTTTATGTATATATAAATGAAAAGATATAAAAATAAAAATAATATTAAATGGAATAAATGTATCTTATTAAGTGTAATATAAAATATAATATCTATTTAACATTAAGAAATTTATAACTAAAATCAGCTCTTTAATCCAAAATGGATTAAAGTAAATCATAAATCATGTAAAAAAAATTGGCATCCTTCTCCTTTTATATATCACCTTCATGTTCCAATATATCATCTTTTATCAACATGGGATAACCAAATTTAACCACAAATCAATATCTTTGAATTTTCAATCCACATTGTGTCCTATGTAAAAAGAATTAAGAAAAAAAATATCAAATAATGAAAACAATTCGAGATTTTTTTCATATAGATTTAGTTTACATGAAATGAAAATGAATGTTTTGTCATGTAAATTAAAAATAACTATTTAACCCAAAATTGGATCAAACTTTGGATGAACATTCAACTTATACTTCCAACATTTCACTTTTGTCATCAATGTAGGACAATCAAGAATTCACCACCATTAACCATTTGATCAATACTTGATTCTTACTGCGTCATGTCATCATCCTTGGTTTTCCTTTTAAATATATAAAGATTTAACCACAATTTAATATTTTTGAATATTCAATCCACATTATCTCACTAAAATTTTTGCTATGTAAAAAGAATTAAGAAAAAAATATCAAATAATGGAAACAATTCAAGATTCTTTCATATAAATTTAGTTTAGATGAAATGAAAATGAATGTTTTATCATGTAAATAAAAAATAGCTATTTAACCCAAAATTAGAGCAAACTTTGGATGAACATTCAACCTATACCTTGTCCTTTATATAGTCATTGCACTTCCAACATTTCACTTTTGTCACCAATGTGGGACAATCAAGAATTCATCACAATTCACCATTTGATCAATACTTGATTCTCATTGTGCCATGTCATCATCCTTGGTTTTCCTTTTAAATATATAAAGATGACTAGTGTGTGACACCGCACGTTGCGCGGTAACAAAATTTATTTTGTTAGGAAATACGAAATTTATGGTGCCGTATGTATGCGAAATTAATATTTTCAATTTAGCATTATGGCGGATTTATGCAAAACATATGGTCATCCAAATAATTAGATGTGCAATCACTATAAAAGAAGTGATATAACTAAATTTATACTACAATTTAACAACACGAAATAAAATAAGAGTATTTTATTAATTACTGAAATTAAATGTAATATCCTCTAATCTAAAGGAATTGTATAATTCAAGGTATAATAAGTAATAATATGCATTATATTAGAGATATACCGGTTGTTATAAGCAATACCTAATGATGGTTAGCGAAAAACCGAAGAACTTCAATTAAAAATAAATTTGAATTTACCACAGGCAGGGTCATTATTATTGTCATAGTTTGGGCGACAAAAACTTAGTTTTGGATGATGATGATTACGATTTATAAGGACCAAGAAGGATGATGTACATGTACAATTAGTTCATCCTCAACACACATCTGGAATTTAAAAACAATATAGTGACCATATCACAATAAATAAAAAAATCACATACCAAATTTGTAGACTTCAAATCTTCATGACGTGATAGATAAAAAAGTTATAAAATCACAACATGAACATACATAAAATTATCATGCGATCAATATTAGGATACGAGCATACTTAAAAATATAAGGGAATCAAAATCATGATACAAACATACATACCATTATAATAATACAATCTAAATCACAAAATTTACAAAAAAAATCCTTGCATTAAATCATAACGACAAACTCCCACAACCCAAACTTCAAACATTCAAATCTTCACGAATTAATACATAAAAGTTAAAGAACCCAAGAGCCTGCAAACCAAAAAGCGCTCAACATAAGTAAAAGTTTCACATACTGAACTTGAAGACTTCAAATCTTCACCTAATACATAATAGTTATAATGCAAACAAAATCACGATGCAAACATATATAAAACTATAATGTGATCAAAATCACGAAACCAACATATATAAAATTCTTACCTAATATTGCAACCAAGAAATCACATATTGAACTTCAAATCTTTATGACCAATACATACAAACTATAATGCAATCTAAATAACGATACAAACATATATAAAATTATGTGATAAATAAAAAACAAAAAAAAAACAATGAAGAAATAAAGAATATCAAAAGTAAAAAAAGAAAGAAACTGAGATGAAAAAATTTAGAGATGTATAGGATAGAGGGAATTTGAGAGGGTGTGTGAGATGAAGATGAATAGGTAGGGGGAAGATGAATATGTTGGATATTTACATGATGTTAGTAAAATTACAAAAAAAATCTCAACATATAATATAGCATAAAGTTTTCATACAAGGACCAAAAATAATCATTTTTTCAAATAAAAAATTTTAGAAATCTTTTAAAAGCAATTTGTCAAATCATTACATATATATATATATATATATATGATATAAAATGTATTATGTTGACATGATTAATAGTCATTTTCATTTTATTTATTTATATTAATTATAATCAATGTATTATTATAACGATAAAAATAAACATATATTATCTACAAGTGTCATGTAAATAAAAATATACATATTAATTATAATTTCATTTATATAATAAGTTTTTAAATACATTGATTCTATATTTTCATTTTAATTTCATTTATATAATAAGTTTCTTAAGTATTGATTATATTTTATTTATTGTTATACAAATTAAAAAATAGAGTAATGTGAAATAATTTTTTTTGGATGTAACCGAATAATATGAATAGTCTAACTAATTAATTGTTTGCTAATAATTATATTATTAAAAAAATCAAAAATTGAGAAAAAATAAAAATGAGATTTGGATGTTTAAAGATGTCACCTCATTATTGATGGTTTTTCCTTTAATATATATAATAGATTTGCCACATCATTACATGTGGTTATGCCTTTTATATATAAAAATGATATAAATTGTATTATATTGACATTATTAAAAGTAATCTTCATTTTATTTATTTATATTAATTATAATCAGCGTATTATTATAAAGATAAAAATATACATATTAATTGTAATTTCATTTATATAATGAGTTTTTAATTATACGGATTTTATATTTTCATTCTAATTTCATTTTAAATATATATATATATATATATAATAAGTTTATTAACTATTAAAAAAACATATATTTATATATTTAAGTATTCAAATGTCATATATTGTTATGCAAATTAAAAAAAATAGACTAATGTGAAATAAAAAAATTTGTCTAACTAATTAATTGTTTGCTAATAATTATATTTGTAATAACCGGGTAAAAGTCTTAAAGTCTAAAGTTTGGGGGTTTAAATGCTTAAGACTCAAATTAAGGGAGGTTAGAGGTAACATTTATTAAAAGGAAGTTTTAACCTAATGACCTCATTTCTTGTCAAAAGAGGCGGCTGAGAGGAGCAGGAAGAAATTAGGGCGATTTTGGCGATTGAAGCAAGGGAGGGGACGATTTGGTGAGAAATTCCATTGCCAATTGATTTCTCGTTAAGGTAAACCTTCCTCTCATCGTTATCCTTATTGTTAGATGATGTATTGTTAGTTTTGGGGTGGGATTGTGGTTTGAATCTGATGAACCTTGTTGTGGGATTAGTCTATCTGTGTTATAAAACCAATTGGAAGTTGGATTTTTCCTTCAATGTGGGCCGAAGACCAAATTTTATTTGGGCCAATTCCGGTCTAGAAGGGGGGAGACCCCGGTCTAGAAGGGGGGGGACCCCGGTCGTAGACTTGGTCCGGTTCCCGGGTTTGGCCATGTGGGCCGAAAACCAAATTTTATTTGGGCCAATTCCGTAATAGAATTTTAAGGTAAGTAGATCGGCCCATTGACCTTTTCAAATAGCGAACTCTTGTATTTTGTCTTGAGGGATCTAATCTTCTAGTCTAACTTAGCGATCTCCATTCGATTAAACATTCGAGATTGGAGAATTATGGCAACCCCGTTATATTTTAGAGGGTATAGAGAGTTCATTGGTCAATGTTTCTTTTATAGGTTCCGGAGCGAACCGTAAGGGTAGACGCATGATTTAAGCTAAGGACACCATGTGAGTTTTTCTGAACTAAACCTTTTGTTAACGAAAGTATGTGAAGTTTAATTTTAAACTATGATTGATTTACGATGGCATGATTATTATGAAATTATTCAAGTGTGTTATAAATCGTATTTAAATGTATGCATACATTATTTGTGGAGATTGTGACCTAAGTCGGGGAGTGTGGCCTGCCTACTCGTACCGGGGAGTGTGGCCCATTTATTCCCTTAGGGGTGTGTCCCAAAATTAAGGCAGTGCGAGTTAGACACACCGTCTTCGACGGTAGTGTGGTCAGTAGCGTGTTTTATCCTTATGTATTTATTAACTTGTTGAATTAAATTTTCTGGAAAGTTGTATTGTTGCTTATCTGTTAGAGGGGACTCACTAGACCATTGGTCTAACCCTCGCTCTTTCAAATTTAAAAATCTTTTTAGGTAGGCGTGAACCAGTCAGAGCTGGTAAGGGTAAAGAGAAGGTGTAGCGGGAAGGTGTAGAAGACCATCACCTTAGTTTTAGCATTTATTTTATCTCAGTTATGGATAGGTTACAGTCGTAAACCTTGAATTTAAATTGTAAGCTTGGGGCCGTTTTGGCATAAAATATTATGATGAATTAAGAATTGGATTTTGGTTCTGGTTGGGTCGTTACAGTTGGTATCAGAGCCATAGTTTATGCGATTTAGGTGACTGGATGGGCCTAAACTTAAATTGTGGAGTAGGGAACACAACTGAGATTTAGGAAACCTTTCAGGAAGACCTTGATTATTGAGAGGCGTGATAACCATAGTGAGTACTCTCATGTAAGGTAAATTCAAAATCGCATCTGGCCAATGCCATTATGAATTTACAGGTGCATGGGCATACTCGATTGCTATTGTTTAGTGTGGTTTAGGGTAGAGAGTCCTATCTATGAATGGATAGTGTTGGTCTGGCATGGTAGGTGGTTTCGCTTGTGGTTGTAAGGTTAATACCGTTTGGGAAGAATATTGTGCGGGATGTAGATAGTTCGTTGAGAAAGGATCTCATGGGTCCTTAATGAAGAGAATATGTTTGGAGGTGAGCTTTTCGCCCCAAGGGAGTCTTCGGTTTGGTAGAATGTTGTGCCGATTAATGGGAATCAGGAGAGTGTTAGTCCAAGAACCAGAGGTTGGTTGAGAGACGAAATCAGCGCTAAATGATAAAATGTAGGGAGGGTCAATAGAATCGATATATGGTTGGTAAGTTTGTTTGAGGTCAAAAGTGAGGATGCGCGTTTTGCGAAATTGTAGTTGCGATGGTAACTGGTACTTGGACATTCAAGGATGTTGGGAAGCGTTAGTGCTGGAGGTAGTGGCAAATGTGAGGACCGTGACTGGTTGTTCGGAAGTAGAAAGTCTGAGATGAATTGTGGCGAGTGCAAGTAGTTGACCTTGTGAGAGTATTTATAGCCTTCAATGTCAAGTGAATCTCATGCATTGTGTTTCAAACAAATTGTTGGAGTCATGAAAATAATTCATATCAAATTTCGTGACATGTGGGTGCCTTGCGAGATATTCGTTTTAGAAAAACGTGTTGATGTGTGTAAATGAGGGTTTGAATGAAAAAGACAAGTATGTTGCATTGAGCGATAAAATTTTATTTTGACGTGGGAAACATAATTTACTTCTTTATAAATGAGTTAACACTTTTGCTATGAAAATCATAACAGCGTTGGGTCACACGATTTTAAAAGCGTATTTGGTACGAACACATGTTATATCAGTGAGAGTGAGAGTCGTCTGACTCATTGTAAGCAATTATGTAGTATATGTTTAAATCACGTGGGTAATGTTTATCAACAATAAATTCGATTGTGTCAACATCGATTTTGGATTGGGTGAGATGTATTTTGTTGTGGAGTTGAGAATGAACGATCATCGAGATCGTTGTGCATGGTTAATCAATGATGTCGGTGTGGGGTGGTGTGTATTCAAGCTTGTTTCATAATGTAGTACATGTAAAAAATTTCAATTATGTCAAAAATCCAAATTCATGGTGTGTCATGCATGAAGGTTGTGAACTCTCTAGGTCGTGAGGAAGGTCTTAAGAGAGTGGAGGTGGGGCGTATAAGATTCCACTTTGGTTGGGAGGGGAACAGATGTTGTCTTATAAAGGGACTCGATACCTCCTCTATCAGACGCGTTTCAAAACCGTGAGTCCGGGTGTGTGGACAAAGCAGACAATATCTTGTACGATTGGTAGGGCGCTCGATTAGTGAGTGGTTGATCTCTGATGTTAAGGATGTTGAATTTTAATGGCTTAACCGCTTGTTCAGCGACTTGAGTTGTGGATGTTGACAAATGGTTGTGGCTGGGGTGGAGTTGGAAGTCGTTAGGATGCTTCTATGGCAGTAGGTTGCGGCCTTGGAAGAGGTGGGCTTCTTTGGGAATCCTTGTAGGTCGAAGGCCGGTAGAAAGGTCACGACGTCGATTGTTGATGTGAAATCGGAGACCATTTGTGTGATTAATGGGGGCCTGCTGTAAATGAAGAAGTAGTTATGGTTAGTTTCGTTGAGTTTTTCGAGAGGAATCAAAGGGTTATTCGGAAAGAGGTGTGTACCTGGTGTGATGTTGGATCACTTTGTACAAATATTGCGAAATGGAAGGCCGCAAGTCCGATCGGGTCGCGATGAGCCGACAAGGAGTGATATTTTGTTGAGTGGTTTTGAGGGTCATGGTTTTGCAGTTTATTCAGATTTGAGAAAGAAAAGGTTGTGAAGTGCCTTGGAGTCAGATATTAGTATTATGATAAGAGGGATGAAGTTGGTATTTGTATGCATGCAAAGTAGTCTTGAAGATTTTGGGTTTTTGGATTGTTGTGTGTCAAGGTGGTAAGGTGGTGTTGGATCGAGGAGTTGGTGATTATTATGCCATAAGTAGCTACGCGTGCAAGTCAATAAATTGGTAAGGAGTTCTTCGGAGTTAGGTGGTAGGCTGGTGATATTGTTATAGTACAAGTGTCCTTGTCTGGAGATTTCTGGGGAATGATCTTTAAGTGGCACGTATGTGGCTGGAATGTGTGATCGTCTAGTTGGCATCTGAGTAGTTCTAAGTGGGGGATAATTTTCGAATGATAGATGGCGGACGTCTAAGAGAGGAACCATGTGTTTTGGATTGAGGTGAGTTCCGGATAGATTTATCTTACCCTAGAGTGTTTATGTAAAATTCGAACTGTTTAGTTCTGAGTGAAGTGTAGTGGGTAGGAGATCCGTAAGCTTGTCAAGATATTCTTTGAGGCGAATGAATTCTAGCAGCTTGGGTAATCCTGTTGGAGTGCGAGAATCATGTGGTGCTTTCGAGTAGTGGGCAATGTTTTTGAAAGAACTTGATTGTTTTTCTCTTGAAAAAGTGTGAGTAGTTCGTGGGTTAAGCGTTGTGAAGTAAATATGTTTTCGACACATTTGGGAATCATCGAGGGATGGAGTAAGCAATGTTGGGTGAGCAGTGTTTGCCACGGCAAAAAGAGAGTGAAGTTAATATGGCGGAAATGTGGGTAATTTGAGGGTGAGAAGTTTGGCTAGTGAACTAAATGTGGAATTATGTTTGTTGTTGTCGCTGTTAGTAAATTTATGAATCCTTAGCGAGTGTGAGAAGGAGGTTATGGCGTACGTTGCATTTGGGTGTCGAGTAATCTATGTTGAGCGGTTGGCCTAAAAGCTCGCACCGCTATTCAGCGAGTTGTTTATTGAAGGAAGTTTGAAGCATTTTAGAAGGAAAGAAAGAGATGACGGGATGTAGTGATCGGAGTGATCGGAGTGAAGGACCAAGGTGTCAGACGTAGTATTGCGTGGAAGAGATTCCAAGCGAGTTGGTTGTCTAGCGTTAAGCTACTTGGGGTAATTTGTGCGAGCATGGTCACTTCGTATTGGATGGGTGAAACCTGGTATATTGCGCTTATAGTTGGACGATTGTGTGGACAGTGGAATTGAAGTGTGTTGTCTTATTCGGTCAGTGGGAACTAGTGGACTATGAAAGTGATGAGTGGTGGAAGTTTTCAGTCCTTCAGGTAAGAAGTTAAGGGTGTTGAAGTTTGGCGCAACGTATGTGTAATACGTATGAGTGGTGCAGCAATGATAAGTTGTGAACATTGTGCTTCGAGAAAGGGGGTGTTGGTCACATTAGGCGAGAAAATGTCGCACATTTTGTGTTGGAATGAGGTGGGAGAGAGATATTGTGGGTTCAGAGACAGTTCAAGTGGCGGCCGACAGGGCGAACCAGACTCGGGAAAGGTTAAAGGTAGCTCAAGATCGTCAGAAGATGTACACAAATAAGCGAAGGAAGCCGATAGAGTTCAAGTAGGGGACAAGTTGATGTTAAAAGTCTCACAGTGGAAGAGAGTGGTTCGATTCGGTAAGAAAGGTAGGTTGAGACCGAGGTTTGTGGGACGGTATGCTATTGTGGGGCGCGTTGGGGAGGTAGCTTACAAGTGGATCTGCCCGTGGAACTACGAGGTATACACCCTACATTCCATGTGTCTAATTTGAAAAGTGTCTAGTGGTGGTGGATGGGGTGGTACCATTGGACGACGTTCGAATAGATGAGAAACTAGGTTATGTTGATAAACCGATGACCATTTTAGATCGTTAAGTGAAGAAATTGAGGAGCAAAGAAATACAACTGGTGAAAGTTCAGTGGAAATTCCATAAAGGTCAAGAGGCGACTTGGGAGTTGGAGTCAATTATGAGGAATCAGTATCCCAGTTTGTTCGACGAAGGAATTCCGGGGACAGAATTCTTTTGAGGGGAGGATATTGTAATAACCGGGTAAAAGTCTTAAAGTCTAAAGTTTGGGGGTTTAAATGCTTAAGACTCGAATTGAGGGGGGTTAGAGGTAACATTTATTAAAAGGAAGTTTTAACCTAATTACCTCATTTCTTGTCAAAAGAGGCGGCTGAGAGGAGCAGGAAGAAATTAGGGCGATTTTGGCGATTGAAGCAAGGGAGGGGACGATTTGGTGAGAAATTCCATTGCCAATTGATTTCTCGTTAAGGTAAACCTTCCTCTCATCGTTATCCTTATTGTTAGATGATGTATTGTTAGTTTTGGGGTGTGATGTGTTTTTCCCGACCGTCTATTGGTTGCCCGAGATAGTATTGGTGAAACCGCGACCCGTTGTCTATAAAGAGACAAGAACCTTGGTATAAGATACGCCACAATCAACCCACCAAGTTGATTGATAAGTATTGAACGCCACAAGCAAGAAAACTTGATAAGTTCTAAAGTTCACAAAGAACAAAAAGAGTTTAAACTCACAATTATCATTCAAATCAAAGGTGCCTTCAAAATATTACAAAGACAACCTATTTATAGGATACACAAGACAAATCAAAGGACTCAAATAAATTCTAGACAATAATTGAGGCAACCTTCTAATATCTTCTAAGTAAATGACTTCATAATGATAGGACCCTTCAAAATGCCTTCTAATTCAATGTTATGAGTTACTTGAACTTGGATCTATTGTTGGGCAGATTCATGGACGAAATTCCACCTTTATTTTGGGCTTGGATCCTTATTAAAATGTAGGAAAAGGAGTACTCTTTAAGTGGGCTTTGATTTGAGTCCATTTGGACTTGAAATGAATGATTTATGACCAAAACATGGGCCATGTGTAGACTTGGCCGAATTTTCTTGGACTTGGGTGATATTTAAATGAAATAATCACAACTTGGGCTACCAAGCCTTGGGCTAATCTTGGCCTTCAATTCGGATCAAAATTCGAAGGTCTCCTTGGCTACTTGATGAATTGATGATTGATTCTTTCCGACAGGATTTTATCAAACCGTTAAGAGCATCACTGAACATCTTAGCTTTTGACCTTGTGATTGGTCCAATCTTCCATCTCAATGGATCTTCATCATCCGGGTCGTTGGATGGGTTCTCATCAGGGTGGGATTGTGGTTTGAATCTGATGAACCTTGTTGTGGGATTAGTCTATCTGTGTTATAAAACCAATTGGAAGTTGGATTTTTCCTTCAATGTGGAAATGTATTTAGGGATTGATTTAATATCCAGTTTGTGGTTGAGTTGAGTTTTGGAATCGATCCTTGATCGATTTTAATGGTGGAATCGTTGGTTCACGTCGAGAGGTCTGCAGACAGGTCGACCGAACTGGAATTGGGGACCGGGAGCTTTGGCACCGGTCGAGAAAAAGGGACACCGGGCGACCCTTTGGTCAGGCCCCGGTCGAGAAGGGGGGGGGGGACCCCGGTCGTAGACTTGGTTCGGTTCCCGGGTTTGGCCATGTGGGCCGAAGACCAAATTTTATTTGGGCCAATTCCGTAATAGAATTTTTAGGTAAGTAGATCGGCCCATTGACCTTTTCAAATAGCGAACTCTTGTATTTTGTCTTGAGGGATCTAATCTTCTAGTCTAACTTAGTGATGGAGGACAATCCAACCACATGAAAGATCCCTTGGTGATTCAAGATGGCCCAGTTACCAGATCAAGATCGAAACTGATCAAAGAAGCTTTGAAGAGTTTAGTTGCGGAGATTCAAATAAAGTCCGTTGAAGATTTGCATGTAACGCACGGTATTATGCTTATTGGAGCTTTGGATCAATGATGGAACTTAAAGAAGGCTTTTATTTGAAGATTGCAAGCTTTTGGGCCATTTCAAAGAATAAACCCATGATCAATATTTTGGCAGCCCAAGATTGAACTATTTCCTTTTGTTTATGTTGAATTTGGGCCCAATAAATTTGTGTATAGAGCCCAATCCGTTTTTTTAGGCCCATGTTAAAGTTTAGGTGTTTAAAGTCTTTGAATAATGATTTAGATTATGTCTAGATTCATGAATTAAAGGTATGTCTTTAATTCTTGATTGAAATTTAAGTCTTAGTCTTTATGAAGAGTCTTTTGGGGTGTCTTTTAAACCCTATAAATAGGAGCCTTTGTAATCATTTGAAATCATCATCCAAGTAATATAAACACTTTCTTTTGAGTTTAACTCATTTTGTGAGCTGTGATTCCTTGCGAGAACGTTCATAGTTCAAGAACTTATCAAGATTGTGAGCACGATCTTGTGGCGTTTCTGATTCCTTTGGTTCTTAGTTTTATAACTAACGGGTCAAGGATTTGCTCTAGATTAGTTGAAGATTCCTATACCTGGGATATTTGCTTCCTAAACTATCTCATACGAAGGTTCCAAGTTTCTTAACTTGTGGGTCGACGTTTCGTATCACTTAGCGATCTCCATTCGATTAAACATTCGAGATTGGAGAATTATGGCAACCCCGTTATATTTTAGAGGGTATAGAGAGTTCATTGGTCAATGTTTCTTTTATAGGTTCCGGAGCGAACCGTAAGGGTAGACGCATGATTTAAGCTAAGGACGCCAGGTGAGTTTTTTCTGAACTAAACCTTTTGTTAACGAAAGTATGTGAAGTTTAATTTTAAACTATGATTGATTTACGATGGCATGATTATTATGAAATTATTCAAGTGTGTTATAAATCGTATTTAAATGTATGCATACATTATTTGTGGAGATTGTGACCTAAGTCGGGGAGTGTGGCCCGCCTACTCGTACCGGGGAGTGTGGCCCATTTATTCCATTGGGGGTGTGTCCCAAAATTAAGGCAGTGCGAGTTAGACACACCGTCTTCGACGGTAGTGTGGTCAGTAGTGTGTTTTATCCTTATGTATTTATAAACTTGTTGAATTAAATTTTCTGGAAAGTTGTATTGTTGCTTATCTGTTAGAGGGGACTCACTAGACCATCGGTCTAACCCTCGCTCTTTCAAATTTAAAAATCTTTTCAGGCATCAGAGCTGGTAAGGGTAAAGAGAAGGTGTAGCGGGAAGGTGTAGAAGACCGTCACCTTAGTTTTAGCATTTATTTTATCTCAGTTGTGGATAGGTTACAGTCGTAGACCTTGAATTTAAATTGTAAGCTTGGGGCCGTTTTGGCATAGAATATTATGATGAATTAAGTATTGGCTTTTGGTTCTGGTTGGGTCGTTACAATATTATTTAAAAAAATCAAAAAATGAGAAAAAAATGAGATTTGGATGTTTAGAAGATGTCACCCCATTGTTGGTGGTTCTTCCTTTAATATAATATTAATATATATAATAATATCGATATATTCAAGTGTCATGTAAATAAAAATATATATATTATTATATTCAAGTGTCATGTAAATAAATATTGATTTTAGTAAGAATTAAAATGATTAGTAAAATTTAAAACTTGGAAAAATATAAAAGATGAAAATAGAAAGAAAAAAAAAGAACTCCAAAATCCCAATAAAAGTCAAAAGAAATGTATATCCGGAAATAAACTTAAAAAAATAAAAATAACCATTAAAAAAGAACATATTTGTTAGAGCATAAATCTGTTGGATACAAGATCAAGAAGACTGAAGGTCAAAGTTCAAGAAAGTCAAAGCTGAGAAAGTCAACTTTCATTAAAGTCAAAGTCTTTTGTAATAAAAGTCAATGTATTGTATTTGTATTTTAGTTTCCTTGTATTTTACTTGTAGGGTATAAATAGTTTTGGTTGTTGTTTTTGTTAGTAGTCTTGAACAGAATTGAATTCAGAGAGAGAGAATTGTAGAGAGAGAGAGATATCTAGAGAGAGAAAGTCAAGAACACTGTTTGTAATCGTTTGGATTAAAGTTGAATCAAACAGGTAGTAATTCAATCTTATTTGTTTGATTGTTTGTGATTAGAAACTAGATTCTAGGACACACAATTGGTATCAGAGCAGATTCAAATGGAATCATTTCAAGAAATCTGAGTTCGACACTGTGTTCTTCAAAGTCATAATTGTTTTTGAGTTTTAGTGTGAATTTTGAGTTGTAATTGGTTTCTTAGTGATCGATGAATGTAAGAGATTGAGTTTGTATAGATAATTTCACGAAATGCACTGTAATTGATTGTTAATTTTTGGATTTTATTGAGTTTTATGTCACGAGTTCTTGAGCACTGTTTCATAGATCAAATTGTATTTTTGAGTGTTTGATTCTGTATTTCGTGACTTGTAATCTGTTAGAATATTGTAATCGATCATTCATACAAAGTCTCAAGCCAATTGACAAAGGTTTGATCGAAAAACAGATGGAAAAATCAAGGTTTGGTTCGAGAGTCTGAAGAACGCGCTAGATCTGCGAAACGCGCAAGTTCTTCGATAGAACATGCAAGCTGAAGAATTTCATTTTTGGCTAAAACGCGCAAGGTGTTATCTGCGAGTTCTAGAAACGCGCAGATCGAAGTCTGTGAGTTTGAAGATTGGGAAATTTTTCTAAGGACCAAAACACGCACGTAGCGATTAGCGAGTTCTACAAACGCGCTAGTCTAAGTGTGCGAGTTTCATCAGGAACAGAGTTCTGCGACTTCATACATCGTGCGAGTTTGAAAAACTCAGAAAATTGTCTAAGTGTTGGAACGCGCAAGCAGTGGTTAGCGAGTTTGCTCAAACGCGCAAGTAGTGCCTAGCGAGTTTTGGGAACGCGCACGTCTCTATTAGCGCGTTTCAACGTGAATAGTTACTTGCGTGTTCAGGCATTAGCGAGTTTCATCGAGAACAGTCTCTTGCGAGTTTCAACGACTAGAGAGTTTCAGCTATTTGCGAGTTTATCAGAACACGCAAGTCTTTGCGTGCGAGTTTCACAAACACGCAAGTTTAAGCCTGCGAGTTTTTCTGTGAATAGTGTTTTGCGAGTTTAGGCGTTTGCAAGTTTTCATACTTAGTATATTTTCTGAGAAATTTTCAAAACTGTAATATGGCCTTTAATAGTGAAATTTTTTCTCTAGGGGCACTGCCCCTCTACCCCGCAAGGGCGTTGCCCCTTGACCCCACCCGCTAACTGGGTAGCGGGACCCCCGTGCTAAGTCTGCGAAGGGGGACATATTTCTTATTGTGATCAAAATTTCTGATTTTATATTTCAAGTTTTCTGTATTTTCTTGATTGTTTCATTTGGACTAACGATCAGTTTCTAGTTTCTTATTGCATATATTTTTCAAAACAGGTTTAAACAAAATGACTTCCAAAGATGCTCTTTCTATTGGCACGGATGTCAAGCCTCCAGTTCTTTTTAAAGGAGAGTACGAACAATGGAAGGATCGATTCCTTGACTTCGTAGACCAGCACACAAATGGAGAAAATATTCTTCTGTTCATCATGGAGGGTCCTATGGTACCAATCACAGTTCAAATACCTGATGATGATTCATCTGATAGTGAAGATGGTACTGAGGAAAGAGAACAGAAGATGAAAATAGTTCAAGTAGAGTATGGTCAATATTCAGAGGAACAGAAAAGTCGATTTAAAGCTGATAAGCAAGCAAGATCTCTTCTTCTTCAAAGTATCCCGAATGACATCTACGTCAAAATAGACAGCTATAAGGCAAATGCTAAAAAGATGTGGGATCAGCTGCAAAAGATGATGATGGGTTCCAAAGTTGGCAATCAAATGAAAGTAGCCAATTACATAAATAGCTATGAGGAATTCAAAGCCAAAGAGAATGAGAGCTTAGAAGATACTTATGAATGGTTTGTCTTGTTGTTAAATGAATTGTCAAAGAACAAAGTGAAAAAGAAGCAGCTTGAGAACAATGTCAAATTCCTGAGCATCCTACAACCTGAATGGAAGAAGCATACACGTAGGATGAAACAAATGAAGGATCTGAATGACATACCGTTACATGAGGTTTATGAGACTCTGAGGCAAAATGAAGAAGAAGTGGAAGAGAAAAGAGCTGAGAAAAAGAAGGCAGAAAAAGTTCCTGATCCTATTGCTCTAGTGGCCGGAGAGAAGAAGAAAGAAAAGAAAGAGAAGAAGAAAAAGAAGTGTTGGATTTTAAATCAATTTGTAACCGTTATACGCAGCAGAAATTAAAATAATTTTGGTTACAACGTAGAAAACTTTTCTGAACAATTAAAACCCAAACGGATCCAATGATGTATTTAATTAAAACTTAAAACCACACCATAGGGTGTTTAGAGATGTACCTTTCAGATCTGTTGTGGTTGAACTAGTTGAGCACTTAGAAACCAATCTAGGTTTCCTCTAGCGGTATCCACACACAAACACGCGAAATTCCACCGGGTGCTAGCCCAATAACCCTAGATCTATATGTGTTTTACAGAAAAGAAAAGGGTTTCTTTTCTGTATTTTGTGAAAGGTTATTCTAACTCAATTGTGTTTCAAATGGTTTAGTCTAACCCCTTATTTATATCAGAAGAATTATAGTTAGACTATGATTCAACTAATAATTAAATAAGGTTTAATTATTATCTGTAATATTCAAATCAAATTCAAATATATATATTTATATATATATATAATTATCCTTTTAAACTTTAAAATATAATTATATAAGTATATATAATTATCCTTTTAAACTTTAAAATATAATTATATAAGTATATATATAATTATCCTTTTAAACTTTAAAATATAATTATATAATTACAGATAATTCCCCGTAATTAACATAATTACGTTTTCACCCTGTAATTATCATAATTACAGTTTAACACATATTTTCATTAAATCCGGGTTTCTACAAATGAAAACAAACGCATTCTTTGTGCGCGACCCTATAGGTTTACATTATCTCAGCAGTATTTCTGTGTGACACGTGTCGTGGGCATATAATAACTTACATTCTCCCACTTGCACACGATACACAGTAACACAGACGATGGTAAGCGTCTAGCAACACGTCACCGCCCCCAAGGCTATGTAAATGTGCTTTTACCTTCGAGCAATTTGATTGATATAATCAATCATATAGTAGAATCATTCATTATCCTTTTGCTTCACGATATTTTATTTTGAACTTAAGGCATAGATCTATCTCATCATTTATAGTTCAAAGATTGTGTTTCTCGATTCCAACATATTTGATTATACAAGTGTCATTAGTCCAACTAATCCACTTGTTCATGCATGTAAATCATAATATGTAATCGAGGGGCCCAAAAATATCTCTCTCATCTTGAGAGGAGCAAATCCCATATTGCATGTACACGACTAACTACACAATTCATGTTCTACCTAATATAACCCTTATGATTACCCGGTTAAGGGTAACGTTAGACTATATCAAAGCATAACACTCCTTGTGCATTAGATCCCAATGCACATCTCAGGTCTGAGGATAAATAGTGTTGTACTATTTCAAGACTCACCTTATGACGCCGATCTATGAGGTGATCTTGACCGTGGGTCTTGTCCAACGCCTTGTACTCCGACAAACGCATGTGACTCTGGTTGCACCTAGTGCACTTCCAACTTGGACTATGACCAGACTTCATAATAATCTTGTTTTATTACTAGTCCCCTAGTAGTAAGTGATCAAGGACAGTTCTAAATAATATGATCATCATATTTATTTAAGGATACTTAAACATGCTAAAACGAACACAGAGATATTTTAATTAAATACTCATATCCAATATGCCATAAATTGTAAAACATAACTGTTTTAATGTTCACAAAGTAAAAGATTACTAAATTTTTTACAAATCAGACTAAATTATTACAAAACCTCAGGCCTATTGAGCTAATGTGAGCATCATGCTTGCTTTGACTCAAAGGCTTGGTTAGAGGATCTGCTGGATTGTCTTCTGATTGAACTTTACATATTTTTATGTCACCTCTTTCAATAATCTCTCAAATTAGGTGATATCTTCTCATGATATGCTTGGAGCGCTGATGTGACCTTGGTTCCTTTGCTTGAGCAATAGCATCCTCATTGTCGCAATAGATCTCGACAGGGTCACATATGCTAGGGACTACTCCCAGATCTGTGATGAATTTCTTCATCCAAACAACTTCCTTTGCAGCGTCCGACGCTGCAATATACTCTGATTCTGTAGTTGAATCCGCTATTGTGCTTTGTTTGTAACTCTTCCAGCTCACAGCACCCCCGTTTAACACAAACACATATCCCGACTGTGATTTATAATCATCTCGGTCGGTTTGGAAACTAGCATCTGTGTATCCTTGAATACACAGATCTCTTTCTTGACCGCCGTACATTAAGAACATTTCTTTAGTTCTTCTCAGATACTTTAGAATATTCTTTACTGCTACCCAGTGAGCATCACCTGGGTTTGACTGATACCTGCTCGTCCTGCTCGTCATGCTTAGGGCATACGAGACATCTGGTCTAGTACATAACATGACATACATAATTGAACCGATGGCCGAAGCATAGGGAACACCCTTCATGCGTTTTATGTCTTCTTTAGATATAGGACTCCGAGTTTGCTCAGATGTACACCATGTACCATTGGCAAGTTTCCTCTCTTAGAACCCTCCATCTTGAAACGTCTTAAGATCTTGTCAATATATGTACTTTGGCTTAATCCAATTAAGCGTTTCGATCTATCACGATAGATCTTTATACCAAGGATATAAGCTGCTTCTCCTAGATCCTTCATCGCGAAACACTTCCCTAACCAGGTTTTTACACCTTTAAGGGTAGGGATGTCATTTCCGATGATCAATATATCATCGACATATAGGATCAAGAATACTATTATGCTCCCACTGACTTTCTTGTATACACAAGGTTCATCTTCGTTCTTTAAGAAACCAAATTCTTTAATCTTTTCATCAAAACGAAGATTCCAACTACGAGATGCTTGCTTCAGTCCATAAATGGACTTTTGCAATTTACATACCTTTTCAGGAAAATTTGGATGTTTAAAACCTTCTGGTTGTACCATGTACACGTCATCGCTTAAAGTTCCGTTAAGGAACGCGGTTTTAACATCCATTTGCCATATTTCATAATCATGAAATGCAGCTATGGCAAGAAGTATCCTGATGGATTTAATCATGGCTACTGGAGAAAAAGTTTCATCATAATCTACTCCATGAGTCTAAGTGAAACCTTTAGCTACCAACCTAGATTTATAAGTATGTACAATCCCATCCATGTCAGTTTTCTTTTTGAATACCCACTTGCACCCTACGACTTTGCAGCCATTAGGTGCATCTACCAAGTTCCAAACTTGGTTGTCTGACATGGATTGTATTTCAGCCTTCATGGCATCTTGCCATTTATCAGATTCTAAACCTGATACGGCTTCCTGGTAGGTTACGGGTTCATCATGAACCGTATCGTCATTGCCAATGAGATAACCATATCTCTCAGGCTCTTGACGACTCCTACTCGATCTTCGGATTGTTTGTATCTCATCATTACCTTCAACAACTTGTTGAGGCTCAACATCATGTTGATTGTCAGTATCAACCATTGTTTCATCTTGTGGTTCTTGAATTTCTTCAAGATCTACTGTATCCCCCGTTGTGGTTCTCGATAGAAAATCATTTTCTAGGAACTCACCGCGGCGCGCAACAAAAACTTTGTTCTCGCTGGGTTTGTAGAAGTAATATCCAACTGTCTCTTTTGGATATCCTACAAAGATGCATTTCTCAGACCTTGAATCAAGCTTCCCAGAAGCTTCCCGCTTAACATAAGCTTCACAACCCCATATTCTCATATATGACAATTTTGGGATCTTCCCAGTCCATAGTTCGAAAGGGGTTTTATCGGTCTTTTTGGTTGGCGCACTATTTAGTATTCTGGCAGCTGTTTCTAGGGCGTAACCCCAGAAACTTTTAGGCAGATTGGTACGACTCATCATAGATCGAACCATGTCCAACAAGGTTCTATTCCTTCTTTCGGACACACCGTTATGTTGCGGTGTTCCGGGAGGAGTTAATTGGGATACTATCCCATTATCTCTTAGATGGTCAATAAACTCTTGGCTTAGATATTCCCGACCCCGGTCCGATCGAAGTATCTTTATCTTTTTGCCAAGTTGATTCTCTACTTCATTCTGAAACTCTTTAAAAAACTCAAAGCTTTCATATTTGTTTTTCATTAGGTAAACATACCCGTATCTACTGAAGTCATCAGTAAAAGTAATGAAGTAGCAATGACCATTTCTTGTGGTTGAACTAAAGGGTCCACATACATTAGTATTATGTATAATCCCTAATAGTTCTGTTGTCCTTTCGGGTTTGCCTTTAAAAGGCGCTTTTGTCATCTTGCCCATTAAACAAGATTCACATACATCATATGAATCATCACATGATTCCAACACTCCGTCCGCCTGGAGTTTGGCTATGCGTTTCTTGTTTATGTGTCCAAGACGACAATGCCACAAATAGGTCTGGTTTAAGCCTCGCTTAATTCGTTTATTGTTTACATTATATATTGATTCATAATTACAACTATTTTGCATATCAATTTCATAAATACCATTGTGTGGTTTGTCCACAAAATACAAAACATTGTTAAGATAAGCTGAAATTGAATCATTACTGAAAGTAAACATAAATCTAGTTTGTTGCAACCGAGAAAAAGAAACGATATTCCTAGTAATGCTAGGTACATATAAACACTTGCTAAGTGCTAAAATAAGACCATTTGGCAGCTTCATGTCATAAGTTCCCTGAGCAATAGCAGCTACCTTAGCTCCATTCCCCATTCGAAGCTCCATCTAGCCTGGTTTCATTTTCTCTTCACTTCTTAGTCCCTAAAAAGTAGTACAAATGTGAGTACCACACCCAGTATCCAATACCCATGAATCAGAGTCAAAAGTGAATAAATCAATGGTAAACATACCTGAAGGTCCGGCTCCACTAGCCTTCTGCTTCTTCATTTCTGCCAATAGGGCAGGGCAGTTTCTCTTCCAATGTCCCTTCTGGTTGCAGTTGAAGCAAACTGCTTCCTCAGGAATCTTTCCCTTGCCCTTTTCTTTGTTGGAACTTCCAACTTTTCTTTTACCCTTGGTAACCACCCTTTTCTTCTTGTTTATCCCACCTTTAGGTTTGATCATCAACACCTGTTTTGGTTTGGATAAATCCAACTTGGATTTCATATTTCTCTCAGCGGTTTTAAGCATGCCGTGAAGCTCCGTGAGAGTTTTCTCCAAACCATTCGTATTGTAGTTCAAGACGAACTGGTCATATGATTTGGATAAAGAATTGAGAACCATGTCGGTTGCCAATTCTTGACCTAGTGGGTAGCCAAGACGAGTCAATTGGTCAATATACCCTTTCATTCTTAAAACGTGGGTACTGACTGATGAACCTTCAATCATCATACAGGCATGCAATGCCCTGACTGTATCAAACCTTTCTTGCCTTGCTTGTAACTGAAACATGGATTTTAAAGAGGATATCATATCCCAAGCAGTCATGTCTTCATGTTCCCTCAGTAGCTCCCGTCATGGATGCTAGCATCAGACAGCTAACATCTAGTAAGTCATTGAGATGCTTATCATAAGCAACCCTGACCTCAGCTGAAGCATTTCTGGCAGGAGGGTTTGGAGGGGGTTTTCGAGGACGTACAACTTCTTTTCGTGCTTAAGGACAACCCTCAAGAAACGAAACCAGTCCACGAAGTTCGTACCGTTCAGTTTGTCCTTATCAAGGATTGATCGTAATGTAAATTGGGATAAGCCGTTTGTGCAGACAGTTTGGTTAGGGGCGTTAGCAGCCATCTTCAAAATAAGTTCAATTTTAGTAATTCTTTTATAATCTCAAATTAATTAATATTACCTTTCAAAAGAAAATTAATTTGAGCTAAGATCCATATATCACCTATTTCCGTAAATGGCCAAGCAACTGTTTATGGAACTAGGTTATTTAGGTAGGAATCATCCAGTTATGTTCAACATAACTCTTAGATATCGTGGGATTTCTATTAATATATCATATGTTAAAGAGCATGTTTAATCCCACTACAACGCCTTGAAAGTACTGTCTATGATATTTTCAAGTAAACTAACCATACTAAGATATCATGATCCCACCTAAAGTCTTAACTTAGGGTTTATTGGGGTCAATCGTCCAAAATACGACTATTTAAGTGAATGGCCAAGCAACTGTCCACTTAAATCTCGTTATCCTGGCGCCTTGTCTTACACTACAATTATCCGATATGATTGGCTAAGCACTAACCATACTGGACTCTTGTAAGTTCAACAAGTATCTTAAATGGATGGCGCATAGTTTACATTTGTGAAAGGTTTAAATTTTAGATAACTCTTTTCTTTTAAAACGTTTGAATTTATCTCTAAAATCTTGTTTTAAAAGTTTATTTTATTAAATCGGTTTAAGTTTGATAAACATATCAATTTTAAAATATCATATTTTATTTACCGATTTAAAATTTGTTTTGCGTTTGATTTTTATTTTAAGCGTTTGCAATTATTATAACAATAATAAAGCAATAAATAAAACCAAACACAAAATAAACAATCACAATAATAATAATATATGGATTTGCCCCTAATGTGGTGTTGTGAGCCAACACAACAACCACGGTCAATTCTAAGGACATCTTCAAACTCCCACTGGCCTCGCCATCTTGGTGAACTCCAGGGACTCCGTCTCGATCTTTTAGAACGCCGTCTTCGGATTAAAATAGAAAAATACAACATGCCTATTCTATTTACAAGTCCCTATCTAGGAAATTAAATTAAAAATTACATCCCATGCAATTAATACATTTTAATTTTCCAAAACAAAATAAATCAACCACGGGTCTTTTCGGGGCAATCCATATATTACACAATATTTTAAACATAAAATAGAACATGCGGCCGAAAACTAACATAATTTAAAAGGCCGATTGATGGAACAAATTTTATATGGCAAAATTAAAATATTGACCTAATTAGTTGTAGGTTAATCAACCATGACCCGAAACTTTTGGGTCTAAGTCGAATCAATTTAACAACAATGGAACAAAATTGAGAAAACATATTCGGCAACAGCCGAGACTAGCAATTTTACCATTGATACCCACATAAATAAAAACACAGATCACTTCACAAGGCTACTAACGATTTAGAACCAATCACTTAGCTTGGTGGCCAGTGGCGGCGACCAACACACCCACCACTAAGTTGCTCGGTACCAGATGCCCAAGGTACCCGCATCACCGCCATACCTACCGAAAAAACTTGTAATAGTAGTCATCAGCTACTGTTGGTGGCGGCAAGAGAGACGGCAACATCCCCTTGGCTTCGACCAAGGGTGGAGTCGTGGGCCACCAGGAATCGATACCAAACCACATATGGTAGTGGTCGACGATTACAAAAGTGAAAAAGAAACAGCACCACCGAGGTGGCAAGGAGCAGAAGAAAACGTCAAGTCCAAGAGGATGTCGACGAAAACTGTGAGTTTAAAGTTAACAAACCCTACACACGACAAAACCAACTCCATGGCCGTGGCCCGAGTGATGGAAAAACCAGCTCCAATCGTCGCAGAATACCGGCGACAAAGACAGAGCCGCCGCTTGGCTCAAAAGCCAGCGGCGGTGGCCACACAACAGCGACAACCATTGACTTACACAACGACGTGCAACAGCGGCGTCAATAGGACCATATCGTCGTCCAGTCAAGAGTACATCGCCGATGGCCGATGGCGGGAAAAAACGATGAGGACAACAACCCTCTTTTGATTTCTCGACCGATATAGAAGAAAATATATATATATATATATATATATATATATATCTTCTAGAGATAGAGAGATGAGATGGAAGGGAAGGTTAGTCGACGGAAAAACCGCAGATCACCGTCGACGGCCGGCGGTCGGCGATCGAGTGAAAGGGTGGAGGCCGCTTTAGCGGTTGTGTGGTGAAGGAGAAAAACAAGGTTAACAAAACCTTTTGATGGCATCGATAAATCCTTTGAAGTTAAAAAAAATTATTGGCAGGCGGCTACTTTCCTTTTAAAAAAAAAGATAGACTTTTAGGGTTTTAAACCCTTTAAAGTTGATCAGCTAACGTGACTTCTTAAAAAAAAAATCCTTTTTTTTTCTTTTAAAATTAATTAGGATTCAATTAAATTTTGCCATATATAAATTGTGTAACTTTTAATTAAATAACATCAAAGTGGCTCTGATACCACTGTTGGATTTTAAATCAATTTGTAACCGTTGTACGCAGCGGAAATTAAAATAATTTTGGTTACAACGTAGAAAACTTTTCTGAACAATTAAAACCCAAACGGATCCAATGATGTATTTAATTAAAACTTAAAACCACACCATAGGGTGTTTAGAGATGTACCTTTCAGATCTGTTGTGGTTGAACTAGTTGAGCACTTAGAAACCAATCTAGGTTTCCTCTAGCGGTATCCACACACGAACACGCGAAATTCCACCGGGTGCTAGCCCAATAACCCTAGATCTATATGTGTTTTACAGAAAAGAAAAGGGTTTCTTTTCTGTATTTTGTGAAAGGTTATTCTAACTCAATTGTGTTTCAAATGGTTTAGTCTAACCCTTTATTTATATCAGAAGAATTATAGTTAGACTATGATTCAACTAATAATTAAATAAGGTTTAATTATTATCTGTAATATTCAATTCAAATTCAAATATATATATGTATATATATATATAATTATCCTTTTAAACTTTAAAATATAATTATATAAGTACAGATAATTCCCCGTAATTAACATAATTACGTTTTCACCCTGTAATTATCATAATTACAGTTTAACACATATTTTCATTAAATCCGGGTTTCTACAAATGGAAACAAACACATTCTTTGTGTGCGACCCTATAGGTTTACATACTTCTCAGCAGTATTTCTGTGTGACACGTGTCGTGGAGCATATAATAACTTACAAGAAGAAAGTGCTTACAAGTTCTGAATCGGAATCTGAATCAGATGGAGATGATGGAGAAAGTCTCAAACAAGCAATGCTTTTACTGACCCGAGCTTTCCAAAAGAAATTCTACAAAAAGCCGGGATCAAATTCACAAAGATATTCTTCATCCAGCTCTAAGAACCATGAGCACCGAGAAAGAGTTGAAGGAAAGCGACATGAAGAGAACCGGTATATGGAAAGGAAGCCGGAAGAAAGGAAGAAGTTTGTGAATGATTACACCGTTGCTGAAAAGCCAGCAAATGATCCAATCAAATGCTACAACTGTGGCAAGATTGGACATTTTGCTAAAGATTGTCGAAAGCCAAAGGTTCGAAACTCCCAGTACTATCAGAACAAACTGCTATTGTCCAAACAGCAAGAAGCTGGCATAGCATTAATGGCTGCAGACGAATTTTGGTTGGATCATTCTGATCAAGAGGAAGAGAAAGAAGAAACTGCTTATCTCTGTCTAATGGGAAAAGAGGTCAAGTATGATGAGTCAGATGACGAGACGGCTGATGAGGTAATAAACTTATCTAAAATAGATTTTATAACCAAAATGGAAGCTATGATGGTTGAGCTTAATGATCTTCAAGTAAAACTGAAGAAAGAAAAAGACAGAGTTGCTAAAAGAAACAACAAGATCTTTGAGCTTAATAAGTCCGTTATTGGGAACAAAGATCTAATTGATTCTTTACGCAAGTCTGCTTCTGATTCTAAACTTCAAGTAGATTGTTTTGAAAAGAAGATTTCTGATTTTGAAGTTAAAATTTCTAAGTATGAGTTTGAGAAGAAAGAATCTGCACTAACAATTCATAAATTGCAGGTTGAGAACAAGCTTTTGAATAAGAAGGTAAATGGTCTGGAAGCCAAACTCTATGCAAGAGGCCAAACAGATCAAACCATTTTTCTCAATGCACCTAACGAAGAGGCTGATGTTAAGGAAAAATGGGGACATGGTTTTGAAAACCCCCATTACTTAAAGAAAGCCATCAGAAAACAACCAGCATTATATAATTTTGATTTTCTTGCTTGTGCTGGTAAACATACTCATTTAAAACCCAAATTTGTTACCAAATTACCAGAAGAAGTTGAGGCCGAAGAAACTGAAAATAGAAAGAATGTAAAGAAAATGCAACTACCATTTAACTATGCAAAGTTAAATGATAGTTATCTTTCAGATACACCAAAAGTTCTTTCAAACGATTATTTTGCTAGTTATTTTGTTTCTGAGATGGAGGCAAAACCTTCTATTGCAAAAGTCTATGTTCCTCCACTCGTTCTGGAAAGCAAAATAGTTGAGCTGGAAAATGTTTTATCTGATGAAAAACTTTTGGTTGATATTCAACAAAGTGTGTTTTCTACAGTTTTAAAGAACAATGTTTTTCAATCTAAATCTACAAAGTGTTCTACAGTTTCAAAGACACCTCAAACTTCGTCTGATAATTTTGATGACTTATTTGTATCTGCAAATGATTTTTTAAACTCTGATGATGGGTGCATAGAAGAAATTGATATGTTTGACTTCAATGCTCCTCTTCCTGATCATTCTACTTGTCTTATAAATGAAAAAGTGTTACCAAGTGGTTTTAATATTGGTGAATTATCAGCTAAGGTTGGTGAATCAGTTTCTGTAACTGTTGATTACTATGCTCAAGGTAAGAAACATAAGAAACAACGATTACAGAAACAGAAATACACTGGTACACAAAAGAAAAATCAATTTCAGAAATCTGATTTTCCTAATAAATCTAAATCTTTTGTTTCAGATATAAGCAAGAAAAGTTCGAAAGCTCGAACTGAATGGCGACCAAAAAGGATTGATGATGAGATAGCTGAATCAGTTTCTGATAACTCTTGTAATAGATCAGTTAGTAGTGATGATGATGTAGTTGATCAACTTGCTTGTCCTAAACAAAACCTTGTAACTTCTTACAAGCGGTATTCAATAAAGCAATTGATTCAATTATCTCCTATTACTACTAAATCTTATCATTATCGGAGAAATGATTTTGCTTATTCTCATAATTTTTCTGATTGGTTTGGATCTTATCATGTGTATTCTTCAAGATCAAATGTTTTCAAAAGTTTTCAAAGAAAAGGAGGATCTGTATTTAAATGGATACCAAAATCTTGTGCTAATCTGTTAGGACCCGTTTTTAAATGGGTACCTAAATTTATTGTTTCCTGATTTCTCTTGCAGACCCGACATATGTGGTACTTGGACAGTGGATATTCCAAGCATATGACTGGGCAAAAAGCTTTATTGTCTAATTATACAGAGAAATTCAGTGGAAATGTCAAATTTGGAAACGATCAGCTTTCACCAATCTTAGGATATGGTGACATTATTCAAGACAACATAACGATCGGTAAGCTGAGCTATGTCGAAGGTTTAGGGCACAACTTGTTTAGCATCGGTCAATTCTGTGATAAAGGGTTAGAGGTCAACTTCAAAGCTAAGAGATGTTCGGTTCGTACTGAAGACGGCAATGAACTCTTAGTCGGAAATCGAAAGACAAACCTCTATACCATCAATCTTTCAAAGGTACAGAATGACAAGTCACGTTTGCTTATTGTCAAAAGCTTCGATGCAGCAAAGTTGGCTTTGGCACCGACGTCTATCACACCTGAACTTTCGGTATATCAACAAGTTGGTTAAAGATAAGTTGGTAAAAGGACTTCCTAAACTGAGATATGAAAAAGAACACTTATGCGCAGCTTGTGAAAAGGGTAAGATGAAGAGAGCTCCGCATAAATCGAAGCCTGAACCTAGCACAAGCTCTCCGTTAGAATTATTGCATATGGATTTGTGTGGTCCGATGAGAACACAAAGCTTAGGCGGGAAAAGATATGTGTTGGTTATTGTGGACGATTACTCAAGATACACATGGGTCAAATTTCTTCGATCAAAAGATGAGACGCCCGAAGTTCTCATTACTTTCTTAAAGACGACCCAGGTGAATATGCAGAGACAAGTCAAGTTTTTTCGAACCGACAACGACACAGAGTTCAAAAACAAAACCGTTGAAGAATATCTCGAATCGGTCGGGATTTCACATCAATACTTTGTTGCTCGTACGCCTGAACAAAATGGAGTAGTCGAAAGGCGAAATCGAACGCTAGTCGAGGCCGCTCGGACTATGCTGAGCCAGTCTGACTTACCTCTATTCTTGTGGGCAGAAGTTGTGTCAACTGCATGTCATACTCAAAATTGGTCCATGATACACTGTCGTTTTCAAAAAACTCCATATGAGCTGATCAACAACAGAACACCGACAATCAAATATTTTCACATATTTGGGTGTAAGTGTTTTGTGCTTAATGACAGAGAGAGTCTGAATAAGTTCAGTGCTAAGGCAGACGAAGGCATCTTTATTGGCTATTCTTCAACATCTGCAGCATACCGTGTTTATCTGAAAAAGTCAAACACAGTCGTCGAGAGCGTTAATGTAACATTCGATGAAGAAATGGCTTCTGAACAACTCAGTTCAGAACCCGTTATCACTGGAGTATTAGCTTCTGGGCAGATCAGTCCAGAACATGTTTCTACAGAGAAAAATTCGAATAAAGCTTCTACTTCAATTTCACATTTATCTGATTTAGATTTGTTATTTGAATTCTTTTATGATGAGTTTCTAGGATCTAATGTACCTAAATCTGTTGTGACTGACAGGTCTGAAGACACAAGTTGCAATCATCCAGTCACTTCAGAAGTTGTAACTGAATTTGAATTTCCCGTTCAGTCAGAAACTCACATTCCAACATCTACTCCTACAGTTGAAGATGTACAAGTAACTGCTGAGCCAGAAGTAACTGTTTCAGTTGGGTGTAATACATTGTCTACTCAACAGCCAGAGTCTGTTGTTCCAACTGATACTTCTGCACCTGAAACTTCAACTGCAAACCCCCTTCCTATTAATCAAACTGAAGAGCCTGATAGTGGATTTATAGGTGATGATCATGTTCAATCAGTATCTACTCCACTCCCTCATGAGCATCGCTGGAACAAAGAGCATCCATTACACCAAGTAATTGGAGATCTCAGCAAGCCTGTACAAACTAGGTCAGCGACTCTTAATCAATGTATGCATGACTCATTCCTCAGTAAGATAGAGCCCACGCGAGTATCAGAGGCTCTTGCTGATTCGGATTGGATATCTGCTATGCAAGAAGAATTAAATCAGTTTGAAGCCCTGAAGGTCTGGAGATTAGTTCCAAAACCGGAAGGAAAATCCGTAATTGGCACTAAATAGGTATTCAAGAATAAAAAGGATGAAGATGGTATCGTCATAAGAAACAAAGCTAGACTTGTTGCCAAAGGTTACCGGCAAGAGGAAGGCATAGACTACGATGAGACGTATGCTCCAGTAGCGTGTATAGAGGCAATCCGCATGTTTCTAGCCTACGCAGCTCATAAGAATTTCACAGTCTATCAGATGGATGTGAAAACAGCCTTTCTGAATGGCATTCTTAAGGAGGAAGTATACGTGTCTCAACCAGAAGGGTTCGTCAATCCAGATAAGCCAGATCACGTCTACATCTTGGATAAAGCCCTGTATGGTTTAAAACAAGCCCCTCGAGCATGGTATGATGTTCTATCTAAATTCTTGGTCAAGTCAGATTTTTCCAAAGGTAAGGTTGATACCACTTTGTTCATCAAAAAAGAAAAAGCCGATATCATCCTTATTCAAATATATGTTGATGATATAATATTTGGTTCTACAAATCCAAAATACGGCAAAAACTTTTCTAACCTCATCGTTTCGCGTTTTCAAATGAGTATGATGGGAGAGATGAATTTCTTTCTCGGATTACAAAGTTAAACAGTTTTCAACGGGGATTTTCATTAATCAATCTAAGAACATCTTGGATATTCTTCGGAAGTACAAAATGGAAAATTGTAAACCTATTGGAACCCCGATGGCACCAGGAACTAAAATTAGCACTGATCCTTCGGGTAAAAGTGTTGATGTTAGGACTTATAGAGGTATGATACGATCATTAATGTATCGTACTTCAAGTAGGTCAGATATTATGTTTTCAACATGCTTATGTTCAAGATATCAGGCTGCTCCTACAGAATCTCATTTGGCTGCTGTCAAACGGATTTTTAGATATCTGAAGGGCATCGCAGATCTTGGTCTGTGGTATCCTAAGGATACTGGTTTTCAACTGACTGCTTATTCAGATGCAGATCATGCAGGTTGCATGTTGGACAGAAAGAGTACTTCAGGTCACATTCAATTCCTTGGAGACAAGCTTGTTAGTTGGGCGTCAAAGAAACAATTATGCGTTTCCACATCGACTGCTGAAGCAGAGTATGTAGCTGCTTCCAGTTGCTGCTCTCAAGTCCTGTGGATGCGAACACAGCTGCGAGACTATGGATTCAGGTTTGACAAAATACCTATATATTGTGACTTGAAGAGTGCAATCGCGATATCTGCTAATCCTGTCCAACATACGAAAACCAAACACATTGACGGCAGGTATCATTTTATAAAAGATAATGTAGAAAAATGAACAATTGAACTTTATTTTGTAAAAACAGATTATCAGCTTGCAAATTTATTTACCAAACCCTTAGATGAAAAGAGATTTAATTTTCTTATATCTAAGCTTGGTATGCTAAATCTTAAGACATAATCGGTTATTACCTAATAAAGTTACGTATTGTTATTTTTCATCATTTTCTTTATTCTTATTTCTAAAGGATATCTGCACTTTAACATGATTGTTCATGATCTTAGGGGGAGTAAGAAAAGATTAAAGATGATCTACATTTTCTTTTGAGGGGGAGCATAACTAATTTCTGCATTTTACTTAACTGACAAATAAATTGTTGTGATGCATGATTTTAGGGGGAGCATATAAATCACATCAAAAGGAGTAAGACTATGATTTCTGATTATTTCAGATCAGAACTCGTACTTTAATCGTTTTACTGCTTTATGTCTTTTATTTTTCAAATAAATTTGTGAATAAATTTGCTTTGACTAGACTTTGAGACTTATGCAGGATGAGAGAAGATGACATGATCATATCTTATTGACTACAGCTGACTTCATGAGAATTAAGATTGAGCGAAAAGGTAAATTTCTTATCTTAATCTCATATGTATCTGAATGAAGGACAACTTTCAGATATGAAAACATGATTTTCTTAAATGTTCAAACCACTTCCCGATTCTTAAACATATTTCATGAATTGGAAGTGTGATTTTAAATGTTTTTCAAGAATTACTTGTGCTTACATGATTATAAACCGTGTGTTTCCAAAGATAAATACTTGTGTATTGTCTTTTCTATATACTTTCAAGTATTCACACACACTGGTTTGAATTCTTGTTCAAAATGATCTTACCATGTCTCATATTGTAACCAATTTTTTCGATGGTAAGACACTCTGCTTGTACTTTAATGAATTTTGAGCGTTAATTCATTTCGAAACGGTTTTTCAAGAATGTCTATATTTTGTTTCGTATAAACACCTATCTTTTATTCCTGACCATAAGCTTTGATTGTTATATCATTCATTTTCTGATCATTTTCATATAATGTCAGATTTTTAAACAAGTCTCTTGTATTCATGTTCATTTATTCAATTAACTTGTTTGAAATATCTTCAATGTTTTAAAATGCTCATATCTTCATGATTATATTTCTGAGCATATTTACATCTGACATTTGTATATGAGCTTTAACTGCTATAGTTAAACCATTTGAGCAACACATGCTTTCTAGGATTATATGGGTTCTTTGTGTTAGGACTTAATTGAAACTTCTATGAAATCACGTTAACCAGTGATTTTTACCCAAGAAGTTAATCCTTTAGTGATTGAGTGTGAGGATTCGAAAAGAAATGAGTGTGGGTGTGATGAGGTAAAATGGAAAAGAGAGTTTGGTTAGTAGTGAGCTTAATGATTAAAAGAAAGAGGGTGTGAGATCAGAGTAAAAGAATATCAAACTCTGCACCAAATTCTTTATGAGTCGGGCAGCCACATTACTCGTTTCACGATTTTTGGTGAACATTATTGAAACACGCAACTAGCCCATGCCAACTTTTGTTCAAAACCTCACCAGCCACTCATTTTCTTCTCAAAAGGAAAATGTTTCACATTTTCAAGGGGACGCAGCACATATGCTATCTGGTTTTCATTTGGAAAATCTGGATATTGAAAAAGAAGGAAGTCTGCCCCACCTTCGCACTTCAATCATGCACATTGAGTCTGTATTTATCTACTGTTGTCTCAGTGGTTTACACTATGTTGAGCCTTAAAAAGCAATTATTCGTGCTTAATTCTTTCTACACTTGCACGAGCACACAAGGAATTTGTTTTCTTGTCATAACATTCATAGAAATTGCCTTTGTGGTATTTCGATGATTGGATGGAAGCCCTGGGGGAGTGAACATCAAAAAGCTCCTTTATATTGTGTATTCGTTACACATAGTGACTTCGTGTTACTGACAGACATTTTAACTGATTCATTTGTTGATTCAGGAGTTACATGTTCTTATTTTGTCTAGATTTGCAAAGATCTAGATGAATACTTGGGTATGGATCACATAATCAGAGGTTCAGTTTGACAGATCAGATTGGTCAAAGACATTTCTTGGAAGAAAAGTTTTGATGATATAGATGCTCAGATCATCAAAAAGGGGGATATGGTATCAAGAAATGATAAAGTTTTGAGAGATGATTTTCAGAAATGTCCAAGTCAGATAATTCAAAGTAAAGATTTGAAGAAGATCAAAGAATTTCTGAAGATTTGAGGAAATTTTTCTTTGAAGATTATTTGCTAAAGCAATCCGAGCTGATTCTGAAGATAATTTCTTTCCAAAGTCTAAAAGTATTTTGTGAAAGTTTTGGGGAGTTTGTTAATCATTTGAAGACAGTTTTGGAAAGAATGTCATCAAAGAAAAAGGGGAGATTGTACTGACAGAACTTAAAAGTGAAGACTGAATTGTTATATCTTTCAATAGTGATCTTGAATCCAAAGGGGGAGATTGTTAGAGCATAAATCTGTTGGATACAAGATCAAGAAGACTGAAGGTCAAAGTTCAAGAAAGTCAAAGCTGAGAAAGTCAACTTTCATTAAAGTCAAAGTCTTTTGTAATAAAAGTCAATGTATTGTATTTGTATTTTAGTTTCCTTGTATTTTACTTGTAGGGTATAAATAGTTTTGGTTAGTTGTTTTTGTTAGTAGTCTTGAACAGAATTGAATTCAGAGAGAGAGAATTGTAGAGAGAGAGATATCTAGAGAGAGAAAGTCAAGAACACTGTTTGTAATCGTTTGGATTAAAGTTGAATCAAACAGGTAGTAATTCAATCTTATTTGTTTGATTGTTTGAATGATTGTGATTAGAAACTAGATTCTAGGACACACAATATTGAAGTTTGTTGAGGTTATATATATCATAGATTGTAATACGTACTTGCAAGATTTGATTATCGCATCGTCGTTGTCATCAAAACTTTAAAATCGTTGCCAAGAAAAAACCCCGATTCCATTGGAAAAAAACATTAGAAAAATATAGTAGATAAAAGTGAAAAAAAACTCTAATATCCAAAAAAAAGTCAATAAGGAATTATACCTGGATTATTATCCTCAAAGAACACCTAAAAACCGATTTTGTTGTATAATAACAGTTTGCGAAATGAAAAAATAAATCAAGTGACAGAGAGGGATAAAGAGAGTTTTCCTGAAAAACGGTTTTGTTGAAGAATAATGGTTTGTAAGATAATTAAGTGATGGAGAGAATGAAGAAGACATATGATGGACAAATCATGATCTATGAACACATGAAAGAGTTTGAAGGTTTTACCTTCAAGAATGAAGATGGAAAGAATTGGAGGTTTCATCTTTAAGAATGAAGATGAAAAGTGTAAAGGTTAAACTTTTTAAAATTACCAAAATAACCTTATCCCAATAAATTTTATGTTTTTAGTATAAGGACGAAAAAGTCTTTAACATATCAAATATTTAAACAAATCAAAAAACTAAGAAAAAAGAAAGGTAGACTTAATGTGTTTAGGAGATGCCACCTCATACATGGTGGTTTCTCCTTTAATATATATATTGATTATTATGATCCTACTGAGTTTCTTAACGACATGTCTACTAATCGACAACAAGGAAGCTCTACAGAAGATGATGGTCAATCAACTGAATACTGTACAGAACTGATTGCAAACCTATCACGTTATATGGCTAACAGGGAACAACTTCGCAATAGTGAAGCTCATAACCCTCTAAAAATGATTTGATTGAGCACATATGGCAAAAATCCGGTCATCAATAGTTAACTACGGTTATTTATGTATTTCAGATATGTAATTTCATACTTATTTTTGTTATTTGTTTTATTTAATTTCAATTGTATTGTAAGTTTATTATAATAATTATTTTCAATTAGTTGTGGTCCGTTTAATCTATTTTTTATACTTAAAATTAAAAAATAATAATTATATATATGAATATAGACTTAAGTTCGCGTGAGACCAAATAGTTTCCGTGAGACCAGTGAGATCAAGCTTTAAAGTATAGAACTTCACACCAAAAAACTGTGAATGTAAAAAATCGAACTTTTCATAGGGAAAACACCGTAAATGTTACGTTCACGGTGTTTTTCGCTGTGAATGTTCATTTTTTTTACCTTCACAGCGTCTTCACTGTGAAGGTTCGGATATACCTTCACAGTCTTTTATCTGTGAAGGTTTGATTTTTTTTTAACTTAGTTTAGGTTTTTTTACCTTCATAGTGTGATTACATTACGAAGGTTCGAATGTTTTTTACCTTCACAGTGTTTCGGTGTGAAGTTTCATGTTTTAAGGCTTGGTCTCACGCGGTCTCACGGAAACAGCTTGGTCTCACGTGAACCTGGCCCTATGAATATATATATATATATATATATATATATAACTTTTATAAAATAATATTTTAGATTAGATTGGACTGGACTGGATGGGATTGTAGTTAAGTAATAAAATAAATGAGATTGGATTGGAGTTGAAAATTATGTAGATAGATGAGAGAGGAAAAAATAATATTTAATTGAAATTAGGTTGGATCAAAACTTCCGAATTTGCTTTCAGACTCTCAACATCTTGATTACTCTCACTCAAACACACAGTATGAGAACTCTAATTTTTTTCATCTATAATAATCAAGTTCCTATCCCTAAAAATTCCCAAACACCGCAAAAGAGTTCAAGAGCCGAGAAATGGAAAACCAAAGAAGATATGGAGTTGATGTTAGCATGGATCTACATTAGTGAAGAACCTACTCGAGGCAAAAACCACCATTTTCAAGTGTGTTGTCTCTTTTTCAATTAATGTAAATTTCCCTTATATATTTGTTGTCTTTCAACAAAGACTTACACGTATAATTTTCCTCAAACACCCACTAAAATGTCTCTCAATGAAAATTCCTCACCAGAATCAGTTGACGAATTTGATGAATGGCAATCACGAGTTGTTCAACAAAATCAACAACTTGCTCGCATCATCAAGGATATGCTCATATAAACTCATCCAATCTGTTCATAGGAGATCAACCTCCAAGAGCAAGAAGGAGGTATCGTGATAGGAAACATGAGATGGGAGAAGCGCGTTTGATGGAAGACTACCTTATCGAAAATACGACATATGACTAGGTTATCTTCCGAAGAAGATTTCGAATGCGAAGACCTTTATTCCGTCGTATAGTGGATGTTGTTATTGCTAATGACGAATATTTTCCGCAAAGAGCTGATGCCACGGGTAGACAAGTTCTTCACCATTGCAAAAGTGTACTGCGGCCATGAGGGTGTTGGCATATGCGTCATCAGTTGATGCAGTTGAAGAATATTTGAGAATGGGTGGATCCACAACAAGGGAAGCTCTGTAACATCCTAAAATAGGGGTTAATTTAAACTTGAATATTTGCGGAATAAAACAAAGTCATCATTAACAAATCACCCAAAAAGGGGAAACGATTGTATGGCGTTTACATCACAAATGACCAAGTGAAATAAAACTTAACAACCTACTAATCTAGACCAATTAAATCTAGATTATGAACGGGTGTTTTTATCTCACTTCCAAAAATATACTATTACTATACCAAATGTATGCCTCTATAAGCTTCCAAAAATGCTACTTCCCTTCAAGACTCTCCACTCAAACCCGAGAAGTCTCACTGCTAGAATGACCTGTTATACATGTCATTTTAAGAAAAAGTTTTAGGTGAAAGGCTAGTGAGAATAAACAGTTATATTAGAGAAAACAGTAAGTTATAAATGCAATAAGTGCGGATAAGTAGATAAAATGAGTATGAATAAGATATAGCTTTTATACAAATACCTCTAGGGTTGACGGGGGAGTCCCGCTTACTAACATAAGTGACGGAACACAAAAGTAAGCCACTTAATATGTTAGTAAAACCAAGTCACATAATAATACACGTATTGGATGTCGAGCTCGGCTACTTAAAGCGTACACTCATGAAATGTCAACTTCAACCACTCTAAGTCCTTACGCTGAGTTATCCTCATATAATGAAATGTACTATCATGTAGGACTTATACCATACTGTCGATGCCTAACCGTGCCTCAATGGGGAAAACTAGCGTTCCATCATCGAACATAATGACTATAGTGCTTATGGATCCATTACACTCAATACCAACCAAACAATAATTATGTTTAAATCAAATACCATTAAATTTCTAAAACCAATCTCCCATCAAGATTCTCAAAACATATAAGATGCCATCAATGACATAACCAAGTTTTCAAATAAATTCTCATAAAGTTTCATAGTTCCCAAAATATCCATTTGAGTGTTTTTCCACATAATAATTCAATTTCCACAAGTTCTTACTTAAAATATCCCAACATTTTGAAACCCTAGTTTTGACCCAAAGTGCTTAAACTTAAAATTTGAAGAAAAGCATGTTCTACAAATGTGTAAACCACCAATAACCCAAAATATTAGTTATTCAACCTTGTAATTATATCCATCCAAGTAAACCCTAAAATTTTCAAAAATTAGGTTTTGATGAAAACTCATCTAAATCAAGAAGTAGTCAAAGTAGAGATGATTATAAGGTTAAAACCCACATTTTAACATGTATAAAGTTTGTAAAATGAGAATGAACTCACCGTAGTAGTTTTCAAAAGAAAACCAAACTCTAGGATGAAGGAGATGATTGTTTGAAGCTTGAGCACTCTAGAACTCCCTCTTTAAGTTATCCTAGAACAAGCATTAAATGGTCTCAATAACCATTAGGTTGGAAGTAAATGAGGAGAGAAGGATTTGAGGAAGGAAACTTGCCCAAATTGCAGAGAGAAATCGGCTAGAAGAAACTTCAAAATCAAATAAAATCAGATAAAAATTGTGGTTGTCCTATAAAACCCCCTGGGCCCGGTCGCGAGAGTGCCAGCGATAGTGACATTTGTCACTATCGCCGGCACAATCATCGTGTGTACCGAGAGCATCACCCGAGCCGCGAGAGTGCCACGGCGAGAGTGACCATGTCACAATCGCCCCATCTGTACCGAGAGGTCACCCCTCTTCGTGATATTGACACGCGATTATGCCCCTTGGCATAATCGCCCAGAACCCAACGAGTCTCGAAATCTCATTTTAGTTACAGAAATCCTTCGATGATCGATATTAAAGAGGTGGAATTTGGCATTAGACGTTGAAGGTCAAACCATAGAAAATGAGATCTCAAGGTTGACTCAAATTACATTATTGAAATTTTCCGGGTGTTACAAGCTCTCGTGCACTTCATAGATGGTGTCATCCCATGTTTTGGTGACGAGTACCTTAGAAAGCTTAATGAAGCTATTTAGCACGACTACTCTACGTTGGAGATGTACATGGATTCCCGGGTATTATAGGTAGTATCGACTTCATGCATTTGGAATGGAAAAATTGTCCAAGTGCATGGGTCGGTCAATATGCTGGAAGAAGTGGAAAACCAACAATCATTTTGGAAGCCGTTGCATCATATGATTTATGGATATGGCATGATTTCTTTGGACCCCCAAGTTTGCTTAATGATATTAATGTACTACACCGATCTCCTGTTTTTTATGATGTATTGGCACATCGATCACCAAAAGTTAGTTATGTCGTGACTGCTCACGAAAATGATAGGGCATATTATATCACTGATGAAATATATCCTTCATGGGCTGCATTTGTCAAGTCAGTTACATTTCCCCAAATACGGAAGCACAAGTTGTTTGCTCAAGTTCAAGAGGCATGCATAAAAGATGTTGAGCGAGCATTTGGAGTTCTATAAGCTCATTTTGCATTTATTCGACGACCATGTCTTGTTTGGGACAGACATAGAATGGGACGAATTATGATTGCTTGTATCATCATGCTTATGATAGTTGAAGACGAACAAAATACATACCAAAATTATTATGATGCTACTGAGTTTCTTAACTACATGCCCACAATTCGACAACAAGGAAGCTCTACAGAAGATGATGGTCAATCAACTGAATACCATACAAAACGGATTGCAAACCTATCCCATTATATGACTAACAGGGAACAACTTCATAATAGGGAAGCTTATAACCAAAAAAATAATGATTTGATTGAACATATATGACAGAAATTCAGTCATCAATAATTAACTACGGTTATTTATGTATATCAGAGATGTAATTTCGTACTTATTTTTGTTATTTGTTTTATTTAATTTCAATTGTATGGTAAGTTTATTATAATAATTATTTCCAACTAGTCGTGGTCCGTTTAATCTATATTTTATACATAGAATTAAAATATATATATCTATACATATAATAAATAAGTAACTAGAAGGACACGTGTCGCCTTCTGATGAGCCTATTTTTTCATTTTCCCGCCTAAACAAGTATTTAGACGCATTTTACATTATAAGTTCATTTACGCATTGACATTCATTCATCTTTAAATTTTTCCTTAATTCAATTTTTTTAATTTATAACTTACATTTACTACCCTTATAATTAGGTATGTAGTTTACTTTTAATCTCTTACTTTTTTATTTTTCATTTTATACTCTTATCATATAAACATATATAATGTATATGAACTAAAATGCATTAAAAAAAACATTGTTATTTTTTACATATTATACCATTGTAATCGTTTCGTCAATACCTTCGAAATTAGTCCAATATTGAATATTTTTGAATTTAATTATATTATTAAATATCATAAATATATACGAATTAATGTATCGTGATTAGTATGAGATTTGATACAAATAATCACTAAATTGTCTTAATTTTCTTTTGGCTATTTCATATCAATTTTTAATTCAAGAATTTTTTTATAAGAACCTCACCCTCTTTAAATCTTTATACAAGAATTTTGATTTTTATCATGAAGTTTTATAAAATAACATTTTTTATTTTTTAATTTTATTTTCTTGACATTATGATATTTTAATTTTAAAAATATTAATTATAGACGATGAAGGTATAATTAGTAATATAACAAAAAATGTATATAAAGAAGTATTTAGTAATTTATGATACATGATTCTTATTTTATTAATATTTTAACTGCACTTTTCTATAATTTCATTTACATTCTATTATAATTTTTTTTTATAAATTCTTAATATTTATTCATATTTTTTATTAATTTTTTGCAAAACTTTTATTTGTAAAAACTGCCTAAAACAAAGACATTTTGTAAACAGCTACAAAAAGAAAACAATTCTGAAGGGATAAAAGCTTGAAAAAGGAGCATCGTACTTTCGATGATCCTTCATAACTGTAAGATAAGTTTTTTGACATGATTTAATTTTTTTAAATTACCCCGTGTAATACACGAGGTCAAATGTAGTATATATATATATATATATATATATATATAAATTGAATATATATAACTTTTATAAAATATTGTTTTAGATTAGATCGGATTGGATTGGATAAGAATAAGATTTTGGTTAAATGATAAAAGAAATGATATTGGATTGAAGTTGAAAATTATGTAGATGGGTGAGAGAAAAAAATAATATTTTAATTGAAATTAGGTTGGTTGAGATTGTGAGGGTGAATTGCACATGAATTGAAATTAGGTTGGTTGGAAATTAGAATGTATATAAATAATTTATTAAGTAGTTAATAAATGTTGCGATGGGAACCACTTTTGAAAGTATAGGTGAATTGTACGTGTATAAATGGTGATTGCAAAAGCTGATGTGACACAATTAAAAGTGTAAATGAATTGTAGGGATGTGGATGGTCTAAGAAAGTGTCCATTCATGATTCTATGTAAACAAAATTAAGCTCAAGACAAATTAAATAAAATCATTATTAATTTTTTTAGAGTGAACTTCAAGTTTGGTCCGTGAGGTTTATTGAAATATTTGAAAATGGGACCTGAAAATAAGTCTAAAAATCGTCCTTATGGTTCTTATTTTGTTGTGAAAGTGGTCCCTAATCACTAACTTCGTTTGTTTCATCCGTTAACATGAGGGGCACTTATGTCCTTTCATTAAAATATTTATATTTCTTAAAAAAACATAATAATATTTTATTTTATTTTTTTAAGAAATTAATATATATATATATATAGAGAGAGAGAGAGAGAGAGGGATGTTCAAATGCAACCCATTTATATGGTGCAACCCCTTGCAACCCTACTATCCAGCACACATTTTATGTAATTATAAAAAAGAAAAAAAAGGTAAAAGTAAAATGTGTGGTGAATAAAGGGGTTGCAAGGGTTGCATCATGTAAAAGGTTGCATAATAACCCATATATATATATATATATATATAAATAAAAGCCCGTGACTTTCTGCCCCTTCGTGCCCGATCTCCTTCTCTGGCCCAAAACCGGTCACCATCTCCATCCAACCCCAAAGGTCACCCATCTCCGGCCCACCTAATCTGTACACATTCGATAAACCAGAAGCAGCAGGCGTCTTCTTCCTTGTAACTCCGACGAGGACCGATGAGATTGGAGGTGGTCGTGGACTGGTGGGGTTGGTCGAGCTTAAACCGCGATAAACGCTCAAACTAAACCGATAACATAAAATATAACGTAGGATACGATTATTGTGGACTGGTGGGGTAAGTCGTGGACAAAGACGATAACATAGTCATCGTTAATCCAACATGATCGTTTGATCATAGTAGCCAACCAGTTACCGATTCGAGCTCACCGGAAAACCGATGGTTCAAAAGGATGGACTTTCTGGATGAGAATTCACTTCTTCTTCAGTTGAAGGACGGTTTAGGAGACGATGATGAAATTGATGTTATCTACGTATGTGGACTCAAAAAAGAGATTCGTCCAAACGAACAAGATGAGGTTTCACAAACCCTCTTAGAATCCTTCAAATGCGTACCCACTTTTTTCCCACTTTTCTATCATAGCTTTTGTAAGCAACATTTATGGCTATTGTTTCATTACATGTTGCCATTAACGCCAAATTTAGGCGGGAGGTTTAATCGATCTTTATGGCAAGATTACGTGTCTGTTAACAAGATTTGATTTTTGTTGATAGAATCATGGAGTTCATTAACCCTAGAGGAGGATTTCGTCTCGATTCATGATTATCATCTCATGGTTTTACCTACGTTCTTGAGGAAAATATTCGATCGGGTTAAGCTTTGGTTTTTCTTGCATAACCCGTTTCCATCATCCGAGATTTACAAGACTTAATTTACCCATTAGAGAGGAGCTTCTTAGAGCTCTTTCGAATTCGGATTTGATTGGTTTCCATACTTTCGAATATGCTCGCCATTTTCCATCTTGTTGTAGTCGAATGTTAGGAATTTCGTATGAATCAAAACGAGGTTATATTAGTTTGGAGTACTACGGGCGAACATTTAGTATCAAATTTCTCCCGGTCGGAATTAATATGAGGAGACTTCAGTCCGTTTTAAGCCAAGCCGAAACAGAATCAAAAGTTTTCGAGCTCATCAAGTAGTTTCAAGATCAACCCCACTAGTCCATAATGAAAGGACCGATGAAAGTAGGCTTGCAGGAGGGGAATAGTCCTGGGAAGGGACCGACGCTGGGGTGGTTTCCAAACAGGGGGAGTTTACCATAATATATATAATTTTTTTATATTTTAAAAGAAAATTAAGGAAATATAGAAGGACCATAATTACCTTTATTTAACGGGTGTTTTTAACGAAGTTAGTGATCAGTGACCACTTTTAAAGCAAAATGAGAACAACAAGGACGATTTCTAGACTTGTCAAAGTTTAAGTCCAACTTTCAAAGATTTCACTAAACCTCGGACCAAAATTAGAGTTTACTCATTTTTTTTTTATATTTTTCTAAAATTATATAGTTGATTTATCAAATTTTCCATAGATGTTCTACTTGTATGTTAAATTCCTTTATAGCGAACTATAGATTCTACTTGTATGTTAAATCTCGATTGAGGGTGTATGCCATTTCAAAGTTTCCAACCATGAATTCCTCGAGCCGCATGTTCCCCCAATTTCAACAAACCAATAAAACCACCTACACGTACAACACGATGATAAGATCCCATCTCTGGAACTCAAATTCAATACCACAAGTGGCTTTTGAGATTTATGTTAAAATGAAAAGAGAAGGTATTGATTGTGATAATTATACATACCCATTTGTGTTGAAGGCATGTAAGATGATATGCGGACTGTGGGAAGGCAGACAAGTTCAGGCAGAAGTTGTGAAAGTTGGGTTCTTTGATTCGAATGTGTTTGTGATAAATGGGTTGATTGGGATGTATTGCAAGAGTCGCCAGATGAGTTGTTCCAGGGTTTTATTTGATGGGTTCCATGGGAAGGATTTGGTATCATGGAACTTGATGTTGAGTGGTTATGCAGGGTGTGGTGATATGGCAGAAGCACGGAAGGTGTTTGATGAAATGCCTGAGAGAGATGTTGTCTCCTGGTCCATTATGATTGATGGGTACGGCAAGGTTTGCAAACATTAAGCATACACTAAAAAGTAGTCATCTTGATTTATTATGATTCTGTTCCGATTGACATGTACTAATTTTTTTGTGCGTTATTGTGTTCTTTCCAGAAAATAGGGGACGTTAGTCGTGCTCGTTCGCTCTTTGACCAAATGCATAAACGTGACTTGGTTTCATGGAATACCATGATAGATTCATACGCAAAGGTAGGTGATATGGTGGCAGCTCGGGAACTATTTGATGAAATGGAACATAAGAATGTAATTTCTTGGAACATTATGATCGATGGCTATTCGCAGCACCGAGATCCCAAAGAAGCATTGAATGTCTTCAATCTAATGCTTTCTAATGACATAAAACCTGATAAATTCTGTGTTGTTGGTGCTATATCGGCTTGTGGCCAATTGGGTGCACTCGATCAAGGAAGGTGGATTCATATCTACATCCGAAAGAACAAAATCACACTTGATAACGTGGTCAACACAGCCCTTGTGGACATGTATATGAAATGTGGTAGCACCGAAGAGGCTCGTGCAGTTTTCGTAAGCATGTCAGAAAGAAACGTTATTAGTTGGAATGTAATGATTTCTGGGCTTGGTATCAATGGTTTTGGGGATGAAGCTCTGAGTTATTTTGATCAAATGGGGAAAGAAGGAATTCAAGCGGACAATCTGATTTATGTGAGCGTTCTTACAGTTTGTAGTCATGCAGGATTCGTAAGCAAAGGTCTTGAAATCTTTCGGAAAATACCAAAACCTAAAGTTGAACACTATGGATGCTTGATCGATCTTCTTGGGCGAGCAGGTAAATTGGGGCAAGCACTAAGCTTTATAGCATCGATGCCAATGGAACCGAATTCGGATTTGTGGGGTTCTGTGCTCTTGGCGTGTCAGGTACAGAAAAACGTGGGTTTAGGTGAATTCGTCTTGAATAAGCTTAAGAAACTCGATGGCGATGATTGTGGGGTTTATGTTGTTATGTCAAATATATATGCTGATAATGGAATGTGGGAATGTGTAACGAAGATGAGGAAGATGGTATCGGAGAAAGGGATGAGGAAGGAGAGTGGGAAGAGCGTGATCGAGGTGGTTGATGGTGGGGTCGAGGAATTTGTTTGTGGTAAAAAGGATCGGGTTCACAGTGACGAGATCGAACAAGTTCTTTGGAGCTTATCAAAGATTATGGATTTGGAATAGGGTTAAAAAGAGAAGAATGGAAGTATAGTACTTAATTTGGTAGCTCAAAGCTTGGAGTTTATTGAATACTTCATTGAGGCAATGTAACAGAATGTTGAAATCCCTTTCTATGATAGAACTATAAATAGGATGTACCAGATATGAATAATAATACTCAAATTCTTCTCTCTAAACTTTCTCTCTCTACTCTCTGATCTCTCGATCTCTACTTTTTTTCTCTCTGTTTTCTTAATTCTTCTTCCTGTTACATTGGTATCAGAGCTATTTCCTGATCAAAACAACACTACGATCTTCATCCATCTATCCAAACACCAATCAATCGTTAAATCCTTTTAAATCTGGCACCTGCAACCAGGAAATCAACTGTTATAGAAGAACATATCTGACTTTTGGAGAAGAAATTGGAAGCCCAAAATGAAAATATGTTGAAGATGATGCAAGCTATTACCGAGTTGAATGAACGAATGAAAGAATCAGAGGCCAATCGAAGGAATGAAGGCCAAAGAGTCGATGCATGCCTGTTGTGGCAGCACCTAATCAGGCTAGGGTTCTTGGGTACGTGCCTAAACTTGATTTTCCAAAATTTGATGGAAATAATTCAAGAATGTGGATAAAGAAATGTAACAAGTATTTCAATCTGTGCAAAATTCTTGAACACCAAAAGGTTGATTTGGCCTCTTTAAACATGGTGGATAAAGCTGAAAATTGGGTAACCAAATTGGGTAACCAGGTACCTGGCTGTTGGAAGGAATGTTGACTGGTCTGAGTTCATTGTTGATCTGTCTGCAAGATTCAAGGATGAGATTGGGGGAGATGTAGTAGAAAATTTTAACAAATTACAACAATAAGGCACCATTGAGTCTTATCTTGATGAATTTGAAAATCTGAGATCCCTTTTGCTTCAACTGGTACTGCCTGATTCTTATTTTCTTGATAGCTTTGTTGGTGGTTTAAAATCAACGTTAAAGCCCTTTGTTAGAGCCTTTAAGCCTTCAACATTAGCTGAAGTAGTGAAGTATGCTAGACTTCAAGAAGAGTCCCTTGAAGCTTCTCTCCTATGCTATAATCTTGAGTGTTCTGTGGCCAAAAATTCAGAACCAATGTCTTAACCTTTGCCTGCTCTTCTACTCCTCCTCCTCCTGCCTTCAAATTAAATCCTGTAAAGAAAACTTTATCTGCTGCTGAAAGAAGGGAAAAACAAATCAAGGGTCTATGTTATTTTTGTGATCAACCGTATGAAAAGGGGCATAAATGTAGGTTGAAACAGACGCAATTGTTTTCAATTGAGATTCCGGGCATAGATGAGGACGAAGAGGAAAAACTTGAAAAGGATAATTGCTTTGAGCTTGTAATATCAATGGAAGCTTTAAGTGAAAACCATAAATTTCATACAATGAGGATGACCGGTTATTTTGACGATAAGCCTCTTTACATTTTGGTTGATCCGGGTAGTACTCACAATTTCTTCGATTTAGGTTTGGCTAAAAGGTTGGGTTTGCATTTGGATTCCATAAGTAACAGTAGCAAATGGGGCTAATATTTTGTGTCAATTTGTTTGTAAGAAATTTGCTTGGAGGCTGCAGGACTTTAAGTTCAAGTCAGACATGTTCTTGATTCCATTAAGAAATTACGACATGGTCCTAGGGGTTCAATGGCTCAATAATTTGGGAACTTGTCATTTTGTGCTGAAGGGAATTGTTCCAAAGGGATTTGGCTAAGAAAGATAAAGTTCAAAATATAGGTTATGTGTGCTTGTTGTCAAGGAGGAAGGAATGTAACAAAATGTGGAAATATGTTTGAGTGGTTATTGTTAGTTCCTTTCTATGACAGAACTATAAATAGGATGTACCAGTTATAGAAAGTTAATAATACTCAAATTCTTCTCTCTACTCTCTGATCTCTCGATCTCAACTTCTCTTATCTCTGTTTTCTTAATTCTTCTTCCTGTTACAAGGCAATTATATATACAGCCATACAAAACAGGAAAAATTCAACCGAGTTTAATGCATTCACGTGCTACAGCCTACATGGCTAACAAAAATTCAAAAATCGATTTTCCTTGCAAATTAAATTAAAGGATCATCGTGAAGATAATCCAAACAAAAATCTTCCCTAGTAAAAACGTACAAGGCTCGGGTTTTTTCAAAACTGTGTATATTAAACAAAAAGATGGTTCAGACCTTTAAAAGGTGGGGCCGGGCTTTGGATAAGAAAATAGACCCGATCAAGATTTTTTAGGCCAAGTTTTTTCAAGTTGGGATTTTTCTCAGCCGGGTTTGAAACCTGCCTTGTGATCGGGTTATTTGGCCTGTCTTAGACTCGGTTTTCTGGCGGCTAGGGTTTTTTGGTACATCTCTACACAAGAACGCACTTACATTGAAGCAAGGTTTCTCTGAACTACAGTTCCCTACTAGTATATGTTTTTTCATGATCATTGATTCCAATCAAGTATTGGAGTAGTAAGATGTGGATTTCTTTCGTAAAGCTAAAACAGGAACGATAACAGATATTGAATTAATCCACTAATACCATGTTAACAAACACGTTTACTCGTCATCGAGCACGATAAAGAAAACATGTATGAAAGAAATTTGTAATATGAAAAGGAAATAAAATAATTATATAATCATAACTAAAATTAACATTCGAAAATCATAACTTACAGTATACACTCTTCTATACATTTACAAATCAAAACCTTCAACTTTTTATCATATTCGAATCTAGTCCCCATCTTTAATTCTTCGTTTTTCTTGTTTGAATAGAAGCAAAAACCAAGAAGAAATAGATACATCCTTTCTATTATAAAAAACATAAAACATCCAACTTTCTTTTTATTCACATTTAGTCCTTATATTCTTGAATTTGTTTCTCTTCAACCACTTTATGATATTTTAAGTTTCTTCTTCTTGATCAAAACTGTAACCTTCATTAGAATATTCGTTTTATGTGGTTTCCCGTTTTCGTTTGAACAAAAAGCAAGAACTAAGGCGAAAAGCTGTCTTCACTCGAACTCGAATAACCCGATTGACCATCTTCATTACACGGAAATAGCTTATCCCGTGGAACTTTTAGCCCCGGTGATGCATCAGGAGTCGTTGCTGCCGAGTTCGATTGATTATGCCTCGCTTGCATGGTCGTCATTTTTCTTATGTCGTTACATACACTATCCAAAAGCACCAAGAAATCACGAACAACCACGAACAAGTGCAAACCCTCATCTTTTCTCGACTTCCCGTGGAAATAATCGCCTGTGCTCTTCACCAACGCCATTATCCTCTTCTCCTCTTCCAACAACCAATTGATCTCGGCTTCCGTATGACCTATAGAATCCACAAGGAACGCCCGGAATCTGGTTTCTTCGTCCACAGTTTTCATCTCGTTGTTTACGAAATCCGTTATTTTACGTAACATGTGTCCTAACTTCAAAACGGTCGATGTTAGGACATCGCCATCTATGACAGCAGCTTTTTTAACATCCTCAAGTTCCTCGCTTAACTTGGAAACAACCTCAAGGCCGAGCTGCCGGTAATATTCCGGGGGTTCTTTGGTTTGTTGTTGTTGAACGTCTTCCGATGAACTCTGGCTAGCTGCCATTGCTCTCCGGGCAACTTTGGTTCCTTCCGACCGAATGATTTCTTGGACCACGAAAGACAGGAGGGTGGTCTTGCCGTCGGTGCCTTTGACATCGGAGAGTTTCAAAAGTGTATCGAGTTTGAATGCCTGGGCCCCACCACGGTACGTACCGACGTTCATACGGTTGCCAGTCTTAAGAACTGCTTCTAGAAGTTTATGGAAGAGTCTACTGTTTTTGAGGGTCGTGCAAGCAACCTGTGAATTAATTTGGAACGGTTTTAAAATAATCAGAAGAATCTAACGGAGATGTACTGAGAACAGTTGACTAATGCAAAATTTCTTAATTAACCTTGGCAATCGAGTCCCAAATGTTTGTAAAGGTTTTGAGCTCAAAACCATCCCAAAAGAGAGTACGCAGGGAGGTCACACATCCAAAGACGAAAAGGACATTTAAACCAGTGAATCCGGTGCTTGTAAACAAATGCCAAAAGAGTAAAATAGTCATTTTGAGCAAAAAGCCCCCCAAAAGGATCCTTATTCTCTTAAACCATACTATTGTGTCCTGAATGCTTGTAAAGATTATTCCAAAGTGGTAAAAATAATCATTTTAAGCTACCACTCCCCCCAAATCACCACCAAAAAGAAGTGAATGCACAAGGATGTTCAGGCTCTATAGCCGATAAGGACTTTCTAGGAAAACTGGTGAGTTCAAAATGCTTGTAAAGATAATGCCAGAAGGATAAAATCGTCATTTACCACAGGAAGGGGAAGTTATACCTCTAAAACCGAAAAGGAGTCTTTAACAGAAGAGGATTCCTCCTGAAGGGAACTCAAAAATAACAAAGATTCAAGACGTTTGAAGGGAAATGGGATATCAACCAATACTTTAAGGAAGCGTTCAGATGGGCCAAGAAGAGCAACATCACCACTATATGACCGAAGTTTTAGCTCTTCTTCTTGGGTTGGTGCCATCTTCAACAAAGTTGAAATAAATTCTACAGGAAGCTCATTACCTGATCATATCCACAATAACAATTGATTACAATAGAGATTAACAAATAAATGCATGCGACAGAGAAAGATATATATATATATATATATATATATAGGGGAGCGATCAAATGGAAACCACTCTAATTTTGAAAACCGTGGAAACCCTCGATTTCATTGGTTAAGTTAATGAAATTTATTCATGATATTGTTTAACTTGATGATATTGTTTCATATAATTCTTTTATTGATGAAATCGTTGCATATATTTGTGTTTTTTATGTAAAAATGAAAAAGTTTCATCAGACTGCGAAAATACATGTAACAATTTCATCAGAATGAGAAAAATAGATGAAACTACATAAAAAACATAAATATATGAAACAATTTCATTAACAAAAGAATTACATGAAACAAATTGATCATATTAAACGACTTTATGAACCAATTTCATTAATTTAACCAATGAAATTGACAGTTTCCAAAGTTTCTAATCTAATATGGTTTCCATTTGAAACCACCTCTCTCTCTCTCTCTCTCTCTCTCTCTCTCTCTATATATATATATATATATATATATATATATATATATATATATATATATATATATATATATATATATATATATATATATAGACGGAGGTTCAAGGAAAACCTCAAAAAAACGGAAAACTGAAGAACACCTTGGTAGCCTTCCATCTGGACGGTATGCATTATGTTGTTTTTTTTGTTTTTATGCACAAGTGCATTATGCACTTGTGCATATACACGTGTGCATGTTACAAATTACCTGTATGCACAAGTGCATACCGTCCAGATGAAGGGCTAGCAGGGTGTTCTTCAGTTTTCTGTTTTTTTGAGGTTTTCCCCTGAACCTGACCCTATATATATATATAGGGTCCCCTTCTTTTGTTAACCATGACATTGGTATTAACCGTGTTAACCAATCGTCACCGTTGATTATTTACATCTATGGTTCACATTTAATTAGAATTTTTATTTTAGAAATAATAAATTAAACGGTTTGAGAAGAAAGATGCATATGAGCACAGGGGTAAATATGTAAAGTAACAAATACCCATCCAATTAATGTCCACGAGATACCAAATAAACAGGAGAGAAATTAGGGATTTGAACATCAACTGTTAGGACAAGTCCTAGTGCGTTGAAAGTTGTATAACGCATTTATAGGGTATGAATTGTAATTGCTTTAAAGTCTTTTGTAAATGGGCTTTAGGCTAAAGAGATTATTTGTTAGAAAAGTTAGTCGTAAGGTTTACATAAGCTTATCAGAAATTATCTCTGTAAACCTAAACCCTTTATTGTTGAATCTAATTATATGACTAGTTGTTGTGGTTTATTCATTGTTCATCATTGATTATTATTGCTGATAAATCGCACTTTTCTGGGATCTACTATTGGTATCAGAGTTGGATCGAATTAATTTTCATTCGATACGATCAAAAGGTTTGTCTAAATCCCTAACTTTTATCGACTTCTGGTTTAATACAGTGCATCACTAAGTTCTTCAAAAATTAAAAGTTTTTGGTTTGAGTTTTGGTTATTAATGTGTTAAATTCGTGTTGAGTTTTGGGCTTGAATTCTTGGTTTTTTATTTGGAAAAGTTCGATCAAGTTTTTTGAAATTTTTTGAAAGAAATCGATCAGATCTGGAATTTTTTTTCGACACTGTGTTCTTGAAATTTCATGAAAATTCATTCAATTTTCTTATGTTTTGATCAATTAGTTTGAAAAGGATTAGGTGATTTGTTGTTAGAAACGATTTGTGATCATCAATTTTGAATTAATTTCATCAATTTAGTGTTATTTGAGTTTTCTGGATCATATACAATTTGCATACCGGGAGTCGGGCTTGAAACCCGGGAGACCTCAGTTAGTCTTAATCCGGGAGTTACACCCGGGAGTATGCCATCCATATCCATAAGTTTGCAAGTTCCATTTGTGTAACATCCACTCTCCTAAATATGCTTCACTAGTGAGTCTAAATATGTATTATATGATAAAGCATGTTTTATGTGTTAATATTGTAAAAATAGAATTTGCTAAGATGTTTAAGTGTGCTAGTGAGCTATAAGTAGAGCCCATTTTTGGAAGTGTGCTTCACTTGAGTTTGGCGGAAGCTGGGATACTCACTTGCCCTTAGTTGAATTCTCATACAATAACAGCTATCCCTCGACGATCGGAATGGCTCCTTTCGAGGCTCTGTACGGACGTAAGTGTCGTACGCCTCTTTGTTGGCGGGAAACGGGAGAGAAGACTCTAGCTGGTCCAGAATTAATCCAGATCACCCACGACAAGATTCAAGTTATACGAGAAAGAATGAAAGTTGCGCAGGATCGACAGAAATCTTATGCAGATTGCCGCCGAAGACCCATCGAGTTCTCAGTCGGAGACCTCGTCATGCTAAAAGTCTCCCCATGGAAAGGTGTTTTACGATTTAAAAAGCACGGTAAACTCAGTCCTCGTTTCATCGGACCGTTCAAGATATTGGAGCGTATTGGAAAGCAAGCGTATCGGCTTGAGTTGCCAGAAGAACTCACGGGTATCCATGATGTTTTTCATGTTGGTTATCTAAGGAAATGTCTCGATAAACACGATGAGGTGGTGCCATTAACGGAAGTTAAAATAGACGAGAAACTAAGATATGTTGAAGAACCCGAGGCTATCCTAAATGAACGAACGGTGAATCTGCGCAACAAGATCGTGGAACTGGTGTTGGTTAAGTGGAAGCATCACCGTGCGCCAAATTGGACTTGGGAGAATAAAGCAGAAATGATGGCGAAGTACCCAACCCTGTTCGAGCAACGATGATTCCGAGGATGGAATCTTCAAAAGGAGGAGGTATTTGTAACATCCACTCTCCTAAATATGCTTCACTAGTGAGTCTAAATATGTATTATATGATAAAGCATGTTTTATGTGTTAATATTGTAAAAATAGAATTTGCTAAGATGTTTAAGTGTGCTAGTGAGCTATAAGTAGAGCCCATTTTTGGAATGAGATATAGGAGGTAATATTGGTGCTAACACCTCACAAAAGACATAATTAGATGATGTGAGGGTTCAAAATACAAAGTGCATTGCTCAAATGGAAATCGGGTGGGTCACTAGAGTGCCAAAATGGGAAAATCTATCCAAAACTTGAACGGATGATCTAAATGGTGATGTAAAGGTTGGAACACCTTTGAATAAGTAAATATGAAGTGCTAGAAGTGACGGAAGTCGAAAAGGTCGCGTAGATTGTATTTTATGCAAGTTTTACAAAATACGTTGTTATTTCGGTAAACTACATGCACAAAACTCAAACGAGAGGTGTTTGATGAGATGTTAAGCTTTGGAACTAAGTTTTGGACCTATTAGGAGTTGTTGGAAGTGTCGGGAAACTTTTACGGGATTCCGAGCTTAAAATCAAAAACGACGAAATTGCAAAGGAAAACATAACGTCCACAAATATGTAAAACTGCTTTTATTGGTAGGTTCTTTTCTGAAATATTTTGGTCGGAAGTTGTTCATTATCTCGTTACGAACGCGTAGACGAAAACCTCATCGAAAACGGAGTTCCGAGCGAAAAGTTATGTCATTTTTAGTGTTGAGTGGTCAAAATGGGTACCCAGGCGGGTCAGACCCGACCCAACTCGGATTCAGCTTGCAAAAGACGAATTTTAGGCCCAATTTATGCCATTTTCAGTTCAAGAACTTCCACACACACTTAAGGTGCGATTTTCACACACTTAAGCTCAAACACATCCAATCCTTGAAGAATCAAAGCTCAAAGTGATGAAATCTTGATGTATATGTGAAGATTATTGAAGGTATACTCCTAATACTAAGTTTAATCATTATAATTAGTGTTAATTAAGGAGATTAGGGTTTGCATGTTTGTGATTAGTGGATAATTTTGTAAGATTAAGGTTTTATGTTGGTTGATTTGCAAGAAGATGGAAAAGAAAGTGAATTTTCACAAAGAACAAGTTAACTCTTTGCTATACAAAGTTGGATTTTGATGAAATTGGTAGAAATGGATGAATGAACCATGGTTTCTTGTTGATTTTACCTTGATAATGATAAGTTAAAGTTAACATCTGAATTTGGTTAGTATTGGAATGGAATTGGATACTTAATTGCACAAAAGTGTGATTTTTTTCGAGTTTGAAATCATGTTACAACACTGTTTTAGAAAAATCGTATAAAATCATAGAAAAATCAGAAAAATATGAGGTCAGAGGCATTTGAAAGCTAGGATTGTTTACCTTGTTTTGTATTCAGACATCGAAATCTAATTCCAACTTTAAGGTGGGTAAAAAGTGTCATTTATTCTGTGCTGTAAAGCTGAATTTTGACAGCCTTGTGCTGTTGTGTTGTAAAATTCGTAGAAAATTGTAGAAAAATCCTAAAAATATGTATAAATAGGCTCTAGAAAGGTAGGATAAAGGGGTACAATCCATCTTTAGAAGTAATTTGATCATTTTGAGTTTAAGATGGGCAAAACAGGTCTGCAAGTAGGTGTTGTATAGTAAAAACAAAGTAGAATGCTTGAATTAAAAAGGGTTAAGTTTGTGTTATTATTGTGCATTGCTAATGGGACTCTATATATGAACTTCAGGTGTAATTTAAGCATAATTGAAGGTCTTGGAAGTGTTTTCCAACCATTGAACAGAAGTTGGGATTCGACCTTTCGGTTTGGCCTTCGGTTTGGTTAACCGAATTCAATGAACAACACTATGAGTTTATGTGGACATATGCGTTACTTTGTGGTTATACATGCTTATGTGCTTTATTGTTCATCCATGAAACATGCTAGATCCTGGATATCCTCTTGAATTGTCATATTGCTTGTATTGATCTTGTGATGTGTTTTGGGCACCGATTGTCGATATTCCATGGAGTCCGGTGAGACAATCGGAGGGGCTGCCGTACTCACTGCCCAGTAGGAGTCAGGGGGTGAGTATAGGACTTTGGCACAATCCGGGAGATGAAAGACGGATTTGGTGTCAAGTCTTATGTTTGTGTAAAAGTTAATTGGCATGGAACTTACATGATCTCGAAAAATAATGTTGATTTCATTGATGTTTTCTTTGTGATTCCCTCGTTGAAAGTGTGTTTTATGTATATGATTTCATATGGTATAACTAAGTTGTTTCATTATTGTTATGTAAACTTGTTTTCAAGCCCTTCTTCGTTTCCTAGTATGTACGCTTGTGTACTACATTGTAACCACATATTTCCACACGAATTCACTAAGCTTTATAGCTTACTTTTTTGTGGTTATTAACTTTTTAGGGCAAGTCGACAAAGGTAAGAACAAGGTCGGTTGATCGGTAGGGATTGAAGCGTGAAGCTTACTTTTGGTTTAGGTATTTATGCATTAAACTTTTGGGATTATATATAGTTAGAACATTTCCGGGTAGATATGTCCCCGATGGTTATGTTATGGTTTGTTATGTAATTATTAAGCCTTAAATTATGTATTTTAGGTTGTATATTGTTATCCCGTAATCTGAGGTTTTTGAAACTAAATTAATTTATCGGTGGTTCGGTAAGTGTTTGTTATGTAACCGGGGTGTTACAATTTGTGATTGGTCATTACATCATCGTGGGTCGGTTAATAATATTTGCATCTGTCGACTTTTTCTTTAACTTGGTTTGGTGATCAAATGGTAGCATCACATTGTTGACCAAATAATTTATGTTGACCCATGTTTTGATTGTTTCTCTCTCTCACACACAATACACACAGTGAGATAAAAGTTGTTCCTCCAAACGACGAAATCAAAGCGGGTTCACGGTGTTCTTCTTATTCTCCATCTTCCTACACTCACGACACTCTCTACGGGGTGTGAACTCCCGGACTCTACCGGGGTGTGAACTCCCGGTACACAGTCCCCCGGGCCCAGACTCGGTAACTCCCGGTACATACCAGTCTTATACCGCCCGATGTTTAACTCCCGGTTCCCACCGTTTTCTCCGGTATCCCCGGGGTCACCTCTCCCGGTCCTTGACACGTTGTTAACCTCTCCCGGACCTTGGCATTCGAATAATTCGGTCCTCACAACAAGGTTTGAGTTTTTCTGTCGTTTTTCGAAAATATTTCGGTTGATTCGGTAGTGATCGTGGACGAACTTTTTCGTTTTTAAAACATTAAGAGTTGTTTACAAAGCTTAAACGATCGATTTTGATCGTAAAATTTTCACCCATATCAAGTTTTTAAATTTTCGTTCGGTTTCCGAAAAAATTTCGGTTGCTTCGTTCGAGAGTTTGAGAGATTGTTTCGGGTTCTAATCAGTTGAGGGAGCTTACGGGAACATAAACGATCATTTTTGGTCGAAAAGTTTTAACCCATACCGAGCTTTTATGTTTTCGATAGTTTCCCGAAAAGTTTTCGGTTGGTTCGTTTGTGATCGTGGGTTGACCGTTTGAGTTTTAATCTATTGAGGAGTGGTCAGGGAACTTTAACGATCGTTTTGCATTGAATATTTCTAACCCATTCGATGTTTTGCAGGTGCGTCTCATAAAAGAAGACGATGAATAGTGTTTTAACCGGATTCCATTAAGTTGCCGTTAAATGCTTTACATTTTTAGTCCTTTTTCAGTTAGTGTCCAGTTAAGTCCGTTAGAAGTTTCAAATTTTGCACTTTTAGTCCCTCTAGTTAGTAGTTTTAATATATGTCATTTCTAGTACCTCTAGGTTTAAGTTTAATTTTTTTTGTCACTTTTAGTCCTTGTAGTTTTAAGTTTTAGTTTGTGTCACTTTTAGTCTGCATACTTCAAAGTTTCAAAGTTTGTTATTTTTGACCCCTAAACTTTAAAGTTTCAACTTTATGTCATTTTTGGTCCTTTTACCTTTCAAGTTTCACTCGTTGTCAGTCTTGGTCCTTGCAAATTGATTTTTTCATATTTTGTCAAGTTTAGTCCCTAGACTTCAAGTTTTTCAAGCAACAATGTCCTCATCCAACTTATTCTGAGCTAAAAGATAAAGTTTCCTGTTTAGAAGCTAGAGTTGAAAGATTACTTGACAAATATGATAATCAACGCATAGAAAATGCTGGAAACTTGTGCAAAATTTCAAATCTAAAGGAAGAGTGTGAGAGGTTTTCAAAAGAGTCTGAAGAGTTAAAGACCAAAGTAGATGATCTTACTTACAAGCTCCGTATGTCAGAAAATGAGAAAATTGATATTGTTAGTAAAAGTGTCTTATAAAAATGAAAATAAAAGGTTAACTGACCAGTTAAAGGATCTCGAACTTGAGCTTTACAAACGTAGTCAAACTAATCAAACGTTCCATATGAACACACCCAAAGAGTTTAAGGACTCCAATCCTGAATGGGGAATCGGATATGACAACCCTCATTATTTGAAATGAGCCTTGTCCAAAGTACCCACTTTATATGCTTTCGAATTTTTGGGATTGGACAAAACTTATTCAGAGTACAAAATCAGATGGACCAAGTCACTTGATAATGAGGATCCGGAACTGGAAACTTTGAGAAGGAAGAATACTGTCACGATGCAACTTCCTTTTGTGTATGACTCATTGAATGTGTCATATGACACCGATAAACCCACTTTTTTGTCAAATGACTATTTTCGAAGCTATTCTCAAGCTGAACTTGATTCAAAACCAGTTGAGGAGGAATCGATGGACCTCAAAATCTATGTTCCACCTCTGATTTTAGAAAAGAAAATTGTTCAGCTAGAAGAGTCATTTGAACAGGAAAGAATCAATTTTCAAAAGGTAAAATAGAAGTTGTTATCCAAACTTGAGTGCGTCAATTCCATTCAAAAGGAATATGGATCTAGGGAGGGTAAAGAATACTTTCTAACAGAGGTAAACAAACTCACTTCTCAACTCTCTGCCTTGGCAGCAGATCTGCTGAAAGAACAACTTCACAAAGCTGAGCTTCAAGCTAAGCTTGACTCACTCCAAGGGGAGAAAATTAATCTGTCAGAACATTCTTCTCCACCCTCAGATACCTCTTCCTGTAAAGCTTTTCTGGGTGATTCTTCACCAAATTCTTCTGATAAAGGAAAATAGCCTCAGTTGGAGTGTTTCAAAAAGGATCGTCGTTCTGATTTTCAAAATGTTTCCGCAAATGATCCTTTGAAAAACACAAATCCATCCAGTTTCCCGACTCCCACAAGTAATAATGTCACATCTGATGAGGAAAAGGAATTCTCAACGTTCTTGAATTCAGAGGTATGTTCAGACCATAAGTTAGACCAGTTTGATTTCGATCCAAAACTCCCAAGTCATGTTGATTTTTTGGATTCAACTGGTGAGCCACCGGTCAAATTTTATAAAGGCGAATGTTCAACATCTGCCTCTCAAAAGGTTTCTATGAACAAATCTTCAAAGTAAAAATCTAAAAGACGTTCACAAAAACAAAGAAAGACCGACACCTTTAACAAAAGACATACTTACTACTCCAGTTCTTCTGATTGCGAGCTTAATGATTCTTCAGATAATCATTTCTCCAGAAAAGTAAAGATGGTTTGGAGAAAGAAACCAACTACAAAAGACAGTGAAGGAAACAAGTCTCATGATTCTCCTGTAGTTGATACAAAGTCATCTATTTCCAAGACTGATTCACCTACTTATGTTTATTCTACAGGAAAGTTGATCAGTCTAAACCGAGCAAAGATCTGTTGCACTCACTGTGGAAATAGTGACTTTGTGGACTCAAGGTACGTAAATAGTTGGTATGGTATTTATAGCATCCCTAATCCTCAGTTTAGTAGCTTCAAAGCCAAGGCAACTAACCATCAAGGATCCATCACAACATGGATACCAAAACCAAAATCTTCCTAATCTGTTTTGCAGGAATGTCATGTGTGATTTAATTCAGATTATTCACGTCACATGACTACAATCAAGGGTTATGCCACTTTTGAAGGGGAGTACCATGTTTTTGTTTAAATTTTCATATCGACTTCTAAACACTTCAGTTCAGTACTCGTACTTCAATGTTTTGACTTGTACTTCCATGTTCTATTTTGGCGAGTTAAAGGAGTGTTAGGGCTATTAATGTTTCTATGGTCCATCCAGAACCGGAAGGATCTACCCAAGAAACACATCCAATTCATAGATATCAGTGAGGGGTCTAGATTGATAGATGAGTTCGAAGTGAAAAGAATATGGTAAGAATGTGACAGGACTTAAAAGAATTATTGGTCATAACCAAACGAGTCAGTTATTCGGGTTACCACATAATCTATTCATTCTCGTTCTTTGGAGATAGATATTGAAACAGACATGGACCCAGTGTCGATAACTCGTGTCACCCCACCCAACCACTCAAGTATCTCTCAAAAGATACTTGTTTCATATAAGCACGGAGATTTAACACATAATTTATCTATTTCTCACTCGGAGGTCTTAGATATTGAAAAAGGAAGACATCAGCTCCGGTCTCCGAACTTCATATTCATCTCACTGTGTCTATTGATTTCTAACCTGTGTCCCAGGTTGAATCAATCTTTGAGCCTAATCGATATGATTTATATTTCTTTCACACACGCACAAATCTTTGTGATTCCAATCGCATATCTTTGTGATATTGCCGGAACAGTTTGAGAAGTAATTTTTTAATATTTTACTTCGGTGATAACTGGAAGTCCTATCAGAGATACCCCATTGCCAACTCTGAAAATAGGCCACACAATTATTTCAATTGTTGTAATAACAGTTACTTTTTGTGTTTCTGTGTTAGCTGTTACCCTTGGTTACTGTATCGATTTATCTTATCTTTTGCTACTCATCCGATTAGTCTTTGAAGTTACATGATGCTCAGGTTTCTCCTAATCATCATGAGGGGGAGAACGACAGAAAATTCAAAGACACATATCATCGTGTTGAGGGGGAGTTAGCAAAATCTGAGGGGGAGTTACAGAATTTCTTAAATCTAAGGTTGAAAAGCCATTGGATTTCAAAGATTGCATTTCTTCTATCCCGTATCATATGGTGTTTGCTACAAGTTTGTTCTTCCTACAAGCTAATTGGAACAAGCTCTTAAGCTGAAAGTCAATTCAACTCGCGGTTTAAAGACAGATTCTTTGTTTTTAAACTGAAGTTGCATTGTGGAATGTCACGTAACTCGCTCATTATCTTTCTTGTGTGCTGATCCGATGTGTTGAGTTTCTACAGTTGAAAGTTGTTTGATAGTGCGTTCAGTCGAGGCTATTGTACATTGAATCTGGTTACAAAGTTGAAACTATGAAGACGAAGAGCTTTATTCAAGGGGGAGTTTTGAAAGATATGAAGACATGCAACACCAAAGTTCTTCAAAGATTCAAGAGGAAAAGAAGATCAACTTTGAAGATTTCAAGATGATAAATGCCTTATTCAACTTTAGGGGGAGATTGTTAGGACTAAAAGTCCTAGTGTGTTGAAAGTTGTATAACGCATTTATAGGGTATGAATTGTAATTGCTTTAAAGTCTTTTGTAAATGGGCTTTAAGCCCATTAGGCCTTACACACTTCATATTTATAGGTTTGCTAAACCTACTAACCTAGTTTTAGGTTAAAGAGATTATTTGTTAGAAAAGTTAGTCGTAAGGTTTACATAAGCTTATCAGAAATTTTCTCTATAGACCTAAACCCTTTATTGTTGAATCTAATCATATGACTAGCTGTTGTGGTTTATTAATTGTTCATCATTGATTATTATTACTGATAAATCGTATTGTTCTGGGATCTACATCAACCAATAACTCTATTTAATAAATAAAGAGATAATTACCAAATAAATTGATAATTACCAAATTAAGTATTTTTGTCAATATTATAGATAAAATCGTTTAATATGCATAAGTTCATAATGTGAGTAATATGCATACGTGCACATGTTGTAGAATGTGCCTACATGCACTGTCGATGAGTATAAAGTGTTAGGTCTTTTTGTATTGTACCAGAAAATTAATATGCATAAATGCATATCCATATATGCATTGTTTAAAGAATATGCACATATGCATATATGCACATTCTTACATATGTGGATAATCATCAATGCATGTATGCACATTCATGCATATGTACATGTGCACAAATGTACATTCATGCATATTGCACATATGCACAAAATTTAAGTGTAAACGACACCGTCGTGGACGAGATAGGTGATCGGAATAGGATTTTGGCGAGCCGGTGAGTGTGGTCGGAAAGTGTGGTGTGGTGGTCTACAACGACGATACGTGTATCGCCGCTGATATAACATAGGGATTTGTCATGAGGACGAGGGACTATGTGACCGCCGTAGCTGCACATTAGCCGGAGCTTAGTCAAACCACCAACCGCCGCCATTGTAGGACCGTTATTTGCCCATGAATCGTTTTTTCGGGAACGAGGTGAGAAGTCTACGGAGTCATGGTGTGTAGCGGTGGTACTGGTGGCTGCCGTTGTGGCAGTGGTGGCGGCGGAGATTGGCGGTGGTTGTAGCGGAGCGACGGTTTGCTCCATTTTTTTTTAGAAATAGATATGCAACGCCTTATTAAAATATGCTGAAAATATGGAAAAGTAGATAACTTCCAAATTAGAGATAAGTTACAATTTTAATTTTTAAATTATTATATTTAATAAATAAAGATAACAAAACCAATTTAGAGACTTCCTTAAAATATGGAAAGGTAGTTATTAGGCGTGAAAAAAAATTCCAATATTACCCCTTTGTTTGTGATTAGGCGTGTATATTGACGTGCAATTAAGAATGAATCTGATAGGTTGATAATTGGTTAACACAGTTAACACCAATGTCAGGGTTAACAAATGAATGGGCCTATATATATATATATATATATATATATATATATATATATATATATATATATATATATATATATATATATATATATATATATCGTCGTCGTAGACCACCACACCACACTTGCCGACCTCACTCACCGGCTCGCCAAAACCCTATTCCGATCACCTATCTCGTCCACGACAGTGTCGTTTACACTAAATTTTGTGCATATGTGCAATATGCATGAATGTGCATTTGTGCACATGTGCATATGCATGAATGTGCATACATGCGTATCCACATATGTAAGAATGTGCATATATGCATTTGTGCATATTCTTTAAACAGTGCATATATGGATATGCATTTATGCATATTAATTTGTTGGTACATATGCACAAAAAGACCTAACACTTTAAACTCATTGACAGTGCACGTAGGCATATTCTACAACATTGACACTTTATACTTTATGCACAAAAAGACCTAACACTTTATACTCAATGACAGTGCACGTAGGCACATTCTACAACATGTGTACGTATGCATATTACTCACGTTATGAACTTATGCATATTAAACGATTTTATCTATAATATTGACAAAAATACTTAATTTGGTAATTATCTCTTTATTTATTAAATAGAGTAATTGGTTGATGTTCAACTCCCTAATTTCTCTCCTGTATATTTGGTAACTCGTGGACATTAATTAGATGGGTATTTGTTATTTTACATATTTACACGTGTGCTCATATGCATATTTCTTCCCAAACCGATTAATTTATTATTTCTAAAATAAAAATTCTAATTAAGAAACCATGGATGTAAATAATCAACGGTGAACATTGGTTAACACGGTTAATACCAATGTCATGGTTAACAAAAGAAGGGGACCCTATATATATGTATGTATATATATAGAGGAAGGATCATGCGAGAAGTTAAACATTTTGCGAGAAGGCGAGAAGTATATCATTTATGATTGCACTTCTTTGGTTGTGTTTTAATCATATATGATTAATCGTCTATGTATTGTCAATGTTAACATGCGTTTAATCATATATGATTAAACTTGTGATAATGCGTGTAATCATATATGATATTGAAACTTCTCTGCCTTCTCGCAAAATGTTTAACTTCTCGTTTGAACCTGAAGCTACACACACACACACATATATATATATATGTGTGTGTGTGTGTGTGTAGGGGACATTTCATGTACAAACCATCCAATTCTAACAAACCATACAAATCAATCTAACCAATCTTAGTCGTCCATCTAGTCTAATAAATATCTGATTTCATTATGTTTCCTAATCTCCAACCATGATCATAATGAATGAACTTTGTCATCTTCCATATATATCTCAATCATAATTAATGAGTCATGATAATTGTCCATAAATATCTGTATTGTTTCCTAATATAAGCATTAATTATGGTTTGTATAGTTTGTTAGAATTACATGGTTTGTAAATGAAACGACCCCTACGTGTGTATAGGCGAAAGATCGTGTGAGAAGTTGAGTTAACGGTGAGAAGCTTGAGAAGTAGATGTGAACCGTTGATCTCTTTTAATCTCAAGCCCTCCCATTAATTGCGGCTTAGAAAGGAATTGATCTGGTGCATCTCAGTACATCTCATCCTAATGTGCATTCATTTCTCATCCAACGGTCGATAACCATTTCTCACGCTTCTCACCATTAGTTCAACTTCTCACCGAAACCCAACCCTATATATATATATAGGGGAGGGATCAATTGGAAACCAATATTACATTGGAAACTTTGGAAACCAAAATTAACAAATCATTGAATTTTCCTTTTTTTATTTTTATTTTTAATTGATAAGGTTATTTTAGTCTTTTACATAATTTCATAATATATATGGTAAGTATTATTATTATTATAATATTAATTATTTAATTTTAATATATTTTATATATGGTAATATTGATCCTTTATTAATTTAAACATGAAACATTTAATTTACGTAAACACAAATTGATTCATACACAAGCTACAAATCAAATTATTATTTTTTGATTCTTATGAATCAATGATTGATTCATCCAATGAATAAAAGTTGATATTCATATGAAATCTTCAATATTACCTCCAGGCACAAAATATTAATGTAGTGGAACATAATGGATTTGATATAGTGAAACAAAATATTAATATAGTTGAAAACTGATGAAACATAAAATGTTAATATAGTGAAACCTGATGAAACATATTTGATATAGTGAAACATAATGGAAAAGTAATGAAACAAAATATTAATATAGTGAAACCTGATGAAACAGATTTGATATAGTGAAACATAATGGAAAGGTAATGAAACTTAATGAAACTTATTTGGGTTTTTACATACTGCATATTGATGAACATGTAATAAAAAGGTAGTCTTGATATGCTCTTTTTTTTTTTAAGAAATATACGTTTTTCAATATTAAGCATATTTCATCTTTGTTGCCAAATTTGAAACAAAAAAAAGACACATTTACCCTTTTGACATATTATTATTATCTTTGACTTTTATTAATAAATTAATTAATTTATTACCATATATAATTCAAATGAATCTTGACCATTGATTAAAAAGATCAATGATTGAAATTTGGTTTCCAAAGTTTCCAATGAACTTTGGTTTCCAATTGAAACCATCCCTATATATATATATATATATATGTGTGTGTGTGTGTGTATATATATATATATATATATATAGAGAGAGAGAGAGAGAGAGATAATTACCATCCTTGAGGGCATCTGTGACTTCTTCCGTTGTTAAATTCCATGCTTTCAGAAGAATTGCCAAATTCTGTGCTTTCTTGGGCTCAATAAGCTGAATCAACTTGGGTTGAGAGTGTATGTTTGGCGTGATTTTTCCACTCTCATTCTTATTTTGATTGGTCGAACCATAACCGAAAAGATTTTCCATCATCTCCTCATTGAACCTGTTCATCCAAAAATTTGATTGGTATACATACAATACACTGATTAGCCTTTTCAACCATCCTACTTGATTTTTCGTACAAACTATTCAACATTATCACGAAAATGGCAACAAAAAGAAAAAAAAAACTATTGTTTATAAGATCAAGTAATTTTGGAAGTGAAAATGTAAATCCAAAAAGAGAAATAAGTGATCAATATATAAACCATTTTTTAGGGTTATGTTACGGTAGTGCATACCCTCCTTGGAAATTCTGAATCTGCCACTATCGGCATTATTCTTGTTGGTATTCATTTTGCACAAGAACAATAATTTGGATGGAATGAAAAGCCATGTATGATGGTTCAGAAGGCAACATCTCAAATATGACAGATGACAAAAATAAAAATTTCGGTTTTAAAACACTTAAAATTGTCTAAAGAATTGTAGTTAATGGTTTAGAACCTTACTGGAATGATCCAGCTTTGATGTCATGCCAAACCATTGATCGGTTAGGACTAGTGTTGACCTTGTCCCAGAAAAATGGCTTTAACTTGGTTTTATTGGCATCAGCATCTCCTTGGTTATTTTCATCTCCAGAGTGCCCTCGGTGATGTAAGGCAGTAGGTGGGGGTGGTTTGTTCTTGGGTGGATTAGGTACATTAGCAGCCTTCAGGGGTGGTGGGGGTGGGGGTGCTTCAGGGACAGGAACTGGTGGAGCTGGTGGTAGTGGAGGTGGTGGTGGTGGTGATTGGGGCAGTGGTGATGATGGTAATGGTTCTGATGGTTCTGATGGTGGTAATGGTGGTGACGGTGGTGATGGTGATGATGGTGGAGGTGCAGTTTTACCTGGTGGAAGTGGTAATGATCCAACTCCTGATACTTGACCTCCTGGCATGGAAGCACCTTCAGTTGACAAATTGTGAATCACATCTTTTGTACTTCCGACTTTCTTGGATTTCTGCAAAGAACCTGAAAACAAAATTCTGAATTCTTATTTAATTTGAATATCATTAAGGAGGCGTTGTATTTGTGTTTCGAGAGTGATTATTACGACTTTAAGAATTAAAATCAGATAATCGCTTGATTAATGTTAGGGATAGGTAGATAATTTTACATTTATCTCAATAATCAGTTTTCTTAAGCGTTTGGTTCATTTTAAGGAATAGGAATGAAAATGGGAATGAAGTAGAATGGGAATAGGAATGAGCATTGCATTGATGTTGTTTGGTTAAACCATTATAATCAATAAAAAATTATTTTATATAATATTTTTTAATATAAATATGTGCCGTCCAACACGAAAATAAAAAATATGTTTTATTAAACATCGAGAGATGAAGGGCATATGAGAAAAGGTGACTGAGCGAGAATAAAATTTTCATTCCCCCCAATTTGGTCATGAATGAAAATTAATGGGTTTGGGATAATGGAAACCAAACAACATTTTTCATTCCCATTCCCATTCCAAACCCCTCAATACCTCCAACCATTAAATATTTTGACCTTAGATAATAAGAAAATCATGATCATTTTTGACCTTAGGGATAGGTAGTCAAAGTTCTTTTTTTGGAACAATAGAAAGTATGCAGCTGAGTACTTACCAGTAGGAAAAAGCCTCACATCCCTTCCTCCATTATTAGGTTCTCTTCTTCGTTTTTTTAGTCTAAGAAAGCAAACCAAAAACAACAAGAGAATAGCAAATGCTGCGACTGTACTTGAAGTTACAGCAATTATTAGCAACTTACGCTCATTGCTATTGTCTTTGTCCTCTGGAGGCAAAACCGGTGGCTTTTCTATTTTTTCCCGCGGATGAGGATCCACATCAGTTAAAGGTTTAGGTGAAAGCTTGGGAGAAGGCTCACGCTTCGGAGATGGGGCCCCACTTGGAGCCCGTGTTGAAGATGGGGGCCCGATAGGAGTGACTGCTGGCGACGGGGCCCCGTTAGGATTCCCTGTTGAAGATGGAGCCCCACTGGGAGTTGATGTTGGAGATGGTACACTAGCGGGTGCCTGAGATGGAGCTGGTGATGGCACCGGTGCAGGGCCCAATGGTCTTGGACGCGGTTGGCGCCGTCTTCGCCTTCGACGTCGTCGTCTCCGTCGACGCCTTTGTTTGAGGACTCGACCATGATGACCAGACAATCTACGAAGAAACTCTAGCCATCTTTCTTTGTCGGTATCATTAGACAAAGATCTTTTGGACTTTAAGCAATGTATAAGAGATTGTTTCTGTTTTGGAGGATGAACTGTGATGGCTTTACGTGCAATCTTTTTTCTTAACAATGCTACATCAGAATTCCTGTTGTAGTTTTTGAGGTCTGGTAAATGAAGGTTAAAATACTTGATAGCTTCTATAATTTTTTCAAGATGCTTCTTATGCAATACTGAATCCTGATCTACCTGTAGAAATAAAACGTAACTTTCATTAGATCTAGAAAAAATATGAACAAAAAAACAATAATGATCATAACTTTCAGTCATTGTAATCTCGGATCTAAGTTCTAAAGCCCATATTTTAGTCATTGTAATCTCGGGTCTTAAGTTCTAAAGCCCATATTTTAGTCATTGTAATTTCTTTAATCAATCAACAAACAAATAGATTGCGTTAAATTTTGGTGACACTCAACATTTTGGGGGGCTATGCGACTTGGATATGTTGCGATACATTTTATGCGACGTGGGTAGCAATCTCGTGTTAGAGAGATAAGGGAATATGCAGCCTACGCTGGAGACCTGTGGTCACTTGGTCAGGTAGCACACATGCAAAAATGGAACCCAACAACCTTTGTATCATCTTATGTGATAAATATTATTTATATATTTATAATATAACATAATTTCCTTACTTTTCTCTTGTGTTCTACATTCTTGAATGGATGACTCAAGTCTTTTTTGTTACTATTCATATTTTTTCTAGTTTTGGAGCTTTAAAATATGTAACTAATATGGTTATCATTTTAGTAAATGATTCCTAGAGCTTATCTCAAGGTAGTGTGTGTCGAAGTGTACAGGCTGCAGATTAGGAGGAATCATTCCTATAATTATGGGATATAGTTGCCTATAATTATGGGATATAGTTGCCTTCTTAGTCGTTATCTTTTCCTTGATTTCCTTGATTTAGTTTCCTTTTATCTCTTGTAAATACCCTATATATGGGAGTCTTGTACTCTTGTATAATCAAAGGAGCATAGCAAATTATTATTCAACTCATCTTTCTTGTCATGGTATCGGAGATTTAGGTTTCTCCCATAAATCTACAACCCTTGTTCTATTTTATTTCAGCCTTGATTGCTCTTCCTAGTGTGCAACCTTCATCGTTGCAACTGCTTCTGATCAAACAGCCTTAATTGTTGTATTCACTTTGATTGAACTTTTTTTGTTCTTTTTTTGCAATTCCCTTATGAGTTCAAGTTCAACAGTGTTTTGGCCTTCTCTTTGAAAAGTGCCAATAAGAAGTCCCATTGATTGAACATCTTTTAGCTATAGTTTTTAGTACGCAGATTTTGTAGTTTAGTTGGCCTCTTTGGTTCATCATATGAATGTGGTAAATGGTAATATTTTCTAGCTTCATTACCAATCACTTCTATCAATTACTATCTATTTACAAACTCTTTTGTTATTTCTTTGTAAAACTTGACTTGTCTAATTCATGTTTTGATGTTGAACTGTATATTTTTTATTGAATACATATAATATTTTAAGTTGTGAAAGACGTATATATACATATACATAATTCTAAGTATTACATGAACAACTATACCACTCTTTTATGATCACGACAATTGCTATATCAAATCATGTTCCTTACTGCTATTTCAGATTTTGACTTTTGTAACATCATTAAGAAAGGATATGTATGATTGTTTGTCAAATAGTGAAGTTGTACAAAACTACATTTCTATCTTTTAGGATACACTACATAGCTAAACATACTCGAAGGGACCCAAATCTGAAGGGTTCTCTTCACCGTCACGATACCTCATAGAATTTGATCTAAAATTCACCTGTTAATGTCCTAAAAATTGGTGAATGAATTCGGTCGCAACAGGTGTTTGACCGCATTTACACTCATACTTCCTTGGCATACCTCTCTTTAGTGCTTAATGTAAATCTCACATCTACGGCAGGTTCGAGGGCTAAGACTCTCTCTTGATTCTTGAATCCAACATTATCAATATCTAATGTTTCATTAACAAAGAATGCATTCAAGATCAATTCTTCAAAAATAGTCTCAAATAATGAGCAAGAGAAGGCCAAATAATAGAACATTCCAACTATTTAGTGTTTTCACTTATTAAAGCTCTATGAGATCAAAATCCTGACACAAAAACATTTATGTAGAGCAAAATTCTTTGAAACTGTTTAAAGAATGAGACAAAAGATTTTCCTAGCATCATTCTACCAACCAAATAGAATGGAATGAAAAAACCTTCAAGCATGAAACATCTATTCAAAAATAAACTCATGTAACGAAGTTAAAACACAATTATTAACACAAACAAGAGACTTGTATAAGAGAGGCAATAAAGAATCATACTGTATTTCCGTCCATATCATGAGCCGGCCAACCAACTCCATTGCCATAGAAAGCTTTATCTAGCATTCTGCGATTTCCTTCACAAAAGCCTGGCACCGACACAAGAAAAAAAACTACCAAAACACCTAAATAATCTAAGCTTCTTGCATCCATCGGCTTCTTAATCTACTTTTCAGTTCCATCATTCTACCCTTCCCATTGCATCAATGTTGTTTGCATAAAATCACCCCATGTTAACCAAAAGTCCTATAATCCAAGCCCTGATTCAACCAACAATCCCTTTTGCCTTTACACGAATCAGAACGTCACCGAATTTGCAAAAGGAAAATGACATTGTTTTAGTTGCAATCTCCAATCAATACCCTCAATTTCCAAACAAAAATTGGGGGCTTTTTTTCGTGAAGTTGGTTTCACAATGCAATCTTCAAACAAACAAAACCCACAATATTCAAAACTTCACCAATCTCCCATAGATTTCTTTCTGAATTTAGATCGGAATGCACTATCGAATCCAAAACCCAGAACACTCGAAAACTATATAAAATTCTCAACAAAAAATTGATCTAACTAACCCAACAAGAATGGGAAAATGAATTCGTTTAACAAATTCGAAGAAAGAACTAACCTCAATTGTTCAATGATGAAGCAGAGAGTGCACACAAATTAAAAATCAGAATGTAGGTAAAATTATTGTATAATTGCTTGGAAGATTTGAAAAGAAAACAAGAAACCGTTGTTTTTTCTGTTCGTTAGAACATTTTTGGCTGTTTAGAAACTTTTCTTAGGTTCGAAGCGAGACGTGGCAGATAGCAAAGGCGATTGATAATCGAAGGAGTATAGCTAAATTCGCTTATCTTCTCCCTGTTTTATATTTTAAACTACCTGTTTTACCCTAAACTAGGTATATACCGGCGTTCGATACTATGTGAACCATTCTAAGGGTGCCTTTGGTAACACTAACAGGACAAAAAACAGAACAGGTTTGGCTGGACTATTAGGCAGAACAGTGGAACATGCATGTTCCATCCCCCTCCTCCATGGAACAAGGTAAAACAGACGTATGTTTTACCGATATAACCTTAAAATAAAATCTAATTATCTTATAAAACATTAAATACGTCTTCTTTTTTATATTTTATTCATTCTATTTTATGTTCTTATTAAATTTCACTTTATTGTCCTTAAATATTATTTTTATATAGTTACTATGTTTTGATTAATTTATTTAAATTATTAAATATTAATAGTAAAAAAATATAAAAAAGGTTAAAAAAATTAAAAACTATATAAACCTTTTATTTTGGTATCACTTTAATCTATCTTGAAGAAACTTTCTAATACTATATTTTGTTATAAAAAATATTTATTTCTTATAATTTTAATAAATGACATAATTCATATCTGTAAATATATATGTAATGTATATATTTATATATTGGTTTAAGTTTGGAAAATGGGGGAAAATATGCTTATTGAAACCTATAGATGTGGTACGTGGGGTTTTTTTTTAAATAAATAAAAGAGGTATAGTTGGGTTAGTCTTGCCATTTGTTTAAGTTTTAAGGGTTATTTATGCAAAACTCGGGAAAAAGTTTGAATTTCATATTTTGGGCCTTTGAGACCTGCAGCCTTCTTTTTGTCCCTTTTTCCCCCTTTTTATAACTCCAACCCTAACCTCTATATCCCCTTAATCGCTAGAGGAAAAAAAACTCCATAAGCTTGGGAAGGATCGGTATAGAGAGTAAGGGGGAAATTGGTGGCAAAGGCAAGCAAAGTTCGTCGGATCATCATCGTTTTCAGGTAAGCTTCTGTCCTCGTTCCGAAGTTATGCGATTAGTGTTTGGATGGGAGTTTTGGGGGTTGTTCCGGGTAGAAACCGAGTTGTCTCGGCGGCCCGAGAGTTGCCAATTCTGTCAAGAACGATGACAACAACTTGTGTCTGTTGTATTTGTCTATAGAACGCAAAATTCTACTCTATTTCATCTCGAAAATAGTCGTAATTATGTCTACTATTGGTAGTTATAATTTTTGTTGTGTTATTGCAAAAGAGATGCGTAAATCGTCGGAAAAACGGGGCAAAGTGGCTTGATTTTTAGTCAATTTTGCTGCTGCGTTTTTAGCCGGTTTTAAGTTGTCTTTAGACGAAATCGTTGTTGCGTTTTAGTCGTTTTTAGTCGAAATCGCTACTGCGTTTTTAACCATTTATTAGTCGTTTTTAGTCGATTTTGCTGCTGTGTTTTGGTCGTTTATTAGTCAATTTTAACCGTGAATTGTTGTTGTATTTTAGTCATTTATTAGTCGATTATAGCCGTGATTTGTTGCTGGGTTTTAAGGTCGTTAAGTAGGATTAATATTAAGTTTTTGGGTATTTTTAGGTCGGGATTGAAGGAGTAGGCGATCGGTGAATTTATAAGTTTTGTGAAGTTTAAGGTACGGATTCCTAATCTTTTCATCCCTTTGAATTGTTTACATAACTTTCTAAACTCTTAAGTGTAACACCCTAAAATTTAGAGTAATTTAAAATTTGAAAACTTGGCAATATAATGTTTGTATTTGAAATAAACCACCCAAAATGGGTAAATGTATATGGCATTTACAAAAACATAAACTATCGAGACATAAACTAATCAAATGCCTCAAACACCAAATACTAGCCATAAACTATCGAGATTACATCGGTTGTCAACCCAAAGATCACCAAAAGATGGAACTAAATCAAATGCCTCAAACACCAAATACTAGCCAACATAAAAATGCTTCACGGCTATACTCGTCTCTCAAGCCCTTGGCAACCCACCGCTAAAGAAACCTGTTATACACATCATTTGAGAAAAGGTGTTGGCTTAAAGCCCAGTGAGAACATACAGTTTATAATTTTAAAGAATTACAATCAATTGTAATAAAAGTAAATCTTTACAAGAGAATTGAGTTTATAATTTAAATCTTTGTCAAATAAGGATCGTTCGGTCCGAAAATTCATCTTGCGATGACGGGGGATACCCGATTTACCAAGGAGTGTAGCGGAACACCGAGTAGGCTACAATTCCGAGTTTTGAGCTAAATACTTGGAATCCATGGCCACAAACAACGTCGGTCCGTACTAAGATGTGGGGGAGGGCACCCGAGGAAACCAAGTCATACTCGTTCACTAGGACTACATTATGATCCATGGCTAGTAACCGGTCCCAGATAACCGTACCAAAGGGCCTCCGAGGATCAAATGCATCCATAGCTACAATGGAGAAAAACATCCCAAAATATATAAGCCGACTCAATATCTAGGGATCCACTAGTAATAGTCTAGACTTGTCACAATTACATTTGTGACTAACCAAAGCTAAACATGTAGCTTCCAACAACATTTACTTCCCAAAATGCATTTTCCAAATTTAAATGCTGATAAGAATAAAAATCATAAAATGAGATTATACATAATCTTTCAAGTACTTCACCATAAATGTGTAAGAATACATTATTTTAACATATATCAAAAGAAATCTTTCATTTTAACAAAACTTAACAAGAACCCTAAAATATCCTAAAAACTCAAGTTAGGTCAAAATATGATTATTGTAATTCCAAAATCAAGGAGGTTTATAGGAGTTCAAAATATGAGTTTTGACATGTATAAAGTTTAGAAATGATAGTAGGAACTCACCAAGTGGGTTTTTGAAGAAAACCCAAAACCCTAGTTAAACCTTTGGGGAAGATGACAATAGAGGAGATGATACAAAGCTTCCTACTTGAACCCTTGGATGAGAAATGATACAACACTTGGAAACCAAGATGGATTTACTTGAAGGATCTTGAAGAACAATAAATACCCTAAAAATCGCCAAATGAGAGAGAGTTTGAGGTTGGTGAAGAGAGTTATGAGAAATGAATGAGAAAAGAGGTCATTTAATTCCCCTGCACCCCGCTCGCGACCTTGCCACGCGATAGTGACATTGTCACTATCGCAAGTCACTCTCGCGCGGATTGTATCGAGAGTTTGGTACCTCTCCGGCGATTGTGCCCCGCGATAGTGACACATGTCACTATCGCGAGTCACTCTCGCGCCACATGTACCGAAGCCCAAAAATCACCAAAACTCCCGAATTTCGCATGGGTCAATTTAAGGTTCGAAAGTACGACACATTTCACCCAAAAAGATACATGGAAGACGGATAAAAGACCAATGAAGGACGGATTCTTACATTGCGAAAATACCGGGTGTTACAATACTCCCCAACTTGGAAATGATTTCGTCCTCGAAATCTTGATCACACGAACAAGTGAGGGTATCTTCGCTTCATGTCCTCTTCGGCTTCCCATGTCACATTGACCCCACGATGATGCCTCCACGGCACCTTGACCATAGTGACCTCCTTGTGCACGTTGGGTTCTTCTACATAACGGTTACCTTCGTCCACTCTTAACTCGGAGAGAGGAATGACGATTTCTTCATCCGCCAAACATTTCCGAAGGTAACAAATATGGAACGTGTTGTGGATTCTACTCAACTCCGGCGACAGTTCCAATTGGTAGGATTGAAAACCCACCCGCTTAAGCACTTTGAAAGGTCCAAGGAAACAGGGACTCAACTTCCCACGCTTTCCGAACCTGATAATGCCCTTCCATGGCAATACCTTAAGCATCACGTGATCGCCCACTTGAAACTCCATCGGTCGCCTCTTCTTATCGGCATAACTCTTCTGCCGATCCTGAGTTGCCTTCAAATGCTCACGAATACCTTTAACTTTATCGGCCGTCTCTTGCACGATTTCGGGTCCGGCGAATTGCTTCTCTCCCGCTTCCAACCAACACACGGAAGTTCGACACTTCTGACCGTACAACGCCTCAAACGGAGCCATTCCGATACTCGAGTGGTAGCTATTATTGTAAGCAAACTCCACCAAAGGTAGGTGAGAGTCCCAACTACCCCCAAAGTCAATGACACAAGACCTTAGCATGTCTTCGAGCGTTTGGATCATTCTCTCGCTTTGACCGTCGGTTTGTGGATGGTAAGTCGTGCTCAACTTTACTCGCGTACCAAGCTCCTTCTGAAAGCCATCCCAAAAGTTCGAAGTGAACCGACTGTCACGATCCGAAACAATAGACAAGGGCACTTTATGCCTCGAAACCACCTCATCAATGTAAAGCTTTGCTAACTTGTCCATCAGTAGTGTTTCACGCATAGCTAAGAAATGAGCGCTCTTGGTCAACCGGTCAACTATCACCCAAATGGTATCGTGACCTCGGAGAGTCTTGGGTAACTTGGTCATGAAGTCCATGGTAATATGCTCCCATTTCCACTCGGGGATCTCCAAGGACTGAAGACTCCTGTACGGTCGTTGGTGTTCGACCTTTACTTGCAAGCATGTCACACAACGCTCTACATAACGTGCCACATCAAGATTCATCACCGGCCACCAATAGTGTATCTTCAAGTCTCGGTACATCTTCGTACTCCCCGGATGAATGGAATATTTGAACTTGTGGCATCTTCAAGAAGAAGTTCCCGATTGCCCCCAACCTTGGGCACCCACATACGACCGTTGAACAACTTCACCCCACGGCTATCTTCCGTTAAGAGCAAATGTTGTTTTGTGATGACCTCATCCTTGAGATTCTCTTCCAACAATGCTTCCACTTGGGACGTTTTGATCTTCTCAATGAGATTTGACACAAGCTCGATTCTTGAGAGGGTGGCCCGAATGCTCCCGCTATAGTCCTTCCGACTCAAAGCATCGGCCACTACGTTTGCCTTACCGGGATGGTAAAGCAACTCACAATCATAGTCCTTGAGTAATTCGAGCCACCGCCTTTGCCTCATATTCAACTCTTTCTGATCAAAGACGTATTTCAAGCTCTTATGTGTAACACCCGAAAAATTTAAGGTAAATGATTATAAATGTCAATGTGTTCTCGTTACATTTTTATGCAGAGTCTTTTGATGTTTAAACTGTTTGTCTTTAGTTAAATCTCATTGGGTCTCAGAGGCTGTAACGAAGATTTTTGGGTCTCAGAGGCTTGGCGCGACAGTGCCACGCGACAGTGCCAAGGGCACAATCGCAGGGCACAGTCGCGGGGTTTGTACCATAGGTTCGTGTGTCGGTGTGATAGTGACCACGCGACAGTGCCAAGGGCACAGTCGCGAGGCACAGTCGCGTGATTGGTACCGAGAGCTTTGGATTGGGCGCGATAGTGACCGCGCGACAGTGCCATGGGCACAATCGCCGGGCACTGTCGTCGGCGGGGTCTGAGAGTATAAAAACCCAACTTTGACTATTTTGACCTCACTTTTGCAACTCAGTCATTTTGGGGCCGATTTAGAACACACTTGGGGCGATTTTCTTCTATCTTGCAATCCTCCAACATTTATTGAAACCCTAGAGTAGTTGGAGACATTTATTGGGGTTTAAGAAAGCTAAAGGATCAACCAAGGGAAAGCATTCAAGTCAATCAAGCCTCCATCTTCTCCTCATCTCAACCAAGTTTTCTAGGGTTTTGTGTAAAACCCTAGATAGTGAGTTTCCTCCTAATATTTTCAACTAAGATACATATCTTGTACATTTACTTACTTAGCATTTCATGTTAACATAAAAGTTGATCACCTGATAAGTTTGACCTAACTGCTATATTTGAGTTGTGGTAAGTATCGTCTTGGTTATTATTGTGGATATTGAAGAGGTCATTATTCTTGGCATTTGAGCTTGATAATATGTATTTTGATGAGCTATGGATAATATTTGAGTATATGCATATTTTAGAGTTTTGTACCTAAATTATGCTTGGGATTGTTGGAGTCTTATACATGGATCTTTATGGGTATGGAATTATGTATAGAGACGGACATTGTACGTACATAGAACGAACCATGAGTAAGTGTTAGGAGGATGTAGTCTTAGGTTAGGTGCCACCATAATGGTATGCGCCTAGACCTCCGCCATTTGGAGTAATGCCTGGGATGTAGTCTTCAAGTGTGTCGGGCCTTCGGGATGTTGCTCAAGCGAGTGAACATCAAGGAACATTGACTTGAGGTAAAACTCATTGGTGTGATGGGTCTCCCCCATGATTGACCCTGTATGGACTTTGGTGATTGGAGCGTTATAATTGTTCATAACATGCTTTATATATGTATGTCGTGTTTTTATGCAACTCACTAGACCCGTTTGGTCTAACACTTGATTGTTGGTATGTATCTCAGGTTCTAGTGGCGCGAGCGCCAAGGAAGCCTAGACGACTTTAGTGGTGAGCTTGGGAGCATTTTTGGGATGCTAATATTGAAGACAATTCTTTTGGACATAGTTGACAACCTTTTTGTAATCTTATGTCTAGCGAGATTTAGATTAGAGAGTTGTCATCTATTATTGCTTCTATTTACAAACTTGTAATTAACAGGAATTTATTGTTCCTTTATGTATGAGCTCATGCTTTGGCAATTTACACATACCATATTTCCATTTTCCGGAAATTTTTGTTAGCCCCATTTTTGGGGTGTTACATTATGGTCCGTGTATAGAGTACACTTTGTGCCATAGAGGTAGTGTCGCCAAAGCTTTAAGGCGAACACCACCGCCGCCAGAATACATGTTTTGGGTGTGTGTGTCATTCATTTGGGGTAATGTATTTTAGACTGTATTGCATTGGATCTATAGGCATGTAAGTCAGTCGTATGTAATGGTAAGGACTCTGGGATCCTCACTTTAGGAAATTATGCCGTGTTGGCATTATTGTCGTCTCGGTTGTTTGACGAAGAGGAACCCTCATGGGTTGTACATTGGGACCTTGGGTCTTGTGTTTAGATGTCTAATTCTTGTGCACGAGGGTTAGACATCAAGTGTTATCAAGTAAGAAGCTGATGCTCCTATCTTGAATGCTAGGAAGTAGGCACTAAGGGTCAAGTGGGCACCCCGAGGATGAAACTCCCTAGAGACCGAACATGCAATAAGATCGCGTATCCTTGAGGTGTAGCTCGACAAAGCAGGAAATAAGGGATGCGGTGTTTTGAGGACTTGAAATATAGTCATGATTGGAGGTGTAGCTCGACAGAGCAGGCTAACGGTCACGATTTGAGGTGTAGTTCGACAACATATTTATGTGGCTTAACTTTGTGTTCCGCCACGTACAATGGAATCGGGTATCCACCGTCACCGGAAGGTGCTATTTGGGTATTTAATTGTGTAATTTTATTATCCACGTTTTTGGTGACGTTTTACTTATGGGAATTGTTTAATCAAGATTTATGGGTTGTGTTTTATGACCCGTCTATGTTTGAAGGGTTTCGAGAAGTAAAATTTTATTTCATATTCTTATAAATTGAGAGCTTTGCTTACTATTCACGTTTTGGTTGAGTTTGGGATTAAAGTGGTTTTTATGATGGATTCCTTGTTCTAAAGATGTACTATTAGAAAATGGTGTCGTTTGATATTTAAAGTAAATCTTTCAGAAGGTATGTGATTTAAACTACTTTCTTTCCCTTTAACAAATATATTTATTTCATGTTGTAAACTCTTGAACTCACTAGGAGTTAGCCTAACCTTTTTATTTGTCGGCATGTGCATCAGGTTCCGGATGGGGGAAAGAGGTTCTAGCGTTTTGGTGAAGTGTTGAGTGCTAAGAGTTTGTACAAGGATGATCGACTTGATGAAGTCTTCTGCGTTAGTCGTTGATAAGAGCAACTGTTTCTTTTGGGTTTTAGTAACACCCGACTTTGATTTGTCATTATGCGAGACTTGGCCTTTTATTCGTTGAAGTTAAATTTATTTGTTGTATAAATTGAAAGTTTTTAATTAGTTACTCTGTTCATTTTCGAGGGTGTTACAAGTTGGTATCAGAGCTTAAGTTTGAGAGAATTAGGTATTGATTTTTGGATGCCTAGTCTCAAACTAGCGTTCTTATAAGTAATTGTAAGTGGATTTACACATTAGGTATATTAAGATACGATATTTTGGGGTTGATCGAGTCGCTAGAAACGGAAAACTTGTCGAGGGTCGCAAGGATGATCATGTACGGTACGTTCATAATTACATCTGGCCAGTGTTATGGTGAACCTACATGCAACATGTGTATACTTGAACTACCTTGGTATGATGACCGTTGGGGTAGTGAGAAAGTTTCTAAGCAAGTAATTTAAGGAATGATTGATGTTTATAGCAATGTCACTTTGGAGTGATAGTTAAGCGCGTTGAATGCACTAAGTTGACCACTTTGAGTCAGAGTTATTGGTAGGATTAGAACCATAGGCGTGTTAATTGGCTCTATTTCGAGAAGAAATTGTAAGGAGGACTGATGAAATCGTCGATAATCGCCTTAAGATGTTTGATCATCCGGATGATATTGGTATGACGGAAAATGGAGGAACGTGATTTCGGGGTATCGAGTGCCGGCCAAATCCATGCACGACAATTATTTCTAAAATGAGTTTGCATTAATTGTTTCTTATGTTTTCAAAGCATAAAGTGAGCTATATTACAAAATCTTGGTAAAGTATTTAGCATTCATCAAATTTTAAACCGTGAGTTTAAACACACGAAATTGTTTCGTTGTTCGTGGTTGCAAATATTTTATTTATTGGAAATCTCTTCATCCTCGTTTTGTGTCTAACTCTATTTTTGGGTATTATAAGATCCGTATTTTAATGTCATTTTGGATACTGGACAAGTAACAGTAGAATTTTTAATCTTGACATTGGATCTCCTCCACGTATGTTAAGGTTTTAGAGGAAAAGTTGTCACCATGTTCTTGAGTCAGAATTTTTTGGAGGATTTGGTTTGTGTGAGTCGTGTTTAATTCTATGAGTATAGTTTTGCGGCGTTTTGAGATGCGTGGGCGTTAATTTCATCGCATGTAAATTTACACGTTTATTGGGCGTCATGACTCATCAAAGTTTTGTTGAAAATGATCACCTTATCTTACGTGGTGGTTTTAGAATTTTGACATTTTAGACCTATTGTCGTCTTACGCTTTTTATGTTGGGAAATGAAAATTTTGACACCGATTGATTTTACCGTTAATGAGTTTTACGAAAATTTAATTGGGTTTTATGGTGTCTTATTTTACGACATTTTGCGTCGCGTAAATAAGTTTTGGAACGTGTATACATGCTTTATTGTGTACGTTAATTTATAGGTTTTGTTAATAAATGTCATCCCATGTGCTCTTTTGGAAAGTTTCAAAACCTTGTGTTTTTATCTTTCGGGTTTTATACAATTGTTAATCGTTGTACACTTTTTGCATTTGGATTAAATTATACTGTTGGTGTAAGTAAGCATATAAATGATTTATATTATTTCAGTTATTGATTTTACTGTTAGAAATTTTCCGCAATGCATTAAACGAGTGAGTTAGCGGTATTCATGTCGTTGTAGTTACTATTTTGGTCAAATGTGTTCATCGGTACGGCTCAAAGTTTTAAACTCGACTTGAAATTTATTTGCTTTCTCATCGTTCTACCCAGCTTTGGGGAATAAACTGATGCATATGGGGTTGTTGAGAATTTTATGCCACAACGTTTTTAGTTAGAGAAGGAAAATTTTAAAGATAAAATTGTGAAGTTCTCTTTTAGAGTTATACAAACATTTATATTGCACGTGTTGTGGTGCAGGAATTAATTTTCATGATTATAGTGTAAATTTTGCTACACATCTTTTGTTACCGTTTTATTAACGTAAATACTGATCAAACGAATTTTGGAAACGGTTTTATATGTGTAGCACCGATGATCAATTTTCAACCTATCGAGTGATCGGTAGTGGATACCGCACGATTAATTGTTATAAAGCGTGGGTATTTGAAAGTTTTGTAAAAGTTGAAAAACCTTGAACTCATTAGAGCTGTAGATTTGGACCCCTTCCATGAAAGGAGTTGTACTCAGGACTAGAGGAGTCCTTGGAAAATGAAGCGTCGGATTAACCGATCCGTGGTCAGTTTCGAATTTTGGATTTCAGTTTATGAATCAGTACACGCTCGGATGATTGAAGTAGTATAATTGTGTATTCTCCCAGTTATTTAAGTGGTGATCTTACTGCTTCGGTAAATCTTCGGGTTAAAGTCTTGTGTAGTTGTTTGCATATGGTTGGATTTGAATCAATGGGTTGTTGTTGAACATCATGTTATGTGTTCGTGGCGTACCATCTTAAAGAACCTACGCGAATAAAGGAAATATTGTGGTTCGCTTGTTAGAGACGTAAGGTTTAAATTTTAGTGGCATGTTAGGTGTCAACTTTGATTGACAATGCAAATCTGGAATGAAATACTTCACGGTGCACCCACGTTGCAGTATAGTCATTTTGAGAATGGGCGTCGACACTCCATTTGAGGCCAATAATCGTTGTGGTGCTTTGGTGCACTCCCGATGGATCCAGTGTGTTCGCAATTTAAGTGGTAACCTTAAGGAGATTGAGTGTTTGTATTTGGGGATCGATCTTTGGTGTTTCTGTTATTGACAAGACTTTTGCTGATTTGGTGATCGATGCTTTAGGGCATAATGGGAGCCGTGTAACTTTGGAGTTTGGGATAAGCGACTATCTGTGGTGCGGGGTGGTACGTTTCTGGGTGAAACGTTAGACCGATATTTTGATTAAGAGAAGTTTGAGAACCCTTACAGATGTTGCGCCTTAGGAAAACAAATTTATTGTTGATTTGGATCAGACCAAACTAGTGTTAAGAATTTTGTCAAGGAAGGGACGATGAAATCTGTTATGGTTTTGTTTATTGGAGACAATTAGTGAGAACTTCGAGGTGGACCTTAAGTAGGAAATTTTTATTGAGGAGACCTTGATGTGTCTTAATAAGAGGTATCTAAGGGAAATGTTCGTTTTGGGATACTTGGTGGAAGTTTTTTTTAGGTCGTAAGCCACTCGTGAGATGATAGGTACAACCTAAGGTTGGGAGACAACCAAGATCTTAAAAATAGGAAGATGGTTTGGTGAGGACTCAATGTCCATCCCATCATCGGTGGGTTATGTCGAACCTTGGGATTGGGTTGTGACGACTCGTTAGGAGGAGGATGGTCACAACCTTAACCGGAAAGTAATCAGTTTCGTATAAGAGACAAGACACCGAGAAAGTATCCCTTTCGGATAAAGGACACATCGATCTCGCTAAAGGCGACGTTGGGTGTTGGTCGGTGCCAGATTTCGAGGATGAAATCTCTTTTAAGGTTGGGAGGATTGTAACGCCCCGAATTTCAAAAAGTATCATTTCAAGTCAATTCATGAATCGGTAATTTTAAGGGAAAAATAAGATATAGGAATTTGGACTTGAATCCTAGATTTTATAATCTTGGTGGATGAAGGATTCAATTACAAGTCCAACGGTTTTTTCCGGAGCAAAATCGGAGCTATAACGAAGAAGTTATGGCCAAAACAGTGAACGATAAGAAATCAGACGAACAGTGCACGGGGAGACTTAGGCCGCCTGGTAACCCGCCCGGAGCCATGTTCGAGCATAAAACCCATCCGGGCGACTTACGGGGCGACTTAGGCCGCTCGGTAACCCACGCGGAGCCCTGTTCGAGCTTAAAACCCGATTTTCTGCCCTAGAACTTCATTTCTTCATATCTTCTTCATCCCAACTCCGTTTTCAGTGATTCAAGTTGCCATAGTTTCGTTTTTGAGAGCTCTTCAAGGATATAGCAAGAGATTTGAAGTCTATTGAAAGATCCAAGTGTATTTTGTGATGGTAAGTTCCTCATCTCTCTCAATGTTAAGCTAGGGTTGGATGGTTTCACCCGTTTTCCTTTCATCCTTCAACTTGGGTGTGATTTTGGTGACTTGTATGTTGAAGGAAACCTTGTAGATGTGTCGGATCTAAGATCTAGAGAAATTTCTTGTAGATGAGCCTTCATCAATGGTTATTCAAGTTTTGGGGGGTAAAATCTAGATTTAGTCTAAATCTAGCAAGGTGAGTTCAAGTTGATTTGTGAAAACGATGTACATGCCAAAATGTTGTTTTTTAAAGTGTTTGTGTTTACACTAAATTGTTAACTGCTGATAAGTTTTGGTTACTTGGAAATGTTTAACTTTATAAACTTGTATAACGCATATCTTTGGGATTTTTGGGTATGTTGACAAATAAATCATTTTGAGACGTTCCTTTGATGATAGTATATAAATGACGGTCATTTTGTATAATTGTCCATTTGGTGCATACGATTTTATAATCCGTTGGAAAATGCATTTGTGTTAAGAGTCATTTTGGAAACATAAAGGGAATGGGTCCATTTGGAAAACGTTTTGTCTCAACCAATGAGAAGTTTTGGGTTAATCACCCTTGGGTCGTGGTGTTTACATACTTGTTGGTCAAACATGTTTCGATGTTTACACTAACTTCCATGGGAGATTTACGTAAATTGTTGGGTCTTTATTTCGGTTTTCGACTTTGTCGGGTCTTGGGGGCTTTTGTCCGGTTTAATAGTCAGAGTGGAGCTTTGGGTGTGAGTTTCATTTATTGCATTTTATTTTGGAGAATACATGTTTTGGGTGTGTGTGTCATTCATTTGGGGTCATGTATTTTAGACTGTATTGCATTGGATCCATAGGCATGTAAGTCAGTCGTATGTAATTGTGAGGACTCTAGGGATCCTCACTTTGGGAAATTATGTCGTGTTGGCATTGTTGTTGTCCCGGTTGTTTCACGAAGAGGAACCCTCATGGTTTGTACTTTAGGACCTTGTTTAGATGTCTAATTCTTGTGCACGAGGGTTGGACATCGAGTGTTATCAAGTAAGAAGTTGAGGCTCCTATTTTGAATGCTAGGGAGTAGGCACTAAGGGTCAAGTGGGCACCACGAGGATGAAACTCCCTAGAGACCGAACAGGCAATAAGATCGCGTATCCTTGAGGCGTAGCTCGGCAGAGCAGGCAATAAGGGATGTGGTGTTTTGAGGACTTGAAATATAGTCATGACGGGAGGTGTAGCTCGGCAGAGCAGGCAATACGGTCACGATCTGAGGTGTAGTTCGACAACATAATTATGCGGCTTAACTTCGTGTTCCTCCACGTACAATGGAATCGGGTATCCCTCGTCACCGGAAGGTGCTATTTGGGTATTTAATTGTGTCATTTTATTATCCACGTTTTCGGTGACGTTTTACTTATGGGAATTGTTTAATCAAGATTTATGGGTTGTGTTTTATGACCTGTCTATGTTTGACGGGTTTCAAGAAGTAAAGTTTTATTTCATATTCTTATAAATTGAGAGCTTTGCTTACTATTCACGTTTTTGTTGAGTTTGGGATTAAAGTGGTTTTTATGAAAGAAGGTTCATATTGGATTCCTTGTTCTAAATATGTACTATTAGAAAATGGTGTCATTTGATATTTAAAGTAAATCTTTCAGAAGGTCAGTGATTTAAACTACTTTCTTTCCCTTTAACAAATATATTTATTTCATGTTGTAAACTCTTGAACTCACTAGGCGTTAGCCTAACCTTTTTATTTGTCGGCATGTGCATCAGGTTCCAGATGGAGGAAAGAGGTTCTAGCGTTTTGGTGAAGTGTTGAGTGCTAAGAGTTTGTGCAAGGGTGAGCGACTTGATGAAGTCTTCCGCGTTAGTCGTTGATAAGAGCAATTGTTTCTTTTGGGTTTTAGTAACACCCGACTTTGATTTGTCATTATGCGAGACTTAGCCTTTTATTCGTTGAAGTTAAATCTAGTATTCTTTTTGAGGTGACTCAAGTGATGATTGTAGATTAGATTATATCCTTTTTGTTGTATAAATTGAAAGTTTTAAATTAGTTGCTCTGTTCATTTTCGAGGGTGTTACAAGTTGGTATCAGAGCTTAAGTTTGAGAGAATTAGGTATTGATTTTTGGATGCCTAGTCTCAAACTAGCGTTCTTATAAGTAATTGTAAGTGGATTTGCGCATTAGGTATATTAAGATACGATATTTTGGGGTTGATCGAGTCGCTAGAAACGGAAAAATTGTTGAGGGTCGCAAGGATGATCATGTACGGTACGTTCATAATGACATCTGGCCAGTGTTATCACCTACATGCAACATGTGTATACTTGAACTACCTTGGTATGATGACCGTTGGGGTAGTGAGAAAGTTTCTAAGTGAGTAATTTAAGGAATGATTGATGTTTATAGCAATGTCACTTTGGAGTGATAGTTAAGCGCGTTGAATGCACTAAGTTGACCACTTTGAGTCGGAGTTATTGGTAGGATTAGAACCATAGGCGTGTTAATTGGCTCTATTTCGAGAAGAAATTGTAAGGAGGACTGATGAAATCGTCGATGATCGCCTTAAGATGTTTGAACATCCGGATGATATTGGTATGACGGAAAATGGAGGAACGTGATTTCGGGGTATCGAGTGCCGGACAAATCCATGCACGACAATTATTTCTAAAATGAGTTTGCATTATTTGTTTCTCATGTTTTCAAAGCATAAAGTGAGCTATATTACAAAATCTTGGTAAAGTATTTAGCATTCATCAAATTTTAAACCGTGAGTTTAAACATGCACGAAATTGTTTCGTTGTTCGTGGTTGCAAATATTTTATTTATTGGAAATCTCTTCATCCTCGTTTTGTGTCTAACTATTTTTGGATATTATAAGATCCGTATTTTAATGTCATTTTGGATATTGGACAAGTAACTGTAAAATTTTTAACCTTGACATTGGATCTCCTCCACGTATGTTAAGGTTTTAGAGGAAGAGTTGTCACCATGTTATTGAGTCAGAATTTTGTGGAGAGCTAAATCTGAAGATAAGTTCTTTCTGAAGTCTGAAAGTGGTTTCTACAACCTTTGAGGGAGATTGTTAAAGATTCTTGTAGAACATACTCACAGACTTTGGGAAGATTACTGAAAGTTAGAAGATTGCTTAGACAAAAGGGGAGATTGTTCTATGATGCTGATAGTTAATTTTTGTTTATTCGAAAGGGGGAGATTAAATTTGTGAAAGAAATCTACAAAGAGGGAATTTTAATGCATATCTTTTGAAGATGATCTTGAATCCAAAGGGGGAGATTGTTAGTGCACATATATATGTCGGATACAAGATCATAGAGATTGAAGATAAATGTCAAGTCAAAGAGCTCAAGTCAATTCTCAAGCTAAAAGTCAAAGCCTTTGTAATAAAGTCAAAGTCAAAGTTTAGTATTGTGAGTGTTTAGTGTTGTAAGTGTATTATTTGTATAAATAGATTTTCGTTTGTAGAATCATTAGCTTAAGAGAGGCTAAGAGTGCGCATAAGGTTAGAGAGAGAATTATTGTTTGAGAGTTCTCTGTACGGTAATCCAATTTGAAATAAAATTGTTCAATTGATAATTCTTGTCATCTTGATTGATTTGCACTAATTGTGGGACACACATAATATCATCGTTAATTAAATGCGATTTATACCACTTTCGTTAGCGAACAATATTTGGTATTTGGGTTGATTTTGACTTTGGCATTTTGTTGTTTCTAGTATTTGGAGACCATTTTTAAAGATCATGGATAATCTTATACTTGGCATTGACACCGTTTAAATAAGCTTAATATAATTTTGTTACGTCGCATGTGTTGTGACAATGTAAGTTTTGTATACAAATCGAGCTACTAACCACCTATGGGGGTACCATAGGCACGTCATTGTGGCACCAACGACGTGACACTAACCGTGGTGGTGTGATCAGACCACAGCGTCTCCTCTTTTGCGCTCTTGTGAGAGCTATATTTGGTGTGACGGAGATTTGATTTAGGAGGCGTATGGGTCGGCCCTAGCATATGTGATACATTTGTATGGTGGGTGTCGGCGTAGTGTCCACGTCGTATCTCACATTTAGTACGTGTGGATCTGCAGTCCAACGTACGAGTCTGTGTGGCCATATGTCTGACACTTGTCACGTCGGTGGATATGCAAGTGTATGCGTTTTCGAGCTCGATATGTCCCTTCATATATTTTCGTTTGATTATGTTGACTATTAATTTCACTATGAATTGGTAACTGTATTGTTCGATATCTTGAGATCAATTTGATTTTGTTTATGGTATTGTTTCTGTCATATGTTTATATATCCGTTCACTGGCCGTTTGGCTCAGCCGTGTTTTTCCTTTTTCTTCCTCACGGCAGGTAATTGAAGGGCTTGTGTAAGTTCCCAAATCAAGCCATGATGATTAATTCTATCAAATTAATACAAATGTAGAGAGAGAATCTAGAGAGAGAATGTGGAAGTCATATATCTCACAGTAGTCACAAGATTACAATGAACGCTCAAATCATTAAAGTCACACTTCTCTCACAAGCTTACAAAGCTTATATATGAAGGTCTAAAACTCTCACAATAAAGAAACTCTCAAAGACTTAAAACACTCAAAGACTTGACAAGGTCAAAGTCAAAGATACAAAAGTCAAACAATTGATCTAAACCAAAATACATTTACAATCTCCCCCTTTTAGATCAATTGAGCAAAAGAAATCTATCTACCCCATCTTGAGTAGCTTGTCTGATCCCGAGCAGCGACTCAAAAATTCTTATCCCCCCGTCTGAAATGAATACGATCATCTAAGGCATCCAATACTCGGATCAAAGCAAGTCTATCAAATTTACCAAGGCCTTTCTCTCCTCTTTGCACTTTCTTTTCATTTTCTTTAAATCTCTGATTCAACTGGAGTCTGACAACCTTCAGTGTTCCATCTGAAAACTTGGCAATTTCATATATCCTCAGGAATATTTTCTTGTTTCCCTATTTTTGTACACCACTCCAAGGTCTGGTTGATCATTGACTGTGAAAAGATCATAGTTCTCCAAATCTTCTAAATCCAAGTTAGGCTTTATTTTATCATATTCACTATCTTCTGATTGGTTTCAATAGCAAGCTGGAAATCATAGCAGTATGTGCAATTGACATGTCTCCTCATGAACCTTTTGACGACTTCTAAAGCAAAGATAATGTTCTCTGGATGCACTGTCATGTTGCTGAATAGGTGGTAGAGGTACTCAATATCATCTACATCCAGATGTTGAAAGTCAGCTTCTGTAAATTCACAATGAGAAAGATCCCTTCTTTGTACATAAAACACTGGATACCAAACCTTTCTATGAAACTTTCTCATTTTGACTTGTTTAACAGTTACAATCCCTGACTTGTTCTTCACATACTTCTGTGCTTTTCTCTCCCATCTTATAAACCTGGCATACTCCTCTTGTATCTCTGGAGGCAAATGAGTAACACCCAAAACCTTGTGAATATCTAACATCCTGAGCCTGTGCACAAAAATTTTCTTTTTCTCCTCTTCCATAAAAGGTACTCTCAGAGCATTCCTCATCTGTCTGATTTGGGCTTCAGTAGGTATAAGATGTGTTTCAGGCTGTTCTGAGGTGTCGGCTTGGGCTTCAACTAGGTTAGAAGGAAAATGGGTTTCAGGTTCGGCTTCAGGATTGGTTTCAGGTTGGTTATCAGGTATTGGGCTTGGTATTCTGTTTAGGCTAGGAAGGTTTGCAGGGCTAGGAATTGGTTGGTTAACTGGGCTAGGTTGTCTTTCTGGGCTAGATAGGTTAATTGGGCTAGGGATAGGTTGGTTAACTGGGCTAGGTATGTTGAGTGGTTGTTCAGTAGGTTCAGAGAGGTTTATTTCTTTGAAGGATGGTATTTCTGGTGGGGTTATGATAGTTTCTGGAAGTTCATACTGCACATGACTCAACTGGATGTTATCTGGAGTGCACGTAAGGATATCCAGAATATTCTCATTTCCTTTTTATTCTGATGCCATCAGGCCTATCTCTTTCCTCCTCCTTCAACCTCCAAAAATTCTCATACTTCTTATTAGTTGTCTCTTCTTCATCAGATGAACGATCAACTATATCAATGTTTTGCATCCCAGTAAGCATCAATATCTCCTCCCTTGTAGCAACCTTAGGCTTTGCAACCCTCGGTTCTACCTCCTCATTGACATATAACACAATCTCAGTCCTTTCCTCATCATCAACTGGATCATCACTTCTCACATCAGTCATCTCTACATCTTCTCCTTCTTGAGTACCACCCTGAGCAAGTTCAGATTCAATAGCAGTTCTTTGTCTCTTCGTCATCTCCACCTCATTATCTTGATCAGAATCACAATCATGTCTTCTCTTAGTAACTGCCTGAACTTTGCAAGATTCCTGAACTGCTCTAGTAAGATCTTGAAGATGTTGTACCACTTCAGACTTGAACGCGTTGAATTCTGAGATTGAAACAGTTTCTAAAGCTACTTGAGATCTTAACAACCCAACTAAATCATCATCTGTATCATCAGCTGGAGCCTGGGATAGAAGCTTTGCATACAACAAGGATTTCAACTCCTCCACAGATAGATCAGCTTGCTGTACTGGTGGTGGTGGAGGTGGCTGAACAGGCATATCTACAACTAGTCCTTTTTCGTTCAACAAGCTTTTCACCTTCCCTAACTCCTCCTCAAACTTTGCAGACATACGGTCTTCAACAGCCTTTAAGGCGCCGTTGAGAAATTCCTTCGACACGAAGTCTGGTAAGCTAACACCGGGGTCACTTAGACTTCCCGTTTACACAACTATTGAAGATTCAACCGTGTGGCATGTGTTCAAAGCTGGCATAGTGTAAGCAATGACAAAACTTCCATCTGATCCTTGTAGATCGGATTGCGGTGCTACTACAAATGTTCCGATCGGGTCACATAGACTTCCGATGGTAGCAGATTGGATAAGTGTCCTAAGAATAGAAGTAGGTAGTTCAAGAGGCGCTAAACTTGATTGTGCACAAAATGGAATTGAGCTCTAGGGCAACTGAGCTCTATTTTCAATATCCATACTTTCTGAATGAAAGCTAGATAGAGTATGTGTTATATCCCCGTGAAAGACTGAGACTATGGTCTGTTGAGAGGCAATAGAATGGGTGGCTGAGGTGTGCATGTCCATAAGTGGGCTACTTATGTCTTGAATACCCGCACGCAACACATGAGACGGAGTATTAGATGTGGTTGCCCTTTTGGAACGGTAGGTTACGGTACACACTCTCTCACCATATTCTTTTTCTTCAATTTCTCTCTGCCTCACAATTTCTGGATTTTCTACTTGAACTCCCTCATCCATCCTTATTTCTTCCAAAACATTCTGTATGTTAGTCGCAGTTGTGTCTATTTCCATGTCCTCGTGATGTAAGGAGACATCATCCAGAAAACCAAAATTGTGTCCTAACTCATCATTATCTTGTCCTTTATTTGGTCCTGGAGTTGCAGAATGAACTGAATTTGTAGAATTGGCATGCTGATCCGACTCTGTTTCAGAATCCTGACCATCATCAACAATCCCTTCCTGAGGGCTCAAATGATGAATAGGAGCTCTCTCAGGTTGAGATGTGGAAACTACATGATGTGTGGCATCAAGTGCCTGAGTTTCCACAACTTCAGGTTCAGAAGTCTGACCCCCTCCAATACCCCTCATAGCATTTTCTCTCTACTCTTCCCGTTCCTGGACTCCTGTAGTCTCAGGAACCCTCACCGACTCCACTCTTCTAAGGTTGGAGTCTTGGGTAGGGATAGCCGGTTCTGGCAATCCCATAGACTCTCTGTAATCCCTAACACACTCTGAGTTCAGATTAGCATAGGCCAGTAGAGCTGCTGGAATGGGCATAGAGAAGTTGAACGTCTTCTTTTGCTTTTGGAGATATCGCATTTCACATTCAGGAGCAACCGCATGATGAGATCTCTTTGGGATATCTCTGTCTGAGCGGATCATACTTCGGACAATGAGCTGAAGGAATCTTTGATAGGGCACATATAGAGGTTTCTTGGAAGTTCTCTTGCTGATGACTTTTTCATAAAGTTCCGTCCAGAATGCCACCGAGTAGCCTACGTGCATATTGTACATGATATCATGGAATAGTCTCAAGGTGTGCATGTTGGTGTTGTAGAGGCCTGAGTGCCTTGAAGTCAAACAACGGTTGATCACTGAGAACATCTGGTAATAGAACGGTGGTAGATTCGTCTTCTTGAATTCACTGATCTTGGTAAGCTGACCCACATACCCTAAGGCTCGGATGCCTTAAAAAACTGCAAAATTCACAGGGAATGGGTCAAAAGAAGTTCTTCCCTCTCTATCATTGGCTTCAGGTAGATCCAGTCTGAGTCTCTGATATGTCAGAATAGAAGTGAAGTTGTCAATTCTTATTCTGAAGTACTTGACAGTGTTGCTCTCCACCACATATTCTATGGTCTCCCATGCTTGCTGCAGATATATCAATGGGACATTTGTTGTATCTGTCAGAGCTTTATTCAACGGATGACCTTTCAGAATATCTATGACCAATGGATTGACATTTAGAACATCAAAATCCACGTGGTGGTTGTTCGGAGACAAAAGCAGATACTCAGTAGGATTATGAGGGCAAGATCAAGATCAACACCGATAGCTGACTGTACGTGTGTGATCTGGAAGATGGCATCGGTGTTTCCTTGGACACATTCGGATCATACTCATCCATTTGGACAATGGAATCATGAGTATGTTCATCTGCCATATTGAACCTGAAATAGAAAGAAAGTATTGGAGATAATCCAATATGTTAGCGACAATAAGCACAAAAACTTGTTTTCAGAAAATGATTTGATACATAGTATCAAAGTACAGAAAGATTGTACTTTTAAGCACACAATGATACCACAAACTGTTGCAAGGTTCAAGATGCAACATCATACAGAAAAAAATGACCAAAACTGACCAAAACACTTGGTGTTTTGATTTTGTTCTAAAAAATGCAGTAGTATTGCATGAACTCTCAAACATCTGAAAAGTTTCAAAAAAAATTTAACTCAGAAAATTTTCTAAGCCCAGAACTCTCATGACACTAAGATGGACTAGAAACTCGTATGACATGTAGAATGCCCAAGAACTCGCATGAGTTCAAGAACTCGCAAGATGTTATGTTCAGGGTGAAAACACACATGAAATACATTTCAAGGGTCGAACTCGTATGATATTGAAAGCAGGCTAAGAACTCGCAAAACCCTAATTTCAAATCAGGAACACTCATGAACTTGTGTTCTAAGTCAAGAACACTCAGATAACTGTTCATTCGAAAATTTGAAAATTTGAATTTTCAAAACCCAATTTTTTTACCATTTAAGCTGAAATTAAATGATTTATTAAGCTCTATTAGGATTAAGATTCAATTTAAACATTAAAGTTCAATCAAAATCCCATCTGATAAGTTCGATTCAGTTCTAAAGTGTGTCCAACAGTTCTACGGTCCAAAAGAGTTCATTAGTTCGAATCCAAATCCAATGTTAAGAGTCAAGGTACCCTGCAAGAATCAATTCAATCTAGCAAACCCAAAAACTGATTTGAGTTCAAACAACAATACACAACATTTCAGAGAACAAATTCAAAACACAAGAGTTCTTGAAGACGAACAGACACAAACAAAAACACAAACTGAAACCCTAGAAATATTAAAATCAAACCTGCAAAAATTGAAAATAACATACAACAAAGATGAACAAATAACGAACAATCATTAAAAAGAACAAAACCTACACTGATTCGATGATTGAAGACAATGAAATCGAAAGTCGCACGTTTTAAGTTTGAGAGAAAAATATCTAAGTGAGAAACTCGCTAAAGAGGGTCTGAGAGAAGTGAGCATAGACTGAGAAAACATAGAATTAATACCTTGAAAAACCCATTGACACGTGGCACGAATGAATTGGGTGCTCACTTCGCACAGATCATAGAAGAGGCACTTGCCGCACAACAAAGGCAAGGTCGTGTGTGTGCACTTCGTGCATGAAACAATGTGTGTGAAGTGGTATAGACATGAGGAACTCGCATGCAGGGTCATGCGTCAAGTGGAAACTCGCACGACATAGTGTGCATGTTTTGAACTTCGCGCAACCTTTGCTATGCGCGAAGTGAGAACTCGCATAACACAATGTGTGCATTCTACACTTTGCGCATTCAATGATGTGCACGTATTAAGAACTTGCACGACACTATGTGCTCGTTCTATAGTTAGAAAAATTTTGAAATTTTTTCAAAAATGGAAACTTTCCAAAAAAATAATTTGTCCCACTTTCTAAAAATAGCAAGTTTATTAAAACCAGTTTTAAGCACAAAAATCTTTCTTTTTCTCTTAAAATTCTTTCAGATTTCCAAAATCTTTTGAAACACAGACTCACAACACACACTTACAGACTTTGCAAAGATGCTCTCCCCCTTGAAGTGTGCATTGATCTGTGTACTCCCCCTTGTATTATGCATTCTGCTCAGCATACTGAAGCACGAGTCCTGATCTGACTTGATTAGAAGTCAAAGTCCAAGATGTGATCTTGTTGTACACTGCCAAAAACTGTTTTACTACAAAACAGATTAAGATTTTGGTACTCACTGTACATGAGTCCACAACTTTTAATAGTATCAAACTTTAAAAGTATTTAATAACCAAAACATCTAAATAGATATATTCAGAATCAGCTCCCCCTCAAGAACAGGTACAAGAATAAGAATGTAGCTATGCATTAAGATTCAACATTCCAAGTTTGCTGACCAAGAAATTAAATCTCTTTTCATCAAAGAGGTTTAGTGAATATATCAACAACCTCAAAATCTGTTGAGACAAAATGCATTTCTATATTCCCTTTCTCTACATGATTTTTAATGAAATGGTACCAAATGTCAATATGTTTCGTTTTGGAATGTTGTACTAGATTGGAAGTTATGGCAATTGCACTTTTAGAGTCATAGTAGATGGGGACTTTGTTGAATGTGTATCCGTAATCCTTCAGCTATGTCTTCATCCACAGAACTTGTGAGCAACAACTTGCAGCTGCAACATATTCTGCTTCAGCTGTAGAAGTTGACACGCAGTTTTGTTTCTTCGAGGACCAACTTACCAATTTGTCTCCCAAATACTGGCAAACTCCGGAGGTGCTTTTTCTGTCTAGCTTATTACCTGCATGGTCTGTATCTTTTCGAAACCCAGACTCAGTCAGGTAAATTGATAGGGTTTCATACCATGCACGTGGCGCTTGCTTTAACCCGTAGAGCGCTTTATCCAGCACGTACACATGGTCTGGGAACTTTGGATCAGTGAAAACTTCAGGCCGACTTACATATACTTCTTCATGAAGGATACCGTTGAGGAATGTTGACTTGACATCCCTCTCGTAGACCTTGATATTCTTGTGTGCAGCATATGCAAGAAAGATCCTTATAGTTTCGATCCTTGTGACGGGTGCATATGTTTTGTCATAATCAATGCCTTCTTGTTGATTATAACCTTTCGCGACTAACCGTGCTTTGTTCCTAACAATTATACCCGCTTCATCCTTCTTGTTTCGAAAAACCCACTTAGTACCGACGATTGTTTTGTCTTTGGGTCTTGGTTCGCCACACTTCATTCCTTTTGAATTCGTTGAGCTCGTCTTGCATCGCATTAATCCAATCTAGATCTTTAAGTGCCTCAGACGACTTCTTCGGTTCCATGCTACTTAGGAAATTTGAGAACATACAAAAATTTGCATACGTAGACGCAGTAGCAGATCTTGTAGACACCTTAGCATTCGGATCTCCAATTATGTTTTCTGGGTGGTGACTCTTAGTCCATCTATGGGTGCTTGGTAGTACATCTATCTCAGTTTGATCGTTTGAGTTATCAAACTCATCCTGGATTGCAGGCAGATCAACTTCTGTTGCAGTTGGACTTGTTGCACTTGGTGAATGATCAACTTCGTCTGTTGTAGTTTCTGGCTGATGTTCCCCAAATACTTTTGATGTAGATTTCGGTTCAATCAATGGTGAGATCATGTCAGTAGTACTATCTGGTTCAGCTTGTTCAGAAACAACTTGTGTTTGACTTGTGGAAGCTTCACCAATTTCTTCAGAGGGTCCAGAAATTTCAGCACTTGTAGTATGTGAGTCAGTATTTACAATATTTTCTTGATTGTTATCTTCAGTAGATATATCATTAAATGCATCAAAGAATAACAAATCAAGATCAGATTCAGTGAGGGTTTGAGAATTCTTATTCTTTTGAAGATCAGGTTCTACACTGCTTGATGTAGAAGCTATGTCAGTAGGTACGAGTTCTGAACTGATGTGTTCAGAAGTCCTTGTCTTCAATTCATCAAAGGTTACATTGGTACTTTCAATGACAGTCTTCGTTCTCGTGTTGTAAACTCTATACGCCTTGGATTGGAACTTTGTCTGCTTTGGGTACATTTTTTTTTTCTTTTATTCGTTATATATGACTTTTTTGTTCTTTTAATTTAGGATGGCTCGTCGATCGCAATGTGTAGCTAACAGGCATGGTCGTACTTCAGGGGGAAACCCCATAACTCCTGATTCAAATGTTAATCAGAGTTATGTGGACCCAACTATTTTGGCAGCGGTGAATCAGGAGGTTTCAAGTTTGTTGCCTACTATCATAACCTACTATTTAGGTTACCGGGGGGTGGTAACCTAAATCCAACTGAAGGTTCTAGTGGGGCAACACTGGATGGGGATATTCATGTGTGGCTTGAAAGATTTCAGAAACAGAAGCCTCTGTCCTTTAGCTCGACACCGACTCTAGTTGATGCGAAAACGTCGACCCGCAAGTTAAGAAACTTGGAACCTTCGTATGAGATAGTTTAGGAAGCGAATATCCCAGGTATAGAAATCTTCAACTAACCTAGAGCAAATCCTTGACCCGTTAGTTATATAACTAAGAACCAAAGGAATCCGAAACGCCACAAGATCGTGCTCACAATCTTGATAAGTTCTTGAACTATGAACGCTCTCGCAAGGAATCACAGCTCACAAAATGAGATCAACTCAAAAGAAAGTGTTTATATTACTTGGATGATGATCTCAAATGATTACAAATGGCTCCTATTTATAGGGTTCAAAAGACACCCCAAAAGACTCTCCATAAAGTCTAAGACTTCAATTTCAATCAAGAATTAAAGGCATACCTTTAATTCATGAATCTAGACATACTCTAAATAACTATTCAAAGACTTCTAAATACCTAGACTTTAAACATAGGCCTAAAAAACGGATTGGGCCTTATACACTAGTTTATTGGGCTCAAATTCAACATAAACAAAAGAAAATATATCAATTTTGGGCTGCCAAAATAATGCTCACGGGTTAATTCTTTGAAATGGCCCAAAAGCTTGCAATCTTCAAAACAAATGCTTTTTAAGCTCCATCATTGATCCAAAGCTTCTATAAGCATAATATCGTGCGTTACATGCACATCTTCAATGGACTTTACTTGAATCTCCGCAACTAAGCTCATCAAAGCTTCCTTGATCAATTTCGATCTTGATCTTGTAACCGGGCCATCTTCAATCGCCAAGGGATCTTTTATGTGGTTGGATGGTCCTCCATCATTCTCTCCCCCTTGAAAAGGATTCGTCCACGAATCATCACCTACATCATATGGAGAAAGATCAGCAACATTAAAAGTAGAGCTTACTTGATACTCACCAGGAAGATCTAGCTTGTAAGCATTATCATTGATTCTTTCGAGGACTTGGAATGGTCCATCTCCTCTAGGCTGCAATTTTGATCTTCTCTTGGCCGGGAATCTCTCTTTCCTGAAGTGCAACCATACCCAATCACCAGGTTCAAATACAACTCTCTTTCTACCTTTGTTTGCTTGCTTCAGGTATTGATCTGTTCTCTTCTCAATGTTGAGTCTTACCTTCTCATGCAATTGTTTCACCATCTCAGCCTTCCTCTTTCCATCTAGACTGGTACGCTCTTCAATGGGGATAGGAACAAGATCAAGGGGACTCAAGGGATTGAAGCCATACACAGTCTCGAAAGGAGAATAGTTAGTAGCAGAATGCACACTTCGATTATAAGCAAACTCAACAAACGGCAAGCAACTCTCCCAACTTTTCAAGTTCTTTGAAATAACGGCTCTAAGTAATTGAGACAAAGTTCTATTAACTACTTCAGTCTGCCCATCAGTTTGTGGATGACTTGCAGTAGAGAATAAAAGCTTAGTACCCAGTTTACTCCAAAGCACACGCCAAAAATGACTCAAAAATTTGACATCCCTATCACTCACAATAGTGCGTGGCACACCATGTAGACGCACTATTTCTTTAAAGAACAAATCAGCAATGTGTGAGGCATCATCTGTTTTATGACAAGGAATAAAGTGTGCCATCTTGGAAAATCGATCAACAACAACAAAAACAGAATCTCGGCCATTCTTTGTCCTAGGCAATCCTAGCACAAAGTCCATGGATATGTCTACCCAAGGTTCATAAGGAATTGGTAGCGGGGTATACAATCCATGTGGCTTCGATTTTGATTTGGCTTGTTTACAAGTTAGACATCTTTCACAAATTTTATTAACATCTTCACGCATTTTTGGCCAAAAGAAATGTTCTTTTAAAACATCTAAAGTCTTTTGAACACCAAAGTGACCCATCAAACCTCCCCCATGAGCCTCACGCACAAGTAATTCACGCATGGAACACTTTGGAATGCACAACTTGTTTTCTTTAAACAAATAACCTTCTTGTTTATAGAATTTGTCAATTGATCCATGTTCACATGCAACATATAGAGAAGAAAAATCAGAATCATCCTCATACATTTCCTTAATTGATTCAAATCCAAGAAGTTTAGAACTCAAAGTGGTGATGAGACTATGACGTCTAGACAACGCATCGGCCACAATGTTTTCTTTTCCTTTCTTGTATTTAATCACATAAGGAAATGACTCGATAAACTCAACCCACTTGATATGCCTTCTACTTAGCTTACCTTGACCCTTGAGATACTTAAGAGATTCATGATCCGTGTGAATCACAAACTCTTTTGGTCTCAAAAAATGTTGCCATGTTTGTAAAGACCTTACCAAAGCATAAAGCTCTTTATCATATGTTGAATAATTCAATTGTGCCCCTTTTAGTTTTTCACTAAAATATGCAATGGGACGGCGTTCTTGAATTAAAACAGCCCCAATATCCACCCCAGATGCATCACACTCAAGTTCAAACATCTTATCAAAATTTGGTAATGCAAGAATAGGAGAAGAGGTCAACCTTTCCTTCAATAAATCAAATGCAGCTTGTTGCTTTTCTCCCCAATGAAAACTTACCTCTTTCTTCACAAGTTCATTGAGTGGGGCGGCTATGGTGCTAAAGTCACGAACAAATCTTCGATAGAAGCTAGCTAGCCCATGAAAGCTTCTTACCTCCGAAACCGTTGTTGGAGTTGGCCATTCTTGGATTGCCTTGACCTTCTCAAGATCCACTTCAATTCCCTTGCCACTAACAACAAATCCTAGAAAAACAACTTTGTCCATACAAAATGTGCATTTTTTCAAGTTAGCATACAAAGATTCATTTCTCAAGGTGTCCAAAACATCACGTAAATGCATCATGTGATCTTCCATATTTTTACTATAAATCAAGATGTCATCAAAGTAAACGACGACAAATTTACCAATAAACTCACGCAACACATGATTCATCAATCTCATGAATGTACTAGGTGCATTAGTTAATCCAAAAGGCATAACTAACCACTCGTACAATCCAGATTTTGTTTTGAATGCGGTTTTCCATTCATCTCCTTCTCTTATTCTAATCTGATGATACCCACTTTTAAGATCAATTTTGGAAAAAATGACAGCCCCATGCAACTCATCTAGCATGTCATCTAACCTAGGAATAGGATAGCGATACTTTACCGTGATTTGGTTGATGGATCTACAATCGGTGCACATTCTCCATTCTTTTTGGGCACCACAATCACGGGAACAACACAAGGACTCATGGATTCTCGAATCCTTCCTCTTGACAATAAATCTTCCACTTGTCTTTGGATCTCTTTTGTCTCCTCGGGGTTGGCTCTATAAGCTGGACGATTTGGAAGAGTAGCCCCTGGAATGAAATCAATTTGATGCTCTATTCCTCGTAGAGGTGGCAATCCAGTTGGTTCTTCCTTCGGAAAGACATCATCATATTCCTGCAAAATATTCACAACAAAACTCGGAAGATTTTGGGTTAGCTCACTAGTACTCACACAAGCCTCCTTGAAAACCAAAACCATCACCCTCTTGTTTTCAACTATCACCCTCTTGACTTCACTCGATTTTGCAAAAAAATTCGACTTGGTTTTCTCTCTTTTCTTGTCTTTCAAATTGTTTTCATCACTCTGTTTTTCCCTCGATCCACCACACTCATTATTTTTCTTTTCAGCCTCTCTCGCTCGCCTTGCGGTGATCATTTTAATTTGATCCTCATGAACTTGTTGTGGAGATAACGACACAAGAACAACTTTCTTGTCATGATGTTTGAAAGTGTATTGATTATGAAAGCCATCATAGATAACTCTTCGGTCAAATTGCCACGGCCTCCCCAAAAGTATGTGACTGACATGCATTGGAACAACATCACACATTACTTCATCTTTGTATTGACGAATGGAAAAGGAGATCAATACCTGTTTGGTCACTTTCACTTCCCCACATTCATTTAGCCATTGAAGTTTGTATGGTAGTGGATGTTTTAGAGTGTGCAAATTTAACTTCTCAACAACTTCGGTACTTACAACATTTGCACAACTCCCACCGTCAATGATTAAAGTACATACCTTGCCTTGCACCAAACATCGTGTATGAAATATGTTTTCCCGGTGTTGCGTGTCATCCACCTTCACTTGCAAGTTCAAAGCTTTTTTCACCACCAATAGTTCACCATTTTCTGCCTCGGTTTTCTCCAAGTCCTCTTCCTCATCCTTGGAATCATCTTTTTCACTTTCAGACTCCACTTCACCACTTTCATGAAGAATCATGACTCTTTTGTTTGGACATTGTGATGCAATATGTCCCATACCTAAACAACGAAAACACTTAATTTCACGAGATTTAGAATGGGTAGAACCAATACCTTTACCCTTGTCCACTTTGTTGCCTTCATTTTGGGATTTTGAAGTGGATGAATTGGTACCCTTGAATGCCTCTCCCTTATGTTTATTTTGGGGCTGGAAACTAGATGTTTGGCCCCTTGAATAGGTATTTCTCTTCTTTAGTTGCCTCTCAACTTTCATGGCCGTATGCACCATGTCTTCAAGCTCCACACAGTATTGAAGTTCCACCACATTGGCAATGTCACGATTTAGGCCACTCAAAAACCTTGCCATGGTTGCCTCCCTATCTTCTTCAACATTTGCTCGAATCATAGCAATCTCCATCTCCTTGTAATAGTCCTCAACAGATTTGGTTCCCTGATTCAAAATTGTAATTTGCAATACAAATCTCTAAAATAGTGAGAAGGAACAAACCTCTTCCGCATAACCGCTTTCATTTCATCCCAAGTAGAAATAGGCCTCTCACCATATCTCCTTCGGTTTGTTACCATTTGATCCCACCATACAATTGCATATTCCGTGAATTCAATGGCAGCTAGTTTTACCTTTTTATCTTCAGAATAGTTGTTGCAGTCAAATATGAGATCCACCTTTTTTTCCCATTCCAAATAAGCTTCCGGATCACTTTTCCCTTGAAATTGTGGAATCTTCATTTTGATATTGCTAAATCCTCCATCAGCCCTTGGATTTCGTCTTCTATTACCATGTCTTCTTCTTGGATGTCGTGGTCCATCTTCATACTCTTCCTCCCCTTCGTACTCCTCTTCTCGATAAGAACGCGGCGTAGGAGGTTCTTCTTCCGTCCTTCTTTCAATTCTATCCAATCTTTCCATCACACCTTCTAATACAACTCCAAGTCGTTGAAACTGTTGTTGCATGGCTCGAACAGTAAAATCATTCTCCCTTTCATCGTTGGATGGATTTCCCTGTGAATTAGGATCTTTTTTCGACATACTTAATTATTAGTATAAAACAAATTATTCTCCTCACAAATCCCTCGTGTTTGCACTCAATATGGCTTTTACCTCCCCTCAATTGTTCTTACACACTCAATGCCTTTTACCTCTTAATCCCTTGTAGAGCTCAATTGGTAAAAGAACAAATCAAATTTGAACACAAATCTCGGCGTTCAAGCAATCCTATAAGAACTTAATTCAACAAACGAGTCTTGGCCTTTGCAAGAAATAGAATGAATGTCTCCAGAAAAACAGACGCTAGAAATTGGAATTTCGGGTGATTACGCGATCAATATTGAGATGAGAATAGCCAAGAATACAACTCTTTTTTTCTTTGTTTGAAACAAATATTGTAATTTTTTTTTCACGCTTTCCTTCTTTTTTTTCTTTTTTTTTGGCACTTTTGTTTTTTTTTTTGGATCTTTTTTTTTTGTTTTTTTTTTCTTTGAGAGAATAGAAGATGAAGGAATAGATTTAGGAAGAAGACGGTGAAGAAGTAGAAGTAGGAAAACAAGATAAAGATATAAGGAAATATATAAGAAAGATTGATTAGAAGAATCCGAACCTTAGCAGAGTGGATCTTCGACTAGCATTTCGTGGAAATCATAGTTGGTAGTGGCTTCAGAGAATCGAGATTAAGTTGGTGTTAAGTGTACTAAGGTACAAGATTGAAAGGGAGCTTTCCTCTTTTCTTTCTTCCTTTGGAAATAGGGGAGTGACCTCGAGTCCGTGATGGCCTTTTTCTTAATAGAACTGGAAGAGGAGGAAAATCGTTGGTTCCTTCCTTCTGCCCAGCTCCCCGAAAACAACGTGGGCCCTCACCCTTCTCTAATAGGGGCAGTGCTACCTATAGAACGGGAATGTTCATCCTCTCTTAAAGTCCGTTATGGATTTCAAGTCGGGAATAGAGCTGCGCTTTAGTTTTCGAATGTCTCGTTCAGCGTCACGAGTCTACAGCAGTTACTTCGATGTGAGCAGAGGGCCGAAGGCTAAGGCTTATTATATATTATTATATAATAGTAAGTAAACTGGGTCGGGGAAAGTTTATTGGCAACAGGGAACCCTTTGTAAGAAATGCTGGATTGTGCCCTCCGAGCACTAGGGTAGGCCGGTATGCGACAATCACTTTCTCAAGGAATAGTCTAAGGCCGGTTAGAAAGCCATCTAACAGAACTTTTTGATCTCCAACTACGCTCATAGAAAGAAGTGGTGTCGTACTGCCGACAGCGGAGGACGAAGCGAATGTAGAGGACACAACTTTCTTTCTCTTTATCGGACGTTGTCCTTCTCCTTAGTTTCTAAACTAGCAGAATCGCAGGACATCAATGAAGCAGGCCGGGCCCTACGAGCGGGCATCTCGCCACTTTGTTCTCAACTCTTCTCACCTCCTGGGCGAGACAAGCTACCTTTAGCTAGGAGCCTCTTAAAGTCGTAGGCAGAGACGACTAAGTGAAGAAGGCCCTACCCCTTATTCATTCAAAAAGGGAGTATGATACCAAATGATGCGAAAACGTCGACCCGCAAGTTAAGAAACTTGGAACCTTCGTATGAGATAGTTTAGGAAGCGAATATCCCAGGTATAGGAATCTTCAACTAACCTAGAGCAAATCCTTGACCCGTTAGTTATATAACTAAGAACCAAAGGAATCCGAAACGCCACAAGATCGTGCTCACAATCTTGATAAGTTCTTGAACTATGAACGCTCTCGCAAGGAATCACAGCTCACAAAATGAGATCAACTCAAAAGAAAGTGTTTATATTACTTGGATGATGATCTCAAATGATTACAAATGGCTCCTATTTATAGGGTTCAAAAGACACCCCAAAAGACTCTCCATAAAGTCTAAGACTTCAATTTCAATCAAGAATTAAAAGCATACCTTTAATTCATGAATCTAGACATACTCTAAATAACTATTCAAAGACTTCTAAATACCTAGACTTTAAACATAGGCCTAAAAAACGGATTGGGCCTTATACACTAGTTTATTGGGCTCAAATTCAACATAAACAAAAGAAAATATATCAATTTTGGGCTGCCAAAATAATGCTCACGGGTTAATTCTTTGAAATGGCCCAAAAGCTTGCAATCTTCAAAACAAATGCTTTTTAAGCTCCATCATTGATCCAAAGCTTCTATAAGCATAATATCGTGCGTTACATGCACATCTTCAATGGACTTTACTTGAATCTCCGCAACTAAGCTCATCAAAGCTTCCTTGATCAATTTCGATCTTGATCTTGTAACCGGGCCATCTTCAATCGCCAAGGGATCTTTTATGTGGTTGGATGGTCCTCCATCACTAGTTGACGCAGAAAATTGGATTGCCCACATCCAAAAGATCTCTGAGGTTCTTGGATGTCCGAAAGTACATAAGGTGAAACTGGAAGCTTACAAACTTGAAGGTGATGGTCATAGATGGTGGTACGCGATCAAGTAAGCTAAAGGTAATGAGTATGTGGATGCTCTTTCTTGAGTGGAGCATTTCTCAATTGCGGATAAGAGTGCGTTTGTGAGAGAATATAACTCAATCCCCCAGAAGGATGACGAGTCTATATTAGAGAATATCTGGCAAGATTCGTGAGACTCGCAGGTTTTGAAGGGTCATTAGCTGGGACAACATTTGAGCAGGCATAAAAGTTTAAGTGGTCTATTCATTATGGTATCGTTCTAAGCTGATCAATGACAAGTTTACTGATGTCGTAGAGGCAGGAAATGCTGCCAAGAATATTGAAATGGAGAGGAAAGACTATTTGGCATCCAAATCAGATGGGAGTAAGAAAAGAAGTCGGGATGGGCAACATATTCACCAGGTGGGGCAACAAAATCAGCAGCAGGGAGGTAACCGAGGGAATCAGTGGGGTGAAAGTAGTAATAAGAGTTACGGACAGTGGCAAGGCCAGAATCAGGGTCAGAGACAGTCTTATCGTCAACAGGGTCAGGGGCAAGGGCAGAATCAGACTCGTTCACAAAAGCCAAGCGACAAGGGGAATCATGATTCAGTCTCTCAGTGTAATTCTTGTGGAAGGCGCCATCCTGGGAATGTTTGTTATAGGGCTACGAGAGCTTGCTTTTTGTGTGGTCAGGTGGGACATTTGGCAAAGGATTGCAAGAACTCTCGTACTACCGATAAGGGAAGTGACTCAAAGACAACCAGTGGAGGTAAGGTGATTGCTTTATCAGCTACTCAGGCAGCAAATTCAGGTATGATTTCAAGAATTCTTTCGATTGGCTCACGTGATGTTTATGCTTTATTTGATACAGGGGCAACCCATTCCATGGTCTCTTTGATTTTTGTTAGCCGTATTAAAGTGCCTTATACATTGATAGAATCGCCTTTATCTATTGCCACTCCTTTCGGTAATTCAGTTGTTATATCTGAGAATATAAAGGGTGTCCTTTAAAGGTAGGAGACCAGATTCGTGAAGCAGATTTACTTCCTATTAGTATGACCGATTTTGATGTTATTTTGGATATGGATTGGTTGTCTAAGCATCGAGCAACAATTGAGTGCCAAACTAAGCAAGTAATCTTCCGCGATATAGAGAAGCCTGATTTTGTGTATCAAGGGTCTCAACCAAAAAGAGAAGTGAAGATTATATATGCCTTGAAAGCTCAAAAGTTATTTTCTCACGAATGTTAAGGCTTTCTAGCATCAGTCAGAGATACTGTTGGATCAGTAATTGTATTCAAGATTAAAGTTAATAAGGGGGTCTAGTTTGTAATAGTATTTAATACCTTAGGGGGTATTTTAGCAATAAGTTAATAATAATTAGGTCATGTTGACCTAGGTATAAATAGGTTTTATTTATTAGTTTTAGGGAGAATCCTCATAATTAAGAAAACAGAGGTAGCCGTATTCTGTATCCTGTACGCTTCAAGGTACCAAGAACACACACATGCTTTTCATCTGATAAATCAAGGGATCGTGGTATGTTAATCTGATTTGTTTATCTCTTGATCTTTATTGCGTTGTGGTAATTTATCAACTATTAATCTGGGTTTAACAAGTGGTATCAGAGCCAAAGAATCAAACTTTTTGGATTAAACAGTATTTTTCGAGATTTTACTGAATGAAAATCGATTGGCTGATTTACTGTGTTTTTAAGCTTAAAGTCGATTTGATTAAGTGCGTATAATGTTATTGAATATAATCTGATTATTTAATTGCACTTAAAATCATCAAGTGATTGGCTTTTTATGAATTTTTGGATATTGGTTCATGAAACTTGTGACTACTGTCTTATTCAAAATTGAAGGATAAAAGTTGTGTTTAATCATTGTTTTTTATTGGGTATTGGTCGATACATTTTTATGGAGATATAATATGATTTTTACATTGCATATCTATCGATAAGAGTGTTTTCTGGGTTGAAATTCGATCACAGGGCCGAATAGTGATGAACTAGCGTGTTTTTCACTTTTGCGCCAGTTCATAGTATTTTTTTGCGCCAGACCCTCTTAGCGCAAAAGTTCATTTTGCACCACCCTCTATTAGCGCCACGTACTACACCGGTCCAACCGTCTTGTGTATCCTATAAATAGGTTGTCTTTGTAATCTTTTGAAGACACCTTTGATTTGAATGATAATTGTGAGTTTAAACTCTTTTTGTTCTTTGTGAACTTTAGAACTTATCAAGTCTTCTTGCTTGTGGCGTTCAATACTTATCAATCAACTTGGTGGGTTGATTGTGGCGTATCTTATACCAAGGTTCTTGTCTCTTTATAGACAACGGGTCGCGGTTTCACCAATACTATCTCGGGCAACCAATAGACGGTCGGGAAAAACACATCAATTCCTTGACTTGGATTATCCGTCATTGTGCCTGTAAAAGGACGATTGTTAGTTTGAATAACAATACTTCACCAACAAATATGAAGATGAAGTATTGTGTGATGTTGTACCTATGCAAGCAAGTCATATGTTGCTTGGGAGGCCATGGCAGTATGATCGACATGTAAAGCATGACGACTTTACCAACAAATACACTTTTGTACACAAAGCCAAACCCGTAACTCTTGTACCCATGTCACCTAGTCAAGTTTTTGAAGATCAAGTTAAACTTCAAAAGGATGCAAAAAAAATAAATGAGCCAAAAGAAAATAATGAACAAGGATCAAAAGAAAAAGGAAAGGATAAAAAAACACCCGTGGAAAAAAAAGAGGTTCAATATTGTGCTTTGGCAAAAAAGAGTGAGATAAAAGAAGCTTTAAATTCTGAAATGCTTTTTGTGCTTCTTTTGTTCAAAGAAGCTCAATTAGCCACTAACAACTTGACCGGTACCTTTCCGAGCAATGTTATGTCTATCTTGCAGGAATTTGAAGACTTGTTTCCGGAAGAAGTTCCCGATGGATTGCCACCAATCCGTGGAATTGAACACCAAATTGACTTTGTACCCGGAGCTTCCATCCCAAACAAACCAACCTATAGAACAAGTCCGGAAGAAACCAAGGAGTTGGAAAGACAAGTTAAAGAGTTACTTGCAAAAGGATTGGTTCGAGAAAGCATGAGTCCTTGTGCTGTTCCAGTCTTGTTAGTACCAAAGAAGAACGGCTCATGGAGGATGTGTGTGGATTGTCGCGCCATCAACAATATCACGGTAAAGTATCGTCATCCAATTCCTCGATTAGATGATATGCTTGATGAATTGTATGGTGCAAAATTATTTCCGAAAATTGATTTGAAAAGTGGTTATCACCAAATCCGTATGAGAGAGGGTGATGAGTGGAAAACCGCTTTCAAAACAAAACATGGTTTATATGAATGGTTAGTGATGCCCTTTGGTTTAACTAACGCTCCTAGTACATTCATGAGACTAATGAACCATGTTTTGAGAGATTTCATTGGAAAGTTTGTGGTTGTTTACTTTGATGATATTTTGATTTACTCCAAAAGTTTGGACGATCATCTTGAACATCTAACTTCTGTTTTGAGTGTGCTTAGGATGGAAAAGCTTTTTGCAAACTTGAAGAAGTGCACCTTTTGTACCAATCATGTTGTTTTCCTTGGATACATGGTAAGTTCACAAGGAATTTCTGTTGATGAAGAAAAGGTAAAGGCCATCCAAGATTGGCCAACTCCAAAGAGTGTAAGTGAAGTGCGAAGTTTTCATGGTCTTGCAAGTTTTTATCGTAGATTTGTTAAAAACTTTAGCACTTTGGCATCACCACTCACAGAAGTCATTAAAAAGAACGTCGGTTTTAAATGGGACAAAGAACAAGAGCAAGCTTTTGAACAACTTAAATTTCATTTAACCCATGCTCCTTTGTTATCTTTGCCCAACTTTGATAAAACCTTTGAAATTGAGTGTGATGCATCAGGTGTTGGAATAGGTGCAGTTTTGATGCAAGAAGGTAAACCATTGGCCTATTTTAGTGAGAAGTTGAATGGGGCGACCTTGAACTACCCCACTTATGACAAAGAACTGTATTCATTGGTCCGTGCATTAAAGACATGGCAACACTATTTGTGGGCCAAAGAGTTTGTGATACATTCTGACCATGAGTCCTTGAAGTTCTTAAAGGGACAACATAAGTTAAACAAAAGACATGCTCGATGGATTGAGTTTCTTGAGACATTTCCTTATGTCATCCGATACAAGAAAGGTAAGGAAAATGTTGTGGCTGATGCACTTTCAAGAAGATACTCTTTACTCTCTTCTCTTGACTGTAAAATTCTTGGTTTTGAGCAAATCAAAGAATTGTACCACAATGATGCCGATTTTGGACAAATTTTTCACATGCTTGAAAAATTTGTCCAAAATCGGCATCATTGTGGTACAATTCTTTGATTTGCTCAAAACCAAGAATTTTTCAAACATGAGGGGTTTTTGTTTAAGGAATCAAAGCTTTGCATTCCTAACTCTTCCTTGCGAGAGCTGTTGGTTAGGGAAGCGCATGGTGGAGGCCTTATGGGTCATTTTGGCATGGCAAAAACTTTGACAATTTTACAAGAACATTTTTATTGGCCAAAAATGAAAGTCGATGTAGGACGAGTATGTGAAAACTGTATTGTATGCAAACAGGCAAAATCAAAAGTTCAACCTCATGGTTTATATACTCCTTTGCCTATACCAAGTGAACCGTGGGTTGATCTTTCAATGGATTTTGTGCTGGGTTTGCCAAAAACCAAAGGCGGCAAAGACTCAATCTTTGTGGTTGTTGACAGGTTCTCCAAAATGGCTCATTTCATTGCATGCAACCGAACTAATGATGCATCACATATTTCTGATTTGTTTTTCAAAGAAATAGTGAGGTTGCATGGAATGCCAAGAACCATTGTCTCAGATCGATACACAAAATTTTTGAGTTACTTTTGGAAAACCTTGTGGGGGAAATTGGGAACAAAACTCTTGTTTTCCACAACTTGCCATCCCCAAACTGATGGGCAAACAGAAGTTGTGAATCGCACTCTTGGTACTTTGTTGCGTTTCATTATTGGAAGAAATGTCAAAACTTGGGAACAATGCTTACCACATGTTGAGTTTGCTTATAATCGTCATGTTCATTCTGCTACAAAGTTTTCCCCATTTGAAATTGTGTATGGTTTTAAGCCATTAACTCCAATGGATTTAACTCCTTTACCTGTGGGTGAACAAGTGAATTTAGATGGCAAGAAGAAAGCTGAATTTGTTAAACAGATCCATGAGAAGGCGAAAAGCAACATCGAAGAGCGCACCAAGAAGTATGAACAACAAGCAAATAAGGGCAAAAGAAAGATCACATTTGAACCAGGAGATTGGGTGTGGCTTCATTTGAGAAAAGAACGATTCCCAAGTAAACGAAAGTCAAAGCTGATGCCAAGGGGAGATGGACCATTCCAAATCATGCAGAAAATTAATGACAATGCTTACAAACTTGACTTGCCTGTTGAGTATAATGTGCATGATGTCTTCAACGTTTCTGATTTGAGCCCCTTTAATGCAGGTGAAGATTTGAGGACAAATCGCATTCAAGAGAGGGGGAATGATGAGAACCCATCCAACGACCCGGATGATGAAGATCCATTGAGATGGAAGATTGGACCAATCACAAGGTCAAAAGCTAAGATGTTCAGTGATGCTCTTAACGGTTTGATAAAATCCTGTCGGAAAGAATCAATCATCAATTCATCAAGTAGCCAAGGAGACCTTCGAATTTTGATCCGAATTGAAGGCCAAGATTAGCCCAAGGCTTGGTAGCCCAAGTTGTGATTATTTCATCTAAATATCACCCAAGTCCAAGAAAATTCGGCCAAGTCTACACATGGCCCATGTTTTGGTCATAAATCATTCATTTCAAGTCCAAATGGACTCAAATCAAAGCCCACTTAAAGAGTACTCCTTTTCCTACATTTTAATAAGGATCCAAGCCCAAAATAAAGGTGGAATTTCGTCCATGAATCTGCCCAACAATAGATCCAAGTTCAAGTAACTCATAACATTGAATTAGAAGGCATTTTGAAGGGTCCTATCATTATGAAGTCATTTACTTAGAAGATATTAGAAGGTTGCCTCAATTATTGTCTAGAATTTATTTGAGTCCTTTGATTTGTCTTGTGTATCCTATAAATAGGTTGTCTTTGTAATCTTTTGAAGGCACCTTTGATTTGAATGATAATTGTGAGTTTAAACTCTTTTTGTTCTTTGTGAACTTTAGAACTTATCAAGTCTTCTTGCTTGTGGCGTTCAATACTTATCAATCAACTTGGTGGGTTGATTGTGGCGTATCTTATACCAAGGTTCTTGTCTCTTTATAGACAACGGGTCGCGGTTTCACCAATACTATCTCGGGCAACCAATAGACGGTCGGGAAAAACACATCAACCGGGAATAGGGTCGTGGTCCGGGAAAAGGTGGGAACCGGGAGACAGGGAGTGTGAGGACCGAGAAAGATGGGGTTGTGATGTAGATGCTTGATTTGGATTTACTAGAGTTAATGCAAATCCTGAATGAAGTCGTCCAGAAGCTAGCACACCAGTTAATGTGGGTTATGAACTGTGGTGTTCAGAAGCCATATCAGTGGTTTCGTCAAAAGTCACATTTACACTCTCGACGACGGTATTTGTCCTTTTGTTGTAGACTCTGTAGGATTGGGCTTGAGATGAGTAGCCGATGAAAACACCTTCGTCCGCTTTCGGGCTGAAATTGCCAAGATCGTCCTTGTCGTTCAATACAAAGCATATGCACCCGAACGCATGGAAATACTTGATGTTCGGTACACAGTTGTTGATGATTTCATATGGCATCTTGTTGAACCGCTTGTTGATGATGGCTTCTTGAAGAACTTCTTCTTCTTAAAAGGCTTGAGATAGGAACATCACCGCTTCTTTGATCTGAGCATATTCTGTATCAGAATCACTGTCAATGTCTTCTTCCGGTTCAGAATCACTTTTCACTGGTTCCTTTTGAGAGGTGCGGCTGAAAGAATGGTCTCTTTTGTCTGTGACGAGGGCTAAGGGATCAGCAACAGTCTTTTCATCTGTCTTTTGACTTCCTACCAGCTCGAGAACTTCATCTTCATCTTGTAGAAGCATTTCAAACAGTTCATGAAGAGGAACATTCTCCAGGATATGATTGTGACGAATATGTGAGGCAAATGTCTTCCACTCTGGTGGGAGATTGTTCATGAACTTGATATTGTTCTTACGTCTCTGTGAGAGTTTCGCCTTTCCTTGCCTTGAAGCTGTAATATCGGGTAATGCAACTTGTGATCTTCAACTGATTTCCTATTCGGCTGCCCGACATCATTTTTTCAATCTGGTCCCACATCCCTTTAGCAGTAGCCTTGTTACTATCAATGCTTGTGTATATGTCATTAGGCAATCTTTGGAGAATGTAGGATTTCACATGCCTTTCCCCATCATACCGTCTTTTTTCTTTAGTAGACATTTATGCGACTATTTTTGGGAGTTGAAGAGCTGGTAGACCTTTTTCGTTTGCAGGCACTTCAGTCATCGAAGTGGGTGGTGGCCCTTGTGTCATAGACTGATATATCTCTGGATAGAGGTCCTTTAGTTCGATGAAGTTCATGAATCGGTTGTGCCATTGCTGATATTCTCCTCGAAAAAACACGGGTGGTTTGCTATCTGACCCAATGGCTAATGCGTCTCTGGAATTCATTTTTGGTGCACTGTTGTGATCGTGAGACAATTGATTTGATCCATACAGGTAGTCTTAAAAGAATGGGAATAAACGTGAAAGATTTCTAATTAACGAGACTTAAGGACGATTGGAATTAAACAAACTTTGACACAAAAAGAAATTACTGGAATACAAACTTGGCTTGTACTGATGCTGAAAGAAAACAAACCTAAACCCGGGCAGAAATCTAGGTAATCAAAACCGGGAAGAGAAATCTGGGTTTTGGTGGTAAGGCGCTAAATCCGGGAATTAGAAACCCGGGTGTGGTTACCGGATTGAGAGATCCGGTGTATGTGGCCGAGTAAGCCGGGACTTGTGAATTCGGTTAAGGCGTCAGATTGGGAAAAACCCGGGTATAGCGCCAAAACCGGTATACAACCGGAATATGCGTGCAAATCCGGGAATTAATGTGACCCGGTAGGTCCGACACTGAGAAACCCGGTACACACGGGTCTTGAAAACCCAGTACACATGGGTCATGAAAACCCGGTACCAGCATTATTAGATGTCCGGGACAGATGCAAAACTCGGTATAAGCCGGCAGAATGAAACCGGGATCTAAATCCGGTATTAAAACCGGTATGCACAGCCTAAAATGCGTCTGGGTAAATCTTCAAACCTGGTGTGGAAAGGAAAGTCGGTACGGGGAAAATCCGGTAGAAGGGGGAATATTGGAGTGTCGAGTTTTGTGAAACCCGATATCGATTGATTATCCGTTTTTTAAAGAACAACTCGATAAACACGTGAATAAACCTAGAAATCGGCAAACAAATAACCCTTTTATGGCAAAATTAATTATCTATTTATCTTAACAACCCCAAACCCAGATCTAATTTGACAAACTTATCACTAAAACTCAAACAAAACACATGAATTTCGATGAACACAGTTAAGATCCGAATAAACTAGAAGTCGATAAAATTTAATGGATTAGATAAACCTTTTGGATCAAAAATATTGTCTCTTTGCTCTGATACCAATTGTGGATCCCAGTACAGTGCAATAACAATAATAATCAATTAAAGAACAGAGATTGAACCACAAAAGCTGGTCATATGATTGGATTGATCAATAAAGGGTTTAAGCGATTACAGAGAAAACTTCAATATGAGCGTGTAATCACTAATGACCATTCAACCTCTCTAACCCTAAACTGACACTAAACAAACCTTAAATACTTGGACCTATAACAACCAAGGCCCAAGCCCATTAAGCCAAACTAAGCCCAATAACAAATAAGGCTTTTACAACGCTTTAAATAATAACAATTAAACTCTAAAAATTCTTTATATAACTTTCAACGCACTAGGACTTCCAGTCCTAACAATATCCCCCTGTAGATCCTAGAAACAGTGCAATAACAGTAATAATCAATAAGCAATAAATATTGAATCACAAAACTTGTTCATATGATTAGATTGATCGATAAAGGGTTTAAGGTTTACAGAGAGAATTTGAGTGGATACGTGTAAACCTATTATGTCCATTCCCCTCCTTCTCACCCTAAACTCACTAAAACAAACCTTAAATACCAAGGGCTTAAACCTAAAGTTGGCCCATTAAACAAGAAAATCCCAATAACAAATTAAGGCTTTTACAACGCATTTAAAATAAAATAATTAAACTCTATAAATGCATTATACAACTTTCACCGCACTAGGACTTTCAGTCCTAACAATCTCTCCCTAAAGTTGAATAAGACATTTATCATCTTGAAATCTTCAGGCCTTGATCTTCCCTCTCTCTTGAATCTTTGAAAATTTTTGGTGTTGCATTTCTTCATATCAATCCTAGCTCCCCCTTGAATAAAGCTCTTGGTCTTCATATTTCAACTTTGTAACCAGATTCAATGTACAATCGTCTCGACTAAACGCACTATTAAGCAGCTTTCAACTGTAGAAACTCAACACATCTGATCAACATACAAGAAAGATAATGTGCGAGTTACATGACATTCCACGGTGCATCTTCAGTTTAAAACAAAAAATTTGTCTTTGAACTGCGAGTTGAATATGCTTTCAACTTCAAAACTTGTTTCAATCAGCTCGTAGGAGGACATAACTTATAGCAAACACCACTTGATGAAGGATAGAAGAAATGCAGTCTTGAAATCCAATGGCTTTTCAACCTCAGATAATCAAATTCTGTTACTCCCCTTCAACTTTTGCTAGCTCACCTTCAACTTGATGATCTGTGTCTTTGAAATGTGTATCGTTCTCCCCCTCATGATGATTAGGAGAATCCTGAGCATCATGTAACTTCAAAGAGTAAATGGATGAGTAGCAAAAGATCAGATAAAGCAATTCAGACCACAAGGGTAACATCTAACATAGAAAAACATTAGTCACTATTATCACAACAATTAAAAATAATTGTGTGTCTATTTTTAGAGTTGGCATTGGGGTATCTTTGATAGGACTTCCAGTTATCACCGAAGTAAAATATTAAAAAATTACTTCTCAAACTGTTCCGGCAATATCACAAAGATATGCGATTGGAATCACAAAGATTCGTGTGTGTGTGAAAGAAATATAATCATGTCGATTAGGCTCAAAGATTGATTCAACCTAGGATACAGGTTAGAAATTAATAGACACAGTGAGATGAATATGAAGTTCGGAGACCGGAGCTGGTGTCTTCCTTTTTCAACATCTAATATCTCCGAGTGAGGAATAGATAGAGTATGTGCTATATCTCCATGCATAAATGAAACAAGTATCTTTTGTGAGATAATTAAGTGGCTAGGTGTGGTCACACGAGTTATCGACACTGGGTCCATGTCAGTTTCAATATCCATCTCAAAAGAACGAGAATGAATAGATTTTGTGGTAACCTAGATAACTGACTCGGTTTGGTAAAGACCAATAATTCTTTTAAGTCCTGTCACATACTCACAATATTATTTTCACTCCGAACTCATCTATCAATCTAGACCCCTCACTAATATCTATGAATTAGATGTGTTTCTTAGGTAGGTCCCTTCGGTTTTGGAATGACCATAGAAACATTAAAATCCCTAACACTCCTTTAACTCGTCAAGATAGAACATTCAAGTAAACATTAAAGTACGTGCAAAACATTGAAGTACAAGTCCTAAACTGGTTTGTTCAAAAGTCTATATGAAAATTAAACAACATGGTACTCCCCCTCAAAAGATGACATAACCCTTAATTGTAGTCATGTGATGTGAATAATCTGAATTAAATCACACATGATTTTCCTGCAAAACAGATTAGTAAGATTTTGGTTTTGGTATCCATGCTGTGATGGATCCTTGATGGTTAGTTACTTTAGCTTTGAAGCTATTAAACTGAGGATTAGAGATGCTATAAGTACCATACTAATTATTAACATACCTTGAATCCATAAAGTCACTCTTTCCACAGTGAGTGCAATAGATCTTTGCACGGTTTAGACTGATCAACTTCGCTGTAGAATAGACATAAGTAGGTGGTGAATCAGTCTTGGAAATAAATGACTTTGTATCAACAACAGGAGAATCATGAGACTTGTTTCCATCACCACTTTCTGTAATCAATTTATTTCTCCAAACTATCTTGATTTTTCGAAACACTTGATTATTTGAATCATCAACAAGAGAATTATAGAAAATATTTGAAGGGCGAATCCGATCTTCTGAAAATTCATTTGATTTGACAAAATTCTTCGAAAAGTTAGTTGTAGAAGGTGAACTTGAAAAATAATGAAACTGAACAACAGTATCGGGACTAGTTTGTTCAGATAAATCAACTTTAAAGTTTATTTCTTCAAGTTTCTTGACTTTTGCGGATAAAACATTTCTTTCTTCGAATATTAAATCAAATTGTTTTTGTACATCGGATTTTACCTTCTGTTCTTTCAAAATCTCTGTTGTTGATCCAGATAATTTCTTTGAAAGCTTATGAATCTCAGTTTCGAAAATCTTTCTTTCACTTTCAAAATCCTTTTCTACATTGTTGCATTTATCAGATATCTCTTTAAAATTGCAACATTCTTCTTTTCAAGCATTTTCTTTTCACTCTCAAAAAATTTTCTTTCTTTCTCAAGAGTGTCTCTTTCAATTATCAAAACATTTTCAAAATCATAAATATGTTGTGAAAGCTTAGCATGCTTGAGCTCAAAGGTTTTTCTTTCACCAAAAACTTTCTTTGAAAGATCAATAAATCTTTCTTTCAAAATTCTTTCTTTTATTTGAAAATTCAACTTTTTCTTTTTCAAAAACAACAAGTCTTTTCTATATGATGCGAAAACGTCGACCCGCAAGTTAAGAAACTTGGAACCTTCGTATGAGATAGTTTAGGAAGCGAATATCCCAGGTATAGGAATCTTCAACTAACCTAGAGCAAATCCTTGACCCGTTAGTTATATAACTAAGAACCAAAGGAATCCGAAACGCCACAAGATCGTGCTCACAATCTTGATAAGTTCTTGAACTATGAACGCTCTCGCAAGGAATCACAGCTCACAAAATGAGATCAACTCAAAAGAAAGTGTTTATATTACTTGGATGATGATCTCAAATGATTACAAATGGCTCCTATTTATAGGGTTCAAAAGACACCCCAAAAGACTCTCCATAAAGTCTAAGACTTCAATTTCAATCAAGAATTAAAGGCATACCTTTAATTCATGAATCTAGACATACTCTAAATAACTATTCAAAGACTTCTAAATACCTAGACTTTAAACATAGGCCTAAAAAAACGGATTGGGCCTTATACACTAGTTTATTGGGCTCAAATTCAACATAAACAAAAGAAAATATATCAATTTTGGGCTGCCAAAATAATGCTCACGGGTTAATTCTTTGAAATGGCCCAAAAGCTTGCAATCTTCAAAACAAATGCTTTTTAAGCTCCATCATTGATCCAAAGCTTCTATAAGCATAATATCGTGCGTTACATGCACATCTTCAATGGACTTTACTTGAATCTCCGCAACTAAGCTCATCAAAGCTTCCTTGATCAATTTCGATCTTGATCTTGTAACCGGGCCATCTTCAATCGCCAAGGGATCTTTTATGTGGTTGGATGGTCCTCCATCATTCTCTCCCCCTTGAAAAGGATTCGTCCACGAATCATCACCTACATCATATGGAGAAAGATCAGCAACATTAAAAGTAGAGCTTACTTGATACTCACCAGGAAGATCTAGCTTGTAAGCATTATCATTGATTCTTTCGAGGACTTGGAATGGTCCATCTCCTCTAGGCTGCAATTTTGATCTTCTCTTGGCCGGGAATCTCTCTTTCCTGAAGTGCAACCATACCCAATCACCAGGTTCAAATACAACTCTCTTTCTACCTTTGTTTGCTTGCTTCAGGTATTGATCTGTTCTCTTCTCAATGTTGAGTCTTACCTTCTCATGCAATTGTTTCACCATCTCAGCCTTCCTCTTTCCATCTAGACTGGTACGCTCTTCAATGGGGATAGGAACAAGATCAAGGGGACTCAAGGGATTGAAGCCATACACAGTCTCGAAAGGAGAATAGTTAGTAGCAGAATGCACACTTCGATTATAAGCAAACTCAACAAACGGCAAGCAACTCTCCCAACTTTTCAAGTTCTTTGAAATAACGGCTCTAAGTAATTGAGACAAAGTTCTATTAACTACTTCAGTCTGCCCATCAGTTTGTGGATGACTTGCAGTAGAGAATAAAAGCTTAGTACCCAGTTTACTCCAAAGCACACGCCAAAAATGACTCAAAAATTTGACATCCCTATCACTCACAATAGTGCGTGGCACACCATGTAGACGCACTATTTCTTTAAAGAACAAATCAGCAATGTGTGAGGCATCATCTGTTTTATGACAAGGAATAAAGTGTGCCATCTTGGAAAATCGATCAACAACAACAAAAACAGAATCTCGGCCATTCTTTGTCCTAGGCAATCCTAGCACAAAGTCCATGGATATGTCTACCCAAGGTTCATAAGGAATTGGTAGCGGGGTATACAATCCATGTGGCTTCGATTTTGATTTGGCTTGTTTACAAGTTAGACATCTTTCACAAATTTTATTAACATCTTCACGCATTTTTGGCCAAAAGAAATGTTCTTTTAAAACATCTAAAGTCTTTTGAACACCAAAGTGACCCATCAAACCTCCCCCATGAGCCTCACGCACAAGTAATTCACGCATGGAACACTTTGGAATGCACAACTTGTTTTCTTTAAACAAATAACCTTCTTGTTTATAGAATTTGTCAATTGATCCATGTTCACATGCAACATATAGAGAAGAAAAATCAGAATCATCCTCATACATTTCCTTAATTGATTCAAATCCAAGAAGTTTAGAACTCAAAGTGGTGATGAGACTATGACGTCTAGACAACGCATCGGCCACAATGTTTTCTTTTCCTTTCTTGTATTTAATCACATAAGGAAATGACTCGATAAACTCAACCCACTTGATATGCCTTCTACTTAGCTTACCTTGACCCTTGAGATACTTAAGAGATTCATGATCCGTGTGAATCACAAACTCTTTTGGTCTCAAAAAATGTTGCCATGTTTGTAAAGACCTTACCAAAGCATAAAGCTCTTTATCATATGTTGAATAATTCAATTGTGCCCCTTTTAGTTTTTCACTAAAATATGCAATGGGACGGCGTTCTTGAATTAAAACAGCCCCAATACCCACCCCAGATGCATCACACTCAAGTTCAAACATCTTATCAAAATTTGGTAATGCAAGAATAGGAGAAGAGGTCAACCTTTCCTTCAATAAATCAAATGCAGCTTGTTGCTTTTCTCCCCAATGAAAACTTACCTCTTTCTTCACAAGTTCATTGAGTGGGGCGGCTATGGTGCTAAAGTCACGAACAAATCTTCGATAGAAGCTAGCTAGCCCATGAAAGCTTCTTACCTCCGAAACCGTTGTTGGAGTTGGCCATTCTTGGATTGCCTTGACCTTCTCAAGATCCACTTCAATTCCCTTGCCACTAACAACAAATCCTAGAAAAACAACTTTGTCCATACAAAATGTGCATTTTTTCAAGTTAGCATACAAAGATTCATTTCTCAAGGTGTCCAAAACATCACGTAAATGCATCATGTGATCTTCCATATTTTTACTATAAATCAAGATGTCATCAAAGTAAACGACGACAAATTTACCAATAAACTCACGCAACACATGATTCATCAATCTCATGAATGTACTAGGTGCATTAGTTAATCCAAAAGGCATAAGTAACCACTCGTACAATCCAGATTTTGTTTTGAATGCGGTTTTCCATTCATCTCCTTCTCTTATTCTAATCTGATGATACCCACTTTTAAGATCAATTTTGGAAAAAATGACAGCCCCATGCAACTCATCTAGCATGTCATCTAACCTAGGAATAGGATAGCGATACTTTACCGTGATTTGGTTGATGGATCTACAATCGGTGCACATTCTCCATTCTTTTTGGGCACCACAATCACGGGAACAGCACAAGGACTCATGGATTCTCGAATCCTTCCTCTTGACAATAAATCTTCCACTTGTCTTTGGATCTCTTTTGTCTCCTCGGGGTTGGCTCTATAAGCTGGACGATTTGGAAGAGTAGCCCCTGGAATGAAATCAATTTGATGCTCTATTCCTCGTAGAGGTGGCAATCCACTTGGTTCTTCCTTCGGAAAGACATCATCATATTCCTGCAAAATATTCACAACAAAACTCGGAAGATTTTGGGTTAGCTCACTAGTACTCACACAAGCCTCCTTGAAAATAGTAATTCACAGACGCTGCACGGGTCTTTACTCAACTATTTGCGTCACCAATGATGTTGTGTAGGGGGTGATCTCTAGTCCATCTTGTGGTACTAGGAAGTGGTTGAACATTAACTCTCGTTTGTTGCTCATTGTACTCGTCCACTATTGCAGGAACAACTTCATTCACTGGTGATTCCGAATGTTGTATTTCTGGTGCAACCGAAGAAGTACTCGGGACTTCTTGACCAGAGTTGGAATCTGCAGAAATAGAACCTTGATTAGTTTGTTCAGAATCATTAGGCGTTGTCATACCTGATGAAGTTGTTGTTGTGACAGGTTCAGATGGTCCAGAAATATTCTCAGTTACTGTAGGGACCTCTGATGTTGATGTGGACGCGCTTGATTTATCAAAATCTAAACGTATGTCCATAAATGCATCAAAAAGTAAAAGATCTAACTCAGATGTAGAAATTGATGAGTTAGAAGACTTATTCTCTGTAGATACGGGTTCTATTCTGTCATGAATAGAAGCCTTTCCTTTGAGTTTGAGTCTTGAACTGAGTTGTTCAGAAGTCAATGTCGAATGTTCATCAAATGACACGTTAATGCTTTCCATGACAGTCTTGGTTCGGCTATTGTAGATACGATAGGCCTTTGATGTCAAGGAATATCCGAGAAAGTATCCTTCGTCTGCTTTCTTATCAAAGTTGCCAAGATTATCACGGTCATTCAAGATAAAGCACTTGCAACCAAAAACACGAAGGAATTTAACATTAGGTTTTCTTTTATTTATGATCTCATACGCTGTCGTAGTTAATCTCTTATTTATTATCGTCCAATTCTGAGTGAAACATGTGGTGGCAACAACTTTAACCCACAGATATAATGGAAGACCAGAATATGCCAACATAGTCCTCGCAACTTCGACTAAAGTTATGTTCTTGCGTTCAACAACGCCATTCTGTTGCAGTGTGTAAGCGGCCAAAAAATTATGAGAAATCCCAACTGATTGTAGATAACTTTGAAGAATCTCATTCTTAAATTCAATGTCGTTATCACTTCACAACTTCTTAATTGGCAATTGCAACATAACTTGCACTTTCTTGATGAAGGCAATTATCAACTCTGGCGCATCTGATTGGGCTCTTAACCAAGATATACTTTTTACCATTGATTGATTGAGTTACGCATCGGTCCACAAAGGTCCATGTGAATCATCTCAAGAGGCGATTTGCAAGAAGATTCTATCTTTGCCTTATGGGAACTTCTTTTCATTTTTCCCATTTCGAACACAGAACATAGAGAATCCTTCTCGAATCGTAACTCAGGTAGACCTTTGACCATACCCTTACATGCTAATGTATTTATAGCCTTGAAGTTCTGATGAGAAAGGTGGCAATGCCAAATCCAACTTTCTTCCTTTGATGCTTTAGCAATCAAACAAACTGATCTAGTTTGTGAAAGTGTTGGAAAATTAACCGCATACAGATTTCCTTATCTTTCTGCTTTGAATACCTCAGAACCATCTGAATCTTCAATGTGACAGTGTCATAGTAAACCTAACTTGGTAGTGGCTGTCACATAATTGACTTGTACTGAATAGATTGTGATCTAGCCCTTCCACATAGAGTACCTTCTGAATGGTCACAAAACTATTTTTCAGCATACCGTATCTTTTGATGCATCCTATAAGCTCAGAATTTGCGAATCCGACTGTTCCAGCAGGTTGTTTAACATAATTATGCAATAAGTCCTTGAACCCCATCATGTGCCTTGAGCATCCAGAATCAATAAACCATACATGACGGGCCTGCAACAGAAACAAACTTACATTTGTTTAGGTACCCATATCCAGATGGATCCTTTCTTGTTAGCATCTTTAACCTTTTGAAAATCTTCTACCTTGTCTTTGACTCTCCATTCAAATCGAGGCTTAGGTAACCATTTCCAAACCATATTTACATTTAAATCATGAAAACTTTTCTTCTTTGAAAAATTATTTGCCTTAGCCTTAAAGATATGAATTTGTTGCGTTCAGGCCTTAGAAAAGGATTTGGATTTAGGAAAGCTTTTAACATTTTTAGACTTAGAATGAATGGAGTGCAATGAAAAAGAATTGCTACCATAGTGATTACATATAAAGTTCTTGCGAGCAAATGTCATCATTTTTGATTTATCAAAAGTTTTACAATCCTTGACACAAAATTGACATTTATTGATCGTAGAACTATTACATGAAGAACTAACATCACTAGTAGAAACAGTACAATCTTTTTCACATTTTTCAAAAACAATTTCACACTCTTTCTTTTTAGAAACTTTCTTCCTCCATTCTCCTTTAACCTTTCCACTCAGATCAGAAAATCCAAAAGAAACTTTGTTAGTCGATTTCTTAGAGAGTGAATTCTTTGATTTAATTCCAGAAGTTTCTCCTTTCTCAAAAATACTGGTTGCTTTTCAAAACATGAAGAATAAATAACTGTTGGCTTAGCAAGTGTCACAAACTCTGGGCTTGATCTAACATTCCACTTTTTGTCATCAAACTCTTTTTGTTCAGATAAATTTTCTTAAACAAATCATTTTTCAAATCACTAATTTGTTTACAAAGCTCTTTATTTTCTTCCAAAGATTTATCAAGTTTAAACCGAAGATCACAATTTTCATCTTCAACCTCTTCAAGAGCCTTCTGTAAATCATAGATTTGTTTTTCAAAATTAGATGTTTGATGAACCACAGAGTTAGAATCAAGCTTGTTTAAAATCTGGACAGGGTCTGAAGAATTCATCATCTCTTCAAAAACTTCTTCAGTCATGTTCTCAACAAACTCAGATTGATTATCAGAATTCGTGACATTTGAAGACTCTTCTACCTTTGTTCCATTTAGAGATTCAGAAGCAATGGATTCAGAAAAGATGGTTTGATCACAAACATCAGTATCAGATTCATACTCATCATACTGACATTTGGTTTCAGGTATGATTTTATCCTCGTTGACTGATTCATTTGAAGAAGATAGGGAAAATAATGATTCGAACTCTACAAATTCCAACTCTTTATTTTTGTAGCTTTTATTTAAATCATTATATTTAAAGCCCACCGATTTAAAACTAGACTGTGAATCAGTGCAACATAATTGTTCATCATCCATCACTTCCTCACCTTATGATGGAGTTACAGATATCGGAGTTCCAACTTTTACAAATGTGTCTCGAATATCTGGAATCTTCTTTACAATATAACCTAATTTATTAAAGTTATACAAATTCTCAGAGGATCTTTTTAAAACATCATTTTCTGACAAACCTAACCCTAGTTTTGGATTATAAAACCGAACATCCTGGAGTTTATTTGAAAGAAGATTCAGAGTTTATTCAGTCTGTCTTCTTTTCAAATTTATATCCTCCAGTTGCTTAATCTTGCATTAAGCCTCGTTTCATTCTTGAAAACAAACTTCAAATTTGATCTTGTATTCACCCTTTTCAGAATTCTAATTAACTAAGTTCTTTTCAAGTTCCGTGATCTTAGTTTTCAAATCAGCTTTTTCCTTTTTCAAATTATCCTTTTCCTTGTCCTCAATCATAGCTTTCAATAATGCATTTTCATCGCGAAAATTCATCATTGATTGTCGTTCAAGGCTTAGCTTACTTTTCAGCACTTCAAATTCATATTCCATGTTTTTAATTTGAGCAAGTAAAGAATTAACAATAGCAGCATCATTACTTACCTCAGAATCACCATCGTACTGCTCAGAAACAGGTTCAACATCTTCCTCAACCCTTGCCATCATGCAAACCTGGGAAAAGTAGACTTCTTCTTCGTCAGAACTTTGACACAAACAGTTCTCTTCCTCAACCATCAACACTTTCGCTTCTTCCTGTTTCTTTGCCAGCAGTGATTTCTTGGCGTAGTATTCTGAGTTCTTTACCCGCTTGAACTTACAATCCTTTGAAAAATGGCCAAACTTGCCACAGTTAAAGCACCTTCCGCTTTGCGGATCAATTTTCTCTTCTTTCTTCTCTTCCTTCCTTTCTTCTTTTCTCTCTTCTTTCTTCCCAAATCGGGTCTTATACTTCTCAGATTTATCCTTTTTGTATCCTTCATACTTTGGCTTTGAAAAATACTTCTTCTTACCAAAACTCTTCTTAAACTTCTTTGTGATGAAGGCCAAATTTTCAGCAAACCTCTGAATATGTTCAATAGAATCCACCTCAATTTCTTCTACCGATGACTCAGAACTTGAGTTTGGAAGCTCAGACAGATATGCTTTGGGAAACTTTGACTTAAATTTAGAGCCGGAACTAGAAGCAGAACCTGACTTACCCTTTTTCTTTTCAGCTGACAGAGCTAACGACTCTTTCACCATCTTCTTCTCATCAGTTAACATCTTTACCTCATTTTCATGTTGTAACAAAGTGGTAAAAAGATGTCATTCACATCTTCAAGATCCATGTCTTTAGACATCTGAAGATTTATGGCGTAGCTCTTCCATTCTGGGTTAAGGTTCTTGATGAACTTATAATTGATCTATGACACAGTCTTGTTCATCCCATTCCTTCTCAAGTCATTTAGAATTACATTGAACCTTGTATAGGTGTCTTCCAACGATTCACCTTCCTTTGCCCGAAAGCCTTCATAAGCATTAATACTCTGATTAAGCTTAACTTTAATAGATCTGTCAGTTCCCTGAAATTTCCTCGCTAGCTTATACCACATTGCTTTTGCTGAGTCACGACTATCTACACGGTTGTAGATGTCATTTGGGATGTCCATTGTCAGGTAAATAAGAGCTTCTTCATCAATCTTTGCAATCTCCTTCTTCCGTTCACTGAAGTATTGGTACGTCTTTGGCACATACCTGACAGGAATTTCAGGTGAAGTCTCACAGTAGCAGGCTGTCCAGGAACTGTTACCACTGGATTGACTATACCTTCAATTATAGACTTCATATACTCTCTGTTATTATAGTTCAGGAACTGAGTCATTCGGCTCTTCCACTGAGGGTATTCTCCGATAGAAAGAACAGGAGGTTTGGACTAAGACCCCATAGAGAGTAATTCTTTAGACATCTTGACAATCTGTAGAATAAGAGCTTGGAGTGATCGTTAGTTCGAATAATCAACAGTTAACAATTCGGAAAAAAATTCAGAAAAAATCTTCCAAAAATTTCTAAGGTAGAAACTCTCACACCACTGTAGCTAACAAAATTCGCACAACCTTCAAAATTCGCAGACCCCAAAGAATTCGCACACCAAGAGATCCAACAATTCGCACAACTCACAAATTCCCACGTAACGATATGCGAGTTCTTGCAATTCGCATACAACGAGATGCAAGTTCCTGAAATTCGCACTGTTAGAGCATAAATATGTTGTATACAAGATCATAGAAGACTGAAGATTGAAGTCAAAGCTGAAGTCAACTCTAGAGCATGAAAGTCAAAGTCTAGTGTAATAAAAGTCAAAGTCTTTTGTAATTGTATTTTGTGTTTTCATGTGTTGTACGCGTTTTAGTGGTGTAAGAGTTTAGTGTCATGTGTGTTTGTAGTGTGTGTATAAATAGGTATATGAGTTGAGTTGTGCGTGTAGCTTCATTAGAGTATCATACGTGTTTAAGAGTTAGAGAGAGAAAGTCCGTGTGAGCATATCTGTATTGAATTTGATTGTGAAATAAAAGTGAGATTGATTGAAATTGTTAATGTTATATTGTTATTCCCTGTTTCTAGTTTCTAATCACAAACAATTAATCAACAAACAAGTTTCAAACAATTACCTGTTTTGATTAAACTCAATTCAATAATCACAATCTTTTCTCTCTAAAACTCTCTCTCTCTCTCTCTCTCTTTCTCTACAATTCTCTCTCAAACGTATTCTCTCTCTCTCTCTCTACAAAATACTCAGTTCGTTACCTCTATTAAAAACAGAAAATACAAAGCTATTTATATCTACAACTAAAATACAAGGAAAAACAACTACAACTACAATACTTTGACTTTTATTACAAATAGACTTTGACTTTGATGAAAGTTGACTTTCTCAGCTTTGACTTTCTTGAACTTTGACCTTCAGACTTCTTGATCTTGTATCCAACATATTTATGCTCTAACAATCTCCCCTTTGGATTCAAGATCACTGTTTAAAGATTTAGCAATTCAGTCTTCACTTTAAGCTCTGTCAGTACAATCTCCCCTTTTTCTTTGACGGTATTCTTTCCAAAACTTTCTTCAAACGATTAACAATCTCCCCAAAACTTTCACAATAATAATTTCAGACTTTGGAAAGAAATTATCTTCAGAATCAGCTCGGATTGCTTTAGCAAATAATCTTCAAAGAAAATTTCCTCAAATCTTCAGAAATTCTTTGATCTTCTTCAAATCTTTACTTTGAATTTTCTGACTCGGACATTTCTGAAAATCATCTCTCAAAACTTTATCATTTCTTGATACCATCTCCCCCTTTTTGACGATTTGAGCATCTATATCATCAAAACTTTTCTTCCAAGAAATTTCTTTGACCATTCTGATCTGTCAAACTGAGCTGTTGATTCTGTGATCCATAGCCAAGTATTCATCCAGATCTTTCCAAATCCAGACAAAATAAGAACATGTAACTCCTGAATCAATAAATGAATAAGTTAAAATGCCTGTCAGTAACACAAAGTCACTGTGTAACGAATACACAACATAAAGGAGCTTTTTGATGTTCACTCCCCCAGGGCTTCCATCCAATCATCGAAACACCACAAAGGCAATTTCTATGAATGTTATGACAAAGAAACAAATTCTTTGTGTGTTTGTGCAAGTGTAAAAAGAATTAAGCACGAATGATTGCTTTTAATAAGACTCAACATTGTGTAAACCACTGAGACAACAGTAGTATAAACACAGACTCAATGTGCATGATTGAAATACGAAGGTGGGGCAGACTTCCTTCTTTTTCAATATCTAGATTTTCCAAATGAAAACCAGATAACATATATGTTGCGTCCCCTTGAAAATGTGAAACATTTTCTTTTTGAGAAGAAAATGAGTGGCTGGTGGGGTTTTAGCAAGAGTTGGCATGGGCTAGTTGCCTGTTTCAATAACGTTCACCAAAGAATTGTGAAACATTAGTAATGTGGCTGCCCGGCTCAGAAAGTAGTTGGTGCAGAGTTTAATATTCTTTTACTCTGTTCTCACACCCTCTTTCTTTTGATCATTAAGCTCACTACTAACCAAACTCTCCTTTACATTTTACCTCATCACACCCACACTCATTACTTTTAGACTCCTCACACTCAATTAATAAAGGATTAACTTCTTGGGTAGAAATCACTGGTTAACGTGATATCATAGAAGTTCATTGAAGTCCTAGCACAAAGAACCCATATTTCCTATAAAGCATGTGTTGCTCAGATGATTTAACTTTATCAGTTAAAGCTCATATACAAATGTCAGATAAAATGTATGCTCAGATGATATAATCATGAAGATATGAGCATTTTTAAACATTGAAGTATTTTCAAACAAGTATATTGAATGAATGAACATGAATGCAAAAGGCTTGTTTGAAAATCTGACATTGTATGAAAATGATCAGAAATGAATGATATAACAATCAAAGCTTAAGGTCAAGAATAATGGATATTGTCTATACGAAACAAAAATATAGACATTCTTGAAATGACGTTTCGAAATGAAATATCGCTCAAAATTCTTTAAAGTACAAGCGGGGTGTCTTACCATCGAAATTATGTTTTAATATGAGACATGGTAAGAACGATTTGATCAAAAATTAAACCGATGTGTGTGAATACTTGAAAGTATGTAGAAAAGACAATACGCAAGTATTTATCTTTGGAAACACACGGTTTGTTTATCAATTAAGCACAAAAATAAAATGTAAACATTTAAAATCACACTTCCAAATTATAAAATCTGTTTAAAAATCGGGAAGTGGTTTGAACATTTCAGAACATGTTTTCTATATCTGAAAGTTGTCCTTCTTTCAGATATATTTGAGATTAAGATAAGAAATTTACCTTTTCGCGCAATCTTAACTCTCATGAAGTCAAGCTGAAGTCATTAAGATATGATCTTGTCAGCTTCTCTCATCCTGCAAAAATCTTAAAGTCTAGTCAAAGCAACTTTATTCACAAAATTTATTCAAATGTAAATGACATAAAGCAATAAAACGATTAAAGTACGAGTTCTGATTTGAAATAATCAGAAATCATAGTCTTACTCCTTTTGACTTGACTTATATGCTCCCCCTAAAAACATGCATCACAAAAATTTGTCAGTTAATCAAAATGCAGAAATTAGTTATGCTCCCCCTCAAAATAATGTAGATCATCTAAAGTCTTCTCTTACAACCCCTGAGATCATGAGCAAACAATTAAAGTGCAGATATCCTTCAGACATAAAGATAAAGAAAATAATGAAAAATAACAATACTTAACTTTATTAGGTAACAACTGATTATGTCTTAAGATTTAACATACCAAACTTAGAGACAAGAAAATTTAATCTCTTTTCATCTAAGGGTTTGGTAAATAAATCTGCAAGTTGATAATCTGTTTTTACAAAATAAAGTTCAATTGTTCCTTTTATTACATTATCTTTGATAAAATGATACCTGACGTCAATGTGTTTGGTTTTCGTATGCTGAACAGGATTAGTAGATATCGCGATTGCACTCTTCGAGTCACAATATATTGGAATTTTATCATAATTGAATCCATAGTCTCGCAGCTGTGTTCGCATCCACAGGACTTGAGAGCAGCAACTGGCAGCAGGGACATACTCTGCTTCAGCAGTCGATGTGGAAACGCATAATTGTTTCTTTGATGCCCAGCTAACGGAGCTTGTCTCCAAGAAATTGAATTTGACCTGAAGTGCTCTTTCTGTCCAACATGCAACCTGCATGATCTGCATCTGAATAGGCAGTCAGTTGAAACCCAATATCCTTAGGATACCACAGACCAAGATGTGCAGTCCCCTTCAGATATCTAAAAATCCTTTTGACAACAGCCAAATGGGATTCTTTAGGAGCAGCCTGATATCTAGAACATAAGCATGTTGAAAACATAATATCTGGTCTACTAGATGTAAGATACATTAACGATCCTACCATACCTCTATAAGTTCTAACATCAACACTTTTACCCGAAGGATCAGTGCTAATTTTAGTACCTGGTGCCATCGGGGTTCCAATAGGTTTACAATTTTCTATTTTGTACTTCCGAAGAATATCGAAAATGTACTTAGATTGGTTAATGAAAATCCCCGTAGGAAATTGTTTAACTTGTAATCCGAGAAAGAAATTCATCTCTCCTATCATACTCATTTGAAAACGTGACACCATGAGGTTAGAAAAGTTTTTGCAGTATTTAGGATTTGTAGAGCCAAATATTATATCATCAACATATATTTGAATAAGGATGATATCGGCTTTTTTCCTTTTTGATGAACAAAGTAGTATCAACCTTACCTTTGGAAAAACCAGACTTGACCAAGAATTTAGATAGAACATCATACCATGCTCGAGGGGATTGTTTTAAACCATACAGGGCTTTATCCAAAATGTAGACGTGATCTGGCTTATCTGGATTGACGAACCCTTCTGGTTGAGACACATATACTTCCTCCTTAAGAATGCCATTCAGAAAGGCTGTTTTCACATCCATCTGAAAGACTGTGAAATTCTTATGAGCTGCGTAGGCTAGAAACATGCGGATTGCTTCTATACGCTCTACTGGAGCATACGTCTCATCGTAGTCTATGCCTTCCTCTTGCCGGTAACCTTTGGCAACAAGTCTACCTTTGTTCCTAATGACGATACCATCTTCATCCTTTTTATTCTTGAATACCCATTTAGTGCCAATTATGGATTTTCCTTCCGGTTTTGGAACTAATCTCCAGACCTTCAGGGCTTCAAACTGATTTAATTCTTCTTGCATGGTAGATACCCAATCTGAATCAGCTAAAGCCTCTGATACTCGCGTGGGCTCTATCTTGCTAAAGAATGAGTCATGCGTACATTGATTTAAAGTCGCTGACCTGGTTTGTACAGGCTTGTTGTTAAGATCTCCAATTACTTGATGTAAAGAATGCTCTTTGTTCTAGCGATGCTCTTGAGGGAGTGGAGTAGATGAAGATTGAACATGATCATCATCTAAAAATCCACTATCAGGCTCTTCAGTTTGAATAATAGGAAGGAGGTTTGTAGTTGAAGTTTCAGGTGCAGAAGTATCAGTTGGAACAGCAGAATCGAGCTGTTGAGTAGATATTGTATCACACCCAACTGAAATAGTTACTTCAGGCTCATCAGTTACTTGTGTATCTTCAACTGTAGGAGTAATTGTTGGAATATGAGTTCCTGACTGAATGGGGGATTCTTGTTAAGTTATGACTTCTGAAGTGACTGGATGATTACAACTTGTGTCTTCAGACCTGTCAGTCACAGCAGATTTAGATACATTAGAACCTAGAAACTCATCATAAAAGAATTCAAATAACAAATCTAAATTAGATAAATGTGAAACTGAAGTAGAAGCGTTATCCAAATTTTTCTCTGTAGAAACAGGTTCTGGACTGATCTGCCCAGAAGCTAATACGCCAGTTATCACGGGTTCTGAACTGAATTGTTCAGAATCCATATCTTCATCAAATGTTATATTAACGCTCTCGACGATTGTCTTTGACTTCTTCAGATAAACACGATATGCTGCAGATGTTGAAGAATAGCCAATGAAGATGCCTTCGTCCACCTTAGCACTGAATTTATTCAGACTCTCTCTGTCGTTAAGCACAAAACATTTACACCCAAATATGTGAAAATACTTGATTGTTGGTGTTCTGTTGTTGATCAGCTCATATGGAGTCTTTTGAAAAAGGCGGTGTATTATGGACCGATTTTGAGTATGACATGCAGTTGACACAACTTCTGCCCACAAAAATTGAGGTAAGTCCGATTGGCTAAGCATAGTGCGAGCGGCCTCGACTAGCGTTCGATTTCGCCTTTCGACTACTCCATTCTGTTCAGGTGTACGTGCAACAGAGTATTGATGTGATATCCCGACCGATTCGAGATATTCTTCAATTATCTTGTTTTTGAACTCTGTGTCGTTGTCCGTTCGAAGAAACTTGACTTGTCGCTGCATTTTCACCTGGGTCGTCTTTAAGAAAGTAATGAGAACTTCGGGCGTCTCGTCTTTTGATCGAAGATATTTGACCCATGTGTATCTTGAATAATTATCCACAATAACCAACACGTATTTCTTTCCACCCAAACTCTGAGTTCTCATTGGACCACAAAAATCCATATGTAACAATTCTAACGGAGAACTAGTGCTTGGTTCAGGCTTCGGTTTATGCGGAGCTCTCTTCATCTTACCCTTCTCATATGCAACACATAAGTGTTCTTTCTCGTATTTCAACTCAGGAAGTCCTTTTACCAATTTCCCACTAACCAGCTTGTTGATATAACGAAAGTTCAGGTCTGATAAACGTCTGTGCCAGAGCCAACTTTGCTGCATTGAAGCTTTTGTCATTAAACATACCTGATTGTCAATCTGAACTTTGGACAGGTTGATGGTATAGGGGTTTGTCTTTCGATGTCCACCTAAGAGTTATGTGCCGTCTTCAGTACGAACCGAGCAACTCTTAGATTTGAAGTTGACCTCTAACCCTTTATCGCAGAATTGACCAATACTAAATAGTTTGTGCCCTAAGCCTTCGACATAACTCACCTTACTGATCGTTATGTTGTCTTGAATGATGTCACCATATCCTAAGATTGGTGAAAGCTGATCGTTTCCAAATATGACATTTCCACTGAATTTCTCTATATAATTAGACAATAAAGCTTTTTGCCCAGTCATATGCTTGGAACATCCACTGTCCAAGTACCACATATGTCGGGTCTGCAAGAGAAATCAGGAAAACCTCTAAAAACATTTAATCTTGAAGATTTTGGTATCCATTTGAATATGGATCCTCTGTTCTTTTGAAAACCTTTAAAAACATTTAACCTTGAAGAATAAACATGATAAGATCCAAACCAATCAGAAGAATTATGAGAATAAGCAAAATCATTTCTCCGATAATGATAAGATTTAATAGAAATAGGAGATAATTGAATCAATTGCTTTATTGAATACCGCTTGTAAGAAGTTACAAGGTTTTGTTTATTTGAAGCAAATTGATCAACCACATCAGTATCACTACTAACTGATCTATTACAAGAGTTATCAAAAACTGATTCAGCTTTTTCATCATTCTTCCTTTTTGGTCGCCATTCAGTTCTCGCTTTCGACCTTTTCTTCCTTATATCTGAAACAAAAGATTTAGCTTTATTAGGAAAATCAGATTTCTGAGATTGAGTTTTCTTTTGTGTACCAGTGTATTTCTGTTTCTGTAATCGTTGTTTCTTATGTTTCTTACCTTGAGCATAGTAATCAGCAGTTACAGAAACTGATTCACCAACCTTAGCTGATGATTCACCAATATTAATAACACTTGGTAACACTTTATCATCTATAAGACAAGTAGAATGATCAGGAATAGAATCATTGAAGTCAAACATATCAATTTCTTCTATGCACCCATCATCAGAATTAAGAAAGTCATTTTGCAGACTTAAATAAGTCATCAAAATTATCAGAGGAAGTTTGAGATGTCTTTGAAACTTTAGAACACTTTGTAGATGTAGATTGAAAAACCGTGTTCTTTAAAACTGTAGAAAATACAATTTGTTGAATATCAACCAAAAGTTTTTCATCAGATAAAACATTTTCAAGCTCAACTATTTTGCTTTCCAGAATGAGTGGAGGAACATAAACCTTTGCAACTGCAGGTTTTGCCTTCATCTCAGAAACAAAATAACTAGCAAAATAGTAATTTGAAAGAACTTTTGGTGTTTCTGCAAGATAACTATCATTTAACTTGGCATAGTTAAATGGTAGTTGCATTTTCTTTACATTCTTTCTATTTTCAGTTTCTTTAGTCTCAATTTCTTCCGGTAATTTGGTAACAAATTTGGGTTTTAAATGAGTATGTTTACCAGCACAGGCAAGAAAATCAAAATTATAAAGTGCTGGTTGTTTTCTGATGGCTTTCTTTAAGTAATGGGGGTTTTGAAAACCAAGTCCCCATTTTTCTTTAACATCAGCCTCATCATTAGGTGCATTGAGAAAAATGGTTTGATCTGTTTGGCCTCTCGCATAAAGTTTGGCTTCCAGACCATTTACCTTCTTATTCAAAAGCTTGTTTTCAACCTGCAATTTATAAACAGTTAGTGCAGATTCTTTCTTATCAAACTCAGACTTAGAAAATTTAACTTCAAACTCAGAAATCTTCTTTTCAAAACAATCTACTTGAAGTTTAGAATGAGAAGCAGACTTGCGTAAAGAATCAATTAGATCTTTGTTCCCAATAACAGACTTATTAAGCTCAAAGATCTTATTGTTTCTTTTAGCAACTCTTTCTTTTTCTTTCTTCAGTTTTACTTGAAGATCATTAAGCTCAACCATCATAGCTTCCATTTTGGTTATGAAATCTTTTTGAGTTAAGTTTATTACCTCATCAGTTGTCTCGTCATCTGACTCATCATACTTAACTTCTTTTCCCATTAGACAGAGATGAGCAACTTCTTCTTTCTCTTCTTCTTCACCATCTGAATGTTCCAGCCAAAATTCGTCCTCAGCCATTAATTCTATGCCCGCTTCTTGCTGTTTGGCCAATAGCAATTTGTTCTGATAATACTGAGAGTTTCGAACCTTCGGCTTTCGACAATCTTTAGCAAAATGTCCAATCTTGCCACAGTTGTAGCATTTAATGGATCATTTGCTGGCTTCTCAGCAACTGTGTAATCATTCACAAACTTCTTCCTTTCATCGGGTTTCTTCTCAACATATCTGTTCTCTTCATGTCGCTTTCCTTCCACCCTCTGTGCTCATGATTCTTTGAACTTGAGGAAGAATACCTTTGAGAATTTGATCCCGGCTTCTTGTAGAATTTCTTTTGAAAAGTACGAGTCAGTAACATCATGGCTTGTTTCAGACTTTCTCCATCATCACCATCTGATTCAGATTCTGACTCAGAACTCGTAAGCACTTTCTTCTTTTTCTTCTTCTCTGCCTTTTCTTTCTTTTCTTTCTTCTTCTCTCCAACAACCAAAGCAATTGGATCAGGAACCTTTTCAGCCTTCTTCTTTTCAGCTCTTTTCTCCTCAACCTCTACTTCATTCTGTCGTAAAGTCTCATAGACTTCGTGAAGAGGTATGTCATTCAAGTCTTTCATCTGCTTCATCCTTACGTGTATGTTTTTTCCATTCAGGTCGTAGGATACTCAGGAATTTGACATTGTTTTCCAGCTGCTTCTTTGTCACTTTGTTTTTCATCAGTTCATTCAGAAGCAAAGTAAACCGTTCATAAGTATCTTCCAAACTCTCATTCTCTTTGGCTTTGAATTCCTCGTAGCTATTGATGCAGTTAGCCACTTTCATCTGATTCCCGACCTTGGATCCCATCATCATCTTTTGCCATTGATCCCACATCTTCTTAGCATCATCCTTGTAACTATCAATCTTAATGTAAATCTCATTAGGAATACTTCTTAGCCACATGCTTGCTTGTTTGCTTTATATCGACTTTTCTGTTATTCAGAGTACTGAGATAAATCCACTTTAACAGGTTCTGTCTTTTGTTCTCTTTCTTCATCACCATGTCCACTATCAGATGAATCATCATCAGCAGGTACTTGAACTATGATTGGGTGCCATAGGACCTTCTGTAATTGACAGAAGAATATTCTCTCCATTTGTGTGCCGGTCCACGAAATCAAGGAATCTGTCCTTCCATTTGTTCATACTCTCCTTTAAACAGTACAGGAGGCTTGACATCAGTGCCAATGGAAAGTGCATCTTTAGAAGTCATCTTGATAAAACCCGTTTTAAAAATATATGCAATAAGAAACTAGAACTGATCGTTAGTCCAAATATGAAATCACAAGAAAAATTTTGAAATTTAGAAATATCAGAAATTTCGAAAATATTGACTAAGTATCAAAACTCGCTAGTCACTATAGAACTCCCAGGTGCTTAAACTCGCAAATCCCTATTCTTTGATAAACACGCAGATCAAGACATGCACGTTTGGGAAACTCGCAAACACTGGCTTGCGTGATCTGAAAAACTCGCAGATCGACCAAACTCACTTGATACTGAAACTCGCAAGTGACTATTCGCTCTGAAACTCGCTAACGCCTAAACACGCAGATTACTATTCACGATGAAACTCGCTAACTGAGGCATGCGCGTTTCCAAAACTCGCTCGTTAATGCTTGCGCGTTTTGAACAAACTCGCTAGCTATACTTGCGCGTTTCCACACTTAGAACTTTTTCTTGAAATTTCAAACTCGCACGTCGAATGAACTCGCAAGCCACTGTTTCAGCTCAAACTCGCACCCTTTGATTAGGGCGTTTGAAGAACTCGCTAACAACTATGTGCGCGTTCTGGTCCTTATAAATTTATCCAACTTTTCCAAACTCGCTAATCGTTACTTGCGCGTTTTGACCAAAATCGATTTCCTTCAGCTTACGCGTTCTAACGACGAACTTGCGCGTTCTAACGAAGAACTTGCGCGTTCTTCAGATCTAGCGCGTTCTTCAGAATATCGACCCAGAAATTGATTTTTCCATCTGTTTTGCGATCAAACCTTTGTGAATTGGTCTGAAACTTTGAATGGATGCTCGATTACAATACTAGAACATATTACAATGCAAGAATTTCGATCTAAAACTCAAAAATTACAAATTTGATTTGAACACAGTGTCAAGAACTCGTGAACATAAAAACCACAAGAATTCGAAAAATTAGAATTGATTACAGTACAATTTACAAATCTTTCTATACAAACTCAGTCTATTACACTTTTCTAACAAAACCTAATCAATTTCATCAACAAAATTGCACTAACACTCCAAAATCAAATCTCTCGTTCAAGAACACATAGTCGACACTTTTCTTGATCTGATTTCACTTTTGGATCTGCTCTGATACCAATTGTTATTCTCTGTTTCTAGTTTCTAATCACAAACAATTAATCAATAAACAAGTTTCAAACAATTACCTGTTTTGATTAAACTCAATTCAACAATTTCAATCTTTTCTCTCTAAAACTCTCTCTCTCTTTCTCTACAATTCTCTCTCAAACGTATTCTCTCTCTCTCTCTCTACAAAATACTCAGTTTGTTACCTCTATTAAAAACAGAAAATACAAAGCTATTTATATCTACAACTAAAATACAAGGAAAAACAAATACAAATACAATACTTTGACTTTTTATTACAAATAGACTTTGACTTTGATGAAAGTTGACTTTCTCAACTTTGACTTTCTTGAACTTTGACCTTCAGTCTTCTTGATCTTGTATCCAACATATTTATGCTCTAACACATATTAATTACATTGTTATCTGGGATAACAATTGGTATTAGAGCATACGAAATTCAGATTTTTCAAGGATCAAATTCAAGATTTCTTTGTCGTTTTTCAAGAACACTCAAGCCGACCTGTTTCATCTTGATTTTTGGGAATTAATGTTGTTTTGGATTTGATTTTGGTGTCATTGTATTCGATTTTACACTTAGATCAATTTCTGTTTGTATCGTTTTGTCCAATTCACAAAAGATTCATGTGAATTTTGGATTTGTAGTAAAGTTCTTGTTCGAGTCTGTAATCGATCGAATTTGTAATCTTTAGTATTGTAATATGTAATTTGTTGTTTGTAATCGTTTTGAATCATGTACAAAGAAGTAGTGAAGTAGAAACTCGCAAGATGTGCTGTGCGAGAAGTAGAAACTCGCAAGCCTCTTGGTGCGAGTTCTTATTGTTCACATTCTTCATCGTGCGCGAAGAGTGAAGTATTTGTTTTACGCGTTTCCATTTTGCGAGAAGTTCTTTCTCTAAAATTTTTCTAAGTTCAACACTCACAAGAGGTTTGCAAGAGGTTCTGCGAGAAGTGATTCTTGCTTGTTTCCATTTAGCGCGAACCTGATTTTGAAAAATTTCTAAGTCCTGAACTTGTAAGCTTCTAAAACCTAGAACTCGCATAAAGCATCGTGAGCGAACCTGAGTTCACGCATCCTTTGTTGTGCGCGAACCACAAACTTGCACAACCCAGTGTGCGAGAAGTGAGTTCACTTGGTTCTTCTTTGTGCGTGAAGCCTAAACGCGCATAAAGTGTCTTGCGCGAAGTGTTCTTTTCTGTGTTATGCGCTTTCTATACTTAGAAAATTTTCTGATATTTTTTTCTGAAATCTGACTAAGTTTGATTTTTGTAGATCCAGTTTATTTTCTGAATTTTGATGATCATAACAAAGTAGTGTAACTCAAAGATGACTTCCAAGGACGTTCTCTCGATCGGTACAGATGTCAAGCCCCCAGTTTTGTTCAAAGGGGAGTATGAATAGTGGAAGGACAAATTCTTAGATTTTGTTGACCGACACGCAAATGGAGAAAACATCATCTTGTCTATTACTGAAGGTCCCATGATTCCTCCCACCATGGAAATACCTGGTGAGGAGTCTTCTAATAGTGAGGATGGAGATGAAGACAGAGTCAGAAAAACAAAGACTGTTCCTAAAGATTTCTCTCAGTACTCGGACGAGAAAAAGATCAGATTCAAAGCTTATAAACAAATCAGATCTCTTCTACTTCAGAATATCCCAAATGAAATTTATATCAAGATCGACAACTACAAATCTAATGCCAAAAAGATGTGGGATCAACTGCAGAAAATGATGATGGGTTATAAGGTCGGTAATCAGATGAAAGTAGCAAATTGCATCAATAGCTATGAGGAATTCAAAGCAAAAGAAAATGAAAGCCTTGAGGAGACTTATGAGAGAGTTGTACTTCTTCTGAATGCTGTCAAAGAACAAAGTACAGAAGAAGCAAATCGAGAACAATGTAAAATTCCTCAGCATTCTCCAGCCTAAATGGAAGAAGCATACCTGGAGAATGAAGCAGATGAAAGACCTTAGAGATATCCCACTTCATGTGGTCTATGAAACTCTAAGGCAAAATGAAGAGGAGGTCGAAGAGAAAAGAGTTGAGAAGAAGAAATCTGAGAAACAAGTGGACCCCATTGCACTGGTAGCTGGTAAGAAAGATCCAGAGAAGAAAGAGAAGAAGAAAAAGAAGATTGTTCTCCCAAGCTCAGATGATTCCAGTTCTGATTCTGACAGTGACGACGGGGAGAATCTCAAACAAGCAATGTTACTACTAACCCGTGCATTTCAGAAAAAAGTTTTACAAGAAACCAGGGTCTAACTCTCAGAGATACTCGTCGGGCTCGAAGAACCATGAACACAGGGAGAAAATAGAAGGAAGGAAGTTTGAGGAGAAGAAATATGTAGAAAGAAAACCAGATGAGAAGAAGAAGTATCTGAATGATTATGGAGTTGAAAAGAAAACAGATGACCTGATCAAATGCTATAACTGTGGAAAGACTGGTCATTACGCCGAGGACTGTCGAAAGCCCAAAGTTCGAAACTCAGGATACTATAAGAACAAGATGCTCTTGGCCAAGCAGCAGGAGGCTGGCAAGGCTTTTATGGCTGAAGACGAGTTCTGGCTGGATCATTCGGATGAAGAAGAAAGAGAAGAAACAACATGTGCTTGATGGGTACTGATGAAAGTGATGAAGAGACATCTGATGAGGTACTGAATCTATCTGAATATGATTTTATGAGCAAAATGGAAGCCAAGATGATCGAACTTCAAGATCTTCAAACCAAACTGAAAAAGGAAAAGAGCAGAGTTGCTAAGAAAAGTCAAAAGATTTTTGAACTTAACAAGGTAATTGTTGGGAACAAAGATCTCATTGACTCTCTAAACAAGTCTGCTTCTGATTTTAAATAGCAAAAAGATGGTTTTGAAAGTAAGATTTCTGAATTTGTTTCTAAGATTTCTTAGTCTGATCTTGAAAAGCAAGAATGTGTTCTAAAAGCTCATATTTTGCAGGTAGAAAACAAGAACTTAGAGAAAAAGGTAAATGGTTTGGAAGCGAAATTATATGCTAGAGGCCAAACAGATCAAACCATTTTCTTAAATACACCCAATGAGGAGGCTGATTTTAAAGAGAAACGGGGACTCGGTTACGATAACCCCCATTACTTAAAGAAAGCCATCAGAAAACAACCATCACGGTATAATTTTGATTTTCTTTTTGCTGCTGGTAAATATCATCATTTAAAACCCAAATTTGTTACCAAGTCACCGGATGAGGTTGAGGCTAAAGAAGATGAGCAAAGAAAGAATTTAAAGAAAATGCAACTACCATTCTGCTATCAAAAGCTGAATGATAGTTATCTTTCAGAAAAACCAAAAGTTCTTTGAAATGATTATTTTGCTAGTTATTCTACTACTGAGATGGAGGCAAAACCGGTTAAACCTAAAATTTATGTCTCTCCACTCATTCTAGAAAGCAAAGTAGTTGAACTTGAAAATATTTAATCTGATAAAAGAATTTTGGGTGATTTAGAACAAAATGTGTTTTCTACTGTTTTTAAAACTGAATTTCAAAAGTGTTCTAACTCTTCTAAGGTACCTCAAACCTCTGAACCTGATTTTGATGACTTATTTGCGTCTGCAAATGATTTTTTAAATTTTGATGATGGGTGTGTTTATGAGATTGATATGTTTGACTTTAATGCTAAACTTTCAGATCATTCTACTTTTGTCATTAATGGTGAAGTTTTACCAAGTGTATATGAAATTGGTGAATCATCGACTAAGGTTGGTGAACCAGTTTCTGTGAACTCTGATTACTATCATCAGTCAGGTAAGAAGCAAAAAAATAGCGCTCACAGAAACGGAAGAACACTGGTAAGCCTAAGAAAAGACATTCTCAGAAATCTGATTTTCCTAACAAATCTAAATCTTGTGTTTCAGATTTAAAAAATAGAAGGTCTGAAGAACGAAAAGAATGGCGACCTAAACAGAAAGTTGATGAGAAAGTAGAATCCATTCCTGATATTCTTTGTAATAGATCTACTGGTAGTATGCTTGATGTAGTTGGTAATGTTGCTTCGAATAAACAAACCTTGTAACTTCTTACAAGAGATATACAATAAAACAATTACTCAAATTATCTCGGTCTGCTACTAAGTCATCTAATTATAGACGGAATGATTTTATTTCTCACCGATATTCTGATGATTGGTTTGGTACTTATCATTTATATTCTCATAAATCATTTATTTCATAAGTTTTTCAAAAGTTCAGAGGATCCATATACAAATGGATGCCAAAATCTTATGCTAATCTGATAGGACCCGCTTTTAAATGGGTACCTAAAGTTGTTATTCCCTGATTTCTCTTATGCAGACCCGTCATATGTGGTACTTGGATTCTAGTTGCTCCAAGCATATGACCGGGCATAAAGCTTTATTGTCTAATTATACAGAGAAATTTTGCAGGAATGTACGATTCGACAACGATCAGTTCTCACCGATTTTAAGCTATGATGATGTGGTTAATGACAACTTGATGATTACGAAGGTGAGTTACGTGGAAGGTTTAGGACATAACCTATTCAGTATTGGCCAGTTCTGCGACAAAGATTTAGAGGTAAATTTCAAGGCCAAGAGGTGTTCTGTACGCACTAAAGATGGTAAGGAACTCTTGGTTGGCACGCGAAAGTCAAATCTCTACACAATTAATCTGTCAAAAGTCTAGACTGACAATCAGGTTTGTCTACTGTCAAAAGTCTCGCTGCAACAAAGCTGGTTATGGCACCGAAGGCTTTCTCACCTGAATTTTCGTTACATCAATAAACTGGTAATGGGTAAACTAGTCAAAGGACTTCCTGAGCTCAAATATGAGAAAGAACATCTAAGCGCAACATGTGAGAAAGGAAAGATGAAGAGAGCTGCTCACAAGACAAAGCCTGAACAAAGTACAAGTTCTCCACTGGAATTGCTACACATGGATCTTTGTGGTCCATTGAGAACACAAAGCATAAGCAGCAAGAAATATGCCTTAGTTATTGTGGACGATTATTCACGATATACTTGGGTCAAATTTCTGAGATCTAAGGATGAGACGCCCGAAGTTATCATCAGTTTCTTAAAGACCACCCAAGTAAATCTGCAAAAGCCAGTCAAGCTTCTTAAAACAGACAACGACACAGAGTTTAAGAACAAAATTGTGGAAGATTATCTCGAATCGGTCGAGATAACATATCTATTCTCTGCTACTAGAACGCAAGAACAGAACGGAGTAGTAGAAAGACGTAATCGAATGCTAGTCGAGGCCGCTCGTACTATGCTAAGTCAATCCGATCTACCTCTATTTCTGTGGGCAGAAGTTGTTTTGACTGCGTGCTGCACACAGAATCGGTCAATAATACATCGTCGGTTTGGTAAAACACCTTATGCTTTGATTAACAATCGTACACGTAGCATTAAACACTTTCATGTTTTTGGATGCAGGTGCTTCGTATTAAACGATAGAGAGAACCTGAACAAGTTCGGACCGAAGGCTGATGAAGGGCATCTTCATTGGATATTCTCAAACATCTGTTGCATATCGGGTGTACTTGAAGAAGTCCAAGACAGTAATCGAAAGAGTAAATGTTACATTTGATGAGGAGGTGGCTTTTGAACAACACAGTTCAGAACCCGTACTTACAGGAGTTTTAGCTTCTGGACAAATCAGTCCAGAACCTATGATTAACACGACTGATTCTGATAAAGCTTCTACATCTACATCTCATATCAGAATTGGATTTATTGTTTGAATTTTTTTATGATGAGTTTCTTGGATCTAAATTGCCAAGTCTGTTGTGGTTGACAGGTCAGAAGATTCAACGAATCATCATCCAACAATTTTAGATGTATCTACTGAAGTAGTTCCCTCGGTTCATCAAGAAGCTCAGATTCAAACAACTACTCCTTCAGTTGAAGCTGTACCTGACAACGTCGAGACATAAGTTGTTGATTCGGTTAGTTGTACTGTGACGTCTACTCAACAGCAAGAAATAGTTGTTCCAACTGAAACTTCTGCACCAAATACTTCAACTGAGCCACTCCCTGAACAAGAAGAAGACGGTGGATATCTAGATGAGTCAATCTACATCGAATCCACTCCCTCACGAACATAAGTGGACCAAAGAGAACCCGATAAGTCAAATCATTGGAGATCCAACTTTACCGGTGCAAACTAGGTCTGCTACTTTGAATATGTGTATGCATGACTCATTCTGATGTGATTATTCCCGACCGTCTATTGGTTGCCCGAGATAGTATTGGTGAAACCGCGACCCGTTGTCTATAAAAAGACAAGAACCTTGGTATAAGATACGCCACAATCAACCCACCAAGTTGATTGATAAGTATTGAACGCCACAAGCAAGAAGACTTGATAAGTTCTAAAGTTCACAAAGAACAAAAAGAGTTTAAACTCACAATTATCATTCAAATCAAAGGTGATCTCAAAAGATTACAAAGACAACCTATTTATAGAATACACAAGACAAATCAAAGGACTCAAATAAATTCTAGACAATAATTGAGGCAACCTTCTAATATCTTCTAAGTAAATGACTTCATAATGATAGGACCCTTCAAAATGCCTTCTAATTCAATGCTATGAGTTACTTGAACTTGGATCTATTGTTGGGCAGATTCATGGACAAAATTTCACCTTTATTTTAGGCTTGGATCTTTATTAAAATGTAGGAAAAGGAGTACTCTTTAAGTGGGCTTTGATTTGAGTCCATTTGGACTTGAAATGAATGATTTATGACTAAAACATGGCCCATGTGTAGACTTGGCCGAATTTTCTTGGACTTGGGTGATATTTAGATGAAATAATCACAACTTGGGTTACCAAGCCTTGGGCTAATCTTGGCCTTCAATTCGGATCAAAATTCGAAGGTTTCCTTGGCTACTTGATGAATTGATGATTGATTCTTTTCGACAGGATTTTATCAAACCGTTAAGAGCATCATTGAACATCTTAGCTTTTGACCTTGTGATTGGTCCAATCTTCCATCTCAATGGATCTTCATCATCCGGGTCGTTGGATGGGTTCTCATCATTCCCCCTCTCTTGAATGCGATTTGTCCTCAAATCTTCACCTGCATTAAAGGGGCTCAAATCAGAAACGTTAAAGACATCATGCACATTATACTCAATAGGCAAGTCAAGTTTGTAAGCATTGTCATTAATTTTCTGCATGATTTGGAATGGTCCATCTCCCCTTGGCATCAGCTTTGACTTTCGTTTACTTGGAAATCGTTCTTTTCTCAAATGAAGCCACACCCAATCTCCTGGTTCAAATGTGATCTTTCTTTTTCCCTTATTTGCTTGTTGTTCATACTTCTTGGTGCGCTCTTCGATGTTGCTTTTCGCCTTCTCATGGATCTGTTTAACAAATTCAGCTTTCTTCTTGCCATCTAAATTCACTTGTTCACTCACAGGTAAAGGAGTTAAATCCATTGGAGTTAATGGCTTAAAACCATACACAATTTCAAAAGGTGAAAACTTTGTAGCTGAATGAACATGACGATTATATGCAAACTCAACATGAGGTAAGCATTGCTCCCAAGTTTTGACATTTCTTCCAATAATGGAACGCAACAAAGTACCAAGAGTGCGATTCACAACTTCTGTTTGCCCATCAGTTTGGGGATGGCACGTTGTGGAAAACAAGAGTTTTGTTCCCAATTTCCCCCACAAGGTTTTCCAAAAGTAACTCAAAAATTTTGTGTCTCGATCTGAGACAATGGTTCTTGGCATTCCATGCAACCTCACTACTTCTTTGAAAAACAAATCAGAAATATGTGATGCATCATTAGTTCGGTTGCATGCAATGAAATGAGCCATTTTGGAGAACCTATCAACAACCACAAAGATTGAGTCTTTGCCGCCCTTGGTTTTTGGCAAACCCAACACAAAATCCATTGAAAGATCAACCCACGGTTCACTTGGTATAGGCAAAGGAGTATATAAACCATGAGGTTGAACTTTTGATTTTGCTTGTTTGCAAACAACACAATTTTCGCATATTCGTCCTACATCAACTTTCATTCTTGGCCAATAAAAATGTTCTTGTAAAATTGCCAAAGTTTTTGCCACGCCAAAATGACCCATAAGGCCTCCACCATGCGCTTCCCTAACCAAAAGTTCTCTCAAGGAAGAGTTAGGGACGCAAAGCTTTGATTCCTTAAACAAAAACCCCTCATGTTTGAAAAACTTTTCAAAAGAACATTTTTCGCATGCTTGAAAAATTTGTCCAAAATCGGCATCATTGTGGTACAATTCTTTGATTTGTTCAAAACCAAGAATTTTACAGTCAAGAGAAGAGAGTAAAGAGTATCTTCGTGAAAGTGCATCAGCCACAACATTTTCCTTACCTTTCTTGTATCGGATGACATAAGGAAATGTCTCAAGAAACTCAATCCATCGAGCATGTCTTTTGTTTAACTTATGTTGTCCCTTTAAGTACTTCAAGGACTCATGGTCAGAATGTATCACAAACTCTTTGGCCCACAAATAGTGTTGCCATGTCTTTAATGCACGGACCAATGAATACAGTTCTTTGTCATAAGTGGGGTAGTTCAAGGTCGCCCCATTCAACTTCTCACTAAAATAGGCCAATGGTTTACCTTCTTGCATCAAAACTGCACCTATTCCAACACCTGATGCATCACACTCAATTTCAAAGGTTTTATCAAAGTTGGGCAAAGATAACAAAGGAGCATGGGTTAAATGAAATTTAAGTTGTTCAAAAGCTTGCTCTTGTTCTTTGCCCCATTTAAAACCGACGTTCTTTTTAACGACTTCTGTGAGTGGTGATGCCAAAGTGCTAAAGTTTTTAACAAATCTACGATAAAAACTTGCAAGACCATGAAAACTTCGCACTTCACTTACACTCTTTGGAGTTGGCCAATCTTGGATGGCCTTTACCTTTTCTTCATCAACAGAAATTCCTTGTGAACTTACCATGTATCCAAGGAAAACAACATGATTGGTACAAAAGGTGCACTTCTTCAAGTTTGCAAAAAGCTTTTCCTTCCTAAGCACACTCAAAACAGAAGTTAGATGTTCAAGATGATCGTCCAAACTTTTGGAGTAAATCAAAATATCATCAAAGTAAACAACCACAAACTTTCCAATGAAATCTCTCAAAACATGGTTCATTAGTCTCATGAATGTACTAGGAGCGTTAGTTAAACCAAAGGGCATCACTAACCATTCATATAAACCATGTTTTGTTTTGAAAGCGGTTTTCCACTCATCACCCTCTCTCATACGGATTTGGTGATAACCACTTTTCAAATCAATTTTCGAAAATAATTTTGCACCATACAGTTCATCAAGCATATCATCTAATCGAGGAATTGGATGACGATACTTTACCGTGATATTGTTGATGGCGCGACAATCCACACACATCCTCCATGAGCCGTCCTTCTTTGGTACTAACAAGACTGGAACGGCACAAGGACTCATGCTTTCTCGAACCAATCCTTTTGCAAGTAACTCTTTAACTTGTCTTTCCAACTCCTTGGTTTCTTCCGGACTTGTTCTATAGACTGGTTTGTTTGGGATGGAAGCTCCGGGTACAAAGTCAATTTGGTGTTCAATTCCACGGATTGGTGGCAATCCATCGGGAACTTCTTCCGGAAACAAGTCTTCAAATTCCTGCAAGATAGACATAACATTGCTCGGAATGGTACCGGCCAAGTTGTTAGTGGCTAATTGAGCCTCTTTGAACAAAAGAAGCACAAAAAACATTTCAGAATTTAAAGCTTCTTTTATCTCACTTTTTTTTGCCAAAACACAATATTGACTCTCTTTTTTTCCCATGGGTGTTTTCTTATCCTTTCCTTTTTCTTTTGAGCCTTGTTCTTTTTTTTCTCTTGGCTCATTTAATTTTTTTGCATCATTTTGAAGTTTAGCTTGATCTTCAAAAACTTGACTAGGTGACATGGGTACAAGAGTTACGGGTTTGGCTTTGTGTACAAAAGTGTACTTGTTGGTAAAGCCGTAATGCTTTACATGTCGATCATACTGCCATGGCCTCCCAAGCAACATATGACTTGCTTGCATAGGTACAACATCACATAAGACTTCATCTTCATATTTCCCTATGCGAAAAGAAACCAACACTTGTTTTGAAACACGTACCTCACCGCTATCATTAAGCCATTGGAGTTTGTATGGCTTTTGATGCTTCGTAGTAGGTAGACCAAGCTTTTCAACCATAGTTGAACTTGCTACATTTGTACAACTCCCCCCGTCAATGATAACACTACATACCTTGCCTTGAACGTAGCATCGAGTGTGAAAAATGTTCTCCCTTTGTGCATCATCATCTTCCTTGGAATGGGCACTTAGGGCTCTTCTAGCCACCAACAAGTCTCCTTGGACAGCCAACTCTTCATCATCATCCAAACCATCCGGTGAGTCTTCGGAATCTGATTTATCTGTCTCAATTTCCCCATCTTCTCGAATCACCATTGCAAGCTTGTTTGGACATTGACTTGCAATATGACCCCTGCCTTGACACTTAAAACACTTTATGTCACGATTCTTAGGAGTAGAAGAATCAATTTTTCCTTTCGAAGAGTTTATATCTTTAGAACCAGATTTGGGATTAGAAGAAGAAGATGTGCTTTCAATTTTCTTTGAAGAACTCATCTTCCAAGTACTATTTCGTGATCCTCCCCCTCTCTTAAGTTGTTTCTCAATTTTAACAGCCATATGAACCATATCCTCAATTTCAACATAATGATACATTTCAACACGATCACGTATTTCAAAATTTAAACCATGTAAGAACCTGGCCATTGTAGCTTCTCGATCCTCCTCAATGTTGGCCCTAATCAAGATAACCTCCATCTCTTTAAAATAATCTTCCACACACTTGTTCCCTTGCTTGAGATTTTGGAGCTTGTTGTGAAGGTCACGAAAGTAGTGACTAGGCACAAAACGTCTCCTCATGACCAACTTCATTTCCTCCCAACTCTCGATAGGCCTTTCTCCATTTCTTCGCTTGCTAATCAAAAGTTGATCCCACCATGTTAGTGCATAATCAGAAAACTCAATGACAGCAAGTTTTACCTTCTTTCGGTTGGAGTATTCATGACAATCAAAGATGAACTCCATTTTCTTCTCCCAATCGAGGTATGCTTCCGGATCTGACTTTCCTTGAAATGAAGGGACTTTCATCTTTATGGAACTCAAATTATTGTCTATACGCCGCCTTCTCCTAGCCGATCTCCTTTCAGATTCCCTATCCCATTCGTCGCTTCTTTCTTCCTCATTCACAACGGAACCTTCACGAGATGGTGGTCTTCGTGCGTTTGCCTCTATTCGATCCATTCTTTCATGAACTTGGTTGAATTCATTGGTCATCATCCGCCGCATCTCATCCATTATGGCTTGAATTTGAAGATTCGGAAGGGGTTGATCATCCCCCATCTTAAAATTCTGCAAAAATAAAGGTTAGTTCCTCTCAACACTCCCTCACGTGTTTATCTCAAGAAATGATTCACTCAACCCTCGTGTATCTCACAAATGGCTTTTACCCTCGATTAATCTCACCACACAGCCTTTTACCACTCTTTTAAATCTCTTTAAGTTCTAAAAGAACAAAAGAAGCAATTATCAAGTTTGGCTTGTGGCCTTGAGGGATTCAAACTTACCAAACAACTTGACTATAATATTGTCAAATAATCACAATGTAAGAAGAAGATATGAAACTCGACTTTTTTTTTTTCGTGCTCTTTTTCTTTCTATTGTTTCTTTTTTTATGCCTTTTTTTTTTTGCCCAAATAGTTTTTTTTTTCCTTTTTTTTTGTTCGGCCTCTTTTTTTTTCTTTTTCTTTTTCTTTTTCTTTTTGCTAGAAGCTATATACCAACGAAATTGAAGAAACGAAAGATTGAAGTGGAGAATTCAATAGTCACTAGTAGGAACCGTGTCAACTTGTGACAAGACCCGCTACCAATACGTGATTATTGGATCTCAAGTAAAGGAAATTAACAAGAAGGAAAGATAGAAAAGAAATGATATGCAAACCAATAGTGCTAGCTCTGATACCAAATGATGTGATTATTCCCGACCGTCTATTGGTTGCCCGAGATAGTATTGGTGAAACCGCGACCCGTTGTCTATAAAAAGACAAGAACCTTGGTATAAGATACGCCACAATCAACCCACCAAGTTGATTGATAAGTATTGAACGCCACAAGCAAGAAGACTTGATAAGTTCTAAAGTTCACAAAGAACAAAAAGAGTTTAAACTCACAATTATCATTCAAATCAAAGGTGATCTCAAAAGATTACAAAGACAACCTATTTATAGAATACACAAGACAAATCAAAGGACTCAAATAAATTCTAGACAATAATTGAGGCAACCTTCTAATATCTTCTAAGTAAATGACTTCATAATGATAGGACCCTTCAAAATGCCTTCTAATTCAATGCTATGAGTTACTTGAACTTGGATCTATTGTTGGGCAGATTCATGGACAAAATTTCACCTTTATTTTAGGCTTGGATCTTTATTAAAATGTAGGAAAAGGAGTACTCTTTAAGTGGGCTTTGATTTGAGTCCATTTGGACTTGAAATGAATGATTTATGACTAAAACATGGCCCATGTGTAGACTTGGCCGAATTTTCTTGGACTTGGGTGATATTTAGATGAAATAATCACAACTTGGGTTACCAAGCCTTGGGCTAATCTTGGCCTTCAATTCGGATCAAAATTCGAAGGTTTCCTTGGCTACTTGATGAATTGATGATTGATTCTTTTCGACAGGATTTTATCAAACCGTTAAGAGCATCATTGAACATCTTAGCTTTTGACCTTGTGATTGGTCCAATCTTCCATCTCAATGGATCTTCATCATCCGGGTCGTTGGATGGGTTCTCATCACATTCCTGTGCAAGATAGAGCCCACTCGTGTATCAGATGCTTTAGCTGACTCGGATTGGGTAACTGCCATGCAAGAGGAGTTGAACCAGTTCGAAGCTTTAAAAGTTTGGAGACTTGTGCCAAGACCGGAAGGTAAATCAATAATTGGCAAAAATGGGTATTCAAGAATAAAAAATATGAAGATGGTATCGTAATCAGAAACAAAGCACGACTTGTTGCAAAAGAGTACAGGCAAGAGGAATGAATTGATTATGACGAGACTTATGCTCCAGTGGTACGCATCGAAGCGATCAGAATGTTTCTTACGTATTTTGCCCACAAGAACTTCACCGTCTATCAAATGGACGTAAAGACAGCCTTTCTCAATGGCATTCTAAAGAAGGAAGTTTACGTATTACAACCAGAAGGCTTTATCAATCCAGAGAAACCAAATCACGTCTACATCCTAGATAAAGCACTTTATGGTCTGAAACAAGCGCCTCGAGCCTGGTACGAAGTCTTATCAAAGTTTTTGGTCAAGTCGGGCTTCACGAAAGGTAAAATCGATACTACTTTGTTTATTAAAAAGGAAAAAGCCGATATCATCCTTAATCAGATATATGTGGATGACATCATATTTGGCTCAACAAATCCTAAATACTGTAAGAATTTTTCAAACCTTATGGTGTCAAGATTTCAGATGAGTATGATGGGAAAGATGAACTTCTTTCTCGGATTACAAGTCAAGCAATTTTCAACGGGGGTTTTAATAAATCAATCCAAGTACATTTTTGATATTCTTAGAAAATTTAAAATGAAAAATTGTACAACAATTGGAACCCCGATGGCACCGGGAACTAAGATCGGCATGGATCCTTCGGGAAAAGCTGTCGATGTTAGAACCTACAGAGGGATGGTTAGTTCTTTGATGTATTTAACTTCTAGTAGGCTAGATATAATGTTCTCTATGTGCTCGATATCAGGCTAATCCCAAAGAATCCCATTTGTATGCGGTCAAAAGGATCTTTAGATATCTGAAGGGCACTGCAGATCTTGGTCTGTGGTATCCTAAAGATACTAGTTTTGAACTGACGGCCTACTCAGATGCAGATCATGCAGGCTGTATGTTAGACAGGTAAGTTGGGCATCAAAGAAACAACTGTGTGTTTCCACATCAACGGCTGAAGCAGAGTATGTTGTTGCTGCAAGCTGCTGCTCTCAAGTCTTGTGGATGAGAACACAACTACGAGATTATGGCTTCAAATTCGACAAGATCACGATATATTGTGACTCTAAGAGCGCTATTGCAATATCAGCGAATCCTGTACAGCATACAAAGACCAAACACATAGACGTATGATATCATTTTATCAAAGATAATGTGGAAAAGGTACAATAGAACTTTATTTTGTAAACACTGATTATCAGCTTGCAGATTTATTTACCAAACCTTTACACGAAAAGAGATTTAATTTTCTTGTCTCTAAACTAGGTATGTTAAATCTTAAGACATAATCTGTGTTTACCTACTAAAGTTTTCATTATTGTTATTTTTCTTCATTTCTTTATTTTTAATCTGAAAAGATATTTGCATTTAAAGTTTGTGAAAGATCTCAGGGGGAGTGAGAGAAGGTGAAAAGTTGATCTACATCCACTTGAGGGGGAGTTCATATTTTTGCACATGTTTTATCACTGAAAATTTTTTCTGATGCATAAATGCAGGGGGAGTAAGAGTAAGACTAAGGAGTACTGAATATGATTTATGATTATATCAGATCAGAACTCGTACATTAAAAGTTTTACTGCTTTATGTCTTTTACTTTTCAATAAAGTTGTGAATAAATTTTGTACTTTGACAAGATTTTTGACTGATGCAGATTGAGAGGATGCTTACAAGATCATATCTTATATGACTTGAAGCTTCACTTCATGAGATTTACGACTGAGCGAAAGGTATTATTTCTAATCTTAATCTCAAATGTGTCTGAAAGACGGACAACTTTCAGATATGAAAACATGTTCTTAAATGTTCAAACCACTTTTGATTCTTAAACGATTTATTGAATATAGAAGTGTGATTTTAAATGTTTTCATTTTACTTATGCTGAAATGCTTAACAAACCGTGTGTTTCCAAAGATATATACTTGCGTATTATCTTTTCTATATACTTTCAGAGTATTCACACACACCGGTTTGACTTTTTGTTGAAAAAGTTCTTACCATGTCTCAAACTGAACTATTTTTCGATAGTAAGACACCCCACTTGAACTTCAAAGAAACTTGAGCGTTGATTTCATTTTGAAATATTTCTTTCAAGAATTGTCTGTATTTTGATTCGTATAGACAATATCTGTTATTCATGACCAAAACCTTTGATTGCTCTATCATTACATATTTGATTCTTTCAATATGCTTGTTTGAAAATACTTCAATGTTTAAAATGCTCAAATCTTCATGATTATATTTCTGAGCATATAAATATCTGACTTATATTTGTGCTTTAACTGACAAGATAAACCATTTGAGCAACATACATTTATAGGATTATATGGGTTCATTATGTTAGGACTTAATTGAAACTTCTATGGATTCACGTTAACCAGTGTTTCCTACCCAAGAAGTTAATCCTTAGTGATCGAATGTGTGAGGAGTCAAATTCTGAGTGTGGGTTGAGTGATGAGGTAAAATGGAAAAGAGAGTTTGGTTAGAAGTGAGCTTAAAGATTAAAAAGAAAGAGGGTGTGAGATCAGAGTAAAAGAATATCAAACACTACACCAACTTTTTCTGAGTCAGGCAACCACATTACTAGTGTTTCACAATTCTTCGTGAACATTATTGAACTAGGCAACTAGCCCATGCCAACTCTTGATAAAACCCCCACCAACTACTCATTTTCTTCTCAACAAGAAAATGTTTCAATATTTCAAGGGGACGCAACACATTATCTATCTGATTTTCATTTGGAAAATCTGGATATTGAAAAAGAAGGAAGTATGCCCCACCTTCGCTCTTCGATCATGCACAATAGAGTTTGTGTTTCACTACTGTTGTCTCGGTTTACACAATTTTGAGCCTTATTTTAATCAATCATCTGATTTAATTTGTTCAAACACTTGCACGAACACACAAGGAATATGTTTTTCTTGTCATAACGTTCTTAGAAATTTCTTTGTGGTATTTCAATGAAATTGAATGGAAGCCCTGGGGGAGTGAACATCAAAAAGCTCCTTTCCAATGTGTATTCATTACACACAATAACTTTGTGTTATTGACAGACATATTAACTGATTCATTTGTTGATTCAGGTGTTACACTAATATTTTGTCTGAATTTGAAAAGATTCAGATGAATACATTGTTACGAATTGACGAAGAATTGGAGGCTTAGTGAGATAGATCAGTGGTCAAATAAAGTAACATTTCTTGTTCAAGTTTTGATGATCTCGATGTTGCAATCATCAAAAAGGGGGAGAAGGCAAAGTTAAAGAAATGTCTAAAAACAAAAGTTTGTGTTTGTTATAGGAGATGATCAAGAAATGTGTGAGAAATTTCAAGAATTGTTGAAGGTGAAAGAAAAGTTCAAAGAATAATTGCAAAGTTTTGACAAAGACTGTACAAGTTTGATCAAGCAAGTTCAAAGATTTATGAAAAGGTGCTGAATTTTACAGAAATTTTCTTTGAAGATAATTTGCTAAAGCAAACCGAGCTAAAACAGAAGATAATTTCTTTCTGGAGTCTAAAAGAGGTTTTTGTTAACCTTGAGGGAGATTGTTATATGTTTGAAGACAGACTTTGGGAAGATTACAGATTGTTAAAGATCAACCAAAAAGGAGAGATTGTATAAATTCTCTTGAGCATTAAAGAAAAAGATTGTTACAAAGAGGGAGAATGCACAAAGTGAACTGGAAAGAGGGAAATTGTATTGCTAAAATCTTTTACAGATGATCTTGAATCCAAAGGGGGAGATTGTTAGAGCATAAATATGTTGGATACAAGATCATAGAAGACTGAAGATTGAAGTCAAAGCTGAAGTCAACTCTAGAGCATGAAAGTCAAAGTCTAGTGTAATAAAAGTCAAAGTCAAAGTCTTTTGTAATTGTATTTTGTGTTTTCATGTGTTGTGTGTATTTTGTATTTTAGTGGTGTAAGAGTTTAGTGTCATGTGTGTTTGTAGTGTGTGTATAAATAGGTATATGAGTTGAGTTGTGCTTGTAGCTTCATTAGAGTGTCGTACGTGTTTAAGAGTTAGAGAGAGAAAGTCTGTGTGAGCATATCTGTATTGAATTTGATTGTGAAATAAAAGTGAGATTGATTGAAATTGTTAATGTCATCTTAATTACATTGTTATCTGGGATAACATGCACACTTCGGGATGAGAGTTCTTTACTTGGACAAATCTTCAAATTTCAAACTTCTCGCACAATACCTTCAAGCGAATTCCATACTTGACCAAAAAATCAATCCCAAACTTCTCGTATCGATACGAATTCCTGACTTAGAAAATTTTCTAACTTTCTATGCGAAAACCCTCAGAATTCGTATGTAGTTCGATGCGAATCCAATCTTTTCGTATATTGTTCAATGTGAATTCCGAACTTCTCGTATGATAGCAGATGCGAATTTTTTCCTTAGTTCTTCTTGTATCAAATGTGATGTGAATTCTTCAACTACTCGCACGTAGGCTGATGCGAGTTGTGTACTTCTCATATGAAGTGTTATGCGAATTTCATCTTTTCGCACACAAGCAAATGCAAATTCTACACTTCTCGTATCTTGTGTCTTGCGAATTTCTTACTTGAACTTTTCAACAGATCAAATGAGATGCGAATTAAACATCATCATGCGAGAAATCTGGATCTTGCGAGTTCTTGATGCGAGTTCTTCCTAGTTCGACAAAAACACTTCAAATTCGATCAAAAATCCATCAAGACTTCGAATTAGCTTCTGTAAATCCACCAATTTGCCCACGTACAATACTAGAATCGATTTCAAGTAATGAACTTCACACTAATCGACTCAAGTACGCAATTTGATCATTATACAGTGTGTAGACTTCGACTTCTCAAAAATTCACAAAAAATTCAAATTGAGTAAAAATTACAGTGCAACAGTGATCAAAATCTATACAAATGGCATCTAGAACATAAATAGATCATCAAACACAAAAATTGACAATCAAAATTCGATCAAGATCAGAAAAACAGGGTGCGAGTTCTCCATATTTGTTGATTTCTTCGAATTTGCTCTGATACAAAATGAAAGTCACAGATCCAAGCTCATATTATCAAACACTAGATTGTAAGAATCGATCTTTTATTGATATAACATAGATTATATCAACTCATATACCTATTTGTTGCAATTCTATCTTAAGCTCTCTGTATATGTTTTCTCTGATTATGCGTGTGTGTTATATGTTCTCGCGTGTATGTTTTGTTTTCTAATTACAAAGACACAACATATTTATATGGTCAACACAATTGACCTTACAACTCATTCTACAAAACAAGTCCTTATGTTAGAGCACAAATATGTTGGATTCAAGATCATAAAGTTTGAAGACCAAAAGATCAAGAAGTCAAAGTTGGAAAGTCAACTCTTATCAAAAGTCAAAGTCTTATGTTAATAAAAGTCAAAGTCAATATATTTGTAATTCGTTTCTTTGTAATTGTCAAGGGTATAAATACCTTTGTTGTCTTTGTAATCTGAAGAGAACACTTATTGTAAACAAATCAGAGAAGAGGTAATTAGAAAATCATTCTAGAGAGAGAGAGTATTTGTAGAGAGAGAAAGTTGAGAGTTTGTAATATTCGATTGAGATCAATGATATGTGATTACGAAATTTTCATCTTGATTGTTGTTTGTATCAATTAGAACTTGAATCTGGGAATAACAATTGGTATCAGAGCAGATCCAAATCGAAATTTCAAGAAAATCAGAAAGTTCGTTTTTACTATTCATCGAAGTCAAGATCAAATCCGAGTTTTAGTGAGTTTTTGGTTCTGTAATTGATTAGATTTTGTTCAAATAGCTTAATCGATCGAGTCTGTATAGGTGTTATCAAGTACTGCACTGTAATCAATTCGAATTTTCGAATTTTTGTGGTTGTTGTATTCACGAGTTCTTGACACTGTATGTGTATCAAATTTGTAATTTTTGTGTATTTGATCGAAAATCAGTGTTAGTTTTGTGTTCGAATTGGTTAGACGTGTGAATTGTCGAAGTATAGAGTTGAATTTCTAGGTTTAAATGAGTTTTTGGTGCGATTTTGTTCGGTTTTAGAGGTTTGCGGGTGTTCTTCAGGTTTGCGTTTGATTCATCGAGATTTGCGTTCCATTCAAACAGGTTTGTGGGTCATTCATCAAGATATGTGTAAGTTCTTCAGAGGTTTGCGGGTCATTCAAAGTTTGCGGGTGTATTCAACGAGACACGCAAAGTGATATTTGCGTTTTCAACAAGAACCGAGAAGCAAGCTTTGCGTCTGTAACTACAAACGCAAAGTAGGGTTTGTGTCTCTAACTACAAACGCAAAGTTGGGTTTGCGTTTGTAATGTGAAATGCGAAGTTCGTCGTTTTATTTTTCTAGAAACGCAAACTTGAGTTCAGAGATAAGGTTTGCGTTTGTCTCTTGAACCGCAAAGTAGGGTTTGCGCTTCTAACTTGAACCGCAAAGTAAGGTTTGCGTTTGCCTTTGGAAACGCAAAGTAAAGGTTTGCCACTTGACACGTAAAGTTTGATTTGCGTTTGCTTCTCGACACGCAAAGTATAGGTTTGCGTTCGCCGTATGACACGCAAAGTCAAAATTTGCGTTTCCCACTTGAAGCGCAAAGTGTGGAGGACTTAGACAAATTTTTCAAAACTATAATATGCCCTTTAATAGTGAAAATTTTTTCTCTAGCGGGACCCCCGTGCTAAGTCTGCCTAGGGGGACAAAAGTTCTTTCTGTGATCAAAATCTCTGAATTTCTTTTCAAGATTTTTGTATTTTTCTTGTGATTTCATATTTGGACTAACGATCATTTCAAGTTCTTTTTAATTGAAACAGGATGTCTTCTCAAAGAAAAATGTCATCAAAAGAAGAGATTGCTAAACTTAAAGCAGAGCTTCTTCATATTGAAGACCAATTTGCACAAAGATGTAAAAAGTTGAAAGATTTACATATGGACGTTGCCGTATGTAAAAGTCATTTGGAATATTATAAGAAGAAACATGATGATCAAGTTGACAGTTATAATAAGCTTAATAAGTGGATGCATGCACATATAGATTACCTGAAGAAGACAACAGGTTCAGGTCAATATTCAGAATTTTTAGCCAAATACAAGGAACATTTTCAACAAATTGAAAAGGAAGTTATTCAAGTCTTGAAAGATGATAAATGGTTGGAAGCTGAGAAATTAAAGACTGAGAATTCTGAATTATTGCAAAAGATCTCTGATTTGGAATCTCAAATAATCCAGATTCAGCAAGCAGATTCTGTTGACAGTTATGAGATAAAGATTAAGAATCTATAGAGGATGTTAATGCTGAGTTTCAAAAGAAAATATCTGATCTGGAGAAAAAGATGATTAAAGAAAGATCTGATTTTGAGACTGAAAAGACATCATTTGCAAAGAAATTCTCCGAGTTTTCCAGAAAATGTGTTGACGAGAAGAAGACGGTTGAGCTTAAATGCATTAAGCTTTCTCAACAAATTTCTGAGTTTGAGAAAGTAATTATTCTGAAAAGAGAAAAATTTGCAAAGGAAAGAAAGATCATAGAGCAAAAGAATGTTGGGATATTCAAAGAAATATCTGGTCAGAGGACAAATGCTGAAAATGGTTTTGAAGAAGAAAGGAATATTTTTGAGTCAGAGATAAAGAAGCTAACTGCAAAGCTATCTGAGCTATCTACAATTGCATTGAAAGATCAGAAAGTGAAGTCTGAGTTCAAGAGAGAGATTGACCTGCATATCAAAGAAAAGAACAGTTTATCTTCAAAGATTAAAAAGCTTGAAAAGATTGTTTCAAAGGTGGTGGTGACTGAGCAAAGGACTCTAGAGTCAAAAATCCACACACTTAGAAATAATTCAGCCGACTTTAAAAAGACAGCCTCAAGCTCACACATGAAACCTGTTTCTTCAAGAAGGTTAATCAATTCATTCAATCAGATTCGTACTTCTAATATTTTTTATGATCAAAATGTAGATGGTTCAGGTACACAAAGAAGAAGAAGAACATATCAAGAAGAGAAACTGGTATGGAAAGTGAAACAAGTGGATGATGATGAGAAGAATGATGAGAAGAAGGAAGAAAAGAAAGGAAATAAGAAAAGTAACAAATCATTTGTACATGCATCAACAGCCAAGAAGAACAAAGTGCTGACAGGTAAACCTAATCTTGCTTATTCGAGAGATCAATTGTTCAGGTTGTCAAAGAAAAGGTATTGTTCTTACTGTAATACATATGATTTTGTTCTTAAAGCAAGTGATCATTACTGGTATGGTTCTTATTCAGTTACACCCATTCGAACTGCAACTAACACACATGGACCCAAATACCAGTGGGTACCAAAACCAAAGACTGATTCTGTGTTGCAGGCACCTACAGTCAAGGGGGAGTAAGAGAACCAAGGCTTCTAAGTACGTCAGCTTAGGACCCGTACTTCAATGAAGATTGACTTCTAAACACAACAGTTTAGGACTCGCTCTTCAAAGATGAAAAAGAGATGCTACTCCCGGGCTGATAAGAGATTGTACTCAGATACTCCAACGAGGATATCCACCTTCAAGGGGGAGTACATATTTTTCTGAAATTTTTGCATCCGATAGATATGACGAACTACATTCCAAGAGGAGTTGTAGATCTCTATCATGTATTTTATAACTGACATATTTTAGATGCATAATTTCAGGGGGAGTAAAAGGATTATGATTTCTGATTATTTCAGATCAGAACTCGTATTTTAATCGTTTTACTGCTTTATGTCATTTTATTTTTTGAATATATTTTTGTGAATAAATTTTGACTAGACTTTGAGACTTATGCAGGATGAGAGAAGCTGACACGATCATATCTAAATGACTACAGCTTGACTTTCTGAGAAATAAGATTGCGCGAAAAGGTAAATTTCTTATCTTAATCTCAAATATATCTGAAAGAAGGACAACTTTCAGATATAGAAAACATGTTCTTAAATGTTCAAACCACTTCTCGAATTTTAAACAGATTTTATAATTTAGAAGTGTGATTTTAAATGTTTTCATTTTATTTTTGTGCTTCATTGATAAACAAACCATGTGTTATCCAAAGATTAATACTTGTGTATTGTCTTTTCATATACTTTCAAGTATTCACACACACTGGTTTGATTTCTTGATTCAAATAGTTCTTACCATGTCTCATATTGAAACATAATTTTTTCGATGGTAAGACACCCCGCTTGTACTTCAAAGAATTTTGAGCGTCATTTCATTTCAAAACGTCATTTCAAGAATGTCTATATCTTGGTTCATGTAGACAATATCCATTATTCTTGACCTTAAGCTTTGATTGATATATCATTTCATTTCTGATCATTTTTATACAATGTCAGATTTTCAAACAAGTCTTTTGCATTCATATTCATTTATTCAATATACTTGTTTGAAAATACTTCAATGTTTAAAAATGCTCAAATCTTCATGATTATATCATCTGAGCATCCATTTATCTGACATTTGTATTTGAGATTTAACTGATATAGTTAAACCACTTGAGCAACTCATGCTTTATAGGACTGGGTTCTTTATGCTAGGACTTAATTGAAACTTCTATGGATTCACGTTAACCAGTGTTTCCTACCCAAGAAGTTAATCCTTTAGTGATTGAGTGTGAGGAGTCTAAAAGAAATGAGTGTGGGTGTGATAAGGTAAAATGGAAATGAGAGTTTGGTTAGTAGTGCGCTTAATGATTAAAAGAAAGAGGGTGTGAGATCAGAGTAAAAGAATATCAAACTCTGCACCAACTACTTTCTGAGCCGGACAGCCACATTACTAGCATTTCACAATTCTTTAGTGAATGTTATTGAAATAGGCAAATAGCCCATGCCAACTCTTGATTATAACCCCAACAACCACTCATTTTCTTCTAAAAAAGAAAATGTTTCACATTTTCAAGGGGACGCAGCACATAATCTATCTGATTTTCATTTGGAAAATCTGGATATTGAAAAAGAAGGAAGTCTGCCCCACCTTCGCACTTCAATCATGCACATTGAGTCTGTGTTTATCTACTGTTGTGTCAGTGGTTTACACAACTTTGAGCCTTATTGAAAAGCAATTATTTGTGCTTAATTCTTTCAACACATGCACGAGCACACAAAGAATTTGTTTCTTTGTCATAACATTCATAGAAATTGTCTTTGTGGTATTTCGATGATTGGATGGAAGCCCTGGGGGAGTGAACATCAAAAAGCTCCTTTATATTGTGTATTCGTTACACACAGTGACTTTGTGTTACTGACAGGCATTTTAACTGATTCATCTGTTGATTCAGGAGTTACATGTTCTTAGTTTGTCTGGATTTGAAAAGATCTAGATGAATATTAGGTTATGGATCACAGAATCAGAGGCTCAGTTGGAAAGATCAGAATGGTCAAATGACATTTCTTGGTGAAAGTTTTGATGATATCGATGCTCTAATCATCAAAAAGGGGGAGAAGAGTTCAACAAATGTATGAAAGAGTTTGAATGAAAAAGAATTGTCTAAATGAAAGTTTGAGTTAAAGCTGAGAGAAAATATTCAAGATTGTTGAAAGATGAAAGCAACAGAATTGTTGAAGATGATTTGCTGAAGCAAAGTGTGCTAAATCTGAAGATATTTTTTTTCATGTCTGAAAAAGGTTTGTGTACAACCTTGGGGGAGATTGTTATTATTTTTAAAGATCAGATATTGGGAAGATTGTTGAAAGTTTTTGAAGACAAAGCTAAAGAAGAATTTCATCATGTTAAGGGGGAGTTTGTATATCTTGTTTGTATCAAAGGGGAGATTACAAGAGAAGATAAAGATTTTTCAAAGGGGAGTTACTTCAATTGAGCTTAATTAGAGAAGATCGCATTGCTAAATCTTTTAGTAATGATCTTGATCCAAAGGGGGAGATTGTTAGAGCACAAATATGTTGGATTCAAGATCATAAAGTTTGAAGACCAAAAGATCAAGAAGTCAAAGCTGGAAAGTCAACTCTTATCAAAAGTCAAAGTCTTTTGTTAATAAAAGTCAAAGTCAATGTATTTGTAATTTGTTTCTTTGTAATTGTCAAGGGTATAAATACCTTTGTTGTCTTTGTAATCTGAAGAGAACACTTATTGTAAACAAATCAGAGAAGAGGTAATTAGAAAATCATTCTAGAGAGAGAGAGTATTTGTAGAGAGAGAAAGTTGAGAGTTTGTAATATTCGATTGAGATCAATGATATGTGATTACGAAATTTTCATCTTGATTGTTGTTTGTATCAATTAGAACTTGAATCTGGGAATAACACCTTACACTATTACAACATTTACACATTGACCCCTCATTTAATCTTGAATACAATATTTGACTCAACAGGCTTTCAGGGGAACACTCCTCCACAAACGTATCTCTAACTGATGCTAGAAAACCTTGACATCCATGAGAAAATAACTTTTAAGCTTTCAAGGCAGATATAATCTTCACTTCTCTTTTTAGTTGGGACCCTTGATACACAAATTCAGGCTTCTCTTTATCACCGAAAACCACTAGCTTAGCGTGACATTCAATCGTTGTTTGATGCTTAGACAACCAGTCCATACCAAAAATAACATCAAAGTCGGTCATACTAATGGGAAGTAAATCAGCCTCATGAATTTGGTCCCCAACCCTTTGTTTTATCAGGATATAATAACTGAATTACCCAAAGGAGTAGCAATAGATAAAGGCGATTCTAACAATGTACAAGGCACTTTAAGATGGCTAGAAAAAATCAAAGAGACCATAGCATGAGTTGCCCCCGTATCAAATAAAACATAAATATCGTGTGCGTCAATCGAAAAAATTCACGAAATCATACCTGAATTTGCTGCCTGAGTAGCTAATAAAGCAAACACCCTGCCTCCACTAGTTGTCTTTGAGTCATTTCCCTTATCAGTAGTACAAGAGTTCTTGCAATCCTTTGCCAAATGTCCCACTGACCACACAAAAAGCAACCTTTCGAAGCCCTATAACAAACTATCCCAGGATGGCGCCTTCCACAAGAATTACACTGAGAGACCGAATCATGATTCCCATTGTCGCCTAGCTTTTGTGAACGAGTCTGGTTATGCCCTTGCCCCTGTTGACCCTACTAACGAAAAGACTGTCACTAACCCTGATTTTGGCCTTGCCACTGTCCCTAACGCTTGTTACTACTTTGACCCACTAATTCCAACGATTACCTCCTTGTTGTTGATTTTGTTGCCCCGCCTGGTGAATCTGTTGCCCATCCTGACATCTTTTCTTACTACCATCTGATTTGGATGCCAAATAGTCTTGTCGCTCCATTTCAATATTCTTAGCAGCATTTGCTGCCTCTGCCACATCATTAAACTTTTCATTGATCAGTTTAGAACGATACTCGTGATGAATAGACCACTTAAACTTTTATGTCTGCTCAGATGCCGTCCCAGCTAATGTGTAACACCCTCAAAATTTGGAAAGAGCAACTATGTGAGTTCCAGATCCAAGCTATATAACACACAATGAATATGTAGAAATTATCTTTTTATAGATCAAACAAGCTAGGATAGATGACGAAACGGCGTATCGGCAAAGAGCGAAAGTTAGATGGCTTAATGAGGGAGATGGAAGTACTAAATTCTTTCATAATGTGCTGAAGGAGAAAAGGCATAATCGACACATCCATGTTGTATGTGATGCGATGGGGGTTGTTGCTAATGGGGATGATGTGGCTCGTGTTTTCATTAATCACTTCCAATCCATCCTTGGGGTTCATGATGAGAATGTTGATCCTACCTTACCCTCTGATATATTCTTCAAAAAGTTGTCTTTAAGGGAGTCGTTACATATGATCCGGCCGATATCGGATGAGGTAATTCGCAAGTCTTTATTCCAAATTGGAAATGATAAAGCGCCGAGATCGGATGGTTACTCTTTTAAGTTCTTTAAGGTGGTGTGGCCTATTGTAGGAAAGGATGTGGAAATTGCTATCCATAATTTTTTCTATAATGGTCGGCTTGATAAAGAGTTTAATCACACTCTTCTTTGTTTGATTCCGAAGGTGGTTAACTCGTCTAAAGTTATTAAATATCGTCCTATTGCATGTTGTAATGTGTTGTACAAATGCATTAGCAAAATTATTTCTGATAGAATAAAAGATTCGTTGCATGACTTGATTAGCCCTAACCAATCGGCATTCATTCCGGGTGGACGCATATCGGATAATATTATTATGGCCCATGAGCTTGTCACGGGTTATCAAAGAGGATTAGGGCCACCTCGATGTGCGTTTAAAATTGACATCCAAAAGGCGTATGACACGGTGAATTGAAAATATTTGATTTCAATGTTGGTTGGATTTGGTTTCCATCCCGTTCTGGTCCGTTGGATTGAGGAACTTATTTCTACTGTTTCTTTTTCTATTGCCATCAATGGTGATACGGAGGGATTTTTCAAAGGGGGTCAGGGTATTCGTCAGGGAGATCCAATCTCACCGTACTTATTCACTATAGTTATGGAGGGTTTCTCCATGATCCTTGCTCGGTGTATTGATGGGGCGAATGAGTTTGGTTTTCATAAGGGGTGTTAACCTCTTAAACTAACTCATCTTTGTTTTGCAGATGATCTCTTTGTTTTTACTAGAGGGGATGTTCCCTCTATTCGGATTCTTAAGAAATCTCTTCAGTTATTGAAGAAGTGTTCGGGCCTTTCACCAAGCCTTGAGAAGTCGGAGTTTTTCTTTGGAAATGTTGACGAGTCAACCAAGGCTGCAATTTTGGAATGCCTTTCTTTTCATCAAGGTACTCTTGCTATTCGCTACTTAGGAGTTCCTTTATCTCCGACCAGATTAAAAGTGGCGGATTATGGTGTTTTGGTTGACAAAGTGAAGGCACGTATTTTTAATTGGAAATCCAAGTTTTTATCTTTTGGTGGTAGAAGGCAACTTGTGAAGTCTGTTTTACATTCCATGCAATTGTTTTGGATGTCTGTCTTCTCTTTTCCTTCTGGTATGGTGCATACTCTTGAAGGCCTTTTTCGTGATTTCATTTGGGCTCAAGGCGATAACTCTCATGATAAGTGTCGTGTTGCATCGGATTCTGTTTGTAAACTGGTTAGTTGTGGGGGTATTGGTATTAAAAAGCTTAGCCTATGGAACCGTACTCTTCTGGCTAAAATCCTTTATGATTTAGTGGCAAGGCCTGGGTCAAATGGGTGTATCAGCACCATATTCAGTCTGATCTTTTTTGGAGTGTTCGAAAAAAGTCTACTTGGTCATGGGTCCTTCGTAAAGTCATGGATCTTCGGCCTCATCTTAGGCGTTTCTTTGGAATTAAAATAGATGACGGTAGAGATACTAATGCATGGGAAGACTGGTGGCTTCCGATTGGTCACCTTGCGATGGGGATTTCGTACCGGTTCATTCATTCTCAGGACTTCTTAGCTATATCATCTGTAAGGGATGTGGTAGAAAAGTTGAATGGTACGTGGCCACAATCCTGGATTGACCGCATTCCCCAATTACATTATTGTGTGTTTCCACAGATTGTTGACAATGTGAAAGACAAAGTTCTTTGGGAGGGTGTGAATAGGGAGATGGTTCCATTCTCGGTTCGTGAGGCTTGGACGTCTATGGATGGGCCTTATCAAAGGGGCAAAAATCTGTGTGGTTTAAATCCAACATTCCAAAACATGCTTTTTGTACTTGGATTTCATGTCTTCGAAGGTTGCCAACGCAAGATCGTTTGATAATTTGGAAACATGACCCCCCGGACCCAAGATGTGTGTTTTGAAATAGTTGTTTGGATAGCCATAATCACTTGTTTTTTGAATGTACTATCCCTTTGGAGGTTTGGAAGAACGTGAAGAGGGAAGTGAATATGGAGGCTCTTCCGGACACTTGGGATCAAATTTTGACTTTGATGTCTTCCGTAGAAACGTTCCCGAAAAGTTTCATGCAAAGGTTGGCCATCTCGACGTCGGTTTATGTTATTTGGCATGAACGTAACCGACGTCTTTTCTCTAATAATTCTAGATCTGTGACCCAACTTACAAAAGATATTTGTGATTGTATTATGCTCCGTGTGGCGTGGAGGAATCAGTTGAAGGCTAATCATATGTGTGATGATGGTAGCTGATCGTTCGTGTTGCGGTGGTGTTTGTGGTGTTCGGTGTTTTGTTTCTTTGTGCATTCTCTTTTTCATGAAGATGGTGTCGATTTCTCTTTGTTCTTTTTGGCTTTTTGTTGCTTGGCTTAGTTGTTTTGGCCTTGCTGGTTGGATTACTTAGTTTGTTGTTCTGGATTGCTTTGTTTTCTTTTCTTGTCTTTATAATATTGACTGGAGGTTTTCTTCTTTAAAAAAAAAAGATTAAATCTGGGATCCAACAATTGGTATCAGAGCCTCCTTTGTTTTCTAAACAAAGAAAGATCATATCTGCATACTCGGATAGATTTATATCTTACTGATTCAAACTTTCAATATCTATGCATGTTCATATAAACCTTGGTTTATTAAAACGAACTTCATATGCTCAAAACTTGAAAGTAAATCACAATTTCTCTCCTTGATAAAAGATATTCATAGAAAAGCATCAGTTCTTCAAATCTTCATCTTTTCTTCACAAATGGCAAACTCAAGTATAAGTGCCAATTATACAACTCGTTCATTAACCAAACCTCCTACACTCCTAAGGGATGAATATCCCCAATGGAAGATAAGGATGGTAAACTTCTTGGAAGGTATGGACATGGATCTTTTAAGATCAGTGAACGATGGACCTCACCAACCAATGGTGTTGGTACCAAGAGTTCCAGCAATAGCAGATACTGCTAAAATACCTGCATACTATGAAAAGAAAACTTCAAACTTCACTGAAGAATAAATTAAAATGATGGAAAATGACTCAAAAGTTGTTTGATTACTTATTATGGCCATTCCCAACGATATTTTCCAAGAACTTAATTCTTGTGTAACTGCAAAAGAGATATGGGATCAGTTGTTAAATCAACTTGAAGGTGGCCTACAAACTCAGAAAAACAAAAGAAATCTTTGCATTAATGAGTATCATGCACTACCTGAAGAAACCTTGTACCAAACGTACTCACGGTTCAACATTCTCATCAATAAATGCAGAAAATTTGGAGTTATGAGGACAAAAGAAGAAAACAATGTTCTTTTCCTTAAAAGCTTAAATGAAGAATGGTCACAACTGTCCATGTTAATACAAGCCAATCAAAATCTTGAATCATGGTCATTGACTGACATTTATGGCACTCTTGTAGCACAAGAAAAAGAAGTTGTTAAACAAAAATCAAAAACTTCTTTAGGTAGAGCACTTGCACTCATTTAAAAAAAAAGGTGTATCTCAAGAAAGCAGAAGTGCAGAAACAAAGAACTGTTTGAAAAAGGAACCAAAAATAAAATCTTAAAAGGTTTTAATGACTGAAGAAGTTGAACATTTAGACTCAGACTCAGATGATGACATTAATGCCTTTGCCAAATCTCTTGCATTAATCACTCATCAATTTAACAAGAAGTTTGGCAAGAAAGTTTTTGAAGGAAGAAGAGATAATGAAGAAACAAGAAATCCAGAAAGAAGATTTCAACAAGAACCCAGATTCACTCCTCATAGTGATCAAATGGGTACAAATTTCAACAATCATGATGCTGCACAACAATCAAGGACTCATCAACCATTCAAACCCAAGTATCCTCAACCTCAGAGATACTTTCAGCCACAACCTCAAGAGCAGAAAACAGAAACTGCTGTTGCTCTTCCACCAAACCAAAATGATGGAAAATGTTTTAGATGTGGAAAGCCAGGCCATGTCTCTGCAAATTGCAGAGGTAGGCTTGTCAAAGATCAAGACTACTACAAGAACAAATACAAGTACAATGTCAAAGAAAGAGTACTTGTTGCAAAGATGGAAGATTGGTTGTCAGGCTCTACAAGTGATAGAGAGGAAGAACCTACTAATCTCTGTGTTATGGCCTTTGCAGATGATCAGACTGATGAATCATCAAAGTACTGCTCTGAAAAGGTAAATTCCCCTTCCACCTCTGAAAGTGAACTTGAAATGGATGTTCTTAAGCTAACAAATGAGTTTCAGAGTTTAAAGCAAAAGTTTTTTGAGGAAAAAGAAAAAAGAAAGCAAATAACAAAAGATCTAAGTTTTTACAAAAGGGAAAAATATCTTGAGTCAGAAAAGAGAGACATTTTCATTGAAAAATCTAAACTTGAAAAAGCTCAGAAGCAAAAGGAAAAATCTTTTTCAGAAAAAATCAAAGAACTTGAAAAAGTCTTAAAAGTTAAAGAAGAAGAAGTAAGAAGATCTGAGTATGAAAGGCTCAATTCTGTAGCCTTATCCAACTTTTTTCAAAAAGAAAGAGAAATTCTACATCAATCTCTGGAAAGGAAAGAACTTCAAATCAAAAGCTATCTAGATGCTCAAGATGTACATAAAAAGATAAATTCTCAAATGGACACTCAAGGGCTGGGATTCAACAAATTGGATCCATTCACTGGATTGAAGAAAACTTCACTATCTTTCACTTTCTGCATAGGAAAGGTCCAGAGCTCTGACTGCCCATCTCTGAATATTTTCAAGAGAACAAAAACCTCAAAAGGATCAAAATCAAGAGCTCTGATTTTTAAAACAGTCTCATACTCTGAAGCAAAAACCTTTCCAAAACCTATCTTTAAGATAGAAAAACTCTTCACAAAACCTCAGAGCAATGATCCTAGAGAAATTTTCAAGTTTGATGCTTTTATCACAAAAGAATCAGAGACATCTGAAACAAGTACCTCTGAGACAAGTACTTCTGAAGATGAACCTTAGAGTTCACTTAATCCAGATGCACCTCTGTATTCACCAATTTCAGATGAATGCATCAGAACTACATTCAAGGATGACATTAAAAGAATCAATGAAGAAAATGTCATATAGTTGATTTGAAAAAGAAAGAAAGCATGAAAAGAATCATTAAAGTCTCTAAACCTAAGGAAATTAAGAAAACTACAGATGTAGTTATTTCTGACATGGCTAAAAGATACTTTCTTGACTCTGATTCTGAATCTGATCCAGAGGAACATGAGCATGTATTCTATAGACCAGAGGAAGTAATTCATAAAAGCACAAAGACTGTTGGTTCTGGAATTTTGAACGTTCCTGTTCCTATATTGAAAAAAAAACCCAGATTACCAATATGTCCTGATTTTGCAGACATGTGTTTATAGGCAAAAACTTCTCTGGATCTTGAGAAAGAGTTAAAAGAAAAGGCAAAGAATAAAACTAACACTTCTCAACTCTACACTTATAAACCAATCAAGTTTACTCCTGAACAAAAAGGAAAATGACATGAAATTAACCATTCTGATCCTGTTTATGCAGTGAGCAATAAAGAGAAGAAGATGTTTTTGAACAAGAAAAGACAACTTGAAAAGAAGGTTGTCTTTCAAGCCAGAAGGAAATAAGTAGTTAGGAATACTTGTAATATTCCCAGTACAATTTTGAAAAAGAATCAAAATGTATCAAATGCATTTAATGAAATGAAAAACTTTGCTCCTACTTCTTCTTGTTCTGTAAATTGCAATTGCATTCAACTCTTGATGAAACTGAAAAATGATTTCAGAGGTTCTCATTGCTTTCTGAATCAGACTCTGAACAAAAATTCAGAGACAAAGCCTCAAAAGAAAAATAACAACTCTGCCAAAACATCAAAAGATGAAAAGGCAAATATTCAAAGAAATCCTCAGAAATCTAACAAAACAGGACCCATAATGAGATGGGTACCTAAGAAACTCTAATCTGTCTTGCAGAAACAATCTATGCCCATCTGGTACTTAGATTCTGGATGCTCAAAGCATATGACTGGAGATAAGTAGTTGCTATCCTCTTACAAAGCTAAATCAGGAGGAGCAGTAACTTTTGGAGACAATATGCAAGGTCAGATTAAGGGTTATGGTGAGCTATCAAGAGGTAATGTTTATGTATCAAAGGTTGCTTATGTTGATGGGTTAAAACACAACTTAATCAGCATAAGTCAACTTTGTGACAATGGTTTTGATGTAAAATTTCAAGACAAACATTGTTCACTTCTTCACTCAAAAATAGGTCAAGAAATGCTCAGAGCAGACAGAAAGGGTAACCTATATAAAATGAATTTTACCAAACACATAAAAACTGACTCAGAGAAACTTTGTCTAGTATCTTTGAACAGTGAAGATATCTAGCTCTGGCATAAAAAGTTCTCTCATTTGAACTTTTCTTCACTTGATAAATTGGTCAAACTAAATCTGGTTAAGGGATTACCATCTCTGAAGTTTAACAAAGATCATATTTGTTCTGCTTGTGAAATGGGAAAAATGAAAAGATCTTCCCATAAGACCAAAAGTGATAATAACTGTCCAAGACCTCTGCATATGCTTCATGTGGACCGATGTGGTCTTATCTCTGTGCTAAGTTTATCAGGTAAAAAGTATATTATAGTTCTGATTGATGAATACTCCAGATATACTTGGATAGAATTCATCAGAGCCAAGTCTGATGTACCTGATATCTTAACAAGGTTGTTAAAAAGATTGCAGGTTTTGTTCAACAACAAAGTTCAGAAGTTGAGTAGTGATAACGGGACAGAGTTCAGAAATGCCAAAATCAACTAATATCTTTCAGAAGAAGGCATAACTCCCAACTTCTCTGCAGCTAGAACCCCTCAACAAAATGGTGTAGTTGAGAGGAAAAATAGAACACTTGTTGAAGCTGCAAGAACAATGCTTGCAGGATCTGATCTTCCAACAAACTTTTAGGCAGAAGCAGTAGCTACAGCCTGTTTCACTCAAAACAGAGCTACCATTATCAAAAGATTCAAGAAAACATCTTATGAACTTATTAACAATAGGAAACCTAATGTTAAATATTTTCATGTTTTTGGATGCAAATGTTATATTTTGAATGATAGAGAGTCTCTTGGAAAGTTTGACAAGAAAGCAGATGAAGGCAAATTCATTGGATATTCATTAGCCTCAAAAGTCTTCAGAGTGTTCAATCTGAGAACAAGAACAATCCAAGAGAATATCAATGTGTCTTTTGATGATGACATAAATCTTGCCACCAAAGATAACAATTCAACTGCCAAAAATATCTCTGAATCATCAAAGATGAGAGAATCTGAACTAAACAAAATATTTGAAGATTTCTTTGATGATGAAAACTTAGAGTTTCTTTTCAGAGATATTCGCAGAGCAACTTCAGAGGAACCTCAAAATACAGGTACAACTCTTTCCGGTCCCTCTGAAGTCCCAACTTCTGCTTCCTTGAATGCAAGTCCAGGAAATGAATCAAGACAAACTAAAGGACAATTCTCTTAAGAAGAAGAAGATGAACAAGAGACATCTGAAGAATTTCCAGAGACATCTCTTGAAGAGACTTCAGAGCCTGCTTCACTGTCTCTAGAGCCAACTTTAGAGCCTCTGAACAGTACAACAGATATGTCACCTACTATCATCTCTGAAGCTCAAACTCCACCTCAAATTCAAGCTCCAATAACAAGATGGACAAAAGGTCATCCCCTTGATCAGATCATTGGAACACCTACAGATGGAGTCAAAACTAGATCTGCCACAATCAATGAATGCTATTTTGTAAACTTTTTGATCATCATTGAACCAAAGAAGGTAAATGAAGCTCTTGAAGATCCTCATTGGATCTCTGCCATGCAGGATGAGCTTCAAGAGTTTGAAAGAAACAAAGTCTGGACCCTAGTTCCCCTTCCTAAAGGAAAATTTGCAATTGGAACTAAATGGGTCTTCAGAAATAAAAAGGATGAGGATGGCATTATAATAAAAAACAAAGCTAGGTTGGTTGCTAAGGGATATTGCCAAGAAGAGGGTATTGATTATGATGAAACATTTGCACCTGTGGCTAGGCTAGAAGCAATTAGAATCTTCTTAGCCTATGCTGCACACAAAAGGTTCAAAGTATATCAAATGGATGTTAAATCTACCTTTTTAAATGGTAAATTGAATGAAGAAGTTTATGTCCAACAACCACCTGGATTTGAAAGTGCAGAGTTTCCTAACCATGTTTATTATATTGATAAAGCTCTGTACGGACTTAAACAAGCTCCAAGAGCTTGGTATGTTACTGTAACACCCCCTTCCCGAGATGGAAAAGGAGGTTACGTCTGAACCTAACACAAGTTGATAACAAAAGCATACAGAGCATTATTAAACCTTATAAAATATAAACACCATAAAGAAAACTATTAATTGTCTCGAACGATACACTTTCTTTCTTCCAAAACATACATCAAAACGTTAATAAAACCTACAACTTCTTACCAACAAACCTCTTATATAGGATGAAGCTTTGAATCCCTTAAACTCTTTAGATTCCCTTCGAATACCTACCGCGAACAAAGAAATACGGCTGAGCCAAACGCTCAGTGCACAGATACAATAGATAACAAAAGAATGATCGAACCCAATACCGAATATAATAAAAATCTGAATTTTGGACAAGAGCCTTGAATTTTTTAGTGTTTACGAAAGCTAAATTGAGTATAATCATTCCACATCTAACTTCGGTTACTAGCTTTAATACCCCAAAACAAAGAAAACGAAACCAAAAGAAATTAGACCAAAAGACTCAAAATTAATTGCTTAACCAAAAGTCATAAAAATGAATATATATCCGAATTCATTATATAGAGACAGTAATCTTGTCAAAAACCAGAACCAGAACTATCAAATCAAAACAAATATTGACAACTAAATACCAAACTAATCTGAGAAGCTTAAATCAAAATCATATCATAAGATTGAATAACGAGCTCGAACAAATAATCGCATACACTTGAGTTTCATGTCAATCATAAACAGATACAACAAGTGTCAGACATGAGCCACATAGGCACGTACGTCGGACATTCTCGTCCAACTGTACTAAATAATGTGAGATGCGGTGTTGCGCACTACACCGTCATCCACCCTACAAACTAGGGCCGACCCATACGCCTCCCATCACACCACACCAGCTCTCATCAGAGCACACAAAATCAAAAGGAGACGCCCGTGGACTGATCACACCGCCACGGGTGGTGTCACGCCATTGGTGCCACAATGACGTGCCTATGGTACCCCCATAGGTGGTTAGTAGCTCGGTACACCTTAACGTATAAACATCAAAAGTATGTCACAACACATGTGATCATACTAAATGAATATCAAATCATACGAATTACAAAACGAATAAAAAGGGTATTTGAGCGTACAAAAATATTGACCGCTCCACTTAAAAGCTTTATTTTTCGAACACTCTCTAAACCAAAAGACTTACAAATCGAAAAGGAATTTAAATGGCACAAGTATCATAAGCCATTGACATAACTTTGTATACGAACTCTTGACATATATTTAAAACCAAAAACATATGGCGATTAAAATCCGAACGTAGACTAGGAATTTCACACTCACAACTTTTAGAAATCATGTCGTACTAATTTCATAACTTTACACGTTTACAAATCTAACATTTTCCCATACTTCAAAGAGGTTTTAGAAAACTATATCTAAACAAGAGTTTTAAATAAATGTCTTGTGATTCCAAAGAATCAAGAATGAACTGAATCGGATTTAAAATAGATTTTTCACGATTTTTTGAAAACAGTTGCGCTGTTCTCGTCTAAAACGAGACCAGTTTCGGAAAATCCAGATTTTAGATACCTTAGCATAAAAATCACAGTTTTCTCGTGTGACAGTAAAATCGTAGATGACATCTCCAGCTTTTCAAAACCTTATCGTATGTCTTAATCCGATAAACGAGTGATTTGTTATGATTTTTACAAATAACACGAAATTTTCAAAGCGAAAATCAACAGATTTATAAATTGAATTTGACGTTCTTAACATATTCAAACCTCGATTTATCGAATGCAAAACCAAAAGAGAACTAAACGGTAAACTAACCGGACGAGAAAGCAAACCGAGTTGATGGAAGAAAAAACACATTAACCCAATTCTAACGGAAGAGTCGAAAGAAAAGGCAATGAAATCGCCCATATATGTAACGAATCAAATAAATGTAAACGAAATTTACACCTAAACAACGGATCGAATAAACACAAAAGTGGGGAACATGAAGAATTCGTACACATAAATATAATGACTCAAATAAACACAAATTAATGAGGGAAGAATAAGAAATCCGTACCTTAACCTGGGATAGACCTCTTAAGACGCTTTCAACGATTGGAAATCCTTCACGATCGAAACTTCAAACACGAACCCAACCTCAAACTTTAAGATTGATGCTTGGAACTACAAAGATTTCAAAGTAAAACTCTCCCCTTTTTCTTTAATTTGGCACACTAAACGATTTATGGGTTGAAACCCATTAGGATTGATAAACTTGAAATCCTAATTGCTTAAGGATTGCTACTGCCGCCGAGATTACATAGGGTTATCCCAATTTTTTTTTTTGACAACTTAGACCCTCAAGTTTTATAAAACTTCCAACTTGAATAAAAACTTACTAATTTCTTAAAAATTACGGGACATTACAGCTACTCTGTCCACATTTCTGATTAATAATGGTTTTGAAAAAGGTACAATTGATACAACTTTGTGCATCAAAAGGTACAAAAATAAGATGCTTTTAGTACAGATATATGTTGATGACATTATCTTTGGATCTACAAATCAGAAGTATTGTGACAGGTTTTCAGAGTTGATGAAGAGTGAATTTGAGATGCGTCTCATGGGAGAATTAACATTCTTTCTGGGCTTACCAGTAAAACAAACTTTAGAGGGTACTTTTATAAGTCAATCTAAGTATGTCTATGACATTTTGAAAAAGTACAAGCTCAATGATTCAACTTCTATGAAAACACCTATTGCCACAGGAGTCAAACTTGACTCTGATCTTTCAGGAAAATCTGTAGATATGAAGACTTACAGAGGCATGATAGGATCACTTATATACTTAAATGCCAGTAGGCCTGATATAATGTTTGCAACATGTCTCTGTGCTAGATATCAAGCAAATCCAAAAGAATCTCATTTATCTGCACAAGAGAATTTTTAGATACCTCAGAGGCACACCTTCTTTGGATCTCTAGTATGTAAAACTTTCTAGTTTTGATTTAACAGCATACACTGATGCAGATCATGCAAGGTGCAAACTGGACAGAAAGAGTACCTCTGGATGCTGTCAATTATTGGGTAACAAGCTAGTGAGTTGGTCATCCAAAAAGCAGAACTATGTTTCAACTTCTACTGCAGAGGCAGAATATGTTGTTGCTGCTAGTTGTTGCTCCCAAGTTATTTGGATGAAAACTCACCTCAGAGACTATGACTTACATTATGATAGAACTCCCATTCTGTGTGATTCCAAAAGTGCCATAGCCATCTTTGCCAATCCAATACAACATTCCAAAACAAAGCACATTGATGTAAGGTATCATTTTCCGAAAGATCATGTTGAAAAGGGAACAATAGAGATGTATTTTGTACCAACTAATCTCCAACTCTGACATAAGTAGCATGTTTAACCCTAGAGCCTCTGAAACTAGTTTCAGAGCCTCTGGCCTTTTAATCGAGGGTTAAAATCATTCTTTTGTGTCTCTAAGCATCTGTCAAGGGGGAGAAAATAAAAAGAAAACATTCTTTGGTCAAGGGGGAGCAAAAGAAAAATACTTTTCATCTGTTAAGGGGGAGCTTCAGAACTATGGAAGCATCAGAGTCTCTGATCTTTTCTCTGATAACTCATATCAGAGTTTCTGATCTTTTCTCTGATATTTACCATTGCTTTCTTAAAATATCAATGCATTATTCAAGGGGAAGCAGATAGATTTCACAGTAGACATTCTTCAGTCAAGGGGGAGGATTCTGAATCTTTTTACTTGTTCAGCAATCTTTAATATCATTTGAAATTGAAAATTCAGATTCTCTGAATACTTTTTCACACTTATGATATTTTAGATTACTTAACAATCAAATTATTCTTTTAGATAACAAGGTGAAAGGTTTGTCTAGTCAGCAAAAATAACTATTCCACTTAAATTTTGATACCTGGCACCCCTTCCTATTTTCTTGGCAACTACACACATAAGTGCAATAGTTACCCAAAACACGTGTCACCACTGGGATGAGTGAAAGGTCAAACGGCCTCAACTAAAGGGTCTAATCACTGCCGTTTCACCTTATACACTCGAGTGTAACTTTTCCAAATTTGGATATAAAAGCAATTTTAAATCCGGATATCCATTTTTACAAATTACTCTCGAGCACTCGTTCTCTCTCAAGAACTTGAACTTCATCTTCTTCGCTCCAACTCTCATATGGCGTCTTCAATGGAATGGTGCAAGCTTTTTCCCAAAACTGGTGAACCTTCAAGAGTGTATCGTTTTCCGATCAAAGATAACAATCACATGATACAACTTGATTCTCCCAAGTTCGAGGAACAATATAGAATTATATGCGAGTTCTTCTCAAACTGTGAACTAACTCAAGCCCTAATCGCATCCACCACTGATTGCCCTCTCACGTTTGTTCAAGAATGGTACTTCTACAGTCACTACAACGAAGACCACCACGGAGTCATTGGAGAGTTTGACATCTCTCAAACTGTGAAATGTAGGGTTCTCATCAACGCTGCCGTTCTACGAGAAGTTATTCCATTTCTCACCACTGAACTTCAAATCCCTCGATTTTGAAAAACGCCCATCATCTGAAACCCTACTCCAGTTCATTTGTCTTCTTGGTTACAATACTGAAATCACGAGGCTGAGCAATTTCAGACGACAACACCTATAACTAATTGGAAGGCCAAGTTTTTGTCCTTTGCAGGACGATTACAACTTCTTAAATCAGTCCTTGGATCTTTACAGATTCATTGGATGTCTATTTTTTGGTTCCCAACCACGGTGATAAAAAAGATTGAATCTTTTTGTCGGTATTTTTTATGGGCTCAAGGTGAATATTCAAGAGGAAAGTGCAAAGTGGCTTGGGAGCATGTTTGTATGCCTTTCGATGGAGGAGGTTTGGGAATAAAACCTTTAGCTGTGTGGAATAAAGCTTTGTTCTCACGTCACCTTTGGAACATTCTAACCCGAAAACAATCTCTTTGGGTTCGTTGGATCGTACTCCATTGCTTGGGAGAAATACACTTCTGGCTGGTTAATTTAGGATCTTCGTTCGGTGTTGAGACCATTTATTATGATGCGGGTTGGCAATGGCTCGGCGATAAATGCATAGGAGGATCGTTGGGCTTCCGGTACGCCACTTTCCTCTTTTATTTCTTATCGTTTTGTTCATTCGGAAGGTTTCACGACGTGCTCGTCGTTAAGAGAGTTAAGCTGTCGGTTCGAGGGGGTTTGGCCGAACAGTTGGGTGGATCGGTCTCCACAACTTGCTACGATTCAGTTTTCGATTCTCAATGAGCATGAAAGGGACGGGATTCTTTGGGAGGATGGGAATGGGCCTATGGATGAGTTTTTGGTGAGGGCAACTTCGGCCGCTTTGAGTGGGTCTTACCAGAGTGTTCCGTGGACGAAAGATGTTTGGTTTAAAGGGCACATTGCTAAACACGCTTTTCGCATATGGACTGCATGTCTTCGGCGTTTACCTACTCAGGATCGTATGCTCTCATGGAACCCGGATAATCCAAACCTTATTTCCCCTTTATGTGAGGTCTGTATGGATTCCCATAACCACTTGTTTTTTGAATGCCAATTTTCCAATGAAATATGGACGCGGATAAAGTTTTTTGCGAATATTGAAGATTGGCCGGATCGTTGGGACGATGTTTTGATGGATCTTTCGGATGCAAATCGGCTCCCCAATCGGCTTGGACCGAAACTCTACATTGCGGCTGCGGTTTTCTTTATATGGCGAGAACGGAATAATCGTTTGTTCCGTAATGAAAAGCGTGATATGGAGATGATCATCAAAGAGATACGGGACATGGTTCACTGTCGGCTTGCTTGGACTACTAGAAGATCTTGATCTATATCTAATGAAGCGACCTAATTCTTGCTTTGGCCTTGCGGCGTTGGTGTTTGGAGCTCCGGTGGTTTTTAGCATCTTTTTTTCGATGTTATTTGCGTCTATTATGTAGTGTTTATTTTGGTTGTTAGTTGCTTGGTATGGGGTTGTTTCCAAGTTTTTTTGTTTCTTCGTTTGGTTGTAGGCGGTTTGTCGTACTCTTTTGTTTTCCCTAAAAAAACACCTACCCCCAATATGGAACTTTATGTTCTTTGTACTGAACCCCACCCTAACCTGTAAACTAGGAAACATGGATCAAGCCACACCCGAGATTCTGTCTATCATGTATGCCTTATTCTTTAATCGCAACATTGATATGGCCGGAATAATCTATGAACTCATTTTGACCTCAATAGAAAAGAAGAACAAGTGTTTGACCAAGGACCCTGAACAAACCACACCATCCTCCAAAGTTCCTTCAATCACTTTTCTAAGATTTCTTGCCTTGATCATCCATGCTGCCATAAATAAACTTCACATTCTGACCCACCCTCAACAAAGCAAGACTCCTTTCTACATTATGAACAGTTTCAAACCGACCATTCTTCCTGAAGGCTATCCAGGAGCATGAAGGATTCCTCACCACATGCTTGCTCAGTTAAATTCTCAATCTGTAGCCTTAGCTTCTTATCTCCGTGTTGCCCAAGGACTAGAGCCAGTCCTGGGAACCCCAACACACTTAGGTCCTATGCCCCAAATGGAGAGTCAGAGCAACTCTACTTCAGAGGGATCAAAGGACCCTGAAGTTCAGAGTTCTCTAAGGAGTGAATCAGAGGGTACTCCTATCAGAGACATCGAAGTACAGAGAGATGACAGCGCATCAGAAAGGGCTGTCAACGAGGGAGCAAGGGAAGACCCCTCAGATGCTAGTGAAGAGACTAGCTCTACTAGCTCTGAGGCAAGTGAGGATGAATCTTTAGAGACTACCTCTGAAGATTCTCAAAGTGAGAAGAGCGAGCCTCCTAATGACTTAGAGAAACCAGAGAGTTCTCACCCCTCTTCTCAAAAAGATGCCCAAAGGCACATCTATTTTCGGACTCCTACCCCCTCTCCTAGTGCAACCAAACAATCTAACCAGCCTGATCCATAGGCAATGGTTATTGAAACAAAGGTGCACACCTCGAACCCATCCCAGCAAGCCACTTCAGAGGTGCCTTTTTCTACCTCTGAAGTTCACAAACCTGAGGAAACCCAATTTCTGGATAAGTCCTCTTAACAGGACTTAGCCAATGTGATAAGTACTCAGTTGCCTCTGAGTACGATAGATATTCCTACACACGATGATGCCTCTGTGGCTCATCTCTCACCCTTTAGATTCTCCCGTAGGAGCTGTCAAACTCAGGGACATTGGCTTAACCTTCAAGCACAAGGATTGACTTACCTGGATCGCAAGTTCAACTCCCACATTCACTTCCAGTCCTCTGAATCTGAGGAGGACTTGGTTGAGAACAGAACGCTCAGAGATGATTCTCCAGAACATCGAGGACTGAGCGGAAGTCCTTCCAGAGACAACGTCCAAACATCTCTGAAAGAAGGCTCCTCTGAACTCGAGCACAAATTGGAAACATGTGTTGTTACCGATGTACCCATCTCTTACCTTCTCACAAAATCAGAGTTCCAAAGATTTTGTGAGGAAGTTAGAGTCTCCATGAATGAGCATAACTTTCAAAGAATTGACGGTTCAGAGACCTCTACTCTACGCTCTGAAAATAACAAACTCAGAGCAGAGGTTTCTACTCTGAAGACCCAACTTCTGGATTCCACTAACAGGATTCAGGGGTTGGAACAAGAACTTTTTCAGCTAAAGGCAGTTTCTTCTCTGGAGATTGCAGCTCTTAAAGCTCAGATTACTACCATTCAGACTCAATCCTCCACAATTGCAGATGTTCAGAGGGAGCTAAAGGAACTCAGGACAGAGGTAGTGGCCACCAGGTCAACTTCACTCTCATCAGAACAATTGGCCTCTATCTCTGACCTCATCAAGTCAACCATTCAAGCTTCTCTTCCTACAGAAGCCACATCTTCAGAGATACCCATTCCACCCGTCAGAACTACTAAAGACCTCATCACCAAGAGTTATCTGGCCTCCTTCAAATATGCAATCATGAGCAGAATGCTGCCATGCTCCTCAAAGATCTCTTCTATTGCCCAAAAATAGGTTAAATCTACTCTGGAGGTTCACATATTCAATACAGAGGCAATCGAATCAATCCGGCAAGCTGCACTAGACCCCAAGGGAAAGGGATTGGCTGAACAAGAGTTTCCAAAATACAAATGAAAATTCAGCGGTGACACTTGCAGCGGTTCTGGTTTGATGATTCAGAGAGCTCTGACGGGGATGGAGCCTCTGAATCTCAAAAGGGGGAGATCAGAGAAACAACAGGACATCCCTCTGAAGTTGCACCCTCTGAACCTGCAAATACAAGTGGCTCTGTTCCACCAACATCAACCAACAGGGGAGTTCAAGAGAAGGAACCAGAGAGGAACACCACCTCTGTTGATGACAACCAAACAATCCAAGCATCTCTTGTAACTATAACACTATTAGCATCATCAACTTTAGAGACTTCAATCATTCCAATTGTGAATGTTATACCAGAGACGATTGGGGCTCTGGATGAAGATGAAGATGAACAGTTGGTGGGCTTCTTAACATCCGAAGATGCATTCTCATCACCAGATAGATCAAATATTGTGATGAGAGATGCCTTTGGATCAGAATCTGAAGAAGAAGAAAAATCTGATTCTGAAAAAGGAGGAGCTGCTGAAGAAGAACAAGTTGAAGTATTTAATGTTGAAGAATATGTATACAATAATGCCCAACCATATCATACTTCAACAGAAGCCGAGTTAAGAGAATCACCAGAGATTAATGGTTATATCTCAGAAACCACTCCAGAAATTCCTCAATCATAGGCGAAGGAACCAGAGACAACACAATTGTCTGCTGAAGAAACAACCATGGTTGTCGATGATCAGGCTCCTCCAAAGGATCTTGTTCAGAAGGTAAGCATTGGTTTACCAGCTAAAGTCTTCACTCAACCCTCCCACATTCCTTGCATCAAAGCCCGAAGCTTCCATAGAAGATCACTTCCGATACATTTACCGTGAGTTCAATAGGGAAGATACTCTAGTCATTCCTCTGAATCCAAGAATCAGAGAGAATATGCCATACTACGAGCAGAGATTCATCAAAGATAAGACAACTCCAAGAGTGAAGGTTCTCTCTGATAATCTAATAATAAAAGTCAACAAAATCTCTGAAAGGAAATTTGCCTATAATAAGATCATCTACAGGCACTATGAGGTAATTCGCTCTGATCAACAGGCTTACGAGTTCAATGATAATGATCTCGTAAATCTAAATCCATATGATCTACCTCATTTGTGTGCTTACTCCTCTACAAGATACGGGAAGGCAATTCAGAATGGGCATGTATGAAGTCAGACGAGCAATGGAAGCCTATGTCAAACTCGAAGCAAGACTTGACTTCCAGATTGCTCTGAACCTGGGCGAAGAAAAACTGGAGTGACTGAACCTGTGGAGACGATTGAGAATCTTGACAAGCAGAAGACAGGATCAATAATTGCAGAGCCTCTAGGTTTCGTCTACAGAGTGAACCAAATCAAGAAATTCTTTCTAGCTTCAGAAGTATCGAAGTACTCTGATGAAACCTTAAGAGGTGTGCAGAAGATGATTCATGTGAAGGAAGAACGACACAGAGCAGATCTTTTGGCGAAACTGGACTTAGAGATTGGTTCAATGATTAACTTCAGAGAGCTTATTATGAAGTTTCATGGAATCTGTTCTAGTGATAGGTGTTATTTCCTTATTTTTGATTGTTACTTTCTCTATTTTGTAATTCCAAATGTTTTGAGAAGTAATTTTTTAAAGAGGATGACTTTCTCCTCTTCGCTTTCTAGATTAAAATTCTATGATTTCTTGCATTTTTTTATTTTCAATACTTAGGGGGAGATTGTTAGCCCCAATTCTGAATTGTAAAAGTATTGAAAATAGCTTAAGTCTTCCTCTGAAGATATTCAGAGACATCAGCGGAGAAAGCCAAGTCTGGCTCTGAAGTCAGTTCAGAGACAGACTCCTCAGACGGGAAGACATCAGAGATAGCCTCATCAGAGATCTAATTCAGAGCTCTGAAGATCAAGACAAGTTTTATACAAGTGTTGACAGAAGAACAAATGACACGTCATCTAGTGATAAGATTTGCTTTATAGAGTAGGTCACTGTTCAAGCATGTCTTGATCTTAACTATTAGGTAAGACACTGTTCAAGCATGCTTCTAATTGTCAGGATAGTACACTATACACTTTATGGTCCTATAAATAGGACCATTACTCCATTGTCAAAAGTGTGCTTTTCAAGATATCTTGAATATGATAAATCTTTTAATATATTGAAAGTATTTCTCAAAGAAGATCTTATATGTTTTATATATCTGTTTATGAATTGTGATATTTGAATCTGCTTTGATATTAAACTGTATTGCTTTCGATGTTCTTATCATTACTATTATTGTTTATATCATTGTTGTAAGATTAAATCTGGGATCCAACACAAAGTCAAATACTTTGACTTACAAGCACTTAACAACTAAACCCTTATATTTTTGCAACTTTACGACTTTGCCCCCTCATTTAATCTTGAATACAATTCTGACTTAACAATCTCCCCTTTTGGATTCAAGATTAAAATTTTTTTGACACTAATCTTCAGGTCATTATTCAGTTGCAAAAAATTTAACACAAAATCTTTAACAACTTCAAATCTTTGACAATCTCTCTCTTTGAAAATCTTTAAAATACAAACTTGAAATCTTCATAACTACGAAACTTTCATCAATCTCTCCTTTTGATCACAAAAATGAAACAATCTTTCAGATAATCTCTTAAGCTTGAAAAATCATCAGACTTTGCTTTGACTTGAAATATGAATTCTCTCCACTTTATGACTTTCACTTGACTTTGCTTTCTCTTTGAAATTGAACTTTGAATCATCTCCCCTTTTTTGATAAGATCAACATAAATCTGACTTTGAAATTCTTGAAATATCTCCCCCTTTTTTTTATGAATGATGAGAAATCAGAATCATCAAAACATTTCAACGTCAGCTTCTTCTTTGAAATATCTCCCCCAAATATCAAAATAAACACAGTCTTCAGGAGATAGACAATCTCCCCCAAAGAGAATATGATCTCTGTCTTATTTGATATGAACATTCTGTCGTCAATTCATAAATGTACTCATCTGAATCTTTTCAAATTCAGACAAATTAGGATTGGTAACCCTGAATCAACATATGAATCGGTTATCATGCCTGTCAGTAGCACAAAGACACTGTGTACAACATATGTACATTGGAAAGGAGCTTTTTGATGTTCACTCCCCCAGGGCTTCCATTCAATCATTGAAAAACCACAAAGGAATTTTCTATGAATGTTAAGACAAGAAAACATATTCCTTGTGTGCTCGTGCAAGTGTAGCAATGATTGAAGCATTTAAAGCTTGAACAGACTCAAATAGTGTAAACTGTTGAGACAACAACAAATATTACACGAACTCAATGTGCATGAAAAAGGGTCGAAGGTGGCGCAACTTTCCTTATTTTTCAATATCAACATCTTCCAAGTAAAGATTTGATAGTAGATATGTTGCTTCCCCAGAAAATATGAAACATCCTATTGTTGAGAAAAACATGAGTAGCTGGGGGGGGGGGGGGGGTTTATACAAGAGTTGGCATGGGCTAGTTGTCTGCTTCAATGAAGTTCACGAAATAATTGTGAAACAACAGATTATGTGTTTGCCCGGCTCAGAAAAGATTTGTTGCAGAGTTTTATATTCTTTTACTCTGATCTCACACCCTCTTTCTTTTTAACATATGAGCTCACATATAACCAAACTCTCTTTTACATTTTACCTCAGCACACACCCACTCTCTATTCTTTTGACCCCTCTCCCCTCAATCACTCGGGATAACTTCTTGGGTAGGAAATACAGGTTAATGTAAATCCATAGAAGTTCTTTGAAGCTCTCACACTGAATCCCATGTATTTTGTCCTAAAAATGTGTTTCTCAACAATTTATCGTGATAGATAAGCACAATATCATCGTCAGAAAAAGTATGCTCATTAAAAAATAAGAATGAAATTTGAGCATTTTGAACATTGAAGATCTCTCAAAACAGTTAGAATGAATGAATATCATGAAATGAATAGAAATGTTTTGAGAATCTAATAATGATTCGATCAGATCAAATATCATGAAGAAAAATATTTTGGGATATCAAAGAATCTGAGATGTGTTTATATGAACAAATATAAACATATGAACAATGAAAACACATGATAAAGAAATGACGTCTGATACTAAAACAATGTGGAATTCAAACGGGACTATTACCATCGAAAGATTTATCTTTTAGAGACATGGTAATAACAAAGTCAATAAGAATACTGAATCGATGTGTGTAAGAATACTTGACAGTTTAAAGACAAGACAATACACAAGTATTTGTCTTTGAGAAACACATGGTCAGTTAAGCATGAAAGTATCGATATGAAAAACAGTTAAAATCACACTTCGAAATTCATAAAACGTTTGAGAACACGAAGTGGTTTGAACATTTAAGAAAACATTTTTCACAACTGAAAGTCGTTCTTTTTTCAAAGTATGTAAGATAAAGAATTAGAAATACTTACATTCGACATAGGATTCTCAACTCCTTTTGAAATGAATATTTTATCCAATATGCTCCCTTTGACAAAAAATCAGATATTATCCTTCTTAATATCTGTAAAAAGTCAAATCATTAGACAAGAACAAATGAATATGACAATGAAAATTAATTTTTCAGTTCTTTTCTATTCTTGCTTTTAAAGACATGACAGTGAAAATTTTAACTCACTCCCCCTCAAACAAACAATAAAACTTCCTGAATAAGATTTATCTTTTCAGCTCCCTTAAAAATGAAAACTCTTAAGTACGGGTTCTGAACATAATTATCCAGAAGCCATCATCACATATTCTCCGGTGAGAATAGTAACTCCCCCTAAAAGTAACAATCAATTTATCTTTTAATCTCCTGAAAAATCAGAAAATGTATCAGTAAAAATATAAAACATATAAGCTCCCCCTTAACATTTGTATAATCCTTAATCAATAAACCGAGTTCTGAATTACTAGGATTGAAGTAAACTCAGAAGTCAAACTCCCCCTAAAAATTTGTATTCACAAATTTATCAGAAGAAATAATAAGTACTCCCCCTTGAAGATTGATCTTCTTTTATGTGTCGGAGTACTATCCTTTGACATTGAAGCCCGAGTCCTAAACAGAAGTGTTTAGAAGTTTATATTCTTTATCATTGAAGATCGGGTCTTGAACTGCTTTGTTCAAAAGCCAATGATCTTACTCTCCCTTTACTTGTGGTACTTGTAAAACAGATTTGACAAGTTTTGGTACCCACTTGTATTTGGGTCCAGACTGGTTAGATTTTGGAATCCATTTCCCATTAGATGCAAATCTTTTAAGTTCATTTTGTTGAGAAGTGATTCTATAGGTTCCATACCAATTATGAGCATAATACTTATTAACAAAATCATCAGTTCCACAGCAAGAACAACAAATTTTCTTTTGGGCTAGCCTGATTAAATGATTCACATAATATGAAGAATCAGGCTTACCAAAAGATTTACCTTTATGAACATTGTTCTTTTTGATCAGTTGAGGTGTAGGAACAAATGACTTTGAAGCATCCTTCTCATCTTTTATTCTCCAAATCATCTTTTATTGAGACTTGTTCTTTCTGATAACACCTGACCATCAATAGATTTAACATTAAATAGATTAGTAGGATGAATCTGATCTTTATGCTTAGACACAATATCATCTGAATCAACAAATAAAGGATTATTAGAAACATTTGCAAAATGTGAACTTGAAGTTGTTTTGAATGAACATTATAAAGCAGCTGAATCATTCATATGTGATTGAGCAATTGTATCTGAACTTCGTTGTGCCCTCAATTCAACCTTGAAAATGATTCCTTCAAGTTCTGTGATTTTGTTTGACAAACTGTTTCTTTCTTCAGACATTGTATCAATCTTTTTTTGTAATTCAGACTTCATCTTCTGCTCTTTAAATGCAGTTGTCGATAGTTCAGATAACTTCTTTGAAAGATTTTTTATCTCTGTTTCAAATATCTTTCTTTCATCTTCAAAATCTTTCTCAACACTTTTTTCTTTTGTCTGATATTTCTTTGACTAAGCCAACATGCTTCTGTTCAAACAACTTCTTCTCCTTTTCAGCTTTATCTCTTTCAATGATTATGACTTTCTCAAAGTCTGAAATCTGATTGGAAAGTTTTACACACTTAAGCTCAACTACTTTCTTCTCCTTAAAGGATTTCCTTGAAAAATCAGAAAACTTTTGTCCAAAAGATTTTCTTTCTCTTTCAAACTCTTTTATTTCTTTCTCAAACTTCTTTGCATCTTGAGAAATCTTTTCTTGCATTTCTGTAATCTTTCTTTGAAGCTCAACATTTTCTTTGTCCAGAACATTTCTTTTCTTTTCAATCTTCTTCATCTCCTCTTTGATACTTGGGTTTTCTTTCTCTTGAGTTGCTTTCTCTTTCATCATGTTTATCTCAACCTCAAGACTAAAAACTTTGTCTCTCAACTGGTCTCTTTCAGATAAAATCTTTGAGTTTATCTTTTTCAGTCTGTCACATATTTCTCCAGCAATGTTTGCTCGGGTTCTGAGATCATCAATCTCTGTTTGCATGAATTCTTTCTTGGACCATGTATTATTTGCATTACTTGCTCTCAATATTGTAGATTCCTCTTCAGATTTCTTCAGTTTGATTTGAAGATTACAAATCTCTTTCTCTTTTGAAGCAATTATCCGTGCAAAATTAATTTTAGAGTTAGAAATAGAATATGAGAAAATAAATTTTTTCTCTAAAACTTTAGAATTTTCTTTCTGTTTAATAATCTGATCATGAAGAGATGAATTCTGAATTTTCAGATTCTCATTTTCAGCTTCAAGGGTTGGAATCTCTGGCATATAGGTGATAGCGCAATCTCTCTTGGTTAGAACAGTATTTCCCTTTTCGTCAATGTAAGACATCTAGAAATCTGTAAAATATAAGCTTGAAATGACCGTTAGTTTGGAAAATCAACAAAATACAACTCAAAAATTTCCAAAAATTTTGTAAGTCTGGAATCCTCACACCACTGTAGTTCTCACAAAATTCGCACACCAAACAAATTCTCACACCAAGAAGCCTAGAATTCGCACAGGAACAAAATTCGCACACCACTGAAAAAATCCTTTAACTTTTCGCACGACTCTTGATGCGTGAAGTGATTTTCCGCACACCTTTATATGCGGATTCCAACAATTCGCACGCTTTGAGATGCGAGTTTCTGACTTAGAAAGTTTTCAAAATTCAAACTTTTCGCAAGCAAATCTTATGCGAATTCCATACTTAGTCAAATTCACAATCTCAAACTTTCCGTATCGATTCTTTTCGCATAACAAGAGATGTGAGTTCTATACTTAGTAAAATTTCACTTTCCCTATGCAAAAATCTCAGAATTCATATACAATGCGATGCAAATTCTCTAAATTCGTATCCTTCATGAAGAGAAATCCTAACTTTCCTTATCCTTTAGTATGCGAAATATGTCCTTAGAATTTCAAAACTTCACTTTTCGTATGGCTCACTATGCGAATTTCTCCTTTTCGCAAGTAGATCAATGCGAAAACGGATCTTCTCGTACACAACACCGTGCGAATTTCTCACTTGTCTTTTTCAAACATCACGTTTCATGCGAATTCCATCATGCGAAAACTTTAGATCATGCGAGTTCTTCATGTTTCGGCTCAAAAATGCTTAATTCGATCCAAAATCCATTCAATTCTTTGAATTTGCTTCTGTAAATGCACCAATTTGATCAAGATCACTGCTAGAACCGATTACAAACAAAGAATTACAACAAAATCGACTCAAATATACATCATGATCAAGATACAGTGCACTGAACTCAAAAACTTCAAAAAACACAAAATCAATAAATTGAATCACAATTACAGTGCAATAGTGTAATCAAATAAAATAGGATTTGTTTTTGCAACATACATCGATCACTAAACAAGCAAGATTTTGACATGAAATCAATTATATTGATCACAACTCAGACAACAGGATGCGAGTTCTTCATTTCCAGTTGATTTAATCCAAATCTGCTCTGATACCATATGTGAGTTCCAGATCCAAGCTAAATAACACACAATGAATATGTAGAAATCATCTTTTTTATAGATCAAACAATTATTACAATGATTTCCAACACTCATATACCTATTTCTCTCTCAAAGCTCATACGTGTTCTTCACTCTCTCTCTAAAACTGTATTCTCTCCTGTACATTTTAATGAATATTAACTAAAGAACACTATTTATATGGTCAACAACATTGACCTTACAACACAATATAAATGTAAAGTCAAATACTTTGACTTACAAACACTTAACAACTAAACCCTTACATTTTTACAACTTTGACCCCTCATTTAATCTTGAATACAATTTTGACTTAACAAACTAAACAAAAACTTCAATAATTAACCAAATAAAGGACAAAATCCTTTCTACTAATCCATCCTTAGAAATACTTCAACTTTAAAAACATAAAATTAACACCAACATCTAGTAACTTAAGACACATACTAAGACTATACAAGGTCGTGTGTTACTTAACCTAATTACAAGTTGTTATTCCAAAGTAAAAACGGAAGGCTTCACCAAGCTACTCTCTATCGTGCATATAACTAGCACTCGTCTCTTCACAATGCCACTAGTACCATTCCCCAACGGAACCTGATGCACATGCCGACAAATAAAAAAGTTAGGCTAACGCCTAGTGAGTTCAAGAGTTTTCATCGCAAATAAATACGTCGTTAAAAGAAAAGTATGCAATTTAAATCGTAATCTTTCAAAATGATTTACTTTAAATATGGATGCGACTCATTTTCCAATAACACACATTTTTAAAGATGAACGCCCAATACAAACCATTCTTCAAAGGTGACACAACCCAAAACTCACTCAAAACGTGAATAGAGATCGAACTCCCAATTTACAAAAAAAATACATGGATAAAACTCTATATCCCGAAACACCCAAAACATGGGTGGGGCATAATACTCAACCCATAGATCATGGATAAAAATCCATATATACAAAACGTCACCGAAAACATGGATACTAAAACTCAATATCCAAAACAACACCTTTCGGTGACAGGGGAGATACGATTCCATTGAATGTGGCGGGCACACAAAGTTAAGCCACTATCAACGTTCTCGAGATTCACACTCTGAGCAACCACCGCAAAGATACCCAAATGACCCTAGTGTCTACTCGACCTCTAGATGAATGTCACGACAAAAGTCATAAGTCCTCGTATCCGGCTCACCATGGGCACCATCGCAAGACTTAGCTCCGTATACGGCTCTACAGAGCACCACCGCAAGCTTACATAAAAACATGACTTGGGGACCACTCACTAGATTCAAACATGGACATCAAAACTCCATGATGAATAAACAGTCTGGATTACACGGGCATCGAGTTCAACCACCCACGATCTATACCTCGATCCTTCCGCTAACCATAAATATATACAGTTTCATAACAGGGATAAAGATCCCAATTATACCAACTGACTGACTCATATGCCTATGGATCCAATGGATTACAGTCTAAAACATTACATGACTCAAATGAATGACAACACACTCAAAACATGCAATTTCCATCAAAATGCAATTAAATGCATCGTAAAACCAAAGCTCCTCATCGAGCCAATAAAACTGGGTAAATACCCCCAAGACTCCTTTGAGTCACAACCGAGCCAAAAGCTCTACCAATTAATTGACCATTGATCAAAAGTCATAAAATGCGATAACCACAATTGACCCACGTTTATGCAAACATACACTCCAAAATACATGAATAAACTCCAACACGAAATTAAACCGAGACAAGTCATTTTCCAGTGAGTTTATACCCTTTATTCTTTCAAAAACGTCTCATAACCCAAGGACAAGTATTTCTCCAAAGCACACGTAAAAAAATGCATTTATATTCAAAAGATCTCATTTCATAACATAAATCATTAAAATACCATTACTTATGATTTATTCATCAAAATACCCAAAATCCTAAATGTGGGTGTTTTACCAAGCTTATAAAGTTAAACACTTCAAATAATCAAAACTCACCAAATAACCCAACAGTTGATAATTTCATGTAAAACATATAAACCGTTTTTACAAATTAACTTGAACTCACCTTGCTAGATTTAGGCTAAATCTAGATTTTTCCCCAACTTTAGCTCCTTTGAAGAAGTTTGAATCCTCAAGCCAATCTTCCAAAAGCCTAGATTCACAAGTTTCCAAGTATAAATATTCATATTCAACCGTCTAGAATCGTTCCCTAAACATCTTATATCAAAATCTCTATTTGGGCAAAAATCCAAATTTGACCTAACTTCCCCAAAATCATCCAAACCAAAATTTAAGAATATAAACTCTTAGTGCTCAAATATGTTGGATCCAAGATCGCAAAGACTGAAAGTTAAAGTCAAATGCTCAAGTCAAAGCCTCTTATTGCAAAAGTCAAAGTCTTTGTAATAAGTCAAAGTCAAAGTGTTGTCTAGTTTTGTCTTTGTATTTCTTGTTTGTATAAATAGTTTCCTTCTCCTTGTAAGCATGTAGCACCTAGATATTTGACTAGAAGATAAGTTTACTTTAGAGAGAGAAATATTGTTTGAGTTGAGAGCATCTTTGTGTTGTGGATTCATTGTTCAATATACGTTTAATTGAATTGAATCTTGTTGTTAATCTTGATATGTTTACACATAAACTGGGACACACAATTGGTATCAGACCATATTCGATAGAATTCAACAAGAATGGATTTTCGCACCCTATTTACTGACTTTTGATCGATTTTCGTTTTATGTACTGTAATTGTTTGAAATTTCAATTGTATGTTGATCGATTAATGTTTTAGAACTGATTTGTATTGATTAGAAACAAATTTGCACTATAATTTTCAATTGATTTGGAGATTTTGTGATTTTTGAGTTCACGAGTTCTACGCACTGTATCAAATTTAAAATGTATGTTTGAGTCCATTTCTTTGTGATTCATTCTTTGTAATTACTTCTTGTACTATTCGTGACTAAATTAGTGAAGTTTCAAACTCAAATTCGAAGATTTGTTGGGTTTTTGGACGAATTGAAGTGTTTTTGGATCGTATACTTAAGAACTCGCAAGATTCAATCCATTCGCATCAAGGACTCGCATGTTGAATATGTTCACAGAGGAATTCACATAGAACTAAAGATTTGAAAAAGTTAAGGGAAGAATTCGCATAGGCTTATATACGAATTGTACAGAATTCGCATCTGCCTATATTGAAGATGGAATTCGCATAGTTCCTTGTATGAAAAGTTGGTGAAATTTTCTCTAAGGATGGATTTCGCATCGCATTAAATACGAAAAGTGAGGATTTCGCATTGCACTACATACAGATTCCTTGGATTCGCATCGTATTACTTACGAATTCCTCAGAATTTGCATAGAGCCACATACGGATTTTCTACATTCTGCATAGAAAATTGAAAATTTTTCTAAGTATACAATCCGCATCGATACGGGAAGTTGAAGATCAAAAAATTTACTAAGTATAGATTTCGCATATCCCTGTTGTGCGAAAAGCTCATGCAAAAAGTTGGAAGTTCAAGAAAATTCTAAGTCAACAATTCACATATAGTAGTGTGCGAATTTCTCAGAATGTGCATAAAGCGGCGTGCGAATTTCTAAGATTTTGCATCTCTTTGTGTGCGGATTTCTCAGGGTGTGGGAATTTTGGCCTCTGTGGTGTGCGAATTTCTCTCACTCTGCGAATTTTGTGAAGGTTGTTTGTGTTGTGCGAATTCTAGCTACAGTGGTGTGAGGATTCTTGTCTTAGGAAATTTTTGGAAATTTATTTTCTGAAATTTTTCTAAGATCTTTTGATTGTTGATTATTTTTCGAACTAACGATAATTCAAAGTTCTTTTTAAACACATTGTAAAGAGATGACTTCAAGGGACACTCTCGCAATTGGTACAAATGTTAAACTGCCCGTTCTCATCAAGGGTGAGTATGAATAGTGGAAAAAAAGATTTTTGGACTTCATCGACAGACATGAGCTTGGTGATTATATTAGACTATCTTTGAAAGAAGGGCTCATGAAACCTCCAACAAAGGTTCATACTACAATAGAGGGTGGAGCAGAAGTTGAATATGTGATTGATCCTGATGAGTATGAAGATGAAGATAACAAAAGACACAAAGCTGACAAACTGGCAAAGTCCTTTTTATTCCAAGGAATACCAAATGACATCTATGTGAAAATAGACAGCTACAAAGCAACCGACAAGCAGATGTGGGATCAGTTGGAAAGAATGATGCTGGGTTCTATGGTTGGTAATCAGCTGAAGGTGTCTAATTGCCTCAACAACTATGAAGAGTTTAAAGCAAAGGAAAGTGAGAACCTAGAGGCAACTTATGACAGATTTGTCACTCTTCTCAATGAGCTAAGCAAGAATAGAGTGCAGAAATCTCAGATTGAAGTTTCTGAGTATATTACAACCTGAATGGAAAAGATTCACTCGACAGATGAAACAAATGAAAGATCTAAATGAGATACCTCTACATGAAGTTTATGAGACTTTACGTCAAAATAAAGAAGAGGTTGATGAGATAAAAGTTGAGAAGAAGAAAGCTGAGAACCCAGTGGTTGATCCGGTGGCATTGGTGGTAAAGAGAAAGGAAAAGAGATTAGTAAGCTTCAAGAAAAAAGAAAGTAATTGTTTCTGAGACGGAGGAAGAGGAAACGGATGAGACTGATTCTGATGATGGTAAAAACTTGAAGCAAGCAATGCTTTTATTGACTAATGCATTTCAAAAGAAGTTTTACAAGAAGCCTGGGTCAAACAGTCAAAGGTATTCTTCAGGTTCAAAGAACTATGAACATAAAGAAAGGGTTGAAGGAAAGAAAAGATTTGAGGAGAAAAGACCAGAAGAGAAAAGATATGTGAACAAGTATGTGGAGAAGAAAGAAGAGGAGCCAGTAAAATGCTACAATTGTGGTAAAATAGGTCACTTTGCGAAGGATTGCAGGAAGCCTACAGTGAAGAATTCCAAGTATTATAAGAACGAGATGCTTCTGGCAAAGCAAAAAGAAGCTGGTAAAGCACTGATGGCCGAAGATGAGTACTGTTTGGACCATTCAGATTGTGAGGATGAGAAAGAGGAGACTGCCTATATGTGCCTAATGGGACAGAAAGTTGCTAATGAGATGTCAAATGAAGAGGATTCTAAAGAGGTAAATGATATGACTGAATCTGATTTTTTAAATCAAATGCAATCCATGATGGTTGAACTTCAGGATCTGCAGTCTAAACTAAAACGTGAAAAATGTATCATTGAAAAGAAAAATCAAGCAATACAGAAGCTCAACAAAGACATTGTTGAGAATATTGTATTGATTGAATCTTTACATAATAACATTGATTACTTTGGCAAAGAAAAGACTGCAATCTATGTTCAATTATCTAAAACAAAATCAAATTTTAAAATGTGTGAACGTGAGATGAAAGAGGTTGCAAAGAAATGCTTAACTTTGAAATAAGAAAATCAATCATTGGTTGAAAAAGTGAATGGTTTGGAACAAAAACTGTATACTCGAGGTCAGACTGATCAAACTATTCATCTTAATAATCCAAAAGAGGTACACTTCTTTCAATAAGTATTGGGATATCGGTTACGATAATCCTCATTACTAAAAGTAGGGTATTTCAACAATGTCTGCTTTATATGATTTTCATTTTCTTAAACTGGCACAGAGACATTCTGAACTTAAAGTCAAATGGACAAAATCATCAGATGAAGTAGAAGCTAAGGAAAAAATGAAAAGGAAAAATAAAACTGAAATGCAACTACCATTTCGTTACGAAAAGTTGAATTCTAGATACAATTCTAAACAGTCAAAATTTCTTTCTAATGATTATTTTCAAAGTTATTCTACAGAGAAAATGGAGGCAAAACCTATTGAAGGTAAGCTTTATGTTCCTCCACTCATCTTAGAAAGTAAAATTTCTAAGCTTGAGAATACTCTTCAAGAAGAAAGAATTTTGATTGGATTAGAACAAATGGTATTTTCTACTGTTTTTATAAACACTGATTTTTCCAATACTTCAAAAGCTTATATATCTAATGATGATGATGTTTTGTTTGATGAAGAGATTGATTTTCTAAACTCTGATGGTTTTTATTTTTGGAAGACATAGCGGCATCGAACCAACGAACGACTACCACAAACACACGCACACACGTACGCACACTTCCCCTGCGGTATTGGGCATCCACGTCAGCCCACTAATCCGCCGCTGTCCCAGCCCAACTTACGCTGAACCTAGAGCCCAACCATAGTCTAAGACTGGACTGGGGGGCAGCCCAGTCAACGACTGGACCGGCCCCAAGGACTGGGTACTTCTCATGCCCTCAAATTGACTCCCCTTGGATTCAAACCCGGATAGATTGGGATACCATCCACAACCCCCCCCCCCAGGATATTACTGCCCTTGGGGAAACCAACTGAGCTAGACATGATTTGTTCTGATGGTTGTTTTGATAAATGTGTTGATCAATTTGATTGTAATGCAAAACTTCTAGATCATTCCCAATTCATTATTAATTATAATGCTTTACCAAGTGTGTATGAAAAAGGTGAATCATCAACGAAAGTTGATAAACCAGTTTATGTGAGCACCTATTCTGCAAAAGGTAAGAAAAGAAAGAACAGACACTCACAGAAACGGACCAACACTGGTAAATCAAAGAAGAAACAATCTCTCAAGTCTCACAGTTCTAACATGCAATATTCATATGTTTCAGATCTGAAAAAAGAAAAGATCCAAAGTGAAATCTTAATGGAGGCCAAAGCATAAGGTTGATGAGACAACAAAATCATGTTCGGATGTTGAATGTAATAGAGTTACTGATAGTGTTTCTGATGTAATTGATCAAGTTGTTTCTCATAAAGAAAACCTTGTATCTTCTTACAAGTCATATACATAAAAATAATTGATCCAATTATCTCCGTTTACTACTCAGTCTTCCACATATCGTCGAAATGATTTTGTGTCTCGACAATATTCTAATAATTGGTTTGGTTCATATCATATCTATAATAATAATGTTTCAAAAGTTTTTCAAAATCTCAGAGGGTCCAAATTCAAATGGATGCCAAAATCTTGTGCTAACTTGCTAGGACCCATCTATAAATGGGTACCTAAACCTCTTGTTGCTAGATTTCTCATGTGCAGACCCGTCATATGTGGTACTTGGATTCAGGCTATTCCAAGCATATGATAGGGTAGAAAGATATTTTATCTAATTATACAGAGAAATTCTGCTACAACGTCAGATTTGGGAATGACCAGTTTTCGCCAATCTTGGGATATGGAGACGTAGTGCAAGAGAACGTAACGATTAAGAAGGTCAGTTATGTTGAAGGATTAGGACACAATATGTTCAGCATTGGTCAGTTCTGTGACAAGTATTTGGAGGTGAATTTTAAGGCCAAGCGATGTTGTGTTAGAACGGAAGATGGTAAAGAACTTTTGGTCGGGACGCGGAAGTCAAACCTCTACACGATCAATCTGTCAAATGTCAAGACTGATAATGAGGTGTGTCTACTTTCCAAAGCCTCTATGCAACAAAGCTAGTTATGGCATAGAAGGCTATCTCATCTCAACTTAAGATACATCAACAAGTTGGTGACTGGCAATTTGGTTAAGGGTTTACCTGAGCTGAAATACGTCAAAGAACATCAGTGTGACGTGTGTGAGAAAGGTAAGATGAAAAGAGCCTCTCATAAGCTTAATCTTGAACCAAGCACAAGTACTCCTTTAGAACTGCTGCATATGGATCTCTATGGTCCAATGCGAACACAAAGCATAAACGGCAAGAAAAACATCTTGGTGATTATGGATGATTATTCTAGATACACTTGAGTCATACTTATACGATCAAAAGATGAGAAGCCCGATGTCATCATCTCATTCTTAAAGACTGTTCAAGTGAACTTGCAGAAGACAGTTAAGCTTTTTAGAACTGATAATGGCACAAAATTCAAGAACAAAACAGTTGATGATTATCTCGAATCGGTCAGGATAACTCATCAGTTTTCTGCTGCCAGAACTCCAGAACAAAATGGGGTAGTTGAACGACGAAATCGGACTCTTGTTGAGGCTGCACGAACGACGCTGAGCCAATCTGATCTACCTTTATTTTTGTGGGCCGAAGTTGTCTCAACTGCATGTTATACGCAAAATCATTCAATCATTCATCGCCGGTTTGGTAAAACGCCATATGCTTTAATAAACAATTGAATACCTAGCATTAAACATTTTCATATCTTTGGATGCAGGTGTTTTGTACTGAACGACAAGGAGAACTTGAACAAGTTTAGTCCAAAAGCTGATGAAGGCATTTTCATTGGATATTCTCAAACGTCTGTTGCATACAGAGTTTACATGAAGAAATCAAACATAGTTGTTGAAAGCGTAAATGTCACATCTGATGAAGATATATATGGCTTCTGATCAAATCAGTTCAGAACCCGAGATAACAGGAGTATTAACTTCTATGCATACCAGTACAGAACCTACGGTTAAAGTTTCTAATTCTGATAAAGTGTCAACGTCTACATCTCATTTAACAGAATTAGATTTATTGTTTGAACATTTTTATGATGAGTTTCTTGGTTCTAGAGTGACTAAACCTGTTGTGATTGACAGATCTGAAGATTCAAGTAATCATCATCCAATCACTTCAGATGTATCGACTGAATAAAATTCTCCGATTCAAGAAGAAACTCCTGTTCAAACACCTACTTAATCAGTTGAAGTTGTAAATGAAACTGTTGAGCCAGAAGTGCACATTCAGTTGGAGGTCCTGTCATGCCTATCCAACAGACATCAAATGTTCAATCCACTGAAACTTCTGCACCTTTTACTTCAACTGAACCCCAACATGAAGAACATAATGGATATCTAGATGATCAACATTGATCAGTCTACATCTAATCCACTCCCTCATGAATATAAGTAAACCAAATAGCACCCGGTATATCGAATTATTGGAGATCCTTCAAAACCGGTGCAAACTAGATCTGCAACTGCTAATGAGTGCATGTTTGATTCTTTTTTGAGCAAGATAGAGCCTAGACGAGTATCTGAAGCTCTAAAAGATCCAGACTGGATAACAACTATGCAAGAAGATCTCAATCAATTCGAATCACTTGAAGTCTGGAGACTCATACCTCGACCGGAAGGCAAAACAATTATAGGTACAAAATGGGTATTCAAAAACAAGAATGATGAAGATGGTATCGTGATCAGAAACAAAGAAAGACTTGTTGCTAAAGGATACCGGCAAGAGGAAGGAATAGACTATGATGATACATCTGCTCCAGTTGCACGTATAGAGGCAATCAGAATATTTCTAGCCTATGCTACACACAAAAACTTCACTGTCTACCAAATGGACTTGAAGACTGCCTTTCTAAATGGCATATTGAAAGATGAGGTATACGTCTCATAACCAGAAGGGTTTGTCAATGCTGAAAAACCAGATCATGTTTATATTCTTGACAAAGCTCTCTATGGTTTAAAGCAAGCTCCTCAAGCCTGGTACGATGTTCTATCAAAGTTTTTACTCAAGTCTGGGTTTTCAAAAGGGAAAATCGATACTACTCTTTTTATTAAAAGGGAAAAAGTTGATATCATTTTAATTCAAATATATGTGGACTATATAATATTTGGTTCAACTAGTCTGAAGTATTGTAAGAATTTTTTTAACCTCATGGTGTCACGTTTTCAAATGAGTATGATGGGAGAGATGAATATCTTTCTCGGATTACAAGTTAAACAATTTTCCACGGGAATTTTTATAAATCAAGCGAAGTATATTGCTGACATTTTAAAGAAATTTAATATGTCAAATTGTACTCCAATTTCAACCCCGATGGCACCAGGTACTAAGATTGGAGCTAGTCTCTCACGAAAAGTTGTTGATCTTAGGACTTATAGAGAAATGATTGGTTCTTTAATGTACTTAACGGCAAGTAGACCAGATATTATGTTCTCTACATGCTTATGTGCTAGATATAAGCTTCACCTAGAGAATTCCATCTCTCAGTTGTAAAGCGAATATTTAGATATCTGAAAGGAACTGCAGATCTTGGTTTGTGGTATCCTAAATATACAGGTTTTGAGCTAACAACGTATTTAGACGCATATCATGTAGGTTGTATGTTAGACAGGAAAAGTACTTCGAGACATATACAATTCTTGGGAGATAAGCTCGTGAGTTGGACTTCGAAGAAACAACTATGTGTATCTACTTCAACAGCCGAGGCAGAGTAGCTAGTTGCTGTTCTCAAGTGCTGTGGATGCGAAAACAACTCTGAGAATATGGCTTCCAATACAACAAAATCCCGATTTACTGTGATTCCAAGAGCGTTATTGCTATATCTGCGAACCCTGTCCAACACACGAAAACGAAGCATATTGATGTGAGATATCACTTTATCAAAGATAATGTTGAAAAAGGTACAGTTGAACTTTACTTTGTAAATATAGATTATCAACTTGTTGATTTGTTTACCAAGCCGTTAGACGAAAAGAGATTTAATTTTCTATTTTCGAAACTTGGCATGTTAAACCTCAAGACATAATCTGTAGTTACCTAGTACAATTTATTTTTGTTATTTTTCTTCATTACTTTATTATTAATCTGAATGATATCTGCACTTAAATTTTTTTAATGATTTCAAGGGGAGTGAGCCAATGATTAGATGATCTACATTCTAGGGGGAGTTATAGAATTTTGCATATATTTTTCACTGACATATTTTGTGATGCATATGTTCAGGGGGAGTAAGGACATTGAATTCTGATTACATCTGATCAAAACTCGTTCTTTAAACGTTTTACTGCTTTTATGTCTTTCATTTTCAATAAATGTTTTTGTTTCAATAATACTTTGTTGCTTTGACGACTTTTTGACTAAATGCAGAATTTTAGAGGGAGCTCACATGATCATATCAATCATCACTTTCGAGCTGACTTTATGAGATTAATGATGAGCGTAAGGCATATTCTAATCTTAATCTCATTGTGTTTGAAAGAAGGACAACTTTCAGACATGAAAACATTTTTCTTAAATGTTCAAACAACTGATCGATTCCAAAACAGATTTTATGAATTTTAAAGTGTGATTTTAAATGTTTTCTTACATGAGCTTTTATTGTTAAACTAACCGTGTGTTTCCAATGATAAATACTTGTGTATTATTTTTTCCATATACTGTCAAGTATTCATACACACCGATTTAGTATTTTTTTTATTCTATTATTACCATGTCTCAAAATAAACAATTTTTCGATGGTAATAAACCCCGTTTGAAATTCAAAATGTGTTGAGCGTTGATTCATTCAAAGCATTTCTTTCAAAAATGTCTATAATTGTTCTTATAGACAACATCCAATTTTTCATGACCTAAGCTTTTAATGATAAATCATTCCTATTTGATCTTTTCATACATAGTCAGATTCTCAAACAAGCAATTTGATTTCACTTCATTCATTCAATTTCTTTGTTTTGGGAGAATCTTTCATGATTAAAATGCTCAAATCTTCATGATTATCTTACTGAGCATATATATATATATACATATATATATATGACATGTATTTCATACTGTGATTTAACTGTTAAAGTTAAACCAATTGAGCAACACTTTGCTTATAAGACTATATACATGGGAATTGTGTGAGCTTAATTGAACTTCTATGGATTCACGATAACCAGTATTTCCTACCCATGAAGTTATCCTTGAGTGATCGAGATGCGAGGGGTCAATATCTGAGTGTGGGTGTGTGCTGAGATAAAATGAAAAGAGAGTTTGGTTAGAAGTAAGCTCAATTGATAAAAAGAAAGATGGTCTCAGAACAGAGTTTAAAAGAATATCATAACTCTGCACCAACTTTTTCTGAGTCGGGCAGCCACATTACTGTTGTTTCACAATTCTTTCGTGAACATCATTGAAACAGGCAACTAGCCCATGGCAACTCTTGTTTAATCCCCACCAGTTACTCATTTCTTTCTCAACAAAGAGATGTTTCAATTATTCTTGGGGACGCAACACATAATCTATCTTGTCTTCATTCGGAAGATGTGGATATTGAAATAGAAGGAAGTATGCCCCACCTTCGCACTTCTATCTTGTCTGTGTACTACTATTGTTGTCTCAATAGTTTGCATATTTTGAGCCTATTATAAACATTCATGTTTAAATTGTTTCATAGACAAGCACGAACACACAGAGAATTCGTTTTTCTGTCAGAACATTCATAGAATAATCTTGTGTTATTCGATGATTGAATAGAAGTCCTGGGGAGTGAACATCAATAAAACTCCTCGTACAGTACATTCGTTGTACAAAGTAGCTTCGTGTTACTTACAGGCATCATAATTGATTCATTTGTTGATTCGGGGTTACATTCTTATTTGTCTGAATTTGAAAAGATTTGGATGAATACATTATGAATTAACTGATGTTCGATGGCTCATTTTGGAAAGATCGGTGGTCAGAGAATGGTTTGTGACATTTCTTGAAGCAGTTTTGATTATTTGTTCGTTCTACATCATCAAAAAGGGGGAGAATTCATTTCAAGAAATGTTGTCTGAAGAACAGTTTGTAACAATTTTTGGAAATGATCAAGAAATGACAAGGTTTGAAAGATTTATTGTTCGGATTATGGGGAGAATGGTCAGATTAAAGAAAGAGAAAATTCAAGGAATTCTGGATGGTTGTTGAAGTTTACCGAAGCTTAGAAATTCGCAGAACTTGAACAATCCGCACACCACAATTCGCTCACCTTAAGTAATTTGCATACCCTAAACAATTCGCACACATTGAGATGCGAATTTCAGAAATTCGCACACTGCTATAAGCGAATTCTGAGATTTTCGCATACAACTATATGTGAATTCTAGACTTAGAATATTCTCGAGCTTCTAGCTTTTCGCACGAAACTTTTCGCACAACAGGGAGATACGAATTCTATACTTAGAAACTATTTGAATCTCAAAGAATTCCTATCTATGCGAAATCCACTCTTAGAAAATAATTCAACTTTTTATGCGAAATCTGAGCAATTCGCATGAAGCACAATGCGAATTCAAGGAATTTGTATGCTTCCTTATGCGAATTCTTCTACTTTTCATATAATGACCTATGCAAATTCTATCCTTAGAAATGTTTCCACCAACTTTTCGTATACAAAGCTATGCGAATTCTGATCAATTCTCACAAAGCCTTATGCGAATTCTGTGAAATTCGTATATCACTCTTATGCGAATTCCATACTTGTAATTTTTCAGACAATTGAAATCTTATGCGAATTCCTTTCTCTATGCGAGTTCTTGATACGGATTCTGTAGATCTTGCGAGTTCTTCAAAATCCCATGCGGATTATTCAATTTTCAGTCCAAAAACACTTCAATAGATTCAAAACTTGATCAAATCTTCGATTATGAGTCTGAAACTTCACAAGATTATCCACGAACACTACAGGAATCGATTACAAGCAATGAATTTTAAAGAAATTCAATCAAACATACATTTTGAATCAATACAGTGCTTATAGACTCGTGAACTCAAGATTACAAAAATCACCAAATCAAACTACAAATACAGTCCAATTCAAATTTAAATTGATACAATTCAATAATAAAACAATAATCGATCAACATACAATTGAAAATTTTGACAATTACACACTAAAACACTAAAATCGATCAAATGTCAATGAACAAAGGTACGAAGAATATTTTCATGATTTCGATTGAATTCTGCTCTGATACCAATTGTGTGTCCCACAATAGAAGTTCTAATCGAGATCAGCAAAAAGAAACTCAGATCAAATCGTCATATGTCATTGATTCGATTCCACAGTTTACAAATCGAACACAGAAAAACTCTCTCTCTCTAGGATGCGAAGTCTCTCTAGATACACTTGATACACACACGCTAGAACTACACCACTATTACAAAAAAGAAAATCTATTTATACTAAGGTACAATACAAAGACAAAAACTAAAAACAAGTTGACTTTGGCTTTGGCTTATTACAAAGACTTTGATTTTTGCTTGAAGGTTTGACTTGAGCTTTAACTTTGACTTTCATGATCTTGTATCCAACATATTTGTGCACTAACAATCCCCCCCTTTGGATTCAAGATCATCTTCAAAAGATATGCATTGAATCTCCCCTTTGGATTCAGAAACAAATTATCTCCCCCTTTGGATAAGCAAAAACAAATTTCAGCATCAAAGAACATTCTCTCCCTTTGGCGCTCTCTCTCTCCTTGGCGATCTTGTTTGAACTTCGAGTGTGCATGGTGGAATCTTGCGATTACTAGATTGGAGTTTGTTTGGTATTCAGCGACATGTTTGTTTCCTTGCTCGTTGGGTTTTGTATTTAGGGTTCTTTCGATTAGGGTTTTATGTTTTGTCAAGGAGAAGTTTTAACAAGACATTATAGGGATTAGAGTTTCTTGGTGTTTTGCATGAATTCTGAATCAAAATAGAGTATTGATTGGTTTTGATTCCTTCTCGATTGTGATTGGGTTTTACTTTTGAGTGTGGCAGTGGTAGTGTTGGGTTTGGAGCAGACCTCAAGTTTGGCGGCTGCTCGATTTATTGGCTGATGCAGGTTTTGAATGTTAGTGGGTCGACACAGTTTTTGTTTTTGAAATTCCAAGAACGTGGGAAGAATCTTTGTCGGTCGGCGACATCCATTTAGGGTTTTGTTTTTTTAGTGGGACGGTGGGCGGTGGTGGAAAGTGTGGGCAGATCCTGCATGTTTCTGGTTCATACAAACAGCTAGGGCTTGCGGTTGCCACTGTTGCTTATTACGATCGTGGGTCGGTGAGGGATTATTACTGTTTTTAGTCAGCCATATCTCAAACGATGGGAGGTAAGGAGGACAATGTTATTATCGTGGATGTAGGGGCTGCTAGCGATGAGGGTTTGGAGATTTTATAGATGACGAATGGAATTGTTGACAATGAGAAGGAGATGTCGGAGGGGCTGTCAAATGTGACGAATGGAAGTAGGGTTACGGATGACACGCAATCGAACATAGCTCGTACTTCTGTGTTTGATCATTTTTCTCCCAATGAAAGCAATGTGGATGAACGATTGAAGTTCGGGAAGGGAGAACGAAGCAATTTGGATTTTGCGGCAGCGGTAGGAATCAAGGATACGTCCTCACTACAAGTTTATCTGTTACAAGATAAAATTCAGTCTCAGTCCATATTCCGGAGAGTCTAGGAAAGGAAGTTGTTAAGGTTTATCACACGACTGTGTACTGGTATTTCCTTGTGCCAAGGCTCCCTTTTCTCACTGCCTTGTGTTTGGTCACAAGTCCTCAACATGTGCTAAAGCGATAGGGAAGAAAGTAGAGAATGGGAAAAAGGCCAAGGTTGATGCGGATGGGTTTACTAGGGTTGAACGTAAACAATGGAAGCCAAAACCAGTGCAACTTGAAGGGGGTCCTAAAAAAGGTGTTGAAGGAAGTACGTCGGGGGCATCGAGCATGGATCCCATGCAAGCCATGCAAAAGCATGTGGAGGAGCCGATTTGAGTGGGACAAGCCATGCATGGGGGGAATTCGACTATGGAGGAGGGGTGTGGCAAGAAGGGTAATGGGCTAGAAGAAGGTGACAATCGAAAAAAGGATAAAGGAAAGAGTATCGTTGGTGGGAAATCTAATGGTCTGGATGAAATGGACGAGGGGGGAGGAGTTTGACCACCTCAACCCAGTCTCAAGTTGAGCACGCCAACTCGTGAAAAAGCTCCCCTGGCTACGAAAGTGACCAAGTCCATTAATGTCACGAAGCCATTGAAGGGAATTTTGAAGACGACCAACTGCTTTAATGCTCTTGCGGGCCGTGATGGGAATAGTGAGGGTAGTGACATGCCAAACCGTGAGGGACATAAAGAACCACAGCAAGGTGAATTGAAGACTCATGATGTGGTGGAAGTGGTCAATGCCAACCCAAAGGTAAGTGATGTTTAATTTTGCTATGTTGAATATTCGTGGTCTTAATGCCACGACAAACCAAAGAAAGGTGAAATCCCTTATTAGGGATCATGGTTTAAGTATATATGCAATTGTGGAATCTCATGTGACTAGTGATCTATTGCCAGTGGTCTGTCATAATACGTTTGGTAGATGGAATTGGGTTTCAAATCATGTTTTTTCGAATGGCGGTACGCGTATCATTTTGTCTTGGGATATGCGCATGGTGGATGTAATGGTTTTGATGAGCCGTTTTATTTCTCTATTTTCTATGGAGCTAATAACAGTATGGTTCGAAAGGATTTATGGTCGGGTATTCAGAAATTTAGAGCCATATTGGGCCCAAAGTTGTGGGTCTTACTTGGTGATTTTAATACAATGCTTTTTCCCCATGATGGCTATGGAGGTGTTTCTAGGAGGAATGAGGATATGCTCGATTTTTTTCAATGTGTTGAAGATGTAGAAGTCTTTGATATTCGGTTTTCCAGAATTCACTACACTTGGTGTCAAAAACCAAGTGAGGAAGGGGGAGTTCGCCGGAAGCTTGATCGTGTCTTGGCAAACACAAAGTTTACAACCTTGTTCTTTGACGCAAACACAAGGTTCCTTCCGAGAGGGGTGTCTGACCACTCTTCGGCCATCTTATCTTTCACGGGAGGTACAAGGAAGAAGGTATGGGGATTTCAATTTGATAATTTTTTGGTGGACCATCCTCTTTTTTTGCAGATTGTAAAAATGGTTGGGCGGTTCAAGTAGAAGGAACATTTATGTTTAGACTTAACTCTAAACTAAAGGCGTTTAAGAATCCTCTTCATAGGCTTCGGGCTATGTACGACAGTCTTTCGAAACGGGACACGGATCTGAAAGTGGAGTTGGATTCTATCCAGTTGGCTTGTGATATGGATCCGGGAAATTTGGAAATCAAGGAGGAACTCGCCTATTTTCGTTTGGCTTACCAACAAGCGTGTCGGGATGAGGAGTGTGCAGCTCGACAAAGGGCTAAGGTGAAATGGTTGAACGAGGGTGACGCCAATACGAAGTTCTTTCATCAAGTTGTGCGTGAGAAACGTCATGCCCAACACATTTTGTGATCCCAGTATTTAGCAAACAATTAACACTCAGATTATCAAAACATCGTTTATTAATCAAGCACACTAATTACAATGACTCATATCCCTATTTAGTGCATTAGACAGTAAGCTCTATGTGTGTGTAATCCAAGGTGTTCTTACTCAGAATCCGCGTGTGTGAGTTATAACTAAACAACACTAAGACTTGCTATTTATATGGTCAACATGAACTTTAGCAAAAGTCAACTTTTAAACAACAATTACAAAGAATAAAAAAAATTTAGTTCTAACAATCTCCCCCTTTGGATTCAAGATTAAAAAAAATTGGCAATAATCTTCATGTCTTCTTTTCTCAGAAATATCTTCAGCAAATAGTCTTTCACAGCTTTAACGTCTTCAAATCTTTGACACTTTGATCGATCTTTCATAGATCTTTGATGGCACTTTTAAATGAATCTCCCCCTTTGGCTTTCCTTTTAATCTCCTCCTTTGAGTAAAAGTACAGTTTCAGATAAGCTCAACATTTCAGATAAGCTCAGCATTCCTTGATTTAATCTCTTCTTTGAATCAATCAACCATTTGGCTTTAATTTCTCATTCTTGTATTCTCTCCCTTTGTACTATCTCGCTTGACTTTCGCTTTGAATTGATTTTGACTTTGAATTCTCTAATTATCTCTCCATTTCTGATAAAATCAACTTTAATCTGACTTTGAAATCATGAAATATCTCTCCCTTTTTGATGAGTTATGAGAATCAGAATCATCAAAACATTTCAAGGTCAGTTCTGTCTTTGAAATCATCTCCCCCGACTAGCAAATAAGCACAATATTCATGAACAATCTCCCCCAAGTAGGAAAAATATTCAATCTCCCCAAATCTGATCTGATAATAGATTATGTTGTCAATTCATGAATGTATTCATCCGAATCTTTTCAAATTCAGACACATTAAGAATGGTAACCCTGAATCAACGTATGAAACAGTTAAAATGCTTGTCAGTAACCTAAAGTTACTGAGTACAACGAATGTACTTTATAAGGAGCTTGGGTGTTGTTCACTTCCCAGGACTTCCATTCAATCATCGAAAAACACAAGGTTAATCTATGAATGTTCTGACAGAAAAACAGATTTTATGTCTGCCCTGCTTGTGTATGAAAGAATTAGCACAATGATTGCTTTTAAAATAAGACTCAAAACTTATGTAAACCATTGAGACAACAACAGTTATACACAGACTCAATGTGCATGACAAAGGGTCGAAGATGGGGCAACTTTCCTTCTTTTTCAATATTCGAGTCTTCCAAATGAAGATCAAATAGAATATGTGTTGCTTCCCCTTGAAAAATGAAACATTCTTTTGTTAAGAAAAGAATGAGTGCAGGTGGGGTTTTATACAAGAGTTGGCATGGGCTAGTTGTCGATTTTAATGAAGGTCACGAAGAAATGTGAACCAACAGATTATGTGGTTTCCCGACTCAGAAAAAGTTTGGTGCAGAGTTTAATATTCTTTTACTCTGTTCTCACACCCTCTTTCTTTTTAACATTTGAGCTCATTTCTAACCAAACTCTCTTTTACATTTTACCTCAGCACACTCCCACTCTCAATTCTTTTGACCCCTCTCCCCTCAATCACTCAAGGATTACTTCCGGGGTAGGAAACACTGGTTAACGTGAATCCATGGAAGTCATTTAAGCACTCACACTGAGTCCCATGTATTTTGTCCTAAAAGAATGTGTTGCTCAATGATTATCTTGACAATTAAGAACAAGAAATCATAGTCAGTGTATATATGCTCATAGCAGATAAGAATGAAATTTAAGCAATTGAACATTTAAGATCTCTCAAAACTTTTAATATTTATGATCATTCAATTTCATGGTTTTGAGAATCTGACAATGATTTAATCAGATCAAATATCATGAAGAAAAATATAATGGGGTATCAAAGAACGAATGTTGTTTATATGAACGAGATATAAACAATTTAGCAATGAAAGCACATTTAAAATAGAAATGACGTCTGATCTCAAACAACAATGAATACAACCGGGAGTATTACCATCGAAAGATTTATCTTTTGAGACATGGTAATAACAAAGTCAATAAAAATATACTAACCAATGTGTGTAAGGGGCTGTTCGGTTGTGGCTTAATGGGCTGTATAGCCTATATGGCTTATTCGCTCAGCCATAAATAACCGTTCGGTTGTGGCTTATTTGGTCAGCCCATGACTAAATCACTCAGCTAATAAACCATACCCTTTTAGACTCAGCCATTTAATTTTTCATTAATTCCCAAACTACCCTTGTCTTCAACCTCTCATCTTCAACCCAGGAGACAACTCTGCCTCCATCTCTCGATCTGCAGTACATCTCTCTATCTCCATTCTTTCCATCATCGATCTGCAGTACATCTCTCCATCTTCCATTCTTTCCATCTCTCGATCTACATCATCATCATAGTCGATGGATATGAACCTTAAATTCCGAGATCACGAGCGTCTCAAATGTTCACGATGTGAATCCAACAACACTCGATAACATCCCCGTCGGTGGCGATCATCTGTTGTTTACAGATATGGTGAGCAGCAGATGGAAGGTGAAATGGTGGTGGCGGTGAATCTGGTTGGAAATCTAGATAAAAAAATGTTGAAGAATATCACTGGTCAAACTTTGGACCTGAACTTGTTGGAAACTTGGAAATATGAATCCATGTGAAGTTGTTTTTATATTATAAAAGAAATGCTTATATCATATTGATTATAATTTAAAATATAGATTAAGGGTAAAATGGTCATTTTTTACATTCAGACTGTATATATTCAGCACAACAACCGAACAACAACTTATTTTTTATCCTACAGACAACCTTATCAATACAGACAACTTTATCCACACAGCTCTTAATGAAAAACGAACCGAACAACCCCTAAGAATACTTGACAGTATATAGACAAGATAATACATAAGTATTAATCTTTTAGAAACACACAGTCAGATAATCATCAAAGTATCCAAGTGAAAATCATTTAAAATAACACTTCGAAATTCATAAAACATTTTGAGAACACGAAGTGGTTTGAACATTTAAGAAAACGATTTTCACAAGCGAAAGTTGTTCTTCTTTCAATAAGTGATCGAGTTTAAGTTTCAGAAAAATATACCTTCAATGCAGAAATCTAAACTCCCCCTTAAATGAATAATATCTTTTAAGCTTCCTTGACAAATCTTCAGATATGTTCCCCCTCGATATCTGTAAAAAGTCAATTCATCAGAAAAATATGACAGTTAAAGTGGTAATGAACTATTATCTTCTCCCTCTAAAAGATATGACTGTGAAATTTTCATTAACTCCCCCTCGAAATAAAAACTCCTTTAAAGATGTTATCTAGTTAGCATCCTTTAGAAGAAAAAACATTGAGGGTCGGGTTCTGAACTGAAGTATTCAGAAGCCATAGTCACCTGTAATAACCTACAAAAGAAAAGATATTGGTAATCATTATAGAAATGATTCTTCCTTAGTCAGTAAAAGATGAATATTATTCACTGTTCATGAGTTCCAAAACACATGTAAGATAAGTAGAATTAAGAGTCACTCCCCCTCAGATCATGGACTAGCATTCAAAATACCTAATTTGCTGATTAAGAATTTGAAACGCTTTTCATCTAACGGTTTAGTGAAAAGATTAGCTAATTGGTAGTCGGTTTGAACAAAATGCATTTCGATGTCACCCTTTTCCACATGATCTTTTATAAAATGGAAGCGTACATCAATGTGTTTTGTCTTCGAGTGTTGGACTGGATTAGCAGTTATCGCTATCGTGCTCTTGGAATCGCAATAAATAGGAACTCTTTGGTATGAATAGCCAAAATCTTTTAACTGAGTCTTCATCCAGAGGACTTGCGAACAGCAGCTAGCCGCAGCTATGTATTCTGCCTTAGCGGTGGATGTAGAAACACAGTTTTGTTTCTTTGAAGTCTAGCTAACCAATTTATCTCCTAGAAACTGACATGATCAAGATGTGCTCTTTCGATCCAGTTTGCAACCTGCATGATCAGTGTCCGTATATGCAGTTAAATCAAAACCAGAATCCTTAGGATACGAAAGGCCTTACTCGGAGTGCCTTTGAGGTATCTAAGTATTCTTTTAATGGTGACCAGGTGAGATTCCTTAGGATTCGCTTGATATCTAGCATAGAAGCATGTAGCAAACATTATATCAGGTCTGCTAGTTGTTAGATACAGTAATGATCCAATCATACTTCGGTACACTTTCTGATCAACAGATTTTTCGAACAAATTTGCGTCTAAAAGTGTTCCGGTAGCCATCGGCGTTTTTATTATTGAACTATCAGTCATATTGAACTTTTTCAGGATGTCTCTAATGTATTTCGATTGGTTGATGAAAATGCCTTTGGGTGACTGTTTGACTTGAAGTCCAAGGAAAAATGTTAACTCACCCATCATTGACATTTCAAAACGAGACTCCATGATTTTAGAAAAGTTCTTACAAAATTTTGGATTAGTAGACCCAAATATAATGTCGTCCACATAAATCTGTATTAGAATTAAATCATCACCTTGCATTTTAAGGAACGGGGTTGTATCTATTGTACCCTTTTTGAAACCGGAGGCGAGTAAGAATTGAGTAAGAGTTTCATACCAAGCTCGTGATGCCTGTTTCAAACCATATAGCGCTTTGTCTAGAATGTAGACATAGTCAGGGTGTTTCGGATCAACAAAACCTTCAGGTTGAGCAACATAAACTTCCTCATGAAGAATGCCATTAAGAAATGCAGACTCTACGTCCATTTGAAAGACAGTAAAGTTCTTATGGGCTGCATAGGATAAGAAAATTCTGATGGCTTCGATCCGGGCAACAGGAGCAAATGTTTCATCGTAGTCTATGCCTTCCTGTTGACAATAACCCTTTGCTACTAGGCGAGCTTTGTTTCTTACAACTACTCCAGCCTCATCCCTTTTGTTCCTAAAACCCCACTTTGTGCCTATCATAGATTTACCTTTCGGTAGTGGGATTAATCGCCATACCTTATTCCTTTCAAATTGCATAAGCTCATCTTGCATTGCAAGAATCAAAACGGGATCACGCAAAGCTTCTGAGACCTTTTTCGGCTCTAAGGAACTAAGGAAACTTGAATATAAACATAAATTAGCGGATGTTGAACGCGTTTTGACACCACTATGTACGTCACCAATGATATTGTGTAGGGGTGATCTTTTGTCCAACGTAATATGATCGGAAATGGTTGAACAGTTTCTTGCGTATTTTGCTCACCATATTCATCAAAAATAGCAGGTACAACCTATGATGCAGATGGAACATCTTGTACAGGTGTTTCTTTCTGACTCATGTAATTCTGGAGCGACAGAGGAAGTACTTGGGACTTCTCGTCCAGAATTTGTATCTGCAGAAGCAGAATCAATATTAGTATTTTCAGAAAAATTTGGTGTAGATATACCTGAGGTTGTAGTAGTGACTGGTTCAGAAGGTCCAGATATGTCTTCAGTAATTATTAGGACCTCTGAAGTTGATGCGGACACTCCAGATTTGTCAAAGTCTACACATATGTCCATGCAAGCATCAAGAAATAATAAATCTAACTCAAGTGTAACAGTTGATGAGTTAGAAAGCTTAGTCTTTGTATATTCGGGTTCTATTCTGTTTTGAACAGAAGCCTTTTCCTTAAGCTTGAGTTCTGAACTGTTTTGTTCAGAAGTCAATGTTGAATTTTCATCAAATGACACGTTCATGCTTTCCATGATGCACTTGATCCGTCTGTTGTATACACGATAGGCTTTAGACGTGAGAGAATATCCAACAAAGTAGCCTTCGTCAGCTTTCTTATCAAATTTCCCAAGATTACCACGGTCATTCAATATATATAGCACCTGCAACCGAAAACACGTAAAAATTTAATGTTCGGTTTTTGCTTATTAATCAGTTCATACGTTGTTTTATTAAATCTTTTGACCACGATCGTCCGGTTTTGAGTAAAACAAGCGGTTGCAATGGCTTCAGCCCAATACATTGGTAGACCAGAATATGCCAACATTGTTCGTGTTGCTTCAACCAAAGTTCGATTCTTTCGTTCAACCACGCCATTTTGTTGCGGGGTGTAGGCAGCAGAGAAATTGTGAGAAATCCCAACAGATGTGAGATAACTCTGAAGAGTATTGTTTTTGAACTCTGTGTCGTTATCACTTCGCAAGGTTTTAACAGGCAATTGAAGTCGAACTTGGATCTTCTTGATAAAGGCAATGATCAGATCTGGTGCATCAGTTTTGCTTCACAGAAATTCTTACCAAGTGTATCTTGAATACTCATCTATCATCACAAGAATGAACTTTTTGCCATTAATAGACTGAGTACGCATAGGTCCACAAAGATCCATATGAATTAGTTCCAGAGGTGTTGAACAGGAAGATTCAGTCTTTGCTTTGTGTGAAATCCTTTTCATCTTCCCCATTTCACATGCGGGACAAAGTGAATCTTTCTCAAACCTCATCTCAGGTAGACCTTTGACAATTCCTTGTCTCGCTAACTTATCAATAGCTTTGAAGTTCTGATGAGACAAGCGTCGATGCCATGTCCAACTTTGAGCTTTCGATGCTTTTGTGAGTAAGCATACAGGTTGAGTAGCTGAAAGCGTTGGAAAATTCACCGCATAAAGATTTCCATAGCGTTCAACTCTAAAAACCTCATAAACGTCCGAGTCTTCTATAAAACAGCGATTGATTGTAAACCGAACTTGATATTGATTGTCGCATAAATGACTAGTGTTGAACAAATTATGATCAAGTCCTTCCACGTATAGTACTTTCTTTATTGTTACAGTGTCGTTCTTTAATGAACAATATCCTGTGATGATTCCATGAAGCTCAAAATTAGCAAAACTTACTGTTCCTGCAGGTTCTTCAATATAATCATGCAATAAATGCTTAAATCCTGTCATATGTCTTGAACATCCTGAGTCAACGAACCACAAATGACAGGCCTGCAAAAAGAACAAATTACTTCTTTTTAGGTACCCATATCCAGATGGATCCTTTCTTGTTAGCATCAAGCAATTTCTTTACTTCATCTACCTTAGCCTTAACTCTCCATTCATATCTCGGCTTTGGTATCCATTTCCATACCATTTTAACATTAAGATCATGAAATATCTTTTTACTAGAAAGATTAGCAGGCTTAGCTTGAAAGAATTTAACATTAGATACATTTTTAGCTTTAGATGCTCTTGTAACAACTTTTGGCTTAGGAGGAATGGAGTACAGTGAAAATGCATTGTCACCACAGTATTTGCAAATTAAGTTCTTACGAGCAAATGTCAACATCTTTGATTTATCAAAAGACGTACAATTATTCAAACAATTTTGACATTTATTATCGTTCGAACTTTTACAATTCAAATCAACATTATCATTGACAGTACAATCATTTCCACTATCTTTACAAACATTATTTTCACATTCTTTCTTTCTCCATTCTCCTTTACCAACATCCTTATTCAGATCTGAAACATGAAAAGAAACTTTATTAGTTTTCTTCTTCAAGGATGAATTTTTTTTCAAGATTCCTGAAGTCTCACCTTCTTCATAGATACTCGGTAAGTATTCAGGACATTCAGAGTAAACAATTGAGGGCTTTGTTGAAGTCTCAAACTCTGGATTAGAATGAACATTCCATTTTTTATCATCAAACATCTTTTTCTTAGATAAATTCTTTTTAAACAAATCGTTTTTCAAATCATTTAGCTCTTTACAATGCTCTTTGTTATCTTTAAAAGATTTATCCAATTTAAATCGAACATCACAATTTTCATCCTCTAATTTCTCAAGAGTCTTTTGTAAATCTTTGATTTGTTTCTCAAAATCTGATGTTTGATCAATCACAGAGTCTGAGTCAAGTTTCTTTAAGATAGGGACAGGATTTGAGGCATTAATCATTTCATCAAAAACCTCCTCAGTCATTATGTTTACAAACTCTTTTTGAATGCTAGAATTTATGACATTTGAGCACTCTTCCATCTTAACTTCACTAGAGGATTCAGATAATGGAGTCTGAGCACAAACATCAGTGTCTGACTCATATTCGTCATACTGACATTCAGTCTCAGGAATACTTTTATCATCGTTGGCTGATTCAGTTGAAGATTGTGTGGAAAACAATGATTCAAACTCGACAAATTCAAGTTTTCTGTTTTTGTAGATTTTGTTTAAATCATTGTATTGAAATCCAACTGATTTAAAACTTGTTTAAGAATCAGCACAACTAGACGTACCATCATCTATTACCTCTTTACCTTTGTATGAAGTTTCAGACTTTGGAGTTTCAGCCTTAACAAACGTGTCATAGATATCCGGGATTTTCTTTACTTTTGAGCCCAATTTTTCAAAATTATACAAGTTTTCCAGGGCTTTCTTTAAAACATCATTTTCATTTAAACCCAATCCTGTCTTAGCATTATAAAATCTGACGTCTTGGAGTTTGTTTGTCAACAGATTTAATGTCTGCTCAGTCTGTCGTCTTTTCAGATTCAGATTCTCCAGTTGTTTAATTTTGCAATAAGCTTCTTTTCTTTCTTGAAAGCAAGCTTCAAATTTAATTTTAAATTCACCCTTTTCAGAATTTAAATTAACTAAGTCTCTCTCAAGTTCCAAAATCTTCGCTTTTAAAACTTCTCTTTCTTTCTTAAAAGCATCTTTTTCAGATTCCTTGTCCTCAACGACAACTTTCAATAATGTGTTCTCATCACGAAAACTGATAATTTTTTCTCGTTCATAGATAAGTTTGCCTTTCAAATATTCAAACTCTTTTTCCATATTCTGGATTTGTGCCATTAATGATTCAACAAGTTCAGAGTTTTCAAAAGTAGTACTTACCTCGGAGTCACCATCGGATTGGTTAGAAGAGGCTTCAACATGCTCGTCTATGTTTGCCATCATACACACTTGTGTGAAATGAGCTGATTTATCATCCCAGCTCTGAAAGAACCAGTTTTCCTCTTCAGCCATCAACTCTTTGCCTTCTTCTTGCTTCTTAGCAAGCAATGACTTCTTAGCGTAATACTCAGAATTCTTCACCCTCTTGAACTTGCAATCTTTGGAGAAGTGGTCTGGTTTACCACAGTTAAAGCACCTTCCAGATTTTGGATCAATATTTTCTTCTTTCTTCTCTTCCTTCTTCTCTTCTCTTTTCTCTTCTCTCTTTCCAAACCTGAGTTTGTATTTCTCTGCTCTTTCCTTCCTGTACCCTTCATACTTAGGCTTTGATGAGTATCTCTTCTTTCCAAAACTCTTTAGAAACTGTTTTGTGATGAGGGCAAGGTTGTCAGCAAATCTCTGAATATCATCATCAGAATGTAAATCAGCTTCATCAGATGATAACTCAGAACTGGATTGACTCAGCTCAGCAAGAAAGGCTTTAGACTTCTTTGACTTTGACTTTGAGGAAGAAATATACTTAGAACTGGAACCCTTTTGTCTTTCAGCTAACAGAGCTAGCGAATCTTTGACTATCTTCTTCTCTTCACTCAACAGTTTAACTTCTTCCTCATGTTGTGAGAGAGTTGAGAAGATGTCATTCACATCCTTTTGAGCCATGTTCTTGGTCATTTGGAGATTGATCGCGTAGCTTTTCCATTTCGGGTTCAGATTCTTGATGAACTTGTAGTTAATCTTATAAATAGATTTGTTCATCCCATTTCTCCTCAGGTCATTCAAGATCACATTGAAGCAATTGTATATGTCTATTAAAGCTTCTCCTTCTTTTGCGTGAAATCCTTCTTAAGCATTTATGCTCTGGTTAAGCTTAGCTTGGTTAGACTTTTCAGTACCCTGGAACTGCCATTTAAGCTCATCCCACATGGCCTTAGCAGATTCACGACTATCTACTCTATTGTAGATATCGTTGGGAATAGCCATGGTGAGATATATGAGAGCTTCCTTATCAATCTTTGTTTCCCTTTCGATGTAATACTGATATGGCTTAGGGCACATATCTAACTGGAATTTCTGGAGAGGTTTCTGTAGCAGCTTGTCCAGGCACAGTTACAACAGGCTCTACTGGTCCATCAATGATAGATTTCATATAATCACGGTTCTTGTGGTTCAGAAACTGAGTCATCCTCCTTTTCAACTGAGCATATTCTCCGACAGATAATACCGGAGGCTTTGATTGAGAACCCATAGAAAGAAGATCTTTCGACATTCTGATAATCTGCACAAAAAGAATTTTGCTAAAATTGATCGTTAGTCCAACAAAATGAATTAACAAATGCAGAACTTAAATATTTTTAGAAAATAAATTTTCCAAAAACTTCTAAGTATGGAATTCGTATGCAAGAATCAAAGGGCAATTCTCATGAAAAAAAAATAATGACAGAATTCGTATAACACCAAGAATTCGTACACAAGAAATCAAAATTCGCACAAGTCCACAAGAGACACTCAAAATACCACAATTCGCATGAGCCTGTATGCGAATTCTAAGAATTCATATATAGCTATCTTCGAATTCTTTGCAATTCGTATGAATCTCCTATGCGAATTCTTTCCTTAAAAATTTTGAGAATTAACTTTTCGCACAAACTTTTCTCACAAGGATTTCATATCACGGGATGATGCGAATTCTTCACTTAGAAAAATTTTCAGAATCAAAAACTTTTCACATCGATACGAAATTTGGACTTAGAAAAATTTTCAAAAACTTAAGCGAAATCCTCAAGAATTCGTACAAGGCACATAAGCGAATTTCTCACAATCCGTATCCTTGTATATGCGAGTTCTACACAATTCGCATGAGGGCATGTGCGAATTATGTACTTAGAATTTTAAAATCAAGCTTTTCGCATTAGGGACATATGCGAATTCTCACTTTTCCTATAAAGGAGTATGTGAATTATGCACTTAAACAAAATAACAAACAGATTATGCGAATTCTTTATGCGAAATCTAGTCCTGTGAGTTCTTCATACGAAAAGATGAGATCTTGCGAGTTCTAGAAGTTTCGGTCCTTAAATCCAATTTCTAGTCCAAAAAATCACTCAAATCTTCGAATTGGATGCTGTAAACTCACAGAAATGATCAGGTTAGTATAACAAACAATCCTATACAATCAATTTCACAAAAACTTCACACAAATTCATAGTCTTTGATCAAACAGTGAATACAACTTCGTTCGAACAAACACTTCAAAAATTGAAAATTTGTGATTTAATTCAATTCAACAATGAAATTCACTCACATACAATCAATCTAGTACATAAATCGACTGTTTTCCAAACAAATATTTTACCAAAAACACATTTAAATTCAAAATTCCATCAAGAACCCAAGAAAACAGTTTACGAACTCATTTCTTTCAAAAAGTCGGATTTTGCTTTGATACCAAATGTGATCCCAGTATTTTAGCAAACAATTAACACTCAGATTATCAAAACATCGTTTATTAATCAAACACACTAATTACAATGACTCATATCCCTATTTAGTGCATTAGACAGTAAGCTCTATGTGTGTGTAATCCAAGGTGTTCTTACTCAGAATCTGCGTGTGTGAGTTATAACTAAACAACACTAAGACTTGCTATTTATATGGTCAACATGACCTTTAGCAAAAGTCAAATTTAAACAACAATTACAAAGACTTCCACACACTTTACAACAATTACAATTTAGAGCCTCCTTTTAATCTTGAATACAATTTAGCTCTAACACATTTATTATGTTTCTGACGCGGATGGCATATACATGCATGGGGATAAAGTGTTTTCGGTCTTTGTGAACCACTTTCAATCGGTTCTTGGACACGCGGACCCATTGGTTGAACCGGAGGTTCTTTTGGTATGGTTTTCGAAAAGGCTTACAGTGGCACAGGCTAATTTCATGATTAGGCCTATTTCTGATGTGGATATTCGATCGACGATGTTTCAAAATGGAAATGACAAGGCGCCAGGTTCTGATGGTTTCTCTTCGAAGTTTTTTAAAGCTGCTTGGGATGTGGTGGGGCAAGATGTGTGTGTTGTGATTCATAACTTCTTTTATAGAGGCCATTTAGTGAAGGAAATTAACCATACTCGTTTGTGCTTTATTCCAAAATCGGTTAATGCTACTAAGGTGACTGATTATAGGTCGATATCTTGCTGTTCGGTTCTATATAAATGTATAAGTAAGGTCATTGTGGAAAGGATGAAAGATTCGTTGAATGAGTTGGTGAATGCTTCTCAATCGGCGTTCATACTGGGACGGCGGATTACGGACAACATTCTAATGGCCCACGAGTTAGTGAATGGTTATAATAGTGATAAGGGTCCTCCGAGGTGCGCGTTTAAGATTGACATTCAAAAAGCATACGATACCGTTAATTGGGAGTACTTGATTAATATGTTGACAGGTTTCGGTTTTCACCCGACTCTGATTCAGTGGATAAAAGAGATGGTTTCTACACCGTCTTTTTCGATTTCCATAAATGGGGATGTTCGGGGTTTTTTCAAAGGATGATGGGGACTTCGACATGGAGATCCACTCTTGCCTTACCTGTTTACGATTGTGATGGAAGGGTTTACAAAGATATTTGAGCAATGTATTCATGAGGTTGAATCTTTCGGTTATCATAGGGGGTGTGATGAGCTTGGCTTGACGCATTTGTGTTTTGCTGATGACTTGTTCATTTTTATGAGGGGAGATGTTGCGACGGTGGAGGTGCTTAAAAAGACTTTGCATTTATTTAAAAAACACTCGGGCTTGTCTCCTAGTTTACAAAAGAGTGAGGTTTTCTTTGGAAACGTTCCCTCTAACACTCAACAAGCAATACTTGAATGTCTCCCGTTTCGTATGGGAACATTCCCGATTCGTTATTTGGGTGTTTTGTTGTCTCCCAAACGGCTAAAAGTTGCTGATTTTGGAGTGTTGGTAAGCAAAGTGAAGGCTCGGATTCTTAATGGGAAAGCCAAGTTTCTCTCTTTCAGGGGCAGGAAGAAACTTATTATTTATGTCCTTCAATCATTGCAATTATACTGAATGGCTATATACATTATTCCTTCGGGTGTAATTCATGAGTTGGAATCGGCTTTTCGAAACTTCCTATGGTCCCAAGGTGATCCTTCAAAGGGGCGATGCCGAGTTGCATGGGATGTTGTGTGTAGACCGAAAATGAAAGGGGGTCTTGGATTTAAGCGGCTAATCACTTGGAATAGGACCCTTTTGGCTCGGCAAGTGTGGGATTTGGTGCGGAAACGTGATTCTCTTTGGGTGCAATGGGTGTACTTGCATGATCTAAGGGAATATCCTTTTTCTAGGAGGAACAAAATGTGGTCATGGGTGTTAGCTAAAATTATGGACCTACGGCCTTACCTTCGGAGATTTTTGTATTTCCAAGTGGGGGATGGTAGAAATATCAACGCATGAGAGGATGCTTGGCTTGAATGCGGGAGTTTATCGGCCATCATAACATACCGAGTTTCTAGCTTGGTAGGAGTCACGGTGTGGTCCAAAGCTTGTGATTTCTTGCTAGCTGTGCAGGGTGTGTGGCCCTCGGATTGGCCACAAAGGTTTGTTCCGATTTCTAATATTAACTTGCCTCCTTTGGTTGAAGGTACGAGGGACAAGTTATGTTGGAAAACTTTGAATAATGATCTGGTTGAATTCACTGTTGGGAGTGCTTATGCGTCGCTTGACGGTACTCATGAGGTGGTTCCGTGGCATGGGTTCGTATGGTTTAAAGGACATATACCGAAACATGCATTTTGCATGTGGATAGCATGTATACGGCGCCATCCTACGTAGGACCGTATACGTTTGTGGAAAGATGATATGTCGGATATGAAGTGCCCTTTATGCCTCCGTATTAATGATTCACATGATCATTTATTTTTTGGCTGCTCTTATTCCAAGGACGTTTGGAATTTCGTTTGTTTCAAGATTGGATGGAATGGTTTCCCATATGTTTGGAGCGATATTCTCTTAGCAATAGGAGATTCGACTAGATCCCCGAAGAATCTTTTGTATCGGTTGGCGCTATCGTCTTTTGTTTATTTCATTTGGCAGGAAAGAAACAACCGTTTGTTCAACTCTGGCACTCGTACGACTTTGCAGCTTGATAAGGAGATTGAAGAAATCATCTTGCTTCGCGCGACTTGGAAGACTAGAAGGAAGAATTCGGCCTATAATGTTGTCTAGTTTGTGGAGTTCTTGCTGGCTTAGGGATTGTTTCTGGCGTTGTTATTGGTGGACTTTTCTTTGTATTTTCTTATTTTCTTTGTATAGCTCCTCTAGTTTATGTTTCTTTTGGTTGCTTGTGGTTTGGTTTAAGTGTTGTGACCAAACCTCTTGTATGGCCTTTTGGCCTTGGACTTAGGGGCTTTGCCTGCACGTTTGTTTGTTGTTTCTCTTTATAAAATTTTCTGGATTCTTCCTTCCAAAAAAAAGCAATTTCTCCCTTTCGGATAAACTTGTACTTCTCTTCAAATGAATTTCATCTTTAAAGCATGTTCTCCCATTTTTCAAGAACATTCTCCCTCTTTAAGTTCCTTCTGTAATCTCCTCCAAAGTCTGTAAAAATATTTTGCAAGAATCTTTAACAATCTCCCCCAAGGTAATAAAACCTCTCTCAGACTTCAGAAAAGAAATTGTCTTCAGATTTAGCTCACTTTGCTTCAGCAATTCATCTTCAAAGAAACTTTCAACAAATCTTCAACAAACTTTCCGAATCTTTGAACTTTCTTTCAAATCTTGAACAATCTCCCCATAACTCGGACAATAAATCTTTCACACTTTCACCATCTAAACTTTAGTTATCATTTCTTAAAAAAATTACTTCTCCCATATTCCAAACATTTCTTGATCATGTATCCCAAAACTATTACAAACTTGTTCACCATACAACATTTCTTGAAATTATTTCTCCCCCTTTTTGATGATGTAGAGCATAAAAATCATCAAAACGTCTTCAAGAAATGTCATAAATCTTTTTGTGACCATGATCTTTCCATATGAGCCTCTGATCATCCATCAATTCATAATGTATTCATCTGAATCTTTTCAAATTCAGACGAATATGAATGTAACCCTGAATCAACAAATGAATCAGTAAAGATGCCTGTAAGTAACACAAAGTCACTTAGTACAACAGATGTATTGTACAAGGAGTTTTATTGATGTTCACTCCCCAGGTCTTCCATTCAATCATCGAATAACACAAGGTTAAACTATGAACGTTCTGACAGAAAAACGAATTTTTTATGTGAATGTTCTTGTGTTTGAAAGAATTAAAACATTAATGTTTTATAATAGGCTCAAAATGTGTAAACCATTGAGACAACAACAGTATGACACAGACTCATTTGTGCATGATCGAAGTGCGAAGGTGGGGCCGACATCCTTCTTTTTCAATATCCATATCTTCCGAATGAAGACGAGATAGATTATGTGCTGCGTCCCCAAGAAAAAAAATGAAAATCTCTTTGTTAAGAAAGAAATGAGTAGCTGGTGGGATTTAAATCAAGAGTTGGCATGGGCTAGTGGCTTGTTTCAATGATGTTCACGAAAGAATTGTGAAACAACAGTAATGTGGCTGCCCGACTCAGAAAAAGTTGGTGCAGAGTTTGATATTCGTTTACTCTGATCTCTCACCCTCTTTCTTTTTAACATTTAAGCTCACTGCTAACCAAACTCTCTTTTCATTTTATCTCAGCACACACCCACACTCAGATATTGATTCATCGCCTCTAGATCATTCAAGAATAACTTCTTGGGTAGGAAGCACTGGTTAACGTGAATCCATAGAAGTTCTATTTAGCTCACACAATTCCCATGTAATTTTCCTATAAGAAAATTGTTGCTCAATTGGTTTAACTTTTCAGTTAAAGCACAATATAAAATAAATGTCAGATATATGTATGCTCAGTAAGATAATCATGAAGATTTGAGCATTTTAATCATGAAAGATTCTCTAAAAAACAAGTATATTGAATGAATGAAATGAATACAAAAGACTTGTTTGAGAATCTGACAATGTATGAAAATATCAAAAATGAATGATTTAGCACTAAAAGCTTAGGTCATAAAAAATTGGATGTTGTCTATAAGAACAATTATAGACATTCTTGAAAGAAACGTTTTGAATGAAATCACGCACAAATATCAATGAAGTTCAAACGGGGTGTCTTACCATCGAAAATTATGTTCCATTTTGAGACGTGGTAAGAACATAATCAAACAAAAGTACTAAACCGGTGTGTATGAATACTTGACAGTTAATGGAAAAGATAATACACAAGTATATATCTTTGAAAACACATGGTTAGTTTAAAATTCAAGTTCATGAAAGAAAACATTTAAAATCACACTTCTAAATTCATGAAATCTTTTTAAGAATCGAGAAGTGGTTTGAACGTTTAAGTTTATGTTTTCATATCTGAAAGTCGTCCATCTTTCAAATATGTATGAGATTAAGATTAGAATAATCCTTACGCTCAGCTTAAATCTCATTAAGTCAGCTCCAAAGTCATGATTGATATGATCATGTAAGCTCCCCTCAAAATCTGCATTTAGTCAAAAATTCGTCAAAATACAAAGTCTTATTAACAAACTTTATTGAAAAATAAAGACATAAAAGCAGCAAAACTTTGTAAGAACGAGTTCTGATCAAATGTAATCAGAAGTCAATTTCCTTACTCCCCCTAAACATATGCATCACAAGATATGTCGGTAAAAATTATATGCAACAAAATTTATAACTCCCCCTAGAATGTAGATCAAATACACTTTATGTCACTCCCTCTGAAAACATAAACAGAACCTTTCAGTGCAGAGATTGTTCAGATTAAAGATAAAGAAATGAAGAAAAATAACAAAAAATAAATTGTACTAGGTAACTACAGATTATGTCTTGAGGTTTAACATGCCAAGTTTCGAAATGAGAAAGTTAAATCTCTTTTCGTCTAACGGCTTGGTAAACTGATCTGCAAGTTGATAATCTGTAGGCTGAACAGGATTAGCTGATATTGCAATGGCGCTCTTCGAATCACAATATATAGGAATTTTGTTGAATTGGAATCCATAGTCTCGAAGCTGTGTTATCATCCACAACACTTGAGAGTAGCAACTGGCAGCAGCTACATACTCTACTTTATTAGTTGAAGTGGAAACACAAAGTTGTTTCTTTGATGCCCAACTTAAGCTTGTCTCCAAGAAATTGTATGTGACCCGATGTGCTTTTCCTGTCTAGCATATAACCTGCATGATCTACGTTTGAATATGATGTTAGCTCAAAACTTGTATCTTTAGGATACCACAAACCAAGATCTGCAGTTCCCTTCAGATATCTAAATATCCGCTTTACAGCCGACATATGGGATTCTTTAGGCGAAGCTTGATATCTAGCACATAAGCATGTAGAGAACATAATATATGGCCGACTAGCCGTCAAGTACATTAAAGAACCAATCATTCCTCTATAGATTCTAACATCAACAACTTTTCCCAAAAGATCAGCTCCGATTTTAGTACCTGGTGCATCGGGGTTGAAATTGGAGTACATTTTGACATATTAAATTTCTTTAAAATGTGTAACACCCGTAATTTTTGGTAAGTAATTGTCACTCGGACGTTTTTGTGACTTGTAAACAGTGGGGTTTTGTTGGGAAATGTATTATTTAAAGTCTCTCGGAGTATCGGGAGTGTTGGCATTGAAAAAGTCGAGTTTTGGGACTTGGGAAGGGTTCCGCGACAATGACCGGCGACTATGACAGTGTCATAGTCGCATGTCACAATCATTGAGGAGGTAACGAGGGCTGGTACACTCCAGCGACTATGCCTAGCGACTATGCCATTGGCATTGTCGCCTGGCAATGTCGCCAGGGTGTGCCAGGCCCCTTAAAGTCGCGATTTTCAGTGTTCTTCTCATTTCTCCTCACCCAAATCAGTTCCAAACCCTCTCCAAACCTCTCAAGAATGACTTAGCACCACCCCTTTAATATTGTGGGGTATTTTGGCTCAAATCCTTGGATATCTTGGTGGTAAACCGGCGTCAAGCTTAAGAGTAAAAGTTAGACATCAAGGATCTTCATCTTCATCTTCATCTTCAACCTCAAGCTTATCTTTGGGTTTTCTAGGTTTTCTTCGAAAACTAAGTGGTAAGTGTATCTCTTCCTTTTCTAAACCTTAAAATAAGTTATAAATGTTCTCTTGATGATTATTCTAGTGGTTGGTTTATCAATTTCGGGTTTGTTGGTTTTGGATAAAACTAGGCCAAATTTGAGTTTGGACCAAAATGGAGATTTTGATGTATAATGTTTGGGGAATGTTTCTATGTGGTTGAATATGGTTATTTACGGTTGGAAATGTTTGGATCTAGGTTTTGAGGTTTTGGCTCGAAGGATTAAAGTTTCTTCAAAGGAGCTCAAAGCGGGGTAAAAATCTAGATTTAGCCTAAATCTAGCGAGGTGAGTTCAAGATGATTTATGAAAACGGTGTACATGCCAAAATGGTTATTTTTTTAAAATGTTTATGTTTTACACCAAATTGTTAACTGCTGATAAGTTTGAGTATTTGGTTATATTTATCTTTATAAACTCATGAAACATGCATCTTGGTGATTTTAGGCATATTGACAAATAAAACATGTTGAAATGTTTCTTTGACGTATTTTATATAAATAGAGTCCATTTGATGTAAATGTCATTTACATGATTTTGTTCTTACGTCTATTTGGAAAATGTGTATAACTGTGTCACGAGGTATTTTGGGAAATAAGAGTAAAGAGTTTATTTGGGAAAATGGTTGCCTCAAACAATGTTGAGTTTGTGTTATTTTACACTTTTGGGTCGTGTGTCTTCGTTAGTCGGTTAAACGTGTTTTTAATGTTTACAAAGGCTTCGTTGGTGATTTACGTAAAGTGTTGGGCCTTTGGCTCGGTTTTGACTAAATGAGTCGTGTGGACACTTGTCCGGATTTATAACCGTCGTGGGTTTTGAGTATGATGACGCTTAATCTGTGTCATTGGTGAGTTACATGCTTTGGATGCTTTGGTCATTCATTTGGAGTCATGTAATGTTATACAGTGTCGTAATGGATCCATAGGCACGTAAGTCTGTCGGTTATGTAAGGCCTGAGGTTTTGGGTTACTTTTAGTGACCGCTCGGGTTTGCTAGCGAGTGGACAACGAGTGGCATGAGCTGCGGAGAGGGAAACTCGTCTAGATTGGATAGGCACCCACGTCTGTAAGTCCTTGAGGTGGAACTCGACGGAGTATGGCCAGAGGCATTAAACGGTCCGAGGATTGTGATGTCGGTGGTGGCATGGGAACTAGGATGTCGGGATGTGTGGTGAAATCCAATAACATCGCGGGTGGGCCCATTCACGTGTTCTCGCCACCCAAGATGGAAACGTTTAGATGACATGCAAGTAAGTCGCGTGAACGGCCTACTTGAGTGTTACTCTATTCTCAGTGTATATGAATCTCTTCATCGTTGATTCGTGGTATTTTTAAAGGGTAATGTTGTATTTGACCAAATTGGGCTTTTAAGTGGTCGACGGTAAATGATGACTTTAATATTGGGATCCTTCCCACGTATATTAAGGTTTGAATGGAATGCGTCCTTTCCACGTGTCGGTATTTGTTTTCATCCATTTTATGGTCGTGTGAGTTATGGGTCTAACGCCGTGTTCTTGACAATATTTAGTTATAAAGATTTTCATCTATAATTTATGGGTTGTGTATTATATTCCACACCTGTTGGGTATTTCGAGATATAATGTTTTACCCGCGTTTTATAAATAGGGGGAGTTCCCTCCTTATTCTCATTTTGAGCAAGTCTTGGGTTAAATCTAAATTTACGAAAGTACGTTTATATCGGGATCTTCGCCTTTAAAACAATTTGGTTGGTTAATGAGTAACTCAGTGTCTCTTTCGTATAAAATGCATGATTATTGATAAACGAGTCGTTTTCATATGTGAAGCATATCATGCTGAAAGATTATTATTTTATTCGCATTCTCCCTTTCCAAATGATTAAATTATCTTTGTTGAAAACTCTTGAGCTCACTAGGCGTTAAACCTAACCCTTTTTATTTGTTGGCATGTGCATCAGGTTCCAGTTGAGAGTTGGGTTCTAGCAGTTTTATGAAGAGTAAAGCCTTAGCTAGAGACAAAAGTATGTCATTGGTGAAGTCTTCCGCGAGTTGGAGATAGTGACATGTTTTGGGTTTTAGTAGCACCCGTTCTTATTGTTTACTGTATGTATAGATTGAAGGTGTGTATTGAGGTTAAATCTGAATTTATGGTTGTAGATGATTCAATTATTGTTCTATTTAGAAAATTTAAATTAGTTGTTATTTCCAGAATTTAGGGTGTTACAAAATGTCAGCAATATACTTCGCTTGATTTATAAAAATCCCCGTTGAAAATTGTTTAACTTGTAATCCGAGAAAGAAGTTCATCTCTCCCATCATACTCATTTAAAAACATGACACCATGAGGTTAGAAAAATTCTTACAGTACTTTGGATTAGTTGAACCAAATATGATATCGTCCACATATATTTGAATTAAAATGATATCAGCTTTCTCCCTTTTTATGAATAAAGTGGTGTCGATTTTACCTTTTGAAAATCCAGACTTGACAAGGAATTTGGATAATACGGCATACCAGGCATGAGGGGCTTGTTTGAATCCGTAAATTGCTTTGTCTAGAATATAGACATGATCAGGTTTGTCCACACTTATGAATCCTTCGGGTTGAGAAACGTACACGTCTTCTTTTAAAAATCCATTCAGAAAGGTTGTCATGACATCCATCTGATAGACCGTAAGTGTAACACACCGGATTCTGGGAGTTTTGTCGGAGTCCGAGGTTGAGCGAAGTAGCCAAGTGATTGACGGAGAGCGCGACAGTGTTCTGCGCGGCTCTCCACGCGGGTGGAACCGTGCGGTCATACGCGGGTCTCTACCCCGTCCCAACTCCAGAACCCGGCGCGGTTCTCCGCGTGGGTCAGACTGTGTCGCCAAAAAGAGGAAATCGGCCTCCAAACTTCATTTCTCACATAAACCCTAAATCTCTTCCCCTTTTCTCTCCCAAACCGACCCCCAACCTCTAAATCGAACCCTAACCCATTTTGAAGGTTTTTCCTCCATAAATCACATAACTCTTCATCATCTAGCAAGTTGGGATCAAGAACCACAAAACCTTCATCTTCATCTTCCTCACCAAGTTATTGGGGTTTCATCTAGCCATTTTCATCATTTGAAGATTGGAAGCTTATGGTTCGTTTTGGTGACCTATAAGTGTTTTGGTTTGGTGGATTCAAGCTTGGTTGAGATAATCTTCTCCTTCTTCAAGTACGGAAAATTAGGGTTTTTGGTATAAGATAAAATGTTCATGTAAATATTTGGGGAACAATTCTAAAGGGTTGATTATGATTATTTATGGTTGGAAATGTGTGAATCTAGGTTTTGGAAGGATTGTGCTTGTGGATTCAAGTTTCTTCAAGGAAGCTCTAAGTGGGGTAAAATCTAGATTTAGCCTAAATCTAGCAAGGTGAGTTCAAGATGCTTTGTGAAAACTATGTACATGCCAAAATGTGTATTTTGAAGTAAAAATATGTTTTACTTGGTAATTGTCAAAGTGTGATTATTTTGATAAGTTTTCATATTTGGTAAACTTGGGTTGTTTTAATCTCATAAAATGTTCATATTGGGTTTTGAATATTTTAACAAGTAAATAGCATGATTTACGTATTCTTGGTGATTTTGTACAAGTAAAGTCTATTCTATGATTTATGCATCTTCGACGATTTTTGTACATGTGAAGTCTAATTTATGACGTACGACATTTTGAAGTATTTGAGTTCATAAACCATTCGGAAAATGATATGTCCCAATTCGGGTCGATTTTTGGGTTAATCACCTCTTTGAGGTATGCGTATGCATAAACGCTATTTAAATGTGTTTTATTATTTGGGAATCGTTATTTGTTGGCCAAACGGTATTTAGAGCATTTTAGCTCGGTTTTGACTTAAAAGAATCTCGAGGACATTTGTCCAAGTTTTAGTGGCTCAATGTAGAGTCCCATCTACGATTTACATCTTAATGTGTCTTATTGCATATTAATGATATTTACATGTGGGTGTGTTGGTCATTCATGTGTAGTCATGTAATATTAGATTGTGTTGCATTGGATCCATAGGCACGTAAGTCAGTATGTTTTGGATGGTCAATTGGGTATTTCGGGGTTGGACTCCGATACCCATGTTTTACGACCGGAACTTTACAAGTAGGCACTAGGAGGGTTGAGTCTGGAGGTGCTACCTGGGAGGTAGGCATTAGGACCTCCGCCGCTTGAAATAATGCCTGAGAGGTATTCTTTAAGTGTGTCGGGCCTTCGGGGTGGAGTTCTTTGTAACGGTCACCAAGGTCAACTGTGTCTTTGGGTGAAACTTGTCAAGAAGTCGTAGGGACACTCGGGCGTTTTATGTCGTGAGGTGTCATGCGATTAACGTTGTAAGGGTGACATACTTTTGTGTTCCTCCACCCTCAACGGATACGGGTCTCCCCCATTGTCGGCCAGCAGTATTTTGGATATTTTAATTATCCATGTTTTAATGTTTGGATTTCATTCCATTTTATGGTCGCGTGAGTATTAAGTTTCAGTTCCATGTTTTCTATGACGTATCATATCTATATGGGTTGTTTTCCGTCATTTAAGGGTCGAGTATTATGCCCCACCCGTGTTTTGGGTGTTTTGGAATATGAAGTGTTATTCATGTTTTCACAAATTAGGTGTCGCATTATAATCCCGTTTTGGGTGAGTTATGGGTTGCATCGTTTATAAAGAATGTTTGTTCTGGGAGCGTCGTCTTTAAAGAAGCATATTATGGGGGAAACGAGTCATTTCCATTTCGAAAGTAAACCATTTCGAAAGATCTTGATTTGAATTCCTTTCTTTTAAAGATATATTCATTCATGTTAAAACTCTTGAGCTCACTAGACGTTAAGCCTAACCTTTTTATTTGTCGGCATGTGCATCAGGTTCTAGTTGGGGGTTTGGATTCTAGCAGCACTATGAAGAGTTGAGCCTTAGCTTTACACAAGGATAAGTAGTTGGTGAAGTCTTCCACAGGTTGGAGATAGTAACTATTATTGGGTTTTAGTAGCACCCGTCCTTATCGTAGACTGTATGTATAGAATGAATATATGTATTGAGGTTAAATCTTAAATTGTGATTGTAGATGAAGCAATTATCGATGTATTTAGAAAATTTTAAATTGGTTGCTATTTCCAGAGTTGAGGGTGTTACATGTTGGTATCAGAGCTTAAGTTTGAGAGAATTAGGTTGTAACACCCTCGATTTTGGTATGCCTCTATTTTAATTACAATTCATATATTGGACTGTACATTTAATCGTGCGCGCTTTCGGGTCAAAATGGTGAAATTTTGGGTTCGGTACATTAGGAGCGATAGTGCCCGCGATTGTGACAGGGGTCACTCTCGCGGGGCACTCTCACGAGAAATGTACCGTAAGTCGTAGGTTGGGCGACATTGTGACACGCGATTGTGACACTGTCACTCTCGCGTGGCACTCTGGCGAGATTTGTACCGTAAGGTGATGGGTAGCGCGCGACTGTGCCAAGCGAGTGTGACACATATCACAATCGCGAGGCAAGGTCGCGGTCGGGGTGCACTCTCTTTAAAACTCATCTTCATGACCTAAAATTCATTATCTGATTTGGGAGCTGTCTTGGGGCGATTTTCTTTAGCAAGAGGTGGGTTTTATCATCTCTCTTCATTGATTGCTTGTAGTTGGGACCATTGAAGACTTATGTGTATTTTATTATAGGTTTTGATAAGTTTCTTCCTAAGGAGTTTAAGGATACAAGTTTCAAGGGTTCTCATCATCTTCTTATTCCTCCAAAATCTAGGGTTTGGGTATAAACCTTGTTAGGTGAGCTCCTTCATCTTCTAATCCTCTCTATAGTCGTATGTGTATTCATATTCATGGGGTTTTGATCATCCTAGTCTCTTAACATAAATATGACTATAAAAGCTAGGGTTTTGCAAATTCCAAGTATTAATGGGAATACGTTCCTTTGGCTTAAGGTTGATAGTGTTTATGTTTTCCATTATTTTGTTGGTAAATCTTAAGACCATGGAATATGAGTAACCATAATGAAAAATTAGGGTTTAGGGGAAAATGCAAGTATTGGTTTAATTAGCAATAATTATGTTTTTAAATGGAACATATGTAACTATACGAAATGTTATTGTTGGGTTATGCTCTTGAGTCCTTACATTGTACAAGTTAAGATTTTATGACGTCACCATGCTATGTACATGATTCAGTTATGTATCTGATTATTATGGGTATGGTATGTTTTGGTATGCTTTGATTATTTGGCCTTAGTGCAAATGGATCCATAGGCACGGTGTTCCTATGTCCCCGCTTTGGACATTGGGATTCACCATTAGCACGGAATAGGCATCGGGTCACGATGATAAGTAAGGTGTGGACCAATACGGTCGGGCAGCGTCTGATGGGCAGTAAGGTGTAATTCCCTTGTGCTAGAGTTCCCCGCTTTGGAACTCTCAAGAATAGACCTAGAGGGGTTGACTTGATGTTTTCGAGCAATAGACTTAGAGGAATTTAGCTCAATATGTGATTGGTGTTATTTGTACCGTATTTAATCACCAATGGTTTATTTGGTTGTTGGTTTTTAGCTCATGGCTACATACTCCGCGAGACTCCGAATGGTTTTAGTATTTAAATTCTTATTTGATTTGTTCTCGCTAGGTTTTAGCCTAACACTTGTTCTTGTTGTCATGTTTGGCAGGCTTTCATAGCGATGGGGCACGTCGGGATTGAGGGAACGACCTTGGTGTCGTGAGTGGTCTTTTTGAGGATACATAGTGACCAACATACAGATGGTTTTGAAGATACGCATTTTGGAAGTATAGCGACACCCGACCATAATCTAGTTACTTATTGTAGATTAGTTGGTTGTCGTCTTATGCTTCATTTATTGGGTTGTAATTACCGTACATTATACCCCGTTTGGGATGACGCACTTGGGTTTTTTTGAAATGGTTTACCTCATTCCACAGGTTTAAATTATCCCCTATTATAGGGTGATGGAATTATCCTATTTTCGAACGTCATGTTGCCAAATTTTCGAATTTTATTTCCGCCTAAATTTTAGAGTGTTACAAGTTGGTATCAGAGCATTAGTTTAAGAGAAGGTATGCAGGTAAGATGCCTAGACTTAAGCTGTGACTGTTAAGCTATGAACCGTGAGATGGGGTAGAACTATTAAGTTAGATTGGTCTTAGAGTCGACGGAACTTGCACGAGTTAAAAGGTGTAGTGATGGTAACGAGAACTCTTACGTATAATGTGTTCATAATTTCACTTAGCTAACGTTATTATGAAGATATTTTACGTGAGTATGTTTGATGTACTGTTGTTATGATATTTGATAAGTGTAAAGGTACGTTTCTTGTGTTAATTCTGTGAACTTGTCTCTCATTTTGTGGTACTTTTATGTGTGGCAGACTCATGGTTAATACCCGAAAACGACCAGAAGGTCAAGAGGCCACGGTATCCACGACTGACCAACCGCGGGTGACTGCTGTGGAAGAACCTCCTTGCGTGGTAAATGCATTGGGCGGGGGACCCGAGCATATTCCCCGTCGCAACATAGAAGCAGATGAACCCATAATGGAGGAGGTGACGGCAGAGACGAGGATAATGGACCGTATGATGTTGGCCATGAACCGAGCGATGGCACAACAGCAAGAAATGTTTCTCAAACACCTAGAGGACTGGGACACCAACAACCGTAGGCATGAAACGGTGGATGAGAACGTGGTCGTGGCGGGATTCGGGGGTACCGGACCTGTAATCCCCTCTACCGAGACCGCAAATCCGGGAGTCAAGCAAGCAACAAGGGTTGCACTTTCAAGGCCTTTCTAGGTTGCCGACCACCAGAGTTTAAAGGTTCAGATGACCCGATAGCTTGTGTGACCTGGTTACGTGAGATGGACCAGGCTTTCCGATACTCGAATGCGGAGAGGAGTAGAAAGCAATCTTTGGTTCACAAATGTTGAGAGGCGCGACCCTCACTTGGTGGAACGTGTATTCCACTTCCATCGAAGTCACTGTCTTGGCCAAACTGTCTTGGGCAACATTCAAGGAGAAACTACTAGAGGAGTATTGCAACGAAAGGTCGATGGACCGAATAGTGGAGGGGTTCAGAAATTTGAAGAAGGGTAATTTGTCGGTGAAAGAGTACAATCGCCTGTTCATGGACAAGCTGGGGTTGGTGGGACATTTGGTCCCGACAGAGAAGGAGAAGATCAAATCTTACATCAAGGGTCTTCCATCAGATATGATGTCCATGGTGCGGGTATCAAAAGCCTCCACCCTTCGGAGGCAATCAGAGAAGCACAACTTATGGAAGACGCTTACAACCTAGGGAGAGAGGAAGGTAGCCGCCAAGTCGAGAAGAGAAGATGGGAGAGTGGCTCAACGCTCTCAAAGAATCCTAGATATGCCGGTAACAATCACCATGGCGCCGACCCTAGGCGCGATGCCAAGTGGTGCTCCAAATGCCGGAGCAAACACTTCAGTCCTTGTAATTTCGTCCCCAGTACTTGCTACAAGTGCGGGAAACCCGGGCACACATTTAAAGATTGTCCCGTCAAGGGGAAAATATGTTTTGAGTGCAACGAGCAAGGGAACGTTAGGGCGGAATGCCCAAAGTTGAAGGTCGTCGGGGACGGTGGAAAGAAGGTAGAGCCTCCAAGAGCAACCGTAAGAGCTTTTCAAATGACGACGGAAGAAGCTAAAGCATCGACCGATGTGGTGTCGGGTACGTTTCTCCTAAACTCCGTACCTACACATGTACTATTTGACTCAGGTGCTAGATACTCTTTTGTATCAGATGTATTTTATCCTAAGAGTAGTCTAGAGGATGCTTTAGTGGTAGAGATAGTTGATGGTAGTCAAGTAGTGATCTGGGATATCGTAAGAGGTTGCGCTTTTCACTTTGAAGGGAAGGAATTCCCTATAGACTTGATGCCTATGAAAATCGGTGGATTCGATGTAGTTGTGGGAATGGACTGGCTGTCAAAGAACCAAGCGGAGATCGTGTTCTCCAAGAAAATGATCCGACTACCCGTTGGGAATGGAGAGCCGACGATAATCTATGGCGAGAGGGGGAAAGGCGAGGTGGCGATCATCTCTATGGTTAAGGTGCGAAAATGTTTGTCAAAGGGATGCTCATCCTTCTTGGCATACGTAATCGACACCAAACTCGAAAAGAAGAAACTAGAAGATGTTAGGGTGGTGTGTGAATTTCCCGATGTATTTCCGGAAGATCTGTCCGGTTTACCACCCGACCGCTTGGTAGAGTTCCGTATCGATCTTATTCCGGGGGCAGCTCCGATTGCTGTAGCTCCTTATCGGTTGGCCCCTACAGACATGCAAGAGATGATGACGCAACTCCAATACCTTCTTGAAAAGGGTTTCATTCGATCGAGCTCGTCGCCTTGGGGAGCCCGGTCTTGTTCGTTAAGAAGAAAGACGGCTCAATGAGGATGTGCATCGACTACAGAGAATTGAACAAGGTGATGGTGAAGAACAAGTATCCGCTCCCGAGGATCGACGATTTATTTGATCAATTGCAAGGCGCGAGTTACATCTCTAAAATTGATCTACGGTCGGGTTATCATCAAGTAAAGGTGGCGAAGGACGATATTCCAAAGACGGCGTTTAGGACGCGATACGGTCATTACGAATTTCTAGTAATGCCATTCGGCCTAACCAACGCACCGGCGATATTTATGGCTTGATGAACCGAGTGTGCCGACCGTTTCTTGGCAAGTCGGTGATAGTGTTCATCGACGACATCCTCGTGTACTCCAAGGATGAAGTGGATCATGAGTGTCACCTTCGAGAGGTTTTGGAAGTGTTGAAGCGGGAGAAGCTCTATGCAAAGTTTTCAAAGTACGACTTTTGGCTTCGAGAAGTTCAGTTTTTGGGTCATGTGGTCACGAGGAATGGAGTGAAGGTGGACCCCGCGATGATAGAGGCGATGATGAATTGGGAACCTCCCAAGAGTCCGTCCGAAATTCGAAGCTTTCTGGGAATAGCGGGATACTACCGAAGATTCATTCAAGACTTTTCAAAGATAGCTTCATCATTGACGGCCCTAACGCGAAAGAATGTTAAGTTTGTTTGGACCGAGAATCAAGAAAGAGCGTTTTGAACTCTACAAAGGAAACTTTGCGAAGCTCCAGTCTTGTCCTTACCCGATGGGACGGAAGACTTTGTAGTTTATAGTGACGCGTCAAAGATCGGTTTGGGTTGCGTTCTTATGCAAAGGGGTAAGGTGATTGCTTATGTGTCAAGGTAACTCAAAGTCCATGAAGTCAATTACCCCACCCATGATTTAGAGTTGGGCGCGGTGGTGTTCGCATTGAAGTTATGGCGACACTACCTCTATGATACAAAGTGTACTCTTTACACGGACCACAAGAGCTTGTAGCATATCTTTGACCAAAAGGATCTAAATATGAGGCAACGAAGGTGGTTGGAACTATTAAAGGATTATGACTGCGAGTTGCTTTACCACCCGGGTAAGGCAAACGTCGTCGCCGATGCTCTAAGTCGAAAGGACTATGGGGGAAATTCTAAAGCTACTTTCACGCGGATCGAGTTGACTTCAACACTCATCGACCGGATTAAGGCGTTGCAAATGGAAGCCATACTGGGGGGAAATCTCAAGGAGGAGGTCATGACAAAGCAACATTTACTCTTGACGGAAGATGGTCGAGGGGTAAAGCTCTTCAATGGGCGAATTTGAGTGCCTAAGATCGGGGGCAATCGAGAACTTCTCCTCGATGATGCCCATAAATCGAAGTATTCTATCCATCCGAGGAGCACGAAGATGTACCGGGATTTGAAGTTACATTATTGGTGGCCAGTTATGAAGCTCGACGTTGCACGCTATGTGGAGCGATGTGTGACGTGCTTGCAAGTGAAAGCCGAACACCAGCGACCTTACGGCAGCTTGCAATCTTTAGAAATTCCGGAATGGAAATGGGAACATATCACGATGGATTTCGTGACGAAGTTGCCAAAGACCTTACGCGATCATGACACCATTTGGGTGGTAGTGGACCGTTTGACCAAGAGCGCTCATTTCTTGGCCATGCGGGAGACTCTACCTATGGACAAGCTAGCAAAGTTGTATATCGACGAAGTAATATCCCGTCATGGTGTACCGTTATCTATTGTCTCTGATCGTGACAGTCGATTCACGTCGCATTTTTGGGATGGATTGCAAAAGGAATTGGGCACGCGTGTGAAGTTGAGCACGACCTACCATCCTCAAACCGACAGACAAAGCGAGAGGATGATCCAGATGCTAGAAGATATGTTGAGGTCTTGTGTAATCGACTTTGGGGGCAGTTGGGACTCGCACCTGCCTTTGGTGGAGTTCGCATACAACAATAGCTACCACTCCAGCATTCGTATGGCACCGTTTGAAGCTTTATACGGTCGCAAGTGCCGAACTCCCGTATGTTGGCTTGAGGCAGGGGAGAAGCAATTTGCCAGACCGGAAATTGTACAAGAGACGGCGGATAAGGTGAAAGAGATACGGGAACGCTTAAGAGCGGCCCAAGACCGACAGAAAAGTTATGCCGACAAGAAGAGGCGAGCGATAGAGTTTCAAGTGGGTGACCGCGTTATGTTGAAGGTATCCCCTTGGAAAGGGATCATTAGATTCGGGAAGTTTGGGAAGTTAAGTCCCCGTTTCCTTGGACCTTTTAAGGTGTTAAAGCGTGTAGGGCTTCAGGCTTATCAGTTGGAACTCCCTCCAGAGATGGATGGGATCCATAGCACATTTCATGTGTGTTATCTTCGTCAGTGTCTAGCAGAGGAGGAGAGTGTCATTCCACTCTCCGAGATTAGAGTTGATGAGGGAAATCGTTGTATAGAAGAACCGGAGTCAATATTGGAAAGAAAGACGAAGAATCTACGTCACAAGGAGGTCACGATGGTGAAGGTCCAATGGAAGCACCACCAAGGTGCTAATGTGACTTGGGAAGCCGAGGAGGACTTGAAGCGGAGATATCCTCATCTCTTCGCCTAGTCAATATTTCGAGGACGAAATCTCCTCCAAGTTGGGGAGGATTGTAACACCCTCGATTTTGGTATGCCTCTATTTTAATTACAATTCATATATTGGACTGTACATTTAATCGTGCGCGCTTTTGGGTCAAAATGGTGAAATTCTGGGTTCGGTACATTGGGAGCGATAGTGCCCGCGATTGTGATAGGGGTCACTCTCGCGGGGCACTCTCGCGAGAAATGTACCGTAAGTCGTAGGCTGGGCGCGATTGTGACACTGTCACTCTCGTGTGGTACTCTCGCGAGATTTGTACCATAAGGTGGTGGGTAGCGCGCGATTGTGACAAGAGAGTGTGACACATGTCACAATCACGAGGCAAGGTCGCGGTCGGGGTGCAGTCTCTTTAAAACTCATCTTCACGACCTAAAATTCATTATCTGATTTGGGAGCTGACTTGGGACGATTTTCTAAGAGCAAGAGGTGGGTTTTATCATCTCTCTTCATTGATTGCTTGTAGTTGGGAGCATTGAAGACTTATGTGCATTTTATTATAGGTTTTGATAAGTTTCTTCCTAAGAACCACAAGGGTTGTGGTGTGGTGGTAAAGGCTTGGGGAGTTCATAGCGCTCAACCCGGGTTCGAGTCCCACTAGCAGCACTTGTGGCCACTGAGGATAATCTCAGGGTTGTACGCTTTAGTAGCTGGGTCATAGGCCCTAATTGCCAGGGATTAGTCTTGGCAATAATAGGCCCAGGATACCCTTTCCAAAAAAAAAGTTTCTTCCTAATAAGGAGTTCAAGGATACAAGTTTCAAGGGTTCTCATCATCTTCTTATTCCTCCAAAATCTAGGGTTTGGGTATAAACCTTGTTAGGTGAGCTCCTTCATCTTCTAATCCTCTCTATAGTCGTATGTGTATACATATTCATGGGGTTTTGATCATCCTAGTCTCTTAACATAAATATGACTATAAAAGCTAGGGTTTTGCAAATTCCAAGTATTAATGGGAATACATTCCTTTGGCTTAAGGTTGATAGTGTTTATGTTTTCCATTATTTTGTTGGTAAATCTTAAGACCATGGAATATAAGTAACCATAATGAAAAATTAGGGTTTAGGGGAAAATGCAAGTATTGGTTTAATTAGCAATAATTATGTTTTTAAATGGAACATATGTAACTATACGAAATGTTATTGTTGGGTTATGCTCTTGAGTCCTTACATTGTACAAGTTAAGATTTTATGACGTCACCATGCTATGTACATGATTCAGTTATGTATCTGATTATTATGGGTATGGTATGTTTTGGTATGCTTTGATTATTTGGCCTTAGTGCAAATGGATCCATAGGCACGGTGTTCCTATGTCCCCGCTTTGGACATTGGGATTCACCATTAGCACGGAATAGGCATCGGGTCACGATGATAAGTAAGGTGTGGACCAATACGGTCGGGCAGCGTCTGATGGGAAGTAAGGTGTAATTCCCTTGTGCTAGAGTTCCCCGCTTTGGAACTCTCAAGAATAGACCTAGAGGGGTTGACTTGATGTTTTCGAGCAATAGACTTAGAGGAGTTTAGCTCAATATGTGATTGGTGTTATTTGTACCGTATTTAATCACCAATGGTTTATTTGGTTGTTGGTTTTTAGCTCATGGCTACATACTCCGCGAGACTCCGAATGGTTTTAGTATTTAAATTCTTATTTGACTTGTTCTCGCTAGGCTTTAGCCTAACACTTGTTCTTGTTGTCATGTTTGGCAGGCTTTCATAGCGATGGGGCACGTCGGGATTGAGGGAACGACCTTGGTGTCGTGAGTGGTCTTTTTGAGGATACATAGTGACCAACATACAGATGGTTTTGAAGATACGCATTTTGAAAGTATAGCAACACCCGACCATAATCTAGTTACTTATTATAGATTAGTAAGTTGTCGTCTTATGCTTCATTTATTGGGTTGTAATTACCGTACATTATACCCTGTTTGGGATGACGCACTTGGGTTTTTCTGAAATGGTTTACCTCATTCCACAGGTTTAAATTATCCCCTATTATAGGGTGATGGAATTATCCTATTTTCGAACGTCATATTGCCAAATTTTCGAATTTTATTTTCGCCTAAATTTTAGAGTGTTACATAGGTATTGATTTTTGGATGCCTAGACTCAAACTAGCGTTAATTTAAGTGATTGAAAGTGAAGTTGCACCAATAGGCACAATAAGATTGGAGGTTTTGAGATTGATGGAGTCTCTAGGAACGGGAATCACACCCAGAGTAGCAAGGATGATCATGTACAGTACGTTCATAATTACACATGGCCAGTGTTATGGTGAACCTACGAGTTACATGCATATGCCTGGACTACCTTGATGTGACGGCCGTTGGGGTAGTAAAGAAGTTTTTAGGTGAGTAGTCGTTAGGAGAGGCTGATGATTTTAGCATTCGTCACTTAGAGTGACAATAAGCATGGTGATTGCATTAAGTGGACCGTCTCGGGTCGAAAATTGATGGTCGTGATAGAACCTTAGCCTTATGGAATTGATTTTATTTGAAGAGAAATGATAAGGTGAACCGATGAAATCCTTGATTTTTGCTTTTAGATGTTTGATGCATCCGGATGACAATAGTGCGACTGAGTACTTGAGGCTGATGAATGCCGATCAAATTCATGCACAAAAGAATTTACTTTTGAAATAAATTGCATCAATTATTCCTCATATTTCCAAATGGTCATGTGGTTTACATTTCAAAATGTTGGAAAAATGTTTAGCACACACAAGATTTTAAACGACGATTTTGAGCATGCACAAAAATTGTTTTATGGCATGAGGTTGAAAACTTTGTGGATATTTTCTTATTCTCATTTTGTCCAACGCTATATCGGATTTTGCGATGTGCGCATTTTGATGTTGTCTAGGGTCATGGACAAGTAACTGTGATTTATGACTTTAACATTGGATCTCCTCCACATATGTTAAGGTTTTGGATGAATGGTTACCTTCCATTATTTTTATGTTTAAGTTTTATTGAGAATTTTATTTTATGGGGTTTTGTTGATTTAATGTGGAAATTTCGATGGCGTCCAGTTGTATTGTTTTCCCCTTGAGTCCTGTGTAAGTAGTTTGGTTGCATATAGCATGCATGCATATTCTTATTTGGAATTTCCGTCACGGTGTTTTAGAAAACATTTTAGAATGATGAGAGCATATTTTTATTTGTTTTTGAACTTGAAATCGACATAAATTATTTTATGTTTTAAACAAAGTGCATGCACATATCACCTTACTAGTTTTGTGAAATAAACCGTTTCATGCAAGTTTTGTTGTGCGATCTTATTCCGCGTTGTGGCTAAAAGAGAGAAAACTTGGAGAGTTCGATATCATGAAAATGTTGTTTTGGGTTTGCAAACATTTTATTTGTACAACCTGAAGTTTGGAATCAAACTAAATTACTCTTACGTTTGCTCAAATCGCATGCAATATGTCTTTACTAAATTTTGGGGAATAAACCGATGTATGCGAGTCACGTTGGGAAATTTTATTTCATGACATTTTATGGTTAAATGCGAAAGTTTGAGATTTGATTTCGTGAATATCCCCTACCGTAGTTTTGTACAAACGCTTTGTTATACACTGTTTTAGTGCGTAAATTTATTCCTCATTAGTGACACAAATTTATACATGTTGGAAACGTAGCGGTTCCTTTGAAAAAGGTTGTTGAAATACTTTTCGTTAGTGTCAGTATTACCTTGATTATTGATCGAATATTTTCCGAAATGGTTTTATACGTATGGCGGTTGTGACCACTTTGTACACCTACCGAGTAAATGGTAGTAGATTTTATTCGTATGTCTAAGCGTTATAAAACTTTTGCATTTAGAAGTTTCATGAAATTCCAAATTGGTATAGTAGTTTGAAAAACCTTGAACTCATTAGAGCTATAGATGCAAACCCTCTTGTGATAGAAGTTGTGTTTAAGGACTAAAGGGGTCCTTGAGGGCTGAAGTGTCGGAGGACCTGCCTATGATTAATTTCGAAATTTGGATTTCGATTTTATGGACTTAATTCATGCAGAGGTAATCATTGTATTAGATTTATGCATTCTTCCAATATTTAAGTGGTAAGCATTATGTTCAGTAAAACTGCGGGTTAAAGTTTTGGATGGTTAATTGTTTATGGCTAGAGATGGTTTAATGGCTAGAATTTCGACATAATGTATATAGGTCAGATGTGTGCCTTTCGGAAGAGTTTTCAAGAATAAGGAAAATAGTGTGGTTCGTTTGTTTGAGTTCAAGGGTCATGATAGGTGTCAACATTAACTCTTCAATGCAAGTCCAGAATGAAGTATGTGGTGGTATACTCACGTTTGCGGCATAGTTGTTTTGAGAATAGGTGTCGACCCTCGATTTAGAGGACAGTGACCGTTGAGGTGCTTCAGTACACTCTCGTAGAAATTGGGCGTGTCTGAAAGTTAAAGTGGCAACTTTGAGGATAATAGATGCTGGCAATTAAGGATCGATCATGGGTAAATCTGTAATCAGCGAGGTTCTTGCTGATTTAGCAATCGATACTTGAATGCATTATGGGAGTGGTGGAACCGTGGGGTTGGAGTGATCCACTATCTGTAGATGTTATGCTTGTGTCAGCTTGAGGAATAGATCTGATGTCGTGTGGATCAGATCAAGACAGTGCTAGGAATTTCGTCAAGGAGAGGATGATAAACCTTTATGGTATTGATTATTGGAGGAAACGGTGAGGCCATCAGAGTAGACCATAAGTAGAAATCGTTCTCGAGGAGACCGTAATGTGTCAGAATTAGAAGTATTTAAGGGTAATATTCGCCCTGCGGCGACCTTCATGGAAGTGGTTAGTCAGAAATCGTAAACTACTATTGAGGTGGTAAGTGCGATCTAAGGTTGGGAGGCAACCGAGGCCTTAATGATGGGAAGATAAATTGATAAGGGCTTGACGTTCATTCCGTCATCGGGAAGGTATGTCGGACGTTGATAGCGGGTGCGCGGCAGCTGGTTATAAGGAACTTAATGAAAACCTTAAATTGGGATGCAATCGTTTTTGTATTCCAAGCAAGGATTCGTGAAGGTATTCCCTCGTGGGTAGGAAACCCGTTTGATTTCTCTAAATGCAATTTTGGGCTTTTGTTTGGTGCCAGATTTCAAGGAAGAAATCTCTATTAAGGTTGGGAGGATTGTAACACCCCGGATTCTGGGAGTTTTGTCGGAGTCCGAGGTTGAGCGAAGTAGCCAAGTGATTGACGGAGAGCGCAACAGTGTTCCGCGCGGCTCTCCGCGCGGGTGAAACCGTGCGGTCATCCGCGGGTCTCTACCCCGTCCCAAATCCAGAACCCCGCGTGGGTCAGACCGCGCCGCCAATCGCGCAGAGCCTCTGTGCGCTGATAAAAGAGGAAATCGGCCTCCAAACTTCATTTCTCACATAAACCTTAAATCTCTTCCCCTTTTCTCTCCCAAACCGACCCCCAACCTCTAAATCGAACCCTAACCCATTTTGAGGGTTTTTCCTCCTTAAATCACATAATTCTTCGTCATCTAGCAAGTTGGGATCAAGAACCACAAAACCTTCATCTTCATCATCCTCACCAAGTTCTTGGGGTTTCATCTAGCCATTTTCATCATTTGAAGATTGGAAGCTTATGGTTCGTTTTGGTAATCTATAAGTGTTTTGGTTTGGTAGATTCAAGCTGGGTTGAGGTAATCTTCTCCTTCTTCAAGTATGGAAAATTAGGGTTTTTGGTATAAGATGAAATGTTCATGTAAATATTTGGGGAACAATTCTAAAGGGTTGATTATGATTATTTATGGTTGGAAATGTGTGGATCTAGGTTTTGGAAGGATTGTGCTTGTGATTCAAATTTCTTCAAGGAAGCTCTAAGTGGGGTAAAATCTAGATTTAGCCTAAATCTAGCAAGGTGAGTTCAAGATACTTTGTGAAAACTATGTACATGCCAAAATGTGTATTTTGAAGTAAAAATATGTTTTACTTGGTAATTGTCAAAGTGTGATTATTTTGATAAGTTTTCATATTTGGTAAACTTGGGTTGTTTTAATCTCATAAAATGCTCATATTGGTTTTGAATATTTTAACAAGTAAATAGCATGATTTACGTATTCTTGGTGATTTTGTACAAGTAAAGTCTATTCTATGATTTATGCATCTTCGACGATTTTTGTACATGTGAAGTCTAATTTATGACGTACGACATTTTGAAGTATTTGAGTTCATAAACCATTCGGAAAATGATATGTCCCAATTTGGGTCAAGTTTTGGGTTAATCACCTCTTTGAGGTATGCGTCTGCATAAACGCTATTTAAATGTTTTTTATTATTTGGGAATCGTTATATGTTGGCCAAACGGTATTTAGAGCATTTTAGCTCGGTTTTGACTTAAAATTGTTTCGAGGACATTTGTCCAAGTTTTAGTGGCTCAATGTAGAGTCCCATCTACGATTTACATCTTAATGCATCTTATTGCATATTAATGATATTTACATGCGGGTGTGTTGGTCATTCATGTGTAGTCATGTAATATTTGTGACATCCGTCAGAAATCAAAATCTTCAAGGTTAGAATCCTTTAAGCTATTAGAGAGTAGTTCATAGAATTTACTCCTCTGGAATCTAATTAGATTGGTTAGATTAGAATTTTCCCGAAAAATTTCGGTAGTCGCTTAGAAAGCCCGGTTCGGACCAGTAACTGACTAAAACGCCCTATAAAATGCCAAATGTCATGTTTAATATCTATCATATATAAAATAATAGGTTTTTATTATTTAGATATAAACATAATTATTTTGTAATTTTTATTTAATTGAGAGTGCATTTGAGAGTTAAAATTTACAAATTAACCAAAATCCATCATGTATTTGTCAATATATATTACTATCTTATTTTTTTAAATAAATTTTTTTTATGAATTTGGGTTAAAATCAACCCTAAAACCGGCCCATCATTTTTAATCTCAATAAAACTCTTATTTTGTGTTCAAAAATTATTTCAATCTTTAAAATTTTGAAGATTAACCCTTCATCTCCTCATTCTCTCTCTCTTATTGTCGACTTCATCTTCAAATACCACCAAGAACACAAATTTCCAGCAAATTAAGGATTTTATTAAGATCAAAACATCAAGATTATTGAGGATTTCAAGTTACTTCATCATCTACACAAGGTACAAACCCTATTTCATCATTTCTTCATGTTTTATTCAAGTTTGATGTTTGAACTTTATAAAAATCCTCATGCATGTGTATAGGTATTTCATTTATGGTTTTAGAAGGGAAATGGACATCATTGATGAATAAAAAATTCATAAAGTGATGCCATAAGATGATCTTCCATGAAAAACCAAGTTAAAAAGTGAAATTTTGAGCTCTTGTTGGATATGTCGATTTTATCATGGGTACAACCTTGTGTACGAAAATTTTGATGTTTTAGTTAGTTTATAATCAACATTCTTGTAATAATTTCAAGTTTAAACAAACTCTTATGATAAGATTATTCAATCTTGTGTGATTAAGAGTCTTGAAAATTGATAAGTGATGAAAAATCACTTATTTAGTGTTCTTTGCCTCATGCAATTCACTTTGGACGAAAATTTTGTAAGTTTATATGTGTCCAAGGTGTATATTTTCATTCTTAGATCATTATTTAGTGAAAAGGGGTTTAAATCCAAGTGGTTTCACAAGAAACCATGGAAAATGGATCTCTTAATGCTTATTATAAAAACCTTGTACTACACAGCTTGCTGTCAAGAATGGAACTCCCACTTCCAAGCTGTGTATCTCAATATTTACTCCATGAAATTTGGGCTTTTTGCTTCCAAACCATATTTTAATGAGTTAGATTTCAAATGAATCAAGAATCACTCAAAATTATGAGGTTTTGATCACTCAAATGTATTTTAGAAGAAAGTGGTGCAATCTGTCCCAAGCTGACAGATTAGTACACCCTACTTCTAACGTCCATAACTCCCTCATAAATCATCAAAATGAGGTAAATCTTATTCTATATAGTATATTTTTTAGTTAGCTTTGCATCCATATATGTATCACTGAATTATGTTGAGTTTTGATCCTCCAAAAGCATGCTACAACAGAAGTGCGCAACTGATTCAAAAATCAGTAACCTACTGTTTTGTAGAAATTATTTGGGGCATCAAAACACTTCCAAAATTCATGAAATTTTACCTTAGAGTTCTTAATTCAGTATTTTAGCTCTTATAAAAAAAATGGTTAGGATTGTCAAACGGGTAGTTGTATTTTGAAAGCCATTATGTGGATATAATTTCTGGACAGCAAGTGCTGAATCCAGAAAGATGGTTCTAAAAACCTCAAACTTATGTATTATGGTATAAGGGTGTTATAATGATCATCAATTCTTATTTTTGACAATAAAATACATATATTGGCATTTTATAAGACGTGGGATTAGTTAGTTAGGCTTAAGGGCGGGATTTGACATTTAGCACTTTTTGTGCATCTTTCTCTATAGGGACTTAGAAGCTCCGGGCTAGGGGAAATTGCTATTGCGTATCTTGCGTCATTATACGAGGTGAGTATTCACAGCCCCACTTTTATTGTTTTGATACCAAACTTGGGGTGGAAAGCATGTTAAAATTGAATATTTAAAGATTCATGAGGCTTTGTTATAAAGCGTTACGTATTGAAATTCATGAGGCTTTGTTGTAAAGCGATTGGTGTAGAAGTTATATGACATGTATGCTAATGATATGTTGAGTTTTTCATTAGTTAAGTCCCCGGGTACACTACTAGTTAACCCAGAAATAGGCCTATAGTATTAGTGGATAGCGCTATTTGGTCTGACAAGCCCACCTTATACTGACGAGTAGGGGTGCACTGTACTAGAGAAATATGACTACCCATGTGGTTAAAGCCCACCTCTGAGGTAGATCATGGGGCGTAGATTGGGTCCGGAAAGGTTTAGTAGTGGCTCAACGTGGTTGTATCAATGCATACCTCTTGTCATATAAGCTAAATTGGGATACTCATGAATCAAAGAATTGAAGTTTGGTTTATGCGTATGATTTTCAAATGACAACTTGCATATAAACTTGATTTGTGCATATTTAAAAACCTGTGAACTCACCAACTCTCGTAGTTGACCTTTATTTTGAACATGCTTTTCAGGGAACGAGAAGGTACTTGGAAATGATTAAAGTTTATCTCTTGTGTAAACCGTGTGCAACACTTTCATAATAGTGATTTTGTACTTCAACTTTTGAAGATGTAAAAGGGATGTAAACTTTTGGAACTTGTTGTAAACAATGGTTGAATGTATGGTGGTATTTCTTTTTGTATCCTAGTGTTATGCTTATCGAACTGTCATATTTCGTGTTTCCGCTTTAGCGGGGTGTGACAATATTAGACTGTGTTGCATTGGATCCATAGGCACATAAGTCAGTCTGTTTTGGATAGTCAATTGGGTATTTCGGGGTTGGACTCCGATACCCATGTTTTACGACCGGAACTTTACAAGTAGGCACTAGGAGGGTTGAGTCTGGAGGTGCTACCTGGGAGGTAGGTACTAGGACCTTCGCCGCTTGAAATAATGCCTGAGAGGTAGTCTTTAAGTGTGTCAGGCATTCGGGGAGGAGTTCTTTGTAACGGTCACCAAGGTCAACTGTGTCTTTGGGTGAAACTTGTCAAGAAGTCGTAGGGACACTTGGGCGTTTTATGTAGTGAGGTGTCATGCGATTAACGTTGTAAGGGTGGCATACTTTTGTGTTCCTCCACCCTCAACGGATACGGGTCTCCCCAGTTGTCGGCTAGTAGTATTTTGGATATTTTAATTATCCATGTTTTAATGTTTGGATTTCATCCCATTTTATGGTCGCGTAAGTATTAAGTTTCAGTTCCATGTTTTCTATGATGTATCATATCTATATGGGTTGTTTTCCGTCATTTAAGAGTCGAGTATTACGCCCCACCCATGTTTTGGGTGTTTTGGGATATGAAGTGTTATTCACGTTTTCACAAATTGGGTGTCGAATTATAATCCCGTTTTGGGTGAGTTATGGGTTGCATCATTTATAAAGAACGTTTGTTTTGGGAGCGTCGTCTTTAAAGAAGCATATTATAGGGGAAACGATTCGTTTCCGTTTCCATTTCTAAAGTAAGCCATTTCGAAAGATCTTGATTTGAATTGAATTCCTTTCTTTTAAAGATATATTCATTCATGTTAAAACTCTTGAGCTCACTAGGCGTTAAGTCTAACCTTTTTATTTGTCGGCATGTGCATCAGGTTCTAGTTGGGGGTTTGGATTCTAGCAGCTCTATGAAGAGTTGAGCCTTAGGTTTATACAAGGATAAGTAGTTGGTGAAGTCTTTCACAGGTTGGAGATAGTAACTGTTATTGGGTTTTAGTAGCACCCGTCCTTATCGTTGACTGTATGTATAGAATGAATATGTGTATTGAGGTTAAATCTTAAATTGTGATTGTAGATGAAGCAATTATCGATGTATTTAGAAAATTTTAAATTGGTTACTATTTCCAGAATTGAGGGTGTTACAGTAAGGTTCTTATGTGTAGCGTAGGCTAAAAACATCTTAATTGCCTCAATACGCGCAACTGGTGCATACGTCTCATCATAATCAATGCCTTCCTCTTGTCTGTATCCCTTGGCTACAAGTCTTGCTTTGTTTCGAATAACAACACCATATTCATCCTTCTTATTTTTGAATACCCACTTGGTGCCAATGATTGTCTTTCCTTCAGGTCGGGGCACCAATCGCCAAACTTGAAGCGCTTCAAATTGGTTGAGCTCTTCTTGCATGGTTGTAACCCAATCTGGATCACGAAGAGCTTCTGAAACTTTTGTTGGCTCTATTTTGCTCAGGAATGACTCAAATAAGCATTTATTTGTTGTTGCAGACCTAGTTTGCACCGGCTTTGACGGATCTCCAATAATTTGATGAACCGGGTGCTCTTTGGTCCACTTGTGTATACTTGAGAAGTGGATTAGATGTAGATTGATCATGTTGAACATCTAGATATCCACTTTCTTCTTCTTGTTCAGTATAGGGTTCAGTTGAAGTAATCGGTTCAGAAGTTTCAGTGGATTGGACATTTGATGTCTGTTGAGTAGGCATTACCGTACATCCAACTGATTGTGTAACTTCTGGCTTGGTAGTTTCAATAGCAACTTCAACTGAGTGAGTAGGTGTTTGAATTTGAGGTTCTTCCTGAATCAGGAGATCGGATTCAGTTGAGACATCTGATGTGATTGGATGATTACTACTTGAATCTTCAGATCTGTCAATCACAACAGGTTTAGTCAATTTAGTACCAAGAAACTCATCATAGAAAAATTCAAACAATAAATCTAATTCTGTTAAATGAGATGTAGACGTTGACACTTTACCAGAACTATAAACTTTAACCGCAGGTTCTGGACTGATTTGTCCAGAAGCTAAAACTTCTGTTATAATGGGTTCTGAACTGCTTTGATCAGAAGCCATTTCTTCATCAAATGTTACATTTACGCTCTCCACAACTATCTTGGATTTCTTCATGTAAACTCTGTATGCAGCAGATGTCTGAGAATATCAATAAAAATGCCTTCATCAGCTTTCGGACTGAACTTGTTCAAGTTCTCCTTGTCATTCAGCGCAAAACACCTGCATCCAAAAATGTGAAAATGTTTAATGCTAGGTATTCTATTATTAATCAAATCATATGGTGTTTTACCAAACCGACGATGAATGACTGATCTGTTTTGCTTATAACATGCAGTTAAGACAGCTTCGGCCCACAAAAATAAAGGTAGATCGGACTAGCTCAGCATCGTTCGTGCAGCCTCGACAAGAGTCCGATTTCATCGTTCAACTACCCCATTTTGTTCCGGAGTTCTGGCAGAAGAAAATTGATGTGTTATCCCGACCGATTCGACATAATCGTCAACAATTATGTTCTTGAATTCTGTGCCATTATCAATTCTGAGAAGCTTAACTGTCTTCTGCAAGTTCACTTGAACGGTCTTTAAGAATGAGATGATGACATCGGGCGTCTCATCTTTCAATCTTAGAAATTTGATCCAAGTGTATCTTGAATAATCATCAACAATCACCAAGACGTATTTCTTGCCGTTTATGCTTTGAGTTCGCATTGGACCACAGAGATCCATATGCAGTAGTTCTAAAGGAGTATTTGTGCTCGGTTCAGGTAGGCTTATGAGAAGCTCTTTTCATCTTACCTTTCTCACACGCAGCACACAAATGTTCTTTGACATATTTCAGCTCAGGTAGCCCTTTTACCAAATTACCAGTCACCAACTTATTGATGTATCTGAAGTTGAGATGAGATATCCTTCTATGCCATAGAGGCTTTAGTAAGTAGAGAAACCGCATTATCGGTCTTGACTTTTGACAGATTGATCGTGTAGAGGTTTGACTTCCGCTTCTCGACCAAGAGTTCTTTACCATCTTCAGTTCTACAACAACATCGTTTGGCCTTGAAATTAACCTCTAAATCTTTGTCATAGAACTGACCAATGCTAAATAGGTTGTGTCCTAATCCTTCAACGTAGCTCACCTTCTTAATCATTACATTTTCTTGCACGACATCTCCATATCCCAAGATTGGTGAAAACTGGTCATTCCCAAATCTGACGTTTCCGCGGAATTTCTGTGTATAATTAGATAAAATATCTTTTTGCCCAGTCATATGCTTGGAGCAACCAGAATCCAAGTACCACATATGACGGGTCTGCATAGGATATATCAAGGAACAACAGGTTTAGGTACCCATTTATAGATGGGTCCTAGCAAGTTAGCACATGATTTTGGCATCCATTTGAATTTGGACCCTTTGAGATTTTTAAAAAACTTTTGAAACAGTATTATTAGAATAGACATGATATGATCCAAACCAATTATCAGAATATTGTCGAGATAAAAAATCATTTCTACGATATATGGAAGACTTTTATTAGTAGACGGAGATAATTAGAGCAATTGCTTTATTGAGTAAGTCTTGTAAGAAGATACAAGTTTTGTTTTATGAAAAGCAATATTACCAATTACATCATTATCACTAACAATAATCCTATTACATTCAATATCAGAACATGATTTTGCAGTCTCATCAACTTTCTGTTTTGGTCTCCATTCTGATTTCACTTCAGGCTTTCTCTTTTTCACATCTGAAACATATGAATTTTGAAAGTTAGAACTATGAGATTTAAAATATTGTCTTTTTCTTCCAGTGTTAATCTGTTTCTGAGTACCAGTGTTAATCTATTTCTGTGAATGTGTATTCTTTTTCTTCTTACCTTTGGCATGTTTGGTACTCACAGAAACCGATTTATCAACTTTCGTTAATGATTCACCCTTTTCAAATACACTTGGTAAACCTTTGGAATTCACAATAAACTGAGAATGATCTGGAAGTTTTGCATTAAAATCAAATTGATCAACACATTCATCAAAACAATCATCAGGGTTTAGAAAATCAAGCTCTTCATCTAACAGACCATTAACATCATTTGATTTAAAAACTTTGGAAGACTTTGAGAAATCAGTGTTTACAAAAACAGTTGAAAATATCATTTGTTCTAGTCCAGTCAAAATTCTTCTCTTCTGCAAGAGTGTTCTCAAGTTCAGAAATTTTACTTTCTAAAATGAGTGGAGGAACATAAATTTTGCCTTCAATCGGTTTTTCCTCCATTTCCTCTGTAGAATAATTTTGAAAATAATCATTAGAAAGAAATTTTGACTGTTTGGAACTGTAACTAGAGTTCAACTTCTCATAATGAAATGGAAGTTGCATTTTAGTTTTATTTTTCCTTTTCTCATCTTCCTTAGCTTCTTCCTCATCTGATGATTTTGTCCATTTAACTTTGAGTTTAGGATATTTATGTGCCAATTTTAGAAAACCAAAATCATATAAAGCAGGCACTTTGGAAATACCCTTTTTCAAATAATGTGGGTTATTGTAACCAATACCCCAACAATTAGGATTCTCTTTTGGTTTATTAAGATGAATGATTTGTTCAGTCTGACCTCTAGTGTAAAGTTTTTCTTCCAAAACATTAACTTTATCAACCAAAGACTTGTTTTCTTTCTTTAAAGATACGAACTTTTTAGCAACCTCTTTAATCTCAAGTTCATACAGTTTGAATTTTGAAGATGTTTCAGATAATTGATTATGGATTACAGTCTTTTCTCTAGCACTGGTATCAATATTTTTATGTAAAGTCTCAATCAATACATTCTTCTCAGCAATATCATTGTTGAGTTTCAGTATTGCTTGGTTTTTCTTTTCAATGATACCTTTTTCACGTTTAAGTTTAGATTGCAAATCCTGAAGTTCAACCATCATGGATTGCATTTGAGTTAAGAAATCATATTCAGAATATCACATACCTCTTTAGAATCCTCCTCATTTGAATCTTCTTCAGTTACTTTCTGACCCATGAAGCACATATGGGCAGTTTCTTCCTTGTCACTTTCAGTCTCAGAGTGATCCAACCAAAAGTCATCTTCAGCCATTAATGTTTTTCCAACTTCTTTCTGCTTGGCCAGAAGCATCTTATTCTTGTAGTACTCAGAATTGCGAACTTCCGGCAATCTTTAGCAAAATGGCCTACTTGGCCACAGTTGTAGCACTTGACTGGTTCAACCTCTTTCTTCTCCTCATATCTATTCCCATACTTCTTTTCTTCAGGCAACTTTTCTTCAAACCTTCTACCTTCTACTCTCTCTTTGTGCTCAAAATTCTTTGATCCTGATGAATATCGTTGACTATTTGAACCTGGATTCTTGTAAAACTTTTTCTGGAAAGCCTTGGTCAATAGTAGCATTGCTTGCTTTAGGTTCTCTCCATCATCAGAATCAGAATCATCACTAATCTCTTCAGCAAATTCAGAAACCATCACCTTCTTCTTCTTCAAACTCACTGATTTTTTCTCCTTTCTTTTAACCACTAAGGCAACTGGATTAGCTATCGGTTTCTCAACTTTCTTCTTTTCATCTCTTATCTCCTCTACCTCTTCCTCATTCTGACGTAAAGTCTCGTAAACTCCATGTAAAGGAATCTCATTAAGATCTTTCATTTGTTTCATCTGACGAGTAAATCTTTTCCACTCAGGATGTAAGATACTCAGAAACTTCACGTTCAACTCAATCTGAGATTTCTTTACTCTGTTTTTGTTGAGTTCATTCAGAAGAGTAACAAATATGTCATAAGTAGCCTCTAGACTTTCACCTTCCTTCGATTTAAACTCTTCATAGTTGTTGAGGCAGTTTGAAACTTTCAGCTGATTGCCAATCTTTGATCCTAACATCATCTTCTCCAGTTGATCCCACATTTGTTTTCCAGTAGCATTGTAGTTGTCTATCTTCACATAGATCTCATCAGGAATACCTTGGAGTAGAAAAGATCTAGCTAGCATGTCAACTTTGAGTCTCTTTTTCTATTCATCAGAATATTCCTCTACATCCATTGGACATTCGTTGTTTACTACCTCTACTCCATCAGCTTCAGTAGAATGAATCTTTGTTGGAAGTTTCATCACTCCTTCTTTCAAAGATAATTTGATGTAGTTACCAAGTTCATTTCTGTCAATAAAGTCCAGAAATTTGTCTTCCCACTGTTCGTATTCTCCTTTGAACAACACTGGTGGTTTGACATCGGTTCCGATAGAGAGTGCATCCCTTGAAGTCATCCTGACAAATAAACTATAAAATAAGAACTTAATGAAGTCATCCGTATTAATGATTCGCATGATCATTTATTTGTTGGTTGCTCTAATTCAAAGGACGTTTGGAATTCGGTTTGTTTGAAGATTGGATGGAATGGTTTCCCGGATGTTTGGACCGATATTCTCTTAGCAATTGGAGATTCGGCTAGAGTCCCGAAGAAACTTTTGTATCGGTTGGCGCTATCAGCTTCTGTTTATTTCATTTGGCAGGAAAGAAACAAACGTTTGTTCAATTCTGCCTCTCGTACGACTTTGCAGCTTGCTAAGGAGATTGAAGAAATCATCTTGCTTCGCACGACTTAGAAGACTAAAAGGAAGAATCCAACCTGTAATGTTGTCTAGTGTGTGGAGTTCTTGCAGGTTTTGGGATTTTTTCTTGCGTAGTTATTGGCGGGCTTTTCTTTGTGTTTTCTTATTTTCTTTTGGTTGCTTGTGGTTTGGTTTCAGTGTTGTGACCAAACCTCTTGTATGACCTTTTGGCTTTGGACTTAGGGGCTTTGCCTACTCGTTTGTTTGTTGTTTCTCTTTATAAAATTGTCTGGATTCTTCCTTCCAAAAAAAATAACTTAAAATGATCGTTAGTTCAAAATAATCAATATACAGAAAATCTTAGAAAAAAATTTCAGAAATAAGTTTCCAAAAATTTTCTAAATAAGCTATCTTCACACCACTGAAGCTTAGAAATTCGCAGAACTTGATCAATTCGCACACCACAATTCGCACACCACAATTCGCACACCTTAATCAATTCACATACCCAAAGCAATTCGCACACTTTGAGATGAGAATTTCAGAAATTCGCACACTGCTATAAGCGAATTCTGAGCTTTTCGAATACAACTATAGGCGAATTCTAGACTTAGAATATTCTCGAGCTTCCAACTTTTCACACGAAACTTTTCACACAACAGGAAGATACGAATTATATACTTAGAAATTATTTGAACCTCAAAGAAGTCGTATCGATGCGAAATCCACACTTAGAAAAAATTTCAACTTTCTATGTGAAATCTAAGCAATTCGCATGAATCACAATGCGAATTCAAGGAATTTGTATGCTTCCTTATGCGAATTCTTCTACTTTTCGTATAATTACCTATAAGAATTCTATCCTTAGAAATGTTTCCACCAACTTTTCGTATACAAAGCTATGCGAATTCTGATCAATTCTCACAAAGCCTTATACGAATTTTGATCAGTTCTCACAAACACTTATGTGAATTCTGTGAAATTCGTATATCACTCTTATGCGAATTCCATACTTGTAATTTTTCAGACAATTGAAATCTTCTGCGAATTCCTTTCTCTATGCGAGTTCTTGATATAGATTATGTAGATCTTGCGAGTTCTTCAAAATCCCATGCGAATTCTTCAATTTTCAGTCCAAAAACACTTCAATCGATTCAAAACTTGATCAAATCTTCGATTCTGAGTCTGAAACTTCACAAGATTATCCACGAACACTATAGGAATCGATTACAAGCAATGAATTTCAAAGAAATTCAATCAAACATACATTTTGAATCAATACAGTGCTTATAGACTTGTGAACTCAAGATTACAAAAATCACCAAATCAAACTACAAATATAGTGCAATTGAAATTCAAATTGATACAATTCAATTCTAAAACAATAATCGATCAACGTACAATTGAAATTTTTGACAATTACACACTAAAACACTAAAATCGATCAAATGTCAATGAACAGAGGTGCGAAGAATATTTTCATGATTTCGATTGAATTCTGCTCTGATACCAATTGTGTGTCCCACAATAGAAGTTCTAATCGAGATCAACAACAAGAAACTCATATCAAATCGTCATATGTCATTGATTAGATTCCACGGTTTACAAAGCGAACACAGAAAAACTTTCTCTCTCTAGTTTCTCTCTCTAGGATGCGAAGTCTCTCTGGATACACTTGATACACACGCACTAGAACTACACCGCTATTACAAAAAGGAAAACTATTTATACTAAGGTACAATACAAAGACAAAAACTAAAAACAAGTTGACTTTGTCTTTGGCTTATTACAAAGACTTTGACTTTTGCTTGAAGGTTTGACTTGATCTTTGACTTTGACTTTCATGATCTTGTATCCAATATATTTGTGCACTAACAATATGTTTACACATAAACTGGGACACACATAAACACTAGAGAGTCATCAATGGAGAATTTATAACTCATAATAAGGTTTAGAAACTAGGAGGATGAACTCACCACTTAGTTTTTGATGAAAACCTAGAAAACCTCAAATTCCTTGAAGATGGAGGTGATAATGATGAGCTCTTGACCTTTGCTACCAATCCACCACCAAATACTATTAAATCTTCTCAAAACTAACAATCTAACCTTGAAAAGCTCTCAAAAACAAAACCATAGCATTTTGAATCGCCCAAAACGGAGTAGAAATGAGCAAGATATGGCCAAATGAAGAAAATCCCAATTTTATACACTACAGGTCTGGCATGACCCTGACATGCGATTGTGCCCTCTGTCACTGTCACGGGCACTGTCGCCCGAGATGTATTGAGGGCCCATTACCTCTTGCCACCCTGCCATGCTATAGTGCACTATGGCACTGTCGCTGGGCACTGTAGCCAGACTCGTACCGAGAGTTTTTTGACCGTTCTCTTGACGACTTTCTCGACCGTTCTCCCATCCGTTCCTCGACCGTTCTCCCGGCCATTCCTCGACCGTTCTATCGGAACATTTGATGTTATTATGCCAGTTATCATGCCATTGTCATAATTTCTTGGCACATTCGTTAGGACGACCGAACACTCGGTAACGCCGGTGCTATTGTGACATATGTCACAACTACATGGCACTATAGTCGGGACTACCACACTTTCAGTACCATTGGTGCTATTGTGACAGATGTCACAACCACATGTCACTATTGCCGAGACGACCATACTCTTAGTACCATTGGTGCTATTATGACAAGTGATGATTTGTCTCAAAGATGTTCCGCTCATCCAAGAATATAATTGATCGGTAATTCGACCGACGACTCTAAGGGCATTTGCACGGGCCTTCCATCTTACCGTGGCTATCTAGTCATTGACCCATTTGTTTGCGAAGCATATCATCGCTTCATGTTGTTCCCTTATGCATTGATGATTACTGATTCAAATTGTTGCAATAAGCCGCCTCTCAACCACATGGCACTATAGCCGAGACAACCAAGACAACCATACTCTCAGTACCATTGGTGCTATTGTGACAAGTGTCAGAATTGCGAACTTTTGGCTTCCAGCAATCTTTAGCAAAATGGCCTACTTTGCCACAGTTGTAGCACTTGACTGCTTCTTTCTGCTTGACCAGAAGCATCTTATTCTTGTAGTACTCAGAATTGCGAACTTTTGGCTTCCGACAATCTTTAGCAAAATGGCCTACTTTTCCACAGTTGTAGCACTTAACTGGTTCAACCTCTTTCTCCTCCTCATATCTATTCCCATACTTCTTTGCTTCAGGCAACTTTTCTTCAAACCTTCTACCTTCTACTCTCTCTTTGTGCTCAAAATTCTTTGATCCTGATGAATATCGTTGACTGTTTGAACCTGGATTCTTGTAAAACTTTTTCTAGAAAGCCTTGGTCAATAGTAGCATTGCTTGCTTTAGGTTCTCTCCGTCATCAGAATCAGAATCATCACTAATACTACAAATGCATTCGTATCAGCAACTGAGAAATACTACTGATAGAATGCTTCACGGAACTCCATCCAAGAAAGAGCATCAACATACGCATTACCTTTAGCTTGCTTGATCGCATACCACCATCTATGAGCATCACCTTCAAGTTTTTAAGCTACCGGTTTAACCTTGTGCACTTCTGGACATCCAAGAACTTCAAAGATCTTTTGTATATGAGCAATCCAATTTTCCGCATCTACTAGAGTCGGTGTCGAGCTAAAGGACTGAGGCTTTTGTTTCTGAAATCTTTCAAGCCATACATGGATAGCCCCATCTGGTGTTGCCCCGCTAGAACCTCCGATTTGATTTGGATTACCACCCCTCGGCGTTTCTGGATTCGGCTGAAATCCCCCGGTGTTATGCTGTTGAGCTGCCCCAACTGCTTGGGCCACAATAGTAGGCAACAAATTTGAAACCGTCTGATTCACCGCTGCCAAAATTGTTGGGTCCACATCACTCTGATTAACATCTGAGTTAGGGTTTATGGGGTCTCCCCCTGAAGTACGACCACGCCTGTTAACTACACGTTGCGATCGACGAGCCATCCTAAATTAAAAGAACAAAAATATCACATATAACGAATAAAAAGAAAAACAATAATGCTAATTTAAATAAACTCTAAACTCATTTCTACCCAACACTCACGGGTCAAACATATTTGGCTTTCTACAAGATCCAACCTAGGGCTCTGATACCATAATTGTAACACCCCGCCTCCTATTCCAAAGGAAGGGAGGTTACATCAATCACAACAAAACGAGTATATAAATCTTCAAAATAAAGTCTCTAATAACGAAATAACATCGTTCAAAAAATAATTCTAAAACTCCCAATAATCAACAAATCCAAAACATAACCCTTTACAAGAGCTAGTCTAAAAACAAATAAAATAATTAAATAATGCCTATAATTGCAATAAATCCCTTGTAACCTTTTTGTGATCAAGAACCTTATTTACTCTTCTCACGAAGCCTTAGCAACCCCCCCTGATCACCTGCCGTGAGGAAAAGAAAGAAAACACGGCTGAGTCAAACGCTCAGTGCACGGATATATAATCATAACAAAATAAAGTAATGCCAAAAATTCAAGAACTAATCTCAAGATATTAGACATTAACGGATTCAAATCTTTAGTGAAGGCGACAATTAACAACTTCAAACGGATAACATATGATGAGAGAAAATTGTAAAGAACCAACAATTTTGTAATCAAACAACATGTGATGGGATGAATCGAGCTCGAAAAACGCATACACTTGCATATCAACCGACGTGACAAGTGTCAGACATATGGCCACACAGGCCCATACGCTGGACTGTAGATCCACACGTACTAACGTGAGATACGGTGTTGGGCACTACACCAACACTCACCCTACAACAAATAACATATGCTAGGACCGACCCATACGCCTCCTAAACCAATATCCATCACACCAAAATAGCTCTCACAAGAGCACAAAAAGGAACGTTGTAGACTGATCACACTGCCACGGTTAGTGTCACGTCATCGGTGCCACAATGGCGTGCCTATGGTACCCCCATAGGTGGTTAGTTGCTCGATTTACCCAGAATTAAGTCGTCACAACACATATGACGACATATAATCTAAAATATTTTTTAAAACATGTTGAAATCGAATGAATAGTCCAACATAAAAAAATGCCAATATATGAGACAATCAAGTAGTTGTAATAATCAAAAGGCTCCAATCGAACAATTCATAATTAATCATAAGCACGAACAAGTGTACATTAGAGATGGAAATCACACTAAAATGCTACCGATCCATTATACGAGATCTTTTGGGTAAAACGCTTATCTTTACTAATCTCGAAAATCATGAATACTTGTTTAGGACAAGACGATTTCATAAATTTATATGACATAAATGAGTGTGGGAAATTTATGAGTCAAGTAATTCGAGATAACGAAAGCTTAAGGGTTCAAAGACATATGTAAACGAATCAAATGAACGAAAAGATAGGAATCCGTACCTTAAAACTTATCAATTCGCCGATCGTCTACTCATTTAATCCCGGCCTAAAAATATCCAAAATCTTATTATTAATCCTACTTGAAAACCTTAAAAACACAGCAGCACAACGCGGCTAAAATTGGCTAATAAACGGCCCAAAATACAGCAGCAAAACACGGCTTAAAACCAACTAATAAACTGCCAAAACACAGCAGCAATATCGACTAAAAACGAATAATAAAAGGCCAAAACGCAGCAGCAAAATCGACTAAAAACGACTAATAAACGGCCAAAACGCAACAACAAAATCGACTAAAAATCAAGTCGCTTTGGCCTGTTTTTCCGGCGATTTACGCATCTCTTTATGCAATAACACAAGACAACTATAACGACTAATGTTAGGCATATTTTAGGACTATAAACGAGAGGGAAACGAGCAGAATTCTGGGGTTCCAATGACAATTTTAACGAACCCCGTTGCTACCATTATTTTCTTTTACCGAATTGGTGACTTTCGAGTCATCGAAACAACTCCGTATCTACCTCAAACGATTCAAGAAAAACAAATCCAAATACAAATTGCATATCCTCAAGATGGGGACAGAACAAACCGTTGCTCCTAATCTCTCCCGTCTTTCAATCGGTTTCTCCCAACTTCTCGTCTCTTTTCTTATTCTCTAATGAATTAAACGATGTCAAGGAGATTAGGGTTAATTAGGATTACTCTCAAACAAAACCCAATTCTCTTATTTGATCTCACGTAACTGGAAGCCCAAGTAACCTTTGATGGGTTTTACAAAACCAGTCCCTTAAGATTGACTCATATTCTATTTTAACCCCAAACTTAAATTGAATTCTAAAAGAATAGACCCACCACACACACCTGATAATTCAAGAACATTACAATTCTTCTTCTTCTTCTTATTTTTTTTCTTTTAAAAACCCACGCACAACACAACCATGACATAACTTTTTTTTCAGCCTTGCACCAATTATTTATATATCTATATATATAGATATCGATATCGATATATAGGGAGAGGTTCATTTGAGAAATTCTAAATATATGAGAAATAGAGAAGTAATCCTAACCTTTCATTCGGTCAAGATCGCTTTGACCGGTCAAATATTGCGTCTTTGACTGGTCAACAATTACGGCTTTGAGTGGTCAAAAGTAGCGGCTATTCCAAAAATAGAAGGACAGTTTCGTAATTTTTACAAATACACGGGACAAGTTCATATATGTAGGGGTGTGCAAAACCCGCCCGACCGAAGACCCGAACTACCTGAATTTTCGTTACCCGATCACCCGACTCCCCTGAACCCGAACTATTTTGCGGGTAATACGGATCGGGGTGGGTATCCAAACCCCTCACCCGAACCCGTCCGAATATCCGAACTCTTTTTATATTTAAAAAAATTAATTAATTTAATAAATATAAATACATATATTCCTAAATATTAATTTCTCATTTCTAATCAGACTAATCTGACTTTGCTCTCATTCTCTCAACCTCTCGTTCTCATACTTTCCTCTCACCTCTCGTTCTCTCACAGTCTCACTTTGCTCTTGGCGGCTCAGCCCCTCACGCCATCGACGGAAACCGGCGAGACCACCAGTCTACCACCTCTCGTTCTGTCACCGCACCAGTCTACCACCGGCCACCGCCAACATCAACAACCCAAACCAAATCATAATTGATAAGTTCCTAAATCTATTAGCCTAGTTTTTTTTTAGAGTTTGAGATGATGAGATCTGTTTGAGGCTTTGATTTGAGTTTGTAATTTGAATGAGTATGTAATCTTTGATTTAGAGTTTGAGATGATGACATTGATGAGATCTGATTTGAGTTTGAAATAAGTGGATATCCGAATATCCGACTCTTGGATATCTGAATATCCAAAGATTTCGGTTTTACCCAATTTTCGGTCGGATTTCGGGGTACCCATCCTTCACCCGATATTCGATCGGGTTTATGGTTTTGGGCCCCGACCCGACCGATGCACTCCCCTACATATATGAACATGTATAATTCACATATGAACTATGTTCATATGTGAACTAGTGTAATTAACATATGAACTCTTTTAATTGATTCACATATGAACTAATTAACTTATTCATATATGAACGTATAGTTCATATATGAATCACAAATGTTCATATATGAATCAGTTAAAAAGGTTCATTATGTGAATTACACTGGTTCATATATGAACATATAATTCATATGTGAATCATACAAATTCATATATGAACTTTTCCCACCTATTTTACGAAACTACCCCTCTATCTTCTACAGATCACACAAGGAATTATCTGGTGCTTCACGGTCAAAGCCGCAAATGTTGACCAGATAAAGGGCTAGAATCATTTCTTTATTTCTCATATTTTTAGCATTTCTCAAATGAACCTAATCCTATATATATATATATATATATATATATATATATATATATATATATATATATATATATGTGGGGGGGGGGTTAAATCAAGTGAGAACCACCAAAATGTTGAGAACTATAAAAACCAATCTCAACCACAATTAAGATTAATCAATGGTGAGAGTTAGGAGGTAACAGTTTACATATATAGTGTCGTTTACATACAAACATAACTTTTAACAGGGTATAAAAGTAAATCTCTTCACTTTCTATCTCTTATTTCACTTATATAATTTAAATTAAACACCACCTCTTTTTTAAAACAAAATTATATTAATTACAATAACATTTTAAATCAAAAAATTTATATAAAAATCGAACATTTTGTTTTTTTTAATTTGACATGGGTATCATTATATTTTTTTTACATTTTCTTTAACAATTGCAATTTCTGTATGAAATAATAAAAATGATTTACTCGTATTTTGTTTCACCTTGTAAAACAACATTTTAGTATTCCACATCACATTTCACGTCATTTTGGTTTCTTTTCACATTGTGAAACAACAGTACATTGTTTCACATTAACAACATTGTGTTGTTTCACAATATGAAACGATATTTTAGTGTTTCACATCACATTTCACGTCAACTTTTGTTTTGTTTTGTTTTCAAATATTGAAACAATGCTACATTGTTTCACCTTGTGAAACAACAATTTATTGTTTCATTTTAGCAACATTATATTATTTCACAATATGAAAGAAAACTACATTGTTTCACCATGTGAAACAGGAGTACATTATTTCACCATGTGAAACAACACTACATTATTTCACATTAGCAACATTGTGTTGTTTCACAATATGAAACAGCCCATTGGTGTTTCACATTACATTTCATTTCAACTTTTGTTTTCAATATTGTGAAACAACACTACATTGTTTTACCTTGTGAAACAACATTTTATTGTTTCATTTTAGCGACATTATATTGTTTCATAATATAAAAGAACACTTCAGTGTTTCACTTTTACATCACATTTTACATTAACTAAGTTTTGTTTTCACAATCTCAAGCAACACTAAATTTGTTTAACTTTAGCGACATTGTATTATTCATTGTGTGAACTAAAACTTTGGTGTTTGCAGAATTACAGGTGATATTTTAATTACAATATATTTATATTTATTATATTTTCTTTTCTCATGTGATGTTTTTATTATTTAAAATAGTCAAATATATTTTATAAAGATGTATGTTTTTCTATACGTTACCATAATATATATGTAAGAAAGTAAGCGAGAGAAAAATTAAATTAATAATACAATCAACTATTGAAATATAAAATATTATTATCAATTAATGAAAATTAAAATATCTTATTATTACATATAAATTACATCATATAAGATTGAAAAAAAATAAAATAATAATTAATTCTAAATTTTGATATCTATAAAAAGGGAAGTGGAAAATAATTAAGAAAAAAAAAATTACCTATCACGTCCTTCTTTAATTATAAATGGAACATTAATTAAGGTTGTTAGATTTGAGTGATTAGATGGTTGAGATTGGTTCATAAGGTTCTCTACATTTTTGGAGTTCTCATTTGATTACCGTCATATATATATACATATACATCATAAATATACATATGACGGATATCATAATTCTTCCCCCCAAAAGGAAAGATTTTGTTCCTGAAATCAAACTAAAAACATAAATATAGAGGTAATACTTACAGATTTTCAAAAAGATATGGATACTCTGAACGTAGAGATTCTTCCATCTCCCAAGTGGCCTCACGTTCCGGGTGATTTTTCCACAACACCTTGACAAACGGTATGGATTTCTTTCTCATGACTCGCTCCTTCCTGTCTAATATTGCTTCGGGTTCTACTTTGCACGAAAGGTCATCATGAATTTTATTTAATGGGTATTGCACCACATGCAAGGGATGATAATTGTAGCCTCGAAGTGCCGAAACGTGAAACACATTGTACACATGAGATAGCTAAGGTGGAAGAGCTAGCCGATAAGCAACCTCACCGACCCTTTCTAAAACCTCGAAGAGACCGATGTACCTTGTACTAAGTTTCCCTTTTAAGCCAAACCGTCTGACCCCTCGAAAAGGAGAAATCTTAAGAAACATGTGATCCACTGTTTGAAATTCTAAAGCTCTACGGTGACGGTCTGCATAACTTTTTTGATGGGATTGAGCTTCTTTTAGTTTTTCTTTAGCCACTGCCACCTTTTCATTAGTGACTCTCACAAGCTCTGGCCCTTTAATAACCGCCTCACCAACCTCATTCCAACATACCTGTGCTCGACACCTCCGACCATACAGAGCCTCGAACGGAGCCATACCAATGCTTGCTTGCCAACTATTATTATAAGCAAACTCTACTAAACACATATATTCGTCCCAACTTCCGGACCATTCCAAAGCACACAATCTCAACATATCCTCCAAAGTTTGAATTGTTCTCTTGGATTGTCCATCCGTTTACGGGTGAAAAGTCGTACTGAACTTAAGTCTAGTGCCCCAAGCATTCTAAAAACCTTTACAAAATGGCAAAGTAAAACGGGGATCTCGATCAAATACTTTAGATACTGGTGTGCCGTGAACCCTAATAATCTCCCGCTGAAAGAGTTATGATAACTTACCGACCGAATACCCTTGTTGAATAGGGAGAAAGTGAGCCGACTTAGTCAACCGGTCGACTACCACCCAAATAGCATTATTCTTCTTAAGCGTTTGGTAACCCAGTTACAAAATCCATTGAGATATCCTCCCACTTCCATTCTCAGTCTTGCTTCTGGGATTCTTTGCTTCGTAAAACTAGAGTGGGCTCAACCATAAAACTTGTCATACATCCATCTTGATGTTTAGCATAAATCTCAACACCAAATGCTTTCCAAATCCTAGAGGATATGTGACTGAGTAGTAATTAGACATGACAAGTTTCCTGAATTCTTCCGGCTCAGGGCATCTACGACTAGATTGGCTTTTCCGGGATGATATTGGATTATTCGTCATAATCCTTAAGGAGTTCTAGCCAATGCCTCTGTCTCATATTAAGTTCCTTCTGAGTGAAGATGTACTTGAGATTCTTGTGATCTGTGAAAATATCACAAGTTTCTCCATAAAGATAATGCCTCCATATTTTCAAAGCGAAGATCACGGCCGCCAACTCTAGATCGTGAGTGGGGTAGTTCACTTCATATGGCTTGAGCTGTCTAGAGGCATAAGCAACAACCTTTCCATGTTGCATTAGTACACAACCAAGACCGTTTTTAGAAGCATCAATATAGTTTTAGTATCCTCCCGTTCCCGATGGAAAAATGAGCACTGGCGAAAAAACCAACCTCTTTTTTAACTCCTCAAAACTTTTCTATTGCTCGGCTTCCCAAATAAATTTCACACCCTTCCTTAGCAATCGAGTCAAAGGCAGTGCTATAACAAACCTCCATAATAGCCTGCAAGTCCCAAAAAGCTTCGGACTTTGGTCACTATAGTAGGTCTTGGCCAATTAGTCACGACCTCAACCCTTGTAGGATCTATTGTAATGCCCTTAGCTGACACAACGTGGACCAAGAATGCCACATGTTCGAGCCAAAATTTACATTTAGAAAATTTGGCATACAACTGTTTATATCGTAAAGTTCCCAAAACTCATGCTCCTCCTTAGACTTTGAAAATACAAGTATGTCATCAATAAATATGATGACAAACTTGTCTAAGTATTCATTATAAACCCGGTTCATCAAGTCCATAAAAACGGTTGGAGCATTGGTCAGGCCGAAAGGCATCACCAAAAATTCATAATGGCCATATCGAGTGAGGAAAGCGGTCTTTGACACATCCTGCCCTTTCACCTTCAACTGATGGTTGCCTAACCTTAGATCTATCTTCGAGAAGTACTTAGCTCCTTGAAGCTGGTCGAACAAATCATCTATACGAGGCAACGGATATTTGTTTCTAATGGTGACCCGATTCAATTCCCTGTAATCGATACATAGCCTTATCGAGCCATCTTTCTTATTCACGAACAATACTGGGGCACCCTAAGGAGACACACTCATCCTTATGAATCCATGCTCGAGAAGCTCTTGCAACTGCTCCTTAAGTTCCTGCAATTCTAGCGGTGCCATTCTATACGGTGCTTTCGAGATGGGTTCCACCGCAGGGATCAATTTTATGGTGAACTCTACCTCTCGAACTGGTGGTACCCCCGGAAGTTCGTCCGGAAATACATCACTGAATTCTCTGAAAACCGGTTGGCTTTCATGGGAACACTCATCCACAAACGTATCTCTATCTGATGCTAGAAAACCTTGACATCCGTGAGAAAATAACTTTTGAGCTTTCAAGGCAGATATAATCTTCACTTCTCTTTTTGGTTGGGACCCTTGATAAACAAATTCAGGATTCTCTTTTTCACCGAAAACCACAAGCTTAGCTTGACATTCAATCGTAGCTCGATGCTTAGACAACCAGTCCATACCCAAAATAACATCAAAGTCGGTCATACTAATGGGAAGTAAATCAACCTCACGAATTTTGTCTCCTACCTTTAAAGGACGCCCTTTATATTATCGGGATATAATAACTGAATTACCCAAAGGAGTAGTAATAGATAAAGGCGATTCTAAAAATGTACAAGGCACTTTAAGATGGCTAGCAAAAATCAAAGAGACCATAACATGGGTTGCCCCCGTATCAAATAAAACATAAATATCGTGTGCGTCAATCGAAAGAATTCCTAAAATCATACCTGAATTTGTTGCCTGAGTAGCTAATAAAGCAAACACCCTGCCTCCACTGGTTGTCTTTGAGTCATTTCCCTTATTGGTAGTACGAGAGTTCTTGCAATCCTTTGCCAAATGTCCTAATGACCACACAAAAAGAAAGCTCTCGAAGCCCTATAACAAACATTCCCAGGATGGCCTGGCTTTTGTGAACGAGTCTGATTATGCCCTTGCTTCTGTTGACCCTGCTGACGATAAGACTGTCTCTGACCCTGATTATGGCCTTGCCACTGTCCCTGACGCTTGTTACTACTTTGACCCCACTAATTCCCACGATTACCTCCTTACTGCTGATTTTGTTGCCCCACCTGGTGAATCTGTTGCCCATTTCGACTTCTTTTCTTACTACCATCTGATTCGGATGCCAAATAGTCTTGCCGCTCCATTTCAATATTCTTGGCAGCATTTGTTGCCTCTGCCACATCAGTAAATTTGTCATTGATCAGTTTAGAACGATACCTGTGATGAATAGAGCACTTAAACTTTTCTGCCTGGAAAGATGTTGTCCCAGCTAATGTGTAACACCCTCAAAATTTGGAAAGAGCAACTAAACAAAAACTTCAATAATTAACCAAATAAAGGATAAAATCCTTTCTACTAATCCATCCTTAGAAATACTTCAACTTTAAAAACATAAAATTAACACCAACATCCAGTAACTTAAGACACATACTAAGACTAAACAAGGTCGGGTGTTACTTAACCCAATTACAAGTTACTATTCAAAAGTAAAAGCGGAAGGCTTCACCAAGCTACTCTCTCTCTCTCGTGCATATAACTAGCACTCATCTCTTCACAGTGCCGTTAGTACCATTCCCCAACCAGAACCTGATGCACATGCCGACAAATAAAAAGGTTTGGCTAACGCCTAGTGAGTTCAAGAGCTTTCATCGCAAATAAATACATCGTTAAAAGAAAATGATGCAATTTAAATCGTAATATTTCAAAATGATTTACTTTAAATATGGACCCCAACTCATTTTCCAATAACACACATTTTTAAAGATAAACGCCTAATACAAAACCTTCTTCAAAGGTGATGCAACCCAAAACTCACTCAAAACGTGAATAGAGATCGAACTCTCAATTTACAAAAAAAACGTGGATAAAAACTCTATATCCCGAAACACCCAAAACACGGGTGGGGTATAATATTCAACCCATAAATCATTGATAAAAATCCATATATATAAAACGTCACCGAAAACATGGATATTAAAACTCAATACCCAAAACAACACCTTTCGGTGACGGGAGAGACCCGATTCCATTGAATGTGGCGGGCACACAAAGTTAAGTCACTATCAACGTTCTCGAGATTCACATAGGGCCATGGATCCCTGTGTACGGCTCCTCTGAGCTACCACCGCAAGATATCAAAATGATCCTAGTGTCTACTTGACCTCTAGATGAATGTCACCAGAAAAGTCACAAGTCCCCGTATCCGGCTTGTGTTTTAAAAAGGAGGTGGTGTTTAATAAGGAGATGGTTTATAATTTAAATTATATAAGGAGGTGGTGTTTAAGTTAAGTTATATAAGGAGGTGGTGTTTAATTTAAATTATATACATGAAATCACACCGCCAACCACCACCGTTTTGAACCACCGTCGATCACCACCGATCGGAACCACCGTTCTAAACCACCGTCGACCACCGTTCTAAACCACCGCCGACCACCACCGATCGGAACCACCACCAACCACCGTTTTGAACCACCGCCGACCACCATCGATCGGAGCCACCGCCGACAACCGTTCTGAACCACCGTCAACCACCATCGATCTGAACCACCGCCGACCACCATCGATCTGAACCACCGTCAACCACCACTGATCGGAACCACCGTCGACCACCGTTCTGAACCACCGTCGACCACCATCGATCTGAACCACCACCGTCCACCATCGATCTGAACCACCGTCAACCACCACCGATCTAAACCACCGTTCTAAACTACTGCCAACCACCATCGATTTGAACCATTATTTTAAACCACCACCGACCTGAACCACAATAGTTGGATTTTGGTTTCAAAATTTTCAAAAAAAGTATTTTGATCATTTACTAATATTTCATTCCAATTCAAAAGCTACATTATGTGAACCAAACAGACATATTCCAATTCCTTTAACAAATTCTATTACAATGTCTGTCAACCAAACAGGTGGTCAAACCTGATGACATTCCATTCCAATTCCTTCAAAGTCAAAGTCAAATTCCTTTGACAGGTTTCATTCCATCAAAAAATATTCTACGAACCAAACGCCCGTTGTCCATTAGATTTTACTGCTATTCTTGGTTTTGTACAATGTTTGTTCTTGATACGAAATTGGGCCATGTAGAATGAAAATTTTACATTCATCCAATTCCTCGAAACAGACGTAAAAACGAGAACAAAGCCCATTGAAGAAAGTAGACTCGGAGTCTCACCCTTCATCATCATGTCATTTTGAATTGAATATATATTTAACACTTTTTCCTTTCATTCAGATTCCAAAAGATCCAATGCATGATGCAACTAAAATTAGCAATATCAACAACAATAAGCATCAACATTGTTACACCACCCTATAGTATTAAAATTCTTGGTATGTGCAGAATCGTTACGTTTTCAGCTATAAAAGTAAGATCCCAACTCCCCATTCTATGTCCCAAAATAACACAAATATAAAAAACAATTAAGCGTCAAAATTGCTATAATATTAAAATAGTTATGTTTTCGGCTTTGAAGGTTCGTTAAATGGAGCAGCTATTGAATTTTGGCTTCTTCTTGAGTACATCTGGGGCATTTACACCTAAACCCATAATCTGCAAGCAATGCTTGTCTCTCTTCAAGTTGGAGGTCTTCATCAATGTATGATATTGTAACCTGAAATTTTCAAAAATTAAAAAATAAAAAACTAGTCATTTAATTCTCTCACATCTTTACTTGATGGAACTTATTGATAAACATTGATTCTGATTCACAAGGTTTTCTATATTAGATAAACCAAAACTTTTCATTAAATTATATGGTTCTTGCATTTTTAGGAGACCAAAAAGTAAACTAAATCTAAAACTGATTGTTGCAATTTTTATAGGAGTAAAGAGAGAAATGATGACATCACCTCTTCTCCTTTCCTAATGGGTCTGCATGCAATTATGGTTGCTTGCCCATCTCTGTCCTGCAATTTAATATACAAGGATTATAAGAATATACTTGATTTCATTTGTGAGAGTCTAGGCTAGGTTACATTTGGGCTATGTTTGGCAAACTAGCTTATAAGCTAGCTGGTAGCTGATAAGCTAGCTTTTCAAAACGCTACTATGAGTAGCTTTTCAAAACGCTACTATGAGTAGCTTTTCAAAACGCTACTATGAGTAGCTTTTCAATAAGCTAGCTTATGGTCATCCAAACATGTAAAAACTAGCTTATAAGCTAGCTTTTTTTTGCCAAACAATGCCTTGGCATCTTTGTGAGATACATCAGACCTCTCGAAACTTGTATTTAATTAAATTAACGATAAAACAAAACCCAATCAATCATTTTCTGCCTACCTGTTCATTTGGAAAACCGAACCAAATTAAACGAGTTTAGTACATCCCACCAGGATTTACACAGACGGGCCTCTACCTCAAAAAAGTAGAACATTTGTTTTAGTGACCTCCCCCCCCCCCCCGGACGACTCCTACTTGATGATTTGGTGAGTTCCGTGATACAATTCAATTGGAAATTGAAATCAAATGGCTTAGCAATTACGTCTATTGCATGTTTTTCCAACAGTTCGAGAAGTTGGGATCTCCTTACAGTGAGTTTTTACAGAATAACCACTCCCCCAACTGACCCCTTCACTCTCTCTTATAATGACACGATTCCCCCTCCCTGTTGCACCCACTTGCATTATTTAAATCATCAACTGACACTTGTACACTACTGACACTTGTTCACTTAAAAGACCCATTTACCCTTTCTTTGGTCTTCTCCTGGAATAAGTAATCCCAAACCTCTTCGTATCAATACCCCCCTGCCAAACCTTCACCTTGTCCTCAAGGTGAAAATCCGGATAAGCATCGTTAATCTTGTGGAAAACCTCCCATGATACGAAGAGGTTTGGGATTACTTATTCCAGGAGAAGACCAAAGAAAGGGTAAATGGGTCTTTTAAGTGAACAAGTGTCAGTAGTGTACAAGTGTCAGTTGATGATTTAAATAATGCAAGTGGGTGCAACAGGGAGGGGGAATCGTGTCATTATAAGAGAGAGTGAAGGGGTCAGTTGGGGGAGTGGTTATTCTGTAAAAACTCACTGTAAGGAGATCCCAACTTCTCGACCTGTTGAAAAAACATGCAATAGACGTAATTGCTAAGCCATTTGATTTCAATTTCCAATTGAATTGTATCAATTGGTATCAGAGCAATGACCAGATCAACCGCTGCCAGAGAATCAGAGGACAACGTTCAGGCGAGAGTGGCGTCGTTAGAGGAAGCCGTAAAGACAATGTCGCAACAGTTGGCGACGGTGATTCGGTTGCAGGAGGAATCAACGAGGCGAGGTACCGGCGAGGAATCATCGCTGGAAGGAGAGAGAAGAGGTCGTAATGTAGAACGACAAGGCGATGGGGTTCCATTTCATGCAATTAAGGGTCGGAAACTGGAATTGCCACTGTTCGATGGTACAGATCCTGATGGATGGATCTTGAGAGCCGATCGGTATTGCCAATTAAACCGATTGAGTGGTGAGGAGAAACTTGAAGTTGCTGTGATTGCCTTCGAAGGAGACGCGTTAAAGTGGTTTCAATGGGAGAATAAACGAAGGCCGATCGTTACATGGGAGGAATTGAAGAGACTGTTGCTCATACAATTTCGTTCAATGGGGGAGGGGAGTCTGTGCGAGCAATTTCTTTCGGTTAAGCAAGAAACAACGGTGAAGGAGTACAAGAGAAAGTTTGTGGAGAAGGCTGCCCCTCTAGAGGGAATTCCTGAGGAGGTTTATGTAAGTCATTTCATTAATGGGTTATTACCTGAAATTAGGGCAGAAGTACGGTTGTTAACACCGGCGGGGTTGACTAAAGCAATGGAGATTGCATCCATGGTCGAAGAGAAGTCTAAATTTGTGAACAGAAACAGATGGTCAAAAGTATCTACACCTTTTAAGAAATCCGGTGAAAATAATCAGGAAGAAAAAGGCAGCACAGTGGAGGTTGCCAAAAATGGGGTTACAAAGGGAGTTTCTGAATTCCGGAGATTGACCGATAAAGAATTGCAATTAAGACGATCCCAAGGGTTGTGTTACCGTTGCGATGAGAAGTACTCCCAGGGCCATCGATGCAAACGAAAAGAACTGAGTGTATTGGTATTGCAAGACGGTGAAGTTGCCAACGACGAAGAGGCGGAAGTGTCCAATCTATTGCTAGAACAAGAAATCGAGATCTCTCTAAACTCGATCGTGGGGTTTTCGGCACCAAAAACGATGAAATTACAAGGATTGGTGGAAGAACAACCGGTCGTGATATTGATTGACAGTGGTGCGTCGCATAATTTTATTTCGTTGGACCTGGTGAGCAAACTTGATTTGCAAATTCAAGAAACGGGTGGGTACAACATTTCGATGGGGGCAGGAGAAGGGGTCCGAAGCAGAGGTGTGTGCAAAAGAGTGAAGGTGTGGATGCAAGGTATAGAAATTGAACAGGATTTTTTACCTCTGCAATTAAGCAACTCTGACTTGATATTAGGAATTCAGTGGTTGCAATCACTGGGTACAACGCAGGTTAATTGGGGTACCCAAACCATGAAATTTGAATGGAGAAATGAATGTGTGAAGCTTAAAGGAGATGAAACTTTGGGAAGGACTTTAGTCTCTTTGAAGTCGATGATCAAAACATTAAGGGTCGAGAAGCAAGGAATTTTGATTGAATTGGGACACATTGAGGCCAAAGCAGAGACACACCAAAAATACTCCACAGCTTTTGAAGAGGTGAGCAGGGAGTTTGATGATGTTTTCCAAGACCCAAATGGGTTGCCTCCGGTTAGAGGGCATGAACACAAGATCAAACTTCGGCATGCGTTCGAACCAATTAATGTAAGACCGTATAGGTACCCACAGTATCAGAAAAATGAATTCGAGAAGTTGGGATCTCCTTACAGTGAGTTTTTACAGAATAACCACTCCCCCAACTGACCCCTTCACTCTCTCTTATAATGACACGATTCCCCCTCCCTGTTGCACCCACTTGCATTATTTAAATCATCAACTGACACTTGTACACTACTGACACTTGTTCACTTAAAAGACCCATTCACCCTTTCTTTGGTCTTCTCCTGGAATAAGTAATCCCAAACCTCTTCGTATCATTCCGCGAATAAACCATTTCCTTATTTAATTAAGACCAATTTTATTCATACCCCTCATGCATGCTTTATCAGCAAAAGCCTAAGTTTATGCCGAGTCCAAACCCAATAAAAGTTTCCTTTTCTTATTACTGCTTTTTTTATGAATTTCCTAAATTAACGTAATATCTTTTTAAGAGGAAATCCCCAGGCAATATTATAAAGATGAAAAAAACCGAACAAGAAAGCAAGGGCAAAAACCCCTACCAAAGAAACAAGCCAGTGGACAAGCCCACGGTCATACAAAACCAACAAGGAACAATCCAACTAAAAGGAAGGGAAAACCAATGTAACAAGCAAAAACTGCCAAGCACACACAAATTAACGTGATATCTTCTAGTTTTATATAACTGATTTGGAGGAATAGAGGGACGTGAATTTTCCAGAATCAATCTTTTTCTCTGCTATTCTTCTCTATTAAATTTCCAACTCATAATCTCCGAGGGTTGTTCTTTAATCCAATTCTTCAAATTATTGAGGTGTTGCTCAGTCATTGATTCATCAATCATGAGCATTATTAGTCTCTGTCTAGAAGAGTACATTTCACCAATGGTATCAGAGTGGTCTTCCTTGGATCAGCAATTGCAATAACAAGGTCGATGGCCCGGAAACATAGGGAACATGGTGGGACAGAAGAAGAAGGTGAAGTAGAGCAAAGCGGAACCACAGGCACTATGTCACAGATTGAGGTGCTTCTTAAATCCACTTTAAGCGAATTTGGGGATAGATTTGAAGCTATGGGGCATCAACATGCCATGTCCATTGCTGAGAATGCAAGAGCAATTTCTGAGATAACGATTTGGTCGCCGGATTATCAATTCAGATGACCCAATTAATTCAAGACCAACAAAAAAATACGGATGCAAGTAAAGGAAATTCCAGCAGCAGAGGAAATTCTGGAATTAGAGTTGAAAAAACGGAAGAGAATGGAGGTGGATTTAACTACTCGTCAAGGCTTACTAAGATCGATTTTCCACGGTTTGGAGGGGATGATCTTAACTACTGGTTGTATAGAGTAGAGCAGTTTTTCCGGTTAGACAATACACCAGCTACTTTTGATCCTTGGGTTCAAGGATCATCTTAAGGGGAAGGCATTGATGCATACGTTACCAGCAAAAGCCCAAGTTTATGGCCGAGCCCAAACCCAATAAAAGTTTCCTTTTCTTATTACTGCCTTTTTTTATGAATTTCCTAAATTAACGTGATATCTTCTAGTTTTATATAACTGATTTGGAGGAGGAATAGAGGGACATGAATTTTCCAGAATCAATCTTTTTCTCTGCTATTCTTCTCTGTTAAATTTCCAACTCATAATTTCCGAGGGTTGTTCTTTAATCCAATTCTCCAAATTATTGAGGTGTTGCTCAGCCATTGATTCATCAATCCTGAGCATTATTAGTCTCTGTCTAGAAGAGTAAATGGCACCAACCCCCTCCTATATGAGTGGTATGTGAGTGAGGAGGGGATGTACAATGTTAGTGGTGTGAGTAAGGAAGGGCCGAGGGGGTATCAAGTATGAAATAAGAGTGGTATGTGAGTGAGGGGGTATGAATAGCAACCCCTTATTTAATCCCGATTACTATATAAACCATTTCCTTATTTATTAAATCCAATTAATATACAAACCATTTCCCTATTTATTAAACCCTGATTAATAAATTGGGCCAAGGCTCATGCACATGACTATAAATTAGAACGGAAATTAGAACGGTGTTATATTAAGTCTTTCATCATTTCTCATTATTTGGCAGATAAACACCAAGTTGTGCAGATGAAGGATTTGCCGACATAAGTAACTTCCTAAAAACATACCTCATCTCGTTTAAAAGCTTTAGCACTGGGACAACAAGAATGGTTCATACAACTCTGGATGGGGAAAAATGCTGTGCCTGCAAATTTTAAAATGCAACCAAATAGTTTTCAGTTTCAGTGCTAAATTGGCGAACCCAGTGCAATACAAATCACTTGTAGCACGATTGCACTGGATTTGGTAACACTTACGCTGGAAGAAGGTCCCCCGAACAAGAATTTATGTCAATAATGTCAAAAGGAGATAAAAGTAACGACACTCATAATTAATGGAAGATGACTCGCAAATGCATAGTTTAGGCTCATAACTCATTCTACAATGGCAATAGATAAGGTTAAAATGAACTCAATTACTCAAAGAGTACCCATTTTTCAAGTCCTGTAAAGAAACAACCTTTTATTAGATTTCTACACTTCCTAGACTTCACCTTCAAAAAGAACTGATAAAAGGGTTGTATGATCACTCAGATTACCTTGGCAACAAACTGAATAGTCCTCCCCAAGGGCATTAAGAAAAGGCCGCGTGATTTCATCAACTTCTTTCTGCCAATGACATATAAAGAGATGATACATTCATGCATACAGAACTTAATAGTAGGTAAACATCCAGTCATCTCGTTCTAACCTTTTCAGCTTCTGGTAGATCATCTATGTACAAAAAGTAATCCTCCACTGGAGATGCTACAACTAAATCACTGTCACATGCAAAAGGTTAGATTCATGAAGGTTTATGTTAAGTAGGGAAATAATGTGGCCCACAAGTCCAGGTATGATTAGTTCTCTGTTTAGGAGCCAGTCTGCCCATGGCAAGCATCATCTTTTTTCCACATTCTCGGTCTACACAACACAACTAAATGGTGGAAGGAAATACGGTGAATGACATACTTACAGATTATTCAGCTCAAACATGCCAATAATATGCCCATATACCTCTAGCGAGAATACTTGAAAGGATTAAGGAGTATAATGTATAACATGTTGTGTGAAAAGTAAATTTATGGCAACCATTAAAGTTACCACCAAACTCGCCGTTTTTACCCTTTTCTGCGTGTCATCATGAGGAAAGACAATGTGCATTAACTGACATGTTGATTGTTCTAAAAAGTAATTGGGGCGAGTTTGATGGTTGCATATGTTTGCCTGTACGTTGAAACAGAACATCCTGAAAAGAAAATATAGTAGATTAAGCATGTGTTGGATACATGGCGAACATTCCTCGTCAAATATTGCCGCCTTCAAGAGTTCCAGTGACTAGAAAATTCAAACTAATGATTAGAGTTTTAATAACAGAAGCAGCATTAAAACAACAAGAATACCAATCAAGCATGCTAAGCATGTTGCTAATCAATTAATCATGCACCCGAATACAAGGTTACAAACTTCTGATTATACTTGGTTATTGAATCTTCACAAACACAGCTTCTTTCTAAGGATGCAATATAAAATGTCTAAAAGATGAATATAATTCAGAATTTATGTTAGTGGAAAACATACTTTTGACAAATATATAACCTATATGATCAGATAATTGGATTAAAAGGAGAAAACCATCACAGGGTCTAAAAACCGTAGATTGATGGTGTATAGATATTAGATATACATGTCTTAGAGAGACTGTACATCTGGTGGTTCTATAATCTTTGATGATTTAGTGTAGTTTTGTTATGTCATAATCAAATGGGACTTGCATGAGGATTATGGAACCACTTGATGTCCAGTCTCTCTAAGACATGTATATCTATAGATGTACTCTTTAGTATGCTTGATTTGCAGTGATCTATTAACAAAATGCACATTATTAGCTGTTTATACCTCTAGCCAATGTTTTATGTTCTCCACAACATCAAAGATGACATGAAGGAAGACAAGTATTATGAATATGGACATGGTGTAACCTAGATGAAACAAGGATGAACTACAACGAAAAATTGTGATATTATTGCAGCAGGAGTATTGTTGCATAGAGATATTAGAATGCTTATACATGTGTTATAAAGGAGCACACAATTCAGAGTCCTAACAGAAGTAAAGAAAGGAAGTTGACAAGATGATGCCCTAGGAGTCAGGCTATTACCTATATGCGTGCGTGTGTATATATGTGTGTATGTGTGTATTATGTATGTATGTGTGTGTATATTAATATATTATGCCAAGGACTGACCTCGAATGCCAGCTGCCTTATTTGCATTCTAAATGCAGTTTCATCAGAAGTATCAACATCATCTGGCAAAGCAACGCAGTCCCACCACCTATAGACAATAGTATATGAAATAAACATTTATCCCAAGAACCATTTCAGAACACCTTTCTTCAAGGATGATACCTTTCCTAGTGAAATTTCACATTATACTAATTAAAAAAAAATTACAATTTCAAAGTACTTAGATTTGAGACCTATGTTGCAGATTTATCTGCTTATTTTCCAAGAATGGAACACGAAACTCAAGTGAGTCTAAGAAAGTATCATTTGTAGAGACTTGGGTGTGTAGTGCACATTCAGCAGTATGCAAAAGACAAAAGTAGGACTGTTAGATATTAATTGAGTAAACCAATTAGAAAGAAAAAAGTTATTTGCATGGGACTCTATGCTTCGACACACCTGCAACATTTATAAGTTGTATATAATGTGCAAATGATCCTGTAGCCATATCTTCACTTTGTAGAATAGGAGGGAGGTGGATACAATTTATTCAAGGAAGACATAGAGAGAGCACAAATAAAGATAGTTTCTCAACAACGATTTGCATGCCTTCCCAAAACTAAAAGTACGATCTTCTGTACTTATTATAGCTTTGGGTAGAAATTCTAATTGTGAGTATAATCCTCAATTCTCTGAAGAATGGGAAAAGGTAATTGAATAAGGTAGTGATACAATGAGATTTCTACAAGATATTGCATATTTGCATGAGATAAAAAGGCATGCATCAGTGACTACACTAGTTTAAAGAGGTGTCTATTTCTGCTAGCCAAGACAGTTCCATATACATGTGGAAAGCAGTGATAGGTTTTTTGTCTTAAAAAACAGTTGAGTTGTTATGCGTAGGCAATCAAAAGAGCTGGAACTCAAAATTTTCATATACCTCCTCTTGTATCCCATTGATAAAGGCTTCCAAGCCTTCAAAAGAAGAGCAAAACTGTGGTTGCCTAAACCATTAGAAATGGGATTCTTCTCTTTCTCTTTACTGTATGCTGCTTTCAACTTCCTGTACTTTAAAATTGTACAGCAAACTGCCTGGAATTGGAAGACGAAGAAAAATATTTTGTTAATCATATATCAATGATAATCTCACTGAAGTGACTCACGTTGAGTTGGACAAGAATCAACATGCACTATGTCCATATTTCCTTTGTCTAAGTTAAGCCCCATGGGATGTGATTCATGTCATAGAGCGTTGATCTTTCACATTTACACCCTATTCGTGCTAAATGAAGATTTTTTATGTGTTCCAGATGCTGATACTACAGGCAATGTTTAGTATGACACTATAAAATTTTAAATTCTTTATTTCTATTATGGTTTCTTGTATTGGAGTTGGCTAAGCCAAACTACTTTTTTTGGAACACATCATGTTAAACAAGCATAACCGAGTATAATAGATGCATTGTGATGTTATTCAGAACTTGTTCATCCAAAAGAGAGACAAGTTCTTATGCTCAATAAGATAAAGCTCGCAGAAGAAACAAGTTCTGACTAACGTTGTCTCCTCATCATATGAAATTAAAATTTATATATGCAGTTAGATTGTCATAGTGGTTTTTCTGGTCGTACATATACACAGTGACACACATGTACATACACACACTCCTTGTAATGTAGAGAGATGGAGAAAGAGAGAAGGGAAGCAAAAGTGCTGTTGACCTTTAGAAGGAACTTACCTTAGCAGCAAGAAGGAAAATATCATTCGTCTCTGACAAGGAAAGATGACAGGAGAAAGAAACTTAGAAAATTGAGGCGGTAAAAAGAAAGCATGGGGGAAAGTTCGTGTGCAAATCGCTATTATGTTTGAGCCTTACCATTAGCATGTTCTATGAATTTTGAAAGTGCCTTCTTGGACAATGATTTTGAGTCTTCTCCGGTACATAGTAATGAATGGCATAAATCCCAATCAGCCTGTGCACAAGATTTCCTACAAATAATTGAAAATAAGTCATGTAAGTGATATTTAACACAATGTATGACCTAATACTAATTGAAGTATCAATCTTGGGGTTAGGGGCAATGGGGGTGTTTATGGAGAAGATGTTGAATTCTACTTGTAAGTTGTAACTATGCTTCCAACAAACAAAATTCTGTAATACAAGCTGGTGCCCACTGTTAAGCATTGGGTTGAAGGATAGGTTCTAGAGTTCAGATGTCAAAACCATTGCCTAACAGCGCTCTTGTTTAGAAGGGTTGTACAACTCAATGACTTTCACTTTGTAGGTTGAATAAAACACAAGATGACATAGAACTGTAGAGTTTGGTCATGATTAGGAATTCTACAAAAGAGTAAATTACATAGAACTAGTTTACTGGTGTCGACACATACATGATCAAATTAAGTGCATGCAAAACATCATTCTAATTACTGAAATTTATACATAAAAATCGAGTTAACATACTGTTGTATTTCTTTTGTACATATCATTTTTTGTTTCTTTTGTACATAGTAGCTAAACACATGAGTTTTACTAATTTATGTTATATATATATATATATATATATATATCAAGTTACCTATTATCATAGAAGTTTGTCGTCATGATATCATGTATAAAGGGTAAATAACTTCTTTTCACTTGATCTTTTTAGCTCGTTGAATATGTCTCACTGGCTATTATCTAAACATTAGTGTGTGTAGCTTGTGTAAACGTGGGACTGTGGGTACCCAAATTGAACATCTTTTATTCTCCCAACTTTGGATCGTAACAATTAACCACCAGGAGATGTTAGTATCCCATATAAAAGCACCATTTGAATCTTTCCACTAGCTTTCAACGTCGCTAGGTAGACAATTATTGGTGAGAAGCGATCTTTTTCGTTTTCTCTTTAAGAATTTTCAGAAAGGCTAGAAAAAAAAAATAAGTACTAAATACGGTGAGGAGTTGAGTTATGTTGGAAGGAAGAGAGAGAAACAGAATTATTGTTTCTTTCTTAGAGTCGAAGATTATGGGGCTGGTTTTTTTTTTTTTTTGGTAAAGGTGAGTATTTTACATTTTCATCAAGTAAAATTGGTGATTTTGAATTCAACATCAGTATTAATTTAGAGGTGATTGGAATCTGTTGTTGTGCTTTTAGCCTTGTGACAAAACCAATGAGATTTCTTATAAACTTATAGTTGTGGGTATGTCCCTTATCACATTGATCTATGTGTAAATTGTCTAACTTTCCCCAGTTACTCGGCATCTATGGTAAAATGAAGTGACATAGCTTACCCCTACACTTGCCTCTCCCCCAATAGGAAGCTTTGGTTGTACAACTCAATGACTTTCACTTTGTAGGTTGAATAAAACACAAGATGACATCAAATAAATTGAGAAATGAAGATGGATAACCAATCAAGGAATTTTTTTTAGAAAAAATTCCTGATACCAAGAAAAGCTATAAGGATTCTCACCTACAGTAGTAAACTTCTTTACATCCACCAGGGCAAATGATAGCCGAAGGCAATGGAAACTTCATCGAGCGTGGCAATGCTAATTTCTCGTGCATTAATGATTCCACACACTCGGTAGGAAGCTGAAATTTATTTCTGGAACTGGTAGAAGAACACTGCTGAAACTCTAGCTGATCTTCCTTGTCAGAACCATCTGAGGATGCCAAATCAAAACAATCTTTCGGGTTGCCTAAACCCTGCAGATAGAGCTTCCTCCCAATTTGAAGTTCTATTGAGCCAATAAAACGAAAGCAGAAACTGCAGACAAGACAATCAATCTGCAAGAAAAATACATATGAAAGCCAAGAGAAAGGATTAGTGACGCAAGATAAGTGTCCAAAAACCATAAATGGTTCGAGTAAAAAATTGAAACAAACAAGCAGGGTTGAATATTCAAACTAAACCACCTTATTTGATGAATGTTGCACACCGAAAAGCATTTGGTCCTTCAAAACAAGATCCCCTTCTTCAAAGTCTAGGTCAGCATAAACACCTGTAAGTTTTTCAATTTCAAATGTCATGCTCATTACATTCCAAGTAATTAACAACGAAGAACATTAAGAGCATCAAGGAGTAGCTTGACTACTATTGTAAGGAGAAAGAAAAGTCTACCAATAGTTTAAGATTAAATGACAGTGAACTAGTTAACATCCCAATTTATTAATAAGTAAATCTTTGGCTACCACCAACTTTCATTCTTTACTTTTTTTTTTAGAAGAGTGTAATTACAAGAAGAGAGAATATGCATTGCATCACATTTGTTTTTCGGATTATTTGGAATTATGGTGAGTTTGGTGATAAATAAACTGGTGGTAGCAATGAAACTTTCCTCCATGTGTAGAAAGGGAGAAGAACATGACATTATCTACACATAAACACAAAAAATGACGATTTAAATCTCTCATGCAACGTATCAAACAGGTGGTGTGCAAACGAATGAAATAACCCTATTGCTTGTTAATAGCATTAGATTTTAAGACAAACATCCATAGCACATACACAGCAAACAATAATAATATGGATTCCTCCTAAATCGTTTTAACGAGCAATAAAAAAAGTTATTTGATTGGCACCAAAAGTAAAAGGGAGAGTACCTTTTCCATAGTCGTTAGATGGTTTGACTTGAATCCCACAGCATTGTTTACTTGTTATAAGGCCATCGAAATGCTCCTGCAATATTACGCTCACAAATAACATTCTCATATGATAATTACAAAGAGAAAAGGAAGAGAAAGAGGATTACCTGAACTTGAAGAGATGAGGGTGGTTCGAGGAGAAGACATATTTGCTGAGAGAATTGGGAATCTATGGGGCAAACGACCTCCATTAGTAATGACTTCTCTAATGCGTTCTTTGGATTCTCAAGGCTCGACTGTAGATTGTGAGGAGAACGGCTATTGAGGCGAGTGTCTACCCTCCTTCAACCTCCATCACCAATGGGTCAAAACGCCAATTGAAATGACAATGAATTACAAGAATAGTCCCTCTACTATTTTGTATTTTGCATATTTTTGTCCCTTGTTTAAATTTCACATGGATTTTCGTTATCAGTTTTATCACTTTGGTTAGGGACTTAAACGGGGAATGCACTCCCAACCCCGCTTCTTGCCGCATCTACTTCTTGATGAGCTAACTTAATTAGAGGTGTCCGTGTTGCGACAGTGACCGAGCCAAGAATATGGTTTAGGAGCATCATCAATTATAGCAATATGACACATTGAATCTTTATGGCTTCAAGGTTGACAAGGCCTTTTAAAACATATGCTCTACGAACATCATCTCAAATATTAGGATTGTCATAGAAAACCCTAATCCGTCTAGTTACTCCATTATTCGCCCCATACACAATCGAGACATATAAAGGCGTAAGGATCCCTCTAATATGCACCTCCAAATGCATAAATTGCCCATGAATCTCCACAACCATCACATCCATGAACCTTTTATCCCATGAAACAATAATCCTTGTCCCATGGTTCGATACCGAGTGATTTGCTACCCAAGGCCACCGACCAAACGTTTGATTACAAACATCCCCCAAGTTACTACTATGTACATGCGATTCCAAAATTGCACAAAAAATTAAATTTTGATTACGAATTAAACTTCTAACCTCCAATTGTTTGCACGAGGTATTGAGACCTCATATGTTCCAGCAAGCAAAATTATTCATTTGGAGGTGTCGCTACCTCCTTATCTCCCCCTGCTTCCCCTCCTTCCTTAGCCACGTTCGGTTCTTGTACCGAATCTGCTACAAATGCCGAGACCTTGTCGCTTCCTTCCTCTGATAGAACTGAGAATCGATTAGTTTCCTTCAGATCCATATACGATCCTCTAATAGGTTGCATGGTACGGAAAGATTTTGCCACCGATAGCAATGTCGAAATTTTTGCTTGAATCGGTGTATCCTGCGCCATCACCCCTTTTGGACTCTGGGACGATGATCATTCTTCCGCAATTGCCACTTGGGTAGTTGGGTTAACTCCCTTGCCCTTGTTACTCCCATTGATGCCCTCATTTTTTAGTTGAACCGATGATGGAGGACCATCCAACCACATGAAAGATCCCTTGGTGATTCAAGTTGGCCCAATTACAAGATCAAGATCGAAACTAATCAAAGAAGCGTTGATGAGTTTAGTTGCGGAGATTCAAGTAAAGTCCATTGAAGATTTGCATGTAACGCACGGTATTAGGCTTATTGGAGCTTTGGATCAATGATGGAGCTTAAAGAAGGCTTTTATTTGAAGATTGCAAGCTTTTAGGCCATTTCAAAGAATAAACCCATGATCATTATTTTGGCAACCCATGATTTAACTATTTTCTTTTGTTTATGTTGAATTTGAGCCCAATAAATTAATGTATAAAGCCTAATCCGTTTTTTAGGTCTATGTTAAAGTCTAGGTGTTTAAAAGTCTTTGAATAATGATTTAGAGTATGTCTAGATTCATGAATTAAAGGTATGCCTTTAATTCTTGATTGAAATTTAAGTCTTAGACTTTATGGAGAGTCTTTTGGGGTGTCTTTTGAACCCAATAAATAGGAGCCTTTGTAATCTTTTCAAATCATCATCGAAGTAATATAAACACTTTCTTTTGAGTTTAACTCATTTTGTGAGCTGTGATTCCTTGCGAGAGCGTTCATAGTTCAAGAACTTATCAAGATTGTGAGCACGATCTTGTGGCGTTTCGGATTCCTTTGGTTCTTAGTTCTATAACTAATGGGTCAAGGATTTGCTCTAGGTTAGTTGAAGGTTCCTATACCTGGGATATTCGCTTCCTAAACTATCTCATACGAAGGTTCCAAGTTTCTTAACTTGCGGGTCGACGTTTTCGTATCATTTGGTATCAGAGCTAAGGTTCGGTTTCTTCTAATCAATCTTTCTTAATCCTTATATCTTCATTTTTTTCTTCTTACTTCTACTTCTTTGTCATTTCTTCCTAAATCTACTCCTTCATCTTCTTCTATTCTCTTGAAAGGAAAAAAAAAACATCCATCCAAGTAAAAAAAGAGAGAGAGAGAGAAAGAGATTAAAAAAAAGTGTAAAAAAAAGTTGCAATATTTGTTTCAAAGACACAAAAAAAAAAGTTGTATTCTTGGTTTGATTTATATTCTCATCTCAATATTGATCGCGTAACCACCCGAAATTCCAATTTCTAAGGTCTGTTTTTTTGGAGACATTCATTCTATTTCTTGCAAGGCCAAGACCCGATTGTTGAATTAAGTTCTTATAGGATTGCTTGAACGCTGAGATTTGTGTTCAAATTTGATTTGTTCTTTTACCAATTGAGCTCTATTGGGATTAAGAGGTAAAAGGCATTGAGTGTGTAAGAACAATTGAGGGGAGGTAAAATCCATATTGAGTGCAAACACGAGGGATTTGAGAGGAGAAATTTTTTTATACTAATAATTAAGTATGTTGAAAAAAGATCCTGATACACAGGGAAATCCATCCAACGATGAAAGGGAGAATGATTTTATTGTTCGAGCCATGCGACAACAGTTTCAACGACTTGGAGTTGTACTAGAAGGTGTGATGGAAAGATTGGATAGAATTGAAAGGAGGACGGAAGAAGAACCACCTACACCACGATCCTATCGAGAAGAGGAGTACGAAGGGGAGGAAGAGTATGAAGATGGACCACGACATCCAAGAAGAAGACATGGTAATAGAAGACAAAATCAAAGGGCTGATGGGGGATTTAGCAACATCAAAATGAAAATTGCACAATTTCAAGGGAAGAGTGATCTGGAAGCTTATTTGGAATGTGAAAAAAAGGTGGATCTTATATTTGACTGCAACAACTATTCTGAAGATAAAAAGGTAAAACTAGCTGCCATTGAATTCACGGAATATGCAATTGTATGGTGGGATCAATTGGTAACAAACCGAAGGAGATATGGTGAGAGGCCTATTTCTACTTGGGATGAAATGAAAGAGGTTATGCGGAAGAGGATTGTTCCTTCTCACTATTTTAGAGATTTGTATTGCAAATTACAATCTTTGAATCAGGGAACAAAATATGTTGAGGACTATTACAAGGAGATGGAGATTGCTATGATTCGAGTAAATGTTGAAGAAGACAGGGAGGCAACCATGGCAAGGTTTTTTAGTGGCCTAAATCGTGACATTGCCAATGTGGTGGAACTTCAATATTGTGTGGAACTTGAAGACATGGTGCATATGGCCATGAAAGTCGAGAGGCAACTAAAGAAGAGAAATACCTATTCATGCCCGGAGCTTTATCCCAAGCACCTTTTCGACTTTGTTTGCAACTATCAAAATTATTTTTATCAGGAATAGGTATCATTGGAGCACATGGTTACAAGGGGGGAGCAGTTGCTCACCTGAGGTTTTCAAAAATAAGTTTGATATAGTAATTTCGTTATTAATAGATGATTTACGTTTGGGTTGGAAATGCTTTTAACTTTTTTTTATCTAATATTGGGCCAATTGTTTAGCTGGACTTCTTGCAGTGCACCGTGGGCCAACAAATCGCCTGTGCGGTTGAACTCTTTTTTTCCTAAAACACAACCCAAACCACATATTGCTCAAACCACAAATGATTATGAGAATCCATTTGTTGTTCACAGAGAGCACAAACCCAATCAGGCGGTTGATGCTTCTAAGACAACATTTCGATCATGAGTAGGATGTCTATTATGACAAGCAATCCATAAGCAGAAAACATGCTTTGGAATATGTCCCTAGAAACATATAGTTTCATGCCATGACACTACTTGGTGCTCACCTTCAATGGATCGATAAGCTTCATGAACCGAAAAATCACCAGGATTACTTTGGGCATCCCTCCACATTACCAAATCAGCAGAATCATCCAAGGTAGGGAATTCAATATTTGAGAGAACCGCATACCGTTGTGTCCACATTGCCGGCCATTCCCCTTGAAAATCCTCCATAACCTCCCTAACCGTAGTCATGGTGCGAAAGCCACACGAATGAATGAATTGGTAAGAAATCATTGCAGATAGATGTCCACATTCAACCCAAGCATCCTCCCAAGCATTTGTAGTGGATCCATTTCCAATTTTCACCATAAAGAATCTTCGCAATTGAGGTCGAAGGTTCATAATATTGTACAAAACCCACGACCATTTAGGGAAACGTCTTGCCACCCAAAAATTACAAGTCCGGAAGTATAACTCATATAGCCACCGTACCCAAAAGGACTTTCGACAACTTAAGATATCCCACATATGTTTCGCCAATAAAGCATGATTCCACATCGCCAGTCGCATAATTCCAAGTCCCCCATTCATTCTCGGCCCACAAACTTGCCACGCTATGCGACACTTACCCTTAGAGGATTCACCTTGAGCCCATAAGAAGTCCCGAAAAAGGCTATCCAAATCGTGAATACACACCAGACGGAAAGAGAAAAATGGCCATCCTGTATAGTTGCATAGATTGGAGTACAAATTTAATGAGTTGGACCCAACCTCCAAAGGATAACCATTTGTTTTTCCAATTATGAATTCGGCCCTTAACTCACAAGACAATTGGCCGAAAGTCAACAACTTTCAACCGTCTCGGAGATAAAGGCACACCCAAGTATCGAATAGGAAAAGTTCCCATTCGAAACGGTAAACACGTAATAATAGCATTTCGCACATCCTCCAGAACATTGCCAAAGAAAGTCTCGCTTTTCTCCAAGCTAGGTGATAAACCAGATTTAATTTTAAATAGATCAAGAGTCTTCTTAAGAATTTCCACCGAAGGTACATCACCTCGCGTGAACACAAACAGATCATCTGCAAAACATAGATGAGTTAGTTTTAAAGCAGAACATCCCTTATGATATCCAAAGACCGCTTCCTCTTCAATACATTGTTTAAATATCATAGAGAAGCCTTCCATAACAATCGTAAATAAGTAGGGGGATAACGGATCGCCTTGTCGAATACCCCTACCCCCTTGAACGACCCATGAGCCTCCCCATTCACCATCACCGAGAATGACGTCGTCGTGACCATTTCCTCAATCCACCTTACCAAAACCGAATGGAAACCCATTCCTCTTAGCATATTCAAAAGATAATTCCAATTAACCATATCATACGCCTTGCGTATATCAATCTTAAAAGCACAACAAGGCATTCCGGTCACTTTATGGTACTCTGAGACCAGCTCATGCGCCATGAGAATGTTATCTGTAATCCTACGGTCCAGAATGAAAGCCGATTGAGAGCCTCCAACAAGCTGATCCAAGTAGCCTTTCATTCTTTCAACGATTACTTTACTAATGAACTTATAAATTACCGAGCAACAAGCGATAGGCCAAAAATCCGTAACTCTAGAAGCATTATCCACCTTTGGGATCAAGCACACCAACGTATGATTGAGCTCTTTAGCTAGGTGTCCGCGATAAAAGAAATTATGGATAGAGATGGTTAAGTCTCGCCCTACCACCTCCCAAGCGGCTTTAAAGAATTTCGAAGTAAACCCGTCCGGTCCCGGTGCCTTATCATTTCCAATGTGGAACATGGCAAGCTTGATCTCCTCATCTAAAATTGGACGAATCATATGATTGGCCTCTCCCACTGAAAGCGTTTTTTGGAAAAAGGTTTACTTGCATATTCGGTTGGACATTCATGTCCTTTTCACCGAAAAAGGACTTAAAATACTCAACAAAAACCAAAGGAACAACATCTCCATAAACATACGAACCCTCACTATTGCATGCAGACTGAATATGGTTCATGTGGTTGCGCTCCTTAATCGCTTTATGAAAAAAATGGGTATTCGAATCACCCTCATTTAGCCACCTTACCTTCGCTCGTTGCCTTGCTCCTCTTTCTTCATCCCAACAAGCCTGTTGATAGGCTAATCGAATGTGGTCTAAATCTTCCTTGAGGTCTCGATTAAGCGGATCACCATCAATGGTAATTTGAATTTCATCCAATTCTTTTTTCAGAAATTGAACTCTATTCGTAAGATTGCCATACGAACCCCGCAATCGTCTCAAAGCCGGTTTAATACCCTTTAATCGTTGCGTTACCTTAAACATAAAAGTTCCTTCAATCGAGACCTCCCATCCATCTTTGATTACCTGCAAAAAATAAGGGTGGTCCACCATATAATTATCAAATTTAAAGCCCCACGTTTTCCGATGTTTTCCTCCACTAAATGTAAAGATTGCTGGTGTATGGTCCGATATGCCCCTAGGATGGAATCGAGCTGAAATATCACGAAATAAGTCTGTAAGCTCCACATTTCCAAGCACTCTATCCAGTTTGTGCCTCAATCCTCCCTCCTCATTTGGTTTATGACACCAAGAGAATTGAATTCCCGTATAACGGATGTCAAAGAGATCGACATCCTCCACACATGCAGAAAATTCATTCATCTCCCTACATCTTCTTGATCCCACCCCAAAGCCATTATGGGGAAATAACATTGCATTAAAATTCCCCATGACCAGCCAAAATTTATTTCCAAGGAACACTTTGAATTTTCGTAAACCTGTCCAAAGCTCCCGTCTAGTTACTCCATTATTCACCCCATACACAATCGAGACATATAAAGGCGTAAGGATCCCTCTAATATGCACCTCCAAATGCATAAATTGCCCATGAATCTCCACAACCATCACATCCATGCACCTTTTATCCCATGAAACAATAATCCTTGTCCCATGGTTCGATACCGAGTGATTTGCTACCCAAGGCCACCGACCAAACGTTTGATTACAAACATCCCCCAAGTTACTACTATGTACATGCGATTCCAAAATTGCACAAAAAATTAAATTTTGATTACGAATTAAACTTCTAACCTCCAATTGTTTGCATGAGGTATTGAGACCTCATATGTTCCAGCAAGCAAAATTATTCATTTGGAGGTGTCGCTACCTCCTTATCTCCCCCTGCTTCCCCTCCTTCCTTAGCCACGTTCGGTTCTTGTACCGAATCTGCTACAAATGCCGAGACCTTGTCACTTCCTTCCTCTGATAGAACTGAGAATCGATTAGTTTCCTTCAGATCCATATACGATCCTCTAATAGGTTGCATGGTACAGAAAGATTTTGCCACCGATAGCAATGTCGAAATTTTTGCTTGAATCGGTGTATCCTGCGCCATCACCCCTTTTGGACTCTGGGACGATGATCATTCTTCCCCAATTGCCACTTGGGTAGTTGGGTTAACTCCCTTGCCCTTGTTACTCCCATTGATGCCCTCATTTTTTAGTTGAACCGATGATGGAGGACCATCCAACCACATGAAAGATCCCTTGGTGATTCAAGTTGGCCCAATTACAAGATCAAGATCGAAACTAATCAAAGAAGTGTTGATGAGTTTAGTTGCGGAGATTCAAGTAAAGTCCATTGAAGATTTGCATGTAACGCACGGTATTAGGCTTATTGGAGCTTTGGATCAATGATGGAGCTTAAAGAAGGCTTTTATTTGAAGATTGCAAGCTTTTGGGCCATTTCAAAGAATAAACCCATGATCATTATTTTGGCAACCCAAGATTTAACTATTTTCTTTTGTTTATGTTGAATTTGAGCCCAATAAATTAATGTATAAAGCCTAATCCGTTTTTTAGGTCTATGTTAAAGTCTAGGTGTTTAAAAGTCTTTGAATAATGATTTAGAGTATGTCTAGATTCATGAATTAAAGGTATGTCTTTAATTATTGATTGAAATTTAAGTCTTAGACTTTATGGAGAGTCTTTTGGGGTGTCTTTTGAACCCTATAAATAGGAGCCTTTGTAATCTTTTCAAATCATCATCGAAGTAATATAAACACTTTCTTTTGAGTTTAACTCATTTTGTGAGCTGTGATTCCTTGCGAGAGCGTTCATAGTTCAAGAACTTATCAAGATTGTGAGCACGATCTTGGCGTGTCGGATTCCTTTGGTTCTTAGTTCTATAACTAACGGGTCAAGGATTTGCTCTATGTTAGTTGAAGGTTCCTATACCTGGCATATTCGCTTCCTAAACTATCTCATACGAAGGTTCCAAGTTTCTTAACTTGCGGGTCGACGTTTTCGTATCATTTGGTATCAGAGCTAAGGTTCAGTTTCTTCTAATCAATCTTTCTTAATCCTTATATCTTCATTTTTTTCTTCTTACTTCTACTTCTTTGTCATTTCTTCCTAAATCTACTCCTTCATCTTCTTCTATTCTCTTGAAAGGAAAAAAAAAACATCCATCCAAGTAAAAAAGAAGAGAGAGAGAGAAAGAGATTAAAAAAAAAGTGTAAAAAAAAGTTGCAATATTTGTTTCAAAGACACAAAAAAAAAAAAATAAAATTGTATTCTTGGTTTGATTTATATTCTCATTTCAATATTGATCGCGTAACCACCCGAAATTCCAATTTCTAAGGTCTGTTTTTTTGAAGACATTCATTCTATTTCTTGCAAGGCCAAGACCCGATTGTTGAATTAAGTTCTTATAGGATTGCTTGAACGCTGAGATTTGTGTTCAAATTTGATTTGTTCTTTTACCAATTGAGCTCTACAAGGGATTAAGAGGTAAAAGGCATTGAGTGTGTAAGAACAATTGAGGGGAGGTAAAAGCCATATTGAGTGCAAACACGAGGGATTTGAGAGGAGAAATTTTTTTATACTAATAATTAAGTATGTCGAAAAAAGATCCTGATACACAGGGAAATCCATCTAACAATGAAAGGGAGAATGATTTTATTGTTCGAGCCATGCAACAACAGTTTCAACGACTTGGAGTTGTACTAGAAGGTGTGATGGAAAGATTGGATAGAATTGAAAGGAGGACGGAAGAAGAACCACCTACACCACGATCCTATCGAGAAGAGGAGTACGAAGGGGAGGAAGAGTATGAAGATGGACCACGACATCCAAGAAGAAGACATGGTAATAGAAGACAAAATCAAAGGGCTGATGGGGGATTTAGCAACATCAAAATGAAAATTGCACAATTTCAAGGGAAGAGTGATCTGGAAGCTTATTTGGAATGTGAAAAAAAGGTGGATCTTATATTTGACTGCAAAAACTATTTTGAAGATAAAAAGGTAAAACTAGCTGCCATTGAATTCATGGAATATGCAATTGTATGGTGGGATCAATTGGTAACAAACCGAAGGAGATATGGTGAGAGGCCTATTTCTACTTGGGATGAAATAAAAGCGGTTATGCGGAAGAGGATTGTTCCTTCTCACTATTTTAGAGATTTGTATTGTAAATTACAATCTTTGAATCAGGGAACAAAATATGTTGAGGACTATTACAAGGAGATGGAGATTTCTATGATTCGAGTAAATGTTGAAGAAGACAGGGAGGCAACCATGGCAAGGTTTTTTAGTGGCCTAAATCGTGACATTGCCAATGTGGTGGAACTTCAATATTGTGTGGAACTTGAAGACATGGTGCATATGGCCATGAAAGTTGAGAGGCAACTAAAGAAGAGAAATACCTATTCAAGGGGCCAAACATCTAGTTTCCAGCCCCTAAATAAACATAAGGGGGAGGCATTAAAGGGTTCCAATTCATCCACTTCAAAATCCCAAAATGAAGGCAGCAAAGTGGACAAGGGTAAAGGTATTGGTTCTACCCATTCTAAATCTCGTGAAATTAAGTGTTTTCGTTGTCTAGGTATGGGACATATTGCATCACAATGTCCAAACAAAAGAGCCATGATTCTTCGTGAAAGTGGTGAAGTGGAGTCTGAAAGTGAAAAAGATGATTCCAAGGATGAGGAAGAGGACTTGGAGAAAACCGAGGCAGAAAATGGTGAACTATTGATGGTGAAAAAATCTTTGAACTTGCAAGTGAAGGTGGATGACACGCAACACTGGGAAAACATATCTCATACACGATGTTTGGTTCAAGGCAAGGTATGTACTTTAATCATTGACGGCGGGAGTTGTGCAAATGTTGTAAGTACCGAAGTTGTTGAGAAGTTAAATTTGCACACTCTAAAACATCCACTACCATATAAACTTCAATGGCTAAATGAATGTGGGGAAGTGAAAGTGACCAAACAGGTATTGATCTCCTTTTCCATTGGTCAATACAAAGATGAAGTAATGTGCGATGTTGTTCCAATGCATGTCAGTCACATACTTTTGGGGAGGCCGTGGCAATTTGACCATGGCGTTCATAATCAGTACACTTTCAAACATCATGACAAGAAAGTTGTTCTTGTGTCGTTATCTCCACAACAAGTTCATGAGGATCAAATTAAAATGATCACCGCAAGGCGAGCGAGAGAGGCTGAAAAGCAAAAAAGTGAGTGTGGTGCATCGAGGGAAAAACAGAGTGGTGAAAACAAATTGAAAGGTGAAAAGGAGGAAAAGAAAAGAGAGAAAACTAAGTCGATTTTTTTTGCAAAATCGAGTGAAGTCAAGAGGGTGATAGTTGAAAACAAGAGGGTGATGGTTTTGGTTTTCAAGGAGGCTTGTTTGAGTACTAGTGAGCTAACCTAAAATCTTCCGAGTTTTGTTGTGAATCTTTTGCAGGAATATGATGATGTCTTTCCGAAGGAAGAGCCTAGTGGATTGCCACCTCTACGAGGAATAGAGCATCAGATTGATTTCATTCCAGGGGCTACTCTTCCAAATCGTCCAGCTTATAGAGTCAACCCCGAGGAGACAAAACAGATCCAAAGACAAGTGGAAGATTTATTGTCAAGAGGAAGGATTCGAGAATCCATGAGTCCTTGTGTCGTTCCCGTGATTGTGGTGCCCAAAAAGACTGGAGAATGGAGAATGTGCACCGATTGCAGAGCCATCAACCAAATCACGGTAAAGTATCGCTATCCTATTCCTAGGTTAGATGACATGCTAGATGAGTTGCATGGGGCTGTCATTTTTTCCAAAATTGATCTTAAAAGTGGGTATCATCAGATTAGAATAAGAGAAGGTGACGAGTGGAAAACCGCATTCAAAACAAAATCTGGATTGTATGAGGGGTTAGTTATGCCTTTTGGGTTAACTAATGCACCTAGTACATTCATGAGATTGACAAATCATGTTTTGCGTGAGTTTATTGGTAAGTTTGTCGTCGTTTACTTTGATGACATCTTGATTTATAGTAAAAACATGGAAGAGCACATGATGCATTTACGTGTTGTTTTGGACACCTTGAGAAATGAATCCTTGTATTCCAACTTAAAAAAATGCACATTTTGTGTGGATAAAGTTGTTTTTCTAGGATTTGTTGTAAGTGGCAAAGGAATTGAAGTGGATCTTGAGAAGGTCAAGGCAAGAAGTTTTCATGGGCTAGCTAGCTTCTACTGGAGATTTGTTCGTGACTTTAGCACCATAGCTGCCCCACTCAATGAACTTGTGAAGAAAGAGGTATGTTTTCATTGGGGAGAAAAGCAACAAGTTGCGTTTGACTTATTGAAGGAAAGGTTGACTTCTTCTCCTATTCTTGCATTACCAAATTTTAATAAGATGCTTGAACTTGAGTGTGATGCATCCGGGGTAGGTGTTGGGGCTGTTTTAATTCAAGAACGTCGTCCCATTGCATATTTTAGTGAAAAGCTAAAAGGGGCACAATTGAATTATTCAACATATGACAAAGAGCTTTATGCTTTGGTAAGGTCTTTACAAACATGGCAACATTATTTGAGACCAAAAGAGTTTGTGATTCACACGGATCATGAATCTCTTAAATATCTCAAGGGTCAAGGTAAGCTAAGTAGAAGGCATATCAAGTGGGTTGAGTTTATCGAGTCATTTCCTTATATGATTAAATACAAGAAAGGAAAAGAAAACATTGTGGCCGATGCGTTGTCTAGACGTCATAGTCTCATCACCACTTTGAGTTCTAAACTTCTTGGATTTGAATCAATTAAGGAAATGTACGAGGATGATTCTAATTTTTCTTCTCTATATGTTGCATGTGAACATGGATCATTTGACAAATTTTATAAACATGAAGGTTATTTGTTTAAAGAAAATAAGTTGTGCATTCCAAAGTGTTCTATGCGTGAATTGCTTGTGCATGAGGCTCATGGGGGAGGTTTGGTGGGTCACTTTGGTGTTCAAAAGACTTTAGATGTTTTAAAAGAACATTTCTTTTGGCCAAAAATGCGTGAAGATGTTAAAAAAATTTGTGAAAGATGTCTAACTTGTAAACAAGCCAAATCAAAATCGAAGCCTCATGGATTGTATACCCCGCTACCAATTCCTTCTGAACCTTGGGTAGACATATCCATGGACTTTGTGCTAGGATTGCCTAGGACAAAGAATGGCCGAGATTCTGTTTTTGTTGTTGTTGATCGATTTTCCAAGCTGGCACACTTTATTCCTTGTCATAAAACAAATGATGCCTCACACATTGCTGATTTGTTCTTTAAAGAAATAGTGCGTCTACATGGTGTACCACGCACTATTGTGAGTGATAGGGATGTCAAATTTTTGAGTCATTTTTGGCGTGTGCTTTGGAGTAAACTGGGTACTAAGCTTTTATTCTCTACTGCAAGCCATCCCCAAACCGATGGGCAGACTGAAGTAGTTAATAGAACTTTGTCTCAATTACTTAGAGCCGTTATTTCAAAGAATTTGAAAAGTTGGGAGAGTTGCTTGCCGTTTGTTGAGTTTGCTTATAATCGAAGTGTGCATTCTGCTACTAACTATTCTCCTTTTGAGACTGTGTATGGATTCAATCCCTTGAGTCCCCATGATCTTGTTCCTATTCCCATTGAAGAGCGCACCAGTCTAGATGGAAAAAGGAAGGCTGAATTGATAAAACAATTGCATGAGAAGGTAAGACTCAACATTGAGAAGAGGACAAATCAATACTTGAAGCAAGCAAACAAAGGTAGAAAGAGAGTGTTGTTTGAACCTGGTGATTGGGTATGGTTACACTTGAGGAAAGAGAGATTCCCGACAAAGAGAAGATCAAAGTTGCAGCCTAGAGAAGATGGACCATTCCAAGTCCTCGAAAGAATCAATGATAATGCTTACAAGTTAGATCTTCCTGGTGAGTATCAAGTAAGCTCTACTTTTAATGTTGCTGATCTTTCTCCCTATGATGTAGGTGATGATTCGTGGACCAATCCTTTTCAAGGGGGAGAGAATGATGGAGGACCATCCAACTACATGAAAGATCCCTTGGTGATTCAAGTTGGCCCAATTACAAGATCAAGATCGAAACTAATCAAAGAAGCGTTGATGAGTTTAGTTGCGGAGATTCAAGTAAAGTCCATTGAAGATTTGCATGTAACGCACGGTATTAGGCTTATTGGAGCTTTGGATCAATGATGGAGCTTAAAGAAGACTTTTATTTAAAGATTGCAAGCTTTTGGGCCATTTCAAAGAATAAACCCATGATCATTATTTTGGCAACCCAAGATTTAACTATTTTCTTTTGTTTATGTTGAATTTGAGCCCAATAAATTAATGTATAAAGCCCAATCCGTTTTTTAGGTCTATGTTAAAGTCTAGGTGTTTAAAAGTCTTTGAATAATGATTTAGAGTATGTCTAGATTCATGAATTAAAGGTATGCCTTTAATTCTTGATTGAAATTTAAGTCTTAGACTTTATGGAGAGTCTTTTGGGGTGTCTTTTGAACCCTATAAATAGGAGCCTTTGTAATCTTTTCAAATCATCATCGAAGTAATATAAACACTTTCTTTTGAGTTTAACTCATTTTGTGAGTTGTGATTCCTTGCGAGAGCGTTCATAGTTCAAGAACTTATCAAGATTGTGAGCACGATCTTGGCGTGTCGGATTCCTTTGGTTCTTAGTTCTATAACTAACGGGTCAAGGATTTGCTCTATGTTAGTTGAAGGTTCCTATACCTGGCATATTCGCTTCCTAAACTATCTCATACGAAGGTTCCAAGTTTCTTAACTTGCGGGTCGACGTTTTCGTATCAACCGATGCACTACTTCCACATGTTGCACTTTCTCCCTCATAAATAATTTTTCCCAGCCCATCACCTTTCACGTTGTGCATGGCTTGCATGGCTGGCGCCGTAGGCTCATTATTCACCAAAGAGTCCCTTGCCTTCCCCTTATTACCCTTTTTTCCTTTGTTCTAACCGCACAAAACCATCTTCATCTTTTTTCGGCCCTTGCTTACCATTACCCATCCTCGGTCGATCAACCTTAGAGCTTGTAGAGAGTTTGTGGCCGAACACCATGTAGTGGGAACATTGTAATGGTTCCCAAATGTATTCCACGAGAATCTTCACCCTTTCGTCACCATTCCCATCTAGGCTTGGCACTACCACCTCTAGCTCCCATTTTAATTATCCAATTGTCCATACTTCTACGAGAACCTTTGCAAATCCCAGTCGTCCCCACGCTTTATCACACATGGTTGCAGTACATGCATCCATATGTTTTGGAACTCCTAGGGCACTCACAATTCGACTTACTCCCTCCCAATTGAACGCCACAAGTGGGATGTTGTGTAATTTCACCCACAATGGACAAGAAGTGTGTGTTGGTTGGTGCAAACCTTTCGCTGGATCCCAAGGAAACACAAAGAGAGGTATTCCCTTTACCATCCACGTCCCATTTTCTACGACCTGGGTCCTTCCTCCTTCATCATTAAATTGGAAGAAGAAGATGTCGTTTGAGTTCATCATAGCGTCTTTAAAACCAAATTTTCCTCACACACTACTAACAAAACGCTGAACGATAGGGAAGGGAACCCTTGATCCCAAGAAGTATCCAAACACAGTCGTGTGGTATGTCTTAGCTGCTGATTTTGCTAGATCTACCGGGATACGGACACACGATTGTTTCTTATCTGCTAAAGGAAAAAAATTCTAAGGAGGGATTCACAGCTTCACCCACTACAGTAGCAAATCGACGATTACATTCGTTCATGTCAATTTTAAGGCGATCATCCGCCGGGGACAATCGTTCAAACACTAAGACCCTCGTTGTCTCGTCCTTCTCAGGCTTCTGATTCAGATCACTCGGTGAGTTCATGGCAGTCGAGTCAGATATGGTTACACCTTCAGCAAACATGGCCTCTTGGAGCATTGCATCCATTACCATATCCATAACAACCCCCTAACAAACCCCCTTTCCTAATGCGTAGCCGAAGCTTAGGCGCTGCTACGCCTAAGAAGAAACCCTAAACGGGTAACGAAGGCAACTAAGTCGCGCTGAAACCCTAGCAAGGGTTCCTACTCAGTGTAACGAAGGCCTAAGAAACACGGTTTAGCACTTACGAAAAGGAAGCTTACCTAGGGTTTCAAGAACACACTATCGCCGCTTGACTTGTACCTTTCCTGCGCCGCTGTTGCAATACCCCAGACCCCTGTACCTCCAATGGAAGCTTCACCCCTCCATGCCCCTTGACCGCCGCTGCACTTTCCACAACTCCACCCCCGCTGGACGACCGATACCGATGCTGCAACCCAACCGAAACCCTAGTTGCCACTTTACTGTAGTCCGCCAAACAACGCCAACGATTTCCAAACAAACAAGACTGAATACAAGAACGTGAATACGAGTGCAAGGATCTGATTCCACGAAGAAATCTCAAACGATCAAGCGCCATGAACAGTAAACCCTAATCGCCAAAGAGAGAGAGAGAGACGTCATTGATATGTTTTTTTGGATAAAACGAGTCTAATTGGTTACAATAGGAGTAAATGGGTTATGAGTTTGATTAGAACTTATTGGGTGCAATGGAGGTATAACGGGTCTTTGTGGTCCCTAATAGCTCGTTACTGGTAATTTTGGTCTTAGTGGGTATAAGGGGTTTGTGTCACCTTAACAAGTCTAATTGGTCTTAATTGGAGTAAGTGGGACATAATGAGTCAGATTAGACCTAATTTGATGTAATTGAGGTATAACGTGTCTTTATGGTCCGTAATGACTCATTATTGGTTATTTTTGGTCTTTATGGATATAAGGGGTTTGTGTCTCCTTAACGAGTCTAATTGGTCATAATGGGAGTAAATGGGTCATAATGAGTCTGATTAGAACTAATTTGGTGTAATTGAGGTATAACGGGTCTTAATGGTCCCTAATGGTTCGTTATTGTGTAATTTTGCTCTTAGTGGGAATAAGGGGTTTATGTCTCCTTAACAAGTCTAATTGGTCTTAATTGGAGTAAGTGGGGCATAATGGGTCATAATGAGTTTGATTATAACTTATTGGGTGCAATGGAGGTATAACAGATCTTCGTGGTCCCTAATGGCTCGTTATTGGGTAATTTTGGTCTTAGAGGACATAAGGGGGTTGTGTCTCCTTAACGAGTCTAATTGGTCATAATAGGAGTAAATGGGTCATAAAGAGTCTGATTAGACCTTATTTGGTGTAATTGAGGTACAACGGGTCTTTGTGGTCCCTAATGGCTCGTTACTGGGTAATTTTTGTCGTAGTGGGTATAAGGGGTTTGTGACTCCTTAACAAGTCCAATAGGTCTTATTTGGAGTAAATGGGGCATAATGAGTCTGATTAGACCTAATTTGGTGTAATTGAGGTATAACTAGGGGTGTTCAAATTTCCGACCAACCCGATCAACCCGGCCAACCCAACCCGAAAAAATGCAAAAAAAGAGTCAAACCAAGGTAACCCGTTACATAATCGATACAAATTTTTCACAAACCGCATCTATTGGGATGGAAACGGGTTGGGCCCAAAGTAACCCGACCAAAATTTATACGCTTTTACTTTTTATTTTATTTTATGGTTTTAAACTTTTAGCGGCTCTTCTTTCAATCAATTGTCAAGTTTTCCTATCTTAGTCGTAGTTTAGATTTGTCTACGAGACCACGACGATATAATCTAGAAACAAAAGATACTATTTTCTACTCTTTCTCTTCTCTTATTAGCCTTATTTTTATATTTCAATTTTGATTTTAGTTTATTTAAACGAAATCACTTAGTTAGATTGTAAAATGATGTATTAAAGTTTCAACCTGACTAACCCGACCAACCCAACCCAACCCGCACGGTTTGGGTTGGGTTGGGTTGGGTTACACTTTTTTCTACTCTTTCTCTTCTCTTATTAGCCTTATTTTTATATTTCAATTTTGATTTTAGTTTATTTAAACGAAATCACTTAGTTAGATTGTAAAATGATGTATTAAAGTTTCAACCTGACTAACCCGACCAACCCAACCCAACCCGCACGGTTTGGGTTGGGTTGGGTTACACTTTTGATTGGGTTAGCTTGGGTTGAGATTTTTCAAACCGCAAACATTGGGTTGGGTTGTTGAAATGCCTTCAACCCGACCAACCCAACCCGTGAGCACCCCTAGGTATAACGGGTCTTTATGATCCGTAATGGCTTGTTACTGGTTAATTTTGGTCTTTATGGATATAAGGGATTTGTGTCTCCTTAACGAGTCTAATTGGTCATAACGGAAGTAAATGGGTCATAATGAGTTTGATTAGAGCTTATTGGATGCAATGGAGGTATAACGGGTCTTATTGGTCCCTACTGACTCGTTATTGGGTAATTTTGGTCTTAGTGGGTAAAAGGGGTTTGTGTCTCTTTAACAAGTCCAATAGATCTTATTTGGAGTAAATGGGGGCATAATGAGTCTGATTAGACCTAATTTGGTGTAATTGAGGTATAACGACTCTTTGTGGTCCGTAATGGCTTGTTTTTTTTTGAAGGAAAACCCGGCAAATATATTAAAACAAAGAAACAAAAAAGGTTATATCAAGCAACCAACAAAAGACCCAAGCAAGGGACAAAAAGCACCAAGCCATAAAAAAAGCCAAAACAAGCAACTACCAACTCTAAAAAGAAGCCAAAAAAACACCACCACCCAACCAGAGGCACCAAACAACCAAACCAAAGAAAAATCACGTCGGGCCATGAATTTGATTCCTAGTCCGCCGAGTATTCCAAGCAAGCCGCATAGTGACAATGTTCCTTATATCTTGAACAATTTGGTCCACTGAGATTGCCGCATTTCTGAAAAGTCTATTGTTCCGCTCCCTCCAAATGTAGTACACACTAGCAGCAACAAAAAGTTTTGAGGCAAGCGGTTTCCTCGCGTACGAATCATCCGAGAGCATTTCCACTATACCGTCCCATCCATCCGGCCATTCCTCTAGATTGGCAAAAAATTTTATGCGTTGCCATACATCATGCGCAAACACACATTGAAAGAAAAGATGCCGGTGAGAGTCCTGCTCAACTTCGCATAACGGGCAAACTAAACCTTCATCTTCCGAAACCCAAATGCTCATACGATCTTGAGTAGGGAGTCTACGGTGACAAGCAACCCAAAGACAGAAGGCATGTCTCGCAATGTTACAGGGAAACCAAACCCATTTATGCCAAGAGCATACGGTATGTATGCCTCCAATAGAAGTGGATGCGACTTTAACCGAAAAGTCCACCAAGTTACCATTAACATCCGCCCAACAAATCTGGTCACGTCGGTCACTATCAATGATCGGCCACTCCATCAAACCAAGATGCGGGTACCTTTGAATCCAAGCATTCGGCCAAACACTCCCAAGCCGATCAACCAAATCTTTTAACGAAGTGCGCATAGAAAATCCCTCCCCATGTATGAACCGATACGTTATGGACGTAGATAACGGGTTATTAGTCCCCCAACGATCTTCCCATGCATTAATCTCTTCACCATTACCAACCCGAAAAATAAAGAATCTTCTAATGTGAGGTCGAACGTCTAGAATTTTGCAAAGAACCGACGACCACCGGGTAGACTTCCGAACGATCCAAAATTGGGCGTCCCCGATGCACTAACGATACACCCAATTAACCCAGATTGTATTCTTCCGAGTCACAAGGTTCCACACATGTCTAGACAAGAGGGCACGGTTCCATAAGGCTAGCCGCTTAAGACCAAGACCACCCCCTTCCAACGGTTTACAAACTTGATCCCAAGCCACTTTGCATCTCCCTCTTGAATTCTCCCCTTGGGCCCATAAAAAATCCCGGAAAACCGATTCAATTTTATGGATCACCCTCGTGGGGATAGTGAAGATCGACATCCAATAAGTTTGTAGCGAACCCAACACAGATTTTATGAGTTGTAATCTTCCTCCAAAAGACAAGTGTTTTGTTTTCCAATTGTTCACCCGCGCCATCACCTTAGTCACGAGGGCATCATAATCCCTAGCTTTAAGCTTGATTGGGGACAGCGGAACTCCAAGGTATCGGATTGGGAAGATACCATTCCGGAATGGTAAGCACTCCCGGATAGCATTTCTAATGGGATCCGAGACGTTTCCAAAGAAGACTTCACTTTTTTCAAGACTAGGCGAAAGGCCAGATTTAGTTTGAAACAATTGGAGAGCCTTCTTAAGCACCAACACCGAATCCACATCACCCTGTGTAAAAACAAATAAATCATCTGCAAAGCAAAGATGGGTGAGTTGAAACTCACTACAATCCTTATGATAACCAAAGGAAGCCGCCTCTTCAATGCAACGTTTAAAAATGAGAGAGAATCCTTCCATAACAATGGTAAAGAGATAAGGCGAAAGGGGATCTCCTTGACGAAGGCCCCGACCACCTTTAAAAAATCCCTTTGTCTCTCCATTCACTGCTAGCGAGAAGGAAGCTGACGAGACCATCTCTTTGATCCAATTAACAATAGCCAAATGAAACCCCATACCCTCCAGCATACCAAACAAGTATTGCCAATCCACCATGTCATACGCCTTCCGGATGTCAATCTTGAAGGCACACCGGGGCGGGCCCTCGCAACGTTGATAACCTCTAACCAGCTCGTGCGCCATTAGAATGTTGTCCGCAGTATTACGGCCCGGAATAAAAGCCGACTGGAATGGGCTCACTAATCCATCCAACATCCCTTTCATCCTCTCCACAATAATCTTGCTAATAGCTTTATACAAAACCGTGCAACAAGATATAGGTCGGAAGTCCGACACACGCGATGCATTAGGGACCTTAGGAATTAAACAGAGAAGAGTATGGTTCAATTCCTTTGCCAATTTTCCTGTGTAGAAAAAGTTGTGAATAGCACGCGTAACCTCTGGTCCAACAATATTCCACGCTCCTTTATAAAACCTCGCCGAGTACCCATCCGAGCCCGGGGCCTTATCATTTCCAATGCTAAAAATGGCCAACTTGATCTCCATATCCGTGATTGGGACAACCATTGAGAGCGATTCAGCAAGGGAAAGGGTCTTACGGAAAGCCAAGTCTTGCATCAAAGGATTCACACTTCGATCCCGATTTCCCAGAAACGACTGAAAGTGGGATAGAAGAGTATCTACAGCATCATCACCGTAGTGATAAACACCATTCGAATCACATACTTCCTGAACCCGTTGTGAATGCCTTTTCTCTTTCATAACACTATGGAAGAATTTAGTATTAGCATCCCCCTCATTAAGCCACCTAATCTTTGCACGTTGGCGGGCCGAGCTTTCTTCATCATTACACGCCTGTTGGTAAGCTAATCTCCAAACCGACAAGTCCTCTTGCAACAACCTATTGTTCGGATCCCCATCGCTCGCCATTTGGGCCTTTTCAAGTTCATCTTTACGAAGTCTAGACCGAGCCGAGAGACTACCAAACGTAGCCCTCAACTTCCGCAAACACCCCTTGAAACCTTTAAGCTTAGTCAAAACTTGATACATGAAAGAGCCCTGTACCGACATCATCCATCCCTGTTGAACAATTTGCAAAAAAGAAGGGTGATCAACAAGAAAATTATCAAATTTGAACCCAGTGACCACCTTTCTCTTTCCGGCCGAAAAAGACAGAACGGAGGGGGAATGATCAGAAATTCCCCTCGCCATGAACCGGACCGTAGAGTCCCCAAATCGATCAAGAAAGTGGACATTAGCCATTACACGATCCAGCTTTCGTCTAATACCGCTATCATCCACCGGTTTTTGAGACCACGTATACTGCATGCCTGAGTAATTAATATCAAGGACTTCAATATCTTCTACGCAAGCCATGAAATCATGCATTTCATTATTTCTCCTCGAGGATCCCCCCAACCCATCGTGAGGAAAAAGCATAGTATTAAAGTCCCCAAAAATAACCCAAGGTTGCCCATTGCCCAACACCTTGAACCTTCTCAATCCGGACCATAACTGACGTCGTTCCACTAACGTGTTCGCACCATAAACAATAGTAACAAAAAAGGGCAAAGGTTCCCCATACATGCAAAGTTGGCAATGTATAAATTGAGATTGAGCTTCTAGAACCATAAGGTCCATAGCTCTAGCGTCCCAAGCTACAATTATACGCATACCATTTGGCGAGGCCACAAGGTTAGACCTCCATTCCCATCGCCCAAACGTTTTCCTACACACTTCTTCCAACGCTTCCCCTTTAACATGAGACTCAATGATACTACAAAAAGAGACATTATTTAAGTGAACAAAATCTTTTACCTCCCGCTGCTTTAACGGAGCATTAAGACCCCGTACATTCCAAGCTGCAAACTTAATCATGGAAAGGATGGCATATGGGAAACAGAACTCCCCACTACTTTATCCTGAAATCCCTTCTCCCCCAAAGCCTGGAACCGATTCGAAGACTCGACATTCGTCCGTGTTGAGGTCTTTAGAATTCCCTTTATCGGCTTGCTCACCACCCCAGAAGATGAACCACTTGGCCTAAAAGAGGTATTCGTTCGTTGCGTCCCCTTACTCGCCTCACCCTCAACCACCTTAGCCGTAGGTGGGTGTTTTCCAACCTTCTCCGAAACCCCATCTAAAAACACTCCCAAGTCCGCCGGAATAGTATTCTTTTGATGCGTACTCTGACTATCGCTTTGAACAACACTATTGACCACACCTCCTGGCCCTTGAGTCACATTCTCCATCATATTACATGCACTTGTGCATGCAGTGGGCTCCTTACATGCACTTGTGCATGTGGTATTGTCATCCATCTTCCCATCCACCTCCACGGTTTGAACCTCCACAACCTCCACATGGTCATTAGGAACTTGATCTTCGGCCAAATCATCAGACTTAGTCGCAACCTTCGGTGACTTTTGAACCCAATTCTTCTTTTTGTTCACCACTTTTGTAAATCCATCTTTATCCACGTTAGTCTGTTTTGACGTTACCGCGCGATGAGTATTAGCTTTTGGACACGAGGTAACTTTGTGACCAAAAACGCAACAGAAAGTACATTGGCTAGGCTCCCACATATACTCCACTTGAACTTTTACCTTATCAACCTTATCCCCAGAAAGGGTTGGAATAACAACTTCAATTTCACGTTTAAGCTCTCCAACAGCCCATACATCCACAAGGACCTTCGCGAACCCCGGTCTTCCCCACTTTTTATCACACATGGATGTCGTGCATGCATCCATTGATTTCGGAACTCCCAACGCGCTAAAAATCCGCCCAACACCCTCTTTATTGAAAGCAACTAGAGGAATGTTATGGAGCTTAACCCATAGAGGGCATTCTGTGTGGACTGGCTTGCTATTCCCTTTAGTTGGATCCCAATGAGACACAAATAGGGGAATGCCGCGGATCATCAACGGACCTTGGTCCACCACTTGAGAACATCCTCCTTCATCATTAAATCGAAAAAAAAACACACCATTCCCATTCACCATAGTATCTTTATACCCATACTTCCCCCAAGCCACTTTTACTCCCCGTTCGACAATAGGGAACGGTGGGCGAGGGCCTAAGAAATAACCAAACAAAGTGGAGTGATAGGTTTTACTTACCTCTTTTGCAAGCTCAATTGGAATTGAGACCACCGAAGCTTTCTTATCATCCAAAGGGAAAAAATCCAACATACTCGACTTTGCATCACCTACTACCCCCGCATAATCCATCGGTTTCTTTCGCAAAGCCTCCCCGAAATCCAGCCTTTGGAACACAGAAATTCGGTCCACCGATGCCCCCTCTGCACTAGCTCCCATCCCATGCGTCTGCATGGGTTCGCTGACGTCATTGGCGCCGTCAGCCCTAGAAGATGCAACCGACGAGAGGCTTACGTTTGAGCTGGACTTTCCTACAACTACCGTCTCTTCGATTAGTATAGCATCCATAGCATCCATGGAAACTTGGCCACACAATCCACGCCTTCCAGCAACCTAGAGTTCGCACGAAGCCGAGGTGCTGCCTCTCGCAAAGAAACTCGCCCGGGATAACGAAGGTTCCAAGAAAACTTGGAACGCTGAAACCCCAAGACAAGTCCCCCCGAAAAGAGACGAAGACCTCAGAAACACGAGCTACCTCTAAGAAACGAAAGACCAGACTTGAAAGAGCCTTTTAAAAAAAATCGCCGAAAAATCGATCGAAAAATCAGAGAACCAGACGATGAACAGTACCTCGTACAATGAATAGTACCTCGTATGAACAGTACCTCGTACAATGAATAGTACCTCGAATGAACAGTACCTCATACAATGAATAGTACTCGAATGAACAGTACCTCGTACGATGAATAGTAACCCTAGCCGCCGATGAACAGTAACCCAGCCACCAAAAACGTCGCAAACCCGATCGAAAATCAGAAAACTAGTCAAAAAAGCATTACCTCGTACGATGAATAGTAACCTCGTATGAACAGTACCCTCGTACGATGAATAGTAACCCTAGCCGCCGATGAATAGTACCTCGTATGAACAGTACCTCGTATAACGGGTCTTTGTGGTCCCTAATGGCTCGTTAATGGGTAATTTTGGTCTTAGTAGGTATAAGGGGTTTGTGTCACCTTAACAAGTTTGGTCTTAATTGGAGTAAACTGGGCCATAATGAGTTTATTATAACTTATTGGGTGAAATTGAGGTATAACAGGTCTTAATGGTAATGCCTCGTTATTGGGAAATTTTGGTCTTTGTGGGAATAAGGGGGTTGTGTCTCCTTAACAAGTCAAATTGGTCATAATGAGAGTAAATGGGTCATAATGAGTGTGATTAGAACTTATTGGGTGAAATTGAGGTATAACGGGTGTTAATGGTACGTAATGCCTCGTTATTGGGAAATTTTGGTCTTAGTGGATATAAGGGGGTTGTGTCTCCTTAACGAGTCTAATTGGTCATAATGGGCTAAATGGGTCATAATGAGTCTGATTAGACCTTATTTGGAGCAATTGAGGTATAACTGGTGTTTGTGGTCTGTAATGGCTCGTTATTGGTTAATTTTGGTCTTTGTGGATAAAAGGGGTTTGTGTCTCCTTAACGAGTCTAATTGGTTACAATAGGAGTAAATGGATCATAATGAGTTTGATTAGAACTTATTGTGGGAAATGGAGGTATAACGGGTCTTTGTGGTCCCTAATGGCTCGTTAATGGGTAATTTTGGTCTTAGTAGGTATAAGGGGTTTGTGTCACCTTAACAAGTTTGGTCTTAATTGGAGTAAACTGGTCCATAATGAGTCTGATTAGACCTAATTTGGTGTAATTGAGGTATAACAAGTCTTTGTGGTCCATAATAACTCGTTATTGGTTAATTTTGCTCTTAGTGAGTATTAGGGGTTTGTTGTGTCTTCTTAACGAGTCTAATTGGTGATAATGGGAGTAAATGGGTCATAATGAGTTTGATTAGAACTTACTGGGTGAAATTGAGTTATAACAGGTCTTAATGGTACGTAATGACTCGTTTTTTTTGGAAGGAAAGCTCCAGGCACATATAATAAAAAAGAAAAGAAACAGAGTTCAGGCTACAAGAGCCAAGACCCCCAAACCACAAAGCAAAAAAACTTGGTAACAACACCATACCAAGCCACCATCAACCAAAAGAGACAAAGCTCAACAGACACAAACAACATACAAAATAAAATAGGCAAACTAAACCCAAAACACCCAAATGCCAACCAAGCCGCATCAGCACCACCGAAGAACTTAGGCCCGAACATGATTAGACACCACCTGCCCTCTAGTCTTCTACACTTGCCGCATATGCACCGTATCGTTAATATTCTTTACAAGATCATCCGGATTGCGACTTTCTTTTCTGAAAATTCGATTGTTCCTTTCCTTCCAAATATAGTAAACCGTGGCTCTAATAAAAAGATTTTGAGCATGAAACCTTTGTGAGCCCTGTAACGTTGAAAGTGTTGCCACAATGAGCTGCCATGAATGTGGCCAGTCAGTTAGGCTCGCAAGGGTCTTTATTTTAGACCACACCTCCATTGAAAACCTGCATTCAAAAAACAAGTGTGCATGGGAATCCATGCAAACTTTGCATAACGGACAAAGGAGATCCCTGTCACCACCCCATCTGACCATCCGGTCTTGAGTAGGTAAACGATTGTGGCAAGCCGACCATAAGCAAAAAGCATGCTTTGGAATGTTTCCCGGGAACCAAACAGCCTTCGCCCACATCACACGAGGATAGACGCCATCCAAAGAACAATAAGCCATTTTGACCGAAAAATCCCCACCATTACCATTCACATCCTTCCATTCCCAAGCATCAAGACGATGCAGCTCAATATTAGGAAGAGGCATGTTATTAAGCACAGGATAGGTCATAAGCCAATCACTCGGCCAAACTCCTTCAAATCGATCATGCACCTCCTTAAGGGTAGACAACTTGGAAAACCCGTGCGATATAATAAAGTTATCAGGTAACAGAATCGAGAGAGGCGTACCTTGCACCCAAGGATCTTCCCATGCATTCGTATTCTCCCCATCACCCACCAATCGCTTAAGATGTGGCCGAACATGTTGCCGCATATCAAGGATTTTCCGGATCATCCATGACCAACAAGAATTCTTCCGAACAAGCCAAAAGTGAGTATCATTAAGACAATAAAGATACAACCATCTCACCCAAATAGACGGTCGGCGAACAAGAATATCCCAAATATGTTTGGCTAGAAGAGCTCGATTCCAAATAGCAAGGCGTTTAATACCAAGACCACCATTCTCTAACGGTTTACACACATTTTCCCAAGATAACTTGCACTTCCCCTTCGCGGGATCTCCTTGAGCCCACAAAAAATTCCGGAATAAAGCTTCGATCTTGTGAACCACAGAGGATGGGATGAGAAACGTCGACATCCAATATAATTGGAGGGACGACAATACCGAAAGGATTAGTTGGCGACGACCCGCAAAGGAAAGAAATTTATTCTTCCAGTTTGTGATCTTGTTCCGAACCTTAGCAAGAAGAACATCAAAGTCACCCACATTAAGTCTCGAGGGTGAGAGAGGAACTCCCAAGTACCGGATGGGAAAAACCCCATTACGAAGAGAAAGACATTCCCGAATATTAATTCGCATATGCTCCGACACATTACCAAAAAAAATCTCACTTTTTTCAAGACTAGGTGAAAGACCCGCCTTCGTTTGAAAAATCTGCAAGGACTTCTTTAGAACCATAACAGAAGGAATATATCCCCTTGTAAAAACGAACAAGTCATCTGCAAAACAAAGATGGGTTAATTGAAGATCCAAGCAATCTTTATGATAGCCAAAGTCGGAAGCTTCATCAATACACCGCTTAAAAATCATTGAGAAACCTTCCATGACAATAGTGAATAGATAGGGAGACAAAGGATCCCCTTGCCGGAGGCCTCTCCCCCCTTTAAAGAAACCCCAGGATTCACCATTTACCTCCATTGAAAAAGAAGTAGTCGTTAACATCTCTTTAAGCCATTTAATCAGAGCCAAATGAAATCCCATTCCTTTCAACATATTGATCACAAATTGCCAATCAACCATGTCATAAGACTTTTTAATATCAATCTTGAATGCATATCTAGGAGGATCATTCTGGTGTTGATACCCCGAGACTAGCTCATGGGCCATCAAAATATTGTGAGATATTCGACGGCCAGGGATAAAAGCAGATTGCGAGGGACTAACTAAATCACCCAAATATTCTTTCATACGATTCACAAGGATTTTGCTTATAATCTTATAAACCACCGTACAACAAGAAATCCACCGGAACTCCGTAACCCTATTAGAATTCGGGTTTTTTGGAATGAGACAGAGTAAAGTATGATTCAACTCTTTCTCAAGATGACCGGAAAAGAAGAAATTGTGAATTGCAATACTAAGCTCATCACCCACAATATCCCAAGATCCTTTTGAAAACTTAGCCGAAAACCCATCCGACCCCGGGGACTTATCATTCCTAATATGAAACAACGCCATTTTTATATCTTCATTCGTGATAGGCCGAATCATTACGTTAGCCTCTCTAACAGAAAGACGTTTAGGGAACACGTACTCACTCATATCCGGGTTAACCAAATCATCTCTAACTCCCATGATCGATTTAAAATATTCAACAAAAGCACCGCCCACCTCGTCATTATGGAAAAATCGGCCATTAGTATCACAAACTATACGATTTGTGTGCCTTCTTTCCTTAATAACCTTATGGAAGTATTTGGAGTTTATATCACTATCATTAAGCCAACATACCTTGGCTCTTTGCCGAACAGCCAACTCCTCATCGTGACATGGCATTCACATAAGCCAAACGAAGGTGGCATAAATCCTCATGCAAAGGCTGCTTAAAGGGATCCGAATCACACATCAGTTGGACCGAATCTAACTCCTGCTTTAAAAGCGTGATCTTGTTCGACAAGTTACCATAAGAACTCTTAAGGCAGCGGAGAGGGCCCTTCAGAAGTTTGAGCTTTTTCAAGACTTTAAACATGAAAGACCCTTGCACAGGCGCATTCCAACCATCTTCCACGGTTTTCCTGAAAAGCGAATGAGAAACCAAATAATTTAAAGCCCCATACCTTCTTCCTCACACCCGCATTGAAAGAAATAATAGAGGCCGAATGATCGGAAACACCCCTAGGCATGAAAACAACGTGAGCATCCGGAAATCGAGAAGTGAATTCCGTATTGGCCATCACTCTATCCAGTTTCCGCCGAATACCTCCCTCCTCACTAGGCTTTTGACACCAAGTAAATTGTATTCCCGAGTATCCTACATCAAATAACTCCACATCTTCAATACAAGCACCAAACTCCATCATATCAACGTTCCATCTCGACGAGCCTCCAAGACCATCATGGGGAAAGAGCATGGCATTGAAATCCCCCATAAGGATCCATGACTTGCTACCCATAAGAACCTTGAACTTCCGAAGGCCCGACCATAAACATCTGCTTGCTATATTAGTATTAATCCCATAAGCAATAGACATAAAAAATGGATCCGAATCACCATGCAACCGAACTTCACAATTCAAAAACTGTGCATGAGACTCATGAACCATGACATCCATAAATCTAGCATCCCATGCTAGGATAATACGAGTACCAATCTCCGAACAAGCTTGGTTCGATCGCCACTCCCATTTACCAAAAACCCTACCACAAATAGATTCCAAAGATTCCCGTTTAACATGGGATTCTATAATAGCACACAAATTCACATTATTAACATGAATAAGATTTTTGACCTCCCTTTGCTTAATAGGGGCATTTAAACCCCTAACATTCCAAGAAGCAAACTTAATCATGATGAAGAGTGCAAGTTCTTACCCTGGCCATCCCTAGAAACATCCTCATTACTGTCGCCTTCAGGTCCCCGTGTACTCCACTGTTCATCCTCCAACACTTGAAATATATTCGTATTCTCAGAGTTACTTCGACTTACCGTCTTCAAGATACCTCGAATTGGCTTAGCCCTTTGAGCATGTTTAAACGGGGTGCTAGGCCTTGGGTTCTTTCCATCCTTACGACTATCAGTCCGATTCTTCCCATTTCCCACGTAATCAACGTTTGTAGAAAGTCCCTCAAGAAACGCCCCCAAATCTGTTGGTGTAGTAGTACTTAATCCCCCTTCCTCATGGACACACCCCGCAACTTGAGGTGCCGAATCAACCTCACCCTCAACTTCTTTCAACTTCTCGTCCACAACCGCTTGCACACCCTCTGCTGGTCCCTTCTTCTTGTAATCCCTGGAGCAAGCACTTGTTCCAGCTAAATCTTCGTTACATGCAGTTATGCATGCAATGTTATCCTTACATGCACTTGTGCATGCAATATTTTCCTTACATGCACTTGTGTATGCAGTATTTTCCTTGCATGCACTTGTGCAAGTAATCTCATCCGTCACCTTTTCCTTTGATTTTCCCCTCCATTTGACCCACACTATTCCCAACGTTACCATTAGCCCCAACATTCTTACCTTTGGCCCGATTATTCACTTTAGGACCCCTTTTCCTACTCACCACCGGCGTAAACCCATCATCATCCGTAAGTTTATGGTTCTTTTGTCCCCCTTTTTGTACCAGCGCTTTGGCACAAGTCCCAATTGTATGTCCAAACACACAACACAAGGAACATTGTTGAGGTTCCCATAAATACTCCACCAGCACTTTCGTTTTCTCCTCTTTCTCCCCATTCACATGCGGTATCACCACCTCGATCTCCCTTTTTAAATCCCCAACCGCTCACACGTCAACTAGGACTTTTGCAAACCCCGGTCGTCCCTATTTTTTATCACACATTGAAGCCGTACAGGCATCCATAGTTTTTGGAACGCCTAACGCACTAGCAATTCGTCCAACACCCTCTTTATTAAAGGCTACCAACGGGACATTGTGGAGTTTCACCCATAGAGGACATTCCGTATAGACTAGCTTATTAAGAGCTTTATTAGGATCCCAAAGTGCCACAAACAGTGGAACCCCATACACCATCAAAGGTCCTTGATCAATAACTTGGGAACACCCACCAACATCATTGAACCGAAAGAAAAAAAAATCCCATTCCCGTTTAACATGACATCATTTAGACCAAATTTTCCCCAATGAGTCAACGCAACTCGTTTGACAACAGAAAATGGTGGCCTATTGCCAAGAAAATACCCATAAAGAATTGTATTATAAGATACACTTACTTCCTTGGTGAGATCAATTGGGATAGAAATCACGTTAGAATTACGATCCTCCAACGGATAAAAATCAAGCATCCCCATCGAAGATTTCCCCACCGCTGAAGCAAAGTTGAGCCTTTGAAACACCGACATTCTCATCCCTTGCGACTGTGTTTGCGAACTATCCCCTCCCAACATTTCCATCTCCGTGACCGAAGGTTGCTGTGCATGCATGGGAGGTGTGACGCCAGCAGTGACGTTAGCCCTATGTGGAACATCCTTCAAACTCGCAGTCATCGATCCTGAAGGTTTTACACCCCTCCCCCAGCCACCATGGCCTCAACTACCATAACATCCATGATACGAACCCTCAGCCCAACTCTTCGGTAACCTAGAGCTCACTCGAAGCCTAGGTGCTGCCACACCATCGAAGAAACCCTAATAGGGCAACGAAGGCTCCAAGAAACTTGGAGCGCTGAAACCCTAATTCAAGCTTCCCCTAAGGGTAACGAAGACCTAGGAAACACGAGCTAACCCTAAGAAATCAAAAGAACTGACCTGAAAGATCTTCGACAGAAGCAAAACCGCCTCGACCTTCTCTCCAACTAAAACCCTATCGCAGCAGAAAATCACCCAGATCTGACTCTTTCCCACGATATGTCTCCAACTTCTTTCTATCGTCGTATGTTGCTGTTGTTGATGATGTTCTGCGTAAGTCCCACCGTAGTCGCCGCTCACCGTGACCGTCAAACAGCCCACTAGTGGCCATTGCCGCCGGTGAAAACCCTAATAACAGAGAGCATTTCTTAATGGGTATAGTTAGGCTAATTTTGGTATTACGTTATGGCTCTTTATTGGATAATTTTGGTCTTAGTGATTATAAGGGGGTTGTGCCTCCTTAACGAGTCTAATTGGTCATAATGGGAGTAAATGGGTCATAATGAGTCTGATTAGACCTTATTTGGTGCAATTGAGGTATAACGGGTCTTTGTGGTTCGTAATGGCTCGTTTTTTTTTGAAGGAAAACCCGGCAAATATATTAAAAAAAAGAAACAACAAAAGTTATATCAAGCATCCAACAAAAGACCCAAGCAAGGGACAAAAAGCACCAAGCCATAAAAAAAGCCAAAACAAGCAACTACCAACTCTAAACAGAAGCCAAAAAAACACCACCACCCAACCAGAGGCGCAAAACAACCAATCCAAAGAAAGATCACGTCGGGCCATGAATCTGATTCCTAGTCCGCCGAGTATTCCAAGCAAGCCGCATAGTGACAATGTTCCTTATATCTTGAACAATTTGGTCCACTGAGATTGCCGCATTTCTGAAAAGTCTATTGTTCCGCTCCCTCCAAATGTAGTACACACTAGCAGCAACAAAAAGTTTTGAGGCAAGCGGTTTCCTCGCGTACGAATCATCCGAGAGCAATTCCACTATATCGTCCCATCCATCCGGCCATTCCTCTAGATTGGCAAAAAATTTTATGCGTTGCCATACATCATAGGCAAACACACATTGAAAGAAAAGATGCCGGTGAGAGTCCTGGTCAACTTCGCACAACGGGCAAACTAATCCTTCATCTTCCGAAACCCAAATGCTCATACGATCTTGAGTAGGGAGTCTACGGTGACAAGCAATCCAAAGACAGAAGGCATGTCTCGCAATGTTACCGGGAAACCAAACCCATTTATGCCAAGAGCATACGGTATGTATGCCTCCAATAGAAGTGGATGCAACTTTAACCGATTATTGGGTAATTTTGGGCGTAGTGGGTATAAAGGGGTTTGTGTTTCCTTAAGAAGTCCAATAGGTCTTATTTGGAGTAAATGGATCATAATGAGTCTGATTAGAGCTTATTTGGTGCAATTTAGGTATTACGGGTCTTTGTGGTACGTAATGGCTCGTTATTGGTTAATTTTGGTCTTTGTCGATACGAAGGGGTTTGTGTCTCCTTAACGAGTTTAATTGGTCATAATGGGAGTAAATGGGTCATAATGTGTTTGATTATAACTTATTGGGTGCAATGGAGGCATAACGGGTCTTTATGGTCCCTAATGACTCGTTTTTTTGAAAGGAAACTCCTTGCAATCATATAAAACAAAACAAAAAAAAGGCAAAAGCCTACAACCGGAACATCACACGTAAAGGGTGACAACCCACCCAAGCAACAGACAACCAAAAGAAATACAAAACAACGAACTCACAAAACAAACAGAAAAGAAGAACACCTGCCATCATCAACCACAACAAACGACCCTCACATCCCAGCATTGGTATTATGGTCGTTCGTACGCTTCCTTCGATTCTTCCAAGCCAGACGAAGCTGCACCATCTCCCGAATCTGTTTAGTAATATCTTCTTTCGAATTCTTTTGACTCTGGAACAACCGATTATTTCGTTCCCTCCAAATACTAAAAACCGCAGCAACCACAAAAAGTTTGGATCTAAGAGTTTTTGGACCCCGGTGAACATAAGCCAACACCAACATAATCTCATCCCATAATCTTACGGAGTACACACTAAGGGTGTTCGCGGTCCGGTTTGGGCGGTTTAACCCCTCAGACCACAAACCAAACCGCAAGTGGCGGTTTATTGATTTTTCAAACCGAGCGGTTTGACATCAAGTGCCAGACCGGTCAAGTCGGACCGCGGTTTAGGCGGTTTGGGCCTTTTAGTGGACTTTTAAGTTTAAACATAAAAACATATAAAACTTTGAATTTGAAAGGCCCGTTGGCTTGAGTCCATTTGAAATAAAGAACAAAGTCCACAAAAGTTAACTAAATATCCGAAGACAAAACACTAAAAAGAAGGAATATGCAAAGTGCAAATAAAATCAACGGCTTCACCTTCTTCATTTTTCCGTTATTTGTATTCCACAATCCATAAAGATTTCAATATTTTAAAATACTTTGGGCCTTTTTGTATATATTTGGACATTTGGGCTTTATATCATCTATTCTTTATAATAAAGATATATATAAAAAAGATAAAAAAAATATATTTATATATTTGGCAGTCGGTTTGGTCCAAACCGCCCAAAAAAACCTCCAAACCGCAGACCGGACCGGACCGCCCGGTTTGGCAATTTTCCAGACCAGACAGGACCGCCAGACCGCTCAAACCGCCAAAAACGGTCCGGTTTGACTTGGTTCGACCGGTTTGAGCGGTCCAACGGTTTTTTTGAACACCCCTAGTACACACGACCATCTTGCACTTTTCCGAACAAGCCAAAAGTATTGCGCACCAAGGCAATGCAAATATACCCAACGAACCCAAAGGGTTGTTTTACGCGTGAGTATATTCCAAACATGCCTCGAAAGTAAAACACGGTTCCACATAGCTAATCGTTTAATACCCAAACCTCCACACTCAAACGGCTTACAAACTTGCTCCCACGACAGTTTACACTTTCTTCTAGCATTATCACCTTGAGCCCCTAAAAATTCCCGAAAAAGCGATTCTAATTTATTAATCACTCTAGATGGGATCATAAAAATTGGCATCCAGTAGACTTGAAGCGAACCAAGCACATATTTGATAAGATGTAACCGGCCTCCAAACGATAGAAACTTAGCCTTCCAATTATTGATACGAGCCACTACCTTTGCAATCAACACATCAAAATCGTGCACCTTTAAACGAACCGGAGACACTCCTAAATAACGAATGGGGAAGACACCATTACGAAATGACAAACATTCACGAATCGACACTCTCGTTGCTTCAGGCACATTTCCAAAGAAAACCTCACTCTTTTCAAGACTAGGTGATAATCCCGCCCTAGCCTTAAAAAGTGAAAGAGCTTTCTTTAAAACAATAACAGATTGCACGTCACCTCTGGTAAAAACAAATAAGTCATCAGCAAAGCAAAGATGTGTGAGTTTTGAAACTCATTGCAATATTTATGGTAGCCAAAATTTGTTGCCTCTTCAATACATTGCCGAAAGAGAATGGAAAACCCTTCCATAATTATTGTAAAAAGATAAGGGGACAAAGGGTCCCCTTGACTTAACCCACGCTCCCCTTAAAAAAACCCCATGTGTCCCCATTTATTGCCATGGAAGAAGATGTAGATGTTACCATCTCCTTGATCCATTTCACAATCACTAAGTGAAATCCCATACTTTCCAACATATTAATCAAGAACCGCCAATCTACCATATCATACGCTTTTTGAATATCGATCGTAAAAGCACACCTTGGTGGACCCTCCCCACGTTGATAGCCCCGAACAAGTTCATGGGCCATAAGGATATTGTCCGAGATCTGTCGTCCCGGAATGAAGGCAGATTGAAAGGGACTCACCAAATCATCCAAAGAACCCTTCATGCGATCAACAATTATCTTACTTATAATTTTATAAAGAACTGTGCAACAAGATATGGGCCGAAACTCCGTTACCTTTTCCGCATTCGGGATTTTAGGAATTAGACACACTAACGTGTGATTTAACTCCTTAGCCAACTTTCCCGTATAGAAAAAATTATGGACAACCCTATTCACCTCCGTTCCCACAATGTTCCAAGCTTCTTTAAAGAATTTTTCCGAGTATCCATCCGAACTAGGAGCCTTATCATTTCCAATCTGGAAAACCGCCACTTTAATCTCCGAATCCGTAATTGGCCGAATCATGGCAAGGGATTCCACAAGTGAAAGTCGTCTTTGAAACACAAAATCATCCACAACAGGATTAACATTGCCATCCGATGCTCCCAAAAAGGCTTGGAAATATGTCAAGAAAGCATTTGGGACTTCCTCTCCATAATGAAAACAACCATTACCATCACAAACGGGATGGATGAATTGACTATGCCGTTTTTCCTTCATAACATTATGGAAGAACTTCGTATTAGAATCCCCCTCATTGAGCCAATTGATTTTGGCCCTTTGTCTAGCAGAACATTCCTCCTCCTTGCAAGCTTGATGATAAGCAACCCGCCAATAGGACAACTCCTCCTGAAGAATTGAGCTAACAGGGTCCGCGTCGCTAACCAATTGTTTCGCATCCAACTCTTGCTTACACGCCCGAACACGATCAGATAATTTCCCATAGGATCCTCTTAGCTTTCGAAACGAGTACTTTAAATTCTTCAACTTTGCCAAGACTTGAAACATAAAATTACCTTGAACATGAATATCCCATCCTTCTTTAGTGACCTGCAAGAAACGAGGGTGATCAACCAAGAAATTATCCAATTTAAAAGTCGATCCCTTCTTTCGAACATCACCCGTGAAGGAAAGGATCGAGGGGGAGTGATCAGACACACCCCTCGACAAAAAAATGACTGACGCATCATGAAAGCGATCAATGAAGTTGATATTCGCCATCACCCGGTCTAGTTTTCGCCGAATACCATTGTCATCCAAAGGTTTTTGAGACCAAGAATACTGAATTCATGTATACCGAATATCCAAAATCTCGATGTCCTCCACGCAAACGTGAAACTCCAACATATCACAGTTTCTTCTCGATGATCCTCCCAAACCATCATGAGGGAATAACATAGCATTGAAATCCCCCATAACTATCCAAGCCTGGTCACCAATCAGAACTTTAAATTTATGAAGATCCGACCAAAGCTGGCGACGATCAACCACATTAGTCGCCCCATAGACAATTGACACAAAAAACGGCTTTTATCCCCATGCAACCGCACCTCACAATGCATATATTGTTTATGAGTCTCCAAGATCATCACCTCCATGGACCGGCTATCCCATGTAATGATAATACGAGTTCCCATTTCCGACGCAGTGACATTCGAACGCCATTCCCACCTCCCAAAAGTTCGATTACAAACCTCCTCTAGCACTTCAGCTTTCACATGCGATTCAATAATAACTCCAAAACTAACATTATTACAATGCAACAAGTTTTGAACCTCCTTTTGTTTTTTAGGGGCATTCAGACCTCTTATGTTCCACGTGGCTAGCTTCATCATGAACTGATAGATGAACTACCCCTACATCCATCCCCCTCTTCATTTCCCAGAGTCGAGAATCTATTCGTTGTTTTGAGAATTCCCCGTATTGGATTTTGCCCAAGAATAGGCTTCGCTCCATTCAAGACCTTTGTCCCTCCCCCAATCGGGACCACCTTTGGTTTGAAAGGAGTACTAGGTCTCGAGGCTATCCCCTCTTTTTGAAATCCATGTTGGTCGCTTTTCCCATTTTCCGATTGAATCACATTCACCGATAGGTCCTCTAATAACACTTCTAAATCTTTAGGAGTGTCCTCATCAGTAGCATCTCCATCAATAACATCCTCATCGTCCCCAGTTTTCCCCTCTGTCACCACTCCATCTCTCTTTTCAACCCTCTCATTCACCGTTTGACTCTTTTTCACACCCCCTTCCACGCTTCCATTAGTCTGACACTCCTTACAAGCACTTGTACTAGCAACATTACCATTACATGCACTTGTGCATGTAATATTTCCGTTACATGCACTTGTGCATGCAATGTTTTCCTTGCATGCACTTGTGCATATAATCTCATCCACAGGCTTGTATCTTTCAAACTTTTCCATGTGTCAACACAGCCTCCGTATCTTTCAAACTTTTCCCTTTAGGCCCACTTCCTGTTTTGGTCCTCCATTTTCTTCCAACCACCATTGTAAACCCGTCATCATCCGTATGCTTTTGGTTATTCCCCCCCCCCCCTTTTGCACCGGTGCTTTGGCACAAGTCCCAAGCGTATGTCCAAACACACAACAAAAGGAGCATTGTCGAGGTTCCCATAAGTATTCTACAAGAACTTCGGTTTTCTCCTCATTCCCACCATTAACGTGAGGGATAATCACCTCAATATCCCTTTTTAGCTCTCCAACCGTCCAAACATCAACTAGGACTTTGGCAAATCCCGGTCTTCCCCATTTTTGTTCCACATTGATGCCGTACACGCATCCATAGATTTTGGAACTCCCAAAACACTTGCAATCCCCCTACCCCCTCCTTATTGAATGCCACCAAGGGAATGTTATGGAGCTTAACCCATAACGGGCACTCCGTGTGGCTCGGTTTGTTAAGAGCTTTAGTGGGATCCCAAGATGACACAAACAGCGGGACCCCATACACCATAAGAGGACCTTGGTCAATAACTTGGGAGCACCCTCTTAACAACAGAAAGCTGGGGACGGGGTCCAAGGAAATACCCAAAAAGAGTCGTGTTATAAGAAGCACTTATACTTCTTTAGCGAGGTCAATTGGGATAACAACCACATTGGATTTCCGATCCTCTAACGGATAAAAATCAAGTATCCCCGTCGACGATTTCCCCACCGCTGAGGCAAAGTTGAGCCTTTAAAACACCGACGTTCGCGTACCTTGTGACTGCGATTGCGAACTCTCCCCTCCCAACATTTCCATCTCCGTGACCGAAGGTTGTTGTGCATGCATGGGAGACATGATGCCAGCAATGATGTCAGCCCTATGCGGAGCATCCTTCAAACTCGCAGACGTAGTAACCGAGCTTGAAGGCTTTACAACCCCTCCCTCGGTCACCATGGCCTCCACTACCATAACATCCATGAAACAGACCCTTAGACCAACCCTTCGGTAACCTAGAGCTCACTCGAAGCCTAGGTGATGCCACACCTTTGAAGAAACCCTAATAAGGCAACGAAGGCTCCAAGAAACTTGGAGCACTGAAACCCTAATTCAAGCTTCCCCTAAGGGTAACGAAGACCTAGGAAACACAAGCTAACCCTAAGAAACAAAAGAGAACTGACCTGTAATACCTTCGACAGAAACAAAAACGCCCCGACCTTCTCTCCAACTAAAACCCTAGCGCAGCAGAAACTCACCCAGATCGGACTCTTTCCTCACACCCACCACGATCTGTCACCAGCTCCTTTCTGCCTTCTTATGTTGATGTTGTTGATGATGTCCTGCACAAGTCCCACCGTAGACGCCGCTCACCATGACCGTCGAACAACCCTCTAATAGCCATTTCCGCCGGTGAAAACCCTAATCGCATAGAGCATATTCCGAATCCGTAATGGCTCATTATTGGGTAATCCCCTAATGGCTCGTTACTGAGTAATTTTGGTCTTAGTGGGTATAAGGGGTTTGTATCTCCTTAACAAGTCCAATTGGTCTTAATTGGAGTACGTGGGGCATAATTAGTCAGATTAGACCTAATTTGGTGTAATTGAGGTATAACGTGTCTTTGTGGTCCGTAATTGCTCATTATTGGTCTTTATGGATATAAGGGATTTGTGTCTCCTTAACGAGTCTATTTGGTTTTAATGGGAGTAAATGGGTCATAATGAGTCTGATTAGAACTAATTTGGTGTAATTGAGGTATAACGGGTCTTAATGGTCCCTAATGGTTCGTTATTGTGTAATTTTGCTCTTAGTGGGAATAAGGGGTTTATGTCTCCTTAACAAGTCTAATTGGTCTTAATTGGAGTAAGTGGGGCATAATGGGTCCTAATGAGTTTGATTATAACTTATTGGGTGCAATGGAGGTATAACAGATCTTCGTGGTCCCTAAAGGCTCGTTATTGGGTAATTTTGGTCTTAGAGGACATAAGAGGGTTGTGTCTCCTTAACGAGTCTAATTGGTCATAATTGGAGTAAATGGGTCATAAAGAGTATGATTAGACCTTATTTGGTGTAATTGAGGTATAACGAGTATTAATGGTACGTAATGCCTCGTTATTGGGAAATTTGGGTCTTAGTGGATATAAGGGGGTTGTATCTCCTTAATGAGTCTAATTGGTCATAATGGGAGTAAATGGGTCATAATGAGTCTGATTAGACCATATTTGGTGCAATTGAGGTATAACTGGTCTTTGTGGTCCGTAATGGCTCGTTATTAGGTAATTTTGGTCTTTGTGGATAAAAGGGGTTTGTGTCTCCTTAATGAGTCTAATTGGTTACAATAGGAGTAAATGGGTCATAATGAGTTTGATTAGAACTTATTGGGTGCAATGGATGTATAACGGGTCTTTGTGGTCCCTTAATGGCTCGTTTTTTTTTTGAAGGAAAACCCGGCAAAAATATTAAAACAAAGAAACAACAAAAGTTATATCAAGCATCCAACAAAAGACCCAAGCAAGGGACAAAAAGCACCAAGCCATAAAAAAAGCCAAAACAAGCAACTACCAACTCTAAACAGAAGCCAAAAAAACACCACCACCCAACCAGAGGCGCAAAACAACCAATCCAAAGAAAGATCACGTCGGGCCATGAATCTGATTCCTAGTCCGCCGAGTATTCCAAGCAAGCCGCATAGTGACAATGTTCCTTATATCTTGAACAATTTGGTCCACTGAGATTGCCGCATTTCTGAAAAGTCTATTGTTCCGCTCCCTCCAAATGTAGTACACACTAGCAGCAACAAAAAGTTTTGAGGCAAACGGTTTCCTCGCGTACGAATCATCCGAGAGCAATTCCACTATATCGTCCCATCCATCCGGCCATTCCTCTAGATTGGCAAAAAATTTTATGCGTTGCCATACATCATGCGCAAACACACATTGAAAGAAAAGATGCCGGTGAGAGTCCTGGTCAACTTCGCACAACGGGCAAACTAATCCTTCATCTTCCGAAACTCAAATGCTCATACGATCTTGAGTAGGGAGTCTACGGTGACAAGCAATCCAAAGACAGAAGGCATGTCTCGCAATGTTACCGGGAAACCAAACCCATTTATGCCAAGAGCATACGGTATGTATGCCTCCAATAGAAGTGGATGCGACTTTAACCGAAAAGTCCACTAAGTTACCATTAACATCTGACCAACAAATCTAATTGGTCGGATGGATGGGACGGTTATAAGGGATTTGTGTCTCCTTAACAAGTCTAATTGGTCTTAATTGGAGCAAGTGGGGTATAATGAGTCAGATTAGACCTAATTTGGTGTAATTGAGGTATAACGTGTCTTTGTGGTCCGTAATGGCTCATTATTGGTTATTTTTGGTCTTTATGGATATAAGGGATTTGTGTCTCCTTAACGAGTCTAATTGGTCATAATGGGAGTAAATGGGTCACACTAAGTGAAATTAGACGTAATTTGGGGTAATTGAGGTATAACGGGTCTTTGTGGTCCGTAATAGCTCGTTTTTTTTGAAGGAAAACCCGGCAAATATATTAAAACAAAGAAACAACAAAAGTTATATCAAGCATCCAACAAAATACCCAAGCAAGGGACAAAAAGCACCAAGCCATAAAAAAAGCCAAAACAAGCAACTACCAACTCTAAACAGAAGCCAAAAAAACACCACCACCCAACCAGAGGCGTAATAGCTCGTTATTGGTTAATTTTGCTCTTAGTGGGTATAAGGTTTTTTTTTGGAAATGAGGCGACACTCTTGGCAATATATGGAAAGAAAACAGAAAGTACACCTAAAAGGCGAGGGACTCCCTCCCAACAAGGAACTCCACCCACAAATTAGGACATGCCTTAAAAGGGGACGAGAACCAAAGAAAAATAAATCATACCACATAGCTAACAACCAAGGGGGTTGTTATTCGGAATGGCTCGTTATTCGGAAATTTTGCTCATAGTGAGAATAAGGGGGCTGTGTCTCCTTAACAAGTCAAATTGGTCTTAATTGGAGTAAGTGGGGCATAATGGGTCATAATGAGTTTGATTAGAACTTATTGGGTGAAATTGAGGTATAACGGGTCTTAATGGTACGTAATGCCTCATTATTGGGAAATTTTGGTCTTAGTGGATATAAGGGGGTTGTGTTTCCTTAACGAGTCTAATTGGTCATAATGGGAGTAAATGGCTCATAATGAGTCTGATTCGACCTTATTTGGTGCAATTGAGGTATAACTGGTCTTTGTGGTCCGTAATGGCTCGTGATTGGTTAATTTTGGTCTTTATGGATAAAAGGGGTTTGTGTCTCCTTAACGAGTCTAATTGGTTAAAATAGGAGTAAATGAGTCTGTCGTTTAATACGAAGCACCTGCATCCAAAAATATGAAAGTGTTTAATGCTAGGTGTACGATTATTTATCAAAGCATAAGGTGTTTTACCAAACCAGCGGTGTATTATGGAAAGATTCTGATCATAGCACGCAATCGATACAACTTCGGCCCATAGAAACAGAGGTAGATCGGATTGACTCAACATAGTTCGAGCGGCCTCGACTAGCGTTCAGTTACGTCTTTCTACTACTCCGTTCTATTCTGGCGTTCTGGCAGCAGAATATTGATGTGTTATCCCGACCAATTCGAGATAATCTTCAACTGTGTTATTCTTGAATTCTGTGCCATTATCTGTATGTAGAAGCTTAACTGGCTTTTGCAGATTCACTTGGGTTGTCTTTAGAAAAGTGATGATGACTTCGGGTGTCTCATCTTTTGATCTCAGAAATTTCACCCATGTGTATCGTGAATAATCGTCCACAATAACTAAGACATATTTCTTGTCGTTAATACTTTGCGTACACAAATGACCGCAGAGATCCATATGTAGCAGTTCAAGTGGAGAACTTGTACTTGGTTCAGGCTTTGGCTTGTGAGCAACTCTCTCTTCATCTTACCTTTCTCGCATGCTGGGCACATATGTTCTTTCTCATATTTTAGCTCAGGAATCCCTTTGACTAGCTTACCCGTGACCAGTTTGTTTATGTAACAAAAATTCAGGTGAGAAAGTCGTCGGTGCCATAACCAGCTTTGTTGCAGCAAGGCTTTTGACAATAGACAAACCTCATTGTCAGTCTGGACTTTTGACAGATTAATCGTGTAGAGGTTAAGAATTTCTCGTACTGACCAAGAGTTCCTTACCGTCTTCAGTACACACAGAACATCGCTTGGCCTTGAAATTTACCTCTAAATCTTTGTCGCAGAACTGTCCAATGCTAAACAGGTTATGTCCTAAACCTTCCACATAACTCACCTTCGTAATCGTCTCATTGTCATTAATGACGTCACCGTAGCCCAAAATCGGTGAAAACTGGTCGTTGCCGAATCGTACATTCCCGCAGAATTTCTCTGTATAATTAGACAATAAATACTTTTGCCCGGTCATATTCTTGGAGCAACTAGAATCCAAGTACCACATATGACGGGTCTGCATAAGAGAAATCAGGGAATGACAACTTTAGGTACCCATTTAAAAGTGGGTCCTATCGGATTAGCACAAGATTTTGGTATCCATTTGTATATGGATCATCTGAACTTTTGAAAAGTCTTTGAAACATATGGATTATAAGAATAAACATGATAAGTACCATACCAATCATCAGAATATCGGTGAGAAACAAAATCATGTCGTCTATAGTTAGATGACGTATTAGCAGACCGAGATAATTGGAGTAATTGTTCTATTGTATATCTCTTGTATGGAATTAGAAGGTTTTGTTTATTAGAAGCAATATTACTAATTACATCAAAACTACTATCAATCTGTCTATTACAAGAATTATCAGAACATGATTCTGAACTCTCATTAATCTTCCGTTTTGGTCACCATTCAGTTCGACCCTCCAACCTTTTCTTTCTTAAATCTGAAACAAAAGATTTAGATTTATTAGGCAAATCAGATTTCTGAGATTGTCTTTTCTTAAGTTTACCAGTGTTTTTCCGTTTCTGTGAGCGTCGTTTCCTTTGCTTCTCACCTTTCTGATAGTAATCAGTACTCACAGAAACTGGTTCCCCAACCTTAGTCGATGATACACCAATTTCATACACACTTGGTAAAGCTTCATTGTTAATGATAAAAGTAGAATGATCTGGAAGTTGAGCATTAAAGTGAAACATATCAATCTCATCAACACACCCATCATCAGAATTTAAAATATCATTTGGAGACGTAAATAAGTCATCAAAATCAGGTTCAGAGGTTTGAGGAGCCTTAGAAGAGTTAGAACACTTTTGAGATTCAACTTTGAAAACAGTGTTCTGCATTACAGTTGAAAACACATTTTGTTCTATATAACCAAAATTCTTTCATCTGATAAAGCATTTTCAAGATCAACTATTTTGTTTTCTAGAATGAGTGGAGGAACATAAATTTTAGCTTTAATCGGTTTTGCCTCCATCTCAGTAGTAGAATTAGCTAGCAAAATAATCATTTGAAAGAAACTTTGGTTTTTTTGAAAGGTAACTATCATTCAGCTTTTGATAGCAGCATGATAGTTGCATTTTCTTTAAATTCTTTTTGTTTTCATCTTCTTTGGCTTCAACCTCAGCAATTGACTTGGTAACAAATTTGGGTTTCAAATGAGGATATTTTCCAGCAACAAAAAGAAAATCAAAATTATATAGTGCTGGTTGTTTTCTGATGGCTTTCTTTATTGTTATTCCCTAGATTCTAGTTTCTAAACACAATTAATCAATCAAACACAAACAAGAATTCAATTACCTGTTTTGATTCAATCTCAAATCAATTACAAACTTTCTCTCTCTAGAACTCTCTCTCTCTCTCTACAAATTCTCTCTAGATACGTATTCTCAGATTCTCTCAATTAGATCTCACTTCTAGACAACTAAAACAGAAATACAAGGTACAAGATATTTATACCCACAACTAAAATACAAGGAAAAACAAAATACAAATACAACAACTTTGACTTTTTACATGAGAGTTGACTTTTCTCAGCTTTGACTTCTTGAACTTTGACTTTTGTCTTCTTGATCTTGTATCCAACATATTTATGCTCTAACAATCTCCCCCTTTGGATTCAAGATCACTATTGAAAGATCTAGCAATTCAGTCTTCACTTTAAGCTCTGTCAGTACAATCTACCCTTTTTCTTTGATGATATTCTTTCCAAAACTGTCTTCAAACGATTAATAATCTCCCCAAAACTTTCACAAGATACTTTCAGACTTTGGAAATAAATTATCTTCATAATCAGCTCGGATTGCTTTAAGCAAATAATCTTCAAAGAAAATTTCCTCAAAAATCATCACAACATCAGAAATTCTTTGATCTTCTTCAAATCTTTACTTTGAATCTTCTGACTTGGACATTTCTTTAAATTATCTCTCAAAACTTTATCATTTCTTCATACCATCTCCCCCTTTTTGATGATTTGAACATCTATATCATCAAAACTTTTCTTCCAAGAAATGTCTTTGACCATTCTGATCTGTCAAACTGAGCCTCTGATTCTATGATCCGTAATCATGTATTTATCTAGATCTTTTCAAATCTAGACAAGTTAGAAATGTGTAACACCTGAATCAACAAATGAATCAGTTAACATGCCTGTCAGTAACACGAAGTCACTGTGTGTAACGAATACACAATATAAAGGAGCTTTTTGATATGTTCACTCCCCCAGGGCTTCCATCCAATCATCGAAATACCACAAAGGCAATTTCCATGAATGTTATGACAAAGAAACAAATTCCTTGTGTGTTCGTGCAAGTGTAGAAAGAATTAAGCACGAAAAATTGCTTTTTAAGGCTCAACATAGTGTAAACCACTGAGACAACAGTAGATAAACACAAACTCAATGTGCATGATTGAAGTGCGAAGGTGGGGAAGACTTCCTTCTTTTTCAATATCCAGATTTTCCGAATGAAAACCAGATAGATTATATGTTGCGTCCCCTTTAAAATATGAAACATTTTCTTTTTGATAAGAAAATGAGTGGCTGGTGGGGTTTAGTCAAGAGTTAGCATGGGCTATTTGCCTGTTTCAATAATGTTCACCAAGAATTGTGAAACATTAGTAATGTGGCTGCCCGGCTCAGAAAGTATTTGGTGTAGAGTCTGATATTCTTTTACTCTGATCTCACACCCTCTTTCTTTTAATCATTAAGATCACATCTAACCAAACTCTCATTTCCATTTTCCCTCAACGCACAACCCACACTCATTTCTTTTAGACTCCTCAGACTCAATCTCTATGGATTAACTTCTTGGGTAGAAATCACTGGTTAACGTGATTCCATAGAAGTTCGGTTAATTCCTAGCACAAAGAACCCATGTAGTCCTAGAAAGCATGTGTTGCTCAGATGATTTAACTTTATCAGTTAAAGCCCATATACAAATGTCAGATAAAATGTATGCTCAGATGATATAATCATGAAGATATGAGCATTTTAAAACATTGAAGATATTTCAAACAAGTTAATTGAATGAATGAACATGAATGCAAGAGACTTGTTCGAAAATCTGACATTGTATGAAAATGATCAGAAAATGAATGATATAATCAATCAAAGCTTATGGTCAGGAATAAAAGATAGGTGTCTATACGAAACAAAATATAGACATTCTTGAAAAAACGTTTCGAAATGAAATGACGCTAAAAAATCTTTGAAGTACAAACGGGGTGTCTTACCATCGAAATTATATTTCAATATGAGACATGGTAAGAACAATTTGAACTAAAATCAAACCAATGTGTGTGAATACTTGAAAGTATATAGAAAAGACAATACACAAGTATTTATCTTTGGAAACACATGGTTTATTTATCATTGAAGCTCAAAATGAAAAATGAAAACATTTAAAATCACACTTCCAATTCATGAAATCTGTTTAAGAATCGGGAAGTTGTTTGAACATTTAAGAATATGTTTTCTATGATTGAAAGTTGTCCTTCTTTCAACCATATATGAGATTAAGATAAGAAATTAACCTTTTTGCTTTGTCTTAAATCTCATGAAGTCAGCTAAAGTCATAAAGATATGATCTTGATAGCTTCTCTCATTATGCACAAGTCTCAAAGTCTAGTCAAAGCAACTTTTATTCACAGAATTATTCAAATGTAAAAGACATAAAGCAGTAAAACGATTAATGTATGAGTTCTGATCTGAAATAATCAGAAATCATAGTCTTACTCCTTTTGATATGATTTATATGCTCCCCCTAAAATCATGCATCACAAAAATTTGTCAGTTAAGCAAAATACAGAAATTAGTTACGCTCCCCCTCAAAAGAATAATGATCAACTTTAATCTTCTCTTACTCCCCCTGAGATCATGAACAATCATGTTAAAGTGCAGATATCCTTCAGAAATAATAATAAAGAAAAATGATGAAAAATAACAATACTTAACTTTATTAGGTAACAACAGATTATGTCTTAAGATTTAACATACCAAGCTTAGAGACAAGAAAATTAAATCTCTTTTCATCTAAGGGGTTGGTAAATAAATCTGCAAGCTGATAATCTGTTTTTACAAAATAAAGTTCAATTGTTCCTTTTTCTACATTATCTTTTATAAAATGATACCTGACATCAATGTGTTTGGTTTTCGTATGCTGTATAGAATTAGCAGATATCGCGATTGCACTCTTCGAGTCACAATAAATTGGTATTTTATCAAACTTGAATCCGTAGTCTCGCAGCTGTGTTCGCATCCACAGGACTTGAGAGCAGCAACTACATACTCTGCTTCAGCAGTCGATGTGGAAACACATAATTGTTTCTTTGACGCCCAGCTAACGAGCTTGTCTCCAAGAAATTGAATGTGACCAGAAGTACTCTTTCTGTCCAACATGCAACCTTCATGATCTGCATCTGAATAGGCAGTTAGTTGAAAACCAGTATCCTTAGGATACCACAGACCAAGGTCTGAAGTCCCCTTCAGATATCTAAAAATCCGTTTGACAACAGCCAAATGGGATTCTTTGGGAGCAGCCTGATATCTAGAACATAAGCATGTTGAAAACATAATATCTGGCCTACTTGAACTAAGATACATTAACGATCCTATCATACCTCTATAAGTTCTAACATCAACACTTTTACCCGAAGGATCAGTGCTAATCTTAGTACCTGGTGCCATCGGGGTTCCAATTGGTTTACAATTTTCCATATTGAACTTCCGAAGAATATCCATAATGTACTTAGATTGGTTAATGAAAATCCCCGTTGAAAACTGTTTTACTTGTAATCCGAGAAAGAAATTCATCTCTCCCATCATACTCATTTGAAAACGTGACACCATGAGGTTAGAAAAGTTTTTGCAATATTTAGGATTTGTAGAGCCAAATACTATATCATCAACATATATTTGAATAAGGATGATATCGGCTTTTTCCTTTTTGATGAACAAAGTGGTATCAACTTTACCTTTGGAAAAACCTGACTTGACCAAGAATTTTGATAGTACATCATACCATGCTCGAGGGGCTTGTTTTAAACCATACATGGCTTTGTCCAAGATGTAGACATGATCTGGCTTATCTGGATTCACGAACCCTTCTGGTTGAGACACGTAGACTTCCTCCTTAAGAATGCCATTTAGAAAGGCCGTTTTCACGTCCATCTGATAGACTGTGAAATTCTTGTGAGCTGCGTAGGCTAGAAACATGCGGATTGCCTCTATACGTGCTACTGGAGCATATGTCTCATCGTAGTCTATGCCTTCCTCTTACCGGTAACCTTTGGCAACAAGTCTAGCTTTGTTTCTTATGACGATACCATCTTCGTCCTTCTTGTTTTTGAATACCCATTTAGTTCCTATCACGGTTTTACCTTCTGGTTTTGGAACTAATCTCCAAACCTTTAGGGCTTCAAACTGATTGATCTCTTCTTGCATAGCAGATAGCCAATCCGAATCAGCAAGAGCCTCTGATACTCGCGTGGGCTCAATCTTACTGAGGAATGAGTCATGCATACATTGTTTAAGAGTCGCTGACCTAGTTTGTACAGGCTTGTTGAGATCTCCAATTACTTGGTGTAATGGATGCTCTTTGGTCCAACGATGCTCATGAGGGAGTGGAGTAGATACTGATTGAACATGATCATCATCTAGAAATCCACTATCAGGCTCTTCAGTTTGAATAATAGAAGGGGGGTTCGCAGTTGAAGTTTCAGGTGCAGAAGTATCAGTTGGAACAACAGACTCTGGCTGTTGAGTAGACAATGTATTACACCCAACTGAAACAGTTACTTCTGGCTCAGCAGTTACTTGTACATCTTCAACTGTAGGAGTAATTGTTGGAATGTGAGTTTCTGACTAAACGGGGGATTCAAGTTCAGTTATAACTTATGAAGTGACTGGATGATTGCCGCTTATGTCTTCAGACCTGTCAGTCACAACAGATTTAGGTACATTAGACCCTAGAAACTCATCATAAAAGAATTCAAATAACAAATCTAAATCAGATAAATGTGAAATTGAAGTAGAAGCATTATTCGAATTTTTCTCTGTAGAAACAGGTTCTAGACTGATCAGCCCAGAAGCTAATACTCCAGTGATAACGGTTTCTGAATTGATTTGTTCAGAAGCCATATCTTCATCGAATGTTACATTGACGCTCTCGACGACTGTCTTTGACTTCTTCAGATAAACACGATATGCTGCAGATGTTGAAGAATAGCCAATGAAGATGCCTTCGTCCGCCTTAGCACTGAACTTATTCAGACTCTCTCTGTCATTAAGCACGAAACACTTACACCCAAATATGTGAAAATATTTGATTGTCGGTGTTCTGTTGTTGATCAGCTTCATATGGAGTCTTTTGAAAACGGCGGTGTATCATGGACCAATTTTGAGTATGACATGCAGTTGACACAGCTTCTGCCCACAAAAATAGAGGTAGATCGGATTGGCTAAGCATAGTACGAGAGGCCTCGACTAGCGTCCGATTTCGCCTTTCGACTACTCCATTTTGTTCAGGCGTACGAGCAGCAGAGTACTGATGTGATATCCCGACCGATTCGAGATATTCTTCAACTATCTTGTTTTTAAACTCTGTGCCGTTGTCCATTTGAAGAAACTTGACGTATCTTTGCATATTCACTTAGGTCGTCTTTAAGAAAGTAATGAGAACTTCGGGCATCTCATCTTTTGATCGAAGAAATTTGACCCACGTGTATCTTGAGTAATCGTCCACAATAACCAACACGTATTTCTTTCCTCCTAAGCTTTGTGTTCTCATCGGACTGCAGAGATCCATATGTAACAACTCTAGTGGAGAACTAGTGCTTGGTTCAGGCTTCGGTTTATGCGGAGCTCTCTTCATCTTACTCTTCTCACAAGCAACACATAAGTGTTATTTCACGTATTTTAGCTCAGGAAGTCCTTTTACCAATTTCCCACTAACCAGCTTGTTGATATAACGAAAGTTCAGGTGTGATAAATATCTATGCCAGAGCCAACTTTGCTGCATTGAAGCTTTTGTCATCAAGCAAACTTGATTGTCGATCTGAACTTTGGACAGGTTGATGGTATAGAGATTTGCCTTGCGATGTCCACCTAAGAGTTCTGTGCCGTCTTCAGTACGAACTGAGCAACTCTTAGATTTGAAGTTGACCTCTAACCATTTATCATAGAATTGACCAATGCTAAACAGGTTGTGCCCTAAGCCTTCGACATAACTCACCTTACTGATTGTTATGTTGTCTTGAATGATGTCACCATATCCTAAGTTTGGTGAAAGCTGATCGTTTCCAAATCTGACATTTCACTGAATTTCTCTGTATAATTAGACAATAAAGCTTTTTGCCCAGTCATATGCTTGGAACATCCACTGTCCAAGTACCACATATGTCGGGTCTGCAAGAGAAATCAGGAAACAATAGATTTAGGTACCCATTTTAAAAACGGGTCCTAACAGATTAGCACAAGATTTTGGTATCCATTTAAATATGGATCCTCCTTTTCTTTGAAAACTTTTAAAAACATTTGATCTTGAAGAATACACATGATAAGATCCAAATCAATTAGTAGAATTATGAGAATAAGCAAAATCATTTCTCCGATAATGATAAGATTTAGTAGTAATAGGAGATAATTAAATCAATTGCTTTATTGAATACCGGTTGTAAGAAGTTACAAGGTTTTGTTTAGAATAAGCAAGTTGATCAACTACATCATTATCACTACTAACTGATCTATTACAAGAGTTATCATAAACTGATTCAGCTATCTCATCATCCTTCCTTTTTGGTCGCCATTCAGTTCAAGCTTTCGATCTTTTCTTGCTTATATCTGAAACAAAAGATTTAGATTTATTAGGAAAATCAAATTTCTGAGATTGATTTTTCTTTTGTGCACCAGTGTATTTCTGTTTCTGTAATCGTTGTTTCTTATGTTTCTTACCTTGAGCATAGTAATCAGCAGTTACAGAAACTGATTCACCAACCGTAGCTAATGATTCACCAAAATTAAAACCACTTGGTAACACTTTTTCATTTATAAGACAAGTAGAATGATCAGGAAGAGGAGCATTGAAGTCAAACATATCAATTTCTTCTATGCACCCATCATCAGAGTTTAAAAAATCATTTGCAGACGCAAATAAGTCATCAAAGTTATCAGTCGAAGTTTGAGGTGCCTTTGAAACTTTAGAACACTTTGTAGATTTAGTTTGAAAAACAGTGTTCTTTAAAACTGTAGATAACACACTTTGTTGAATATCAACCAAAAGTTTTTCATCAGATAAAACATTTTCCAGCTCAACTATTTTGCTTTCTAGAACGAGTCGAGGAACATAAACTTTTGCAATAGAAGGTTTTGCCTCCATCTCAGAAACAGAATAACTAGCAAAATAATCGTTTGAAAGAACTTTTGGTGTTTCTGAAAGAGAAATATCATTTAACTTTGCATAGTTAAATGGTAGTTGCATTTTCTTTACATTCTTTCTATTTTCAGTTTCTTTGGCCTCAACTTCTTCTGGTAATTTGGTAACAAATTTGGGTTTTAAATGAGTATGTTTACCAGCACAAGCAAGAAAATCAAAATTATATAATGCTGGTTGTTTTCTGATGGCTTTCTTTAAGTAATGGGGGTTTTCAAAACCAAGTCCCCATTTTTCCTTAACATCAGCCTCTTCGTTAGGTGCATTAAGAAAGATAGTTTGATCTGTTTGGCCTCTTGCATAAAGTTTGGCTTCCAGACCATTTACCTTCTTATTCAAAAGCTTGTTCTCAACCTGCAATTTATAAACAGTTAGTGCAGATTCTTTCTTCTCAAACTCATACTTAGAAATTTTAACTTCAAAATCAGAAATCTTCTTTTCAAAACAATCCACTTGAAGTTTAGAATCAGAAGCAGACTTGCGTAAAGAATCAATTAGATCTTTGTTCCCAATAACAGACTTATTAAGCTCAAAGATCTTGTTATTTCTTTTAGCAACTCTGTCTTTTTCTTTCTTCAGTTTTACTTGAAGATCATTAAGCTCAACCATCATAGCTTCCATTTTGGTTATAAAATCTTTTTCAGTTAAGTTTAATACCTCACCAGCTGTCTCATCATCTGACTCATCATACTTCACTTCTTTTCCCATTAGACAGAGATGAGCAGTTTCTTCCTTCTCTTTGTCATCCTCTTGATCAGAATGATCTAACCAAAATTCGTCCTCAGCCATTAATGCTATGCCTGCTTCTTGCTGTTTGGCCAATAGCATTTTGTTCTGATAATACTGAGAGTTTTGAACCTTTGGCTTTCGACAATCTTTAGCAAAATGTCCAATCTTGCCACAGTTGTAGCATTTGATTGGATCATTTGTTGGCTTTTCAGCAACGGTGTAATCATTCACAAACTTCTTCCTTTCTTCCGGTTTCCTATCTATATACTGGTTCTCTTCATGTAGCTTTCCTTCAACTCTTTCTCGGTGCTCATGATTCTTGGAGCTTGATGAAGAATATCTTTGAGAATTGGATCCCGGCTTCTTGTAGAATTTCTTTTGGAAAGCTCGGGTCAGTAACAACATTGCTTGTTTTCAGGCTTTCTCCATCATCACCATCTGATTCAGATTCCGACTCAGAACTTGTAAGCATTTTCTTCTTTTTCTTCTTCTCTTTCTTTTCTTTCTTCTTCTCTCCAGCTACCAAAGCAATAGGATCAGGAACTTTTTCTGCCTTCTTTTTCTCAGCTCTTTTCTCTTCCACTTCTTCTTCATTTTGCCTCAGAGTCTCATAAACCTGATGTAACGGTATGTCATTCAGATCCTTCATTTGTTTCATCCTACGCGTATGCTTCTTCCATTCTGGCTGTAGGATACTCAGAAATTTGACATTGTTCTCAAGCTGCTTCTTTTTGACTTTGTTCTTTGACAATTCATTTAACAGCAAGACAAACCGTTCATAGGTATCTTCTAAGCTCTCATTCTCTTTGGCTTTGAATTCCTCACAATTGTTAATGCAGTTAGCCACTTTCATCTGATTTCCTACTTTGGATCCCATCATCATCTTTTGCAGTTGATCCCACATCTTATTTGCATTGGCCTTGTAGCTATCTATCTTGACGTAGATGTCATTCGGAATACTTTGAAGAAGAAGGGATCTTGCTTGCTTGTCTGCTTTGAAACGACTCTTTTGCTCTTTAGAATACTGAGCATATTCAACTGGAACTGTTTTCATCTTCTGATCTCTTTCCTCAGTACCATCTTCACTATCAGATGAATCGTCATTAGGTATTTGAACAGTGATTGGTACCATAGGACCCTTCATGATTGACAGAAGAATATTTTCTCCATTTGAGTGTCTGTCCACAAAGTCAAGAAATATGTCTTTCCACTGTTCATATTCCCCTTTGAATAGAACTGGTGGCTTAACATTCGTGCCTATAGAAAGAGCATCTTTGGAAGTCATCTTGTCTGTACCTGTTTTGAGAAATATATGCAATAAGAAACTAGAACTGATCGTTAGTCCAAATATGAAATCACAAAAATATCTTGAGATATAGAAAAATCAGAAATTTCGAAAAAATTTGACTAAGTGATAAAACTTGCAAGTCACTATAGAACTCGCAAGTCACTATTTCTGATAAATCCGCAGACTAAGGCTTGCACGTTTGTGAAACTCGCACGCAAATGCTTGTGTGTTCTGAAAAACTCGCAGAAGGCTAAAAACTCGCTAAACTTTGAAACTCGCTAGTGACTATTCTCGAAGAAACTCGCTAATGCCTGAACACGCAAGTAACTATTCACTGATGAACTCGCAGATAGAGGCGTGCGTGTTTGAGAAACTCGCTAGTCGTTACTAGCGCGTTTTGATAAAACTCGCTAATCATTGTTTACTTTAGGCGTGCGCGTTCCAACACTTAGAAAATTTTCTAAGATTTTCAAACTCGCAGATGAACGAACTCGCAGATCACTGTTCCTGCTCAAACTCGCACCCTTCGATTAGCGTGTTTGTAGAACTCGCTAACTACTACATGCGTGTTCTGGTCCTTAGAAAAATTTCCCAACTTTCAAAACTCGCAGACTTCGATCAGCGAGTTTCTAGAACTCGCTAATAACGCCTTGCGCGTTTTGACCAAAATCAACCCTTCGACTTGCGCGTTCTTCCAGATGAGTCTTGCGTGTTTGTCCGATGAACTTGCGCGTTTTGAAGATCTTGCGCGTTCTTGAAGTTTTTCGAACAAAAACTTGATTTTCACTTCAAATTCGATTCAAATATCCACCAAATGATCTGAAACTTTGCATTTTTCTTCTAAATCATGTTTCGAACCAATTACAATGCAAAGATTACAAACCAAAACAACAAAAATACAAGATTGATCTATGTAACAGTGCTCTAAAAACTTGTGAACAAAATTACAACAAAATCCAAAAATATCAAACAATTACAGTGCAATTCTGAAATTAAACCATACAAACTCGATAAAAATCACTAATCACAAAAAACCTGATCGATTACAACTCGAAATTCTCACTAATACTCAGAATTTGATTCTCGACTCAAGAACACAGTGTCGAACCACACTTTTTTCTATTTCTTGATCTGATTTCACTATTGGATCTGCTTTGATACCAATTTGTTATTCCCTAGATTCTAGTTTCTAAACACAATTAATCAATCAAACACAAACAAGAATTCAAATACCTGTTTTGATTCAATCTCAAATCAATTACAAACTTTCTCTCTCTAGAACTCTCTCTCTCTACAAATTCTCTCTAGATACGTATTCTCAGATTCTCTCAATTAGATCTCACTTCTAGACAACTAAAATAGAAATACAAGGTACAAGATATTTATACCCACAACTAAAATACAAGGAAAAACAAAATACAAATTCAACAACTTTGACTTTTTACATGGGAGTTGACCTTTCTCAGCTTTGACTTCTTGAACTTTGACTTTTGTCTTCTTGATCTTGTATCCAACATATTTATGCTCTAACATTTATGTAGTGGGGGTTATCATAACCGAGTCCCCACTTCTCTTTAAAATCAACCTCCTTATTAGGTGTGTTTAGGAAAATGGTTTGATCTATTTGTCCTCGTGCATAAAGTTTAGCTTCCAAACCATTTACCTTTTTCTCTAAAGTCTTGTTCTCAACCTGCAATTTATAAGCTTTTAGAACACATTATTGTTTCTCTAAATCAGACTTTGAAAGCTTAGAAACAAATTCAGAAATCTTATTTTCAAAACCATCTTTTTGTGTTTTAAAATCAGTAGCAGATTTGTTTAGAGAGTCAATCAGATCTTTGTTCCCAACAAGTTCCTTGTTAAGTTCAAAAATCTTTTGACTTTTCTTTGCAACTCTGTTCTTTTCCTTTTTCAGTTTAGATTGTAGGTCTTGAAGCTCGATTTTGGTTATAAAATCAGATTCAGAAAAATTAAGTACCTCATCAGTTGTTTCTTCCTCTGAATCATCATACTTCATAGTATCACCCATCAGACACATATGTGTTGTCTCTTCCGTTTCATCCTCGGAGTGGTCTATCCAGAACTCATCCTCAGCCATTAGCGCTTTTCCCGCTTCCTTTTGTTTAGCAAGCAGCATTTTTTGCTTGTAGTAATCAGAATTTCTGACACTACGACAGTCCTTGGCGTAGTGACCAACCTTCCCGCAGTTGTAGCACTTAATCATTTCATCTGTCTTCTTCTCACTTCCATAGTCATTCACATACTTCTTCTTTTCTTCAGGCTTTCTATCCACATATATCTCTTTTCTTCAAACCTCTTCCCTTCAACTCTTTCTCGGTGTTCATGATTCTTTGACCCGGACGAATACCTCTGAGAATTTGAAACCGGTTTCTTGTAGAACTTTTTTCTGAAAGGCACGGGTCAATAACAACATAGCTTGCTTCAGGTTTTCGTCATCGTCACTGTTAGAGTGTGAATCTGCCGAATCATCAGAACTAGGAAGTACTATCTTCTTCTTCTTCTTCTTCTTTTCTTTCTTCTCCTTTTCCTTCTGACCAACCACCAAAGCAATCGGATCAGGTATCTTCTCAGCCTTTTTCTTCTCATTCCTTTTCTCTTCAACCTCTTCTTCATTTTGTCTCAGCATCTCATAGACTTCATGTAGACGTATGTCACTCTGGTCCTTCATCTGTTTCATCCTGCGAGTGTGCTTTTTCCACTCGGGTTGCAGTATGCAGAGGAACTTAACGTTGTTCTCGATTTGCTTCTTGTTAACCTTGTTCTTTGACAACTCGTTTAGAAGAAGTACAAATATCTCATAGGTGTCCTCAAGGCTTTCATTTTCTTTCGCCAACTCTTCGTAGTTGTTGATGTAGTTCGCTACTTTCATTTGATTTCCGACCTTAGAACCCAACATCATCCTTTGAAATTGATCCCACATCTTTTCGGTATTGGCATTGTAGTTGTCAATCTTTATGTATATCTCATTTGGAATGCTCTGTAGAAGTAAAGATCTGGCTTGCATGTCTGCTTTGTGTCTGCTCTTTTCTTCCTCAGTATATTGTGAAGGTTCTTTCAGAACAGTCTTTGTTCTCTGAGCTCTATTAAAATTTCCGTCTTTACTGTCCGACGACTCTTCATCAGGTATTTCCATGGTAGGGAGTACCATTGGACCTTCCGTAATAGACAACAGAATGTTCTCCCCGTTAGCATGTCGATCAACAAAATCGAGGAATCTATCCTTCCACTGTTCATATTCTCCTTTGAATAGAACAGGAGGTTTGACATCAGTGGCAATAGAGAGAGCGTCTTTGGAAGTCATCTTTAAATTAAACTGCTTGTAATGATCGTCAAAATTCAGAAATAAAGGTTGTATCTACAAAAATCAAACTTAGTTAAATTTCAGAAAAATCAGAAAATATACCAAGTACAGAACGCGCATACCAAAGAAAGATAAACACTTTGCGCACAAAACAAGCTAAGAGAACTCACTTCTCGCACACAAGAATGTGCGAGTTTGTGCTTCACGCACAATGAAAGATGAGTGAAAACAGGTTCGCGCACTATGCCTTGTGCGACTTTTAGGTTCTCGCACAGAACTATGTGCGAGTTCTATCACATCTCGTAAAGGCTAGCGAGTTCAAGACTTAGAATATTTTTCAAAAATAAGAACGCTTTAAATGCAAACGCGCAAGAACACTTCTCGCAGACCTCTTGCGAGTTTTAGACTTAGAATTTTCTTGACAAAATTACTTCTCGCTAAATGGAAACGCGCAAAACAGATCACTTCTCGCAGGTTACTCTTCACGCACACCACTGTGAGTGAACAGTATAAAATCGCACCTAATGATGTGCGAGATTCTACTTCTCGCACAAAAAACTTTGCGAGTTCTTCACAAACTTGCGAGTTCTTCCCTTGCGTGTTCTTCCTCTGCGAGTTCTTGAGATCTAGCGAGTTCTTGGGTTTTTCGAACAAAAACTCAAGTTTTCTCTCTGATTTCAATCAAATCCTTTTCCAACTGGCTTGAAACTTTGTAGATTTGCTCAAGAACTGAAGTCGAACATGTTACAACAATTGAATTTAAAAAACAAACACAAAAAGTACAATTTTGATCTATTACAGTGCGTTTTTCTATACTCGAACTGAAACTTACACAAAATCAAAATTCACATGAATTTATCGTGAATTGAACGAAACAGTACAAACGAAGAGTGTTCTATTTGCAAAAACGAATACAATGATGCCAAAAATAGATTCAAATCAACACTAAAACTCAAATATCAAAACACCACAGTAGACTTGCGTGTTCTTGAAAATCGATCAAAATTTCTCGAATTCAATCCATGTTTCTGAATTTCTGTTTTCTCTGATACCAATTGTTATCCTAGATAACAATGCAAACAAGATGACAATCTTGATTTAATCAATTTCCATTGTTTATTTCAATCACAAATTCTTTACAAAACAGTTCTCTGACACTTTCTCTCTCTTACTCAGATATGCGCACAATGCTATGAAACTCTTACAGAACTTACAACACGCACACAACTCATACCCCTATTTATACAGACACAAAAACACTCACATACCTAAACACGCAAGCTATAGAAACAGTCTAAAAACAGAATCTCTCACAACACTAGCTTTTACTATTATTACAAGTGAGACTTTGACTTTAACTTTGAGAGTTGACTTTGAGCTTTGACTTGGCTTGACTTTCAGCTTCAGTAAACATGATCTTGTATCCAACAAATATGCTCTAACATCTAAGCATAAATCAAGGCGGAGCAACGAAAAGTACCCATCATTTGTCAAGGGGGAGCTAGAAAACAATGGATTGTCTCCAAAACAAGTTTTCAGAGTCTCTGCTCTTCATATCAGAGTCTTTGCTCTTCATATCAGAGCCTCTGATCGTATCTCTTGATACTCATATCAGAGTCTCTTATCATTTCATGAAATGATCATTTCAGAAGGAAAGGTATGTGTCTCATTCTCATATTTTAACCTCTTTTTTCTGAAAATTAAACTTGATTCTTTTCAAAATTCAAATATCTAAGAGATTATTATTTAGGTCTCTGATATTGTTTTCAGAGCCTATGGTATACTATAATCTAAAGCAATATTTGAATACTTAATCTTAATATTTTTGGATATCCTTTTAATCATGTTTAAATTCTTTTGTAAATAAAATTCTTTTGATAAATTGAGATTTATTTAGAAAGGAATTCAAAAACAAAAGGAGGAAATCTACTTAAGAGATGATGTGTGTGTGGGTTATTTTCTTGGATAACTATCAAATTTAAATTAAAACCTAACTGACGGTTATCTGACATCAAGCGTCCTTTCATCCCTCCTCTACACGTGTACACTTTTGATTAGAGGGTTGATGGAACGTTTTCTGACATGGGAACTCACAATCGTCGTTTCCATAGCCTCAATCCCACTACCATCGCCCATAAAAACCCATCTCATCATCATTTCATTCTTTACGCTCTCAAAATTTCCCTCAACACTATTCTCTCTCTCTCTCTCTCTCTCTCTCTCTCTCTCTCTAAGCTTTCAAGCAAGAAACCTGCAACAATGGCAAACCAAGAACAAAACTCAGATGACTCCAGTCGAATCATTCCAAGTTTAAACCTGGTACAATTCGATGTTCCAGTCAAAGGAAACAACTACCATTTGGACATAAACCCTGCCAAGTTCGAAGAACAGTTTCGTCCAGTACTTGAATTCTTCAGCAAGTGTGAACTGAACGTTTGCCCTAACTACATATGCTCAAGAAGTTCCTCTCAGGTATGTTCACCAATGGTGGTATTCCAGTGAATACAATGAAGAACAAGGAGGACTGGTTGGCTATATTGACCTAGTTGATCAAGGAATCAACATTCGGATCACTCCTGACACTTTGATTCGACGATTATGCCTACTGACTACAAGAGAACTTCAAATCCAACAATTTGAAAAACCCCCATCCCGTGAAGTTCTTCTACGGTTTCTTCAACATCTAGGTTACAACAAAGAGATTACTCGATTAAGCCAGTTCAGACGCCAACATCTTTCTCCAACATGGAACTTCATGTTCAGTGTGTTAAATCGCACACTGACATGTAAATTTGGAAGTCAAGACCACACACACCCAACTATCTTAGCCATCATGTACGCCCTTTTCTTCAATCGAAGTATCAACATGGCTAATATTCTTTTATGTGACCTTTTGACTGTTGTGGACAGAAAGAGTAAGGATCTCTCAAACGGAAAACGACTAATCTCAGTATTGTTTCCTAGATTCATTTCTTTGGTAATTCGACGAGCAATGGAGAGGAAGTCTTTTACTGAGGAGGGCCAAAGAACGCCCCTTTTTGTTATGAATTCATTTAAACCCACTACTGTTCCTCCTTACCCAAATGAAATATGATTTCCTAAAACCATGCTTGAATACCTCCCTTCTGACTCTGAAACCTGCCTCTTCCTTAGTCGTGTTACCCAACCATCAGAGTCGATGGTGGGATACCCAACGCATTTAGGTTCTGAGCCTGAGTTTGAGTCAGAGAGTGAAATCTCTGAAACAACTCAACCTGATAACAAAGTGCAATCAGAGGGAGGCTCTGTTGAAAAAAGTGAGGAGAGAAGAGAGAACCCTCCCTCTAATAAAGAGAGTAGCTATGTCTGAGTTGAGGAGTGCGAGGATGAGAGTAATCCAAAGAGTGAGTCTCTTAACCTAAGTGCCGAGGGATGATAGGTAGAAAAAGATGCCTCTAAAGGCACAACTGAGTGAACTCCAAACCCAACTCCTCGTGTAACCAAATCTGCTATCTAAGGTGGTCGAGCACCAGAGGATATTGAACAAGAGGTGCACACCTCGAACCCCATCCATGCCATCCGCTCAGAGGCATCTCCTTCTGCCTCTGATGCACGCACCATTGGGGAACCCTCTGAACTATCTTAGTCCTCCCAAAATGACTTAGATATTGAAACAAGTACTCATTCACCCCAGAGTACGTCACACTCCAACAAAGGCTTATAATATAGGTTGTCCCATAGACCACGAGGTATTTAAGATCTCACATAGGGATTGCCTTACTAAAGGGCAATGGGATGATTTAGTAGCACAGGGACTCACTTGCCTGGACATAAGATGTCCAAGCACATTCGGTTCTCATCCTCTGAATCTGACTCAAAGGATGAAAAACCGATCAGAACTATCATAGAGACATCCTCTAAAAAGGATCCTCAAGGATTGATAGGAAGTCCTTCCGGAACCAACATCAAACAAGTTCCGAAAGAAGGCCCCTCTGTTCTCGAGGGAAAATTAGAATCATGTGTTGATTCTAAGGTTACCCCCTCTGACTATGTCTCCAAGGAAGAGTTTAAAGTCTTTGGTGATGAAATCAGAGGATCTCTGAAGGAGATTAAACTTCACCTGGACTACCTAGAGGCCTCTGCCTCGAACTCTGAGGTTGAAAAATTAACTTCAGAGGTCTCTGAGCTGGGTGCAGAGATACACTCCAACAACAAAAGAATAGAAGCTCTGGAGAAGTTGGTGATTGGCAACTACTCAGTTCTGTCAAAGGAAATAGCAGAAGCAAAAGAGGAAGTACTCAAAGCCATTCCAGCACCCTCTACTTCTGCCGCTACCTCTGAAGACTTCTCCAACTTCAAAGGAGAAATGCTTAAGTTAAAGGCAGAATCTATTGCCAAGATATCAATTCCCATTGCTGCTCCAGCGACCACTTCTCAGCCCTTAGAGACACATAACATGATTACCAAGGATGATCTAAACGACTTCTCGAAAACTGTCACCAACAAAATGATGACTATTTCGAGTAAGTTCGTTGCAAAAGCATGCTATCAAACAACAGCAGTTCAGAATCTTCTGAAGAAAGCTTTATCTTCAAAAGATGGTAAGTTGAAAAGAAAGATACCAGAGACTGTCTGTGTTGGTCCCGGAGGTGCTTAACAAGTTTGTAGAAGGGGGGGGGGGGGTTGAATACAAACACAAAAATTTGAAGTTTAATAAATTGTTTATTGATAAATCAAACACAATTTACAAGTTCATTGCGGAATAAGATTAAGATAGACTCAATCTAAACAAACTTAAGAAACACTAAGATGGTTGCACAAGAATTTCAGAGAATGGGGGTTTTAGAAGTATAGAATGCAAAGGTTTCTATATTGGTTCAAGAATTGAGCACACCCTCAAATGGAGAGGTGATCTTTCTATTTATACCCTATGCATTAAATGCATGACAGGGTACTTTACACGTGTCATTCAGTGATTGGCTTTGGTAGTCTGACTTTTGGGAGACATGCTTTCGGCCGTATCATGAACAGTGTAGTTGACAGAGTTGTTGTACGATTTATGGCAGAGATATGTCCGTTCTGACACATCGTACTGGTTTGTGCAAGGTAAGACAAAAGGAAACTTGAGGTATAAGCTAAGTGATCATTTGATCGCTGAATATCTCTTTCTTCAGAGACATCAAGGGTTCAGCGATCGCTGAAGCTTTTCCTCATGTTCCTTCGCGTATAAGTAGATTCGTCTTTGCTTCACTGATATCCGCATCAGGTCACTAGTAGACTTGTCTTTGTTCAGCAGCTTCGTCTTCGATTCAGCTATGAACATCTGTTGACGCGAGGCTTGTCTTCAGGGATTACGTTAGCTGTTTACATCAGAAACTATCAGCGATAACTGAACAGACTCGGTCTGATCGCTGATAGTGAAACACTAATACATAGAAATGTTTATAAGAAAGACTATCAGTGATAACTGAACAGACTCAGTTTGATCGCTGATGGTGAAACACTAATACATATTAAAACGTAATTTTCACTAAGTATAAAAGAGGGTCGTTATCAAATCACTGAGAGAGCTTGGATCAACAATCTCCCCCTATTTGATAATGACAAAGTAACTGAAGAAAATTACTTTTAAAGTTCAAAATAAGGAATAATTAGGACTCATAACATACACGTCCCAATTACTATTTTGAGGGATCTTTTACAGTACAGATGGAGTTAAGTACATCACTGAAATTTTCATTAATCCAAGAAAAGAATTACAAGGTATGAAAATTACAAGTACAAGTGGTGTACTAACTACTGTAAGATTTACTAATAGATTACAAGAAAGAAAACTAATCTATCAACTATCTAAAGAGGGTTTAGGAGGATTGATCAAATACTCAGGTATTTCTTCTCCTTTTTGCCTTCGCTCTAAAGATTCTTGGCTAATGATCGCTTTGATTTGCTCAGCAGCAGGAGAGAGATCACACCATATGATGTGATCTCGCCCAACAAGTTAGGGTTTGAACACGTGTTGCCCGATCGTTCTATTGGTTGCTCGGGATAGTATTGGTGAAACCGCGACCCGTTGTCTATAAAGAGACAAGAACCTTGGTATAATAGCACGCCACAATCAACCCACCAAGTTGATTGATAAGTGTTGAACGCCACAAGCTACATAATAACTTGATAAGTTCTAAAGCTCACAAAGAACTAAAAGAGTTTAAAACTCACAAACCAAAAGTGTCTATATTACTTGGATAATGATTTCAAATGATTACAAAGGCTCCTATTTATAGGGTTCAAAAGACACCCCAAAAGACTCTCCATAAAGTCTAAGACTTCAATTTCAATCAAGAATTAAAGGCATACCTTTAATTCATGAATCTAGACATACTCTAAATAACTATTCAAAGACTTCTAAATACCTAGACTTTAAACATAGGCCTAAAAAACGGATTGGGCTTTCTACACTAGTTTATTGGGCTCAAATTCAACATAAAACAAAAGAAAATAATTCAATTTGGGCTACCAAAATAATGCTTCATGAATTTCTTCTTTGAAATGGCGCAATAGTTGGTAATCTTCAAGAAATCAACTATTTATGTGTTTCGTGATTGGCCCAAGCTCTTCTCCTTGTCATATAAGCACACTTGAATTTTCATTAGCTTCTTGTATTTGAATGAATCATATCATTCCCCCTCTCTTCAAAAAGATTCGTCCCGAATCTTCTTCTGCTTGAAATGTAAAGAAAAAAAGATTTTCTTTTGTATTCCATATTTTTCCTTGTATTCTTTATCTTTTTTTCGCCGAATATTTTTTCCCTTTTTTTTTGTTTCGGCTTTCTTTTTTCTTTCTACAAAATTTAGCAAGAAAATGGAAGTAACTAAAATAAAAAGGTTTTGAATTTCTCAAAGAACTGAAAACTCAATAATAGGAACCTCGTCAACTTGTGATAAGACCCACTACTAATTCTTGAATTTTGATCCTAAGAAACCAAAGAAAAGAGAAGTAGATGAGAGAATGATTTCTTTAGAATTCAATAGTCACTAGTAAGAACCTTGCCAACTTGCGACAAAACCCATTACCAAAATGTGATTCTTAAATCCCAAGAAATCAAGAATAAAAGGGAAAAAAATAATTAAAAAAAAAGATATGCAACCAATAGAGCTGGCTCTGATACCAAATGATGTGATCTCGCCCAACAAGTTAGGGTTTGAACACGTGTTGCCCGATCGTTCTATTGGTTGCTCGGGATAGTATTGGTGAAACCGCGACCCGTTGTCTATAAAGAGACAAGAACCTTGGTATAATAGCACGCCACAATCAACCCACCAAGTTGATTGATAAGTGTTGAACGCCACAAGCTACATAATAACTTGATAAGTTCTAAAGCTCACAAAGAACTAAAAGAGTTTAAAACTCACAAACCAAAAGTGTCTATATTACTTGGATAATGATTTCAAATGATTACAAAGGCTCCTATTTATAGGGTTCAAAAGACACCCCAAAAGACTCTCCATAAAGTCTAAGACTTCAATTTCAATCAAGAATTAAAGGCATACCTTTAATTCATGAATCTAGACATACTCTAAATAACTATTCAAAGACTTCTAAATACCTAGACTTTAAACATAGGCCTAAAAAACGGATTGGGCTTTCTACACTAGTTTATTGGGCTCAAATTCAACATAAAACAAAAGAAAATAATTCAATTTGGGCTACCAAAATAATGCTTCATGAATTTCTTCTTTGAAATGGCGCAATAGTTGGTAATCTTCAAGAAATCAACTATTTATGTGTTTCGTGATTGGCCCAAGCTCTTCTCCTTGTCATATAAGCACACTTGAATTTTCATTAGCTTCTTGTATTTGAATGAATCATATTTTTTTCATTAAATCATATTTGAATGAATTTCTTGTATTTGTATTTGAATTTTCATTAGCTAAAGTCAAATCTCATTAAAAGATTGTATTTTGTATTTTGTATTAAAAGTTTTTAGTTTTCTTGTATTAGGTGGTAGTATAAATATTTTTTTCTCTTTGTAATTTCAGTAGAGAACTTAATTGAAGCGTTTTTCAGTTGTAATTGTAGAGAGAGAAAGAGAGTTCGTTAGAGAAAGATTGTAGAAAGAGAGTTTTAGAGAGAGAAAGTGTAATCTTGTGAAATTCAAAGTAATCAAACAGGTAATTCATTGTGTTTAATCTTGTTTGTTTGATTGTTATTGAATAGAAACTAGAATCTGGAACATACAATTGCGAACTTGACATTTTTAGAGGCGATAAGTGCAGATTGAGCCATTCTGAATATGAACAGATAGAAGAGTAGAAGAAAGGTTTTAGTCTAAAAATAAAGAAGGTTTTACCAGTTTCTATTTGAGGAAAGAAACATAGAAAAAAAAACCCAACATATTTGAAGATTAAAAAGTTTATCTTAGTAAAAGATATAAGAACAAGAAGAAAAACCAAAGATTTTGAATAAAGATAATCAAAATAAAATGGTTTTGAATGAATAAAATCAAAATAAAAATGATTTTATGTGAGAAAATCTTATAAACCCATAATGACAGTCCATAAATGGAGTATTATGTAAAAAGATTTAGAACAAGAATAAGAAGAAGATCAAGAATAACCTGTTGATCTTTGAAGAAGACGATGCAAATGCTTGAGATTGCTAGAATGCTGTGAGAGAGTTTTCTTGCTTTGAAAGTATTTCCAGAAAGCGTAAAATGATAAGAATGAAAAACATTCTTTTTATACGTTTGAGAGTAGGAGAGAGAGAGTGATAGGCGGGAAAACAAATGTTCATCATGACATGGACACGTCCCACGAAGTTGATTGGATAGAAGGGCAACGAACGAACGTGTCAGAAAAAAAGCATGTCGTGGATTGTCGGTTCAAATGACGTCATAGGGGAGAGAAAGACTGTTCATTTGTCCGTTTTGAAATTATCGCTGAAGAAAAGTCAGCGATAGATTTTCTTTTTGAAAGTATCCCTGATGGTAAAGTTAGGGATTGATTTTTCTTTTAAGGATCACTGACTAGAATTATAAGTGATAAATTTATTTTTCAAAAAGCTTTTAATCATTTGGAGAAAGTTCAGTGATTAAAGTATATATTTTGAAAAACATCTTAACTGAATGAAGATTCAGTTGTAGGGATGGAGAAAATATACCAGAGAGTCAGAATGTTTATCAGAGATGAAATGATAAAGGGAACTTATGATTACTGACACAATGCATGAAAGCTGAAGAATTATTCTTCGAGATTCAGCATTCCAAGCTCACTGATGAGAAAGTTGAACCTTGTCTCATCAAGTGGTTTGGTGAATAAATCAACAAGCTGATAGTCAGTAGAGATGAAATGAAGTTCAATATCACCATTCATCACATGATCTCTGATAAAATGATATCTGATCTCTATGTGTTTAGTCTTTGAATGTAGCACTGGATTATTTTCTATAGCGATAGCACTAGTGCTGTCGCAATAGATTGGAATCTTTGATAGCTGAAGGTCATAGTCTAATAGTTGATTTCTCATCCATAAGATCTGAGAACAACAGCTTCCAGCGGCTACGTATTCAGCTTCAGCTGTGGAAGTGGACACTGAATTTTGCTTCTTGCTTGTCTAGCTTACCAGCTTTCCTCCTAGGAGTTGACATCCACCAGTGGTACTCTTTCGGTCAAGTTTACATCCTGCAAAATCACTATCAGAATAACCAGTTAGATCGAACCCTGAGTCTTTGGGATACCAAAGACCGAGATTAGGAGTTCCTTTCAAATATCTGAAAATTCGCTTAACAGCGATCAGATGGGATTCCTTGGGTTCAGATTGATAACATGCACATAAACAAGTAGAGTACATAATGTCAGGTCGGCTCGCCGTAAGATACAGCAGGGAGCCTATCATTCCTCTATAGGCAGTGACATTAACAGGTTTTCCAGATGGATCTTTGTTAAGTGTCAGGGGAGGTGCCATAGGAGTTTTCATCGCTGAAGTTTGTGTAAGATCAAACTTCTTCAACATATCTTTAACATACTTACCTTGGTTGATAAAAGTACCTTTGTCAGATTGTCTAATCTGAAGACCAAGAAAATATGTCAACTCACCCATCATACTCATTTTGTATTCTTTCTTCATTCTTTCAGCGAATCGAGTACACAGAGATGGGTTAGTAGAACCAAATATGATGTCATCGACATATATTTGTACAAGAATAATATGACCTTTTATCTTTCTGAAAAACAATGTATTATCAATTTTGCCACGTTCAAATTTTTCAGAGATAAGAAAAGATGAGAGAGTGTCATACCAAGCACGAGGGGCTTGTTTGAGACCATAGAGAGCCTTATCCAATTTATAAACATAATTTGGATGCTTAGGGTCATAGAACCCTGGTGGTTGTTCTACATAGACTTCTTCATTCAGCTTTCCGTTTAGAAACGTTGATTTTACATCCATTTGATAAACAATGAAGTCTTTATAGACTGCATAGGCTAAGAATAGTCGAATTGCTTCGAGCCTAGCCACAGGGGCAAAGGTTTCATCATAGTCTATGCCTTCCTCTTGTCTGTATCCCTGAGCAACAAGTCAAGCCTTGTTGCGGGTTACAGTTCCATGTTCATCTAATTTGTTTCTAAACACCCATTTAGTGCCTATAACAGTTTTATCAGATGGTCTAGGAACGAGATTCCAAACTTTGTTACGAGTAAACTCAGTCAGCTCTTCTTGCATAGAGCTGACCCAGTTTGGATCTCTGAGGGCATCATCAACTTTCTTTGGTTCTATTAAAGAGAGAAAGTTGACAAAGAGACAAATATTACCTGAACTTCGTCGTGTCTGAATACCTGCATTGGGATCACCAAGAATTTGATCTATTAGGTGATTTTTGGTCCATCGCTGAGCAGGAGCATGATCGCTTAACTCAGAGGATGGATCAACAATTGGGATGTTTACTGATGAGGACGTTTGAGGTTCATCAGCAATTAACTGTTGAGTAGTGGACAGACTATTATTATCAGAGAGGTTTTCAGACGAAGGTAGATCTGATGGTAGCAGTGTTGTTAAGAGGTTCAGCTGAAACCCATGAGTTGGATTCAGCGTTAGGATGTATGATGTTTGGATCATCATCAGCAGTAGGTGGATCTGTGTGCTGATGGTTTGAAAAGAAGGGTTCAGTTTCTTTGTAGTGAGAGAACATCCAAGCATTTAACTCTTCATTGTCAGTGATTGGTTTAGAGTTCGCTTAGCGAGTTTCATCAAAAGTGACATGAATTGTTTCTTCCACAGATTGTCTTCGCTTGTTGAAAACTCTGTAGGCTTTGGAGATGGAGGAATATCCTAGAAATACTCTATCATCAGCTTTTGGGCCGAACTTTCCAAGCTGATCTTTGTTGTTTAAGATAAAGCACTGACAACCAAAGATATGAAGAAAACTGATAGATGGTTTTCTTCCATGAAAGAGTTCATAAGTTGTCTTTCCAAATCGCTTTACTATCAGCGATCTGTTTTGAGTAAAACATACAGTGTTACAGCTTCCGCCCAAAATTGAGTAGGGAGGTGAGAATCGCTGAGCATTGATCTAGCAGTTTCAATGATCGTTCTGTTTCTTCTTTCAGCGACCCGTTTTGCTGAGCTGTTCTTACTGAGGAGAAATTATGAGAAATTCCCTTGTTCTCAAAGAAATTGTTCAGAGAGTTGTTTTTTAATTCAGTTCCATGATCACTTCTTATTGAACGAACAGTAAGATTGCTCAGTACTTCCATCTTTTCAACAAAAGATATCAGTTCTTCTGGAGTATCACTCTTGCAGCGAAGAAAGATAACTCAGGTATAGCGAGAGTATTCATCTATAATGATAAGTGTATATTTCTTTCCAGCTATTGATTGGATGTTGACAGGGCCAAACAGATCCATATGCAAGAGCTGAAGAGGACTTGTCACTGAGGAGACTTGTTTTGACTTGAAACTAGCTTTTGTTTGTTTTCCTTTTTCACATGCTGAGCAGAAAGATTCTTTAGCATATGAGTGCTGAGGAAGACCAGAAACCAATTCCTTAGAAGAGAGAGAATTCAGGGTTTTGAAATTTAGATGAGAAAGCCTTTTGTGCCATAGCCAATTTACATCAGAAGAGGCTTTAGAGAGAAAACATAAGTTTTCAATGGTAGTAGAGTCCATATCTATTACATAGACATTTTCTCTGCGATAACCACTGAGAGCAAGTTTTCCTTTCTCATTCACCACTGAACATGCTTTCTTAGAAAAGCGAACTTCGTAGTCTTTGTCACATAGCCGACTGATGCTTAGAAGGTTATGCTTCAGTCCATCTACATAAGCGACTCTTCTGAAGGTAGTTGTCCTATTGCTGAGGACACCAAACCCTCGGGTATAGCCTTTTCCATTTCCACCAAAAGTCACAGAGGGACCTTTCTCTTCCTTGTATTCAGTGAGCAGGTCTTTTTGTCCAGTCATATGACGAGAACATCCACTATCGAGATACCAGATGCCCTTTGATCCCTGTACACATAAGGAAGATTAAGCGTTGTTTGGTACCCACTTTTCAATGGGTCCTTTTGGGTTAGTGGAGATGGAAGGTTCAGTAATCTTCACAGCAGATGAAGATTCAGCTTCAATGATAACCTTCACCTTGGTTAATTTCTTAACCTTAGTGGTATTCTTCACCTTGGTCGATTTTTCAGCTTTAGTGACCTTTTCAGCCTTGGAGGCATTCATCTTCACTTTAGCTGATTTATCAGCTTTAGTGGCACTTGGACATTTGCTTGCAATATGGTCAGTAAAACCACAGTGATAACATTTTCTATATTTGAAAGTGGTTTTAGAACCAGATGTAGAAGATTTTGCAAGTTTAAGATGAGCAGGTCCAGCTCCAAGAATGCCTTCATCATGAGATCTGGGAGGAATTTTCATTTCTTCAGATCTCGTGGGTTTAAGGTCAATCTTTAGCTTTGGAGGACAGAGATCGAAGATTTTTATCACAGAGCTAGAGGATTGATTCACTGAAGGTTTAGAAGGAACTTTCAGCTTTGCTTTCTTGGTAGCCTTCTGAGGACGAAGAATGGATTTTCCTTTATCCGCAGACTTAAAGCCTTTGGATTTTTCCTCAGGGATAGAATTTGAAGAAGAAGGATAAAACTGATTATAAGAAGTGTCAGATATAGGAGTGACAAATGTTCCAAACTTAAGCATGGAACTTTCTTCTTTAGGCTCATCCTGTGGTGTCCAAAACCCAAGACCAGTTCTATCACTTTCAGGAGTTTGAGCATTTATTATCTCAGAGATCTTTGTTGATGATTTGCACCATTTTTCAACATGAGCCTTTTCTGCTTTTAGAGCAGCGATGGCTTGTTCGCGTTCAATGTTGATGATTTCATTTATAATAACTTGATCTTTCAACTTTTCTTCTAAAAGAGTTAGTTCTCTGATCTTTTCATGACATTTCTCTAGCTCTTGAGTTAAATGAACATTTTTGTTCTCAGCTTGAGTTTTTTCGTTTAAAGCATTATAAAGATCAATCGTCAGCACATCAACAGCGCGACTTCTCTCAGCTTCAGGCAGAGAGGGATTTGTAGAGATAGATACCTGAGATGATATGTAGCTCATAGAAGGTTCAGATGGTTCTTCCACTTCTTCTTTAATCTCAGCCATGAGGCAGAGATTAGCGACTTCTTCTTCATCAGAACTTGATTCTTCTGATTCAGCCCAGTCGTGTTCTTCAGCGATGAGACATTTACCTTTTTGCTTATAGCTTTTCAGCTTTTGATATTTGTTCTTCAGCTTTATGTATTTGTCATCACTGGATCTTCTTGAGGTAGAAGGTTTGAAGACCTTTTTCGACCTGCACTCACTAGCAAAGTGTCCAATCTTTTCACATTTATAGCAAGTGGCAGTAGCCTTATCAACAAGAGTTGATTTTGGCTTTTCAGTAAGAGAGAAGAGGCTTATTTCTTCGGAAATTGCTCTTTCTTGCAAATCTCTTAAAAGAGTTTGTCAAGAGTGCTAAGGACTCATCAAACTCTGAAAGATCAGGGTCTGATGGATCCTCAGCTTCAGAATCTAACTCAGTGATGGTGAGAGTAGATCGCTGAGATGGAATTATCTCTGAAGAGACTAAAGCAACAGGAGTGCTTTTGGAGTCTTTAGAATCTTTCACAAGATTCTTCTTCAATAGATTCGATTGCTCATAGTTGAGAAATATTCCATACAAAGTGCTGAGAGAAAGAGAATTTAAGTCTTTTTCCAGCTTAAGACATATTGAATAAATGTCCTAGCTTTCAGGAAGACATTCTAAGAATTTTGTTAAGACCTCAGAATTAGAATAGGTCTTACCAACTGTTCTTAGATCAATGATTAAGCAATTAAACCGCTGATGAACGTTAGAGAGAGATTTATTCTTACCAGCGATGAAACTTTCATACTGTCTTACCAAGTTAATCTTTCGAGTCTCTTGGATTTCAGTGGTGCCCTCATATTGAACACATATGGTTTCCCACATTTCTTTAGAAGTTTTCAGATGCATGATGGAATGAAAAACTTCATCAGGCAGAGCCATTGAAATAATGGTCTTTGCTCTTGCATCAATACCAACCTTCTTTTTGTCTTCATCACTCCACTGTCTTATTTCCTTAACGACATAGCGCTCAGGGACAGCTTCAGTGGTGGCAGTAGCTGGAACTGCAACTATAATTCTAACATCTTCATAGGGTCCATTTTCTATATACTCAGGTATAGTAGGATCTGCACCTTCAAGAAATAGCATCATTCGATTTTTCCATAGAGAAAAGTTATCTCTGCTAAATCGAGGAGGTTCAGAAAGTGAACCATTATCATAGTAGTTAGTGTTTGTGTTAAGTGCCATTTGAGAATAGCAAAGAAGAGAATAAAGCAAGATCTTGTTTATCAGATTAAACAGTCTGCTTTGATACCATGCTTGAATACCTCCCTTATGACTCTGAAACCTGCCTCTTCCTTAGTCGTGTTACCCAACCATCAGAGTCTATGGTGGGATACCCAACGCATTTAGGTTCTGAGCCTGAGTTTGAGTCAGAGAGTGAAATCTCTGAAACAACTCAACCTGATAACAAAGTGCAATCAGAGGGAGGCTTTGTTGAAAAAAGTGAGGAGAGAAGAGAGAACCCTCCCTCTAATAAAGAGAGTAGATATGTCAGAGTTGAGGAGTGCGAGTATGAGAGTAATCCAAAGAGTGAGTCTCTTAACCTAAGTGCCGAGGGATGATAGGTAGAAAAAGATGCCTCTAAAGGCACAACTGAGTGAACTCCAAACCCAACTCCTCATGTAACCAAATCTGCTATCTAAGGTGGTCCAGCACCAGAGGATATTGAACAAGAGGTGCACACCTCGAACCCCATCCATGCCATCCGCTCAGAGGCATCTCCTTCTGCCTCTGATGCATGCACCATTGGGGAACCCTCTGAACTATCTTAGTCCTCCCAAAATGACTTAGATATTGAAACAAGTACTCATTCGCCCCAGAGTACGTCACACTCCAACAAAGGCTTATAATATAGGTTGTCCCATAGACCACGAGGTATTTAAGATCTCACATAGGGATTGCCTTACTAAAGGGCAATGGGATGATTTAGTAGCACAGGGACTCACTTGCCTGGACACAAGATGTCCAAGCACATTCGGTTCTCATCCTCTGAATCTGAATCAAAGGATGAAAAACCAATCAGAACTATCATAGAGACATCCTCTAAAAAGGATCCTCAAGGATTGATAGGAAGTCCTTCCGGAACCAACATCAAACAAGTTCCGAAAGAAGGCCCCTCTGTTCTCGAGGGAAAATTAGAATCATGTGTTGATTCTAAGGTTACCCCCTCTGACTATGTCTCCAAGGAAGAGTTTAAAGTCTTTGGTGATGAAATCATAGGATCTCTGAAGGAGATTAAATTTCACCTGGACTACCTTAGAGGCCTCTTCCTCGAACTCTGAGGTTGGAAAATTAACTTCAGAGGTCTCTGAGCTGGGTGCAGAGCTACACTCCAACAACAAAAGAATAGAAGCTCTGGAGAAGTTGGTGATTGGCAACTACTCAGTTCTGTCAAAGGAAATAGCAGAAGCAAAAGAGGAAGTACTCAAAGCCATTCCAGCACCCTCTGCTTCTGCCGCTACCTCTGAAGACTTCTCCAACTTCAAATGAGAAATGCTCAAGTTACTGGCAGAATCTATTGCCAAGATATCAATTCCCATTGCTGCTCCAGCGACCACTTCTCAGCCCTTAGAGACACATAACATGATTACCAAGGATGATCTAAACGACTTCTCGAAAACTGTCACCAACAAAATGATGACTATTTCGAGTAAGTTCGTTGCAAAAGCATGCTATCAAACAACAGCAGTTCAGAATCTTCTGAAGAAAGCTTTATCTTCAGAAGATGGTAAGTTGAAAAGAAAGATACCAGAGACTGTCTGTGTTGGTCCCGGAGGTGCTTAACAAGTTTGTAGAAGGGGGGGGGGGTTGAATACAAACACATAAATTTGAAGTTTAATAAATTGTTTATTGATAAATCAAACACAATTTACAAGTTCATTGCGGAATAAGATTAAGACAGACTCAATCTAAACAAACTTAAGAAACACTAAGATGGTTGCACAAGAATTTCAGAGAATGGGGGTTTTAGAAGTATAGAATGCAAAGGTTTCTATATTCGTTCAAGAATTGAGCACACCCTCAAATGGAGAGGTGGTCTTTCTATTTATACCCTATGCATTAAATGCATGGCAGGGTACTTTACACGTATCATTCAGTGATTGGCTTTGGTAGTCTGACTTTTGGGAGACATGCTTTCGGCCGTATCATGAACAGTGTAGTTGTACGATTTGTGGCAGAGATATGTCCGTTCTGACACATCGTACTGGTTTGTGCATGGTAAGACAAAAGGAAACTTGAGGTATAAGCTAAGTGATCATTTGATCGCTGAATATCTCTTTCTTCAGAGACATCAAGAGTTCAGCGATCGCTGAAGCTTTTCCTCATGTTCCTTCGCGTATAAGTAGATTCGTCTTTGCTTCACTGATATCCGCATCAGGTCACTAGTAGACTTGTCTTTGTTCAGCAGCTTCGTCTTCGATTCAGATATGAACATCTGTTGACGCGAGGCTTGTCTTCAGGGATTACGTTAGCTGTATACATCAGAAACTATCAGCGATAATAACTAAACAGACTCAGTCTGATCGCTGATAGTGAAACACTAATACATAGAAATGTTTATAAGAAAGACTATCAACGATAACTGAACAGACTCAGTTTGATCGCTGATAGTGAAACACTAATACATATTAAAACGTAATTTTCACTAAGTATAAAAGAGGGTCGTTATCAAATCATTGAGAGAGCTTGGATCAACAGTCTGCTTAGAGGAAGCCAAGAAGAAACGAAAATTTGATGATTCAGAGGACCCTGAAGAGGATAGGGCCTTTAATTATCAAAAGGGGGAGAAGAAAGAGAATGTCAGATCTGAAGCCACAAAAGCTAGTGGCTCTTCCCCCTCTACATCTACAAGAGATGGCAAAGAAGTACAAGACGAGAATGAACTAGAGAGGCACTCCACCCCTGCTGAAGACAAATAAACGATCTTAAAGTCTCCAATACCTATTGTATTCTTAGCACCAACATCTTCAGAGGCACCTGTCATCCAAATTGTAAATGCTATTACAGAGACTATAGGTGCTCTGGACAAAGAAGAATATGATGAGCAATTGATTGACTTCTCTAGCTCTGAAGATGCATTCTTATCACCAGAAAGGCCAACGATAATAATGAGAGATGCATTTGGATCTGAAGAAGAAGATGATGTTGCTGAAGAAACAAATGAGGCAGAAGAAAATGAGGTATTGGATGTAGAAGAGTACGTATACAAAAATGCTCAACCTCACCATCCTACTACATCTGAGGCAGAGAACAAGGTACCAGACACTGCAGAACATGAAGTGTTGATCTCTTCCAACATCAATGAAACTCCTCCGCACTCAACAAGAGCCCAACTAATGGAACCAGAGACAACTCAGTTGCCTGCTGAAGCCTCAACCATGGTTGTTGATGAACATGCCCCTCCAGAGGAACCTGTTCAGAAGACAAGCATTGGTATCCCTGCTGCTTCCATATTTACCCAACCTCCAGCTTTCCTTGCGTCTGAGCCAGATAGATCTATAGAAAGCCACTTCAGACATCTCTACTGCGAATTCAATTTGGAAGAGACCCAAATACTCCCTCTGAATCCAAGAATAAGGGAGAACATGGAAAATCATGAAAAGAGTTTCATTTCAAAGCAAGACAAGCCGTAGAATCAAGGTTCTCTCAGAAGAAGCAATAACTCCAGTTCACCGTATCTCTGAAAAGACATTTGCTTTCAATAAAATCACCTACAGACATTATGAGGTGATTTGCTCTGATGGGAAGGTTTATGAGTTTAATGACAATGATCTCATAAATCTAAACTCTTGTGACCTGCCTCATCTCTACGCCTACTACTCAACAAAATATGAACGAGGAAGGGCATTCAGAATGGGTTTATACGAAGTCAGACGTACTATGGAAGCTCATGTCAAGCTAAGGGCCAAAATTGATTTCCAAATTGCTCTAAAGTTGGGAGAAGCAAGACTTGGTGTTACTGAACCAGTGGAGACAATTGCAATTCTGGACAAGTACAAAATTGGTTCAATAATTGTTGAACCTCTAGGATTCATCTACAGAGTCAATCTAATCAAGAAAATCTTCCTGGCTTCAGAGGTGTCCGAAGTATTCAGATGAGACTTTGAGAGGCATACTAAGGATGATACATGCGAAAGAAGAACAACACAGAGCTGATCTATTGGCAAAACTAGACTTAGAAATTAGCTCAATGATTAATTTCAAATAGCTCATTATGAAGTTCCATAGGATCTACTCTAGTGATGGGATTTAGTTCTTTCCTTGTAATTTTTGGTTTGTTATCTTCTCCGTTTGTAATTCCTATCATTTGAGAAGTAACATTTAAGAGGATGATTTTCTCTTCTATGCTTTCTAGATTAAAATTTTTTTTCTCTGTTATTTTCCAATTTTTATTTTCAATACTTAGGGAAAGATTGTTAGCACTAATTCTAAAATGTAAAAGTATTGAAAATATTCTAGAGTCCTATTCAGAGGACTTACAAAGACAGACTTCAGAGGACATGCCTGCCTCTGAGGTACATTTCAGAGATAGAGATTTAGCAGAAGAACATCAGAGATGGCTTCATCAGATGTTCCTACATCAGAGCTCTGAAGACCTTCTCTCTAAAGAATGCGTGGATGCTTTCTACAAGTATTGACAGAAGAACAGATGACACGTCACAGAGTGATAAGATTTACTTTTTTAGAGTAGGTTAAATGTTTCTTTTTTCAGAAATAGTGTCAAACTTTTTTCTCAAATCAAATCTAACCATCTGTTCTTTCTGAATGTTTGAGGATAAAACAAATATCTTGGATATGAGCTTAGATATTTCAGATTCAAAGTTTAAACGTTCTTGCTCAAAATCTTTTTCTAAGTTCTTGGTTTTCTCAGAAATTTCTTTGAAAATCCCAACATTTTTCTTTTCAGCAATTTTCTTTTCAACATCATAAGACTTTTTTTTTCTTCTCTTGAAAATATTTTCTTTCTTTTTCAAGTAAGTCCTGCAATGTAGAAATTTGTTTGGGAAGTTCAATTACTTTATCTTCAAGAACTTTTCTCTCCTTTGCAAAAGTATCTCTTTCAGTAATAACAATCTTTTCAAACTATGATACTTGCTTGGAGAGTTTAATGCATCTTAGCTCCAAATCTTTCTTCTCTTGTATAGCTTTTTTAGAAAAGTCAAATAGCTTTTGAGCATAAGTTTTCTCCGAATCAACTTTGTTTTTATCTGCATTGACACTTTTCATGAGTTCAACATTTTTCGCTTCCAATGCAGATATCTTCTCTTCAAAAGCTTTAAACTTGCTTTGTATTTCAACTGATTCAGCTTTATGTTCTGAAGACTTCTTTTCAGTTGACTTTAATTTGTTTTGAAGTGTAGTTATTTCTTTATCTTTCACTTTAATTTCTTTCTCTCTTGCCTTGATGATACTGTAAAATCAGATTGAGAATTATTAGTACATTTTCCACATTCAGAAGTTTTATCAAAATTTAACAATTTAGACTTAAACTCCTGAATCTTATTAAGAAGCTTTGAATTTTCAGTTTATCCCGTTCAACTTCTATGGCAGGTATCTCAGGCATATACATGATAGCACAATCTCTTCCTGATAAAACAATAGACATCTTGATTTTTGAAAAAATTTACTTCGAAATGATCGTCAAAAATCAGAAAATTATGATCACTTTCAGAAATATGCCCCCCTCCGCAAACTTAGCACGGGGGTCCCTAGAGAAATTTTTTTCTGACATATTGAATAATATGCTTGAAATGATCGTTCCCAAAATATTCAGATAAAATCAAACTTGAAAATAAACTTGAAAAGATCAGAAAAAAATTTCTAAGGCAAAAACTCGCAAAACACTGTGGATTGAACTTCTCGCAGATAGGCTTATGCCTGTTTCAGTTTCGCGCATAACACTACATGCGCGTTTCAGGTTTGAGCAGACAATGGTGTGCGAGTTTTGGCTTCTCGCAAATGTCTACGTGTGCGTTCTTGAGCGTGCGCGTTCTATACTTAGAAAGTTTTCAACACTTTAAGCAATCAAGTGTAATTCAAACAATTTGAATAAATTGTTCTCGCTCTGATACCAATTGTAAATCTAATTTCCCAATTCAAGCAATCAAGATTTGACAATTTTGTATATGATCTAGAGAGAGAGTAGAGAGAGAAAGTCACAAGTCGTATTCCTGACAATCAATATTCCAAGCTTACTAGAACTCTGACACCACTAGACTATATATATGGACACATGACCATGAACACTCACAAGTTAAACAACAAAGACTTATCACAACAAAGAAACTCTCATATACCTATATCTACTTCTAATACAAACACGCATACTAAATTTTGGATACAATTATACACTAACACTTCTCCAAACCATTTTCTGCTGAGACTTGTTCGTTTTGATGTTACCTGAACCATCAATAGATTTGTCATAGAAAATTTTAGAAGGACGAATCTGTTCTTTATGTTTAGAAGTATGATTATCATTTGCATCAAACAAAGGATTATTAGAAACATTTGTAAAAATTAAACTTGCAACTGATTTAAATGAACATTCTGATGCAACTGGGATCATCTCTCGGTGATTGAACAATTGATTCTGGCGTCTTTTGCTTTGTCAACTTCACCTTGAACATAATCTCTTCAAGTTCTTTGATCTTTAATGACAAACTGTTTCTTTCCTTTGAGAGTAGATCAAACTTCTTGTGCAATTCAGACTTTGTCTTTTTCTCCTTTAGAATAGTTGATGATAGCTCAGGATAATTTTCCTGTCAGCTTCTTTATCTCATCCTCAAACACTTTTCTTTCTTCCTCAAAGTCTTTCTCTACAGATATTTTTGTTCAGATATATCTTTGAAGACTCCAACATTCTTTTGTTCAGCTTTCTTCTTCTCTTTTTCAAATTTATCTCTCTCCAAGATGATAACTTTCTCAAAGTCTGAAACTTGTTGAGAAAGTTTTGTACATTTGAGTTCAATCAACTTCTTCTCTTCAAAAGACTTTATTGAGAAATCAGAAAACTTTTGAGCAAATACTTTTCTTTCTCTTTCAAACTCTTCTCTTTCTTTCTTTGACTTCTTTTCATTTTCAGATATCTGTTCTTTCAGTTCAATAATCTTCTTTTGAAGCATATCATTATCTCTTTCCAAATCCTTTCTCTTCTTTTCAATCTTCTTCATTTCCTCTTGAGTGAGTTATTGAGTTGTTTATTTCTTTTTTGGCTTTTTCTTTTAGCATGTTTATTTCAACTTCAAGACTAAACACTTTGTCTCTTAACTTATTTCGTTCAGAAAAGATTTGTGAATTTATCTTTTTTAGCCCTTCATTTTGTCTCTCCAGCAATGCTTGCTCTCCTTCTGAGATCATCAATCTCTTTTTGCATTAATTCTTTCTTTGACCATGTAGAATTTGCATTAAGACCTTCAGACTTCTTCAGCTTGGATTAAAGATTTGAAATCTCCTTTTTCTTTTGACTTAATGATCCCTGCAAAATTAATCTTAGAATTAGCAAATACATATTGAACATTCAAATCTTTTCTCTAAAACATAAGAATTTTCCATCAATTTCTTAATCTGATCCTGAAGAGATGAATTATGAATTTTCAGATTCTTTTTTTCCGTTTCAAGGGCTGGAATCTCTGACATATAAGCGATAGCACAGTCTCTCTTGGTCAAGACAGTGTTTCCTTTCTCGTCAATGTATGGCATCTTGAAATCTGTAAAAAGAATTTAGCTAGAACTGATCGTTAGTCCGACAAAATGAATCAACAGATGCAAAACTTAAAAATTTTCAGGAAAATGGATTTTCCAAAAACTTCCAAGTATAGAATTCGTATACAAGAGATTAAAAGAGCAATTCGCATGAAAGTAAGCATTAGAATTCGTATAACATGAAGAATTCGTACAAGAGAAATCAGAATTCGCACAAAATCCACAATTCGCATACAAGAAACAATAAAAAATAACACAATTCGCGTGAACCAATATGCGAATTCTAGGAATTCGTATATAGCTAGATGTGAATTCTTCACAATTCGTATAAGTCTCTTAAACGAATTCTTTACTTTGAAAATTTTTTGAGATTCAAGCTTTTCGCATAAGGATTTCGTATCACTAGATGATGCGAATTCTTCACTTAGAAAAAGTTTCAAATTCAAAAACTTTTCGCATCAATACGAAATCTGGACTTAGAAAAAATTTCAAAAAGTTATGTGAAATCCTCAAGAATTCGAACAAGAAACATATGCGAAATCCTCACAATTCGTATCATTCTATATGCGAGTTCTTCACTATTCGCATGAAGGTACGTACGAATTCTGTCCTTCAAATTTTTAGATCAAACTTTTCGTATCAAGACATCTGTGAATTCTAACTTTTCGTATAGGAACATATGCGAATTCTGTACTTGAACAAATTTTCAATCAAAATATATGCGAATTCTAGTCAATCTGCGAGTTCTTCAAACGAAATCTCAAGATCTTGCGAGTTTTTCGAGTTTCGGTCCTAAAATTCAAAATCTAGTCAAAAAATCCAGCCAAATCCTCGATTTGGAAGATGTAAACTCACATAAACAATCAGATTAGTATAAGAAACAATCCAAATCAATTGATTTGCATAAAAATACATTCAAACACCAAATTATGTGATCCAACAGTGTCTATGACTCGTCGAACCAAAAACTTTCAAAAATCGAAATTTGATGATCCAAAGCGATTTAATAATGAAATTCAATCACAAAATCATTTTAAAACATATATTGAACACTTTCCAATCAAAGATTTAACCAAAAACAGTTTATGAACACATTTTCTTTCAATTTGTCGGATTTTGCTCTGATACCAAATGTTGTTAGTTCCAGTGATCAAGGTTTGATTGATTGAGAAAAGGATTAACAAGAGGTTGAGAGGAATCTGTTTGTTTATTCACAAGGTCTAGAGAGAGTTACAAGCTTTCTCTCTCTAGAAAACACATACAAAGCGTACGACTACATTTTGAATGAATATCTTACCAAACACTACAAACAAATCCCTATATATACCCGAATACCCTTGTTTACATTTTAAGCCCAAACCCAAAGTACAAGGCCCAAATACAAAATACAATGATTACTTTACAAAACTTCTAAATAGAACATTTATGTTCTAACAGAGTTCGTGGAAAACTTTTTGCCGTCTCAACAGTTTACACATTTTGAGCCTGAAAAAGCTTAAGTAGCTTCACTCATTTATACACTTTTACGTACACACAAGGAATATGTTTTCTTGTGGTTTTTTAATGATTCAATGGAAACCCTGGGGGAGTGAACATCAAAAAGCTCATTTCCAATGTACATCCGTTGTACAAAGTGGCAATTCTATACCATTTGTTGATTCAGGGTTACAATCCTTATTTTTCTGAATTTGAAAAGATTCAGATGAATACATTTTCTGAATTGACGGATTCACAGATCAAAAGGCAGAGATTGTCATTTTATCATAAAGGGGGAGATTGATATTCAAAGACAATGCTGACTTGAAAAGGTTTTGACAATTTTGCTGCTCACAACTCATCAAAAAGGGGAGATAATTTGGATTTTCAAGTCAGATGAATATTTTTCAACACAGATGAATGTTCTGAAAAAGGGATATAATCATTAAAAAGGGGGAGACAAACTGAAATTTCAAGTCATATGAAAGTTTTGGTCAAGGGATACATCTCATTAAAAGGAAAGGCCTTGAAAGCTGAAGAAATTATTCTGAAATGATTTGAGAAGTTATTCCGAGATGATTTAAGAAAGAATGTTTTTCAAAGACTGATCAGAGACCAAAGACTGAAGATACAAGCTTTCCAAAGATCCCTCAAAGCTACAATGTTCAAGAATGCTCAAAGATGTTCAAGAATGATGAAAGATTTCAAATTCTTAAAGGTTTAAAGTTCTTGTTCAAGACTTGATGACTTTACAAAGAAAAAGTGAATGACTTTTCATGATTCTTCAAAGCATCAGAGTTTAAAGACACTCAGAGCTTCAAAGTTTAAAGACTGTCAAAGCTTCATTGTTTAAATCCTTCAGAGTTTAAAGTTTTGAAGATTAAGAGCTGAAGATTGTTGTCAATTTTTTTTTAAATCTTGAATACAAAAGGGGAGAATGTTAGTTTATTATTGTATCCAAGATTTGTGTAAAAGTCAACTCTTGTAAAGTCAAATATAGTAAAAGTCATACTTAGTCAAAGTAGGTTACCTTATGGTTTTACATGGTCTTTGACCATATAAATAGTCTTGTATGCCTTGTGTAGTGGAGGTTGGAGTCATTGTGTAGTTGCTAAGAGTTGTAAGATTTGTAAGATCAATGATTAAGGAACTTTCTCTCTCTACACTATCTCTCTAGATTGATCTCAATTATCATATTTGCTTCATCTTGATTGATTGTGCTTGAAAACTGGAACTAACAGCCAACCAAACTCTTAACCTACTTGGGTAGTGAAGAAGATAGGTTAGGATACATTCGTGGACACAGGATTCCAGAACTGAGTCCTGCAACCCCTTTACGCATAGGTTTCCTAGTGATTGAGATTGCAGTTTATCTTAGGGAAAGTATAGAAGAGGGAGTCAAGGCTGAAGAAGAAAGAGAGGTAAGAGTAGAAGAGAGGCAAAACCCAGAGAGTGGGGTGGGTGTGAGTCTTCAAAGAAGAAAAACATAAAGAAACCCAAAAAAGAGGATCGCAGAAGTAGAGGTCTCGAACCCTGAACAAATTGTGGTCGTAGAGGTGCAAAAACCTCTTAAGAAGAAGAAGAAGAAGGCCAAGAAGCCAAAGGAAAATGATGATGAGGCTAAGGCTGAAAAGGCCTTTGTACCTCCTCTAGAGGTACACGTTTCTGAAGAGCCTTCGATAAAGTCTAAGAAAAAGAGGCTTGTCAAATTGGCTGACAAGGCCAAAAAGAAGGCCTCCGAAGAGGATGAAGCTGAAATTTCCAGGAATGAACTTGCAAAGTAAAAGGAGACTCCTCTGAAGAGGAAAAAGAGAAAGGTGGTGATCGAAGAAACTCCCAGCTCTGACAAGGCCACTACTACAAAACTTATCAAGCCTCAGAGCCCTCTGAAGTTAGCCTTGGATATAGCAAACGAGATGGTGAGGGGAGAGAAAAACATAAGAAGGATGAGATTGAGGGTGAAAAAGATTCCAATGGCACACAACCAAAAACCCCTCTCAGTGCTAGCCACCCATCCATCCCAGCAGATCTCGTGCAGAGGGATGCTGAAGAAAGAGTGCACACTTTGAACCTAACCCAAACTGACCGGACAGAGGAACCTTTTTCCTCCTCTGTGCCACCACTAACCTTGGAAGCCAAAGCAACCCCATCCTCTTAAAAGGATGGAGGTGAAGATATAAGTGTTCTGTTGCCCCAGAACATGCCACTCACCTCTGCGGAGGCATGCGTTGCCTCTGATGCACACACGAGAGTCATCCAAAGCACTTCAGAGGTGCTTGTGAGAACACACATTGACTCTGCGGGTCTAGATCACCTACAGTGTTCACTCGTCAAGAATCAAGTGAAACACTCTGAAACTTCACTTTAAAAGATCGACGACAGAACTCCTGTAGATGATTCCCCTTCTAAGGGACATCGAGGATCAGAAGGAAATCCTAAGTATCCCAGCATCAAAACAAGATCCCTACATGCCAAACACTCATTGGCAGAATCTGGACCATGTGTTGGTTTCGGAGGTTACCCCTAGTACATATGTCACGAAGGATGAGTTTAAAACCTTCGAGGTCAATGTGTACAGAAGACTTGACGAGTTGCAAAGCTCTATCCCCACCAACAACATTTCAAAGGCGGGCTTTCAACTGATTATAGAGGCTCTGAAGAAAAACACAGAGGTTCTGGGTGAACTAAAGAAGATCACAGCCCAGAACTCTCTGGACATACAGAAGTTAGTCCAGGCCTCTGCCATAAATGCCACCCATGAAGACTCAAACCGAATCATCATGACACTGGATGAGAAAACCAACGCCATAAAGGTCTTGGGTGTTATTGTGATGGATGAAGCACCTAAAGCCACAACGGTGACAACAACCTCTGCACTCAATGACCTTTCGACTCTGAAGAATGAAATAAGGGACATGACTCGCGGTGTCATGGTCCCTCTACATACACCTTCCACTTCTCAACTTGTTGAGTAAGAATTGTATTCAAGATTAAAAGGTCTTATTTGTATTTGTTGTAATTGATTGTAAAGTCAAAGTGGTAAAAGTCAATGTAATTGTCAATGTCAAAGGTAGTTAAAATAGCTTTAGTTAGAAAGTCAAGTAAGTCAAAGAGTCTTGTAATTAGGTTGATCATATAAATAGGTTTTGTTTAGTTGTAATTAGGTTAAGGATTCTTTGATAATGTCATATTCTAGAGAGAGAAACGTATCAAGCTTGTAGAGAGAGAAAGTTGAATATCAATGAAATACATATGAGATTTGTGATGAAATCTTGTTTCGGATTGTAAATATGGACCTTTCATTTGGTATCAGAGCTTTGGGAGAAAGATTTGTGCACTGATTTGTATCAATTTCATTAAGATATGAAGAATCAGGGAAGTTTTCTGTTAAATTTTTGAAAATTCACGTTCTTGAAAAAGTTCACTGTTAAATTTTTTTTTGAGGTTTGATTTTCAAATTAGTGACTGATTTGATCCGTTTTTGTATGAATTTGTTTGTAAAAACATGTTTTAGACATGATTTGATCATCGATTTCAAATTTTGATGATTAAAGTTTTCTTTTGAAAATTTTGATTTGATAAGTGTTCTTGATGTGTTCTTAAGTTTTTTTTTTTCAGATCTGAGTTTTAATCCGAAAAAATGATGAAACATTTCAAATATGTGTTTGTGATTGTCTTTTTTAATCCATAACTCAAGCAATAACATTTTGTTTGTGAGGATTGTTTTGCAGGTGAATTTGCAGGTGAATTCTCGATCCATAGATTGGTTTCACGACTGAAGACAATTTTTTTTTGAGTGATTCTTGAAAAGATCATGGGAAGAATTAAAATGCTAAATCAACATAGATGAATTGTGTGTTCTTGAAGAACTCATATGGTACATAACAAAGGAACTCACAAGACACAAGATCATCACTTTTCGTATGATACTCCTTTCAAAAGCTAACTAGAATTCACATGTTGCATGTGAAAACATTCAAACGATGAAGAACTCATATACTTAAGAAGAAACCTGCAACAGATCAAGAACTCGTATATAAAGTTGAAGAACTCGCACCTTGAAATCAAGAACTCGCATAAATTGAAGAATGCGCATGTTGCATGTTCGAAGGAATTCACATGAAATTTCAGTCACAGAATTCGCATGCTGCTTATTCAGACTTCGCATGAACAATTTTCGTATAACTTCAACTTTTTGGATGGAAGAATTCGTATAAAAACTTTTCATATGGAAGAATTCGCATGAGATGACGTACGAATTCCATACTTGGTTGTTTTCTCAGAAAGTTATGCGAATTTCTTCATAGATACGAATTCCAAAGTTAGAAATTTTTCTGAAAAATTTTCAGTCGTGATATTCAAGTGGGTCTACGTGTATGTTGTTTTTGATCGATTTTATTGCTACTAACCTATTCCTCTGTTGATTTAGAGCTCATAGCAAGTTTCAGGATCGAATTTAGTTGAGAAACGAGTGAGATATCGTGGTTTGAAAGTTCGCCGGAGATTCGCCGGAATCTCGCTGGAAAAACGGGTTTTTTCGGTGTTTGATTTTAATGATTACTTTCAATGTAATTGTCTCAGAATATCGTTAATTTGTTGTTTCTTATTGTTTTTCAGCTATTTTCAGTCCTTCAAAGGACGAAAAACACTCGTTGGAAAAACGTTTCGCCGGAGTAATTTTACGTTCATATACAGAACTGAATTCGTTGCATGATTGACCCTTTTTCGTGGGAATCTATTAAGCATCGAACATAAAGTGTTTTGCAATAAGTTTCATTGTTTTTGGTCGAAAAACTAACTAGATATCTTGATCTGAGTGAGCTGATCGAAGGTTGAAGGAGATGAACAGTAAACTAACTGTGTCCCGTTATCTCCGTTAGTTTTGTTACAAATTTGGTCCCTCAAGTTGCATCTTTCAGGAATTATCACTTTTAACCCCTATAGTTTTTCAGTTTCAAGTTTTTGCAATTTTAGTCCCTCTAGTTGATAGTTTGTTCTTTTGTCATTTTTAGTCCCTCTAGTTTGTAAGTTTCATGTTTTTACTTTTAGTCCCTAGACTTTATATTTTTACGTTTTTGTCGTTTTAGTTCTCTTTTTGTCGAGTCTTAGTATTTTTTACTTTTAGTTCTCGTTTTTCGTATTAGTTTCATTTTTTTGTCGGTTTTAGTCCATATTTTCATATTTTTTTTGTATTTTGAGTCGTTTAAATTCATTTTTAGTCAATTTTTGTTGTTTTTTCGTAAGTGTCGTGTTTAGTCCCTGTTTTTCATTTTCTTTTCATTTTTAGTCCGTTTCGTGTCATTTTTGGCTATTTTTATCTGCTTCTAAGCTTAACTAATATAATTTTCATATTTTTGCAGGTTTGAAGGCTTAAAGTCAAATTTTTCCGCGCTGACTTTTCAGAATTAATTTTTGAAGACAAATTTTATAATTTGTTTCTCAGATTTTAATTTTCTGAAAATTTTTCTGATTTTAATTGTTGTATTCATATTTTCAAGAGTGTGCACAATATTCAACTTCTAATTGAAGTTTTCTTTTGACGATCATATTTTTTTACGGATTTCAAGATGTCTCAAGGTTTCAATTTTGATTTTGATAAGATGAATCTTTTTTAGGCTAAAGCGAATATTCAACGTCTTCTTGGACAATTATGATATATACACCAGAATGGCCAATGACTGTGACAGAGAAAATACAAAGATTAAAGTTGAAAATGCTGAGTTGCAAATCAAAGTCTCTGTTCTTGAATCAGAAATAAAAGGTCTGAAAGATAAATCTGAAAGCCCAGATCTTAGAGTTGAAAGAGACAAGTTGAAAGAGAAAGCTCTACAAGAGAAAGAAAATTCAGGAGTTTATGATAAGATAAGCAAGTTAGAAAAAGAAAATGTTGAACTTTAAAGAAAGATTACAGAAATGAAAGAAAAGTTTTCTCAAGGTGTAAAGATTGTTAAGAAAGAAAGAGAAGAGTTTGAAAGAGAAATGAAAGCTTATGCTCATAAGTTTTCTGACTTCTCAAGAAAGTCCTTTGAAGAGAAGAAGTTGATTGAACTCAAATGTACAAAACTTTCTCAACAAGTGTCAGACTTTGAGAAAGTTATTATCTTGGAGAGAGACAAATTTTAGAAAGTTTAATAAGAAAGTTGATGAAGGCTACTTTGTGGGATATTCGTTGTTGTCCGCCTATCGTGTATACAACAAACGGACCAAGAGTATCATGGAAAGCGTGAACGTGTCATTTGATGAGAATTCTACATTGACTTCTGAACACAACGGTTCAGAACTCAAGCTTAAAGAAAAGCTTCTATTAAATGCAGAATAGAACTCGAACCTTCACAGACTAAGCTTTCTAACTCATCAACTGTCACATCCGAGTTAGATTTATAATTTCTTGATGCTTTTATGGACACTTGTGCAGATTTTGACAAATCTGGAGCGTCCGCATCAAATTCAGATGTTCCAATTGTTAGAGTATGATTGGTTGGATACAAGATCATGAATAATGAAGGTCAAAGTCAACCAAGTCAAAGCTAAAGACAACTCTCAAAGAAAAGTCAAAGTCTCTTTGTAATAAAAGGTCAAATTCAAAGTCTTATTTTTGTGTTGTGTTTTGTAAGCGTGTGTTGTAATATACATATGACTAGTTAGCCTTGTTAGTTTAGAGTAGTTTCTAGTTGAGAAGTCATTGTACGCAGAACAACTCTAGAGAGAGAAAGTGACAGAGTCTGTATACGAATCCATTGTTGAATTGGAAAACAGGTTAATTGATTGAAATCACTCTCATCTTGTTACTGTGATTGCTTAATTGCAATTAGAACTTGATAAATTGGGACATAATAATTGGTATCAGAGCAGATTCAAGTTGAAATCGATTGAAGAAATGGTCGCATTGAGTTTTCTGAGTCTAGATCAAATTTTGGAATTTTTCTGAGTTTTTGCTAGTCCTAATTGTTTTGATTGTGTTCGTATAGTATATTTGAACAATCTTGTAATGGTTTGTGGTAGAATTGCACTGTAATTCTCAATTAATTTTGAGATTTTGTTAGTTTTAGAGTTCACAAGTTCGAACACTGTAATAGGATCAATTTGTTCATTTGAGTGATTCTTGTTGAAATTCAGTAATTGTAATCCATTCTAGAAGTGTTGGTGAGCAAAGTGTCGAAGTTTGAGATCGAAATTCGAAGAATTGATGGATTTTTTAGCCAAACAGAGTGGTTTTTCATCGAGATCTCAAGAACTCGCATAAGTTCATGAAGAACTCGCATATCCTGAAGAACTCGCATAGGATCTCAAGAATTCGCATCTAGAATTCGCAGATCTCTTGTTTTCGCATAAATTCTTGTCTGAAAATTTTCAAGTGTAGAATTCGCATGTGTGTGATGTGCGAAATGTGGTGAATTCGCATATGTGTGTGATAAGAAACCTTAAGAATTCGTACAAGTCTATGTGCGAAATGTCAGAATTCGCATAGTGTGTTTATACGAAAAGTTTTATACAAAAATATTTTGTTGAAAAATATTTCAAGCAAAGAATTCGCATATGATTATCTGCGAAAAGTAGGGAATTCGCATATAGAGCCAAACGAATTCTTAGAATTTGCATCATAGAGCTATGTGAATTCCTCAGAACTCGCATAAAAAGGTTTATATTTTTCAAAGTTCAGAATTTGTATGTGTTAGATCACATATTTGTTGGATACAAGATCATGGAAACTGAAGCTGAAAGTCAAGCAAGTCAAAGCTCAAAAGTCAACTCTCAAGTGAAAGTCAAAGTCCCTTGTAATAAAAGTCAAAGTCAAAGTCTTTGTAAAGTGTTTTGTAAGCGTGTATTTCTGTTTTGTCTTTAATAGACTTGTGATTAGAAGTTGTAGTTGTAACAAGCGTGTAACAGTTGCAAGTTAGTTAGAGAGAGAGTACATGAACTGAGTTTGTAGTGAGAGAAAGTGTTTTGAAGCTTTGTATACGAAATCTGTGAATCAATTGAAACAGGATGACATCAAGGGAAGCACTTGCAATCGGAACTGACGTAAAACCACCTGTACTATTCAAAGGAGAGTATGAGCAGTGGAAAGATCGCTTCCTAGACTTCATCGATCGCAATGACTTGGAAGACTACATCAGAATATCTTTAAAGGAAGGACTAATGAAAACTACAACAAAGACTCACACAGTTGTAGGAGAGAATGGAGAAGAAGAACAAAGAGAGTACCCTCTACCACTTGAGGAGTACATTGATGAACAAAGAAGAAGACATAAAACTGATAGATTGGCTAGATCTTTCATTATACAAGACATTCCTAATGAGATCTATGTCAAGATTGACAGTTACAACTCAACGGGCAAACAAATGTGGGATCAATTAGAAAAGATGATGTTTGGATCAAAGATCGGGAACCAACTCAAGGTCTCCAACTGCCTCAACAACTACGAAGAGTTCAAGGCCAAGGAGGGAGAATCTCTGGAGACAACTTATGATAGATTTGTGACTTTGCTAAACGAGCTCACCAAGAACAAAGTCAAAAAGTCTCAGATAGATCTTAATGTCAAATTTCTCAGCATTCTCCAGCCTGAGTGGAAGAGGTTTACAAGACAAATGAAGCAGGTGAAAGATCTGAACGAGATTCCACTGCATGAGGTCTACGAGACTCTTAGGCAAAACGAGGAAGAGGTGGAGGAGATCAAAGAGGAAAAGAAAAAGGCTGAGAAGGTAGTTGCTGATCCGATTGCCCTGGTTGTGAAAAAGAAGTCAGTGAGCCTCAAGAAGAAGAAGAAAGTAGTAGTTTATGAATCTGAGGAAGTGGACAGTGATGATAACTCAGATTCCGATGATTGTGAGAACTTGAAGCAGGCTATGCTAATGCTGACAAAAGCCTTTCAGAAGAAATTCAACAAAAAGCCTGGCTCGAACAGTCAGAGGTATTCCTCGGGTTCACGTAACTATGAACATAAGGAGAGGGTAGAAGGAAAGAGAATGGAAGAGAAAAGGTCTGATGAGAAGAGGTATACAACTGAAGAGAAGAAAGAGCCAGAACCGACAAAGTTCTACAACTGTGGCAAACTCCATTTTGCGAAAGACTGTTAGAAACCCAAGGTCTGAAACTCTGAGTACTACAAAAATAAGATGCTCTTGGTCAAGCAGCAAGAGGTTGGCAAGGCACTTATGGCTGAAGATGAGTTCTGGCTCGACCATTCTGATGAGAAGGAAGAGAAAGAAGAAAAAGCCTACTTGTGCTTTATGGGCAAGAAAGTGACTGACGATGAAGCTGATTCAGATGGAGAACACACTGAAGAGGTATGTGATATGACTGAATCAGACTTTCTAAATGAAATGAATGTCATGATGATTAAACTCCAAGAATTAGAGTCTAAACTTAAGCGGGAAAGGGGTATCAATATAGAAAACAACCAATCAATATTGAAACTTTTTTTTTGAGAGGGAAATCCAGACAAATTCATAAGAAACAACCGCAAACAACAGTTTTACAAGCAACACCAGACAAAGAAAAAAAAACTTGGAAACAACGTCGTACCAAACCACTAACAACCAAAACAAACAAAGAGTAATCGAGCTAAACAAGCTACAAAAGAGAATACACGCCAACATCCTGGCGCACCTCAACCAAAGGCGTAGCCACCACCTGAACCAAGAATCATTATCCAACGGCCGCATCATAAGATAACAAACTTTTATGATTGAACTTCCACGCCACACGCAACATCACCACCTCTCTAATCTTCTTAAACAGTTGATCTTCATATTTCCTCGTGTCATTAAAGAGCCTGTTGTTCCTCTCATGCCAAATAAAATAGACCATCGTAGCCAAAAAAAAGTCTTTGAATACTCGTTCTATTAGTGGTACCCAAAGTCAGAAGCACCAGCAAGGCATTCCACGTATTTGACCATCTTTGCATACTTGCTTCCTCCTTAATACGATGCTACAACCCCTTAGAAAAGCCACACTCAAAAAACAAGTTGTTATGCGAGTCTATGCACGTACAACACAAGCTACACTTTGGATACGGCGGGTCATGCTTCCACCCGGCTATCCGGTCTTGAGTAGGTAGCCACTTGTGACACACTAGCCAAAGACAAAATGCGTGTTTTGGGATATAAGCAGGGGACCATACCTCTTTATGCCAATCAACCCTATCAATCAAACCTTCCATCGACTTCACCGCATCTTTAACCGTAAAGGGGACAAGATTGTGATGCAGGTCCCCCCATTGAATAACATCCCTCATTCCATCCATAAGTTGCGGAAGGGGACACAAACCAAGGATAGGGAACCGATGAGTCCACTCAGCCGGCCAAACCTCATCAAATCGAACCACCACCTCACGAACCGTGGCTGAAGCTTCCAACTCCGCCGATTGAATGGTACGATAAGTGATAATCGAACTTAAAGGCCCAATAGGGAGCCATGCATCATCCCAAGCACGCGTGTTATTCCCATCTCCTATCCGGACTCGGAAAAACTACCGCAGGTGATTACGAAGCTCCATAATTCTACGAAAAATCCATGACCAAGTGGCATTTCGCCTGACAGTCCAACAATACGTCTCTTGCAGATAGACTCGATACAACCAAGTTACCCACAAAGAATTCCTTTTTCTGAGGATATCCCATATATGTGAAGCAAGCAAGGCCCTATTCCACATAGCGAGCTTTTAGAACCCTAACCCACCACGATCTTTGGGCTTGCAGACTTGATCCCACGCTATCCGACATTTGCCTTTTAGAATTCCCCCTTGATCCCATAAAAAATCACGAAAGAGAGCCTCAAGATCATGAATAACACTCGACGGGAGGACGAACACAGACATCCAGTATAGCTGAAGAGATTGGAGGACATAACAAATCAGCTGCTTTCGGCCACCAAAAGAGAGGAACTTGGACTTCCAATTATGGATCCTATTTTTGACTTTAGTGATTAAAACTCCAAAATTTGACACTTTGAGTCTAACCGGGGTAAGTAGGACCCCCAAGTAACGCATAGGGAATGTACCAGCGCGAAAAGGAAGACACATGAGTATTGCATTTTTCGTACTTTCATCCACATTGCCGAAAAAGACTTCACTTTTTTCCAAGCTAGGCGCAATCCCCGATTTAGTTTGGAAAATCGTAAGTGCTCGCTTGAGAACCTCCATCGACTCCACATTACCGCTAGTGAAGATAAATAGATCATTTGCGAAGCACAAGTGAGTAATCTGAAGATCATCACAATAACTATTAAACCCGAACGAGCTTGCCTCATTGATACATTGCCGAAAAATTAAGGAGAACCCTTCCATGACAATAGTAAAGAGGTAAGGTGATAAAGGATCGCCTTGTCGGATACCCCTCCTCCCCTTAAAAAAACCTTCCGTATTGCCATTTATTGCAATAGAGAAGGACGGCGTCGACACCATTTCTTCAATCCATTTGACCAACGAATAGTGAAATCCGAGACCTTTAAGCATGTTTATCAAGTATTGCCAATCAACCATATCATAAGCCTATTTTATGTCGATTTTGAATTCACATCAAGGAGGACCCCCCTTTTTTTGATACCCCACAAAGAGCTCTTGTGCCATAAGAATATTATCCGCGATGCGCCGACCCGGAATAAACGCCGATTGATTTGGACTAATTAATGAGTCCAAATGATCCTTCATCCGACCAACAATAACCTTGCTGATGCATTTATAAAGAACATTGCAACAAGCGATCGGTCTGAAATCAGTAACTTTAGAAGCATTAGTAACTTTAGGCAATAAACCAAGTACAGTATGATTGATCTCTTTAAGAAGGTGGCCATTGTAAAAGAAATTGAGGACATCCACAGTTACGTCTTCTCCAATAATCCCCCACGCATGTTTAAAGAATTTCGCCGGAAAACCATCTGACCCCGGGGCCTTATCACTACCAATATCAAACACTTCCGTACGAATCTCCTCCGCCGTGATCGGCCTGATTATGTGGAGGGCCTCATGAAAGTCAAGCCTTTTAACAAACCAATCATTCAGGAGACTTGGTTCCACCGCGAGATCACGCTCCCCCAAGATCGATTTAAAGTGCTTAAGGAAAGCCGAGGGAACCTCATCTCCATGCACAAACATACCCGCTCCATCGCAAACCGAGTGGATGTGATTTCGACTTCTCCTTTATTTAACCACTTTATGGTAAAATTTCGTGTTGCCATCCCCTTCATTAAGCCATTTAACCTTTTCCCGCTGCCTTAGCATGGACTCCTCATCCCCCCTAGCTTGTCGGTATACTAAGAGAAGATGGGCGAGTTCATCGCGCAATACCGAATTATACGGAATCAATACTGAAACTTAGCAAGGACATTGCTAAGAAGAACGTGTTGATTGATGCTTTACATAAAAACATTGATACCAGTGCTAAAGAGAAGACTATAATTCACAATGAATTATCTAAAACTACTTCTAAATATAAACTATGTCAATTTGATTCCAAAGAGATTGCTAAAAAGTGTTCATTTCTTTCAAAAGAAAATAAATCTTTAACTGACAAAGTGAATGTGTTGGAAGAAAAACTTTACACTTTAGGTCAAACTGAACAGACCATTCATTTGAATAAACCTAAAGAGAGTAGAGGGTGTTGGGGCCTTGGTTATGAGAACCCACACTACCTCAAAAAGGGTATTTTTTAAAGTGCCTGCGCTTTATGACTTTAGATTTTTAAAACTGGCACCACAATACCCTGAACTCAAAGTTAAGTGGACTAAATTGTCTGAAAAGGATGAAGCTAGAAAAAAGAGAAAAGGAAGAACACAACTAAAATGCAACTTCCATTTCGTTATGAGAAGTTGAATTATAGTTGCAGTTCTGAGAAATCAAAATTTCTTTCTAATGACTATTTCGAAAGTTATTCTTCAAAAGAGTTGGAGGCTAAGCCTATTAAAGGTAAGATTTATGTACCTCCTCTCGTGTTAGAAAGTAAAATTTCTGAACTCGAGAATACTCTAGCAGAAGAAAGGATTTGGATGGATCTAGAACAAATTGTGTTTTCCACTGTGCTTAAAAATTCTAATTTTTCTAAAATCTCCAACGCATCAAAATCTGATGATATTTCTGATCTACTTGATGAAGAGTTTGATTATCTTAACTCTGACGGTGATTTAGATGAGTGTGTTGCTCAATTTGATTTTAATGCTAAACTTCCTAATCATTCCAAATTTGTGATAAATTCTTTTGGATTACCCAGTGTGTATGAAAAGGGTGAAACATCAACGAAAGTTGATGAATCAGTTTATGTGAATCCCAAGAAGGTCAAAAGGTAAGAAGAAGAAATGTAGGCATTTACAGAAACAGAAAACCACTGGTAAACCAAAGAAAAAGCAATCTTTCAAATCTCATAGTTCTAACTCTAAAGTTTCAAATGTTTCAGATGTGAATAAAAAGAAAGACTGGAGTTAGATCTGAATGGCAACCAAAGAAGAAGGTTGACGAGAATGCTAAATCATTTTATGATCTTAATTGTAATAGAGAAACTACTAGTCAAACTGATGTAGTTGTGAATGTTGCTTTCAATAAACAAAAACTTGTAACTTCTTACAAGAAATATTCAATAAAGCAATTGTTCCAATTATCTCCGTCTGCTAGAAAGTCTTCTTATTATAATAGAAATGATTATGCTTCTCATAAATTTTCTGATGTTTGGTTTGGCACATATCATGTATATTCTTATCATTCTAATGCTTCAAATGTTTTTCAAAAGGTCAAAAGGTCCATATATAAATGGATGCCAAAATCTTGCGCTAACACTGTAGCACCCATCTATAAATGGGTACCTAAATCTATTGTTTCGTGATTTCTCCTGTGCAGACCTGTCATATGTGGTACTTGGATTCTGGTTGCTCCAAGCATATGACCGGGCAGAAAGATTTATTATCTAATTATACAGAGAAATATTGTGGAACAGTGAGATTCAGGAATGACCAGTTTTCACCAATTATGGGTTATGGTGAGATTGTTCAAGACAACGTAGCGATTACGAAGGTGAGCTATGTAGAAGGTTTAGGACATAACTTGTTCAGCATTGGACAGTTCTGTGACAAAGATCTAGAGGTCAATTTCAAAGCCAAGAGATGTTCGGTGCGTACTAATGATGGTAAGGAACTCTTGGTCGGGACGAGAAAGTCTAATCTCTACACAATTAATCTGTCAAAAGTCCAGACTGACAATGGGGTGTGTTCACTGTCAAAAGTCTCGCTGCAACAAAGCTGGTTATGGCACCAAAGGCTTTCTCACCTGAATTTTCGTTACATCAACAAACTGGTCACCAGAAAGTTAGTAAAAGGACTTCCTGAGCTTAAATATGTTAAAGAACATCTGTGCGCAGCGTGCGAGAAGGAAAATATGAAGAGAGCCGCTCATAAGCCAAAACCTGAGTCGAGCACAAGTTCATCCTTGGAACTTTTGCATATGGATCTCTGCAGTCCTATGCGTACACAAAGCATAAACGACACGAATATGTTTTAGTGATTCTAGACGATTACTCGCGGTATACTTGGGTCAAATTTATGTGAACAAAGGATGAGACGCCCGAAATCATCATCACATTCTTGAAAACTACCCAAGTAAATCTGCAAAAGAAAGTCAAGCTTCTCGAACTAACAACGGCACAGAATTCAAAAACAGAATTGTTGAAAACTATCTCGAATCGGTCGGGATAACACATCAGTATTCTGCTGCTAAAACGCTAGAACAGAACGGAGTAGTAGAACGATGTAACCGAACGCTAGTCGAGGCCTCTCGAACTATGCTAAGTCAAGCGGATCTACCTCTGTTTGTATAGGTTAAAGCTGTGTCTACTGTTTGCTACACGCAGAATCGTTCTATAATCCATCGTCGGTTTGGTAAAACTCCATATGCTTTGATCAATAACCGTACACCTAACATTAAACATTTCCATATTTTTGGATGCAGGTGCTTTGTACTGAATGACAAGGAGAACTTAAACAATTTTAGTCCAAAGGCTGAAGAAGGCATCTTCATCGGCTACTCTCAAACATCTGTATCTTACAAATTTTATCTGAAGCAGTCAAAGATAGTAGTAGAGAGCGTAAACGTTATATTTGACGAAGAGATGGCTTATGTTCAAGGCAGTTCAGAACCCGTTATCACTGGTGTGTTAGCTTCTGGGCAGATCAGTCCAGAACATGTGCCTAAAGCCATTGGATTAACGATCATTTCTAGCATATATTTTACAGATTTCAATATGCCATACATTGATGAGGAGGGTAATACAGTTCTAACAAAGAGAGATTGTGCTTTAGCTTATATGCTAGAGATTCCAGCACTCTAAGCTAAGAACAAGAATTTGAAAATTCAAAATTCATCTCTTCAAGCTCAGATCATTAAGTTGAAAGATAATTCTAAAGTTTCAGAGAATGTCATTAGCTCAGACTGTGTAGCTAACTCCAAAATTTATTTTGCAGGAATTATTGAATCAAAAGAAAAAGAGATTTCTAATCTGCAAACAAAGCTGAAAAAGTTTGAAAGTCTAAATGCAAATACTACATGGTCAAAGAAGGAGTTAATGAAAAAAGATATTGAAGATCTCAGGAGAAAAGCAAATATTTCCAGTGAAACTTGTGATGGGCATAAAAAGATAAATTCTCAAATCTTCGCTAAAAGAGACAAACTAAAAGATAAAGTTTTTAGTCTTGAGGTTGAAATTAGCATGATGAAAGAAAAAGACATTTCAAGAGATAAAGAGGATATGATAAAGGTTGAGAAGAAAAGAAAGGAATTGGAGAAAGATAATGCTGAGCTGAAAAAGAAAATTTCTGAATTAGAAGATCAAATGAAGAAAGAGAAGAAAGATAGAGTTGACTTTGAGAAAGAAAGAAAAGCTTTTGCTCAAAAGTTTTCAGAGTTTTCAAGAAAAACTTTTGAAGAGAAGAAATCAGTGGAGCTTAAATGTATGAAGCTTTCTCAACAAGTATCACATTTCGAGAAAGTAATCATCTTGGAGAGAAATAAGTTTTGAAAAAAAGAAAAAAGAAAGTTGAGCAAAAGTGTATAAAGAAAGACTTTGAAGAGGAAAAGAAAATGTTTGAGACTGAGATAGAAAAGCTGAACAAGAAATTATCTGAACTGTCATCAACTATTCAAAAGGAAAAGAATGCGAAATCTGATTTACAAAAGAAGTTTGATCTGATTGCAAAGGAAAGAAACAGTTTGTCTTCAAAGATAAAGGAACTTGAAGAGATCATGTTCAAGGTGAAGTTGACTGAGCCAAAGACGCCAGAATCAATCATTCAATCACTAAGAGATGATCAAGCTGATTCAGAATGCTCATTCAAAATAGCTTCGAGTTCATGTTTTACAAATGTTTCTAATAATCCTTTGTTTGATGAAGATGTTAGTCTTACTTCTAAATCTAAGGAACAAATTCGTCCTTCTAATCTTTTCTATGATAAACATGTTGATGGTTTAGGTAACATCAAGAAGACCAAGTCTCAGCAGAAAAGATTTTGGAGAAGGAAAGATGAAAAACACAAAGAAAAATGGATTTGGATAGTGAAAGGTTCCTCAGAGGAGAATATGGAACAAAAATCATTTGTGCATACATCAAATGCTAAAAGGAATAGTGCTTCTAAAGGAAAAATTTTTGGCAAACCTGATCTTGTTTATACTGGCAATCAACTGATCAGGTTAGCACAAAAGAAAATTAGTTGTTCCTATTGTGGTTCAAATGATTTTGTAAACAAAAATTACGAAAATAGATGGTATGGTTCTTATTACATTTCTCCTAATAGAACTGCAACTAACAAACTAGGACCCGAATACCAGTGGGTACCAAAAGCTAAATCTATTTTGCAGTTCTTGTAATTCTCTGTAGTTTGTAGTTTTACTTTCTGTGTTGAATAAAACTACAGAATCAATCCCTAATTCTCCTTGTTAATTCTTGTTTAATCAATCAATTATGATCTTAATGGACCTATCAAGTGGTATCAGAGCCTAACGAAGAATAATTCATCGCACGGTCGAGATCGAATTGAATTGATAGAACAGTCGCTGTGAAGAAATTTTAAATTCTGGAATTTGATGTTAAATTAGATATTCTTTGTTGCTAAGTTGATTCTGTGCATATAGTCGAATATTATAGAATCAATTACTTTGTGTAGTTTCATCAAATTCGGGCTAATTTGATCGATTTTGAGTATTTTTGTTTGAAAACGTATTTGTCACTGTGTTGAGATCAAAATATGCTTTAGAGATGTTTTTGGACTAGATCATCAACAACAAATGTGCTCTATTGTTGTTTTCGAACCTGCTCACAAAGTATCAACTCAAAATTCGAAGTATTGAGGTTGAATTCGAAGAAAATCTGGAAAAACATTCGAGATCCATAGAATTCGCATGACATTGAAGAACTCGCATGGAAAGAATTCGCATGAAAATTTGGAAGATTTCGCATGATTAGAATTCGCACGATGAAGGACTTTGAAGATGAAAATTTTAAAGTATAGATTTCGCATGTCAGAGAGATGCGAAAAGTGCATAATTCGCATGTCAGTCTTATGCGAAAAGTTTGATACGAATTCTATGTTAATAAAGAAAATTTGAAGTGTAGAATTCGCATGGAGACATATGCGAAAAGTTAAAATTTCGCATGCCAGAGTGATGCGAAAAGTAAGAATTCGCTTAAGAGAGACATGCGAGAAGTGAGGATTTCGCACATAGGCGCGTGCGAGAAGCTAGAATTCGCACGCAGGCCTATGCGAATTCTGAAGTTTTCGGCTAAGCCTCATGCGAATTGTGCTCCACATGAATAATGATCTGCGAATTGTTGAAGTTATGCGAAAAGTTTTGAGATTTTTGAGAAAAGTGATTGTTCTAAACCCAATTTGCTACAAGTTTGCCCTGTTCCTGAGCTTTTTATGCTTAATGCATATGTGACATCACTCTTATCTTATGTTGGTCACATATCCTTAGCAACTGATCTAATTTTTACGAGTGCTCATGTTTTTCAATATTTTCAGATACTGGATGTTCGGATTTAGTCTCTGATTGGATTGACTTAGCAGCCTGAGTATTTGCAATCATCAGTCTGGAGAGCTTCTTTTGTTGTTAGACCATTGAGTGCTCTTTATCATTCTTTTGACCTAATCAATCAGTAGTGTGAGCGAATGCAATCATTGTTCTGATGCTTGAGTTGTGATTCAGAATCCTGAGTGCTTATAATCATCCAGCTGATTCTGAGAAGCAGTTTGAAAATGAGTTTTATAAGATTTTCTCAAATATTTATACGAATTCCTTGACAATTCGTAAGTCACTCTGATGCGAATTCTTCACTTAAAGAATTCAGAAAGCAATCTGCGAAATCTATCTGCGAGTTCTATCAATCTAGCGAGTTCTTCATACGAATTTCTTGAATCTTGCGAGTTCTTGGTTTCTAAGTCTAAAAACTCAAATTTCAATCCAGAAATTGATCCAAATCTCCAAAGCAGAAGCTATAACCTTGCAAAATCAATCAAGTTAATACAAAGATCAATCCAATTCAATATGACAATCAAATTTACACTCTAGCATGAACAGATCAATCAAACAGCGTTCGACATTCGTTCGAACAAAAACCTTCAAAAATCTCAATTTCACAATCAAAACATGTTTTTCTTTGAAATTCAATCCGATACAACTGTTTCACCATATCAATCGATCACTAATCAATCGACAATTTAATCAAGAACTCACTTTTACTCAAAAATCCACTCAAAAATATTTCAACAGAATGCGAACTCAATAAACTCTCAAATTGATGAATTTCTGAGCTCTAATACCAATTGTGACCCAGTTTACTAGCATTTAATCACAACACAGATTATGAAAAACAATTTTATTGATCAATTAATCACAGATCTAACAAAGTGCCACAGATCTAAAGTGTATTCACTGTGTGTGCGAATCTTACCAAACTCTCTGAATGTCAAAATGTGAGTGTATGTACTTACAGATTACAAAGAAACAATCCTGTTTATACTAAGTCAACTTGAGTTGCCTTTACAACCAAATCCTTGAACTATACAACATTTACACAACAGACCCTCACTATTAATCTTGAATACAATATTAGTCTAACGTCTTTTATCAGTTGTTGAACAGTTCTTGCCTTCTAACCCTTGCCTTGTAGTGTTGCTACCGGATGCTACCTCCTGTAAGCTTATCATAATTAGTTCTTAAGTTGAATTCTTATTTGAACTCATGGTTCAAAGACAGATCAGATGTTATACACAGAAGATGCACTTGGTTGTCATTCCATAATTCAACACTTATCATTCTTGTGGGCGTACGAAATGTGTTGGGTTTACAAGAGTCAAAAGTTGTCTTTATGTGCACTCAGTCGAGGTTACTGTCTACATCAGATCTGATATTATAGTTGAAACTTCAAGGATAAAAGCTACTTTCAAGGGTGAGCTAGAGGAGCTTTGAAGTTTATGCAACGCTAAGTTTTCTAAAGAAATCAAGGGGGAGAGGAGCTGAAGCTGAGCTGAAAAGATAATGATTACTTTACAAAACTTAGGGGGAGAATGTTAGAACATAAATGTTCTATTTTATAAGTTTAGTAAAGTAATCCATATATGTTTGTATTGGGCCTTGTACATGGGTTTGGGCTTAAATGTAACAAGGGTGTTGGGCCATATAAATAGGATCTGTTAGTGTTAGTTGTTAGTAAGTTTCATTGTAATCATGTAGCCCATACGAATTCTACGCGTTCTGTAGTTTAGATTTATGTTCAATAAAACTACAGATTCAATCCCCATTTCTCCTTGTTAAATCTTGTTTAATCAATCAATTTGAAGTAAAAGAGGTTGCGAAAAAGTATTGCTCTTCAAAGAAAGAAAACAAGTCTTTAACCGATAAAGTGAATGTTTTGGAGAAAAAACTTTACACTTTAGGTCAAACTGAACAGACCATTCACCTAAATAAACCTAAAGAGAGTAGTGAGTGTTGGGGTCTTGGTTACGAGAACCCACATTTTCTCAAAAAGGGTATTTCTAAAGTGACGGTGCTTTATGATTTCAGATTTTTAAAACTGACACCACAATACCCCGAACTCAAAGTTAAGTGGACTAAACTGTCTGAAGTGGATGAAGCCAAGGAAAAAGAGAAGAGGAAGAACACAACTAAAATGCAGCTTCCATTTCGTAATGAGAGGTTCAATTCCAGTTATAGTTCTGATAAATCAAAATTTCTTTCTAATAACTATTTTGAAAGTTATTCTTCAAAGGAGTTGGAGGCTAAGCCTATTGAAGGTAAAATTTATGTACCTCCTCTCGTGTTAGAAAGTAAAATTTCTGAACTCGAGAATACTCTAGCAGAAGAAAGGATTTTGATTAATCTAGAACAAACTGTGTTTTCTACTGTGCTTCTAAATTCTGATTTTTCTAAAACTTCCAAAGCTTCAAAATCTGATGATTTGAATGGTCTACTTGTTGAAGAGTTTGATTTTCTTAACTCTGAAGGTGATTTAGATGACTGTGTTGGTAAATTTGATTTTAATGCTAAACTTCCTGATCATTCACAATTTTTTATAAATTCTTTTGGATTACTCAGTGTGTTCGAGAAAGGTGAAACATCAACGAAAGTTGATGTTGTTTCTATGAATTCCAACAATGCCAAAGGTAAGAAGAAGAAATCTAGGCATTCATAGAAACAGAAAACTACTGGTAAGCCAAAGAAAAAGCAATCTTTCAAATCTCACATTTCTAACTCTAAAGTTTTAAATGTTTCAGATGTGAGAAAGAAAAAGTCTGGAGTTAAATCAGAATGGCTACCAAAGAAGAAGATTGACGAGAATGCTAAATCATATTCTGATTCTGATTGTAATAGAAATATTGATAGTAAAACTGATGTAATTGGTAATGTTGCTTTTAAAAAACTAAAACTTGTAACTTCTTACAAGAGTTATTCAATAAAGCAATTGTTCAAATTATCTCCGTCTACTAGAAAGTTTTCTACTTCTCGTAGAAATGATTTTGCGTCTCGGCAATATTCTAATGTTTGGTTTGGTACATATCATGTCTATTCTTATCATTCTTATGCTTCAAATGATTTTCAAAAGAACAGAGGGCCCAAATTTAAATGGGTGCCAAAATCTTGCGCTAACACTGTAGGACCCATCTATAAATGGGTACCTAAACCAATTGTTTCGTGATTTCTCCTGTGTAGACCCGTCATATGTGGTACTTGGATTCTGGTTGTTCCAAGCATATGACGGGGCAGAAAGATTTATTATCTAATTATACAGAGAAATATAGCGAAACAGTGAGATTCAAGATAATGTAACGATTACGAAGGTGAGCTACGTTGAAGGATTAGGACATAACCTGTTCAGCATTGGCCAGTTCTGTGACAAAGACCTAGAGGTTAATTTCAAGGCCAAGAGGTGTTATGTGCATACTGAAGATGGTAAAGAACTCTTGGTCGGCACGATAAAGTCAAACCTCTATACAATTAATCTGTCAAAAGTCCAGACTAACAATGAGGTGTGTCTACTGTCAAAAGCCTTGCTGCAACAAAGTTGGTTATGGAATCGAAGCCTTTCTCACCTGAATTTTCGTTACATCAACAAACTGGTCACGAGAAAATTGGTCAAAGGACTTCCTGAGCTTAAATACGTGAAAGAACATCTGTGTGCAGTGTGTGAGAAGGGCAAGATGAAGAGAGCCACTCATAAGCCAAAACCTGAGTCGAGTACAAGTTCATCCTTGGAACTTCTGCATATGGATCTTTGCGGTCCTATGCGTACACAAAGCATAAATGACAAGAAATACGTTCTAGTGATTGTAGACGATTACTCGCGTTATACTTGGGTCAAATTTCTAAGAACAAAAGATGAGATGCCCTAAGCCATCATCATATTTATAAAGACTACTCAAGTAAATATGCAAAAGACAGTCAAGTTTCTACGAACAGACAACGACACATAATTCAAGAACAGATTTGTTGAAGATTATCTCGAATCGGTTGGGATAACACATCAGTATTCTGCTGCCAGAACGTCTGAACAGAACGGAGTCGTAGAAAGACGGAACCGAACGCTAGTCAAGGCCGCTCGAACTATGCTATATCAATCAGATCTACCTCTGTTTCTATGGGTTGAAGCTGTATCGACTGCTTGCTACACGCATAATCGTTCTATAATCTACCGCCGGTTTGGTAAAACACCATATGCTTTAATCAATAATCGTACACCTAGCATTAAACATTTTCATATTTTTGGATGCAGGTGCTTTGTAGTGAATAACAAAGAGAACTTAAACAAGTTCAGTCCGAAGGCAAACGAAGGCATCTTTATTGGCTACTCTCAAACGTCTGCAGCTTACAGAGTCTACCTGAAGAAGTCCAAGATAGTAGTTGAGAGCGTAAACGTTACATTTGATAAGGAGATGGCTTCTGTTCAAGACAGTTCAGAACCCGTTATCACTGGTGTACTAGCTTCTGGGCAGATCAGTCCAGAACCTGTATCTACTGATAAGAAATCAGATGAAGCATCATCGTCTACTTCACATTTATCTGATTTATATTTATTGTTTGAATTGTTTTATGATGAATTTCTTGGAACTAAAGTGACAAAACCTGTTGTGGTTGACAGATTGGAAGATTCAACGCATAATCATCCAACCACTTCAGACATATTTACTGAATCCAATTCCCCGGTTTAGCAAGAGATTCCAATTCAAACGCCTACTCCAACAGTTGAAGCTATGAACATTCATGAACAGCCAGAAGTTGCTGAGTCGGTTGGATGCACTATAACGACTAATCAATAGCCAGACAATGTTGTACCAACTGAAACTTCTGCACAAAATACTTCAACTGAACCCCTCTCAAAATAAGAAGAAGATAGTGGATTTTTAGATGAAAACCATTATCAATCTACATCAAATCCACTCCCTCATGAGCATATGTGGACCAAAGAGCACCTGATACATCAGATCATAGGAGATCCATCAAAACCGGTGCAAACTAGGTCTGCTACATCTAATATGTGTATGCATGACTCATTTCTGAGCAAGGTAGAGCCAACTCGTGTATCTGAAGCTCTAGCCGACTCAGAGTGGGTAACTGCGATGCAAAGATGAGCTGAATCAGTTCGAAGCACTCAAAGTCTGGAGACTTGTGCCTAATCCTGAAGCAAAGACTATAATCGACCCAAAATAGGTATTCAAGAACAAAAAGGACGAAGATGGTATCGTGATCAGAAACAAAGCAAGACTAGTGGCTAAAGGGTATAGGCAAGAGGAAGGTATTGACTATGACGAGACTTATGCTCCAGTGGCGCGTATCGAAGCTATACGGATGTTTCTTGCATATGTTGCCTACAAGAATTTCACCGTCTATCAAATGGACGTGAAGACTGCCTTTCTCAACAACATCTTAAAGGAGGAAGTCTACGTCTCTCAGCCTGAAGGATTTGTCAATCCAGAGAAGCCGAATCATGTTTACATTATGGACAAAGCTCTTTACGGTCTAAAGCAAGCCCCTCGAGCCTGGTATGAAATGTTATCTAAATTCCTAGTCAAGTTTGGCTTCTCAAAAGGTAAGATCGATACTACTTTGTTTATCAAAAAGGAAAAAGCCGATATCATTTTAATTCAGATTTATGTGGATGACATCATATTTGGCTCAACAAATACAAAATACTGTAAGAATTTTTCTAACCTCATCGTGTCAAGATTTTAGATGAGTATGTATGATGGGAGAGATGAATTTCTTTCTCGGATTACAAGTCAAACAATTTTCCATGGGGATCTTTATTAATCAATCTAAGTACATTTTCGATATTCTTAGAATATTTAAAATGGAAAATTTTACATCTTTTGGAACCCCGATGGGACCTAGAACTAAGATTGACACTGATCCTTCGGGAAAAGCTGTCGATGTTAGAACCTACCGAGGGATGATTGGTTCTTTAATGTATTTAACATCTAGTAGGCTAGATATAATGTTCTCTACATGTCTATGTGCTCGATATCAGGCTAATCCAAAAGAATCCCATTTGTCTGCAGAGAAAAGAATTTTTAGATATCTGAAGGGCACTGTAGATCTTGGTCTGTGGTATCCTAAAGATACAGGTTTTGAACTGACAACATATTCAGATGCAGACCATGCAGGTTGTATGCTTGACAGGAAAAGTACATCGGCTCACATACAACATCAACAGCTAAGGCAGAGTATGTTGCTGCGGCGAGCTGCTGTTCCCAAGTGTTGTGGATGAGAACACAACTCCGAGATTATGGCTTCACATACAACAAGATCCCGATTTACTGTGATTCGAAGAGCGCGATTTCCATATCTGCGAATCATGTTCAACATACCAAGACCAAACACATTGACGTGAGATATCACTTTATCAAAGATAATGTCGAAAAAGGTACAATCGAACTTTATTTTTGTAAACACAGATTACCAACTTGCTGATTTATTTACCAAGCCTCTAGATGAAAAGAGATTTAATTTTCTCGTTTCAAGACTTGGTATGTTAAATCTTAAGACTTAATCTGTGATTACCTATTAAAGTTTAGCTTTGTTATTTTTCTTCATTTCTTTATTTTTAATCTAAAAGATATATGCACTTAAGGTTGTTCATGATCTCTGGGGGAGTGTGAGATGATTCAAGAAAAGATGATCTACATGCATTTGAAGGGGAGTTAACAAGTTTGGCATATGTTTTTCACTGATAAATTTTTTGATGCATAATCTAAGGGGGAGTAAAAGTTAAGGAGTATGGAATATGATTTATGATTATATCTGATCAGAACTCGTAATTTCAACGTTTTATTGCTTTATGTCTTTATTTTTCAATAAAATTTTGTGAATAAAGCTTTGTACTTTGACAGACTTTGTGACTTTTTGCAGAATTGAGAGCGAGCTTATACGATCATATCATATATGACTTAGAGCTGAGTTGATGAGATTTAAGACTGAGCAAAAGATTTATTTCTAATCTTAACCTCATACGTATCTGAAAGAAAGACAACTTTCAGATATGAAAACATGATCTTAAATGTTCAAACCACTTCTGATTCTTAAAAAGATTTCATGAATATAGAAATGTGGTTTTAAATGTTTTCATGATATATGTGCTTCCATGTTTAATAAACCGTGTGTTTCCAAAGATTAATACTTGCGTATTATCTTTTCCATATACTTTCAAGTATTCACACGCACCGGTTTACTATTTTTGTTGTAAATGTTATCACCATGTCTCAAATTGAACATATTTTTCGATGGTGATACACCCCGTTTGATATTCAATGTTTTGAGTGTGATTTCATTTCAAAACGTTTCTTTCAAGAGTGTCTATATTTTGATTCGTATAGACAATATCCAATTTTTGCTGACCTAAGCCTTAATTGATAAATCATTCAGATTTTGATCTTATTCATACAATGTCAGATTTTCAAACAAGTTTCTTGTATTCATTTCATTCGTTCAAATATACTTGTTTGAAATATCTTCAATCTTTAAAAATGCTCAAATCTTCATGATTATCTTAATGAGCATACAAACATCTAACATGTATATTATGTGCTTTAACTGCAAAGTTAAGTCATTTTGAGCAACATTATGCTTTTAGGATTACATGGGTTCATTGTGTGAGCTTAACAGAACTTCTATGGATTCATGTTAACCAGTGTTTCCTACCCAAGAAGTTAATCCTTGAGTGATCGAAGAGTGAGGAGTCAAAATAACTGAGTGTAGGTTTGAGTGATGAGGTAAAATGGAAATGAGAGTTAGGTTAGAAGAGAGCTTAATGATTAAAAGAAAGAGGGTGAGAGAGAACAGAGTAAAAGAATATCAAACTCTGCACCAACTTTTTCTGAGCGGGGCAGCCACATTGCTGGTGTTTCACAATTCTTCGTGAACATCATTGAAACAGGCAACTAGCCCATGTCAACTCTTGTTAAAAACCCCACCAGCTACTCATCTTTTTCTCAAAAAGAAGATGTTTCATATTTCAATGGGACGCAACACATAATCTATCTGGTTTACATTTGGAAAATCTGGATATTGAAAAAGAAGGAAGTCTGCCCCACATTCGCACTTCGATCAAGCACAATTGAGTTTGTGTTTAACTGTTGTTGTCTCAATGGTTTACACAATTTTGAGCCTAACAAAAGCAATCATTTGTGCTTAATTCTTTCAAACACAAGCACGAACACACAGAAAATTTGTTTTTCTGTCAAAGCGTTCATAGAATAAACTTGTATTATTCGATGATTGAATGGAAGACCTGGGGGTGTGAACATCAAAAAGCTCCTTTCCAATGTGTATTCGTTACACACAGTGACTTCGTGTTACTGACAGGCACTTCTAACTGATTCATTTGTTAATTCAGGTGTTACACTCATATTTTGTCTGAATTTGCAAAGATTCAGATGAATATCTTTTGGATCCGTAAATAATCAGAGACTCAGTATGAAAGATCAATGGTTAGATCAGGTCAATGATATTTCTTGTGAAAGTTTTGATGATGTCACTGCCATTTCATCAAAAAGGGGGAGAAGCGTTCAAGAAATGTTATAGATGGGAGAGAGAATCAAGAAATGTTTGAAAGTGGAAAAGAAAAGTTAGAGAAATGCAAATTTTGAAGAAAGTTCATTGAAAGTATTTGTCAAAGAATGCAGTTTTATGAGAAGTTTGTTGAAAGCATAAAGAGCAAATTCAAAGAATTCTGATAGCAAGCTGATTTTTCTGAAATTTTCTTTGAAGACAATTTGCTGAAGTAAACCGAGCTAAACCTGAAGATAATTTCTTTCCAGTGTCTGAAATAGGTTTTTACAACCTTGGGGGATAATGTTACTATTTTTGAAGACAGATTTATCAAAGAAAGGAGAGATTGTTTTGAGCATAAAGAGAAGATTGTGCTTCAATGCTTATGTTTATTTCTGAAGATGATCTGAGTTTACAAGAAGTCTACAAGAGGAGATAAAGTTGTTAAAGTTCAATCAAAAGGGGTGATAGTTTGTGTTGTACAGAAAGGGGGAGATTGCACAAATTGAGCTTAAGGGGGAGATTGAATTGCAAAATCTTTTTAGAGATGATCTTGAATCCAAAGTGGGAGATTGTTAGAGCATATATTGGTTGGATACAAGATCATGAAGAATGAAGGTCAAAGCCAACCAAGTCAAAGCTAAAGACAACTCTCAAAGCAAAGTCAAAGTCTCTTTGTAATAAAAGGTCAAAGTCTTGTTTTTGTGTTGTGTTTTGTAAGCGTGTGTTATACATATGACTAGTTAGCCTTGTTAGTTTTGAGTAGTTGCTAGTTGAGAAGTCATTGTACGCAGAACAGTTCTAAAGAGAGAAAGTGACAGAGTCTGTATACGAATCCATTGTTGAATTGGAAAAAAGGATAATGGATTGAAATCATTCTCATCTTGTTACTGTGATTGATTAATTGCAATTAGAACTTGATAAATTGGGACATAATACCAATTATTACTAAAGATATATCTGGACCATCTGAACCAGTCACTACAACAACCTCAGGTACATCTACACCTATTATTTCTGAAAATGCTAATATTGATTCTGCTTCTGTAGATACAAATTATGGTAGAGAAGTCCCGAGTACTTCCTCTGTTGCTCTAGAATTAACTGATTCAGAAACAAATGTACAAGATGTCCCGTCAACATCCGAGGTTGTGCCTACTGTTTATGATGAATACGATGAGCAAAACACGCAAGTATCTATTCAACAGATTCCAACCACAACACGTTGGCCAAGAGATCACCCCCTACACAATATCATTGGTGACGTACACAGTGGTGTTCAAACGCGTGCATCATCCGTAAATTTTTGCTTATATTCAAGATTCCTTAGTTCCTTGGAGCCTAAGAAAGTCTTAGAAGCCTTGCACGATCCCGATTGGATTCTAGCTATGCAAGACGAGCTTCTGCAATTTGAAAGGAACACGGTTTGGCGACTAATCCCACTACCAAAAGGTAAATCTGTGATAGGCACGAAGTGGGTTTTCAGGAACAAAAGGGATGAAGTTGGAGTAGTGGTTAGGAACAAAGCTCGCCTGGTAGCTAAGGGTTACTGCCAACGGGAAGGCATAGACTACGACGAGACGTTTGCCCCTGTAGCACGGATCAAAGCCATCAGAATCTTCTTATCCTATGCAGCCCATAAGAACTTTACTGTCTATCAAATGGACGTAAAGTCTACGTTCTTAAATGGGATTCTACATAAGGAAGTCTATGTTGCTCAACCTGAAGGTTTTGTTGATCCGAAACACCCAGATCATGTCTACGTTCTAGACAAAGCGCTATATGGTTTGAAACAGGCACCAAGAGCTTGGTATGAAACTTTAACTCAATTCTTACTCGCTTCTGGTTTCAAAAAGGGTACAATCGATACAACCCTGTTCTTGAAAAAGCAAGGTGATGATTTAATTCTAATACATATTTATGTGGACGATATTAAATTTGGGTCTACTAATCAAAAATTTTGTAAGAACTTTTCTAAAATTATGGAATCTCGTTTTGAAATGTCAATGATGGGTGAACTAACATTTTTCCTTGGACTTCAAGTCAAACAGTCACTTGAAGCATTTTCATAAACCAGTCAAAATACATTAGAGATGTCTTGAAAAAGTTCAATATGACTGATAGTTCAGTAATGAAAACGCCGATGGCAACCGGAACACTTTTAGACGCAGATTTGTCCGGAAAATCTGTTGATCAAAAAAGTGTACCGAAGCATGATTGGATCATTACTGTATCTAACAGCTTGCAGACCTGATATAATGTTTGTTACATGTTTCTATGCTAGATATCAAGCGAATCCGAAGGAATCTCACCTGACCGCTATTAAAAGAATTCTTAGATACCTCAAAGGCACTCCGGAGTTAGGCCTTTGGTATCCTAAGGATTCTGGTTTTGATTTAACTGCCTATACGGACGCTGACCATGCAGGTTGCAAACTGGATCGAAAGAGCACATCTGGATCTTGTCATTTTTTAGGAGACAAATTGGTTAGCTGCACTTCAAAGAAACAAAACAGCGTTTCTAAATCCACCGCTAAGGCAGAATATGTAGTTGCGGCTAGCTGATGTTCACATGTCCTCTGGATAAAGACACGGTTGAAAGATTTTGGCTATTTCTACCAACGATTTCTTATTTACTGCGATTCCAAGAGCGCGATAGCGATAACTGCTAATCCTGTGCAACACTCGAAGACAAAACACATTGATATACGGTCCCATTTTATCAAAGATCATGTTGAAAAGGGCGATATCGAAATGAATTTTGTGCAAACCGACTACCAATTGGCTGACCTTTTCACTAAACCGTTAGATGAAAAGCGTTTCAAATTCTTAGTCAGCAAATTAGGTATGTTGAATGTTGGTCCCTGATCTGAGGGGGAGTGATTCTTAATTTTACTCATCTTACATGTGTTTTGGAAATCATGAACAGTGACTACTATTCATCATGTACTGACTAAAGCGGAATCATTTTTACAATGATTACCAAAAATCTTTTATTTTGCAGGTTGATTTCAAGTGACTATGGCTTCTGAATACTTCAGTTCAGAACCCATACTTAAATGTTTTTCTTCTGAATGATGCTTATAGATATCATCTTTAAAGGAATTTTTTATTTCGAGGGGGAGTTACTGAGAATTATACTGTCATATCTTTTAGGGGGAGAAGATAAATGTTACTTATACTTTAACTGTCATATTTTTCTGATGACTTGAATTTTTACAGATATCGAGGGGGAGAATATCTGAAGTTTTGTCAAGGGTGCTTAAATTATAATATTCATTTTAGGGAGAGTTTAGATTTCTACATTGTAGGTATATTTTTCTGAATCTCAAACTCTACCATACTTTGAAAGACGGACAACTTTCAAGTGTGAAAATTGTTTTCTGAAATGTTCAAACCACTTCGCGTTCTCAAAATGTTTTATGAATTTTCGAAGTGTGTTTTTAAATGGTTTTCATATGGATACTTTGATGATTATCTGACCGTGTTTTCCAAAAAGATCAATACTTGTGTATTGTCTTGTCTATATATTGTCAAGTATTCTTATACACATCGGTTCAGTACATTCTTTTTGACTTTTTTATTACTGTCTCAAATGATAAATCTTTCGATGGTAATACTTCCGTTTGCTATTCAAAGTTGTTTGAAATCAGACGTCATTTCTCTTTATATGTGCTTTCATTGTTAAATTGTTTATATCTCATTCATATAAACAACTTTCGTTCTTTGATACCCCAAATTATTTTTCTTCATGATATTTGACCTGATTAAATCATTGTCAGATTCTGAAAACCATGACATTGAATGATCTTAAATGTTCAAAGTTTTGAGAGATCTTAAACGTTTCAATTGCTCAAATTTCATTCTTATTATTCCTGAGCATACATACACTGACTATGATATTTTGTGCTTAACTGTCAAAAGAACTGTTGAGCAACACATTCTTTTTAGGAAAAAATACATGGGACTCAGTGTGAGTGCTTAAAAGACTTCCATGGATTCACGCTAACCTATGTTTCCTACCCTGGAAGTAATCCTGAGTGATTGAGGGGAGAGGGGTCAAAAGAATTGAGAGTGGGTGTGTGCTGAGATAAAATGGAAAAGAGAGGTTGGTTAGAAGCTAGCTCAAATGATTAAAAGAAAGAAGGTGAAAGATCAGAGTAAAAGAATAACAAACTCTGCACCAAACTTTTCTGAGTTGGGCAGCCGCATAATCTGTTGGTTCACACTTCTTCGTAACCTTCATTGAAACAGGCAACTAGTCCATATCAACTCTTGTATAAAACCCCACCTGCTACTCATTCTTTTCTCGACAAAAAGAATATTTCATTTTTTCAAGGGGAAGCAACACATATTCTATTTGATCTTCATTTGGAAGACTCGAATATTGAAAAAGAAGGAAAGTTGCCCCACCTTCGACCCTTTCTCATGCACATTGAGTCTACGTATAACTGTTGTTGTCTCAAAGGTTTACATAAGTTTGAGCTTTATTAAAAGCAATAATTGTGCTAATTCTTTCATACACAAGCACGAGCACACTAAAAATTCATTTTCTGTTAGAACGTTCATAGATTAACCTTGTGTTTTTCGATGATTGAACGGAAGTACTGGGGAGTGAACATTACTCAAGCTCCTTATATAGTACATCCGTTGTACTAAGTAACTCTGTGTTACTTATAGGTACTTTAACTGTTTCATTCGTTGATTCAGGGTTACCACTCATAATTTGTCTTAATTTGAAAAGATTCGGATAAATACATCTTATGAATTGACGGAAACTTATCAGATCAGTTGGGGGAAATTGTTCATATCCTACCAAAAGGGGAGATTGTTATTCATGGAGACTATGCTTATCTGATTATTTGGGAGAGATCATTCAATGACAGAGCTGACATTGAAAAGTTTTGATGATTCTGATTCTCAAAATTCATCAAAAAGGGGGAGAAGTTTCAAAGTTCAAGTCAGATTGAAGTTGATCGTATCAGAAAAGGGGAAAGTCTTCAAAGATAAATTTTTAAAGAGAGAGCAAAGTTATGAAAAAGCTAGAAAAAGGAGGAGATAGTTCGTGATTTCAAAGTTAGATTAATTTCAAAGCAAAAGCAATGGCAAGAGTTATGTAATGAAAGGGAGATATTAAAGTCAGATGGAAAGCTGAACCAAAGTTTGTTGGGTTAAAGAGAATTTTTCTGAAGAGTATGTGGTTTTGTTGAAAATAAAGGCGGAGAATGCAGAAAGTGTTAAAGTTCTACTCAAAGCTACTTAAAGTTATTTCAAAGAGGAAGATTAATCTGAAAGCGCTATCAAAGTCAAAGTTTGATCAAAGTGACGAAGATATAAGACGTCAAAGTTGTGAAAGACTGTTTGTTGAAGATTTTTCTGAAGTAAAGAAGACCTGAAGATTATTGTCAATTTTGTTTTTAATCTTGAATCCAAAGGGGGAGATTGTTGAGTAAGAATTGTATTCAAGATTAAAAAGGTCTTATTTGTATTTGTTGTAATTGATTGTAAAGTCAAAGTGGTAAAAGTCAATGTAATTGTCAAAGTCAAAGGTAGTCAAAATAGCTTCTTTTTTTTTAGGGGAAAACCAGGCAATATTATAAAAACAAAAAGGCAAAAGCCATTACAAGAGGAACAACAAAACCATGCCCCAAAGAGGAACAACAAACCAACACCAAACAAAAATTAGGAGCCAAAACAAGCAAAGAGTAACAGAAATTAGCCAGCTCCAAAACAGAATCGCCAAAAACGCACACCACCAAACAGACCAAAAGCGATCCACCAAACACAGGCCACCACAAGCATCAAGGTCCACCATCTATCTGGATAGAATTTTTAACACGATTCTTCCAAGCCATTCGAAAAAGGATAATTTGCTTTATCTCCTTAGCCAAAATCAGCACCGTCTTCTTCTTATCGTCAAAAAGTCAGGAATTCCGCTCATGCCATATGTGGTAAATCATAGCAGCAAAAGTGATACGACCCAACTTGTAAAAGATGACCATCGACTTGGTTTTCTAAATTTGGATGAATCACTTATGATTGATACGAGTGACAGAAGTTGTTTGAAGATTCTTTCAATGGAGTTAAGACCCAAACTCAACTTGTGAGAGAGAACCTTAACTAAAACTCCACCCTTCAAATGACTTATGGATTAAGAACCTTAGTTATGTGAACTAAGACCCTTAAACGACAATAAGTAAATGAAGAACGAAAGCTAAAGACGCCACACTCAATGGAAATCAAACCCCGAATGATAAGTCTAAAGGAAATTACAAAGCCTAACTTTGTAGAATCCAAACAAGTTCACAAGAGAACAAATATGTAAAGGAATAAACCTTTCAATATATTTCAAGAAAAGATGATCTTACAATGAGAACAAATCCTCCTATTTATAGATGAAGAGGATGGCGAACAAAAAAGCTTAATTAACTATCTTAGACTTTCAAACTATCCATCTTTAATGTAGCATTCAAAATAGCACTAAATTCAAAACTATATAATTAATTGTTTTTAACCTTCTAGAATTATTTATCATGGGCTCCATCTTTGATCAACAAAACAGTCATGATCTTGGGCTTGGGTTTCTTTGATAAATTGATTGAGGGCCTCCTTCATTCTTTTGCTTCTAGCTCTTGTCATGGGCCCAACCATGTACTCAAAATCATTTTCTGATGATGATTGCTTGAAACCATCCTTGTGAAAATTTAATTCATGCTCCTCGTTTTTCCTTCTTTGGTCCCCATCATTCCCTCCCTCTTCGGCATGATTCGTCCTCGAATCAACACCTTCATCAAAAACAAAAGGAGATAGATCAGTAACATTAAAAGTAGCATTTATACCATACTCACCCGGAAGATCTAACTTGTAGGCATTATCATTGATACGCTCCATGACTTGAAACGGGCCATCTCCACGTGGGTGTAATTTCATTTTTCTAGATGCAGGGAACCTTTCTTTTCTTAGGTGAACCCAAACCCAATCTCCTGGTTTAAAAATGACATGCTTACGCCCTTTGTTAGCTTGTTTGACGTATTGCTTTGTCTTCTTCTCAATGTTCTCACGAACCTTTTCATGAAGACGTTTTACTGCATTGGCTTTCTTTTCACCATCCAAGCTAACTTGTTCCTTTAATGGCAAAGGAGACAAATCCAAAGGAGTAAGAGGGTTAAAACCATAGACAACTTCGAAAGGGGAAAAGTTGGTTGATGAATGAACAACCCTATTATAAGCAAATTCAGCTATGGGAAGGCATTCTTCCCAACCTCTCAAATTACTCTAAATAACAGCCCTTAAAAGTGACCCCAAAGTACGATTGGTCACTTCTGTTTGACCATCGGTTTGAGGGTGACTAGTCGTAGAAAAGAGCAATTTAGTGCCTAATTTGCACCACAAAGTCTTCCAAAAATAGCTTAGAAACTTCACATCTCTATCACTCACAATGCTCCGTGGAACTCCATGAAGACGCACAATTTCTTTAAAGAACAAATTGGCGATATTCTTCGCATCGTCCGTTTTCCTACATGCAACAAAATGAGCCATTTTAGAAAAACGATCGACTATGACAAAAATAGAATCCATACCTCGTTGAGTTCTTGGTAAACCCAACACAAAATCCATCGAGATGTCAACCCAAGGTGAGGTTGGAATTGGGAGTGGCGTGTATAATCCATGAGGATTGGATTTGGATTTTGCCTTTTTACACTCAACACACTTTTCACAAATACGAGTAACATCTCGTTTCATCCCAGGCCAATAAAAATGTTCAACCAATATATCCAAAGTTTTGTGAACACCAAAATGTCCCATCAAACCTCCACTATGTGCTTCTCGAACTAGTAACTCACGCAATGAACACTTTGGCACACATAGTTTTGACTCTTTGAACAAAAATCCTTCATGTTTGAAAAACTTATTAAATGCAACTTGTTCACATGCACCAAATACCCCCGAAAAATCAGGGTCACTATCATACAAATCTTTGATGAACTCAAAGCCCATCAATTTAGTACCAAGTGTCGTGAGAAGAGCATGTCTACGAGACAATGCGTCAGCGACAATGTTCTATTTTCCTTGTTTGTACTTAATGACATAAGGAAAAGTTTCAATGAACGCAACCCATCTAGCATGCCTTTTGTTCAACCAACTTTGTGCTTTAATGTGCTTTAGTGATTCATGATCAGTGTGAATAATGAACTCCCTAGGCATCAAATAATGTTACCAAGTTTCTAAAGCACGCACAACAGCATACAACTCTTTGTCATAAGTAGGATAATTCAAATGAGCTCCTTTCAACTTCTCACTAAAGTATGCAATAGGGTGCCTTTCTTGCATTAAAACGATGCATATTCCTACACCAGATGCATCACATTCAACTTCAAAACTATTTCCAAAATCAGGCAATGCAAGTACGGGTGCAGTTGTTAAATCAAGTTTAAGTCTATTAAATGCCTCATCTTGAGAAGGACCCCATTCAAACTTCACATTATTTTTGACCAAAGCATTTAAAGGGGCAGCCTTTGTTGAGAAATCTCTTACAAACCTCCTGTAAAAACTAGCCAAGCCATGAAAAGATCTCACCTCGGAGGGATTTGTAGGAGTCGGCCAATCCTTGATGGCTTTCACTTTCTCATCATCCACTTGAATACCTTGTGCACTCACTACAAAACCAAGAAATACAACTTTGTGCACACAAAAGGTACACTTTTTCATATTAGCATAAAGTTTCTCAGCTCGTAAGGTACTTAACACAACTTGCACATGTTCACGATGTTCAATCAAGTCCTTACTATAAATCAGAATATCATCAAAATAAACAACCACAAACTTGCCAATAAATTCCCTAAGCACATGGTTCATCAATCTCATGAACGTGCTTGGTGCATTAGTTAAGCCAAATGGCATTACTAACCACTCATACAAACCAAACTTAGTTTTAAAGGCAGTTTTCCATTCATCGCCCTCTTTAACACGAATTTGGTGATAACCAGATTTAAGATCAATTTTTGAAAACAATGTAGCTCCATGCAAATCATCAAGCATGTCATCAAGTCTTGGAATAGGATGTCGATATTTAATAGTAATCTTATTGATTGCCCTACAATCGACACACATACGCCAAGAACCATCTTTTTTAGGAACGAGAATTACCGGAACAACACATGGGCTTAAGGATTCTCGAATTTGACCTCTTGCCAACAGTTCATCCACTTGCCTTCTCAACTCCTTTGTCTCCAAGGGGAGATGGACCATTCCAAATCCTGCAGAAAACTAACTACAATGCTTACAAACTTGACTTGCCTGTTGAGTATAATGTGCATGATGTCTTTAACGTTTCTGATTTGAGTCCTTTTAATGCAGGTGACGATTTGAGGACAAATCACATTCAAGAGAGGGGGAATGATGAGAACCCATCCACCGACCCGAATGATGAAGATCCGTTGAGATGGCAGATTGGACCGATCACAAGATCCCACTCCAAGATGTTCAAAGATGCTCTCAATGGGTTGATAAAATCCTGTCGGAAACAATCACTCATCAATTCATCAAATAACCAAGGAAATCTTCGACTTTTGATCCAAATTGAAGGCCAAGATTAGTCTAAGGCTTGGTATCCCAAGTTATGATTATTTCATCAATAAATCACCCAACTCCAAAAAAATTCGGCCAACTCCACACAAGGCCCATGTTTAAGCCCTAAATCACTCATTTCAAGTCCAAATGGACTCAAATAAAAGCCCACTTAAAGAGTAGTCTTTTTCCTACAATTTAAGAAGGATCCAAGCCCAAAGAGAAGCCTAATCCACGTCCATGAATCTGCCCAAAAATAGATCCAAGTTCAAGTAACTCATATCATTGAATTGGAAGGCATTTTGAAGGGTCCTATCATTATGAAGGCCTTTACTTACAAGATATTAGAGAGTTGCCTCAAATTAATGTATAGAATTTAATTGAGTCTTTTGATTTATCTTTTTGTATCCTATAAATAGGTTGCGTTTGTAATCTTTTGAAAACACCTTTGATTTGAATGAAATTGTGAGTTTTAAACTCTTTTTGTTCTTTGTGAACTATAGAACTTATCAAGTCTTCTTGCTTGTGGCGTTCAATACTTATCAATCAACTGGGTGGGTTGATTGTGGCGTATCTTATACCAAGGTTCTTGTCTCACTATAGACAACGGGTCGCGGTTTCACCATTACTATCTCGGGCAACCAATTGATGATCGGAAAAATCACATCATTTGGTATCAGAGCTAGCGCTATTGGTTTGCATATCATTTCTTTTCTATCTTTCCTTCTTGTTAATTTCCTTTACTTGAGATCCAAGAATCACGTATTGGTAGTGGGTCTTGTCACAAGTTGACATGGTTCCTACTAGTGACTATTGAATTCTCCGCTTCAATTTCGTTGGTATATAGCTTCTAGCAAAAAGAAAAAAAAAAGAGGCAGAACAAAAAAAAAGAAAAAAAACTATTTGGGCAAAAAAAAAGACATAAAAAAAGAAACAATAGAAAGAAAAAGAACACAAAAAAAAGTCGAGTTTCATATCTTCTTCTTACATTGTGATTATTTGATAATATCATAGTCTAAGTTGTTTGGTAAGTTTGAATTCCTCAAGGCCACAAGCCAAACTTGATAATTGCTTCTTTTGTTCTTTTAGAATTTTAAGAGGTTTAAAAGAGTGGTAAAAGGTTGTGTGGTGAGATTAATCGAGGGTAAAAGCCATTTGTGAGATACACGAGGGTTGAGTAAATCATTTCTTGAGAGAAACACGTGAGGGAGTGTTGAGAGGAACTAACCTTTATTTTTGCAGAATTTTAAGATGGGGGATGATCTACCCCTTCCGAATCTTCAAATTCAAGCCATAATGGATGAGATGCGGCGGATGATGACCAATGAATTCAACCAAGTTCATGAAAGAATGGATCGAATAGAGGCAAATGCACGAAGACCACCATCTCGTGAAGGTTCCATTGTGAATGAGGAAGAAAGAAGCGACGAATGGGATAGGGAATCTGAAAGAAGATCGGCTAGGAGAAGGCGGCGTATAGACAATAATTTGAGTTCCATAAAGATGAAAGTCCCTTCATTTCAAGGAAAGTCGGATCCGGAAGCATACCTCGATTGGGAGAAGAAAATGGAGTTCATCTTTGATTGTCATGAATACTCCAACCGAAAGAAGGTAAAACTTGTTGTCATTGAGTTTTCTGATTATGCACTAAGATGGTGGGATCAACTTTTGATTAGCAAGCGAAGAAATGGAGAAAGGCCTATCGAGAGTTGGGAGGAAATGAAGATGGCATGAGGAGACGTTTTGTGCCTAGTCACTACTTTCGTGACCTTCACAACAAGCTCCAAAATCTCAAGCAAGGGAACAAGTGTGTTGAAGATTATTTTAAAGAGATGGAGGTTATCTTGATTAGGGCCAACATTGAGGAGGATCGAGAAGCTACAATGGCCAGGTTCTAACATGGTTTAAATTTTAAAATACGTGATCATGTTGAAATGTATCATTATGTTGAAATTGAGGACATGGCTCATATGGCTGTTAAAATTAAGAAACAACTTAAGAGAGGGGGAGGATCACGAAATAGTACTTGGAAGGCGAGTTCTTCAAAGAAAATTGAAAACACATCTTCTTCTTCTTCTCCTAATCCCAAATCTGGTTCTAAAGATATACACTCTTCAAAAGGAAAATTTGATTTTTCTACTCCTAAGAATCGTGACATAAAGTGTTTTAAGTGTCAAGGTAGGGGTCATATTGCAAGTCAATGTCCAAACAAGCTTGCAATGGTGATTCGAGAAGATGGGGAAATTGAGACAGATAAATCAGATTCCACAAACTCACCAGATGGTTCGGATGATGATGAATAGTTGGCAGTCGAAGGAGAGTTGTTGGTTGCTAGAATATCCTTAAGCGCCCATTCCAAGGAAGATGATGATGCACAAAGGGAGAACATCTTTCACACTCGATGCTACGTTTAAGGCAAGGTATGTAGTGTTATAATTGATGGAGGCAGTTGTACTAATGTGGCGAGTTCTTCTATGGTTGAAAAGCTTGGTTTACCTACTACGAAGCATCAAAAGCCATACAAACTCCAATGGATTAATGATAGCGGTGAGGTACAAGTTTCAAAACAAGTGTTGGTTTCTTTTCGCATAGGGAAATATGAAGATGAAGTCTTATGTGATGTTGTACCTATGCAAGCAAGTCATATGTTGCTTGGGAGGCCATGGCAGTATTATCGACATGTAAAGCATGACGGCTTTACCAACAAGTACACTTTTGTACACAAATCCAAACCCGTAACTCTTGTACCCATGTCACCTAGTCAAGTTTTTGAAGATCAAGTTAAACTTCAAAATGATGCAAAAAAATAAATGAGCCAAAAGAAAAAAATGAACAAGGCTCAAAAGAAAAAGGAAAGGATAAGAAAATACCCATGGGAAAAAAAGAGAGTCAATATTGTGCTTTGGCAAAAAAAAGTGAGATAAAAGAAGCTTTAAATTCTGAAATGCTTTTTGTGCTTCTTTTATTCAAAGAGGCTCAATTAGCCACTAACAACTTGGCCGGGACCATTCCGAGCAATGTTATGTCTATCTTGCAGGAATTTGAAGACTTGTTTCCGGAAGAAGTTCCCGATGGTTTGCCACCAATCCGTGGAATTGAACACCAAATTGACTTTGTACCCGGAGCTTCCATCCCAAACAAACCAGCCTATAGAACAAGTCCGGAAGAAACCAAGGAGTTGGAAATCCAAGTTAAAGAGTTACTTGCAAAAGGATTGGTTCGAGAAAGCGTGAGTCCTTATGCTGTTCCAGTCTTGTTAGTACCAAAGAAGGACGGCTCATGGAGGATGTGTGTGGATTGTCGCGCCATCAACAATATCACGGTAAAGTATCGTCATCCAATTCCTCGATTAGATGATATGCTTGATGAACTGTATGGTGCAAAATTATTTTCGAAAATTGATTTGAAAAGTGGTTATCACCAAATCCGTATGAGAGAGGGTGATGAGTGGAAAACCGCTTTCAAAACAAAACATGGTTTATATGAATGGTTGGTGATGCCCTTTGGTTTAACTAACGCTCCTAGTACATTCATGAGACTAATGAACCATGTTTTGAGAGATTTCATTGGAAAGTTTGTGGTTGTTTACTTTGATGATATTTTGATTTACTCCAAAAGTTTGGACGATCATCTTGAACATCTAACTTCTGTTTTGAGTGTGCATAGGAAGGAAAAGCTTTTTGCAAACTTGAAGAAGTGCACCTTTTGTACCAATCATGTTGTTTTCCTTGGATACATGGTAAGTTCACAAGGAATTTCTGTTGATGAAGAAAAGGTAAAGGCCATCCAAGATTGGACAACTCCAAAGAGTGTAAGTGAAGTGCGAAGTTTTCATGGTCTTGCAAGTTTTTATCGTAGATTTGTTAAAAACTTTAGCACTTTGGCATCACCACTCACAGAAATCATTAAAAAGGACGTCGGTTTTAAATGGGGCAAAGAACAAGAGCAAGCTTTTGAACAACTTAAATTTCATTTAACCCATGCTCCTTTGTTATCTTTGCCCAACTTTGATAAAACCTTTGAAATTGAGTGTGATGCATCAGGTTGTTGGAATTGGTGCAGTTTTGATGCAAGAAGGTAAACCATTGGCATATTTTAGTGAGAAGTTGAATGGGGCAACCTTGAACTACCCCGCTTATGACAAAGAACTGTATTCATTGGTACGTGCATTAAAGACATGGCAACACTATTTGTGGGCCAAAGAATTTGTCATACATTCTGATCATGAGTCCTTGAAGTTCTTAAAGGGGCAACACAAGTTAAACAAAAGACATGCTCGATGGATTGAGTTTCTTGAGACATTTCCTTATGTCATCCGATACAAGAAAGGTAAGGAAAATGTTGTAGCTGATGCACTTTCACGAAGATAGTCTTTACTCTCTTCTCTTGACTGTAAAATTCTTGGTTTTGAACAAATCAAATAATTGTACCACAATGATGCCGATTTTGGACAAATTTTTCAAGCATGCGAAAAAATGTTCTTTTGAAAAGTTTTTCAAACATGAGGGGTTTTTGTTTAAGGAATCAAAGCTTTGCGTCCGTAACTCTTCCTTGCGAGAACTTTTGGTTAGGGAAGCGCATGGTGGAGGCCTTTTGGGTCATTTTGGCGTGGCAAAAACTTTGGCAATTTTACAAGAACATTTTTATTGGCCAAAAATGAAAGTTGATGTAGAACGAATATGTGAAAATTGTGTTATTTGCAAACAGGCAAAATCAAAAGTTCAACCTCATGGTTTATATACTCCTTTGCCTATACCAAGTGAACCGTGGGTTGATCTTTCAAAGGATTTTGTGTTGGGTTTGCCAAAAACCAATGGCAGCAAAGACTCAATCTTTGTGGTTGCTGACAGGTTCTCTAAAATGGCTCATTTCATTGCATGCAACCGAACTAATGATGCATCACATATTTCTGATTTGTTTTTCAAAGAAATAGTGAGGTTGCATGGGATGCCAAGAACCATTGTCTCAGATCGAGACACAAAATTTTTGAGTTACTTTTGGAAAACCTTGTGGGGAAAACTGGGAACAAAACTCTTGTTTTCCACAACTTGCCATCCCCAAACTGATGGGCAAACAGAATTTGTGAATCGCACTCTTGGTACCTTGTTGAGATCCATAATTGGAAGAAATGTCAAAACTTGGGAACAATGCTTACCACATGTTGAGTTTGCTTATAATCGTCATGTTCATTCTGCTACCAAGTTTTCACCTTTTGAAATTGTGTATGGTTTTAATCCATTAACTCCAATGGATTTAACTCCTTTACCTGTGAGTGAGCAAGTGAATTTAAATGGAAAGAAGAAAGTTGAATTTGTTAAACAAATCCATGAGAAGGCAAAAAGCAACATCGAAGAGCGCACCAAGAAGTATGAACAACAAGCAAACAAGGGCAAAAGAAAGATCACTTTTGAATCAGGAGATTAGGTGTGGCTTCATCTGAGAAAAGAACGATTTCCAACTAAACGGAAGTCAAAGTTGATGCCAAGGGGAGATGGACCATTCCAAATCCTGCAGAAAATTAATGACAATGCTTACAAACTTGACTTGCCTGTTGAGTATAATGTGCATGATGTCTTTAACGTTTCTGATTTGAGTCCTTTTAATGCAGGTGACGATTTGAGGACAAATCACATTCAAGAGAGGGGGAATGATGAGAACCCATCCAACGACCCGAATGATGAAGATCCGTTGAGATGGAAGATTGGACCGATCACAAGATCCCGCTCCAAGATGTTCAAAGATGCTCTCAATGGGTTGATAAAATCCTGTCGGAAACAATCACTCATCAATTCATCAAATAACCAAGGAAATCTTCGAATTTTGATCCAAATTGAAGGCCAAGATTAGTCTAAGGCTTGGTAGCCCAAGTTGTGATTATTTCATCAATAAATCACCCAACTCCAAGAAAATTCAGCCAACTCCACACAAGGCCCATGTTTAAGCCCTAAATCACTCATTTCAAGTCCAAAAGGACTCAAATCAAAGCACACTTAAAGAGTAGTCTTTATCCTACAATTTAAGAAGGATCCAAGCCCAAAGAGAAGCCTAATCCACATCCATGAATCTGCCCAAAAATAGATCCAAGTTCAAGTAACTCATATCATTGAATTGGAAGGCATTTTGAAGGATCCTATCATTATGAAGGCCTTTACTTACAAGATATTAAAGAGTTGCCTCAAATTAATGTCTAGAATTTAATTGAGTCTTTTGATTTATTTTTTTGTATCCTATAAATAGGTTGCCTTTGTAATCTTTTGAAAACACCTTTGATTTGAATGAAATTGTGAGTTTTAAACTCTTTTTGTTCTTTGTGAACTATAGAACTTATCAAGTCTTCTTACTTGTGGCGTTCAATACTTATCAATCAACTTGGTGGGTTGATTGTGGCGTATCTTATACCAAGGTTCTTGTCTCACTATAGACAACGGGTCGCGGTTTCACCATTACTATCTCAGGTAACCAATAGACGATCGGAAAAATCACATCAAGGACTCCCCTTGGGACCAAAGAAAATCTCGAAAAAGACCCTCTAATTCGTGAACCGTACCAGATGGAAGAATAAAGACCGACATCCAATACAATTGGAGGGATTGCAAGACCGATCTGATAAGTTTTCTTCGTCCTCCATAAGAGAGGAACTTCATCTTCCAGTTATGAATACGCCCACGAACCTTTTCAACAAGACCACCAAAATCTGCAACTTTGAGACGAATTGGAGAAAGAGGAACCCCAAGATAACGAATTGGAAAAGCTCCCTGTCGAAAAGATAAACAATTCAAAATAGCTTGCTTTTCATAATGCGGCACATTACCGAAAAAACTTCACTTTTTTCAAGGCCCGGAGCAAGGCCAGATTTAGTCTGAAAACATTGAAGATCCCGTTTCAATACTTCCACTGATTAAAATCACCACGCATAAAGACAAATAAATCATCCGCGAAACACAAGTGGGTAATGCCAGAGTCCTCACATCCCGCATGAAATCCAAAAGCTTCCGCTTCCTCAATACCATTCCTAAGAAGCATTGAAAAACCCTCCATAACAATAGTAAAAAGATAAGGAGATATTCGATCACCTTGACGAAGACCTCGTTTTCCGTTGAAGAAACCCTCCGTTTCCCATTAATAGCAAGAGAGTAAGAGAGGTCGTACTTAGCATTTCATCAACCCATTTCACCAAAACAGGATGGAAACCCAAACCGTGAAGCATGTTGGTTACAAAACACCAACTAACCGTATCATAGGCTTTCTTAATATCAATTTTAAAAGCACACCTCGGAGCACCACTTTCCATCTGATAACCAGCAACCAACTCATGGCCATTAATATATTATCCGAGATACGACAACCCAGAATAAAAGCAGATTGCGATGGACCAATAAGAAAATCCAAGGAATCTTTCATCCGATCAGATACAATTTTACTGATGCATTTATATAACACAGAACAACATGAGATAGGACGGAAATCTGTTACCTTAGACGCATTAGGGACCTTCGGAATAAGGCAAAGAAGGGTATGATTCAACTCTTTATCAAGATGGCCAGGATAGAAAAAATTGTGAATCGCTATTTGCACATCCCGACCGATGATACTCCACGCACTTTTAAAGAAACAAGACGAAAAACCATCCGAACCCGGAGCCTTATCATTTCCAATCAAAAACATAGCTTTCCGAATTTCTTCATTGGTAATTGGCCGAATCATATCATGGGCTTCATGAAGCGATAGTTTACGTTCGAACAAATGTGACGGCATTGAAGACTCAACCTGCACATCCGCAACTCCCATTATGGACTTGAAATGGTTTAAGAAAACCATGCCAACGTCCTCGCCATACCAAAAATTCCCGTCCACATCATAAACCGCCATAATGGATTGAGCATATTTTTTCTCCTTCACAGTTTGGTGGAAAAACCTCGTGTTCCCATCCCCCTCATTTAGCCATCTCACTTTGGCCCTCTGCCTCAAATAGGATTCTTCATCAATTCGAGCTTGTTGATAGGCTAAGAGGATATGGTCCAACTCTTCCCTTAGCTCACGATTCAAAGGATCCAGATCACAAGCCACTTGAATACCGTCCAGCTCGACTTTCAAAAAATCAGCACATTTTGAAAGATTCCGGTACGAGGAGTGGAGTCGTCGCAAAGGCTTTTTAAGAGCTTTTAACTTCGAAGTGACCTTAAACATTAAAGATCCAGTTATCGGGATATTCCAGACATTCTTTACCACCAGCAAAAAATCAGGGTGAGACGCCACAATGTTATCAAATTTGAAACCAACCACTTTTTTCCTCACACCCCCTTTAAAAGAGAGCATTCCCGCAGAATGATCAGAGATCCCACGAGGAAGAAACACAACGGTACTATCTGAAAATCTAGTTGTAAACTCAACGTTCGCAAGAATACGATCTAGCTTCCTTAAAATTCCTCCTTCACCGTTAGACTTTTGAGTCCATATATGTTGGATACCCGTGTATCGGATGTCAAACACCTACACATCCTCGACACACATAGCAAAATCCACCATGTCCGAGTTTCGCCTAGAAGATCCTCCGAAACCATCGTGAGGAAATAACAAGGAGTTAAAGTCCCCTGCAATGATCCACAGCTTATCACCCATGAGAACTTTAAACTTACGAATGCCCGACCAAAGTTGTCGTCTCTCACTACCAATATTTGCACCATACACTACAGTTAAAAAGAAAGGGCTAGGATCTTCCTGAAGGCGGATTTCACAATGAATATATTGGTTATGAGATTCCATAACCATTACATCCATATGACGAACATCCCAAGCACAAATAATCCTCGTACCCCTACCCGATTGTCCCACATTTGAACTCCACGACCATCTACCCAGAATCTTATCACACGTCTCCTTGAGAACATTACCCTGCACATGGGTTTCAATGAAAGCACAAAAAGAAAAACCATAACTATGAATAAAATTATTTACCTCCCTTTGCTTAAGCGGAGAATTGAGGCCCCGCACATTCCAAAATCCCATCTTAATCATTGATCCACATTAGAGACAATAACAGTGTGTTCCAAGCTGCTCATTACTTTAACCTCTTCCCCCATCATACTAGTCTCACCAACTTCAGAATCAACCACAATTTCATGCACAATTACATCCGGTTCCTCATTAACCGCTTGAAGTGGAGCAAAACTGTTGGGAAGTAACACAACGTCTAGGTTTGTAGGAACGGAAAGAACTCATCACGTCAGCAACAAAAGGAGTCGTAGGAGGAGCCGTGACCCCTAGGTTCTTTTTGATTGGTTAACTTGAACTAGCATTCCCATCAGGTTTCACTTGTTCCTCTACTTTCTCCGCTACACTTCCAGTCGACACCATCAAAGCCTCAACCTTGTCCATCCCATCCGAAGCCGACTTATTCGATTGTTGACCACACCCCATCGTCCCATCCTTACCTTTTTATCTTCTTTCTTATTATGCCCCCGACCCACATCTTGTATATCCCCACCAGAACCATTTTTATTGTTAGAAGTCTTCCCCTTGCCATCCGTTCTGGGTGGTTTCGGGACCCAATGTTTCCTTTCAACGCGAGTAAAACCATCATCGTCAACATGTTTACCTTTGCCTTGAGCTTTTGTCGCTACCACCGCTTTAACAAAGGACGTAGATTTGTGTCCAAAAACACAACAGTGGGAGCATTGAAGCGGTTCCCATAAATATTCCACGTGAACCTTCACCGTCTCATCGTTACCCCCATTCACGCTTGGGATAACCATATCGATTTCCCGTTTGTGTTCCCTGATCGCCCAAGTTTCCACCAACACTTTAGCAAAGCCTGGTCTACCCCATTGTTTTTCACACATGGCAGCAGTACAACTATCGATCTGCTTCGGAACACCTAATGCACTAGCAATACGGCTAACCCCTTCCCGATTGAACGCAAACAAAGGAATATTATGGAACTTAACCCAAAGAGGACATTCCGTATGCACTTGACGATGGAGCCCCTTAGTTGGATCCCACGGGAAGACAAAAATGGGAACTCCACGAACCATAATTGGCCCCTGTTCAATAACCTGCATGGCTCCACCTTCGTCGTTAAAACGAAAGAAGAACATACCATTCTCAATGATCATAGTGTCACGATAGCCATACTTACTCCGTACAGTTTTAATGCACCGTTCAACCAAAGGAAAAGGAACTCGAGGTCCCAAGAAATAACCAAAAATCGGGGTATTGTAGGACTTACAAACTTCCTTGGCTAATTCGACATGGATAGCAACCACACTCTTTTTCTTGTCATCCAAAGGAAAAAAATTGTAAACTATTTGACCCCGATCCACCGACCGCCTCCGCATACTTCTTTGTCATGGTTTGGACCCTTCCATCTTCCAGCCCTACCTTTCCTTGCCCGCTTGTCGAATCCAACCCCTCTTACACATGAATAGCCTCAGAAACCCTAGTGGTACCCGTAGGGTTTGCATGCATGGAATCACAAGACGAGTTAAGAGACCCTGTAGGGGAATTCAAGGACCCCCCGTCGTCTGAACCCATGAGCACGAGCAGAAGAGTACCGTCGCCGCAAACTTGAAACTGCAACCAAAGATGGAGATAAAAACACGCAGCCGCTCTAAACTGTTCTTGTAAAAACCTGCTCGGAGACGATAAGCCACCACCGACCCACTATCTTGCTGTCGACCCACGATAAATAAATCTGCAATATGAAATCTGCAATATAGAGCCACCGACCCACGATCGATTAAGGTAGCAGCCTAACCCTAATATCAGTTCGTTAGGGTAAACCCTAAAAACAACCGACCCACGATGAACCTTGCAGCCAATCGTAAGAGATCAAACTACCGCCAAGTAGATTGTTTCTCCGAACCAACCTGGAAGAATACCACCACCGACCCACTACTCGTGTGGACCAATCAACAGCAAGCAGAACAAAACCAAGAAAAAAGAACCTTGATTCTTCAATATGCTCAGATCCTGGAACCCTAATCACGATCTCTCTCTTTGCAAACCTAATCACACTGACCCACTAACAATCCACCACCAATACTCAGAAAAAGAAGCAATTTGCCTCTGCAGCTCGAACTCCCACACAAATCCAAAACACCAACTCCCAGAAAGTCCAAGATCAAAAAGCCAAAACAACAAGTGTACAGAAAATGGAAACTACAGAGATCTCCAAACCAAAATCTTCAACCAAAGATAAAGGAAAGGCCATAGCTACAGAAGCTCAGAAGCCAAATTCTAAGCCTCCACCAAGTTCTGAAAAGCTCATGAAGAGTGCTTTTGACTCTTTCGTGACGCCTAAACCTGAGGAAGAAGACTGGGCATTCGATCTACAACCTCTGTCAGAACTACCAATCCTAGATCCTCTGGAAAAACCCTCAAAGGACGGAGTAGCAGAGATTATCCAAGGCATGAGAAAACCGATTCCACCCTCTCCACCAAAGAAGGATCTGGAAGAAGTTGTCTATAAATACTTATACAGCCGAGGAATCAACGACCCACTACCTACACCCACACTCTAAGAGGAGATAAATTCAGAGGAAACTAGAAGTTTCTATAAGGAAAAGGCCCAACCAAAAGCTAAGGTGTTCTCAATGGAAAATATAACAGAGGTTCTGGGGATCAAACAACTGCATACCAAATGTCGAAACTTCTGGTACCACCAATATATTGTGCGGAGAGAAGATGGGATGAAGATGACATTTAAAGATGCCAATCTAAGAAATCTTCACCCTAATGATCTCACAGAGCTCATTGCATGGACAGAGGATAGATTCGGCTGGAGGCAAGAAAACCAAACTGCACACTTAATCATCAAGAAAGTCATGAGGGAAAACCTGCTTTACTACAGTATAGTCGACTTTTAAGTCGCTCTAGACCTTGGAGTGAGAAATATCAGCTTAACAACCCCTGAAGACAATTGCCCTATCTCTGCCTCTGTCGTACCAAACTCCATCATCATCAATCCAAAATATGGCTACGTCTATCTGAACAAACAAGGCAAAAAGAAGACATTCTATGGGATAGAGAGCCAAAAATATTCCACTATTTAGATTGACATGACTAGATAGAGTCAAGCCATTTTGATTTGTTCATTGATTGTTGTTACATCTTTGTGATCCGGTTAGATCACATTAATTGTGATCCTTTACCCAGACACTTAGTCGAGGGCACCGACTTTGTGATGCTTCCATGGTGGCTATAATCACTATGGCGTCCTTGTGTATGCGTGGAGAGTGCGTTGGCCCTAATCCGGCCATAGGGGCGAATGGATATCCTAGGAACGGAACAGAACAGAACTAAGACTGCTTTAATAGTAGTCTAGGGCTAGTGGGTGTCATGCCCACACCGCTAGTTCTCACTTATGCCCATAGAACCGTACATTCTTTGGGAACAACGGGTTTAGTATATTCGGGTGATTTATGTGAACTTAAATAACACGAAACACGGAACGGGTGATTACGTGAACCCCTTTGTTATATCTTTGTGATATTCGATTGATTTATTTTATCGTTTCATGATTATAGGGATAATTTGTACTTACCCTATATTGTTTATTGTTGATTTCATTGATATATTCACTGAGTTATTGCTCAGCCACGTTTGTTATTCCGTGGCAGGTTCTAGAGACAGACTTGGGGAATATCCGGGTTGAGAGACCAAGAGTGGATATTTTGAAGACTGACTTACCGGACAACCTTATTTTGTGAATAGTTACTTTTGGGATTGTCCGGTTGTCAATAACTAGTACTATTTTGCTATAATGTTTACTTAGTTGCTCTGTATGTGTTTAAGCGAATATAGCTAGTATGGGATGTTACACAAGCCAATCAGGGAAATCAAGGAGGCTAGACAAGAGAACGGGTATTCGCCATTGGAGTCGAAGAAGCATGTCGAGACCCCAATGTGGTAACAGGTACGTTTCTCTTAGACAACTTCTATGCATCAATATTATTTGACATTGGAGCAGATAAGAGTTTTATTTCATTGGAATTTAGGCCACTGATCGACTTGGAATCCAGGAGTTTGCGGAATGCTTATACTGTCAAAATTGCTAATGGTCTCAAAATTGAGGCTAGGGCTGTAATTTTAGATTGCACCTTCAGTCTTGCCGATAAGTCGTTTAGCATTGATCTTATTCTGATTAAATTGGAAAGTTTTGACGTAGTAGTAGGAATGGACTAATTGTCCAAGAATCGAGCGGAGATTTTCTGCTTTGAAAATGCCATTAGAGTACCTCTTCAGGATGGAGAAACCCTTGTCAGACAAGGAGATAGACCAGGAAAGAGCCTAAAAATAGTGTCGAGTATAAAGGTTCATAAGTATTTGAGGAGGAATTGTGTCGCATTCTTGGTGCGTGTAGTTGAGAAGAAGTCCGAGGAAAAGCGAATAAAAGACTCTGCGGTGAAGGATCACCCAGAAGTATTTCCAGATGATTTTATTGGACTCCCCCGTCTAGACAAGTCGAATTCCGAATTGACCTCATTCCTGGAGTAGCACCTGTAGCTAAAGCACCATACCGCTTAGCACCAACTGAAATGCAGAAGCAGTCAAGTCAACCTCAGGAACTTCTAGATATAGGATTCAATTTAGCCAAGTTCCTCACCTTGGGTAGCCCCTGTCCTGTTCGTCAAAAAGAATGACGGATCGTTTCGAATGTGCATCAATTATAGGGAGCTAAACAAGATAACGATCAAGAATCGATATCCCCTTCCTCCAATTGATGATCTATTCAACTAGTTGCAGGGCGCTACTTATTTTTCAAAGATTGATTTTCTATCAGGGTATCATCAGTTGAGAGTTCGTGAGGAGGACATCCCTAAGACTGCTTTTAGGACACAATACAGGCACTACGAGTTCTTAGTTATGCCCTTCAGACTAAGGAACGCATCGGCCATGTTTATGGATTTAATGAACAGGGTATGCAGACTATACCTTGACAAGTTTGTGATCGTATTTACCAATGACATACTAATCTACTCACGGAGTAAGGAGGATCACGAGCAGCACCTGAAGATAATATTGAAATTACTCAAAGATCAGAAGTTGTATGCCAAATTCTCAAAGTGCGAATTTTGGATTCAGGAGGTACACTTTCTTGGTCACGTGGTTGGCGAGAAAGGAATCCACGTGGATCCAGCTAAGGTAGAGGCCATTAAGAAGTGGGAAGCCCCAAAAACCCCAACAGAAATTCGTCAATTTATGGGTTTGGCAGGTTATTACCGATGATTTATCGAGAATTTCTCAAAAATTGCTAAACCACTGATGGCACTGACTCAAAAGGATAAGAAATTTGTTTGGGCGAAACCGCAAGAGGAAGAATTTCAACTAATAATGCAAAAGTTGTGCAACGCGCCAGTTCTAGCATTACCAGAAGGAACCGACAACTTTGTTATGTATTGTGACTCTCACATCAAGGTTTGGGTTGCGTATTGATGTAGATGGACAAGGTTATAGCATATGCATCAAGACAAATTAAGGTTCATGAGAAGAACTATACTATTCACGACCTGAAACTTGGAGTTGTAGTGTTTGCTCTTAAAATTTGGAGACATTATTTGTACGACACTAAGTACACTATTTTTACTGACCTCAAGAGTCTTCAACATATCCATGGTCAAAAAGTGCTTAATATGAGGCAGAGAAGATGGGTAAAGTTACTTAGTGACTATGATTGTGAGATTCAATACCACCCGAGTAAGGCCAATGTGGTAGCCGATGCCCTAAGCAAGAAGGGGGTAAAACCCTCACGGGTGCGAGCATTTGGAGCGCTTGTGCAGACGAGCTTAAAGACTCGAATTCTTGAAGCTCAGGATGAAACACTAAGAACGGAAAATTTGAAGAACGAGACTCTACATGGTTTGGAGCATAGATTTGAAACTAAGATTGACGGAGTACGTTACTTCAAGGATAGAGTTTGGATTCCAAAATCTAACAACCTACGGGAAATAGTTTTGGAGGAAGCCCATAAATCTAGGTATTCGATTCACCCAGGGGTGAATAAGATGTACAAGGGCATAAAGGAAAACTATTGGTGTCCAAGGATGAAGAAAGATATTTCCTTGTACGTGGGGAAATGCTTAACTTGCTCGATAGTCAAAGAAGAATACCAAAAGCCATCGGGTCTGCTGCAACAACCTGAGATTCCACAGTGGAAATGGGATCAAATAACTATGGATTTCATAACCAAATTACCCAGAACTGCTAAAGGACACGACTCGATTTGGGTAATAGTGGATCGGATTATGAAATTTGCATACTTCCTACCTATTTGGGAAGATTATAAGATGGAGAAGCTTGCTCATATCTACATCAACGAGATCATTACACGTCATGGGATACCTATTTCCATTATTTCTGATAGAGACAGTCGCTTCACATCACGGTTTTGGCAATCACTTTAGAAAGCATTGGGTACACAGTTGAGCTTGAGCATTGCCTATCATCCTCAAACCGACGGGCAGAGCGAACGAACTATTCAGACTTTAGAAGATATGCTTTGAGCATGTCTATAGACTTTGGAGGGAGTTGGGATACTCACCTACCTTTGGTCGAGTTTTCCTATAACAATAGCTATCACACAAGTATTCAGTGCGCGCCATATGAAGCCTTGTATGGGCGTAAGTGTCGTTCGCCACTTTGTTGGTTAGAAATTGGAGATAGACACTTAACTAGACCCGACATTGTGCAAGAGACTACTGACAAGATCTCGATGATGGAGGACCATCCAACCACATAAAAGATCCCTTGGCGATTGAAGATGGCCCGGTTACAAGATCAAGGTCGAAATTGATCAAGGAAGCTTTGATGAGCTTAGTTGCGGAGATTCAAGTAAAGTCCATTGAAGATGTGCATGTAACGCACGATATTATGCTTATAGAAGCTTTGGATCAATGATGGAGCTTAAAAAGCATTTGTTTTGAAGATTGCAAGCTTTTGGGCCATTTCAAAGAATTAACCCGTGAGCATTATTTTGGCAGCCCAAAATTGATATATTTTCTTTTGTTTATGTTGAATTTGAGCCCAATAAACTAGTGTATAAGGCCCAATCCGTTTTTTAGGCCTATGTTTAAAGTCTAGGTATTTAGAAGTCTTTGAATAGTTATTTAGAGTATGTCTAGATTCATGAATTAAAGGTATGCCTTTAATTCTTGATTGAAATTGAAGTCTTAGACTTTATGGAGAGTCTTTTGGGGTGTCTTTTGAACCCTATAAATAGGAGCCATTTGTAATCATTTGAGATCATCATTCAAGTAATATAAACACTTTCTTTTGAGTTGATCTCATTTTGTGAGCTGTGATTCCTTGCGAGAGCGTTCATAGTTCAAGAACTTATCAAGATTGTGAGCACGATCTTGTGGCGTTTCGGATTCCTTTGGTTCTTAGTTATATAACTAACGGGTCAAGGATTTGCTCTAGGTTAGTTGAAGATTCCTATACCTGGGATATTCGCTTCCTAAACTATCTCATACGAAGGTTCCAAGTTTCTTAACTTGCGGGTCGACGTTTTCGCATCATTTGGTATCAGAGCTAAGGTTCGGATTCTTCTAATCAATCTTTCTTATATATTTCCTTATATCTTTATCTTGTTTTCCTACTTCTACTTCTTCACCGTCTTCTTCCTAAATCTATTCCTTCATCTTCTATTCTCTCAAAGAAAAAACAAAACAAAAAAAAAAAGATCCAAAAAAAAAAAAAGATCCAAAAAAAAAAAAAGATCCAAAAAAAAAAAAAAAAAAAAAAACAAAAGTGCCAAAAAAAGAAAAAAAAGAAGGAAAGCGTGAAAAAAAAATTACAATATTTGTTTCAAACAAAGAAAAAAAAGAGTTGTATTCTTGGCTATTCTCATCTCAATATTGATCGCGTAATCACACGAAATTCCAATTTCTAAGGTCTGTTTTTCTGGAGACATTCATTCTATTTCTTGCAAAGGCCAAGACTCGTTTGTTGAATTAAGTTCTTATAGGATTGCTTGAACGCCAAGATTTGTGTTCAAATTTGATTTGTTCTTTTACCAATTGAGCTCTACAAGGGATTAAGAGGTAAAAGGCATTGAGTGTGTAAGAACAATTGAGGGGAGGTAAAAGCCATATTGAGTGCAAACACGAGGGATTTGTGAGGAGAATAATTTGTTTTATACTAATAATTAAGTATGTCGAAAAAAGATCCTAATTCACAGGGAAATCCATCCAACGATGAAAGGGAGAATGATTTTACTGTTCGAGCCATGCAACAACAGTTTCAACGACTTGGAGTTGTATTAGAAGGTGTGATGGAAAGATTGGATAGAATTGAAAGAAGGACGGAAGAAGAACCTCCTACGCCGCGTTCTTATCGAGAAGAGGAGTACGAAGGGGAGGAAGAGTATGAAGATGGACCACGACATCCAAGAAGAAGACATGGTAATAGAAGACGAAATCCAAGGGCTGATGGAGGATTTAGCAACATAAAAATGAAGATTCCACAATTTCAAGGGAAGAGTGATCCGGAAGCTTATTTGGAATGGGAAAAAAAGGTGGATCTCATATTTGACTGCAACAACTATTCTGAAGATAAAAAGGTAAAACTAGCTGCCATTGAATTCACGGAATATGCAATTGTATGGTGGGATCAAATGGTAACAAACCGAAGGAGATATGGTGAGAGGCCTATTTCTACTTGGGATGAAATGAAAGCGGTTATGCGGAAGAGGTTTGTTCCTTCTCACTATTTTAGAGATTTGTATTGCAAATTACAATCTTTGAATCAGGGAACCAAATCTGTTGAGGACTATTACAAGGAGATGGAGATTGCTATGATTCGAGCAAATGTTGAAGAAGATAGGGAGGCAACCATGGCAAGGTTTTTGAGTGGCCTAAATCGTGACATTGCCAATGTGGTGGAACTTCAATACTGTGTGGAGCTTGAAGACATGGTGCATACGGCCATGAAAGTTGAGAGGCAACTAAAGAAGAGATTTATTCAAGGGGCCAAACATCTAGTTTCCAGCCCCAAAATAAACATAAGGGAGAGGCATTCAAGGGTACCAATTCATCCACTTCAAAATCCCAAAATGAAGGCAACAAAGTGGACAAGGGTAAAGGTATTGGTTCTACCCATTCTAAATCTCGTGAAATTAAGTGTTTTCGTTGTTTAGGTATGGGACATATTGCATCACAATGTCCAAACAAAAGAGTCATGATTCTTCATGAAAGTGGTGAAGTGGAGTCTGAAAGTGAAAAAGATGATTCCAAGGATGAGGAAGAGGACTTGGAGAAAACCGAGGCAGAAAATGGTGAACTATTGGTGGTGAAAAAAGCTTTGAACTTGCAAGTGAAGGTGGATGACACGCAACACCGGGAAAACATATTTCATACACGATGTTTGGTGCAAGGCAAGGTATGTACTTTAATCATTGACGGTGGGAGTTGTGCAAATGTTGTAAGTACCGAAGTTGTTGAGAAGTTAAATTTCCACACTCTAAAACATCCACTACCATACAAACTTCAATGGCTAAATGAATGTGGGGAAGTGAAAGTGACCAAACAGGTATTGATCTCCTTTTCCATTCGTCAATACAAAGATGAAGTAATGTGTGATGTTGTTCCAATGCATGTCAGTCACATACTTTTGGGGAGGCCGTGGCAATTTGACCGAAGAGTTATCTATGATGGCTTTCATAATCAATACACTTTCAAACATCATGACAAGAAAGTTGTTCTTGTGTCGTTATCTCCACAACAAGTTCATGAGGATCAAATTAAAATGATCACCGCAAGGCGAGCGAGCGAGGCTGAAAAGAAAAATAATGAGTGTGGTGGATCGAGGGAAAAACAGAGTGATGAAAACAATTTGAAAGACAAGAAAAGAGAGAAAACCAAGTCGAATTTTTTTGCAAAATCGAGTGAAGTCAAGAGGGTGATAGTTGAAAACAAGAGGGTGATGGTTTTGGTTTTCAAGGAGGCTTGTGTGAGTACTAGTGAGCTAACCCAAAATCTTCCGAGTTTTGTTGTGAATATTTTGCAGGAATATGATGATGTCTTTCCGAAGGAAGAACCAAGTGGATTGCCACCTCTACGAGGAATAGAGCATCAAATTGATTTCATTCCAGGGGCTACTCTTCCAAATCGTCCAGCTTATAGAGCCAACCCCGAGGAGACAAAAGAGATCCAAAGACAAGTGGAAGATTTATTGTCAAGAGGAAGGATTCGAGAATCCATGAGTCCTTGTGCTGTTCCCGTGATTGTGGTGCCCAAAAAGAATGGAGAATGGAGAATGTGCACCGATTGTAGATCCATCAACCAAATCACGGTAAAGTATCGCTATCCTATTCCTAGGTTAGATGACATGCTAGATGAGTTGCATGGGGCTGTCATTTTTTCCAAAATTGATCTTAAAAGTGGGTATCATCAGATTAGAATAAGAGAAGGAGATGAATGGAAAACCGCATTCAAAACAAAATCTGGATTGTACGAGTGGTTAGTTATGCCTTTTGGATTAACTAATGCACCTAGTACATTCATGAGATTGATGAATCATGTGTTGCGTGAGTTTATTGGTAAATTTGTCGTCGTTTACTTTGATGACATCTTGATTTATAGTAAAAATATGGAAGATCACATGATGCATTTACGTGATGTTTTGGACACCTTGAGAAATGAATCTTTGTATGCTAACTTGAAAAAATGCACATTTTGTATGGACAAAGTTGTTTTTCTAGGATTTGTTGTTAGTGGCAAGGGAATTGAAGTGGATCTTGAGAAGGTCAAGGCAATTCAAGAATGGCCAACTCCAACAACGGTTTCGGAGGTAAGAAGCTTTCATGGGCTAGCTAGCTTCTATCGAAGATTTGTTCGTGACTTTAGCACCATAGCCGCCCCACTCAATGAACTTGTGAAGAAAGAGGTAAGTTTTCATTGGGGAGAAAAGCAACAAGCTGCATTTGATTTATTGAAGGAAAGGTTGACCTCTTCTCCTATTCTTGCATTACCAAATTTTGATAAGATGTTTGAACTTGAGTGTGATGCATCTGGGGTGGGTATTGGGGCTGTTTTAATTCAAGAACGCCGTCCCATTGCATATTTTAGTGAAAAACTAAAAGGGGCACAATTGAATTATTCAACATATGATAAAGAGCTTTATGCTTTGGTAAGGTCTTTACAAACATGGCAACATTATTTGAGACCAAAAGAGTTTGTGATTCACACGGATCATGAATCTCTTAAGTATCTCAAGGGTCAAGGTAAGCTAAGTAGAAGGCATATCAAGTGGGTTGAGTTTATCGAGTCATTTCCTTATGTGATTAAATACAAGAAAGGAAAAGAAAACATTGTGGCCGATGCGTTGTCTAGACGTCATAGTCTCATCACCACTTTGAGTTCTAAACTTCTTGGATTTGAATCAATTAAGGAAATGTATGAGGATGATTCTGATTTTTCTTCTCTATATGTTGCATGTGAACATGGATCAATTGACAAATTCTATAAACAAGAAGGTTATTTGTTTAAAGAAAACAAGTTGTGCATTCCAAAGTGTTCCATGCGTGAATTACTTGTGCGTGAGGCTCATGGGGGAGGTTTGATGGGTCACTTTGGTGTTCAAAAGACTTTAGATGTTTTAAAAGAACATTTCTTTTGGCCAAAAATGCGTGAAGATGTTAATAAAATTTGTGAAAGATGTCTAACTTGTAAAAAAGCCAAATCAAAATCGAAGCCACATGGATTGTATACCCCGCTACCAATTCCTTATGAACCTTGGGTAGACATATCCATGGACTTTGTGCTAGGATTGCCTAGGACAAAGAATGGCCGAGATTCTGTTTTTGTTGTTGTTGATCGATTTTCCAAGATGGCACACTTTATTCCTTGTCATAAAACAGATGATGCCTCACACATTGCTGATTTGTTCTTTAAAGAAATAGTGCGTCTACATGGTGTGCCACGCACTATTGTGAGTGATAGGGATGTCAAATTTTTGAGCCATTTTTGGCGTGTGCTTTGGAGTAAACTGGGTACTAAGCTTTTATTCTCTACTGCAAGTCATCCACAAAATGATGGGCAGACTGAAGTAGTTAATAGAACTTTGTCTCAATTACTTAGAGCCGTTATTTCAAAGAACTTGAAAAGTTGGGAGAGTTGCTTGCCGTTTGTTGAGTTTGCTTATAATCGAAGTGTGCATTCTGCTACTAACTATTCTCCATTCGAGACTGTGTATGGCTTCAATCCCTTGAGTCCCCTTGATCTTGTTCCTATCCCCATTGAAGAGCGTACCAGTCTAGATGGAAAGAGGAAGGCTGAGATGGTGAAACAATTGCATGAGAAGGTAAGACTCAACATTGAGAAGAGAACAGATCAATACCTGAAGCAAGCAAACAAAGGTAGAAAGAGAGTTGTATTTGAACCTGGTGATTGGGTATGGTTGCACTTCAGGAAAGAGAGATTCCCGGCCAAGAGAAGATCAAAATTGCAGCCTAGAGGAGATGGACCATTCCAAGTCCTCGAAAGAATCAATGATAATGCTTACAAGCTAGATCTTCCTGGTGAGTATCAAGTAAGCTCTACTTTTAATGTTGTTGATCTTTCTCCATATGATGTAGGTGATGATTCGTGGACGAATCCTTTTCAAGGGGGAGAGAATGATGGAGGACCATCCAACCACATAAAAGATCCCTTGGCGAATGAAGATGGCCCGGTTACAAGATCAAGATCGAAATTGATCAAGGAAGCTTTGATGAGCTTAGTTGCGGAGATTCAAGTAAAGTCCATTGAAGATGTGCATGTAACGCACGATATTATGCTTATAGAAGCTTTGGATCAATGATGGAGCTTAAAAAGCATTTGTTTTGAAGATTGCAAGCTTTTGGGCCATTTCAAAGAATTAACCCGTGAGCATTATTTTGGCAGCCCAAAATTGATATATTTTCTTTTGTTTATGTTGAATTTGAACCCAATAAACTAGTGTATAAGGCCCAATCCGTTTTTTAGGCCTATGTTTAAAGTCTAGGTATTTAGAAGTCTTTGAATAGTTATTTAGAGTATGTCTAGATTCATGAATTAAAGGTATGCCTTTAATTCTTGATTGAAATTGAAGTCTTAGACTTTATGGAGAGTCTTTTGGGGTGTCTTTTGAACCCTATAAATAGGAGCCATTTGTAATCATTTGAGATCATCATTCAAGTAATATAAACACTTTCTTTTGAGTTGATCTCATTTTGTGAGCTGTGATTCCTTGCGAGAGCGTTCATAGTTCAAGAACTTATCAAGATTGTGAGCACGATCTTGTGGCGTTTCGGATTCCTTTGGTTCTTAGTTATATAACTAACGGGTCAAGGATTTGCTCTAGGTTAGTTGAAGATTCCTATACCTGGGATATTCGCTTCCTAAACTATCTCATACGAAGGTTCCAAGTTTCTTAACTTGCGGGTCGACGTTTTCGCATCACTCGATCATCAGAGATAGACTTAAAGCAGCCAGGGATCGTCAAAAAAGTTATGCAAATAACCGTAGAAAGCCTTTAGAGTTTCAAGTTGGTGATAAAGTGCTCCAAAAGGTATCACCCTGAAAAGGATTGGTATGTTTCGGGAAAAGAGGTAAGTTGAGCCCCAAGTTTATTGGGCCTTTCGAGATCACTAAAAGGATTGGTCCAGTGGCATACAAACTTAAGTTACCTCAGGAGTTAAGTGTTATCCATGATACATTTCATGTGTCGAACCTCAAGAAGTGTCTAGCTGATGACTCCTTAATCGTACCTCTAGAAGAAGTTTGGATCAATGATAAGTTGCACATCATAGAAGAACCAATTGAGGTTCTTGATAGAGAGGTTAAACAACTTAGGCGAAGTAAAATTACAATCATAAAAGTTCGTTGGAACACAAAGCATGGGCCTGAGTACACATGGGAACGTGAGGATTATATGAAGCTCAAGTATCCTCACTTCTTTGCTAAAGAACCAGTTAAAGATGGCAATCCTTGAATTTCGGGATGAAATTCTTTTAACTGGGGGAGATTTTAACTGGGGGAGAATGTGACATCCGTCAAAATAACGTTTCAGGTTAGAACTAGACTGAACATTTTAGTATCATATGCAGAATAGTACTTGAGGCCATGTTATTAGAAAAGTCTAGAAATTTTGCTTAACATTCACTTAGATGAGTGAATTATCCACAAATCTCATAAAATGTCAATCAACATTTTATATGATGTATATATATATATATGTATATATATAATTCAATAACAATAAAATGACACAATATATAAAACTACCTAATTTAAATAAGTTAGCTAGTAGATAATTCAAATACTAAAAGAATAAAAGACAAAACTACAAATATTCCTTGCATTTTCTAGAAACACAATGATTATAACCAAAAACACTCAACCTAACCTCTCCCCCCCCCTTGGCCGGCATACCCTCCCCACCACCGCTCCCCTCTCCTATTTAAACATCATCCTATCTCTCATTTCCCTCTCTTCTCATCATCTACTTCTCTCTCTAACTTCTCTACATTTTCTCTCTATTCTCTCTTCTTTTTCTTTCAAAAACCATCTTCATTCCACCAACAAAAATCAAAGATTCAAGGCTTTGAAGGTGTTCATTAAGGTAAGAACATGATAACACTTACTCGCCTTTTTAGTTTTTCATGTCTTGAGTTTTATTCTTCTCCTTTGATTTTCAAGTATTGTTTTGCTACGAAAACAATCTTTGATTCTTAATGTTTGTAGATTTTTCCCTAAAAACATGTTGCATGTTTTTAAAAGGGGATAAAAGCCATGATCAAACCAAAGTTAAGATCAAAGAAAGAAGTTTTGAAAGTTCTAACTAGCATGCATGTGTTTTATTCAACATTCTACTTCATGAATTCTAAAAAGTTGTATGAAATCTTTTCTACATATCAAATACCTACTTTAAACTTCATTCATGTGATTTAAAATTTATATTTTATGTGCTAGATTTCAAATCAAGCTCAAATCATAGATTTCAAAGAAATTTCAAATAAAACTCATAATGGTCATTTTTGGAGTTTTTGGCAAGATAACTTTGTTTGGATTGCATGCATGTAACTTTTGATGGTTAGAAACAAGTTTGCATCTGAATATTATTGATTTGATGTGATAAACACGTTCTAAGCAAAAGAAGCAAAAACCATTTAATGAATCAAGAGATTTGACACATTTGCTTGAAATCATTTTCAAACAGCCTGCTGACAGATTTTTACACCTAACTTTAAAGGACCATAACTCTCTCAATATTTAATCAAATGAGGTGAAATTTCTTCTGAAATTTACTTTTATGTGCTAGGTTTCGAACCCAAGTGGAATCACCTTAAAAAACTAAGAATTATACCTCCAAACAGTGGTTACAAAACAAGTACTAAAAAAGCTAAACTTTCTGTTGTGGACCTTAACGAGGGACAGATTTGAAGGAACTATCTATATTAAAAAATTATGGTTTTTATGCCAAAAGTTCCCTAACACAATATATTAGCTTGGGTAAAAATATTATGACCAAAATAACCTTGGAAGACAACAAAAAGTGGACATAAATTGACAACAAAATCTTGGACAGCAAAAGGACATTTACAAACTTTGCTTAAAAATCAACTTTTAGACCCTTTTATCATTTTATGTTATGAATTTGAGTTTTTATTAAATGAACAAGTTAAAACTAACACATCCACAAAATATTAATATTAAATATTATAAGCTTTGAAGAATCACAAAAATGAAAATTTAAACAAGTTTATATACTAAAGGCATTTTATGACATTTTGGATAAGTAAGCATTACCGATGCCATAAGGTCTAAGTTTGAATCTTACTAGTGTTCTTACATCGTAGGATCAGACCTTGGTTTGCATTCAGTGAACGTCTTGAATTCGTCTTCGCTTATCACAGTGAGTTTTTACAACCCCTTTTTACCGTTTTCATACATTTTGGGGTGAAAAACATGTTACAATTACTTTTACGCATCGGTTGTATTGTTTACTTGAAAATGATAAATCTTGCTATGTTTGCTTATGCTCTATGGTACGTATGCTTATGTTAGATGATTATGAGTTTTTGCTATCGTACAATAAGTCCCCAATTTCTCATACATTACCCTTTACACTCAAGGATTGAGCCGTTGGTAATTATGGATAGTACTATTTGGTTGACACCCCACTCACATTGCTGGATGCATATGTGCATAATTATTGTTTCAGTTATGCATGTTAGTGATAGAACATGCACTTTGGGGCTTTCAAGTCATTAGGTTTGGGTAATGGGATAATGGCTTTAACATTTTTCCATACAACAATATACCTTGAGCAAGTTTTTACAATTGATATTTCATATCCACTGTGTGGATTCAAACAAGTTCTAAGACAAGATGCTAATGCTTTTAGAAAACCTGTGATCTCACCAACTATTTCAATAGTTGATCTCTCTTTGACATGCTTTTCAGGTATACGTCAGTAAAGCTTTCATCTAGGAAGGAACCGCTTGTAGCGGCATCTTGCATATGTTTTAAACCATGTTATTTCCCCTTTTGTAAAACTTTCGTTAAGATGTATTGTAATCTTTTGTATTTCTTTAAACTGCTATGGGTGGTGTTATCTTGTACCTTATGCTATGGAACATTGAGCTGTTACATCTCATGTTTCCGCTTTAGTGGGATGTGACAATATATATCATTCTTCTAGATCAAATGTTTTTAGAAAGAAAAGAGGACCCAAATTTCGTTGGGTTCCAAAATCTGAGACTAACTAAAAAGGACCCATTTATAAGTGGGTACCTAAACTTGTTGTTACTTGATTTCTCTTGTGCAGATCCGTCATATGTGGTACTTTGATTTAGGCTATTCCAAGCATATGACCGGGAGAAACGATATTTTATCTAACTATACATAGAAATTTAGTGGCGATGTGCGTTTTGGGAATGACCATTTTTCACTGATACTTCGATATGGTGATGTTGTTCAAGAGAACGTAACGATAAAGAAGTTGAGTTATGTTGAAGGTCTAGGACACAATTTATTTAGCATCGGACAGTTCTGTGACAAAGATTTATCCTGAAAAATAGAAGAGGTTTTGTTATGTTATTATATTAACATTTTCAACCATATTTGTAATTTTGAAATTTGAACTGAATGATCTTTGACCCGTCTTCCTCTCTCTCTCTCTCAAACCAATTTGTCAGCAAAACAATGAAACACACACATATAATTCACATCAATGGGCGTCGTAATAATTTATAATTGACATCGTAACACAAGATTAACATTACGATTTTGTTTTTTAATATAGAAAAATGGATCGTAAAGATACAAAATGCTTTTTAACACCTTTATATTAAATAATTATATATTAAGGTGTTCAAAAGTTTGAAAATTGTTCAAAAAAACTTGTGACAACGTCCAAAAAGGTACTGTAAAGTTATTGTAACACTTTTAGATAGAACAATTTTTTTGTTTGGTCCTATAAACTTAGGTACCAAAAACACTCTATTAGAACACTTAGTTATTTTCAAGGTTCTAAATGGCGTGAGGCGTGGTGTGGCGGCGAGGCCAAGCCTCAAGCCTTAGGAGCTAGAACGAAGCCATGGCGTTTTCAAAGATGTGACTTATGGCGTCAAATTTCTAATTCATATATAATATTATATATAAAAACATATGTTTTATGTTGTTACTTAAGGAGTCAATAGTAATAAGCTAGTTAAATTTGGGTATATATTAAAAACTAACAAATAAGACATTAAAAACGTAAAGAAAAAAAAATCAAATATCGCATTACAAAAATAGCACATTAGGCCATGGCATGTGAGGAGAACCCATCCAACGACCCGGATGATGAAGATCCATTGAGATGGAAGATTGGACCAATCACACGGTCAAAAGCTAAGATGTTCAATGATGCTCTTAACGGTTTGATAAAATCTTGTCGGAAAGAATCACTCATCAATTCATCAAGTAGCCAAGGAAACCTTCGACTTTTGATCCGAATTGAAGGCCAAGATTAGCCCAAAGCTTGGTAGCCCAAGTTGTGATTATTTCATCTAAATATCACCCAAGTCCAAGAAAATTCGGCCAAGTCTACACATGGCCCATGTTTTAGTCATAAATCACTCACTTCAAGTCCAAATGGACTCAAATCAAAGCCCACTTAAAGAGTACTCCTTTTCCTACATTTTGATAAGGATCCAAGCCCAAAATAAAGGTGGAATCCACGTCCAAGAATCTATCCAATAAAAGGGTCCAAGTTCAAATAACTCATTTCATTGAATTGGAAGGCATTTTGAAGGTTCCTATCTTTCTGAGGTTATTTATTCCTAAGATATTAGAAAGTTGCTTCAATTAAAGTCTAGAATGTAATTGAGTCTTTTGATTTATCTTTTTGTATCCTATAAATAGGTTGCTTTTGTAATATTTTGAAAACACCTTTGATTTGAATGATAATTGTGAGTTTAAACTCTTTTTGTTCTTTGTGAATTTTAGAACTTATCAAGTATTCTTGCTTGTGGCGTTCAATACTTATCAATCAACTTGGTGGGTTGATTGTGGCGTATCTTATACCAAGGTTCTTGTCTCTTTATAGACAACGGGTCACGGTTTCACCAATACTATCTCGGGCAACCAATAGACGATCGGGAAAATCACAACAATTGGTATCAGAGCCAGGCTCCGCACCGATGTGGGGGGGGATTGTTGGGGTAACCTTCTCCTACCCCAAGTCATCCCACATCGGTTGGAGAAGGATTTGTTACCCTCCTTATAAGGGGGTGCACTCCTCTTCCTCACAGGACGCGTTTTAAATCCGTGAGGGCGGTTGAGTCGCTGGTGTCTCAACTATTCCAAAGCGGACAATATCCTCGTGGCGGAGTTGCCCTTGCAAGGTGGCGCTGTCACACTTGGCTTTTGCTGCTGTTGTCGCCCTTGCAACAATTGGTATCAGAGCTAGCGCTATTGGTTTGCTTATCATTTCTTTCTTCCTTTCCTTCTTGTTAATTTTCTTTACTTGAGATCCAAGAATCACGTATTGGTAGCGGGTCTTGTCACAAGTTGACATGGTTCCTACTTGTGACTATTGAATTTTCCGCTTCTACCTTTCTTTTCTTCAATTTCATTGGTATATAGCCTCTAGCAAAAAAAAAGAAAAAAAATATTTCGGCAAAAAAAAAAAGAAGCATAAAAAAAATAAACAACAATAGAAAAAAAAAATAGAACACAAAAAAATAGTCAAGTTTCATATCTTCTTGTTACATCGTGAGTATTTTGATAATATCATAGTTTAAGTTGTTTGATAATTTTGAATTCCTCAAGGCCACAAGACAAACTTGATAATTGTTTTTTTAGTTCTTTTAGAACTTTATGAGATTTAAAAGAGTGGTAAAAGGCTGTGTGGTGAGATTAATAGAGGGTAAAAGCCATTTGTGAGATACACGAGGGTCGAGTGAATTATTTCTTGAGAAAAACACGTGAGGGAGTGTCGAGAGGAATTAACTTCAATTCTTGTAGAATTTTAAGATGGGGGATGATCAACCCCTTCCGAATCTTCAAATTCAATCCATAATGGATGAGATGCGGCGGATGATGACCAATGAATTCAACCAAGTTCATGAAAGAATGGATCGAATAAAGGAAAACGCTCGAAGACCACCATCTCGTGAAGGTTCTGTTGTGAATGAGGAAGAAAGAAGGGACGAATGGGATAGGGAATCTGAAAGGAGACCGGCTAGGAGGAGGCGACGTATAGACAATAATTTGAGTTCCATAAAGATGAAAGTCCCTTCATTTCAAGGAAAGTCAGATCCGGAAGCATACCTCGATTGGGAGAAGAAAATGGACTTCATCTTTGATTGTCATGAATACTCCAACCGAAAGAAGGTAAAACTTACTGTCATTGAGTTTTCTGATTATGCACTAACATGGTGGGATCAACTTTTGATTAGAAAGCGAAGAAATGGAGAAAGGCCTATCGAGAGTTGGGAGGAAATGAAGATGGTCATGAGGAGACGTTTTGTGCCTAGTCACTACTTTCGTGACCTTCACAACAAGCTCCAAAATCTCAAGCAAGGGACTAAGTGTGTTGAAGATTATTTTAAAGAGATGGAGGTTATTTTGATCAGGGCAAACATTGAGGAGGATCGAGAAGCTACAATGGCCAGGTTCTTACATGGTTTAAATTTTGAAATACGTGATCATGTTGAAATGTATCAGTATGTTGAAATTGAGGACATGGTTCATATGGTTGTTAAAATTGAAAAACAACTTAAGAGAGGGGGAGGATCACGAAATAGTACTTTGAAGACAAGTTCTTCAAGGAAAATTGAAAGCACATCTTCTTCTTCTTCTAATCCCAAATCTGGTTCTAAAGATATAAACTCTTCAAAAGGAAAAAATGATTCTTCTACACCTAAGAATCGTGACATTAAGTGTTTTAAGTGTCAAGGCAGGGGTCATATTGCAAGTCAATGTCCAAACAAGCTTCCAATGGTGATTCGAGAAGATGGGGAAATTGAGACAGATAAATCAGATCCCGAAGACTCACCGGATGGTTCGGATGATGATGAAGAGTTGGTTGTCCAAGGAGACTTGTTGGTGGCTAGAAGAGCCCTAAGTGCCCATTCCAAGGAAGATGAAGATGCACAAAGGGAGAACATCTTTCACACTCGGTGCTACGTTCAAGGCAAGGTATGTAGTGTTATCATTGACGTGAGGAGTTGTACTAATGTAGCAAGTTCAACTATGGTTGAAAAGCTTGGTCTACCTACTACGAAGCATCAAAAGCCATACAAACTCCAATGGCTTAATGATAGCGATGAGGTACGAGTTTCAAAACCTGTGTTGGTTTCTTTTCGCATAGGTAAATATGAAGATGAAGTCTTATGTGATGTTGTACCTATGCAAGAAAGTCATATGTTGCTTGGGAGGCCATGGCAGTATGATCGACATGTAAAGCATGACGACATTACAAACAAATACACTTTCGTATACAAAGCCAAACCTGTAACTCTTGTACCCATGTCACCTAGTCAAGTTTTTGAAGATCAAGTTAAACTTCAAAAGGATGCAAAAAAAGTAAATGAGCCAAAAGAAAATAATGAACAAGGCTCAAAAGAAAAAGGAAGGATAAAAAAAACCCGTGGAAAAAAAAAGAGGGTCAATATTGTGCTTTGGCAAAAAAGAGTGAGATAAAATAAGCTTTAAATTCTAAAATGCTTTTTGTGCTTCTTTTGTTCAAAGAAGCTCAATTAGCCACTAACAACTTGGCCGGTACCATTCCGAGCAATGTTATGACTATCTTGCAGGAATTTGAAGACTTGTTTCCGGAAGAAGTTCCCGGATGGATTGCCACCAATCCGTGGAATTGAACACCAAATTGACTTTGTACCCGGAGCTTCCATCCCAAACAAAACCAGCCTACAGAACAAGTCCGGAAGAAACCAAGGAGTTGGAAAGACAAGTTAAAGAGTTACTTGCAAAAGGATTGGTTCGAGAAAACATGAGTCCTTGTGCTGTTCCAGTCTTGTTAGTACCAAAGAAGGACGGCTCATGGAGGATGTGTGTGGATTGTCGCGCCATCAACAATATCACGGTAAAGTATCGTCATCCAATTCCTCGATTAGATGATATGCTTGATGAACTGTATGGTGCAAAATTATTTTCGAAAATTGATTTGAAAAGTGGTTATCACCAAATCCGTATGAGAGAGGGTGATGAGTGGAAAACGGCTTTCAAAACAAAACATGGTTTATATGAATGGTTAGTGATGCCTTTTGGTTTAACTAACGCTCCTAGTACATTCATGAGACTAATGAACCATGTTTTGAGAGATTTCATTGGAAAGTTTGTGGTTGTTTACTTTGATGATATTTTGATTTACTCCAAAAGTTTGGACGATCATCTTGAACATCTAACTTCTGTTTTGAGTGTGCTTAGAAAGGAAAAGCTCTTTGCAAACTTGAAGAAGTGCACCTTTTGTACCAATCATGTTGTTTTCCTTGGATACATGGTAAGTTCACAAGGAATTTCTGTTGATGAAGAAAAGGTAAAGGCCATCCAAGATTGGCAAACTCCAAAGAGTGTAAGTGAAGTGCGAAGTTTTCATGGTCTTGCAAGTTTTTATCGTAGATTTGTTAAAAACTTTAGCACTTTGGCATCACCACTCACAGAAGTAATTAAAAAGCACGTCGGTTTTAAATGGGGCAAAGAACAAGAGCAAGCTTTTGAACAACTTAAATTTCATTTAACCCATGCTCCTTTGTTATCATTGCCTAACTTTGATAAAACCTTTGAAATTGAGTGTGATGCATCAGGTGTTGGAATTGGTGCAGTTTTGATGCAAGAAGGTAAACCATTGGCCTATTTTAGTGAGAAGTTGAATTAGGCGACCTTGAACTACCCCACTTCTGACAAAGAACTGTATTCATTGGTCCATGCATTAAAGACTTGGCAACACTATTTGTAGGCCAAAGAGTTTGTGATACATTCTGACCATGAGTCCTTGAAGTACTTAAAAGGACAACATAAGTTAAACAAAAGACATGCTCGATGGATTGAGTTTCTTGAGACATTTCCTTATGTCATCCGATACAAGAAATGTAAGGAAAATGTTGTGGCTGATGCACTTTCACGAAGATACTCTTTACTCCCTTCTCTTAACTGTAAAATTCTTGGTTTTGAACAAATCAAAGAATTGTACCACAATGATGCCGATTTTGGACAAATTTTTCAAGCATGCGAAAAATGTTCTTTTGAAAAGTTTTTCAAACATGAGGGGTTTTTGTTTAAGGAATCAAAGCTTTGCGTCCCTAACTCTTCCTTGCGAGAACTTTTGGTTAGGGAAGCGCATGGTGGAGGCCTTATGGGTCATTTTGGCGTGGCAAAAAGATTGGCAATTTTACAAGAACGTTTTTATTGGCCAAAAATGAAAGTTGATGTAGGACGAATATGTGAAAATTGTGTTGTTTGCAAACAAGCAAAATCAAAAGTTCAACCTCATGGTTTATATACTCCTTTGCCTATACCAAGTGAACCGTGGGTTGATCTTTCAATGGATTTTGTGTTGGGTTTGCCAAAAACCAAGGGCGGCAAAGACTCAATCTTTGTGAGTGTTGACTGGTTCTCCAAAATGGATTGCATGCAACCGAACTAATTGTAACACCCTGAATTTTGGGGTTGGGTGAGAAGTTGACCGTTACCCAAAGTTCAAGGGGGGTATTTGTAACTTGGGTTATATAAATACAAATCAAATCTGAGATATTTTCAAAATATCTCATTTGGTCTGATTCTTGTTTGAGAAGCCAGAGAGAAGTGAAGAGCAGGATGTGACATGAGCTTAACGTGAAAATCACATCAGCGTGACATGAGCTTAACGTGGCTGAGAACACAAGCTTTGTGCCATGGCGCCCCATGGCACTGTGCGACGAGTTTTTTACAACAGTTGTTATTTTAGGCGTCATATAAACTCAATTTTGCTGTAATGGCTTCATAATTGTGATTCACCAGTGTTACATTGCGCCACTAAACAACTAGTATATATATAAGTTTTATTTTTGACATACCAACATAGACCAAGTTTATAGTTTACAAAAATAATAAATGATATTTAAGGATAAATTTGTAAAAGTCAATATAGAACCAAATTTGTAATTTAGTCAATCACCTTTTGTATTTTCAACCATGAGGGCACATTTTACACCCATTTTTTATGGAGTTTGATGCAGGGGCAAAAATGGAAGCAAAACAAAAACCATAGGGATGAAAAAGGCAATTTTTAAAGACTAGCAACAAAAATCGTTATAAATATCAAACCACAGGGACGAAAATCGTAGTTCACTCTAAAATATATGAACTTGATAGTCTTAATATTGTCTCTATATATACAGATACATAATTATTAATTTCATTATTCACCATGCTCAAGGAGTTGGCAGTACTCCTTCGCTTCGTGTTCTTCGAATAACAACCTCCGGCCTGAAGGTTGGACGTTTGTTAATCGAATGATGATGCCTTACAGTGGTCACCGTCTTCATGCCACTTGGTGGCAACCGAACATGCCGCCCATGAGAACTCACTGCTTGACTTTTCCGACCATGGGTTGACTTGCGCCCACGGTCAAAAAGGCCTAGTTGTGCAGCATGGTCGACTGAATCTTTTATGGGGCCGGGTTTGATCGAGTGTCGGTTGAAGTAAGTAAGATAAGGAAGGAGACTTGTAAGATACTTTTTGAGTTGTTCGTCACCTACGTTTTTCTGGGCAGGGTTTCCCTCGAGACCGATAGCTTGCAACGAGTTATAATTAGCTGCAAGCTGTCCTAGGCTCTTAGTTGTCGATAATTTATTGAAACGAATATCCAAGATTTTTAGTTTCAAAAGACGATGGAGACCTTCTACCTCGCTTATTTTGTTTCCGGCCAAGTATAACTCTTTCAACAATGAACAAGAGGCAAGACCTTCCAAGCGACAGAAAATAACATATATATTAGTGACCCGAACCAGTCATTAGTTGCTTCTGAGGATGACAATAAGCAAATAAACAAATTTCATATGAAAATTTTCCGAAATGAAAATGTAACCAAAAAGAACGAACCCAATATACGTGATACAAAGCATGGTCTGGGTACGCATTTAGAGTAAATGGGAAATGTAACCATTTTGAGTAAATGTTGTAAATTCAATAAAACCTAAAAACTGTCATAAAGGAGAAACATGTACCATGTCCAATTCGGAGTATACGGTTGTAGCTAAGATCAAGTGCCCGGAGCCGAGTAAGTTCCCGTAGCCCTTCAATGATTGAGATATTGTTTTTCGACAAGTTCAGAATATGGAGTCCTCGTGGAAGAACACCCATCGTGATCCTTACTGGAAAAACTAAATGCATCATTAATCAAGAAAAAGAACCAAAAGTAGAAAAAAGAAAAGGGAAGTTCTAACCTATTACGTTTCCAGATAAATTAAGCTCCCTGAGGCTTGCGAATGGGGCCAATAAAGGAATCACAACTAAACCATGGTTTGCAAGTTGTGCAGTCGATGATGAACCACTTAACGAAGAAATGTATCTTTTTGTAGCATCCATGCCCAGAAGGGTCTTTGTGTCGATTCTTTGAGTCGTCAAGCTGTCCAAAACGATTGTTTTATCATTTTTTCCCTGGTGATCAGGATTCATTGGCCCGTTGGTTTCACTCAGAGGAGTATAATCAAGATCCATAACCCATTTCTCGATACGTTTGATCTTGAAATCTTTATTAGCCAATCTGTCCCATTGAGAAACCAAATAATCTTCCCGAACATTTTTCTCTTGGCTTGATTCAATTACACCAGGGACAATCCAGTCTTTTGTTGAACCCACATTGTTATACGAATCAGAACTGTCATCAGCGGTACTTCTGTCAACATTGCGAATATTGTTGTCCTCAACTCTTTCTAAAGCCTTCAGGTCATCAGAAGATTGAGATTCATGAACCAATTTTGAAAATGAAGTATCAAGAAATGGCAAAGAGTTCGATTTGATCATGGAGTTTGGCAAATCACTGGTGTATGCTCCAGAAAATCGAGACTCACAGTTTTCACATGCGTCTTCATCAAATTGTTGTTGGTATCCTACCGAAAACACCGATTCGTGATTAACCATATTAGAACATACCTGAAGAGAATCAGACGTTTGAGTGTTCAGATTCTCATCACATAGGCTCGTTCGAGGATGCTTATCATTTAACTCGGTGACCGACTCAACATGAGTGTTATGAGAACTTGCATACTCATAATCAATGGAATACCCATCAGCCGACGTTCGTTCCTCATAGTCAACTAGGTCGCTTCCAAGGGACACGCTTCTCCTCATTGGTTCCATTGTGTCAGCCCCTTTGTTGTTTGCAGTATTTCTTACGATTTTAGATTGTCCGGGGAGATTACTTTGGTATCTTCAGAAGTGAATTCTTTCGTAGTATGTTGCATTGCTTCCATAGACAAGGGAACAATTTTCTGTACACAATAGGATACACAGTCAGGATCGAATTTGGTTGTACCTCTGAACCAAACAGAACGGTGAAAGCATTTTAACATGTAAAACTAAACAAAAACTGGTCGACCAGTTGAAAAAGATCAGAATGGGACCTGAACCATATTATCTCAGATGGTCTTGTACCCAAATCAAGCCAACTGATTTGGTTGGGTTTGGGATAATTTTACGGTTCTATGGTTCAGGCTTCAACCCCTAGAAACAAATATTTAAGTTCAATATGGAAAAAAACATAAACTACAAAATATGCGTGTACGAACCTTTGGCTTGTGAAAAGTAATGGGAGAATAGAAGCACAAGAATCTAATCATCTTGGTCGAACCCAACCAGATTTGACTCACATGTTTTTCTACTAGCTTCTTGCTTCGATACAGAACTCGCTCTTTAATTACATCAAGACTATTGAAATGAAGATCTAGCTCGTCAAATATCGTTAGATAACCATAGAACAGTGGTGGGTTTAGCCATAGTCAAGGGACAACCCGACTAAAACACTAGACAATTTCCAGATATGTGATCATCTTGATCTTCTCAAAGCAGAAAGTAAAATCACTCAATTGTCATCACCCCACATCCACTTGGTGGTGCAAGAAGAATTTGAATTTGTTGCAGTGGCCAAAAAGAAACAACGCCTTCGACTACTACTGGAACCCAGTTTTTGATATGTACAAAAGATAATTGCCTAACAGATTGTCAAAAGAGAAACAAATTAACAAACCAAAAAAATCAAATGATTGTAAACATATTAGATTACTTGATCTGAATCTTGTGAACAGATTTCATATTTTGAGATATGAACCTAAAACCAGAAGTGAATCCCTGTTGGATCTTGAGTTGTTTTTAGATGTTTATGGTAAAATGCATCCCTACAAGAGGATAGGATCTCACTGTTGCTGGATGTTCTAAACATGTGTGGTCAAATACTTAATATTTCCTTAATAGGTGATGGCGGTGGTGGCTGAAAAGATGAGTAGTTAGACATTTTGACCAACTACACAAAGACTTCCCCCAGCCACAACCCTTTTAACTCTAGTTTAACTTGCACCTCTAATTAGAGCAAAATCCACAAAAGTTAATTTAGAAATAACTTTGTCAACACTATTTTGATCCGGAGCTTTTTTCGGGGGTTTTTTCTTTATGTTACCTGTGGACATGTTTTGAGCTGTGTTTCAAGATACAAAATTCATCAGCATCAGAATTACCTTTTTCAAGACTTTCTTGAAGTGGGGTTATTTTTTTGGGATTTCTTTTCGTTTTGTTATTTCTCAATTAATATTTTTATGGAGTTGTGTTTTAAGCTAGGGTTTAGTGTTTTGGGTTCTGGGTATTTTGTATTTCTTGATCCAGGTATGTACTTTCTCAATTCCCATTTTCTCGATTCTTAATTTGATTTTGAGTTTAGCTTTTCAACAGATGTATTGACGCTTAATCAAAAGAAATTGGGTCAAGTCTAGTTGATTGCATACTTGGGAGTAAAGTAGTAACTTTCATACATAAACATTGGGCAAGTTGGTTAGTTTAAATATAATTTTATGCCATGCCAACACCTTATGTTAAAAGTTTTAATGCAGTGCATTCCTATTTAGGGAGTGTTTCCAAACTACATTTGTTGTTTAGATACAAACAACCAAATATGTTACTTACAAAAGTAATAAACTCGATTAAGACTTATCGAGAGTGTGTTCTAGAAACAAGTTGATGTACACCGAACATAGCTAATCGAATGATTGAAATTGGAAGAACAAGGGTTCACTGACGTTCGAGAGTTCAAGATCTCTCCCAGAGCATACGCTCTAATTACAAAAGACTACAAACAGAATGATCCCAACTACCAACCCCAAACCCAACTAAAAGAAAACTCCCGCCCATTATTACACAGAGAAATACCAAAAGTGCTCTCCCCTTATTCAAAAGCAAAACTAAGGGGTTGTTTGTTTTTTAAAAAAAATCTCTTAATGTCTCTTAAGTCTGAATCGTTCAGACCTTTTTACACACCACCTCTTATTAATTATAACTAAATTAAGACTTCAGACTTTAAATCTCTTAAAAAACAAACGACACCTAAGACTTACTAACACTTATTTCGATCTCCTTCTATACGTAAAACGAACAGAAGGTTTACCAATACCTCCCCCCAAAGCTTTCAATGTGACTATTAGGAAACTGTTGGATCAGGGCTTCAAAATCCTCCCAAGTAGACTCGAACTCAGACATCCCTTTCCATTTTACCAACACTTCTAACTTTCCCGGACCCCCCTACATAATCAGACGAACATCCAATAACCACTCCGGTTCTTCATGTAGGACCATATCCAATTGAGTAGAAATGTCTTTCGACGACACAATTTCCCACAGCCTGCCTCAACTGAGATACATGAAATACTAGATGTATCTTCACCCCACTCGGAAGATCTAATCGATAGGCTGCTCTTCCAATTTGCTCAGTGATTTTGTACATACCATAAAACCTTGCCAACAACTTTGGATTATTCCTATTAACCAACGATTTCTGCCGATAAGGACGTACCTTTAAAAATACCAAATTCCCGGAATGAAACTTACTTCCTTTCGTTTTAAATCGGCTTGTTGCTTCATTCGACGCAGAGTTTTCAGTAGATGCATCCTTAGTTCATCTGAAATCTCATCTCTATTAGATAGCTCCAAATCATCTGACTCCACATTAGAGGAAGAGTTTTTGTACCTTATTAAGGGAGGTGGATCATGGCCATATAACACTCGAAACGGAGAACATTTAAGAGAAGTGTGATAAGTCGTATTATAAGATAATTTAGCCCACGATAACCAACGGCTCTAATGTCTTGGTCTGTCAGACACCCAATAACGAAGATATTGTTCCAACCCTATGTCAACGGACCTCTGACTGTCTGACATTGCTGAATTTGAGTTTTGTTCCTTGCAACTTGAATAACTCTTTCCAGAAAATGCTTTGGAAACTTTATCCCAGTCAGAAACTATGGAATTCGGGACCCCGTGCAACCGAATAATCTCCTTAGCAAACACTTCAGCCACCGACTGAGCCGTAAAGTGTTGTTTCAAGCCGATAAAGTGGGCATACTTACTAAAACAGTCCACTAAGACCAAAATCGAATTCATACCCCCCCCCGCCCCCCGACTTTGGTAATCCCTCAATAGAATCCATAGATATTTCCTCCCAAACTGTGTTTGGAAGTGACAGGGGCTGCAACAAACCAGCATGGGCACAGGAGACGTTTTGTGCCTAGTCACTACTTTCGTGACCTTCACAACAAGCTCCAAAATCTCAAGCAATGGAACAAGTGTGTTGAAGATTATTTTAAAGAGATGGAAGTTATCTTGATTAGGGCCAACATTGAGGAGGATCGAGAAGCTACAATGGCCAGGTTCTTACATGGTTTAAATTTTGAAATACGTGATCGTGTTGAAATGTATCATTATGTTGAAATTGAGGACATGGTTCATATGGCTGTTAAAATTGAAAAACAACTTAAGAGAGGGGGAGGATCACGAAATAGTACTTGGAAGACGAGTTCTTCAAAGAAAATTGAAAACACATCTTCTTCTTCTTCTCCTAATCCTAAATCTGGTTCTAAAGATATACACTCTTAAAAAGGAAAAAATGATTCTTCTACTCCTAAGAATCGTGATATAAAGTGTTTTAAGTGTCAAGGCAGGAGTCATATTGCAAGTCAATGTCCAAACAAGCTTGCAATGGTGATTCGAGAAGATGGGGAAATTGAGACAGATAAATCAGATTCCACAAACTCACCAGATGGTTCGGATGATGATGAAGAGTTGGCAGTCCAAGGAGAGTTGTTTGGTTGCTAGAAGATCCTTAAGCGCCCATTCCAAGGAAGATGATGATGCACAAAGGAAGAACATCTTTAACACTCGATGCTACGTTCAAGGCAAGGTATGTAGTGTTATAATTGATGGAGGCAGTTGTACTAATGTGGCGAGTTCTTCTATGGTTGAAAAGCTTGGTTTACCTACTACGAAGCATCAAAAGCCATACAAACTCCAATGGCTTAATGATAGCGGTGAGGTACGAGTTTCAAAACAAGTGTTGGTTTCTTTTCGCATAGGGAAATATGAAGATGAAGTCTTATGTGATGTTGTACCTATACAAGCAAGTCATATGTTACTTGGGAGGCCATGGCAGTATGATCGACATGTAAAGCATGACGGCTTTAACAACAAGTACACTTTTGTACACAAACTCTTGTACCCATGTCACCTAGTCAAGTTTTTGAAGATCAAGTTAAACTTCAAAATGATGCAAAAAAAATAAATGAGCCAAAAGAAAAAAATGAACAAGGCTCAAAAGAAAAAGGAAAGGATAAGAAAACACCCATGGGAAAAAAAAGAGTCAATATTGTGCTTTGGCAAAAAAAAAGTGAGATAAAAGAAGCTTTAAATTCTGAAATGTTTTTTGTGCTTCTTTTGTTCAAAGAGGCTCAATTAGCCACTAACAACTTGGTCGGTACCATTCCGAGCAAAGTTTTGTCTATCTTGCAGGAATTTGAAGACTTGTTTCCGGAAGAAGTTCCCGATGGTTTGCCACCAATCCGTGGAATTGAACACCAAATTGACTTTGTACCCGGAGCTTCCATCCCAAACAAACCAGCCTATAGAACAAGTCCGGAAGAAACCAAGGAGTTGGAAAGCCAAGTTAAAGAGTTACTTGCAAAAGGATTGGTTCGAAAAAGCATGAGTCCTTGTGTTGTTCCAGTCTTGTTAGTACCAAAGAAGGACGGCTCATGGAGGATGTGTGTGGATTGTCGCGCCATCAACAATATCACGGTAAAGTATCGTCATCCAATTCCTAGATTAGATGATATGCTTGATGAACTGTATGGTGCAAAATTATTTTCGAAAATTGATTTGAGAAGTGGTTATCACCAAATCCGTATGAGAGAGGGTGATGAGTGGAAAACGGCTTTCAAAACAAAACATGGTTTATATGAATGGTTAGTGATGCCCTTTGGTTTAACTAACGCTCCTAGTACATTCATGAGACTAATGAACCATGTTTTTAGAGATTTCATTGGAAAGTTTGTGGTTGTTTACTTTGATGATATTTTGATTTACTACAAAAGTTTGGACGATCATCTTGAACATCTAACTTCTGTTTTGAGTGTGCTTAGGAAGGAAAAGATTTTTGCAAACTTGAAGAAGTGCACCTTTTGTACCAATCATGTTGTTTTCCTTGGATACATGGTAAGTTCACAAGGAATTTCTGTTGATGAAGAAAAGGTAAAGGCCATCCAAGATTGGCTAACTCCAAAGAGTGTAAGTGAAGTGCGAAGTTTTCATGGTCTTGCAAGTTTTTATCGTAGATTTGTTAAAAACTTTAGCACTTTAGCATCACCACTCACAGAAGTCATTAAAAAGGACGTCGGTTTTAAATGGGGCAAAGAACAAGAGCAAGCTTTTGAACAACTTAAATTTCATTTAACCCATGCTCCTTTGTTATCTTTGCCCAACTTTGATAAAACCTTTGAAATTGAGTGTGATGCATCAGGTGTTGGAATTGGTGCAATTTTGATGCAAGAAGGTAAACCATTGGCATATTTTAGTGAGAAGTTGAATGGGGCAACCTTGAACTACCCCACTTATGACAAAGAACTGTATTCATTGGTCCGTGCATTAAAGACATGGCAACACTATTTGTAGGCCAAAGAATTTGTCATACATTCTGATCATGAGTCCTTGAAGTTCTTAAAGGGGCAACACAAGTTAAACAAAAGACATGCTCGATGGATTGAGTTTCTTGAGACATTTCCTTATGTCATCCGATACAAGAAAGGTAAGGAAAATGTTGTAGCTGATGTACTTTCACGAAGATACTCTTTACTCTCTTCTCTTGACTGTAAATTCTGGGTTTTGAACAAATCAAAGAATTGTACCACAATGATGCCGATTTTGGACAAATTTTTCAAGCCTGCGAAAAATGTTTTTTTGAAAAGTTTTTCAAACATGAGGGGTTTTTGTTTAAGGAATCAAAGCTTTGCGTCCCTAACTCTTCCTTGCGAGAACTTTTGGTTAGGGAAGCGCATGGTGGAGGCCTTATGGGTCATTTTGGCGTGGCAAAAACTTTGGCAATATTACAAGAACATTTTTATTGGCCAAAAATGAAAGTTGATGTAGGACGAATATGTGAAAATTGTGTTGTTTGCAAACAGGCAAAATCAAAAGTTCAACCTCATGGTTTATATACTCCTTTGCCTATACCAAGTGAACCGTGGGTTGATCTTTCAATGGATTTTGTGTTGGGTTTGCCAAAAACCAAGGGCGGCAAAGACTCAATCTTTGTGGTTGTTGACAGGTTCTCTAAAATGGCTCATTTCATTGCATGCAACCGAACTAATGATGCATCACATATTTATGATTTGTTTTTCAAAGAAATAGCGAGGTTGCATGGGATGCCAAGAACCATTGTCTCAGATCGAGACACAAAATTTTTGAGTTACTTTTGGAAAACCTTGTGGGGAAAATTGGGAACAAAACTCTTGTTTTCCACAACTTGCCATCCCCAAACTGATGGGCAAACAGAAGTTGTGAATCGCACTCTTGGTACCTTGTTGACATCCATAATTGGAAGAAATGTCAAAACTTGGGAACAATGCTTACCACATGTTGAGTTTGCTTATAATCGTCATGTTCATTCTGCTACCATTTGAGGGAGGTTCTGGAGGTGCTAAAGAAGGAGAAACTTTATGCCAAGTTCTCCAAGTGTGAATTTTGGCTACGAGAAGTTCAATTTCTCGGCCATGTGGTGACCCGTGAAGGAGTGAAAGTAGATCCTGCAAAGGTCGAGGCGATGATGAATTGGGAGCCCCCGAAAAGCCCAACCGAGATCCGAAGCTTCTTGGGACTCGTCGGATATTACCGAAGGTTCATCCAAGATTTTTCCAAGATCGCCTCATCGTTGACATCTCTGACTCGAAAGAATGTGAAGTTTGCTTGGACCGAGACTCAAGAGAGGGCTTTCCGTACCCTACAACAAAAATTGTGTGAGGCCCCGATATTATCCTTACCCGAGGGGACGGAAGACTTTGTTGTTTATAGTGACGCATCCAAGATGGGATTGGGTTGCGTCCTCATGCAGAGGGGTAAGGTGATAGCGTACGCGTCAAGGCAGTTGAAAGAACACGAAAAGAATTACCCGACGCACGATCTTGAGTTGGCGGCAGTTGTGTTTGCGTTGATGTTGTGGCGGCACTATTTATACGGCACCAAGTGCACACTCTACACCGACCACAAGAGTTTGAAATATGTTTTCGATCAAAAAGAGTTGAACATGCGTCAAAGAAGATGGCTTGAGTTATTGAAGGACTACGACTGTGAACTCCAATATCACCCGGGCAAGGCTAATGTAGTGGCGGACGCATTAAGCCGGAAGGAGTATAGTGGAGTGGTAAAAACCTCATTGGCGAGGATTGAGATCATCTCGAACCTTATGGACATGATAAAGGTCGCCCAAGCCGAGGCAATCCTTGAAGTGAACCTTAAAGATGAAGGAATGACGAAGCAACACCTTGCCTTAACGGAAGATGGGAGAGGATTGAAACTTTTCCAGGGACGCGTTTGGGTACCCAAGTTAGGGGGATGTCGGAAGCTACTTTTGGAAGAGGCGCACAAATCACGATATTCCATCCACCCCGGGAGCACGAAGATGTACAGAGACTTGAAGCTAAACTTTTGGTGGCCGGTTATGAAGATCGATGTAGCGAATTGTGGCACTATCGCCATCGGTGTACCGAGGCCTTGGGGAGGACGGCGACTATGCCCGGCGACAATGCCAGGGCATAGTCGCGAAGGGCATTGTCGCCCGCGTGAGGGTGGGTCCTGCCTGATAAAATCGACCAAACCTAATGAACCAAACACTTTTCCATTTTTCCAACTTCAGATTTGCTCTTTCTTGAAGGTAAACGTTTTCTCATCCCTCTTCCTCTTTTCTCTCCTCATTTAATGACCTAGCTATAAACCCTAATTTAGTGGTTGTTGGTTATTGAATGCATTGTGTAGAAACCCCTCTTAAGTTCAAGCTTAGAGATATCAAGCCTCTCTCAACTACTCCATTTTCTAGGGTTTGCTCTAAAAACCCTAGTTGGTGAGTTATTCCTCCTTAAATATTCTAGTACTCATTTATTACTTGTATTTTACTTACATGACACATATATGTTAATAAATTGAGAATTTGTGACCTAACTTGTATAATGTTCAAATTTATTGACCCAAGATGGGTGTGTATGCTTTGTAAACTCTATGGAACCCTCTTTATAATAATTAATGAGTAAGAATCTCTGATTTCACGTTTATATAACGAGTTCATGATGAAACATTGTTGCTATAGTTTCGACATAACTGCTGATAACTTTATAAGAATATGATATGAGTAAAATGAACCTTGTGACTTTAAGTTTGAGATTAGGTGGAACGGGATTTCTTGTGATGTAAGGATGAACGGATTTTGTATCTATAAAGGAAGTATTTATGTGATTATAAATGTTTACCATATGTTGATCACCTGATAAGAAATGTGAACACTACTCCTTGTGCACGAGGAGGTAGTTGTCTAACCTATGAACTTGTATTAATCATGATGGGTTACTAGCGAGTAGGCAATAAGGGGTCATTGATCCTTGAGGTGTAACTCGTCTAGTTATGGATAGGCACTAATGTCCGTAAGACCTTGAGGTGTAACTCGACGGAGTAGGCAATAAGGGCAGTAAATACGGTCTGAGGTTGTGATGTCGGTATGGCATGGGAACTAAGATCGGGGCATGAGGTGTAATTCATTTATATCGAGGGTGACTCCACTCCCGCGTGAAAGTCACCCCGATGGACACGGGTCTCCCCCGTATTTTCAAAGGTTGTATCTTGTATGTTGATATTCAGGTTTGTGAATCTGACCGGGGGAAATTAATTACTTGTGAGGCAAGGGAGTTCGGTAACGTGATCATTATTATACAATACTTTGTTGTGATTTTTATACTTTTGGAACCTCACTAGGCTTCGTCCTAACACTTGTTGTGGTTGTTGTCTCCTCACAGATCCTCCTCGTTGTGGAAATTAGGCGGTCGGACTTGTCAAGCGGGCACATAGGAGTTTCTCGAAGTGCCGGCATTTTTGGGGATTTTTGTGAAGAGAGATTTTAGCGAGACGGCAACACCCATTTTAATCTAGTTTGGAGATATTCTAGATTAAGTAGGTTGTTGTAAATTTATTGTCCCAAAGTCTAGCATACTTCATGTTGCAAACCAACCCATCATATCGTGGGTTTTTAGTTGTTCTTATTTTGGGTTAAATTTATTGGCGATTTGTCTCTACAGGGTATTTGTACCTTCGTATTTTAAACGTTATATTGCAAATTTTACGAATTTTCATTCGTGAAAATTTTAGAGTGTTACAAGTTGGTATCAGAGCTCTAGTTTAAGTGAACTAGGTATGTGATCTAGATGTCTAGACTTAAGCTGAGACTTTTAGGCAATAAAAGTGTGAGATGTGGGTAGAGATTCTAAGATGGGGTAGCCTTAGAGTCGACGGAAAACCACTTTGTTGGGAATTATGAAAGTAGTAACGAGAATCTTTATGTAGTGTGCGTTCATAATTTCAATTAGCTACTGCTATTATGAATGTACTTCTATGTGAGTATGCTTGAATTACTATGATTTTAATGATCGATGAATTGTATTAGTACGTTTCTTATGTGTATTCTTGGGTAGCCATCTCTCACCCGCCTTGATTTGATGACAGACGAAAATGGTAAATACTCGGAGTCATCTTCAGTCATCGCCAGAGGGTCAAGCGATAAACGAATCCACGGCTGATAGACCGAATGCAACTGTGACGGACGGACCTCCAATTCCACCTATGCTTGCCGGAAGGGTGGAACAGTTTCCAAGGGCCAATATTGTCACTACTGACCCGATCATAACTGAGGTGACCCCACAGACGCAAATGATGGACATGATGCGAGCCATGAATGAAACCATGGCAAAACAACAAGAACTTTTCATAAAGTTGCTAGAGGACTGGGACGCGAACCACCGCCGTCATGAGACAATCGAGGAGAATGTGGTCATAGCGGGCTCTGGGGGTACCGGGGGGAGAAATCCGCACTGATGGGGTAGTAACCTTGGAAACAAGGCAAACAGGAAAGGGATGCTCATACAAGTCGTTTCTGTTGATCCAAACTCTCTCAGTGATTTGATAACGACCATTTCCTATACTTAGTGAAAATTACGTTTAATATGTATTAGTGTTTCACCATCAGCGATCAGACTGAGTCTGTTCAGTTATCGCTGATAGTCTTCTTATAAACATTTAGTATGTATTAGTGTTTCATTATCAGTGATCAAACTGATTCTGTTCAGTATCGCTGATAGTTTCTGATGTAAACAGTAACGTAATCCCTGAAGACAAGTCTCGCGTCAACAGATGTTCATAGCTGAATCGAAGACGAAGATGCTGAACAAAGAGAAGTCTACTAGTGACCTGATGCGGATATCAGTGAAGCAAAGACAACTCTACTTATACGCGAAGGAACATGAGTAAAGCTTCAGCGATCGCTGAACTCATGATATCTCTGCAGAAAGAGATATTCAGCGATTGAATGATCGCAAAGCTTATACCTCAAGTTTCTATTTGTCTTACCTTGCACAACTCAGTACGATGTGTCAGACAGGACATGCCTCTGCCATAATTCGTACAACAACTATGTCAACTACACTGTTCATGATCCGGCCGAAAGCATGTCTCCCAAAGTCAGACTTCCAAAGCCAATCAGTGAACGCCACGTGTAAAGTGCCCTGCCATGTATTTAATGCATAGGGTATAAATAGGAAGTTCACCCCTCCATCTGAGGGTGTGCTCAATCCTTGAACTCCAAATAGAAACCTTTGTTTTCTATTTTCTAAATCCCCCATTCTCTGAAATTCTTGTGCAACCATCTTAGTGTTTTCTTAAGTTTGTTTAGATTGAGTCTTACTTAATCTTATTCCGCAACAGACTTGTAAATTGTGTTTGATTTATCAATAAACAATTTATTAAACTTTAAATTCTGTGTTTGTAATCAACCCCCCCCCCCCTTCTACAAACTTGTTAAGCACCTTAGGGACCAACAAGTGGTATCAGAGCAGTTTGTTTAATCTAATAAACAAGATCTTGCTTTATTCTCTTCTTTGCTGTTCTAAATGGCACTTAACACAAACACAAACTACTATGATAATGGTTCACTTTCTAAACCTCCTCGATTTAGCAGAGATAACTTTTCTCTATGGAAAAATCGAATGATGCTATTTCTTGAAGGTGCTGATCCTATTATACCTGAATATATAGAAAATGGACCCTATGAACCTGTTAGAATTATAGCTGCAGTTCCCGCTACTGCCACCACTGAAGCTGTCCCTGAACGCTATGTCGTTAAGGAAATAAGACAGTGGAGTGATGAAGACAAAAAGAAGGTAGGTATAGATGCAAGAGCAAAGACCATTATCTCAATGGCTCTGCCTGATGAAGTTTTCCATTCCATCATGCATCTGAAAACTTCTAAAGAAATGTGGGAAACCATATGTGTTCAATATGAGGGCACCACTGAAATCCAAGAGACTCGAAAGATTAACTTGGTAAGACAGTATGAAAGTTTCATCGCTGGTAAGAATGAATCTCTTTCTGACGTTCACCAGCGGTTTAACTGCTTAATCATTGATCTAAGAACTGTTGGTAGGACCTATTCTAATTCTGAGGTCTTGACTAAATTCTTAGAATGTCTTCCTGAAAGTTGGGACAGTTATTCAATATGTCTTAAGCTGACAAAAGACTTAAATTCTCTCTCTTCTAAGGAACTGGTTTCTGGTCTTCCTCAGCACTCATATGCTAAAGAATCTCTCTGCTCAGCATGTGAAAAAGGAAAACAAACAAAAGCTAGTTTCAAGTCTAAACAAGTCTCTTCAGTGACAAGTCCTCTTCAGCTCTTACATATGGATCTATTTGGCCTTGTCAATATCCAATCAATAGCTGGAAAGAAATATACGCTTGTCATTGTAGATAAATTCTCTCGCTATACCTGGGTTATCTTTCTTCGCTGTAAAAGTGATACTCCAGAAGAACTAATATCCTTTGTTAAAAAGATGGAAGTGCTGAATAACAGTTCCCTGAATAATTTCTTTGAGAATAAAGGAATTTCTCATAACTTTTCCTCAGTAAGAACACCTCAGCAAAACGGAGTCGCTGAAAGAAGAAACAGAACGATCATTGAAGTTGCTAGATCAATGCTCAGCGATTCTCATCTCCCTACTCAATTTTGGGCAGAAGCTGTAAACACTGCATGTTTTACTCAAAACAGATCGCTGATAGTAAAGCGATTTGGAAAGACAGCTTATGAACTTTTTCATAGAAGGAAGCCTTCTATCAACTTTCTTCATATCTTTGGTTGTCAGTGCTTTATCTTAAACAACAAAGATCAGCTTGGAAAGTTCGACCCAAAAGTTGATGATGGAATATTTCTAGGATATTCCTCCATCTCAAAAGCCTACAGAGTTTTCAACAAACGAAGACAATCTGTGGAAGAAATAATTCATGTCACTTTTGATGAAACTCGCTCAGCGAACTCCAAACCAATTGCTGACAATGAAGAGTTAAATGCTTGGATGTTTTCTCACTACAAAGAAACTGAACCCTTCTTCTCAAACCATCAGCACACAGATTCACCTACTGCTGATGATGATCCAAACATCATACATCCTAACGCTGAATCCAACTCATGGGATTCAGCTGAACCTCTAAACACCTTACTACCATAAGATCTACCTCTGTCTGAAAACCTCTCTGATAACAACAGTTTATCCACTACTCAACAGTTAATTGCTGATGAACCTCAAACGTCTTCATCAGTAAACATCCCAATTGTTGATCCAACCTCTGAGTTGAGCGATCATGCTCCTGCTCAGCGATGGACCAGAGATCATCCAATAGATCAAATTCTTGGTGATCCAGATGCAGGTATTCAGACACGACGAAGCTCAGGTAATATTTGTCTCTTTGTCAACTCTCTCTCTTTAATAGAACCAAAGAAGACTGATGATGCCCTCAGAGATCCAAACTGGGTCAGCGCTATGCAAGAAGAGCTGACTGAGTTCTCTCGCAACAAAGTTTGGAATCTCGTTCCTAGACCATCTGATAAAACTGTTATAGGCACCAAATGGGTGTTTAGAAACAAGTTAGATGAACATGGAACTGTAACCCGCAACAAGGCTCGACTTGTTGCTCAGGGATACAGACAAGAGGAAGGCATAGACTATGATGAAACCTTTGCCCCTGTGGCTAGGCTCGAAGCAATTCGACTATTCTTAGCTTATGCAGTTTACAAAGACTTCATTGTGTATCAAATGGATGTAAAATCAGCGTTCTTCAATGGAAAGCTGAATGAAGAAGTCTATGTAGAACAACCTCCAGGGTTCTACGACCCTAAGTATCCAAATTATGTTTATAAATTGGATAAGGCTCTCTATGGTCTAAAACAAGCCCCTCGTGTTTGGTATGACACTCTCTCATCTTTTCTTATCTCTGAAAATTTTGAACGTGGCAAGATTGATAATACGTTATTTTTCAGAAAAATAAAAGATCATATAATTCTTGTACAAATAAATGTCGATGACATAATATTTGGTTCTACTAACCCATCTCTATGTACTCGCTTCGCTGAAAGAATGAAGAAAGAATACAAAATGAGTATGATGGGTGAGCTGACATATTTTCTTGGTCTTCAGATTAAACAATCTGACAAAGGTACTTTTATAAGCCAAGGTAAGTATGTTAAAGATATGCTGAAGAAGTTTGATCTAACACAAACTTCAGCAATGAAAACTCCTATGGCACCTCCTCTGACACTTAACAAAGATCCTTCTGGAAAACTGTTAATGTCACTGCCTATAGAGGAATGATAGGCTCCCTGCTGTATCTTACGGCGAGCCGACCTGACATCATGTACTCCACTTGTTTATGTGCACGCTACCAATCTGAACCCAAGGAATCCCATATGATTGTTGTTAAACGCATATTCAGATATCTAAAAGGAACTCCTAACCTCGGTCTTTGGTATCCCAAAGACTCAGGGTTCGATCTAACTGGTTATTCTGATAGTAATTTTGCAGGTTGTAAACTTGACAGAAAGAGTACCACTGGTGGATGTCAACTCCTAGGAGGAAAGTTGGTAAGTTGGACAAGCAAAAAGCAAAATTCAGTGTCCACTTCCACAGCTATCAAAGATTCCAATCTATTGCGACAGCACTAGTGCTATCGCTATAGCAAATAATCCAGTGCTACATTCAAAGACAAAACACATAGAGATCAGATATCACTTTATCAGAGATCATGTGATGAACGGTGATATTGAACTTCATTTTATCCCTACTGACTTTCAGCTTGCTGATTTATTCACCAAACCTCTCGATGAGACAAGGTTCAACTTTCTCATCAGTGAGCTTGGAATGCTGAATCTCGAAGAATAATTCTTCAGCGTTCATGCATTGTGTTAGTAATCATAAGTTCCCCTTTTATCATTTTTTTCTGATAAACATTCTGACTCTCAGGTATGTTCTCTCCATCCCTACAACTGAATCTTCATTCAGTTAAGATGTTTTTCAAAATATAAACCTTAATCACTGAACTTTCTTCAAATTATTAAAAGCTTTTTGAAAAATAAATTTATCACTGATATTTCTAGTCAGTGATCCTTCTTAAAAAGAAAACTCATCCCTAACTTTCTCATCAGGGATACTTTCAAAAAGAAAATCTATCGCTGACTTTTCTTCAGCGATAATTTCAAAACGGACAAATGAACAGTCTCTCTCTTCTATGACGTCATTTGAACCAATAATCCACGACATGCCTTTTTTCTGACACGTTCGTCCGTTGCCCTTCCATCCAATCAACTTCGTGGGACGTGTCCATGTCATGATGAGCATTTGTTTTCCCGCCTCACACTCTCTCTCTCTCTCTCTCACGTATAAAAGGAATGGAAATACTTTCTAAGCAATACTTTCTAAGCAAGAATTCTCATTTTACGCTTTCTGGAAATACTTTCTAAGCAAGAATTCTCTCTCAAGCATTCTAGCATTCTCAAGCATTTGCATCATCCTCTTCAAAGATCAACAGGTTATTCTTGATCTTTTTCTTATTCTTATCTTAAATCTTTTTACATAAAACTCCATTTATGGACTGCCATTATGGGTTTATAAGATTCTTATCACATAAAATCATTTTCATTTTTGTTTTTATTCTGTAAAAAACCATTTTATTTTGATTTTTCTTCATTCAAAATCTTTGGTTTTTCTTCTTGTTCTTATATCTTATATTAAGAACACCTTTTTAATCTTCAAAATATGTTGATTTTTCTATGTTTGTTTCCCAAAATAGAAACTGGACAAATCTTCTTTATTTTTTAGACTAAAACCTTTCTTCTATTCTTCTATCTGTTCACTCTCAGAATGTCTCAATCTGCACTTGTCGCCTCTAAGAACGTCAAGTTCACCATCTCTGACTCGGAGCTTCCCAAAAACAATCATCTTGCTCGCCTTGACTTTGATGGTGTCAAATACCCACATCTGAAAGAAGCCGCAAAGTTTCTAAAGCAATCCTGCATTGCTTACGCTATCACTGTGGATCCCACTCCTTCCAAAGCTCTACTCCAACAATTCTGGTTTACCGCTGAAGAAACCTCTATCACCAACAAAAAGGGTGAACAGGTTCCTGCTATCTCCTTCAGCACTGAACTTGGATCAGGGATGATGACTGCCTTAGGTCTGAGGAAAGCTCTGCGTTTTCCTGACAAACCCAGGAATGGATTCGATGCCTTGCCAACTGATGCTGAACTCATCCAATTCCTGGATGCAATGGAATACTCTTGGGAACCCAAGCCAAGGACGACGATTCCAAACAAGAAGCTGACACTTGTGAAGAAGGCACTGATGCCTTCTCAGCTTAACTACATCTTCTCACACTTCATTCAGTGTATGAGTGGGAAGAGTGGGTCACTGGACCAAGCCAGCAAGGTTCAGGTCCAGATGGCTTACTCAGTGATCGCTGGAAGAAACTTCGACTACGCAACAGCTATCTTTGATGATCTAAAGTCAAAGATAGAGAAGACCGAGAGGGATCCCAAGGTCCCCTACGTACGCTTCATCTGCGCGTACCTGAAGTTCCTCTAACCTGCTACTTACCCCACTAACTCAGATGCATCTTTTCCAAAAGTGGGTCAGCGCTCCCAGGAGGTCAAGACGCTCCCCAACGAGGTAAGTATCTCTGAACTTCGCTCCCGACTCTCTCTCCTCACTTCTTCGTCTTCAGCGGCCACGCAGGAGGTTCCTTCTTCTGCTATCCCTGCCGCTACCCCTTCCAAACGACCATCAACTGGCTCCCTTGGTCCTTCGAAGAAGGCCAAGGTGACCAAGGAGAAAGCTACCTCTAGCTCTATACCTAAGGATGTTTATCAACAAACTTCCTTGGATGCATTCGTGGGTCTCTCCTCCACATCCTCAGCGATACCCACTTCAACCGTGCCAGCGATCTCGGTCGCTGTCACAACAACAGTGACGCAACCTACGATCCCAGTTCAACAACTTGAGGAGGTAACTACCCCTATCCCTACATCTTCTATCCCCATCTCTAGTCCTTCTATTTCTTTGATCTCTAACCCTCCGTCTATTTCTACTCAACCACAGTTTGGACCCATAGGACCTGAACATCAATCTTTTGAGGAATCGTTACAATTCTACAAAATGTTTGATAATTCAGGTATCCTATAACCTTAAACACTTCTCCCAACTCACCATATAAGCCTGTTTCTCAAAAACTAACTTATATTTCAGGTCCTAGTTTGGCGACTGTTGACACCAATGTCAACAGTTTGAGTGCAAAGGTGGAATCTCTGACTGCCTCTCTCAACAACACCACCAATGCTGTTCAATCAGCTGGTGAAGCACTGAAGACGCTGACAGCCAATTGCGCCTCCAAAGCTGACGTTTCTCAAATCGCTACTCTCCAAGAAGCGATTGTCAAAGTCAGGGAAGACTCACAGCAACAGTTTGCAGCCCTGGCTCAAAGGTTGATTCCTGTGAAGTTATTCTTCAGCAAATCCTGACTCACCTGAAGGCACCAGCTCCGACTCCTACTCCCTCATTCACAGAGAACGATCGTACTTCGCTGAACATTGTCGTGGAGTTCATTCATCAGGCTACGTCAGATCTTCCTGCGTTTGAAGGCCGTCTGGACTGTTTGGAGGCTGAAGTTCAGGTGTTGGCCGCTGCAAAAGCTTCATCTCCTTCCAAAGATCTCTCCCTCAATGATAATGACAAAGAGGGGGAGAAGGCAGCTGAAGAAAATACGGAGTTTGAAGTCGCTGCTGAGGTCCAACAGAGGGAAACTCCCTCTCAGGTTGAGGGGGAGATAGCTGCTGAAAAAGCCCCTCCTTCTCTCGAAGATTTAATCGATAATGAAGAAGAAGAGGACGATGAAGATGAAGCCCTTGATCTTGAAGATCAAGAGGAAGAACCTCATCAAGATGATGATGATGACGATGAAGAAGATCCATCGCTATGGTGTTTTTCAGCCGTCACTTCATCAGCGATAGCTTCGAAAGAAGTTATCAAAGCAGGGGGGAGCCATGGAACTTCTTCAGGAACCCCTTCCCAAAGCAAAGGTGCAACTGCTGAGAGAAACCTGAAGAAGACTTCACTATCTGAGGAGAATCCTTCTCAGGTATGCCTTTCCCTCGTTCCTTATCCTTCTATAAAAATCTCACCCCTGTTTCTTTCTAGCCTTTATCTCTCTTCTTCCATAAAAATAAACTAACCTTTTTCATTTTCTGACCAGACAGTTCTCTCCCCTGCTTAAGGGTAAAGAGCTCCAAATAATCCCAGCTGTTGAAGTTGATGACCAACCAATCCCAATCTCTGTAAGAGAGATTGATGAAGAGGAGGAAGAAGAAGAAGAGTCCCTGCAACATCATGGAAGGCCCTCTAGACCATCTCACTGGTCAGAGGAAGAGATGAAGAAAAGAACAGAGATGATCTCTCATCTGGAGAATCAACGTCGAAAGATCCCCTCTCAATCAACGGATCTAGAGTTCCTGACTGAAGCTGAAATCGAAGAATCCGTCAGGGCTGAGAAGTTGATTGCTGACTGTCAAAGAGATGCCTCTCTGGCTCTCAAAATTCAGTCCTCTCAAGTCAAAGACAAGAAGCTGAAAAGCAAACCAGTGGAAGTCCAGGCAGCTCTTTTGAAAGAGATTGAAGAGGAACGCTCCAAAGAAAAAGCGGTCAGCGATAATACAGTCGATTGGTGCAAGCACAAAATTGACTATCGCTCTGACCCAATGAAGATCGTAGTTGTCGCTATCTCTGGAAGAAAGAAGAAGGACAAAGTTTCTGTCACTATGGAGATTACCAGAGAGGATGGAAGCTGCAAGGCAATGTTTGTTTCAAAGTTGGAAAGCCTCGGCTATATGGAATGGCTTGAGTTCAAAGACGCACTGAAGAAATCAAAGTCAATCTACAGAGGCTATGTTGAAGGGATAAATGATGCTCTCATCAACAGAGTCGCTGCAATTTTAAAGGTGCCATCTGCTCTTCCTTCTAAGTCAAAGCAGATCAGAAGAAAGCCTGTCTCCTCCTCCTCTGAAAATGTCGCGGTGATCAAGAATGAAACCTCCATCAAATTTTCAAAAGAAGCTCTGTTCGGTCCTCCTCCTGATCTTTCAGTTCTGGATCTATCTCTGCCTCCTGGTGGACCATATGTTGCGGGACAAGTTCTTGAAGAACCTTTTGGAATCTTCTTCAGAGATGACGAGGAACAGCTCATATTTCAAAGTCTCTGAAATCCCTATTTGTCCCCTCGCTCTTCTCAAGGATCTCATGTGCCTATGGTGTACTCTCTCTCCTGCTGTTGAGCCAATCATAGCGATCATCTGCAAAGAATCTTTAGAGCGAAGGCAAAAAGGAGAAGAAATACCTGAGTATTTGATCAATCCTCCTAAACCCTCTTTAGATAGCTGATAGATTAGTTTTCTTTCTTGTAATCTATTAGTTTAAACTTACAGTAGTTAGTACATCACTTGTACTTGTAATTTTCATCTTGTAATTATTTTCTTGGATTAATGAAATTTTCAGTGAAGTACTTAACTCTATCAGTACTGTAAAAGATCCCTCAAAATAGTAATTGGGACATGTATGTTATGAGTCCTGATTATTCCATCATTTTGAATTATAAAGTAATTTTCTTCAGTTACTTTGTCATTATCAAATAGGGGGAGATTGTTGATCCAAACTCTCTCAGTGATTTGATAACGACTCTTTCCTATACTTAGTGAAAATTACGTTTAATATGTATTAGTGTTTCACCATCAGCGATCAGACTGAGTCTGTTCAGTTATCGCTGATAGTCTTCTTATAAACATTTAGTATGTATTAGTGTTTCATTATCAGTGATCAAACTGATTCTGTTCAGTATCGCTGATAGTTTCTGATGTAAACAGTAACGTAATCCCTGAAGACAAGTCTCGCGTCAACAGATGTTCATAGCTGAATCGAAGACGAAGCTGCTGAACAAAGAGAAGTCTACTAGTGGCTTGATGCGGATATCAGTGAAGCAAAGACAACTCTACTTATACGCGAAGGAACATGAGTAAAGCTTCAGCGATCGCTGAACTCTTGATATCTCTGCAGAAAGAGATATTCAGCGATTGAATGATCGCAAAGCTTATACCTCAAGTTTCTATTTGTCTTACCTTGCACAACTCAGTACGATGTGTCAGACAGGACATGCCTCTGCCATAATTCGTACAACTCTGTCAACTACACTGTTCATGATCCGGCCGAAAGCATGTCTCCCAAAGTCAGACTTCCAAAGCCAATCAGTGAACGCCACGTGTAAAGTGCCCTGCCATGCATTTTAATGCATAGGGTATAAATAGGAAGTTCACCCCTCCATCTGAGGGTGTGCTCAATCCTTGAACTCCAAATAGAAACCTTTGTTTTCTATTTTCTAAATCCCCCATTCTCTGAAATTCTTGTGCAACCATCTTAGTGTTTTCTTAAGTTTGTTTAGATTGAGTCCTACTTAATCTTATTCCGCAACAGACTTGTAAATTGTTTTTGATTTATCAATAAACAATTTATTAAACTTTAAATTCTGTGTTTGTATTCAACCCCCCCCCCTTCTACATACTTGTTAAGCACCTTAGGGACCAACAGTTTCTTTGCTGCAAAATGCCAGAATTCGCCGGATCAGATGACCCTGCGAAGTGTATGAGTTGGCTCAAAGAGATTGAGCAAGCTTTTAGATCTAGTGACTGTGAGGAGCGCCAAAAGGTGAAGTATGGGTCCCAACTACTCCGAGGCATGGCGTTAACTTGGTGGAATGTCTTTACCTCAACTGTTGATGAATCGGTGTTGGTCGGCTTGTCTTGGGCCGAGTTTAAGAAGAAAATTCTAGAAGAATTCTGTACTGAGGAAGAACTGGACATTATAGAGGAAGAGTTTCGGTCAATCAAGAAGGGGAATTTGTCTGTGAAAGAATACACCCGCCTGTTTATGGAGAAACTCGAGTTAGTGGGGCATGTGGCCCCAACTGAGAAAGAGAAGGTAAAGGCCTATCTGAAGGGCTTGCCTGCAGACATGATTTCCGTAGTCCGAAACTCCAAGGCCTCTAATCTTCGGGAAACAATTGAAGAGGCTAAGGTAACGGAAAGACTCTTTGTGCAAGATAAAGTCGAGAAGGCAAAGACCGTGGAGAAGAGGAGGTGGGAGAACCCGCCAAGTTCGTACAAGAAGCCGAAGTTCCAACCGCAAAGTAAGAGTTTCGACAACCGTCGGGAGGCAAAGTGGTGCCCTAAATGCAAAAGTAAGCACTTCGGGTTTTGCAAGACCAACTCCAACCCAAATCCGAGCCCAGTCACATGCTTCAAGTGCGGCCAACCGGGTCATCTTAGCGTCGCATGTCCCATCCGGGGGACAATATGCTTCGAATGCAAGGAAATGGGTCATGTTCGAAGGGAGTGCCCTAAGCTAAGGGGTGCGGCGAGGGGAGGTAGTTCGAGAAGCAACCAGAAAAGAGAGGCCATTCCTAAGGCTCATGGTAGAGCATTCCAGATGACGAAGGAGGAGGCGAAAGAGACTGCTGACGTGGTGTCGGGTACGTTCCTACTCAACTCCACACCTACTAAAGTATTGTTTGATTATGGTGCAAATTTCTCCTTTGTGTCCAATGTGTTTTGCAAGTTTTTGAATTTATCGGTGAGTGCCTTAGATGATGCACTAGTCATAGAAGTAGCTAACGGGGAACGGGTGATTCTAAGAGATGTCCTAAGGAATTGCCGACTCGAAAACAGTGGCGAGACTTTTGTAGTGGACTTGCTTCCGATGGCTATCGGGAGTTTCGACGTGGTAATTGGGATGGACTGGTTGGCGCGTCATCAAGCGGAAATCTTGTGCTCCAAGAAACTCATACGAATTCCCGTCCGAGATGGTAATTTCATCATTGTGTATGGAGAAAAATGAAAGGGCGAAGTGGCCATCATCTCATCCATCAAAGCACAGAAATACCTGACAAAGAAATGCCCATCGTACCTCGCTTTCGTGTTAGATGCCATAATAGAGAAGAAGAAGGTAGATGACGTGCGAGTTGTCAACGAATTCCCAGATGTGTTTCCAGATGATCTACCGGGTTTACCACCCGACCGACAAGTGGAGTTCCGGATCGATTTAATTCCGGGGGCGGCACCTATAGCTCGTGCACCGTATTGTCTCGCGCCAACAGAAATGCGAGAGATGATGTCCCAGCTTCAAGAGTTGCTAGAGAAAGGGTTTGTGAGACTGAGTTCGTCTCCGTGGGGAGCGTCGGTGCTCTTCGTGAAGAAGAAGGATGGATCGATGCGTATGTGCATCGATTACCGAGAGTTGAACAAGGTGACCATCAAGAACAAATACCCACTACCCCGAATAGATGATCTCTTCGATCAACTGCAAGGAGTCGGATGTTTCTCCAAGATTGATCTTAGATCGGGTTACCTTCAGGTGAGAGTTCGAGAAGACGTTCCGAAAACGGCGTTTAGAACTCGGTATGGTCATTACGAGTTTCTAGTCATGCCTTTTGGGTTAACGAATGCACCGGCGATATTTATGGACTTGATGAATCGGGTGTGCCGACCTTTCTTGGATCGGTCGGTCATAGTGTTCATCGACGACATCCTTGTGTACTCTAGGGATGAAGAGGAACACGAGCAACATTTGAGGGAGGTTCTGGAGGTGCTAAGGAAGGAGAAATTTTATGCCAAGTTCTCCAAGTGTGAATTTTGGCTACGAGAAGTTCAATTTCTCGGCCATGTGGTGACCCGTGAAGGAGTGAAAGTAGATCCCGCAAAGGTCGAGGCGATGATGAATTGGGAGCCCCCGAAAAGCCCAACCGAGATCCGAAGCTTCTAGGGACTCGCCGGATATTACCGAAGGTTCATCCAAGATTTTTCCAAGATCGCCTCATCGTTGACATCTCTGACTCGAAAGAATGTGAAGTTTGCTTGGACCGAGACTCAAGAGAGGGCTTTCCGTACCCTACAACAGAAATTGTGTGAGGCCCCGATATTATCCTTACCCGAGGGGATGGAAGACTTTGTCGTTTATAGTGACGCATCCAAGATGGGATTGGGTTGCGTCCTCATGCAGAGGGGTAAGGTGATAGCATATGCGTAAAGGCAGTTGAAAGAACACGAAAAGAATCACCCAACGCATGATCTTGAGTTGGCGGCAGTTGTGTTTGCGTTGAAGTTGTGGCGGCGACACTATTTATACGGCACCAAGTGCACAATCTACACCAACCACAAGAGTTTGAAATATGTTTTCGATCAAAAAGAGTTGAACAATGCGTCAAAGAAGATGGCTTGAGTTATTGAAGGACTACGACTGTGAACTCCAATATCACCCGGGCAAGGCTAATGTAGTGGCGGACGCATTAAGCCGGAAGGAGTATAGTGAAGTGGTAAAAACCTCATTGGCGAGGATTGAGATCATCTTGAACCTTATGGACATGATAAAGGTCGCCCAAGCCGAGGCAATCCTTGAAGTGAACCTTAAAGATGAAGGAATGACGAAGCAACACCTTGCCTTGACGGAAGATGGGAGAGGATTGAAACTTTTCCAGGGACGCGTTTGGGTACCCAAGTTAGGGGGATGTCGGAAGCTACTTTTGGAAGAGGCGCACAAATCACGATATTCCATCCACCCCGGGAGCACGAAGATGTACAGAGACTTGAAGCTAAACTTTTGGTGGCTGGTTATGAAGATCGATGTAGCGAATTGTGTAGAGAAATGCCTTACTTGTTCGTTAGTAAAGGTCGAACACTAACGACCGTATGGAAGCCTACAATCCTTAGAGATACCGGAGTGGAAGTGGGATCACATCACAATGGATTTTGTGACAAAACTACCAAAGACGTTGAAGGGTCACGACACCATTTGGGTGGTAGTGGACCGATTGACCAAGAGCGCGCATTTCTTGGCCATGAGAGAAACGTTACCGTTGGACAATCTAGCAAGACTCTATATCAACGAGGTGGTCTCGAGGCATGGTGTGCCACTGTCCATTGTGTCCGATCGGGATAGTCGATTCACTTCCCACTTTTGGAGTGCTTTTCAAAGAGAATTGGGGACGAAAGTAAAGTTGAGCACGGCGTACCACCCGCAAACGGATGGACAAAGTGAGCGGACGATTCAAACATTAGAAGACATGTTGCGAGCATGTGTCATCGATTTCGGGGGATATTGGGACTCTCATCTCCCATTGGTGGAATTCGCATATAATAATAGCTACCATGCTAGTTTGGGCATGGCACCGTTCGAGGCGTTGTATGGGCGCAAATGTAGGGCACCTACTTGTTAGTTGGAAGCGGGCGAGAAGCAATTCGCCGGACCGGAAATAGTGCAAGAGACCGCAGACATAGTTAAGAGTATTCGAGATTGATTGAAAGCGGCACAAGATCGTCAAAAGAGTTACGTGGACAAAAAGCGGCGACCGATGGAATTTCAAGTGGGTGACCGAGTGATGTTAAAAGTGTCACCGTGGAAGGGAATCATAAGATTTGGCAAGCGAGGAAAGCTTAGCCCACACTTTCTCGGGCCTTTTCCTATCGTTGAGCGTGTGGGACGCCAAGCCTACAAGCTTGAACTACCGCCTGAGATGAGTGGGATTCACCCTACCTTTCACATCTGTTACCTACGGAAGTGCTTGGCGGAGGAGGAAAACGTTATACCGTTATCCGAAATTCGTGTGGACAATAGCCGTTGCATTGAAGAGCCGGAAGCCATCTTGGAGAGAGAGACGAAGAAACTCCGTCACAAAGAAGTAGCGATGGTGAAAGTTCAATGGAAACATCATCGAGGTGCAAACGTAACGTGGGAAGCGGAAGGGGGTATGAGGAAGCGATATCCTCATCTGTTTGTGAGAAGTGAGATTTCGGGGATGAAATCTATTCCTAGTGGGGGAGGATTGTAACACCCCAAATTTTCTCGTCACGTAAGTCCTCGTAGTTATACGATTGATCCTTTATACGAAACCTCGTTAATTTCATTTAAACTAAAACCGGCTTTCTTCTACCATTTATTCTTGGTGTAATGAGTCTCGGTCGAAAGTCGAGTGTATTTAGTCAAGTCTTTGAGCATGAGTTTTGGTTGCGTGCTCTCGTTAATAATCTCGGTAGAATATGTTTTATGTATGCCCTTATATTATAGAGCACCCCACTTTCGATTGTAAGATTTTATCATCATGCACCTTTGTGAATTTGTGAAGTCGTGAGTCGGCGAGAAGTGGGCGCGACTATGCCCGGTGACTGTGCCATGGCATAGTCGCCGAGGGCACAACCGCCGGGATGGTACCGTGAGTACCTTAGCTCGAGCGACTATGCCGGCGACAATGCCATGGCATAGTCGCAGGTGGCACTATCGCCATCGGTGTACCGAGGCCTTGGGGAGGACGGCGACTATGTCCGGCGACAATGCCAGGGCATAGTCGCGAAGGGCATTGTCGCCCGCGTGAAGGTGGGTCCTGCCTGATAAAATCGACCAAACCCAATGAACCAAACACTTTTCCATTTTTCCAACTTCAGATTTGCTCTTTCTTGAAGGTAAACGTTTTCTCATCCCTCTTCCTCTTTTCTCTCCTCATTTAATGACCTAGCTATAAACCCTAATTTAGTGGTTGTTGGTTATTGAATGCATTGTGTAGAAACCCCTCTTAAGTTCAAGCTTAGAGATATCAAGCCTCTCTCAACTACTCCATTTTCTAGGGTTTGCTCTAAAAACCCTAGTTGGTGAGTTATTCCTCCTTAAATATTCTAGTACTCATTTATTACTTGTATTTTACTTACATGACACATATATGTAAATAAATTGAGAATTTGTGACCTAGCTTGTATAATGTTCAATTTTATTGACCCAAGATGGGTGTGTATGCTTTGTAAACTCTATGGAACCCTCTTTATAATAATTAATGAGTAAGAATCTCTGATTTCACGTTTATATAACGAGTTCATGATGAAACATTGTTGCTATAGTTTCGACCTAACTGTTGATAACTTTATGAGAATATGATATGAGTAAAATGAACCTTGTGACTTTAAGTTTGAGATTAGGTGGAACGGGATTTCTTGTGATGTAAGGATGAACGGATTTTGTATCTACAAAGGAAGTATTTATGTGATTATAAATGTTTACCATATGTTGATCACCTGATAAGAAATGTGAACACTACTCCTTGTGCACGAGGAGGTAGTTGTCTAACCTATGAACTTGTATTAATCATGATGGGTTACTAGCGAGTAGGCAATAAGGGGTCATTGATCCTTGAGGTGTAACTCGTCTAGTTATGGATAGGCACTAATGTCCGTAAGACCTTGAGGTGTAACTCGACGGAGTAGGCAATAAGGGCAGTAAATACGGTCTGAGGTTGTGATGTCGGTATGGCATGGGAACTAAGATCGGGGCATGAGGTGTAATTCATTTATATCGAGGGTGACTCCACTCCCGCGTGAAAGTCACCCCGATGGACACGGGTCTCCCCCGTATTTTCAAAGGTTGTATCTTGTATGTTGATATTCAGGTTTGTGAATCTGACCGGGGGAAATTAATTACTTGTGAGGCAAGGGAGTTCGGTAACGTGATCATTATTATACAATACTTTGTTGTGATTTTTATACTTGTGGAACCTCACTAGGCTTCGTCCTAACACTTGTTGTGGTTGTTGTCTCCTCACAGATCCTCCTCGTTGTGGAAATTAGGCGGTCGGACTTGTCAAGCGGGCACATAGGAGTTTCTCGAAGTGCCGGCATTTTTGGGGATTTTTGTGAAGAGAGATTTTAGCGAGACGGCAACACCCATTTTAATCTAGTTTGGAGATATTCTAGATTAAGTAGGTTGTTGTAAATTTATTGTCCCAATGTCTAGCATACTTCATGTTGCAAACCAACCCATCATATCGTGGGTTTTTAGTTGTTCTTATTTTGGGTTAAATTTATTGGCGATTTGTCTCTACAGGGTATTTGGACCTTCGTATTTTAAACGTTATATTGCAAATTTTACGAATTTTCATTCGTGAAAATTTTAGAGTGTTACACAAGGCCCATGTTTAAGCCCTAAATCACTCATTTCAAGTCCAAATGGACTCAAATCAAAGCCCACTTAAAGAGTAGTCTTTTTCCTACAATTTAAGAAGGATCCAAGCCCAAAGAGAAGCCTAATCCACATCCATGAATCTGCCCAAAAATAGATCCAAGTTCAAGTAACTCATATCATTGAATTGGAAGGCATTTTGAAGGGTCCTATCATTAGAAGGCCTTTACTTACAAGATATTAGAGAGTTGCCTCAAATTAATGTCTAGAATTTAATTGAGTCTTTTGATTTATCTTTTTGTATCCTATAAATAGGTTGCCTTTGTAATCTTTTGAAAACACCTTTGATTTGAATGAAATTGTGAGTTTTAAACTCCTTTTGTTCTTTGTGAACTATAGAACTTATCAAGTCTTCTTGCTTGTGGCGTTCAATACTTATCAATCAACTTGGTGGGTTGATTGTGGCGTATCTTATACCAAGGTTCTTGTCTCACTATAGACAACGGGCCGTGGTTTCACCATTACTATCTCGGGCAACCAATAGACGATCGGAAAAATCACATCATTAATGAATTGGCTCAAAAAAAGTTCCTCAGAAATTCCTTCCAATGGAGCCGCCATTTCAACAAACTTTCTTCTGAATTCCTCGATTGAACCTTCTTGTTTGACTGCTAAGAATTGTTCGCACAACGTACTATAGTAGCAGTTGATCTAAATTGCTGCATAATCAGTTTCCGTAGATCCTCCCATCGCATGATTGAATGGAATTTATTCTCCCACTGGAACCACTTCAATGCGTTTCCTTCGAAGGCAATGAACAATACATCAATCCGTTCTTCATACGTTAGTCGATCCAAGGCAAAATATCGCTCAACTCTGAGGATCCAGCCGTTTGGATCGTCGAAGGTTGGAATCTCTAAATTCCAGCAGAGTCCTCTACATCTGACGAAATGGCTGAATTCAATTTGTTAGTCACATTTTGACTTAATTTATCTATTTGTTGAACAATTTTCTCCAGGCTCTTTTCAATCAATTGCTGATTCTTCTCAATCGAACCAACACTACTTTCCAAATCATCAATCCTCGAATTCGCATTCCGAGTTTTCATGATCGGATCAAACTCGCTACGATACCAATTTGATGTACACCGAATAGAATATCTAATCGAATGATTGAAATTGAAAGAACAAGGGTTCACTGACGTTCGAGAGGTCAGGATCTCTCCCAGAGCATACATTACAATTACAAAAGAGTACAAAATAGAATGATCCCAACTAACAACCCCAACCCCAACTAAAAGAAAACTCCCGCCCATTATTACATAGAGAAATACCAAAAGTACCCTCCCCTTATTTAAAAGCAAAACTAAGACTTACTAACACTTATTTCGATCTCCTTCTTTACATAAAATGAACATAAGGTTTACCACAAGTGTTCTCCAAGTAATTTGTCTCTAAATTAGTTCAATCCATATATGATTAGAGTTTATATTCCATCCTCAAAAAAGTATAAATGTTGGCCATATTGTATCGAACATAATATATTTCAGATCATTCGACTAAAACTTTTATTTATTTTACTAGAGTAACCCTTGTTTTAGTCACCTTTTGTCTGTCATTCCTATTTTCAATCAAAGACATCCAATATATACCAAGTACCATGAGGAGTGGTGATGTAACATCATTATATTATGGGAAGATTAATCAAGTTGAGAGGTTGATTAAAAGTGAGGAAATAAGGTAATGGTCTCCACAACTTTAGCCCAGTGGGTAAGGAGTTGGACATCCTTACAGAATGGATGATGGTCATGGGCCCAATGGTATGGTACAGACGCTCCAGAAGGTGGCATCATACCCTTTTGCAGAATAAGTTACAACGGCTAAAAATAAATTACTTTTATAGTACAAGGGAAGGAAAAAAATTCTTAAATTCACAAAGCCAAACAAATATTTTTCCCTTGTATTCTCCATGTCAATTGTTACACAATATTGCCATGGTAGTGATAGACTGATAGTTAGTAGTAGCTAAACCAATAAGTCTAGCTTGGTTAAAGTCAATATTAGTTAAAAAGTGTATGCTAATGTGACCAGTTGTGAAAATCATATGCAATTTTTCAGTTTTGTTATTAGGACGATGAATGTAAGAACATCAGAAACTTTTGATCAATCAATTTTTTCTTAGGTTTAATAATACAATGTTAGCAGATATTTTGATCCCCCAACAAAATAAAAATAAAATTAAAATTAATAACAAAACGTGCCCGGTATATCCCACTATGAGGTATGTCTCTAGAATAGTATTGTACTAGACTATCTTGTATCGTAACATATAGATGTTTCATGAACCTAGCTAGGAATTCGATGGAAGGGGAGCTTACTATAAAAGAGCTCCTCGTTTGTAACCATCAAGTGTGACTGTGTGAGTAAAGAAACATAAAGCAATAAAGAGTTCTTATGTTCTTTGAGCATTCTCCATACCCATATCTACTGTTCATTTTAAAGCTTACGTAGCACAACTACATATAAAATTATTCTCTCTAAGGTCACACGATGCTTGAAGAAAATAATTCCAATATTGTTTCTGTTTGGTAAAAGAAGCATGCGAGATCCATAAGCATTGTGAACAATGACCAATACGACACTATCAAAAGCAAATTGATGAAGCATTGTGAAGATCACCGGTAAGAAGATCCCAACCTGAGGAAATCGATTATGATCAAATGTCATTTAATCCCCCCCCCCCCCCCCCCCCCCTTAACTTGTATGGTTTACACGGTTTATTGCTAAATAAAATGGTGGGAGGGGCTTTGATGCAATAAACAGTGGAATTAAACCATACAAGTTAAAGATTGAATCAATACTAAATTTTAGCCATCAATTTTTCACTATTTACCATAATAACACTATTCCACTTTAATCGAATAGTGCTAAATTATAACACTTTTATATATTTGACTTATATTTATTAATCTATCATTTAACTATAATCATTTTTAGTATATATTAATTTATTTAGGTAAATTATGTAAATTTATATTTTTATATCTTATTTAACCATATTTTGTGTGTATATTAATTAGTTTTACAAATTAATTAAATTTATTCTTATATCTTATTATCTACTATATTAAATTTTTATATTTAATTGAGTTAAAATGGGGTTCATCCTTGTGTTTCAAAGTGTGCTAGTGTGCTCCAACACAGGGTTATTTTTGACTCATCGAGAAGCATTTTAGCAATTTTAGCCCTTTAGCTCAAAGGTTGGAATGATTTGTAGCTATATTATGACACTTAGTTTTAGCTCTTTAGTTAGTTGGTTGGGGATGGCCGATGTAGCCATAACCGCCAAAGCTTGTGCCTCTCTATCTATCCATGAGATGTTTGGATTTTTCAAACTGACGCTTACCCTAAGGGGGAATTCCATAACACCACCCATTGTTCGAATCAAAACCCCGTAAAAGTAATATTAAACAAGGGTTGAAATAAAACATGTAGAATATGAATTTTCGATCAAATGATGAGATATCTAACTGAACTCATCAACACATGTCAATTTTTAAATAATGCAACAATGGTTTTGAACAAGTCTTTAAGTTTTTCTGCTTATAATTAATTAGGAATTAATTTGTTTCCTTAATGCATTCACGACTTCTAATTCCATTTTAAATATGGAGTGGCATAAGTAAATAAAATCATCATATTTGGTGTTTGAGAATTTTTATGTTCCGGACGGCTCTAGGGTTCTCGAATTACCCTTTCATCTTCTTAAATTATTATCAATTTACAACAATATAAAACAAAATGAATTTGATCTCAGTAATTAGCATAATCATTAAAGCCAAAAAAATCTATCAACTATCAGATATTTTGAAGAAAACCCGAGCAGTATAAACACAATTAAAAAGAGGGAATAATTAATCGAATAAATTCTATGAACAGACAAAATATTTGAAGAAACCCATTGAATATGTTGAACATCAAACCTGTTTACAGCCCGATTTGTTGTATAGCCTCAAGATTGTTATCTTCTTTCCCTTGTGAATTTGCCTTGTTGTTGAGAGAGAAATGGTTTTTAATTCTTACCAAAATAATGATGATGGAACAGCGGAGTTGGCTTGCGACAATGTTAACCCTAGAAGTGAATTTGAAAATGGTTGGCTGGGAATTTGTAGAGAACACCAGCGGTGTTAATCGTTCTTTGTATGAAGGTGCTGTTCGGATTTATAGTGGACTTTGGAATTTTAAATCACATTACCATTATTTATCAAATATATTCGCTATATCTATATCATACTATATATAAAAGAACCGTTAGAGTTTGTTTTTTCATTTTTCAAAGTTATAAATATCTATTTGTTACAGGAAAAATCAACTAGAACAACCATAAATAGAGAGAAAAAAATATCTTTAATTTTCATTAATCAAAAGTTGTTTAAATAGGGAGCATTACATAGAGATCATGATAAGCATAAGCATGGAAGGAGATTAGTTGTGTACCCGTGTAATGCGGCGGGAGCCGTAAATGTAAACGATTTTGAAGTTTTGATGGTTTTGTTAGATGAAATTTTAATGATGATATGATTTACACTTAGGGGCCGTTTACCCAAATGCTTACCCGGTAAGCGTTTACCAATAAAACTCGACACACTAACTTGCTTTACCGGGTAAGATTTTAATCATTACGATGGTATCTTATACAACAATTTACCCGGTAAGTGCTTACCCGGGTAAGAGTTGTCACTCTCTCTTACCGGGTAAGACTCTTCATCCTTATCCTCGCTCTTACCGGGTAAGATCCTATCCGCTTGTCATGTTCATCCGCTATGGTAAATTCCCTGGTAAGCACTTACCGGGTAAGCATTTTGTAAACGGCCCCTTAGTCTATACATATTAATACATTTTGAATAAATAAGAGTTTGGTGTTTTTATGTGTTAGTTTGAGATCAACTATATTAATATAGTAATGATACACATCACCGGAGTGCAGGCTTGCTTAATTTTTGTTAGCTAGCTAGAATTGGGTGACTAGCTGTGACAAATAGCCGTGTCTTGTAAATCCGGATTGCTCGATTGTGAAAATTTGGTTGGATTAGATCAACTCCATTAAAGTCTACTAAAATATCAACCAATTACACATTACACTTCTTTCGTAACCCAATTTGGTATCAAGATACACTACTTAGGTAAAAGGATTCTCATAGTATTTTAACATATTTTCATTCATAATCATTGGGAAAATAATTCTAGAATCCGCTTTGGATTTTTCTTCTCATACACTTATCATCCTCCTCCTCAAAAAACGGTTTCTTTGACTTTAGATATCATGTGAAACTTAAAGATGATATTTGAACCTAAGAGAGCATTCTTTCAATCATGGAAGTGAAATATTACAAATATGGATGTTCCCCCATATGATACATTCATTCACTACCCTCATCAGATCTATCACACAAGATAGTCTCATTGGCACTTCTCATCAAACATCAATGTATATACTGTAAATACATTTAAAAGGTATCATCTTCGGCTGGTTTTAATCATCCAATTCTATATTGGTATTTACTTCTGCAAAAAAAGCCTAAGGAGACGTTTACCCAACTCTTACCAGGTAACGCTTATCGGGTAAGATTTTTATCTATTAAAACAACATTGTATGCTACATTTTTATCCTGTAAGTGGTTACTGCGTAAAAGTCGCCACTCTCACTTTCAACGTAAGAACTCTCGCTCTTTGTCATTGTTTTTACTAGGTAAGATTCTCAATACTTGTCATGTTCATCCGATAAGGTAGAGTGACTCGATAAGTACTTACCGAGTAAGCGTTTAGTAAACGGACTCTACAATACTATTCTTGTTGCAAATTTTCTATCAGATTCACAAGACGTGGCAATTTGTCACAATCAGCCATCCAATTCTAGTCAGCTAACAAAAATTAAGCAAGCCTTCACTCCAGTGATGTGTATCATTACCTAAATTAATACATATGATCTCAAACTCACACATAAAGACAACAAAGGGATTGTTGTGCCATCCAAGAGTCTCCTATGTGTAGGAAAATTGGTACATGAAGCATCCACCAAACAACTATCGAACCTATATGATTCACCATAAATTAATTCCTTAGAATACTTTACCATCTGCAAGCAATAGAATCCAAAGCATGAGTGTCTGAACAAAAAAACAAAATGCACTTAAAATATAAGATAAATATATGAAAAAGTGAAGCAAGGAAAACCAAATTTAAAGATCAAGAAAATAAAGCATTGGCTTAAGGGTCGTTTACTAAACGCTTATCTGGTAAATGTTTACTAGGCCACTTTATCCTTTCGTATGAACATGACAAAGATTGAGAACTTACTCGGTAAGAGAGATGTCAAGGACCGAGAGTCTTGCGGTGTAAGTGAGAGTGATGACTCTTACATGATAAGTGCTTACTCGATACAAATGTTACATATAATGTCGTTTCTTTAGTGCGATGAAAGACCTATTTAAACGTCTACGTTCCAATGCACAGTGGGTGAAGAACGGGGTTACGGTTCAGGTCGAGGCAGGGGTCTTTGGCCCTACGAGTATATCAATAGCGGTCAAATATCGTGACTTGGTGTTATTAATAACAAAGGGGTGGCTTGATCAAAATATTATCACATGGTTCATGGCGTAAGTTATTACTTATATATATCTACTTATTATTGTGTCTATAAATATTTACAATATTTAGTTTAATCATATTGGAATTTTTTAGGGATTTGTATAAGATAATATCACAAAATTCGAAGAATCGTTGTGCATTCATTGCCCCGGGAGCAATTAATGAACCTGCGATGGAACGAGACGGTTTCTTTGTCATGGAGACAATATACAAAACTATGATGCATAACATAGATAAAGAGTTCTTTTTGGCACCGTACGCACAAGGGTGAGTTATATATATATATATATACATAGTTTATGTTGTAAGTTTTACTAACATAAAGGCATCATTGGTCGTTGCTAATCATTTGGCTTAGACATCGCTTAGTCTATATATTGGACTCGAAGATGTCGGATGGAAAGAAAGTCGAAACTTATTTGATCAAAGAGATGATGGAAATGTAAGTAATGTATTACATTGATATATAAATTATGTATATTTTTATTGTTAATTGATTATTGAAACAAAGGTGTTTATGGTTTCTTTTTAGGGCTATTACAAAATACAATCAATGTAAAAAGTCTTCTCATGCCGTAATTTCCACTCCCGTCACTTGGAAATTGAACATGGTAGAATTCACATATCCCGACAATCTATTTCATACTTTAGTTTTTCTAATATTATAAATTTCCTTACAATGTAGTGTAATCAACAAAAGGAGGGCTGGGAATGTGAGTATTATGTAATCAAGCAAATTTTCCATTATGTAATGTTCGAGCAATATGATTCCTCTCACAAGGTACTTATTTGTTAAATTTCAGTCATTTATATATTATACAAAACACTTTTTTAGATAACACATATACATTTATATATAGGACATATGGACAACCACCGCTGCCTTTTCAAATGAACAACTAGATCAGATAGCTTGTCATGTGGCCAAATCATTTACTTTAAAACGTATGACAGAGGGTAAAATGTGGTAAAGGTATGTGTTTTATGCACTCCACTACAAGTGACCAATGTATTTGTATGTTTGAATAACATAGTTATTTCTTGTTATTATGTATTTGCAATATAAACTCGTATTATATGTTCAGAAAACGTGACGTTCTTATATATAGAGCCGTTTATTTGTTTTCAGGATAAGAGATCGATGAATTGAAGTGCACAGAAGAATGTTGAGCTAATCCTAAGAAGAAAGACATGTTGGATGTCAACAAACAACTGAGAGGTAGAATTAAGGATTAATGTTTGATGATGTCTTTGAAAAAACACAAGTTTGTGGATATTATTGTAATGACTATTAGTTTTTAGTAGGAATTAGAGTTCCATTTATATGTATATTGATGGAAGAAATTTGATGGACATGGTGGTTGTAATGGTTATTGGCTTTTAATAGGATTTGGAGTTCTATATGAAAAATGTTTTGGCATTTGGTATGTGATGGTTGTTAATATATGTATATATATATACAAATATAATATATATATATATATATATATAAAATAACACATTTTTAGACGGTTTTAAGAATAGCCAAAAAATCGTTTAAAATTGTATGCCTTTTTAAACGGTTTTTTAAAAATACCGTGTAAAGTATGTATTATTTTACATATTTTAAAAAACATTTTAAAAATATATATAATATTTTAAAAAAGTGATTTTTTTAAACGGTTCAAAAACCGTTTAAAAAAGCCCTGACTTTTTCAAACGGTGCCCTTTCAAACGGTTGTAAAACCGTTTAAAAATGTCCAAAACAACCGTTTAAAATACCTATTTCTGTAGTAGTGTCTCTCGGTTCAAAGGATTTTGTTTCTCATATTGATGAAATGTTGGTTGCAGTACCGCAACAATAATAAAATTGCATCTTATTACACATGTAGAAACTTTATACTAATAGTTGTTAATATTAATTACTAGTTGTGTACCCGAGCTTTTTCCGTAGGATGCAAAGTTTCTTATAAACCGATAATGAAATATAATCATACCTTTAATAAAGTTAAAAAACTGTACGCCTACGAATATTAATTGTCTCCATGTTCTCTGAACAAACAAATTATAGGTACGTAATAAATAAATTAAACATATGAACTAACCTTAGTTTCAAAAGAAGTAAAATTTTGAAGTGACGCATTACCTTCCAGAGTGAATTTAATTGCATAAGGCGATTTTCATAACCAATGATATAACATGTAGATCCCCATCACGTCTCCTTACAAAAAACCATCAAGTTCATCAGAAGATTTAAAAAAAGACATCTACTTGCATAATTGATATTATCAATCTCTATAACTTGCAATGCAATGCTTTGCAAAGAAGACCGGGTGCAATACATATTGTGTGCATAGGCTTAGCGTTTTTAAGAAATACAAAAACCTAAGGTGCAACACATGTTGATCCTAGCAAAACAAAATAAAGAAACAACTTCAAAAAAGAACATTGTCAAAGCATTTAAACCCAAATAAAATTAAGCTGCTTTTGGCCAAACTCAATTGAGATGCCATATTCTATGAACAAATATACAGACATAAAAATATTAAAAAGTCTAAAGATAAATGAGGAAACCTACTCGAATTCAACATATATCAAGTATCGCTTACTCTGCTATGTTATCAATTTAGAAATCTCATATACCCAAACAACAAAAAAAAAACTATTACTAGTCTAATGAAAGCCTTGACATAATTACAAAATTTATTGGCACAACAATACAAAAATCAATCTATGTTAGCCACAAAAATGCGCAAATATAATTGGGGAATGATGTATTTGGGAGATAGCGATATTTCATAAACAATAACGGAAAAAAACACAAATGATGGAGGCTAACACCTTTAAATGCTTGATATCTATAAATAGAAACGAGTTACCTGGATTCAGATTGTTCATGAGTAGCAGACATAGAATTGCTCGAACAAAGAAAACATTTGGATGTAATTTGTTAGTTTTTAAGTCCAAACATCGAACACAATACTGATTTAAATCAAAGTTGTAAACATCAAGTACTTGATATATACATTTATAATATTGAAACTCAATGTTCAATAAGATATAAGATATAAAAGAAACGTACCTTGATTCCATTGATAACCGGTTGGACAGTGGGTTGATTCACCCATTCTAATACGTTCAAACTCTTTAACATTTTCTGCATGTTGTATCTGCAACTCTCTCGTGTTTTCAGCAATGGAAGGTAATATTATCTCTCTACATTGTGAACATCTTGGGAACCTAACGCGTTTCGATAACCGCTTAATGTTCATTGGTTCATCATTAATTTAGCAAATACACTTTGGTTAAAATACTTATTATTAAAAAATAATTGCATATATACGCATTTTAAAAATAAATATTGTGATCACAAAACATTTTGACTTTGTTCGTTGTTTAATATGGATGGTGCCATTTTAAAAAGGGAAAATTGCACATATGGTTTCATGTGCCCTACTCTCATTCCATCATATCCTTCTAAAACAAGATAATCTTTAAAAGAAATTAATAATGTTATCAAATTGATACAGAAAGTTGGTAGCATATTCTTTCATTTAGTTATGATCTCTAGCCCATGCTACATATGAATGACCCAAAAATCACAACTTTTACCATTATGAGTACTAATTATTTGATTGCTATGGACTTTAGTTATCTGTTGTATAAAAGGAATGAATTCTTATAAGCTCCATTCATTTTTCCATGTGTATTAAAGTAACGTTTTACATCCTAAAGGGTAAAAGCATGTCACAGTTGGGCAATCCATATTTGGCAGCAAGGGTTGCACAAACAAAGAATATTGTATGTACCTTCCTTTCTTTTTCTTCTTAATCATCAAGTATGTGGGTGGTGAAATTGACTGCCTCTATACTATGTACTTTCATGCAAACAACTACAATGTTGAAGTTTATTGGTCCTTATGAAGTATTTAATTTAGGAACAAGCTATTTAAAAACTTAGGGGGCGTTTGGTTCGCAGAATGATTTCTGATGGAATGGAATCTGTCAATGTAATTGGAATCTGGAAGGAATTGGAATGAAATGTTTTCAAGTTTGACCAACTGTTTGGTTGGTAGGAATGGAATGTAATCAGTCAAATGAATTGGAATATGTCTGTTTGGTTTGCAAAGGAATTGGAATGGAATTTTGAAAAATGACAAAAATACCCTTTCTTTTATTTTTATTTATTTATTTATATTTTTTTAAATGCCGAGAGAGATAGAGGAGAGAGGAGAGAGAGAGTAGATAGAGGAGAGATAGAGGGGAGAGAGGAGAGAGAGAGAGAGGAGAGAGAGGAGAGATAGAGGAGAGAGAGGAGAGAGAGAGAGGAGAGAGAGGGTAGAGAGGAGAGAGAGAGAGAGGAGAGGGAGGAGAGAGAGAGGGAGGAGAGAGAGAGGGTAGAGAGAGGGAGGAGAGAGAGAGGAGAAAGAGAGGAGAGAGAGGGTAGAGAGAGAGGAGAGTGAGTAGAGAGAGGAGAGAGAGAGAGGAGAGAGAGTAGATAGAGGAGAGAGAGAGAAGAGAGAAGGTAGAGAGAGGGTAGAGAGAGAGGAGAGAGAGAGGAGATAGGAGAGAGAGTAGAGAGAGAAGAGACCAAATCCACATCTGATGGGTTTTAATTTTGTTAAGAGGGTTTGGAGGGTATTTTTGTCATTTTGAGAAAATGCAATGGAATGGAATTCAATTCCATCCAAAATGAGAAGGAATGACCAAATCTTTGATTGATGGATTTCATGGAATTCAATTCCATTTCTTTGGAAACCAAACAGCAGGATGGAATTTGGTCAATGGAATTGACCATTCCAATTCCATCAGATTCCGACGGATTCCAGCGAACCAAACGCCCCCTTAAAGTTTCTGATTCCAGAACCACAATCTGATTAGATATCTTTGGTCTGAATCGACTTTAGTAAATCCCCATTTGCACATTCTTGAATCAAGGGAGTTCAATAAAACTGAGTCACTTGTGTAACAACATACTTGTCAACATTGCCTAACTTTTATGCATCTAAGGATACCACAACCCTGACTTTAAAAAACGCATTTCATCAAGGACCTTTATTATATATTCTCACCTAACCATTTCTTTTGTGTTGAAATGGTCCAAAAGGCAAATGGAAACTTCTCCTCTTTGCTAAAGGTTTTAGCAAGAAAAAGTTATGTTTACTTGAACTCTAAAATGAAAATTAAACTTTTTTACACATATTACTATGAATTTCACACCAATTAATACACTTCAAGGAATTCAAAAGAATAGAAAAAGAAATATGACGCGTACCTGTAGAATTCCGCGACTATAATCTCCAAGGATGAAACCATATTGCTTGAATAAAAGGGACATAACGATACATCTTTATTTATTATGAGTAGGAAACACAAATAAGAATGTTAAATGGGGATAAAAAAATGTAGAAAACTAATGCAACCATGTTCCATAACATTGCCATAAAACATTGAACTTTGAACCCCATGTATATAATCCGGTTGCTTTCGATGCTCCAAAAGAAAGGGAGAGTTTCGTCTAACATGATTTGCGGCAGAGTTGATTTCTCTCAGCGAAAACCTACACATGTATATATGCTGCCAAAACATATCTTGGGTAAGCAAATAGTTGAAGCAATGGTTTTTTATGAACACGACTACTTGCCAGTATTTGGTATTCTATGTTTCTTCTAAAGCTAATAAAAGCATGCTAGAATCAAGAATATGTCATGTATGAAGAGCATGTAGGCACGAGCATCCATGTTCCAACTAAGCATCCTTATAATTTAACTTCTAATTTTAGAGATCTACCTGATACCCAACTATTTAAACCAACCAAAGAAAATGACCATATATATTAAGCACCCCTATTTTAGAACTCCCAATTTTAGATATCTAAATATTTCAAGACACCATGAAAATAAATTAGAGTATTAACCATTAAGTAACATATTACTTAATAAGCACGTCTCTCATCAAATACAAATACTTATTCAAATTTCGGTAAATCACTAGTAGTTGGTTGGTGTAGTGCAACAATTAGAAGGATATCCCAATTTGTTAACCAAACCTACTTCCAAAGCATATCAAATATCTTAATTCAAACACAGCCAAAGCTGACACAAACCTAAACAAGGTAAACAACGACTAAGTACAACATACACATATACTATATAAGAAAACAAGACTAGTTTTAGGTTGGTAAATATAAACTGCAGGAGTTTGTTAATTTTGCATAGTTAGCATTCATAAGAACACAGTACAAAGAGAAACGTTGAAACCCTCGGGTAATTTTGCACTGTACAATTAAGGGAAGGCATTAAACGAGCCCCTTCTTACTTGAACACATCCTAGAACTGTTTTCTACAATCGTACTTAATACCATCCAGAATCACAAAAAAACCAATACAATAATCCAAGGAAAATAAGCATTTTAGGTACATGAACACTCAAGAAAAATGTATTTGACCTTGTTCAAACATAAAGGTATTTTCTATAAATTTACAAAACAAGAGAATACTTGACCTAGTTCGAACCTGAGGAAATAGAACATGAGGCTGTCGCAGTTCTGTTGCGTTGTCACATCGAGAGATAGATGATGAAACCGAAAGTGAGAAGTCGGAAAGGAGCAGAAACCCAAAGGGTTCAACTGAATGCGACGATGTAGAAAGAGGCGAAGGAAAGTCTGAGGAATTTTCATCGAATTTGAATTTGAATACTTGCGAGTTCGAGACCAGTGCAATGGGACTTACCTTGAAAAGTTACGGTCTTACAGAGAAGAGACTACGCGAGAGAAGGAGCATCACTTGGACGGGAGCAGGGATGGAAATGAATGGGAATGAAATTCATGAAAAGAGAGAGAAGCGACATTTGAATGAAATTGGGATTAGGTTTAGATTTTTGTGAATTTGATTTTTTTAAATTTGAAATTTGAGTAAATTACAAACTTTGTCCTGCGGTTGTTGGAAATCTTAGATCGGTCCCCTAAACGAAATTAGTATATAAATGGTAACCCAGATTTTACTTTTTTTTTTTATGAATCGGGTCCTTTGTCCTAATTCTACTAACTAACACTCCGTTAAATCAGTGTTAATATCGTCTTTTTTTTAAATTAGTTGTTTTTCTAAAAATGTACTTATTATATATAAACATATACATAAGCTTCCATTTTCATCTTTCCAAATCAAGCATTTCATCTTTCCCCAGTCAGGCACCCTCACCGTTCACCTTCCACTGCTTCAAGCACCCCTTCGCCTGTGACACCCTTCTCCTTCAAACCCAACACTTGCCTGGAAATCATAAGTGTAGGACGTGCGTCTCTGATCAACCATCTTCAACTTGATACGGGTGTTGCTAGTGTTTTCACCTACTCCCCCACCCCCTGCAACAACGAGCATCACACCTATCTCCGACGTCATGATATTTACCCACTTCGAAAGCACTACCCCCATCATCATCTCCATTTCCAACCACTATGATATTTATCCAAATTTCAATTTTGAATGTCAACAATTTATGTGTGGTTTGTATTTGTTTGTGAATCCATTGATGTAGCCCTTACATCACATAGTTAAATCCATTGATGTAGCCCTTACCTTATTGGTAATCGTCTTAAACCTGGTAAGCGCTTACCGGGTAAGAGTCATTACTCTCACTTACCGGGTAAGACTCTAGGTCCTTGTTATGGCTCTTACCAGGTAAGATTTTAGGTAGTTTTCATGTTCAATAGGTAAGAGCCGTAAGGTAAGTGATACCGGTAAACACTTATCCGAGCAAGTATTTAGTAAACGACCCCTAAACAACCTTGACCTAGTTCATTGGTTATGATTTTAGTTATTCCCCAACAATGTCCCCTTTAGATATGGAGAAAGGTTTTTAGATTTTTAGATCAAGATGAGAAATGGATTATTGGATCTGATTTCGAAATGGGTGTGGTAAGTATTTTAACACTATAGAAGGGACGAGGAGGTTGGAGACGGTGGTTGCTAGAGAAGAGGGGGAAGAAATGAGGGAGGAGGCCGGAGCTCGTAGACGAGATGGTAGACTGTCTCAAGGGAATGCTATGAAAGGAAAAAAAAGTTGATTAAATATCCCATGTGGTTTTTGTGTGTGTGTGTGTTTTTTTTGTGATATTAGATTAACTGGTGGTGAAGACAAGGTGATAGAAATGTTTGTTTCATGTGTTTCTAAAATAATATTTATATTTGTATATAAGCTTAATAAACTTTTACGGTAAAAAAATAAAAAAAATTGAAAAAATTGCCCTTTTAACCGGCGAACCACCCTCGTCTCCGTCGTCGTTGTCTCCCTCTCTCTCCCTCACTTAACTCCAGCATCGTGAGCTAACATTATCACCAACCCCTAAAACGCACTTCGGCGAACATCACCATCAATGGATGATCTACTCTTTTGTATGTGTCATGTGTTCAACGAAAACCACCATCCCCATCACCACCGGGGGGGGGGGGGGGTATCGTCCCAAAACATCCATGCATTGCAGAAGACACACAATAAATATATACACACACCTTACATACAACACAAAAAACTAACTTGCAAATTTTCACACCCAAAAAACCCACTTGTCACACAGTATTATCTCTTTCTCATATATATATATATACATGTATATACGTATATACACACAGTCTACCATCTTGTATTCGAGCTTCGGCCACCACCCTCTCCAACCTCCTCTTTCCTTCCTCATCTCATCTCCCTCTTCTCCAGCAACCACCGTCTCCAACCTCCTCTTTCCTTCTCCAGTTATAAAATACTTTCCACGACCATTCCGAAACCAGATCCAAAAGTCCATTTTCTCATCTTGAAAATGGTTGATCAGAGAATGCAAGTTATATGAAATCACATGCAAGTTTTGGGTTTGAAGGAGAACGGTGGTGCAAGCGAAGGGGTGCCAAAGCAGAGGAATATGAACGGTGAGGGTGCTTGAGTGGGGAAAGATGAATGCTTGAGCAGGAAAGATGAAGATGTAAAATTTTGTATATGTTTATATATAATAAGTACAGTTTTAGAAAAGAAAATAAAAGAAAATTTTAGAAAGATGATATTAACCCTGATTCAAGGAGCATTATTTAGTGGAGTTAGGACAAGGGATCCGGTCTATAAGAAAGTTGAAACCATAATGACAATATATGTAATTATTTTGTTTAAGGGACCAATCTAAATCTTCATTAACTGCAGGACAAAATTTGTAACTTTCTCAAAGCTAAATTATTTCCCTCCTTTTTATCTCCCGGTTTTATCATCAAATAATTCGAGCCCTAATATCCCCTCCCCTCCCTTCATTCCCTCCAAAACCGTTTTTATCCCTCACCATTGACGCACCAGGCAGCAGACAAGGAGACACCATCGCCACACGTATCCTGCTCTCTTCCCCTCACATGTCACGTACAACGCATCTCTTGATTTTACTATTCTAATATGGTTGAACCTTGCTTATTTTTCAAGTTATCAATGGATCTTAGAGACGAAGACCTGATTTTTGAGGTATTTTTCAAACCTATTGATGGACTAAAAAGAAATGTATCTATTCATAATTTTTGATATATTTTTCGTTCATGTGTGTTTGATAATGGAGTTTTACTATTGTCCCTACCCTATAATTTTCAAGTTCCTTTAGAACTCCGTAGCTAGAGTTCAATTAGTTTTTTTCTTCTTGTCTTTTTTTGTGATCTTGAACATATTTGATATTATTGAAAACAGGTTGGTGTATGGTGCAGAGAAGTATATTGATGCTGAGAAGAAGGTACGCTCAAATGCTTACAAATATAGACTTTACTGTTAAAATTCAATCATGCATGCTTGCAAATATAGAGGGTTCATTCGATATGTTTTAGAGAGTAAGATAGAGGTAGAGAGTAAAATAGAGGGTTCATTGGAGATGGTTTTAGTGAAAGTCTTTGTTTGATGCAGGGCAACATATGCCATTTATTAATTTAGAGCTCATGCTGTTTTGTGTGATTTCTCAGTCATACTTCATTGTAGTTCTATTGTTCTAAACAAAAAGATAAATTTAGATCTCTCACTTCACTTTAAACCCATGATTTTTCAAGAAGGTAGATTTTTTATTGATTTCTCATTTATCAGGTACTACGATTGAAGTAAAAAAAGTTTAAAAACCATATCATAATGCATATCTTTTTGAGGGTGTGTTATTCATATCAATACATGACATGGTACTTAGAAGTTGAACCAGGTATGTGACGGAGGATATCATGTTATATATGTCATGGGAATGGCATTGCACATAATTTATGGGAAAGGAATAATCATTAGTTTGAAGTTTTATTTGTCAAAAACTAAATGAAGAATCTTGTCTAATTTGTTGTCGGTGAGTACTATGACTGCAACTGACTGAATTTATATATGCAATTAGGATGGTGGTTGACTGCAATTAGGATGGTGGTTGACTGGTTGGTGAAAAGAACTTGTAGAAATTCTTGAAACTGCATAATTAGGTAGATGATTAATGTACTAGCTATGTTAGAGATTTATATAAGGAAGTTCTAATGCAGATCAACTCTCAGTCTTCTATTTTAGTATGCACGTAAAGTCTCTCTAATGAAATTCTTTCCCTACACCTCCACTCTTAGCCATCTGTTTTATCCCTTTGATAGGAACTATAAACCCCTGCACCTCCACTCTCAGTCTTTGTATCTTTCCCTACAATTTAGTTCATATTTCAAGACTTCAATCCATATGAAGAAAATTCTGGAACTAGCCCTGTTAGTGAGCTTGGGGCTTATCTAATGAGGAAGCTTTCAATGTCATTTGAACCTCTCATTTGGGTCATCGTGCAATCTGGAATGGAGGTGCATGAGCGTTAAAGTTGATAATTGTTAACTTCTGCAGATGTATTTTAGTTAGATTGCATTAAAAACTTATTTTTAAAAGAATGGTATACGTATCGTTCTAAGCAGAAGCATAGGGGTAGATAAAAGCAGGAGCAAAGGGGATGTTTTGTCGAGAGGAAAAGGGGATCCAAATGCCCCATCAATAAAGTGAGGGCTTATCCGTACCTTCCCACCCCTCACTCCCCCTTTTTTAGCCTATATTCCTACTAATGTGATCCCCATTACTGATGGACAAATCTGTTCTGGTCTAGCTAGTTATCACTTCTCCCCTATAGTTATAGCAATACTGGGGAATTTCTCTATCTTATTTGAATGAGGAGAGAGAGTACTCATTCCTCTCCCTTTGGTCAAGTGGCTTCGCTCCTTATCAGAAGGTTGAAGTACATGGGAATTGTCTCACATCTTTCTTGTCCACATTTAAGAAGACCCTACTCTATTTTACCTACTAAATAAATACCCTAGTTTTGTATGGAGCAAAAGGTAGAAGAGATGAAACAAATATGGAATTCATATTCTAGTATAGTATATGGTATGACTAGTAAATAACTTGGTTATCGGTGCAAAGAACTATCATGTATTTGATGGATAATAGCAAGTTACCTCCCATCTAAACTTATGTTTTGTAGAGAAAGCATTGATAACTAATGTATGCCAAAAACATGCACATGGTTGCTCTTAACAGTAGTATAATCTTTCAATTTCTAATAATTAGATGGAATTAAGTGACTTGATGGGGTATTTGATCATGGAGGTACATTTTAACAAAAAGAGTCTGATAATTAGTGCAATGAGATTTTTTTTCTAGTAATTGCATTTAATTATTTCGGGGTGTATGAAGCCCTTACCTTTACAACAAATGCATCACTTGTTGCATACTATCTAAAAATTTAGTAGCATGTTCCAAAGATAAATGAATTCCTATTGGGTTTAAATCATAGAATTTGGAAACTTGACCTCTACAAATCAGAGTGCATCTCTAATTTGGGAATAGTCAAGTTTTGCACTTCAGTTTTGTAATTTTTCTGATTTAGTTTATTCATTTTGATAGTCTCTTCAGGGCACTGTAGTCATAGTGTTGATATTTGCCACATATCAGCAATTTCTAGTAGCCTATCTATCTGCCATTTGATGGATGTTTTCAGCATCTAAAAACATTTTTTTCCGAGCTTATTACCATCTAGAGCTTTAATTTGTGTTAGCAATAAAAAATGTTGATGCTTGATGTCTATACTTTTAGACTTACTAAATCGTTGTTTATTCCTTTTTACGAGGTTGTCATAAGGGCAATTTATAATCTAGTAATGGGTGGACTTGATCACTCTTTAAGGTGTAGTTGCCATCAATTAATGGTCAGTTATAATTCAGGACTTTTTTGTTTGGATGCTAATTAATGGCCCTGACTCTTGAAAGAGATGGCAAAGTTTGTATGATATGACATAAATTTATAAGTTTTTCAAGATTGCTTGAATGCACATGTACAACAACAAATGAGAATACACAAGGAAAATGCAATTCAATATTGTTTTTATGACTTTGAAGGCCACTGATACTGTGTAAGGCGCTATTTACCAAATGCTCATTGGGCCAATTGCCTTACCGGATGAGTATGACAAAGACCAAGATCTAATTACACAAAGATCTAATTACCCAGTAAGAGGCATGCCAAGGTGCAAGAATATTACCCGGTAAGTGAAGGTGGAGACTCTTACCCAGTTAGCGCTTATCGGGTATGAGACGCTTACCAAAAATCTATTTTGTTGGTTGAGAATCTTACACGTTAAGGTAAGTTAGGGTGGTGACTTTTCCAGTAAGCGCTTATTACCCGATAAGGGTTTGGTAAACGACCCCTATTTAAGTCTAATTAACATTCCAACCACATATCCATATTGTGTCGGCCATGTTAATATCACATATAATTACATACCAGATCCATAAAGTCTTTTAAGAAGAAAAACACATAATGAATTTTGTACTTCTTACATCTTTTCAAATGTTTTTTTTTGAGGGAAAACTCCGGCAATATTATAAAAAACGAGAACAAAAAGTACGGCAAACCGCCTACAACCAAACGAAGAAACAAAAAAACTTGGAAACAATCCCATACCAAGCAACTAACAACCAAAATAAACACAACATAATAGACGCATATAACATCGAAAAAAAAGATGCTAAAAACCACCGGAGCTCCAAACACCATCACCGCAAGGCCAAAGAAAGAATTAGGTCGCTTCATTATGTATAGGTCGAGATCTTCTAGTAGTCCAAGCAAGCCTTAAGTGAACCATGTTTCGTATCTCTTTGATGATCTTCCCCATATCACGCTTTTCATTACGGAACAAACGATTGTTCCGTTCTCGCCATATAAAGAAAGAGCCATCAATACATCGTCCCAACGATCCGGCCAATCTTCAATATCCGCAAAAAACTTTATCCGCGTCCAAATTTCATTGGAAAATTGGCATTCAAAAAACAAGTGGTTATGGGAATCCATACAAACCTCACATAAAGGGCAACTAAGGTTTGGATTATCCGGGTTCCATGAGAGCATACGATCCTGAGTAGGCAAACGCCGAAGACATGCAATCCACATGCAAAAAGCGTGTTTAGCAATATGCCCTTTAAACCAAACACCTTTCGCCCATGTAACAATCTGGTAAGACCCTCTCAAAGCGGCCGAAGTTGCCCTTACCGAAAACTCGTCCATAGGCCTATTCCCATCATCCCAACGAATCCCGTCCCTATCATGCTCATTGAGAATCGGAAACTGAATCGTAGCAAGTTGTGGAAACCGATCCACCCAACTGTTCGGCCAAACCCCCTCAAACCGAGAGCTTAACTCTCTTAACGACGACCGCGTCGTGAATCCTTCCGAATGAACAAATCGATAAGAAATAAAAGAAGAAAGCGGCGTACCGGAAGGCCAACGATCCTCCCAAGCATTTATCGCCGAGCCATTGCCAACCCGCATCATAATAAATGGTCTCAACATCGAACGAAGATCCCATATTTTCCTTAGGACCCACGACCACCGAGAGCTTTTATAAACAAGCCAGAAGTGCGTTTCTCCCAAGCAATGGAGTACGATCCAACGAACCCAAAGAGATTGTTTTCGGGTTAGAATGTTCCAAAGGTGACGCGACAACAAAGCTTTATTCCACGTAGCTAAAGGTTTTATTCCCAAACCTCCTCCATCGAAAGGCATACAAACATGCTCCCAAGCCACTTTGCACTTTCCTCTTGAATTATCACCTTGAGCCCATAAAAAATCCCGACAATGAGATTCAATCTTTTTTATCACCGTGGTTGGGAACCAGAATATAGACATCCAATGAATCTGTAAAGATCCAAGGACTGATTTAAGAAGTTGTAATCGTCCTCCAAAGGACAAAAACTTGGCCTTCCAATTAGTTATACGTGAAACCAACTTCGTCAAGAGCACATCATAATCACGCGTCTTCAATCGAATAGGGGAGAGCGGCACCCCTAAATACCGAATGGGAAAAACCCCATTCTTAAACACTCCTGAATAGCAATTCGAGCTTCCAACGGGACATTGCCATAGAAGATTTCACTCTTTTCAAGGTTTGGAGCTAACCCCGATTTGACCTTAAAGAGAGCAAGGGCCTTCTTAAGCACCAACACCGAATCCATATCGCCTCTAGTGAACATAAAGAGATCATCTGCAAAACAAAGATGGGTTAAATCAAAAGCTTGGCAATCTTTGTGATAGCCAAAGGAAGTCGCCTCCTCTATGCACCGTTTGAAAATAATGGAGAAGCCCTCCATCACGATGGTAAATAGGTAAGGAGACAAGGGATCTCCTTGACGAAGACCTCTACCACCTTTGAAAAAACCCGAAGTCTCACCATTGACGGCCATCGAATAGGAAGGAGATGAAACCATTTCTTTAATCCATCGAACAAGAGCCCAATGAAATCCCATACCCTCCAACATATTAAAGAGATAATGCCAATCAACGGTGTCATAAGCCTTCTGGATGTCAATCTTGAAGGCACAACGAGGCGACCCATCGGCTCGTTGGTACCCACGAACCAACTCATGAGCCATCAAAATATTGTCAGTGATTTGTCGGCCCGGGATGAAAGCAGACTGAGAGGGTCCCACCAAAGAATCCAAACTACCCTTCATGCGATCCACAATCACCTTGCTGATGACTTTGTAGAGGACCGAACAACAAGATATAGGCCTGAAATCCATAACCCTAGTCGCATGTGGCACTTTCGGAATGAGACAAAGAAGCGTGTGATTGAGCTCTTTCTCTAGCTTTGCCGAGTAGAAAAAATTATGAATAGCCGTAGTTACCTCCATACCCACCACACTCCACGCAGCTTTAAAGAACTTGGCAGAAAAACCATCCGACCCCGAAGTTTTGTCATTCCCAATCTGGAAAATAGCCGCCTTAATTTCATCGTTAGAGATCGGCCAGATCATGGAATTTGCTTCTCCCACCGTGAGAACCCTACGAAAGGCAAAATCATCAATATTCGGATCAACGGCGTCATCCCTAGCACCGAGAAACGATTGGAAATGGCTCAAGAATACCGCCGCAACATCTTGGCCATAGTGAAAATCACCATTTCGATCAGACACCACCTGTATTGTATACGCTGTCCATGGCTCTTCTCCTTCATAACACTATGAAAGAACTTCGTATTTGAGTCTCCCTCATTAAGCCATTTGACTTTCGCTCTTTGTCTAGCCGCACTTTCCTCATCTTTACAGGCTTGCTGGTAAGCTATATGCCAAGAGGCAAGATCCTCTTGAATTTGCCGATTGGTAGGATCAATATCGCTTGCCAACTGGACTACATCACCCAGTTCTTTTTTACAAAGGGCCACCCTCTCCGATAGATTTCCATAAAAACTTCTTAGCCTTCGAAACTGGTGCTTCAAGATCTTTAATTTAGCCAAGACTTTAAACATAAACAAGATCTTTTCAAATGTTGCAAAGATAAAAAAAAACAAAATAAACTCATTTGTTTGTATTTTGAACCTTTTGAACACTGTGTAGGGGTGGTTGGTCATAAAGCAAAGAACAAAGATCAAGGAAATATCTAATGCAATGGTTGTTGTTGATTTTGAGATGGTACTATGAAGATGGACAAGTGGATCCTTTCGGACTCCACCAGATAGAGGTTCGGTTGGATATTTGTTTGTTGTTAGCTTTTTCAATGTTTTTTTTTCTAGGAATTTTTTTGTTTATATAGCGATGACCTATTTTTGTTCATGTTTGTTACAATCATGTGAAATTTTGTTGCCTAAGTTATTTGACTTGTTTATATCATATTTAATGGAAATGAATGAAAAAGTATTTGGTTTTCTTGTTGCTTATGTATATTGGTTTTGTATGTATGCTTCTATATATTGGTTTTGAGCATTTTCTCTCTAGTTTTTTTTTTGGTTATTGTCGCTATCTAGTGTATATAGAACTTTCTGTCCAACAACTTTGATTTAAGTTAAATCGTATTTGTATCATAATTACATTGCATTTGTTAACTTGTGCATATAGAACTTTCTGGCCAACAACTTTGATTTAAGTTAAATTGCGTTTGTATCATAGTTTAGTCCTAAATAAACTTTTTTCTTTTATATTTCACTTGTTATTTAAAAAATCTCTTTAGTGTTTGAGGGTTATAAAGATGGTGGAAATAGTTATTTTTGCTTTCCATTAATATTCAATGCTATAATGATTTTACCGCATAATTTAAACTTGGAGAAATGATTCAAATAGATTGGTTAAATTGTAAAAATTTTGAAAATCGAAAACAAATTTATTTAACAATTGATTAAATGTATTTTAAGTTGTTTTTGCGTTCAACTTAACTTTGCTATAACAATAAATAAAGTTCCCGGACACGTGCCCGTTTCTAGTTGATTTAGTTTTCTGAAAGAAGTGTTGCATTATTTTTTTTATTTATGGTCAATAATAAAGTTTTACATCCGACATTATTGCGCAGGTACACAACTAGTATAAAAAAGCACGTTCATTGAACATTATAAAAAAATGTCACATCAACAATTTGTGATCTTTAACTAAAGATGTGCAAACAGACCTGTATTTTGCTAGGTCCATGAAAGAAAAAAAAAGATTCCTTCAAAAACCGCTTCTACAACTATCCCTAGTCCATAACCGGTTATTGCCATAATTGATCGGGCGAGTTACATAGCCGGTCGATCGAATCAGTTGACTTGTTTAAAATGCAAAGAAATCCCTATCAGCCTCCATAACTGGTCCACTAGTCGGGACCTTGAAGATTTACTCTATATTATTATAAATATATACATTAATTATATATATATATATATAATATATATATATAGAGAGAGAGAGAGAAAAGAGAGAGAGATTACATACCCTAAAGGCCCAAACGTCTTCTTCCTACAAACTCCATCCATCCCCATGCTCCGACCAATTTTCATCTTCATCCTCGGCCCAAGCTTCAGCCATCTTCATTTTCATCCTCACCTCTCTCTCTCTCTCTCTCTCTCTCTCTCTCTCTCTCTCTCTCTCTCTCTCCATATCTTCATCTTTTTGAAACAAACTCTTATTTGAAACTGGCTCTTCCTAACCGGTTAGCTCAATCGATTATGGTTACCGGATCGGTTGCATCATTTACGATCAACCCTCATATTTCGAAGCCATAACCGAGGGACCATCTTAACCAAGTTACTGACACCAGTGACCATAACCGGCACCAGTAACCATAACTGGCATACCACAACTGATTATAGGCTCGACCGGTATACCTATTTACCCGTCTCTATTTCCCATCTGTATTGTTAACCAGGTGACTTGGTACAAATTACCTTACACATATATACTTACGATGAATTTGTAGCTCCGTGGCCATTGGTTACATTTAGGACACATAAATATAGTAAAATTTTGGCCGTAGACTACTTACAGCCACACAATTTTCTTAACATGACCATTGGTTACCCTAAATCCACATGAATTTATTTTAACCATAACTTAACTATACTTATTGCCACTTAAATTTGATATTTATCCTAGCCAAATCATGACATGTAGTTATGCTTAATTTTTAGACATTATTTACTTTTTTGTCGCACAAAATGATAAAACACCATAGCCAATTCATGGCGTATGGTTACGCTTAAAATTGTAAACCGTGGTTATTGGTTAACTTTTGATCACACACTAAAATAATAATTTTGACCATAAACTACTATATCCTGTTGTTCGGTCCTATATAAAGTCATCAGCAAGGTGATTGTGGATCGCATGAAGGGTAGTTTGGATTCTTTGGTGAGTCCCTCTCAGTCTGCTTTCATCCCGGGCCGGCAAATTTCTGATAATATTTTGATGGCTCATGAGTTGGTTCGTGGGTACCAAAGAGGTGATGGGCCGCCTCGTTGTGCTTTCAAGATTGACATTCAGAAGGCGTATGACACTGTTGATTGGCATTATCTCTTTAATATGTTGGAGGGCATGGGATTACATTGGGCTCTTGTTCGATGGATTAAAGAAATGGTTTCATCTCCTTCCTATTCGATGGCCGTCAATGGAGAGACTTCGGGCTTTTTCAAAGGTGGTAGAGGTCTTCGTCAGGGAGATCCCTTGTCTCCTTACCTTTTTACCATCGTGATGGAGGGTTTCTCAATTATTTTCAAACGGTACATAGAGGAGGATGCTAATTTTGGCTATCATAAGGATTGCCAAGCTCTTGATTTAACCCATCTTTGTTTTGCAGATGATCTCTTCGTTTTTACTAGAGGCGATATGGAGTCGGTGTTGGTGCTAAAGAAGGCCCTTGCTCTCTTTAAGGTCAAATCGGGGTTAGCCCCAAACCTTGAAAAGAGTGAAGTCTTCTATGGCAATGTTCCGTTGGAAGCTCGAAATGCTATTCGGGAGTGTTTATCTTTTCGGAATGGGGTTTTTCCCATTCGGTATTTAGGGGTGCCCCTCTCCCCTATTCGGTTGAAAACCTGTGATTATGATGTGCTCTTGACGAAGTTGGTTTCGCGTATTACTAATTGGAAGGCCAAGTTTTTGTCATTTGGAGGTCGTCTTCAACTTCTTAAATCAGTCCTTGGATCTTTACAGATTCATTGGATGTCTATATTCTGGTTCCCAACCACGGTGATAAAAAAGATTGAATCTCATTGTCGGGATTTTTTATGGGCTCAAGGTGAAAATTCAAGAGGAAAATGCAAAGTGGCTTGGGAACGAGTTTGTAAGCCTTTCGATGGAGGAGGTTTGGGAATAAAACCTTTAGCTACGTGGAATAAAGCTTTGTTGTCGCGTCACCTTTGGAACATTCTAACCCGAAATCACTCTCTTTGGGTTCGTTGGATTGTACTCCATTGCTTGGGAGAAATGCACTTCTGGCTTGTTCACAAAAGCTCTTGTTGGTCGTGGGTCCTAAGGAAATTATGGGATCTTCGCTCGGTGTTGAGACCATTTATTGTGATGCGTGTTGGCAATGGTTCGGCAATAAACGCTTGGGAGGATCGTTGGGCTCCTGGTACGCCACTTTCCTCTTTTATTTCTTATCGTTTTGTTCATTCGGAAGGGTTCACGCCGCATTCGTCGTTAAGAGAGTTAAGCTCTCGGTTTGAGGGGGTTTGGCCGAACAGTTAGGTGGATCGGTTTCCACAACTTGCTACTATTCAGTTTCCGAGTCTAAATGAGCATGAAAGGGACGAGATTCGTTGGGAGGATGGGAATAGGCATATGGACAAATTTTCGGTGAGGGCAACTTCGGAAGCTTTGAGTGGGTCTTCCCAGAATGTTCCGTGGACAAAAGGTGTTTGGTTTAAAGGGCACATTGCTAAACACGCCTTCTGCATGTGGACTGCATGCCTTCGGCGGTTACCTACTAAGGATCGTATGCTCTCATGGAACTCGGATAGTTTAAACCTTATTTGCCCTTTATGTGAGGTTTGTATGGATTCCCATAACCACTTATTTTTTGAATGCCAATTTTCCAATGAAATTTGGACGCGGATAAAGTTTTTTGCGAATATTGAAGATTGGCCGGATCGTTGGGACGATGTTTTGATGGCTCTTTCGGATGGTAATCGGCTCCCCAATCGGCTGGGGCCGAAACTCCACATTGCGGCTGCGGTTTTCTTTATGGCGAGAACGGAACAATCGTTTGTTCCGTAATGAAAAGCGTTGTTGATCCAAACTCTCTCAGTGATTTGATAACGACCCTCTTTTATACTTAGTGAAAATTACGTTATTATATGTATTAGTGTTTCATCATCAGCGATCAGACTGAGTCTGTTTAGTTATCGCTGATGACCTTTCTGTAAACATTTAATATGTATGTGTTTCACTTTCAGCAATCAAACTGAGTCTGTTCAGTCATCGCTGATAGTTTCCCATGTAACACAGTTAACGTAATCCCTGAAGACAAGTCTCGCGTCAACATAGTTCATAGCTGAATCAAAGACGAAGCCACTGAACAATAGATAAGTCTACTAGTGACCTGATGCGGATATCAGCGAAGACCAGACGAATCTACTTACGCGAAGAAGCCTGAGGAAAAGCTTCAGCGATAGCTGAACTTCTTTATCTCTGAAAGAAGAGATACTCAGTGATCAACGATCACAAAGCTTATGCCTCAAGTTTTCTTTTGTCTTACCTTGCACAACCAGTACGATGTGTCAGAACGGACACGTCTCTGCCACAAATCGTACAACAACTCTGTCAACTACACTGTTCATAAAACGGCCAAAAGCATGTCTCCAAAAGTAAGACTCCCAAAGCCAATCTATGAACGCCACGTGTAAAGTGCCCTGCCATGCATTTAATGCATAGGGTATAAATAGGAAGCTCACCCCTTCATCTGAAGGTGTGCTCAATCCTTGAACTCCATAATAGAAACCCTTGTTTTCTATCTTTCTTAAATCCCCCATTCTCTGAATTTCTTGTGCAACCATCTTAGTGTTTCTTAAGTTTGTTTAGATTGAGTCTGTCTTAATCTTATTCCGCAACAAACTTGTAAATTGTATTTTGATTTATCAATAAACAATTTATTAAACTTTAATTTCTGTGTTTGTATTCAACCCCCCCCCCCTTCTACAAACTTGTTAAGCACCTTCGGGACCAACAAGTGGTATCAGAGCAGTTTGTTTAATCTAATAAACAAGATCTTGCTGTATACTCTTCCTTGCTATTCTAAAATGGCACTAAACACAAACACAAACTACTATGATAATGGTTCACTTTCTAAACCTCCTCGATTTAGCAGAGATAACTTTTCTCTATGGAAAAATCGAATGATGCTATTTCTTGAAGGTGCGGATCATACTATACCTGAATATATAGAAAACGGACCCTATGAACCTGTTAGAATTATAGCTGCGGTTCCCGCTACTGCCACCACTGAAGCTGTCCCTGAACGATATGTCGTTAAGGAAATAAGACAGTGGAGTGATGAAGATAAAAAGAAGGTAGGCATAGATGCAAGAGCAAAGACCATTATATCAATGGCTCTGCCTGATGAAGTTTTCCATTCCATCATGCATCTAAAAACTTCTAAAGAAATGTGGGAAACCATATGTGTTCAATATGAGGGCACCACTGAAATCCAAGAGACCCGAAAGATTAACTTGGTAAGACAGTATGAAAGTTTTATCGCTGGTAAGAATGAATCTCTTTCTGACATTCATCAGCGGTTTAACTACCTGATCATTGACACTGTTGGAAGGACCTATTCTAATTCTGAGGTCCTAACAAAATTCTTGGAAAGTCTTCCTGAAAGCTGGGACAGTTATTCAATATGTCTTAAGCTGACAAAAGACTTACATACTCTCTCTCTAAGCACTCTGTATGGAATATTGCTCAACTATGAGCAATCTAATCTCCTGAAGAATAATCTTGTAAAAGACTCTAAAGACTCCAAAAGCACTGCTGTTGCTTTAGTCTCGTCAGAGATAATTCCATCCCAGTGATCTACTCTCACCATCACTGAGTTAGATTCTGAATCTGAGGATTTATCAGACCCTGATCTTTCAGAGTTTAATGAGTCCTTAGCACTCTTGACAAACTCTTTTAAGAGATTTGCAAGAAAGAGTAACTTCCGAAGAAGTAAACCTCTCTCTCTTACTGAAAAGCCAAAATCAACTCCAGTTGATAAGGCTACAGCCACTTGCTATAACTGCGAAAAAATTGGACATTTTGCTAGTGAGTGCAGGTCGAAAAAGGTCTTCAAACCTTCTACCTCAAGAAGATCCAGTGATGACAAATACCATAAGCTGAAGAACAAATATCAAAAGCTGAAAAGCTATCAGCGAAAAGGTAAAGGTCTCATCGCTGAAGAACATGACTGGGCTGAATCAGAAGAATCATCTTCTGATGAAGAAGAAGTCGCTAATCTTTGCCTCATGGCTGAGATTAAAGAAGAAGTAGAAGAACCATCTGAACCTTCTATGAGCTACATATCATCTCAGGGATCAAAGGGCATCTGGTATCTCGATAGTGGATGTTCTCGTCATATGACTGGACAAAGAGACCTGCTCACTGAATACAAGGAAGAGAAAGGCCCCTCTGTTGCCTTTGGTGGAAATGGAAAAGGATTTACCCGAGGGTTTGGTGTCCTCAGCAATGGGACAACTACCTTTCGAAGAGTCGCTTATGTAGATGGACTAAAGCACAATCTTCTAAGCATCAGTCAGCTATGTGACAAAGACTACGAAGTTCGCTTTTCTAAGAAAGCATGTTCAGTGGTAGATGAAAAAGGAAAACTTGCTCTCAGTGGTTATAGAAGAGAAAATGTCTATGTAATAGATATGGACTCTACTATCACTGAAAACTTATGTTTTCTCTCTAAGGCCTCTTCTGATGTCAACTGGCTATGGCATAAAAGGCTCTCTCATCTAAACTTCAAAACCCTGAATTCTCTCTCATCTAAGGAACTGGTTTCTGGTCTTCCTCATCACTCATATGCTAAAGAATCTCTCTGCTCAGCATGTGAAAAAGGAAAACAAACAAAAGCTAGTTTCAAGTCGAAACAAGTTTCCTCAGTGACAAGTCCTCTTCAGCTCTTGCATATGGATCTATTTGGCCCTGTCAACATCCAATCAATAGCTGGAAAGAAATATACGCTTGTCATTGTAGATGAATATTCTCGCTACACCTGGGTTATTTTTCTTCGCTGTAAGAGTGATACTCCAGAAGAACTAATATCTTTTGTCAAAAAGATGGAAGTGCTGAATAATCTTACTGTTCGTTCAATAAGAAGTGATCATGGAACTGAATTCAAAAATAGTTCCCTGGACAATTTCTTTGAGAACAAGGGAATCTCTCACAACTTCTCTTCAGTAAGAACACCTCAGCAAAATGGAGTCGCTGAAAGAAGAAACAGAACGATCATAGAAGCTGCTAGATCAATGCTCAGCGATTCTCACCTCCCTACTCAATTTTGGGCAGAAGCTGTAAACACTGCATGTTTTACTCAAAACAGATCGCTGATAATAAAGCGATTTGGGAAGACAGCTTATGAACTTTTTCTTGGAAGGAAGCCTTCTATCAGCTTTCTTCATATCTTTGGTTGTCAGTGCTTTATCTTAAACAACAAAGATCAACTTGGAAAGTTCGACCCAAAAGCCGATGATGGAATATTTCTAGGATATTCCTCCATCTCCAAAGCCTACAGAGTTTTCAACAAGAGAAGACAAACCGTAGAAGAAACCATTCATGTCACGTTTGATGAAACGCGCTCAGCGAACTCTAAACCAATCGCTGACAATGAAGAACTGAATACTTGGATGCTCTCTCACTATAGAGGAACTGAACCTTTCTTCTCAAACCATCAGCACACTGAAACTCCAGCTGCTGATGAAGAACCAAGTATCATACCTCCCACCGCTGAATCCACCTCATGGGTTTCAGCTGAACCTCTAAACACATTACCACCATCAAATCTGCCTTCGTCTGGAAACCTCTCTAGTGAACCTACTCAACAGTTAATTGCTGATGAACCTCAAACGTCCTCATCAGTAAACATCCCAATTGTTGATCCAACCTCTGAGTTAAGCGATCATGCTCCTGCTCAGCGATGGACAAAAGATCACCCAATAGATCAAATTCTCGGTGATCCAGATGCAGGTATTCAGACACGACGAAGCTCAGGTAATATCTGTCTCTTTGTAAACTTTCTCTCCTTAATAGAACCAAAGAAGACTGATGATGCCCTCAGAGATCCAAACTGGGTCAGCGCTATGCAAGAAGAGCTGACTGAATTTTCTCGAAACAAAGTTTGGAATCTAGTTCCTAGACCATCTGATAAAACTGTAATAGGCACCAAATGGGTGTTTAGAAACAAGTTAGATGAACATGGAACTGTAACCCGCAACAAGGCTCGACTTATTAGCAAGATTATACGGGATTACGGAACGGGATTACAGGGAGGAGATGGAGAAAAATGGCGATTAGGGTTTACTGTTCATCGGCGGCGGGTACTGTTCATCGGCGGCTAGGGTACTGTTCATACGAGGTACTATTCATCATACGAGGTACTGTTCATACGAGGTACTATTCATCATACGAGGTACTGTTCATCCGAGGTACTATTCATCATACGAGGTACTGTTCATCGGCGGCTAGGGGTTACTTTTCATCGTTCGAGGGTACTGTTCATTCGAGGTTACTATTCATCGTACGAGGTAATGTTTTTTGACTAGTTTTTTCGATCGAGTTTTCGATGGGTTTTGGTGGCTTGGTTACTGTTCATTGGCGGCTAGGGTTACTATTCATCGTACGAGGTACTGTTCATACGAGGTTCTTTTCATCGTACGAGGTACTGTTCATACGAGGTACTATTCATTATACGAGGTACTGTTCATACGAGGTTCTATTCATTGTACGAGGTACTGTTCATCGACTGGTTTTTTGCTTTTTCGTTCGATTTTTCGGCGATTTTTTTAAAGTCTCTTTCAAGTCTGGTCTTTCGTTTCTTAGAGGTAGCTCGTGTTTCTGAGGTCTTCGTCTCTTTTCGGGGGGATTTGTCTTGGGGTTTCAGCGTTCCAAGTTTCTTGGAACCTTCGTTATCCTGGGCGGGTTTCTTTGCGAGAGGCAGCACCTCGGCTTCGTGCGAACTCTAGGTTGCTGGAAGGCGTGGATTGTGTGGCCGAGTTTCCATGGATGCTATGGATGCTATACTTATTGAAGAGACGGTAGTTGTCGGTAAGTCCAGCTCAAACGCAAGCCTCTCGTCGGATGCATCTTCTAGGGCTAACGTCGTCAATGACGTCAGCGAACCCATGCAGCCGCATGGGATGGGAGCTGGTGCAGAGGGGGCATCGGTGGACCGAATTTCTGTGTTCCAAAGGCTGGATTTCGGGGAGGCTTTGCGAAAGAAACCGATGGATTATGCGGGGGTAGTAGGTGATGCAAAGTCGAGTATGTTGGATTTTTTCCATTTGGATGATAAGAAAGCTTCGGTGGTCTCAATTCCAATTGAGCTTGCAAAAGAGGTAAGTAAAACCTATCACACCACTTTGTTTGGTTATTTCTTAGGCCCTCGCCCACCGTTCCCCATTGTCGAACGGGGAGTAAAAGTGGCTTGGGGTAAGTATGGGTATAAAGATACTATGGTGAATGGGAATGGTGTGTTTTTTTTTCGATTTAATGATGAAGGAGGATGTTCTCAAGTGGTGGACCAAGGTCCGTTGATGATCCGCGGCATTCCCCTATTTGTGTCTCATTGGGACCCAACTAAAGGGAATAGCAAGCCGGTCCACACAGAATGCCCTCTATGGGTTAAGCTCCATAACATTCCTCTAGTTGCTTTCAATAAAGAGGGTGTTGGGCGGATTGCTAGCGCGTTGGGAGTTCCGAAATCAATGGATGCATGCACGACATCCATGTGTGATAAAAAGTGGGGAAGACCGGGGTTCGCGAAGGTCCTTGTGGATGTATGGGCTGTTGGAGAGCTTAAACGTGAAATTGAAGTTGTTATTCCAACCCTTTCTGGGGATAAGGTTGATAAGGTAAAAGTTCAAGTGGAGTATATGTGGGAGCCTAGCCAATGTACTTTCTGTTGTGTTTTTGGTCACAAAGTTACCTCGTGCACAAAAGCTAATACTCATCGTGCGGTAACGTCAAAACAGACTAACGTGGATAAAGATGGATTTACTAAAGTGGTGAACAAAAAGAAGAATTGGGTTCAAAAGCCACCGAAGGTTGCGACTAAGTCTGATGATTTGGCCGAAGATCAAGTTCCTAAGGACCATGTGGAGGTAGTGGAGGTTCAAACCGTGGAGGTGAATGGGAAGATGGATGACAATACCACATGCACAAGTGCATGTAAAGAGCCAAATGCATGCACAAGTGCATGTAATATGATGGAGAATGTGACTCAAGGGCCGGGAGGTGTGGTCAATAGTGTTGTTCAATGCGATAGTCGGAGTACGCATCAAAAGAATACTATTCCGGCGGACTTGGGAGTGTTTTTAGATGGGGTTTCGGAGAAGGTTGGAAAACACCCACCTACGGCTAAGGTGGTTGAGGGTGAGGCGAGTAAGGGGACGCAACGACCGAATACCTCTTTTAGGCCAAGTGGTTCATCTTCTGGGGTGGTGAGCAAGCCGATAAAGGGAATTCTAAAGACCTCAGCACGGACGAATGTCGAGTCTTCGAATCGGTTCCAGGCTTTGGGGGAGAAGGGAGTTCAGGATAAAGTAGTGGGGAGTTCTGCTTCCCATATGCCATCCTTTCCATGATTAAGTTTGCAGCTTGGAATGTACGGGGTCTTAATGCTCCGTTAAAGCAGAGGGAGGTAAAAGATTTTGTTCACTTAAATAATGTCTCTTTTTGCAGTATCATTGAGTCTCATGTTAAAGGGGAAGCGTTGGAAGAAGTGTGTAGGAAAACGTTTGGGCGATGGGAATGGAGGTCTAACCTTGTGGCCTCGCCAAATGGTACGCGTATAATTGTGGCTTGGGACGCTAGAGCTATGGACGTTATGGTTCTAGAAGCTCAATCTCAATTTATACATTGCCAACTTTGCATGTATGGGGAACCTTTGCCGTTTTTTGTTACTATTGTTTATGGTGCGAACACGTTAGTGGAACGACGTCAGTTATGGTCCGGATTGAGAAGGTTCAAGGTGTTGGGCAATGGGCAACCTTGGGTTATTTTTGGGGACTTTAATACTATGCTTTTTCCTCACGATGGGTTGGGGGGATCCTCGAGGAGAAATAATGAAATGCATGATTTCATGGCTTGCGTGGAAGATATTGAAGTCCTTGATATTAATTACTCAGGCATGCAGTATACGTGGTCTCAAAAACCGGTGGATGATAGCGGTATTAGACGAAAGCTGGATCGTGTAATGGCTAATGTCCACTTTCTTGATCGATTTGGGGACTCTTCGGTCCGGTTCATGGCGAGGGGAATTTCTGATCATTCCCCCTTCGTTTTGTCTTTTTCGGCCGGAAAGAGAAAGGTGGTCACTGGGTTCAAATTTGATAATTTTCTTGTTGATCACCCTTCTTTTTTGCAAATTGTTCAACAGGGATGGATGATGTCGGTCCAGGGCTCTTTCATGTATCAAGTTTTGACTAAGCTTAAAGGTTTGAAAGGGTGTTTGCGGAAGTTGAGAGCTACGTATGGTAGTCTCTTGGCTCGGTCTAGACTTTGTAAAGATGAACTCGAAAAGGCCCAATTGGCGAGCGATGGGGATCCGCACAACAGGTTGTTGCAAGAGGACTTGTCGGTTTGGAGATTAGCTTACCAACAGGCGTGTAATGATGAAGAAAGCTCGGCCCGCCAACGTGCAAAGATTAGGTGGCTTAATGAGGGGGATGCTAATACTAAATTCTTTCATAGTGTTATGAAAGAGAAAAGGCATTCACAACGGGTTCAGGAAGTATGTGATTCGAATGGTGTTTATCACTACGGTGATGATGCTGTAGATACTCTTTTATCCCACTTTCAGTCGTTTCTGGGAAATCGGGATCGAAGTGTGAATCCTTTGACGCAAGACTTGGCTTTCTGTAAGACCCTTTCCCTTGCTGAATCGCTCTCAATGGTTGTCCCAATCACGGATATGGAGATCAAGTTGGCCATTTTTAGCATTGGAAATGATAAGGCCCCGGGCTCGGATGGGTACTCGGCGAGGTTTTATAAAGGAGCGTGGAATATTGTTGGACCAGAGGTTACGCGTGCTATTCACAACTTTTTCTACACGGGAAAATTGGCAAAGGAATTGAACCATACTCTTCTCTGTTTAATTCCTAAGGTCCCTAATGCATCGCGTGTGTCGGACTTCCGACCTATATCTTGTTGCACGGTTTTGTACAAAGCTATTAGCAAGATTATTGTGGAGAGGATGAAAGGGTTGTTGGATGGATTGGTGAGCCCATTCCAGTCGGCTTTTATTCCGGGCCGTAATATTGCGGACAACATTCTAATGGCGCACGAGCTGGTTAGAGGTTATCAACGTAGCGAGGGCCCGGCCCGGTGTGCCTTCAAGATTGACATCCGGAAGGCGTATGACACGGTGGATTGGCAATACTTGTTTGGTATGCTGGAGGGTATGGGGTTTCATTTGGCTATTGTTAAATGGATCAAAGAGATGGTCGCGTCAGCTTCCTTCTCGCTAGCAGTGAATGGAGAGACAAAGGGATTTTTTAAAGGTGGTCGGGGCCTTCGTCAAGGAGATCCCCTTTCGCCTTATCTCTTTACCATTGCTATGGAAGGATTCTCTCTCATTTTTAAACGTTGCATTGAAGAGGCGGCTTCCTTTGGTTATCATAAGGATTGTAGTGAGTTTCAACTCACCCATCTTTGCTTTGCTGATGATTTATTTGTTTTTACACAGGGTGATGTGGATTCGGTGTTGGTGCTTAAGAAGGCTCTCCAATTGTTTCAAACTAAATCTGGCCTTTCGCCTAGTCTTGAAAAAAGCGAAGTCTTCTTTGGAAACGTCTCGGATCCCATTAGAAATGCTATCCGGGAGTGCTTACCATTCCGGAATGGTATCTTCCCAATCCGATACCTTGGAGTTCCGTTGTCCCCAATCAAGCTTAAAGCTAGGGATTATGATGCCCTCGTGACTAAGGTGATGGCGCGGGTGAACAATTGGAAAACAAAACACTTGTCTTTTGGAGGAAGATTACAACTCATAAAATCTGTGTTGGGTTCGCTACAAACTTATTGGATGTCGATCTTCACTATCCCCATGAGGGTGATCCATAAAATTGAATCGGTTTTCCGGGATTTTTTATGGGCCCAAGGGGAGAATTCGAGAGGGAGATGCAAAGTGGCTTGGGATCAAGTTTGTAAACCGTTGGAAGGGGGTGGTCTTGGTCTTAAGCGGCTAGCCTTATGGAACCGTGCCCTCTTGTCTAGACATGTGTGGAACCTTGTGACTCGAAAGAATACAATCTGGGTTAATTGGGTGTATCATTATTGCATCGGGGACGCCCAATTTTGGATCGTTCGGAAGTCTACCCGGTGGTCGTCGGTTCTTTGCAAAATTCTAGACCTTCGACCTCACATTAGAAGATTCTTTATTTTCCGGGTTGGTAATGGTGAAGAGATTAATGCATGGGAAGATCGTTGTGGGACTAATAACCCGTTATCTACGTCCATAACGTATCGGTTCATACATGGGGAGGGATTTTCTATGCGCACTTCGTTAAAAGATTTGGTTGATCGGCTTGGGAGTGTTTGGCCGAATGCTTGGATTCAAAGATACCCGCATCTTGGTGTGATGGAGTGGCCGATCATTGATAGTGACCGACGTGACCAAATTTGTTGGTCAGATGTTAATGGTAACTTAGTGGACTTTTCGGTTAAAGTCGCATCCACTTCTATTGGAGGCATACATACCGTATGCTCTTGGCATAAATGGGTTTGGTTTCCCGGTAACATTGCGAGACATGCCTTCTGTCTTTGGATTGCTTGTCACCGTAGACTCCCTACTCAAGATCGTATGAGCATTTGGGTTTCGGAAGATGAAGGATTAGTTTGCCCGTTGTGCGAAGTTGACCAGGACTCTCACCGGCATCTTTTCTTTCAATGTGTGTTTGCGCATGATGTATGGCAACGCATAATTTTTTTTGCCAATCTAGAGGAATGGCCGGATGGATGGGACGATATAGTGGAATTGCTCTCGGATGATTCGTACGCGAGGAAACCGCTTGCCTCAAAACTTTTTGTTGCTGCTAGTGTGTACTACATTTGGAGGGAGCGGAACAATAGACTTTTCAGAAATGCGGCAATCTCAGTGGACCAAATTGTTCAAGATATAAGGAACATTGTCACTATGCGGCTTGCTTGGAATACTCGGCGGACTAGGAATCAGATTCATGGCCCGACGTGATCTTTCTTTGGATTGGTTGTTTTGCGCCTCTGGTTGGGTGGTGGTGTTTTTTTGGCTTCTGTTTAGAGTTGGTAGTTGCTTGTTTTGGCTTTTTTTATGGCTTGGTGCTTTTTGTCCCTTGCTTGGGTCTTTTGTTGGATGCTTGATATAACTTTTGTTGTTTCTTTGTTTTAATATATTTGCCGGGTTTTCCTTCAAAAAAAAAACAAGGCTCGACTTGTTGCTTAGGGATACAGACAAGAGGAAGGCAAAGACTATGATGAAACCTTTGCCCCTGTGGCCAGGCTCGAAGCAATTCGACTATTCTTAGCTTATGCAGTCTATAAAGACTTCATCGTTTATCAAATGGACGTAAAATCAACATTTCTGAATGGAAAGCTGAATGAAGAAGTTTATGTAGAACAACCACCAGGGTTCTATGACCCTAAGCATCCAAATTATGTTTATAAATTGGATAAGGCTCTCTATGGTCTAAAACAAGCCCCTCGTGCTTGGTATGACACTCTCTCATCTTTTCTTATCTCTGAAAATTTTGAACGTGGCAAGATTGATAATACGTTATTTTTCAGAAAGATAAAAGGTCATATAATTCTTGTACAAATATATGTCGATGACATAATATTTGGTTCTACTAACCCATCTCTATGTACTCGCTTCGCTGAAAAAATGAAGAAAGAATATAAAATGAGTATGATGGGTGAGCTGACATATTTTCTTGGTCTTCAGATTAAACAATCTGACAAAGGTACTTTTATCTGCCAAGGTAATTATGTTAAAGATATGCTAAAGAAGTTTGATCTCACACAAACTTCAGCGATGAAAACTCCTATGGCACCACCGCTGACACTTAACAAGGATCCATCTGGAAAACCTGTTAATGTCACTGCCTATAGAGGAATGATAGGCTCATTGCTGTATCTTACAGCGAGCCGACCTGACATCATGTACTCTACTTGTTTATGTGCACGCTATCAATTTGAACCCAAGGAATCCCATCTGATCGCTGTAAAGCGAATTTTCAGATATCTGAAAGGAACTCCTAACCTCGGTCTTTGGTATCCCAAAGACTCAGGGTTCGATCTAACTGGTTATTCTGATAGTGATTTTGCAGGCTGTAAACTCGACAGAAAGAGTACCACTGGTGGATGTCAACTCTTGGGAGGAAAGCTGGTAAGCTGGACAAGCAAGAAGCAAAATTCTGTGTCCACTTCCACAGCTGAAGCTGAATACGTAGCCGCTGGAAGTTGTTGTTCTCAAATCTTGTGGATGAGAAATCAACTTATAGATTATGACCTTCAGCTGTCAAAGATTCCTATCTATTGCGACAGCACTAGTGCTATCGCTATAGCAAATAATCCAGTGCTACATTCAAAAACGAAACACATAGAGATCAGATATCACTTTATCAGAGATCATGTGATGAATGGTGATATTGAACTTCACTTTATCCCTACTGACTTTCAGCTTGCTGATTTATTCACCAAACCTCTTGATGAGACAAGGTTCAACTTTCTCATCAGTGAGCTTGGAATGCTGAACATCGAAGAATAATTCTTCAGCGTTCATGTATTGTGTAAGTAATCAAAAGTTCCCCTTTCATCATTCTCTCTGATAAACATTCTGACTCTCAGGTATGTTCTCTCCTTTCCCTCAAAAATGTTTTTCTTCAAAATATAAACTTTAATCACTGAACTTTCTTTAAATGATTAAAAGCTTTTTGAAAAATACATTAATCACTGATATTTCTAGTCAGTGATCCTTTAAAAGGAAAATCTATCCCTATCTTTACTATCAGGGATACTTTTAAAAAGGAAAATCTATCACTAACCTTTCTTCAGTGATCATTTCAAAACGGACAAATGTACAGTCTCTCTCTTCTATGACGTCATTTGAACCGACAATCCACGACATGCCTTTTCTGACACGTTCGTCCGTTGCCCTTCTATCCAATCAACTTCGTGGAACGTGTCAATGTCATGATGATCCTTTCTTTTCCCGCTTCACTCTCTCTCTCTCTCTCTCCTCTCTCTTCGTATAAAAGGAATTCTTCTCTCCTTTATACGGTTTACGCTTTCAAAACTTTCAAAGCAAGAAACATTCTCTCAAGAACACTCAAGCAAGTAAACCCAGAATATTGAATCTGCAACTCTTTTTCTTCAAGATACACAGGTTTATTTCATGTTTATGTGCTTTGTTCTTATGCTTTTTATTCTTTTTAAAATCCTGCTCGTTTTCTATGGATTTTATAAAACGTTTTTTTTGTCAAAAACTAAAGATCATTCTTTCTGATTTTATGTTTTTCAATAAAAACCTTTTGGTTTCAAAGTGTTCTTCATTCTTTCTACCCAGAACACTATTTTTCTACTCCTAAATCATTTCTTCTATTATGCCTCTTTCCATAACAGAAATGACACAGTCTTCAATCGTTGCTTCCAAGCATGTACGATTCGCTCTCACTGAAGTTGAGATTACTAAATGTAATCATTTGGCCAGACTCGAGTTCAAAGCTGACAAATACCCACATCTGGTGGAAGCTGCTGAATTCCTCAAGCAGTCATGTATAGCTTACGGGATCACTGTGGATCCTAAGCCTTCCAAGACTCTACTCCAACAGTTCTGGTTCACTGCTGATGCAACTGAACTCACCAACAAGAAAGGTGAACGAGTCCCTGCTATCTCTTTCAGCACGGAATTGGGGCCAGGGAGCATGACCGCTCTTAGCCTCAGGAAATCTTTAAGATTCCCTGACAAACCAAAGAGTGGGTTCGACGCTCTCCCCACTGATGATGAGCTGATATCATTCCTGGACGCAATGGGCTATTGTTGGGAAAACAAACCGAGATCTTCTATTCCCAACAAGAAGCTCACCAAGATCCTCAAAGCTCAGATGCCATCACAACTGAACTTTATCTTCTCGCACATAATTCAGTGCATGAGTGGGAAGAGTGGTTCGCTGGATCAAGCCAGCAAAACACAACTGCAGATGGCCTACTCCGTTATCGCTGGTCAAAACTTTGACTACGCCACAACCATCTTTGCAGACCTGAGGTCGAGATTAGAGAAGCCTGAACGAGATCCCAAGATCTCGTACGTACGTTTCATAAATACGTACATCAAGTTCCTCTATCCCAACACCTATCCCACCAAAGATGATGGCACCTTTGCCAGGGTAGGTCAACGATCACTGGAGGTAAAGCCACTCGCCGATGAGGTAAGTATCTCTCTCCTTCGCTCTCGTCTCTCTCTCCATTCTTCTTCATCTTCAACGACCACGCAGACGGTTCCTTCGTCTACTATCCCTGTCGCTAACACTACTTCTAAACGACCATCAGCTAGTCCGATTGGTCCTTCCAAAAAGGCCAAAAAGACTAAGGAAAGTACACCCTCTAGTACTATACCTGAGGGAGCTTCTCAACTAGCTACCTTAGATGCATTTGTGGGTCTTTCCTCCACAACTTCAGCAGTCACTCATACTGCCGTGTCAGCGATCTCGCTCGCTGTCACATCATCAGTAACCCCACCTACTATCTCATTCACTGAGATTAACCCCATCCCTACTTCTATCCCCAAAACTCTTCCTTTTTCTACTCATTTGGTCTCTGAACCCGCTACCTCTTCTTTCCCTATAGGACCTGAACATCAAACTTTTGAGGAATCTATGCAGTTCTACAAAATGTTTGATACGTCAGGTACACCTATAATCCTAAACACTTCTCTCCCCCCCTCTCCAAATAAGCCCATATCTGAACTAACATTATTTTCAGGTCCTAGCTTGGCGTCTGTTGACACGCATGTCAACAGTCTGGGAGAAAAGGTGGACGCACTCACCAACACCATAAATGAAACCACCAGCGCCGTCAATCAGGCTGGTGAGGAGCTGAAGAAGTTGACCGCCACTTGCTCATCTAAAGCTGAGAACTCACAACTTTCAGCTGTTGAAGAACAAGTCGTCCAACTCAGAGAGTCCTCTCAACTCTTTCAAGGGCGACTTGAGTCTCTTACCGCTGAAGTTCAGGGTCTCTCTTCAAAGGTTGACCTCTGCACGTCCCTTCTTCAGCAAATTTTACAGAAAGTGAATGCACCAGCTCCAGTGCTGCCTCCCTCCTTCACTGAAGATGATCGTACCAACCTCAACATCGCTGTGGAATTCATTCATGATGCCACGTGCGACATCCCTGCGGTTGAAGACCGGATTAAGCGTCTGGAGGCTGACGTCCAAGTGCTAAAAGCTTCAACAGCTACTCCAGCAGCTGAACAATCCCCTACCGCTGATAATGACAAAGTGGGGGAGAAAGCTGAAGAAACTTCTATTGCTGCTGCTGGGGAAGCTAAGACTCCAAAGGAACCTCCCTCTCAATCTGAGGGGGAGAAGGCAAAAGAATCCTCATCTATTCACTCTATTCTCTTTGAAGAGGATGAGGAAGAAGACGATGAAGAGGAAGATGATCTAGATCTTGATGATCAAGAAAAGGATCAGCCCTCCGATGACGACGACGACGATGAAGACCAATCTATGTGGTTCTCCAAGCCGAACGTTGCATCAGGTACAACTTCGCAAGAAGTTGTCAAAGCAGGGGTGAGAGGTGATACATCTTCAAGTGTTCCTTCGCAAAGCAAAGACAAGCAACCGATCGCTGAAGAATGCTTGAGGACTGGATCACAATCTGAGGGGGAGCATCCTTCTCAGGTATGTCTTTCAATTGTACCACTCTCCTACTCTTTCCAAACCCCTATTTCCTTCTAGCCTTTATCTCTCTCTTTCTAAAAATACACTTATCCCTTCTTTCCTTCTTTTTCTATCCAGACAGTTCTCACCCCTGCTTAAGGGTTCTGAACTACAAATAATTCCAGCTTCTATCGCTGAAGAAATAATCCCAATCTCTATCACTGAGATTGATGAAGAAGAAGAAGAAGATTCCCTGACCCATCCAGGAAGGCCCTCTCGACCATCTCATTGGTCAGAGGAAATGGTGAAGAAAAGAGTTGAAATGATCGCTCAACTAGAAAGTCAACGGCTGAAAATTCCTCTTCAAACATCCTTCTCAGAGCTCGACTTCCTCACTAAAGCTGAATTAGAAGAATCTGCCAAAGCTGAGAAACTGATCGCTGAATGCAAACGAGATGCTCAACTCGCTTTAAAGATTCAATCTTCTCAAGTCAAGGACAAAAAGCTGAAAAGTAAACCTGTGGAAGTTCAAGCTGCACCGCTGAAAGAAATTGAAGAGGAACGCTCCAAAGAACAAGAGATCAACGATAGATCTATCGAATGGTGTAAACAGAAGATGGACTATCGTTCTGATCTTCTTCCAATATCAGCCGTGACTATCTCTGGTCGCAAGAAGAAGGATCAACTCTCAGTGACCATGGAGATTACCAGAGAGGATGGAACCCAAAAAGCAATGTACGTATCCAAACTTGAGAGCTTCGGATTTACGGAATGGTTGGAGTTCTGGGATGCGCTGAAGAAATCCAAATCTACATACAGAGGCTACGTTGAAGGACTTCTTGAAGCCCTCATAAATAGAGTCACTTCTGTACTAAAGCTGCCATCTCCTCTTCCTCCCAAATCTTTGAAACTCAAGAGAAGAATTTGGTCCTCCTCCCGATCTTTCAGTTCTGGATCTATCTCTGCCTCCTGGTGGTCCTTTCCAAGCTGGTCAAGTAATTGACAATCCTTATGGAATATTCTTCAGAGATGATGATGAGGAACTCAGATTTCAAAGAATCTCTGAGATTCCTATCTGTCCTCTGAATCATCTCAAGGATCTCTTATGCTTATGGTGTGACTTCTTCCCTGCTGCTGAAAAAATTAAAGAAATTATCAGTCAAGAATCCTTGGAACGAAGACAGCAAGGAGAAGAAATACCTGAGTATATGATCAATCCTCCTAAATCTTCTTTTAATAGCTGATAGATTAGTTTCCTTCTCTGTAATCTGTTAGTTATACTTACAGTAGTTAGTTATTCACTTGTACTTGTAATTTTCATAGCTTGTAATTCGATCCCTGAATTAAATGAAAACTGCAGTGATGTACTTAACCCTATCAGTACTGTAAAAGATCCCTCAAAATAGTAATTGGGACATGCATTCTATGAGTCCTTTTTATTCCCATATTTTGAATTATAAAGTAATTTTCCTCAGTTACTTTGTCATTATCAAATAGGGGGAGATTGTTGATCCAAACTCTCTCAGTGATTTGATAACGACCCTCTTTTATACTTAGTGAAAATTACGTTATTATATGTATTAGTGTTTCATCATCAGCGATCAGACTGAGTCTGTTTAGTTATCGCTGATGACCTTTCTGTAAACATTTAATATGTATGTGTTTCACTTTCAACAATCAAACTGAGTCTGTTCAGTCATCGCTGATAGTTTCCCATGTAACACAGTTAACGTAATCCCTGAAGACAAGTCTCGCGTCAACATAGTTCATAGCTGAATCAAAGACGAAGCCACTGAACAATAGATAAGTCTACTAGTGACCTGATGCGGATATCAGCGAAGACCAGACGAATCTACTTACGCGAAGAAGCCTGAGGAAAAGCTTCAGCGATAGCTGAACTTCTTTATCTCTGAAAGAAGAGATACTCAGCGATCAACGATCACAAAGCTTATGCCTCAAGTTTCCTTTTGTCTTACCTTGCACAACCAGTACGATGTGTCAGAACGGACACGTCTCTGCCACAAATCGTACAACAACTCTGTCAACTACACTGTTCATAAAACGGCCAAAAGCATGTCTCCAAAAGTAAGACTCCCAAAGCCAATCTATGAACGCCACGTGTAAAGTGCCCTGCCATGCATTTAATGCATAGGGTATAAATAGGAAGCTCACCCCTTCATCTGAAGGTGTGCTCAATCCTTGAACTCCATAATAGAAACCCTTGTTTTCTATCTTTCTTAAATCCCCCATTCTCTGAATTTCTTGTGCAACCATCTTAGTGTTTCTTAAGTTTGTTTAGATTGAGTCTGTCTTAATCTTATTCCGCAACAAACTTGTAAATTGTATTTTGATTTATCAATAAACAATTTATTAAACTTTAATTTCTGTGTTTGTATTCAACCCCCCCCTTCTACAAACTTGTTAAGCACCTTCGGGACCAACAAGCGTGATATGGAGGTGATCATCAAAGAGATACGGAACATGGTTCAATGTCGGCTTGCTTGGACTATTAGAAGATCTCGTCTTATATCTTATGAAGCGACCTAATCTTAGCTTTGGCCTTGCGGCTTTGGTGTTTGGAGCTCCGGTGGTTTTTAGCATCTTTTTTTCGATGTTATTTGCGTCTATTATGTTGTGTTTATTTTGGTTGTTAGTTGCTTGGTACGGGGTTGTTTCCAAGTTTTTGTGTTTCTTCGTTTGGTTGTAGGCGGTGTGCCGTACTCTTTTGTTTTCGTTTTATATTATTGCCAGAGTTTTCCCTAAAAAAAAAAAAAACTACTTAATACCCATACGAACTAGATTGCTAGAAGGTGACTTGTAGTTTTCTTTTAGCCACATACATTTATTTTAATTGTGACCTTAACTATACTTTTAACCATACAAATTTCGTATTATCTGTGACCAAATCATAACATATAGTTACACTTAATTTTTAGAACTCTAGCTAATAGTTATGTTTTAGCCACAAAAATTAATAAAAACCATAGCCAATTCATGACATATAGTTATGGTTAAACTTTAGAACTGTGGCTATTGGTTAACTATTGATCACACCTAATGATAAAAATTGTGACAATAAATTACTTATTAGTCACACGAACTGGATTGCTAGAAGTGTGGTTATTGGTTACCTTTTAGCCACTGATTTATTTTAAACATGACCTTAACCATACTTTTTTAGATACACAAATTTCATAATAAATGTTGTCAATTCATGACCTATAGTTACACTTAATTTGTAAAATCGGGACTATTGATTTTCTTTTGGCGACACAAAACGTGACCATAAACATTTTGACAGTTAGCCATGTTTATCAAGTTTTTGTGGCTATATATATTTTTCTTTTAGCCACAAAAAATTGGCTTAATGTGGCCGTATGTCTACCTATGGTCACGGACAATAACCGTCACAACATAAAGCCATGGTTTAGACAAAAAAAAACCGTGACTATATGCCTATACATGGCCACAATTTATGATAGTTATTGGCCACGGTAAAAAAAAGCGTCACCATAGTGAACCATTTAGTCACAAATTTGTTAAAATCGTGACTTTATGTTTGTGCATGTTTGGTAATGGTCACAGTTATTGAGTTAAACTGTGGCTAAAAAAGCATTCAAATTTTATTAATGGCTTTCGGCCACGGTTTTAAACCAAACCATGGCTGGCCTGTATTTTCAAAACCGTGGCAAAATATAATTTTTGTACTAGTATTTGTGTGTCCTAGTTTATGTGTAAACAGATCAAGATTACAACAAGAATTCAATCACAATTTCCATTTGTTACTGATCTCAAATCACAGTTTTACAAATTCGTATATGCTCTCAATTTCACAATATTTCTTTCACTAAACTCAACGTCTCATCTAGTCATATGAGTCTACGAACATAAAAATTCTATTTATACCCATTACAATTACAAAGACAAATCTAAACAACACTTTGACTTTGACTTATTACAAAGACTTTGACTTTTGCAATAAGAGGCTTTGACTTGAGCATTTGATTTTGACTTTCAATCTTTATGATCTTGGATCCAACATATTTGAGTACTAACAATCTCCCCTTTTGGATTCAATATCATCTTCAAAAAGAATAGACGTTGAAGCTCCCCTTTGATTAAGAAATAATTGATTTCCCCTTTTGATAGACAAAAGCAAATTTCAGCATTTACAAACACTCTTCTTCTTTGAATCTCCCCTTTCTTTAAGCTGTCTACAAACTTTCTGTAATCTCTCCCAAAGTCTGTGAAAGTCTTTTGCAAGAATCTTTAACGATCTCCCCAAAGGTAATAAAAACCTCTTCCAGACTTAGGAAAAGAAATTATTTCCTCAATTAGTTCACATTGCTTTAGCAGATAATCTTCAAAGAAAATTTCAGTAAACTTCAACAATCTTCTAGAATTCCTTGAATTTTCTCTTTCTTTAATATGACCATTCTCCCCATAATCCGGACAATAAATCTTTCAAACTTTGTCATTTCTTGATCATTTCCAAAAATTGTTACAAACTGTTCTTCAGACAACATTTCTTGAAATGAATTCTCCCCCTTTTTGATTATGTAGAACGAACAAATCATCAAAACTGCTTCAAGAAATGTCAAGAACCATTTTTTGACCACCAATCTTTCCAAAATGAGCCACCCAACATTAGTCAATTCATAATGTATTCATCCGAATCTTTTCAAATTCAGACAAATAAGAATGTAACCCTGAATCTACAAATGAATCAGTTAAGATGCCTGTAAGCAGCACGAAGCTACTTAGTACAACAAATGTACTGTATAAGGAGTTTTATTGATGTTCACTCCCCAGGTCTTCCATTCAATCATCGAATAACACAAGATTATTCTATGAACGTTACGACAGAAAAACGAATTTTCTGTGTGTTCGTGCTTGTGTATGAAAGAATTTAAACATGAATGTTTATAATGGGATCAAAATTGTGCATGATCGAAGTGCAAAGGTGGGGCAAACTTCCTTCCTTTTCAATATCTACATCTTTCGAATGAAAACAAGATAGATTATTTGTTGCGTCCCCAAGAAAAATTGAAACATCTCTTTGTTGAGAAAGAAATGAGTAGCTTGGTGGGGTTTAAAGCAAGAGTTGGCATGGGCTAGTTGCCTGTTGCAATGATGTTCACGAAAGAATTGTGAAACAACAGTAATGTGGTTGCCCGACTCAGAAAAAGTTGGTGCATAGTTTGATATTCTTTTACTCTGGTCTCTCACCCTCTTTCTTTTTATCCTTGAGCTCACGTCTAACCAAACTCTCTTTTCATTTTATCTCAGCACACACCCACACTTAGATATTGACCCCTCGCCTCTCGATCACTCAAGGATAACTTCATGGGTAGGAAACACTGGTTTGTCGTGAATCCATAGAAGTTTAGTAAAGCTCACACAATTCCCGTGTATTTAGTCCTAAGAGCAAAATGTTGCTCAATTGGTTTAACTTTAACAGTTAAATCACAGTATGAAATACATGTCAGATATATATATGCTCAGTACGATAATCATGAAGATTTGAGCATTTTAATCATGAAAGATTATCCCAAAACAAAGAAATTGAATGAATGAAGTGAAATCAATAGAAATGTTTTGAGAATCTGACAATGTATGGAAAATATCAAATATGAATGATTTATCAATAAAAGCATAGGTCATGAAAAATTGGATGTTGTCTATAAGAACAATTATAGACATTCTTTAAAGAAACGCTTTGAATGAATCAACGCTCAACACATTTTGAATTTCAAACATGGTTTATTACCATCGAATAATTGTTTTATTTTGAGACATGGTAATAATAGAATCAACGAAAATACTAAACCGGTGTGTGTGAATACTTGATAGTATATAGAAATAATAATACACAAGTATTTATCTTCAGAAACATACGGTTAGTTTAACAATAAAAGCTCATATAAGAAAAAATTTAAAATCACACTTCAAAATTCATGAAATATGTTTAAGAATCGAGAAGTGGTTTTGTAACGACCCCCGTCCCGATATATATAGGACGGTTTCCGTTACACATATACATATATTCGCATAAACGAAAAGAACCTCATAAGCCGAAAGAGGTTGGGAAAAGTATAGAGCATGCTAAGAATTATTTGCATTACACTACACAAATTCAAAAGCTTAACATAACTCTAAACTCATAACCAAAAGATAAAGCGTCACTAGGAAGGATTATCCCAAAAAGTCACTTGTGTCGCTCTCGTCACTTTGCCCCCATCCTGATTCTACATCAAGTACCTGCCGTGCAAAGAAAACACACGGCTGAGCGACATTGCTCAGTGAACGGATAATATATATAAAAAGAAAATGGTAATCCAAAGAATAAATTAATAAGATTAGGTACAATGAAAAATGAATTAACCATTTAAATCAACTTGGTTGGAATTATATACATTCAATGAATCAATAAACCGAAATCATCAGATCTGAAATATAATTCGAGAACAACAACAAACCCAAAACAACGAAAGTCAACATCAAAGTCTTAAATCATATAAGTTCTTAATTCCGTGCAACAAGGACACGTTGTCCGATGGTCGGCCAAACCAACCGGACGGTTGGGAATTAGGGGTACGGGCACATACCGCCTAAGTCCCACCGTGGATTTAACCACGGCCTCAAGTTCTGGAACTAACTCTAGGATCGATCCATACGCCCTCGGGTAGCCTGTTCCGTAAAGGCCGGGTACAAAGTACCATTCGTTGAAGACGCCATAGTCTTTGTAGCCACTATGGTAGCATCCCAGACAAAGGTGCCCCAAAGTCCGGTGTTCGGAAAACAAGTCCAAATCGAAATTCAATTTCATTGAATCAAAGCATAACCCAAAAAGAGTTTCTAATTTCTCAACATATTTTGATTTCGGAAATTCACATAAAAGTTCATGTAATGAGCAATTGTATTAAGACATAAACACATATCCGATAGAAGTTCATTATCCGGAAAAATCCATAATAGGAATCACAAACGGATCAAAAAGCATGTCATATAATCAAAACACAACAACTGAAAATAAAACTGATCAAAAGTTGAAAACAATATTCCGGATAACCAATTCACATACCCACTTTTGTTGATATTTGGATTCATATTGAATCTTGTGGATGAAATGACCACATCAATTGGTCATTCCTGTATCAAAGAAGATTGAATCCGTACCTGAGATGATCTCTTTCCTATCTTTATAGTCTCCTGCAATTCAACATGAATTATTTGAATTATCGGTAACGGAATTTGGAATTCTATGCTCACACAAGTCACAAGGGTCCTAAAATTACCTACGAACCTCCCAAAGTGCTAACAATATCCTTAAGACACTTTAAACAAGGTAAACATGAATTTACATGACATTTAGAACACTAGATTTATTTTTAAAGAAGAACACATTCTAGAAATTTAACAGCTTTCAGATACCTAAAGTTTCTGACTTTTCCTCCCATTTAGAGGCCAAAACAGTAGTTACCATCAAAATGAAAGTTGTTATATGATCTCTTAGGAATCTAATCGTTTTGGATTCATCTCATTTGGATAAACCATTTATTTTCTATGAATTTTACAAAAACAGTATGCTGATCCCGAGTACAGTGTGACCAGTCTCAAAAACACACTGTTTTGAGCCATTTAAAGTCAGAATTTGATCTTGAGGTAAACTACAAAGTTGTTCTAGACACTCTAAGCATTCCAAAGATATATCATACACCTCATTTGGATCAACCAATTATTTTATACGAATTTTTGAACTCATTGGACAGAAACTGTTAAGACATGCAGTTCTATTGAAGCATTTCATCAAACACTTGGAGGACACAACTACAAATTAGAGCTCAAAGCTATATTCATGGTTCCAATTACCAATCCTTGAACATTTTGAACCAACATAACATAGATTGACCATTACTTGAACATATAATCTCATGCAAAACCCAATTTCAAGATTAAAGACCCAAAATCAAAACATAACTTCAATTTATGAAAGATTTTAGCTAAACTAAAAGAATCCATCCACTTTAAACAACCTAATTACTAAAACAAAGAGAAATACACATACTTAGTATGTGTTCAATCATAAAAACCATAAATTGAAGGTATCAAAGGATTACCTTAGTGTTTTTGACTTCCAATCTTTAATATTACACCATAAGTTCTTCAATTCCTCAATAAATTTGATGATTTCTCCAATTCTCTCTCTAGTTCTCTCTTCCTCTCTCTCTACACGATTTAGACTTGAAGATCAAAATAAACCTATTTGATATTTTTCTTTTCTTTTATCTAATAAGAACAAGTTTGAGTAAATTGTTAAATTTGAACCCTCAAACTTCTAAAAGAATTACAAAATATATCCTAACAATAACTTTCCTTAAATTTCAAGTTTTATATAAGTTCTAATTGACTAGTTTTGGCCCCTCAACATGGTCATTCTTAATCTAGAGTCCAAGGTACAACTAAGTAATGCATAAGGTACAACTTAAATAGGCACACAATTATATATAATTCGGATGACGGATTTTTGGGGTATTACAGGTTTGAACATTTTAAAATATGTTTTCATGTCTGAAAGTCGTCCTTCTTTCAAACACAATGAGATTAAGATTAGAATATGCCTTACGCTCATCATTAATCTCATAAATTCAGCTCGAAAGTCATGATTGATATCATCATGTAAGCTCCCTCTCAAATTCTGCATATAGTCAAAAAGTCATCAAAGCAACAAAGTCTTATTGAAACAAAAACATTTATTAAAAAAATTAAAGACATAAAAGCAGTAAAACGTTTAAAGAACGAGTTTTGATCAGATGTAATCAGAAGTCAATGTCCTTACTCCCCCTGAATATATGCATCAGACAATATGTCAGTGAAAAATATATGCAACAAATGTTATAACTCCCCCTAGAATGTAGACCATCTAAATTTTGTATCACACTCCCCCTGAAATCATGAGCATAACCTTTCAGTGCATATATCGTTCGGATTAATAATAAAGTAATGAAGAAAAATAACAAAATTAAACTATACTAGGTAACTACAGATTATGTCTTGAAGTTTAACATGCCAAGTTTCGAAATGAGAAAATTAATTCTCTTTTCGTCTAATGGCTTGGTAAACAAATTAGCAAGTTGATAATCTATGTTTACAAAGTAAAGTTCAACTGTACCTTTTTCAACATTATCTTTGATGAAGTGATATCTCATAATATCAATATGTTTGGTTTTCGTGTGTTGGACAGGGTTTGCAAATATAACAATAGCGCTTTTGGAATCACAGTAAATCGGAATTTTGTTGTATTGGAGGCCATAATCTCGGAGTTGTGTTCGCATCCACAACACCTAAGAACAGCAGCTAGCCACAGTTACGTACTCTGCCTCGGCTGTTGAAGTAGATACACACAATTGTTTCTTTGAAGTCCAACTCATGAGATTATCTCCCAAGAATTGTATATGTCCCAAAGTACTCTTCCTGACTAACATACAACCTGTATGATCTACGTCTGAACGCTGTTAGCTCAAAACCTGTATCTTTAGGATACCACAAACGAAGATCTGCAGTTCCCTTCAGATATCTAAATATTCGCTTTACAGCTGAGAGATGGGATTCTTTAGGTGAAGCTTGATATCTAGCACATAAGCATGTAGAGAACATAATATCCGGTCTACTCACCGTTATGTACGTTAATGAACCAATCATTCCTCTATAAGTCCTAAGATCAACAGCTTTTCCCGAGAGATCAACTCCGATTTTAGTACCTGGTGCCATCGGGGTTGAAATTGGAGTACAATTTGACAAATTAAATTTCTTTAAAATGTCAGCGATATACTTCGCTTGATTTATAAAAATCTCCGTGGAAAATTGTTTAACTTGTAATCCGAGAAAGAAGTTCATCTCTTCCATCATACTCATTTGAAAACGTGACACCATGAGGTTAGAATTTTTTTTACAATACTTCGGATTAGTTGAACCAAATATTATATCGTCCACATATCTTTGAATTAAAATGATATCATCTTTTTCCTTTTTAATAAAAGAGTAGTATCGATTTTACCTTTTGAAGACCCTGACTTGACTAAAAACTTTGATAGAACATCGTACCAGGCTCGAGGAGCTTGCTTTAAACCATAAAGAGCTTTGTCAAGAATGTAAACATGATCGGTTTATCGGCATTGACAAACCCTTCTGGTTGTGAGATGTATACCTCCTCTTTCAACATGCCGTTTAGAAAGGCAGTCTTCACGTCCATTTGGTAGACAGTGAAGTTTTTATGTGCAACGTAGGCTTGAAACATTCTGATTGCCTCTATACGTGCAACTGGAGCGTATGTCTCATCATAGTCTATTGCTTCCTCTTGCCGATATCCGTTAGCAACAAGTCTTGCTTTGTTTCAGACCACGATACCATCTTCATCTTTCTAGTTTTTGAATACCCATTTCATACCTATAATTGTTTTGCCTTCCGGTCGAGGTACGAGTCTCCACACTTTAAGCGATTCGAATTGATTGAGCTCTTCTTGTATAGCTGTTATCCAATCTGGATCTTTTAGAGCTTCGGATACTCGTGTAGGCTCTATCTTGCTCAGAAAAGAATCAAACATGCACTCATTAGTAGTTGCAGACCTAGTTTGCACCTAGGGTTGTTCAAAAAAACCATTGGACCGCTCAAACCGGCCGAACGAAGTCGGACCAGACCGTTTTTGGCGGTTTAGGCGGTCTGGCGGTCCGGTCTGGTCTGAAAAATCGCCAAACCGGGCGGTCCGGTCTGTGGTTTGGATGATTTTTTGGGCGGTTTGGACCAAAACGACCGCCAAATATATATATATATATATATATATTTTATATACATCTTTATAGTTATAAATCTAGCCCAATTTATCATTAACTTAAAAGGCCCAACATAGTTATAAATCTAGCCCAATAATTTGAAAATTGAAATCCCTAAATCAATTTTTACTTTATAGAAATAAGATCTGAATCTGATGCTTCCAAAATCAAAATCGACATCCTTCTCCAATCTCCACATCGACATTTCCTTCTCCACGCGGACCACGCCCAAAACACATCGATTCTACAGTTCACATCAATTCTTCTTATTTTCTGTTCAAATTGATTCCAATACAGTGATACACATCGATTCTTCTTCTGTTCTGTTCATATCGTTTCCAACAAACATCGATTCTTCTTCTGTTCACATCGATTCTATAGTTCTACTCATTCTTTTTTTTTTGGGAAAAGGGGATGGAACCCCCGGAAAAATTTTATTGATTAAAAAAAGAAAAAATTACAATTTACGAGGGGCATACCCCAAGTTGTACAGAATGAGAACGAAGAACATGTTTAGGAAACAACCAAAAAAGAGGTTTACATTTAAACCTCATATCCACAAAATTAACCCAAAAATATAACAACCAAGGCCCAATGAAAAGACCCACATGGCAACCCAACGAATGGAACAGATGAAGGGCCCAAGCTTTATTATCCTCATTAGCATTACTTTCCAAGCCTAACTCCAATTTAGGCCCAACGCAGCAAATCATTTGATGGGTCACACAGTGATGGGGACCAAAGAAGGAAAAACGAGGAGCATGAATTAAATTTTCACAAGGATGGTTTCAAGCAATCATCATCAGAAAATGCTTTTGAGTACATGGTTGGGCCCATGACAAGAGCTAGAAGCAAAAGAATGAAGGATGATTTGTTCTCATTGTAAGATCTTCTTTTCTTGAAATATATTGAGAGGTTTATTCCTTTACATATTTGTTCTCTTGTGAACTTGTTTGGATTTTACAAAGTTAGGCTTTGTAATTTCCTTTAGACTTATCATTCTGGGTTTGTTTTCCCTTGAGTGTGGCGTCTTTAGCTTTCGTTCTTCATTTACTTATTGTCGTTTAAGGGTCTTAGTTCACATAACTAAGGTTCTTAATCCATAAGTCATTTGAAGGGTGGAGTTTTAGTTAAGGTTCTCTCTCACAAGTTGAGTTTGGGTCTTAACTCCATTGAAAGAATCTTCAAACAACTTATGTCACTCGTATCAATCATAAGTGATTCATCCAAATTTAGAAAAACAAGTCGCTGGTCATCTTTTACAAGTTGGGTCGTATCACACAGTTGATCAAAGCATGAGTCCAACAAGAAGCCCACTTGACAAAATTGTCAAATACAATCCACCAAATAAAAAACCATAACAACCCATATCCACCAAATTGAAAATAGCCTAAACAATTATTAATAGATCATTAAAATCGTGAGCCCACTTTGAAAATCTTATCCAGATTATCAAATTCCCACATCTCACATTTTTAATTGCAAGGCCATCCCCATTTTTAATTTTCCTATTATTTCCAGGCCTACCATTATTAATTTGATTCTCCCAAACACCATTAAATCCATCGATCCTAGCCCAATGCCATCTTAATTTTGAGCCACAAAAAATCCCAAGTTCACCTTTCCCTTTAACCCAATAAACCTCACCATCATACTTATCCCAAATATAAACCAAAAAATGAATCATACTTATCCCAAATATAACCCAGTTCTACTCATTCTTCTTCTGTTCTGTTAACACTTTTACAATGCTTCACGACTTCACGGCTTCTAGGCTTCATCAAGTTAACTGTTAACAACTGTTGTTCTTCAAGGTTAGTGACTTAGAAATATTTTCTATCTTTATAGTTATGTCATATGTGATTAAGAAATTTCCTTTATAGTTATGTAATTAAGAAACCCTTTTTTGCTAGATATTGTGTTTAACTGTTTATTTCCTGATTTGTATCTTTATTTTTTTTGTATGTGTGTTTATTTGTTTTAGATGGAAATACCCTCTCAAGTTTAAACTTTAAAGCCGACTAAAAGGCCTAAACCGCCTAAATTGGTCGACCAAACCGCCTAAACCGCAGTCCGACTTGACCGGTCTGGGCACTTGATGTCAAACCGCTCGGTTTGAAAAATTAATAAACCGCCAGTATCGGTTTGGTTTGTGGTTTGAGGGGTTAAACCGCCCAAACCGGACCGCGAACACCCCTACCATTTATGCTTTGTGTTCGCATTAGACCACAAAGATCCATAATGGAAACTTATTGGACACTGAAAGTTCCCTTTAATCAAACCTTCACCCAATTTGAGCACACACTACTCTACCTTGGTTGGTTTGTTAATACCTTGATAATGCTCCTCCTAGAGTTTATCATTAAACTATTGTCAACAACACATGACTAGAAATTTATTCCATCTCATTACCCCTTCATACGCTAACCCCACAAGAACAACCTTCCGATCGCGGCGGAAGCTAAACTATCCCCATATACCCTACGTTCTATTGACCTCTACGCATAGAGTGGTATTTCGAGCACGTACATGCACCTGTAAATTCGCAATTACTATGGCCAGATGTAATTCCAAATTTACCTTACATGTTAGTCCCCACCTCTCAAGACACACGTTCCTATAGCGGTACCCCTAGGGCATCCTAGTTTCTTGGTTGTGTCCCATATTCTACAGTTTAAGTTTAGGCCCAACTGGTCGCCTAAATCCCTTAAACTATGACTCTGATACCAAATGTAACAACCCAAAAATCCACGGAACAAAATACGCATAACAAAAGCCCAAACTCGGGTCCCAATACACTATTTGAATAAAAGATTAACATAGTCTACCATGAATCTATTACAACCGGGAAACTACATTGAATGTATCTATGCCGCTTCTACGACCCGTTCTTCGACTTTTAGCATCTAACACTGCTCATTTCCCTTGGATGATCCAGGAGTCACCCTGTTACCTGAAAATGGGTTTTAAGAAAATAGGAAGCGAGGATTAGACCGAAAGGTCTAGTGAATTCCCAGCCTCGTCCGTTTTGTAATAACAACATACAATTAAGTTTATAAAAATATAACCCATCATTTCAAGTCGCAAGAGACGATAATTTATACGCCAAAAGCTTCCGTCAAAATCCAGGACTGATCGTCCTCGGGGCCCCCAGTAGATCCCCATACGGCCCACCCATGTCGATGCCGTTTCCGTGTATAAGGAAACAAATTCCAAACACACGGTTCAAATGGCCCCGATGGTTATACTTTATAGCCTTGGCCAATACACAATCAAATATCCAATCCCAAATAAGTTTGATTATACAAGTGAGATGTAAATAAAGCTTACACAATAATAATATAATGATGTCAAGAATAATGCCTTATCAAGATAACCATAAACACTATGAGCAATGTAATAAAATCCACTTCCAGTTCGAAAATACATCTACATAGTTGAAAACACGGGAACTCACTTGATGTCGGAAATCTCGGTACTAGATACTGGAGTCACAGGACCCCGGTCGCTAGACCCCGGGCGACCCCGATGGAAACTAAACCGGTCGACCCCGGTCACCACACCCCGACCTCGGTCCCCGGATGGTGAGGCACCGGTCGACCGGACCGGTCGAGAGCCACCCCGGTCGAGAACCACACACCGGTCGAGAATCATCCAAACATCCTGGGGCGACGATTAACAGGTACGACCCCTCGATCTCGATCTCTTTTCCCATTTTAAAGTTCGATTTCTAAATATCTTAATCGTCTTCATTAATCTCATAATACTCCAACATTTAATCGAGTACTAAACCCGATTCACAACCTCCCCCCCAGATTTGCCCTGGTCTCGATTCCAAACATTAAACCAAGAACATTTTCCCATCTAATACTCATTAAATCATCTAAAACAAAGAAATGGAGATTAAAGATTTTAGATAAAGCACTTACTTCTTGAAGAGTTCCACAAAAATGCCACTGATTTTTCCTCTCCTTCTTCACTAATTCAAGACCTCTCCCAAAAACTCCCAATTCTCCTTCCTCCCTGCTCTTGCACCGCTTCCAAGACAATAAAATGACCAGGATGGTGAAACGACTAGGGTTTTGAGTCCCTAATTTGCCTTATCTACAATCCAGCCCCTCAATTTTTGTTATTTCCTACTTTTACCCCAATTATTAAATTTTCCCTTTATTTCCAAGAGTTAACAATCGTTACAACACTCCCCCGTTAACGGGATTCCGTCCTCGGAATCTCTTTATCGAACAAGTCCGGGTATTTTGATCTCCTATCCGATTCTTGCTCCCATGTCGCTTCTCGTCCTTTATGAAACTTCCACTGAACTTTCACTAGATCGATATCCTTTGACCGTAATCGTTTAACCTTACGATACACTATAGATTTAGGTTCTTCGGCGAAATTCAACTTCTTATCCACCCGGATGCCCTGCAATGGTACAGACATAACCACATCTACTAAGCATTTTCACAAGTTCGAGACGTGGAATGCATTGTGAATGCCCTTCAACTCTTAGGGTACTTCCAACTTGCACGCCACTTCTCTAGTTCACTCAATGACTTTGAAAGGACCAAGATAACGTGGGTTTAACTTCCTTTCAAAAGCGGGCCACTCCTCTCCATGGCGATAATACCCACATTACTATGTCCCCGATTTAAGTTTCGATGTCCTTTGGTCCTTTGCTCTTCATCCCCTTTTCTGAACATACGTGCACAAAAAGAAACTCCCCAAAACACCATCTTAAGGCAGTGTCACCCTTACACTTTAACTTCAAGGCTACAAGTACAAATTCCTTTCATTCAATAATACGATTCTTGGTAAAGCCATCTATGATTACACCCAACAGTAATGACACAACACTGATCACTAGATCTTTGATGGCCCACAGTTTCACCCCGCAAGACAAACATTATCCAACACATCATCCATATTTAATCCTTTGGATATCCATACATTTATTTCTAACCATGTACCATCCTTCGTTCTTCTGTCCATTTACTCCCTCGTCGAGCTGGGTTAAACCCAAAGGCGCAAGGCAGAACACCACCAGTTCCATCAATCTCCTAAACTTCATAATCACATCAGTGTCCATTTCTTTCCAACTTATTGTGACACAACCCCATGTAAGACAATCCCGATTTACACAAAATTAACATCAAAACACACTGACCATACACATTGCCTTAATACTTACTCCCATCCCCAACATCGTTTACTACTACTTGATAATACCCAATTTACCCATAACCATAAATACCAATATGTCCATGCCATACATATCTCGACCGAGATATCATTTCCACATATTTCTTTGCACATTTACATAAATACTTGAGAACGTAACCTTTCCACATATTCAGTGCCCGGATAATCCGTCGAAGAGTTTAGCTCGCCCCAAACACATAACCGAATACCACTAATCCATCTATGGCCCATACTTCCCTAGTTTTTATTCCGGTTTCACTTGCCATACAAGAGGAGCAATACTTTCCCACAATACAAGTTTAACTTGCCCGACAACAACTTAATGCTCACTCAGAATGCTTATCACACTAATACTTACTTACATTCTTCGATCTATCCCCTTCGAGCATCTCGATCAACCACTTTACATTGCTTCTAGGAAAACATAGACCACTACTTTCAGAGAAAGGTTTACTAAAGGTTGCAAGCTTTCGACTAGACACACAAGGATTTTTACTAACCCATAACCCTAGCCGTAAACTTCCTCATAATTTCGTGTGACGTTCAAATACTCGCAAGGATGACCCTCATAGTCATACTCCACATTCTTCTGTTCCACCGGGCGAACTTCTCAGTTTCAGCTTACTCCCTTATGGCAACATACTAGCCTTGTTTTCTCAACAACCAGACTTTAATTAGACAATTGGGATCTACTGATCTCATAAAACACTCCCATTAACGTTCCGTTGGGGTTTCGATGAACCCACCCAAAGTTCACTGCAACCGAGGAGAATACGAGTTTTTTTTTTCTAGACAGTCGCCACTTGTCACCCAACCCACTTGTCGTATTAAGATCCTTTTTCAAAATTTCCGGCCGAGATTTACGCTTACCTTTGTCCAACATCTAGTCTGGCATAAAGTATCAACCACTTGATCATACCCGCAATACGTCATTTGCAACCCTTTACATATAATCTAGTCACCCCTTCTCCTCACCACATGAGACAGTTACACTTGAATTTGTTAAGAGGCGATACCAAGTCCTCATGATCATCCGCATACATAACCAAACTTGCCTTCATAACTACCTATTCGCATGCAAGACCCAGTCCCATCCCCTGGCCTCATCTCTTCTCTCATCCAAATGTATCACATCTCCCAATATCCCGAATAATCCATGCACTCACTTTAATGATACTAAATACTTCTCCCCTTCGAACTTGATAAAATATGTGGGAGCCTAGCCAATGTACTTTCTGTTGTGTTTTTGGTCACAAAGTTACCTCGTGCCCAAAAGCTAATACTCATCGTGCGGTAACGTCAAAACAGACTAACGTGGATAAAGATGGATTTACTAAAGTGGTGAACAAAAAGAAGAATTGGGTTCAAAAGCCACCGAAGGTTGCGACTAAGTCTGATGATTTGGCCGAAGATCAAGTTCCTAAGGACCATGTGGAGGTAGTGGAGGTTCAAACCGTGGAGGTGAATGGGAAGATGGATGACAATACCACATGCACAAGTGCATGTAAAGAGCCAAATGCATGCACAAGTGCATGTAATATGATGGAGAATGTGACTCAAGGGCCGGGAGGTGTGGTCAATAGTGTTGTTCAATGCGATAGTCGGAGTACGCATCAAAAGAATACTATTCCGGCGGACTTGGGAGTGTTTTTAGATGGGGTTTCGGAGAAGGTTGGAAAACACCCACCTACGGCTAAGGTGGTTGAGGGTGAGGCGAGTAAGGGGACGCAACGACCGAATACCTCTTTTAGGCCAAGTGGTTCATCTTCTGGGGTGGTGAGCAAGCCGATAAAGGGAATTCTAAAGACCTCAGCACGGATGAATGTCGAGTCTTCGAATCGGTTCCAGGCTTTGGGGGAGAAGGGAGTTCAGGATAAAGTAGTGGGGAGTTCTGCTTCCCAGATGCCATCCTTTCCATGATTAAGTTTGCAGCTTGGAATGTACGGGGTCTTAATGCTCCGTTAAAGCAGAGGGAGGTAAAAGATTTTGTTCACTTAAATAATGTCTCTTTTTGCAGTATCATTGAGTCTCATGTTAAAGGGGAAGCGTTGGAAGAAGTGTGTAGGAAAACGTTTGGGCGATGGGAATGGAGGTCTAACCTTGTGGCCTCGCCAAATGGTACGCGTATAATTGTGGCTTGGGACGCTAGAGCTATGGACGTTATGGTTCTAGAAGCTCAATCTCAATTTATACATTGCCAACTTTGCATGTATGGGGAACCTTTGCCGTTTTTTGTTACTATTGTTTATGGTGCGAACACGTTAGTGGAACGACGTCAGTTATGGTCCGGATTGAGAAGGTTCAAGGTGTTGGGCAATGGGCAACCTTGGGTTATTTTTGGGGACTTTAATACTATGCTTTTTCCTCACGATGGGTTGGGGGGATCCTCGAGGAGAAATAATGAAATGCATGATTTCATGGCTTGCGTGGAAGATATTGAAGTCCTTGATATTAATTACTCAGGCATGCAGTATACGTGGTCTCAAAAACCGGTGGATGATAGCGGTATTAGACGAAAGCTGGATCGTGTAATGGCTAATGTTCACTTTCTTGATCGATTTGGGGACTCTACGGTCCGGTTCATGGCGAGGGGAATTTCTGATCATTCCCCCTCCGTTTTGTCTTTTTCGGCCGGAAAGAGAAAGGTGGTCACTGGGTTCAAATTTGATAATTTTCTTGTTGATCACCCTTCTTTTTTGCAATTTGTTCAACAGGGATGGATGATGTCGGTCCAGGGCTCTTTCATGTATCAAGTTTTGACTAAGCTTAAAGGTTTGAAAGGGTGTTTGCGGAAGTTGAGAGCTACGTATGGTAGTCTCTTGGCTCGGTCTAGACTTTGTAAAGATGAACTCGAAAAGGCCCAATTGGCGAGCGATGGGGATCCGCACAACAGGTTGTTGCAAGAGGACTTGTCGGTTTGGAGATTAGCTTACCAACAGGCGTGTAATGATGAAGAAAGCTCGGCCCGCCAACGTGCAAAGATTAGGTGGCTTAATGAGGGGGATGCTAATACTAAATTCTTTCATAGTGTTATGAAAGAGAAAAGGCATTCACAACGGGTTCAGGAAGTATGTGATTCGAATGGTGTTTATCACTACGGTGATGATGCTGTAGATACTCTTTTATCCCACTTTCAGTCGTTTCTGGGAAATCGGGATCGAAGTGTGAATCCTTTGACGCAAGACTTGGCTTTCCGTAAGACCCTTTCCCTTGCTGAATCGCTCTCAATGGTTGTCCCAATCACGGATATGGAGATCAAGTTGGCCATTTTTAGCATTGGAAATGATAAGGCCCCGGGCTCGGATGGGTACTCGGCGAGGTTTTATAAAGGAGCGTGGAATATTGTTGGACCAGAGGTTACGCGTGCTATTCACAACTTTTTCTACACGGGAAAATTGGCAAAGGAATTGAACCATACTCTTCTCTGTTTAATTCCTAAGGTCCCTAATGCATCGCGTGTGTCGGACTTCCGACCTATATCTTGTTGCACGGTTTTGTACAAAGCTATTAGCAAGATTATTGTGGAGAGGATGAAAGGGTTGTTGGATGGATTGGTGAGCCCATTCCAGTCGGCTTTTATTCCGGGCCGTAATATTGCGGACAACATTCTAATGGCGCACGAGCTGGTTAGAGGTTATCAACGTAGCGAGGGCCCGGCCCGGTGTGCCTTCAAGATTGACATCCGGAAGGCGTATGACACGGTGGATTGGCAATACTTGTTTGGTTTGCTGGAGGGTATGGGGTTTCATTTGGCTATTGTTAAATGGATCAAAGAGATGGTCTCGTCAGCTTCCTTCTCGCTAGCAGTGAATGGAGAGACAAAGGGATTTTTTAAAGGTGGTCGGGGCCTTCGTCAAGGAGATCCCCTTTCGCCTTATCTCTTTACCATTGCTATGGAAGGATTCTCTCTCATTTTTAAACGTTGCATTGAAGAGGCGGCTTCCTTTGGTTATCATAAGGATTGTAGTGAGTTTCAACTCACCCATCTTTGCTTTGCAGATGATTTATTTGTTTTTACACAGGGTGATGTGGATTCGGTGTTGGTGCTTAAGAAGGCTCTCCAATTGTTTCAAACTAAATCTGGCCTTTCGCCTAGTCTTGAAAAAAGCGAAGTCTTCTTTGGAAACGTCTCGGATCCCATTAGAAATGCTATCCGGGAGTGCTTACCATTCCGGAATGGTATCTTCCCAATCCGATACCTTGGAGTTCCGTTGTCCCCAATCAAGCTTAAAGCTAGGGATTATGATGCCCTCGTGACTAAGGTGATGGCGCGGGTGAACAATTGGAAAACAAAACACTTGTCTTTTGGAGGAAGATTACAACTCATAAAATCTGTGTTGGGTTCGCTACAAACTTATTGGATGTCGATCTTCACTATCCCCACGAGGGTGATCCATAAAATTGAATCGGTTTTCCGGGATTTTTTATGGGCCCAAGGGGAGAATTCGAGAGGGAGATGCAAAGTGGCTTGGGAGCAAGTTTGTAAACCGTTGGAAGGGGGTGGTCTTGGTCTTAAGCGGCTAGCCTTATGGAACCGTGCCCTCTTGTCTAGACATGTGTGGAACCTTGTGACTCGAAAGAATACAATCTGGGTTAATTGGGTGTATCATTATTGCATCGGGGACGCCCAATTTTGGATCGTTCGGAAGTCTACCCGGTGGTCGTCGGTTCTTTGCAAAATTCTAGACCTTCGACCTCACATTAGAAGATTCTTTATTTTCCGGGTTGGTAATGGTGAAGAGATTAATGCATGGGAAGATCGTTGGGGGACTAATAACCCGTTATCTACGTCCATAACGTATCGGTTCATACATGGGGAGGGATTTTCTATGCGCACTTCGTTAAAAGATTTGGTTGATCGGCTTGGGAGTGTTTGGCCGAATGCTTGGATTCAAAGATACCCGCATCTTGGTGTGATGGAGTGGCCGATCATTGATAGTGACCGACGTGACCAAATTTGTTGGTCAGATGTTAATGGTAACTTAGTGTACTTTTCGGTTAAAGTCGCATCCACTTCTATTGGAGGCATACATACCGTATGCTCTTGGCATAAATGGGTTTGGTTTCCCGGTAACATTGCGAGACATGCCTTCTGTCTTTGGATTGCTTGTCACCGTAGACTCCCTACTCAAGATCGTATGAGCATTTGGGTTTCGGAAGATGAAGGATTAGTTTGCCCGTTGTGCGAAGTTGACCAGGACTCTCACCGGCATCTTTTCTTTCAATGTGTGTTTGCGCATGATGTATGGCAACGCATAAAATTTTTTGCCAATCTAGAGGAATGGCCGGATGGATGGGACGATATAGTGGAATTGCTCTCGGATGATTCGTACGCGAGGAAACCGCTTGCCTCAAAACTTTTTGTTGCTGCTAGTGTGTACTACATTTGGAGGGAGCGGAACAATAGACTTTTCAGAAATGCGGCAATCTCAGTGGACCAAATTGTTCAAGATATAAGGAACATTGTCACTATGCGGCTTGCTTGGAATACTCGGCGGACTAGCAATCAGATTCATGGCCCGACGTGATCTTTCTTTGGATTGGTTGTTTTGCGCCTCTGGTTGGGTGGTGGTGTTTTTTTGGCTTCTGTTTAGAGTTGGTAGTTGCTTGTTTTGGCTTTTTTTATGGCTTGGTGCTTTTTGTCCCTTGCTTGGGTCTTTTGTTGGATGCTTGATATAACTTTTGTTGTTTCTTTGTTTTAATATATTTGCCGGGTTTTCCTTCAAAAAAAAAAAAAAAAACATTTTCCCATCTAATACTCATTAAATCATCTAAAACAAAGAAATGGAGATTAAAGATTTTAGATAAAGCACTTACTTCTTGAAGAGTTCCACAAAAATGCCACTGATTTTTCCTCCCCTTCTTCACTAATTCAAGACCTCTCCCAAAAACTCCCAATTCTCCTTCCTCCCTGCTCTTGCGCCGCTTCCAAGACAATAAAATGACCAGGATGGTGAAACGACTAGGGTTTTGAGTCCCTAATTTTCCTTATCTACAATCCAGCCCCTCAATTTTCGTTATTTCCTACTTTTACCCCAATTATTAAATTTTCCCTTTATTTCCAAGAGTTAACGATCGTTACATGCAGGAACTCATTGTTTAGGGTTATCTCGGGATTGTTGGAGGCTAGGCCTAGGAGAGCTGTTCTAAACCGTTTTTGGAGCTGAAAGAAGACTTTTCATTAATTGGGAAGGTGGAAACAACATTTGGATCTCAAAATTGGTAGTGTGTACCAATCATGGAGGGAGTTTCATCATTACACTTGTATTTTTTTGAGAAACAATGTATTTGGGTGTTGTCATCTTCTTCTCTATGGTTTTATTTGCTATTAGTAACATGAACTAAACCTTTTGAGGTTGGGGTAAGGATGGATTTTGGTTTTATACCATTGAATATATGATTATTGCATTTATTGAGTTAATACACTTGTTGGTTGAAGTTTGTCTATCTTGTTCTTATTGTTTATGAGATTGGCCATCTTATTCATCTTTTTGGTTGTATTTCCTCTTGAGAAATTGGTTTTATAACTTGATAAAAGTTAGATAAACCTAGGGTGAGATATTGGATAGAGATATACCAAGTAAACCCTAGTTTGTGTTTGTGATTCTTATGCTTAATGAGTTGAATGTTTATGTTTATTGGTTGAGAGACTTCAATAGATATTGCATGATACATTCTTGCTATTGCTCTAGAGAGAGTAGTGAGTATATTTGGAATTGCTAAATTTAACCTTGTGTGTTGATTTATTGAATGTGTATTGTTTATTTGTTGGTGGAATCCAAATGAAATCCAACCCCTAGCCTTTCCCTAATCATATAAGTATTCTCTTTGTGGTACTTGAATCAATTGTTGAATAGTATTTCCGTGCTTGTTTCCATTGTCTCTTGATAAATAGTCAAAATCATACTCAACCCAATTTTATCAGCAGTTCAATTAGTAGTTTGTTTGGAAAATTAGGGCCTTTGGCTCAGCTGCTAAAGCGTGCAACCCTGAGTTTATCCTCAGTGGCCACAAGTGCTGCGAGTGGGGCTCGAACCTGGGTTGAGCGCTATGAACTCCCCAAGCCTTTACCACCACACCACAGCCCTTGTGGTACTTAAACTCGTAATTCCTTGGATTGATACTCATTCTTAGTACGTATTACTTGATTGACACCGTACACTTGCGGTAGATTTGGAGGGTTGCGTAAACCGTCTATCATGTTTTTGGCGCCGTTGCCAGGGAACTATTGTAGTATTAATATCACTACCGGTTATAGCGCTGCTAGATTGGACATTATTCTTTATATTCTTTATTTTTACTTACTATTCTATTGGTTTGTTTTCAGGCACTCACTCTAGTGTATGCCAAGAAGATGCAACCGTGGAAGAGTGGTATTGCCCTTGGATCTGGAAATCGAACGCACACTTCTACTAAGGAGAAGAGAGCAAGAAGAAGAATAACCTATGGCAAACAACCAAGCTTTGAGAGATTTTTCTTGTCCCACTTATGATGGCTCACAGCAGGGCATCCAGACTCCTACTGTGGAGGCTAACACCTTCGAGATCAAGCCGACCATCATAAGCATGATAAAACAAGAGCAGTTCAGGGGGTTACCTTCTGAAGACCCGGTTGGCCATCTAGAGAGATATATTGAGATCCTCAACACTTTCAGGATGAATCTCACACCGGAGGCCATTCGTCTTAGACTCTTCACATTTTCTTTGTGTGATCGGGCCAAGTCGTGGCAAAGAAGCATCCCTGCCGGACAAATCACTACATGGGACCAACTCGTGAAGGCCTTTCTGTCAAAGTTCTTCCCACTAGTTCGTACTGTAAGACTGCGAGTGGAAATCATGCAATTCAAGAAATTGGACCAAGAATCACTCTATGATGTTTGGGAAAGATATAGGGAATTACTCAGAAAGTGTCCCCACCATGGTCTTCAACCATGGCTTATCATCGAGATGTTCTACAATGCCCTCCTCCCGAACTACAAAGCTATCGTTGATTCTACAGCGGGGGGATCTCTTATGTCAAAATCCTATGACGAATCTTATGCTTTGATATGCGAAATGGCCGACAACAACTATCAATGGCATTCCAAAAGGAGTGGCCAACTAAGAAGGCCAATCGGATCTAGCTCGCAAGACTCATCAGAGATCTCCTCTTTGAAAGCCCAAATTTTCGGGCTAACAGATCAACTAAGGAACATGGCGGTGAAGACGGTTGTCAATGTAACTTGTCAGTTATGTAGAGATTCTCACTCTACCGAAGAGTTCCGGAATTGTGACTTTATTGGAGGCAAATGATGTTGAGCAATTGAACTACATGCAAAACCAATCCAACCGACAACCCAAAAACCCTTTCTCGAATACATATAATCCGGGTTGGAGGAATCACCTTAACTTCTCTTGGTCAAATAAACAAAACCAAGGGGATGAATCTAGGGGTGATATGGGTCGGTCACAACAACATCAAAATCAATCACAACAAGCCCAAGCACAACATCAATTTTCTTCTTCATCCCGGAATTTTAAACCTCCCGGTTTCCATCATCAAGGAAACCAAAACATGAGAAACGATGGGGAGGGATCTTCAAGCGAAAAGAAATCGGGGTTAGAGGAGATGATGACGAAATGTTTGTCAAAGATGGATACGGTCATTGGTGAACAAGGTACAGCCATTAAGGAGCTTATGCAAAGTAATGAGCAAAATTCGGCCATGATCAAGGCGGTTGCTCAAGGCAACGAACAAAATACTGCCGCCATTCGGAATCTCGAAAGGCAAATTGGTCAACTCGCGGATTCATGCTCTTCAAGGATTCATGGTGCATTGCCTAGTTACACCGAGCCAAATCCTCGAGAGCATTGCAAGGCCATCACTCTGAGAAGTGGGAAGCCGTTGATCAAGGATCCTATTAGAGATGACATGGGTCCCGAAGTGCAAGAAGTACCACTCATGCAAGAGTCGGAGCTCATTGAAATTGAAGTCGAAGATGTTGTGGAAGCGCCAAAGAAGGCACAAGAGGCATCGTCATCATCCAAACCGGTTGTAAGAGCATATAAGCCACCAATACCATTCCCAAATCGACTCAAGGAATATAAGGACCAACAACAATTTGCTAAATTCTTGGAGGTCTTTAAAAAGCTGAACATTAACATTCTTTTTGCGGACGCATTGGCTCAAATGCCCTCATATGCCAAGTTCTTGAAGGACATTTTGTCCAACAAGAGGAAGATTGAAGAACATGCCACTGTGGCACTCACTGAAGAGTGTAGTGCCATCATCCAAAACAAGCTTCCACCCAAGCTTAAGGATCCAGGGAGTTTTACTATTCCTATTCATATTGGAGATTTTGAGTTTGGTAAAGCCTTATGTGATTTAGATGCAAGTATTAATCTTATGCCTTTATCTATTTTCAGGAAGCTTGGTCTTGGTGAAATCAAGTCAACATGGGTCACACTTCAATTGGCCGATCGCTCTATCAAACACCCGTACAGAATCATTGAAGACGTCCTCACCAAGGTTGGGAATTTCTACTTCCCCGTGGATTTTTTCGTCTTGGACATGGATGAGGACGTCGATGTACCTCTAATTCTTGGGAGACCCTTTCTCGCAACCGAAGGTGCATTGATTGATGTATAACGAGGAAAATTAACCTTGCGGGTGGGAGATGAAGAATTGGTCTTCAATGTGTTTAATGGTGCAAAAAGCCAAAGTGATGTGAAAGCCTGTTTTAGTGTGACCGTTGGTGGCCAAGTGGCACAAGAAGTCTTTGAGCCAAAATCGACGGATGATGAGCTTTGGAAAGGTGTTGATGAATGATCCTTATAAAGAAGAAAATGATGAAGGTGATGATGGGGAAATCTTCAAGGTGAACGGAAAAAGGTTGAAGCCATATCGGGAAGGCGAGTCAAGACAAGGCAAAGACTCGGTTCCACTCTCAACACCGATATGAAAATCCTCAAGGTCGTGCCACGACCCTAAATAAGGCGCTAGGTAGGAGGCAACCCACCAAGGTTAGTGGTAATTTTGTTGATAATAGCAATTTTTTGTTTGGCAATGTGTTTTCCTATGAAAACCAGCCAAAATACCCCATTTTTGATCATATGCCATAGTGACAGCAAGTGTGACACACCCCGAAATTCAATTTTGTTCTCAGTGTTTTTAGTGTTTGAAGTCTGTCATTTTAGCCTCAAGAAACAGTGGCCAGGACCTAACCAGCGACAATGACACGCGACAATGAACATGGTCATTGTCGTCCGTGTCAAAGTCGCCCATACCTCACCACCTACGGTACACATAATGCGACAATGACCTGCGACTTTGACATTGTCATTGTCGCTCGATCATAGTCGCCGAAGAGAGTCAGAAGGGGGTCGTGGGGTGCGACTTTGACCCGCGACTTTGCCCTGGGTATTGTCGTGGTGTCATTGTTGCCAACGGGTTGGGGTTTTTTTAAACCCTTGTTCGATTTCCAGTCCATACGCACACACACAGAGAGCAATTCAGGAGCGATTTTGACAACTTCTTCTTGGGCGATTTTGGGTGTTTCTTGAGCTCTCCTCTCATCCCTTCGATTTCTACCAGTTTTTTGTTGACGCCTTGTGTTCTACACACACCTCTCAAGTAAGTTTTATTTACTCTCTTTCACTCCCTTTTCACCCACATTGTTGCAAATTCAAGGTTTTTGGTCAATTTTTTTCCATGTTCATTTTTTTGAGAAATTATGCAATGTTTTAGAAATTATGCAATATTTTGGGTTTGGAGTTGTTTATTTGCTTGCAAATGCTTATTATCACTCCACATTGTTCATGTTTTGCATAATTTCACCATGGATTGAAGTTAGGGTTTTGCATGTATGCTTTAGAGACTTGTACATCTGGGGATTTTGGGTGATTTTGCTAGTATACGGGATCTTGTTGAAGTCCTACATACTAGTTCATCTAAAATTCATTATTGTTTGCATTGTGTGCCCTAAATACACAAAATTTGAAGCTAAGTTCATAGATTGTGGGAAGAACTTGTGCATTTATGCTACATTGCCTAAAATTCTTAATTGCATGCTTCTAGTGACCTAAGTATACCACATTGTCAAGTTGAAAGTTTTGCCAAATTTATTTTGGTTGTTTACTCGGATTCTTTATTTTTGGTTTGTTCAATGTGGCTGCTTGACCTTGTTTAGTTGATGGCATGATAAATTGCGCGCATTGTCTATTATTTTGGTCATGCCATGCAACGTGTTTCGGGTAATTGTTTTATGCTTAATTATGGGATTTTTGGTATTCGTATCATGTTGATTAGGAGTAATCCAAGTCGAGAAGGTCGATATTGTGGTGTGTCCTTATAAGCATCTTGGTTTATATTGTCATTTTGGGCGATGTATGCACATTTTAGTCAATTCAAATTGTAATTCATATGATTTTGACCGATGTCTTCGGATGAACCATTAGGACAATGAATGCATCCATCACTGTGATTTGACCCTCATGCCTTTGTGCATTCCTTTCAACATGCTTCCATGTTACCTATCCACTATTTTATAAACAATTTACTCGTGGCTTAGCTCTCCAATTTTCTTGTAGGTCTCATCATGGTGTGCAACAATTTTCTCAGACATGATCGGTTCGACCTCTTCAGCAGGCTGGATGAAGATGAACAGTTGGAATTTGCGAGCGCGCCAAATTCACATTACGAAGATAGATATGATCAGATTAGCGCGCGTGGCTTCTGTCCAGAGAGGGGCATAACACTCGATGGGCTTGACTCGACGTTCATTCCAGGCATCATCACTGCTCGCGGTTGGGAACGCTATAATATCAGTGCACCCCCGAGTTACCATCCAAGATTGGTACGCAAGTTCTATGTGGCCATGGTTCCGGAAGTTTTCCGCACCGAGGGGATCGTCTGGGTTCGAGACACTCAGGTGGAGATTTCAGCATCCGCCATCAATACTCTGCACACCCCGGCTGTCCCCGATGAGGTTGCCATCGATTTTGACAACCATGGTGGCATGCCTATCGATGTTGTACGCTACTGCTCTATTGGCAATTTATCTTCTAGCCTACGCCACGACGGTTCAGACATGTGGGGCCAGGGGGACGAAACAATGAACCATGGTGACCTGCACCCGGACGTCGCATTCTGGATTGTCTTCATAAAATGCAGCCTGTTACCATCCAGCCACCGCACCAATGTCTCAGTGGAAACCGCATAGATCCTCTATGCCATGCAACATGGCTACAAGTTCGTTGTCGGCCACATCATCTTCAACCAGATTCTCAAATTTGGTTGTGAGATGCACAGTCTCATCTACTTTCCATGTCTTATCACTTATTTCTGTAGGAGGGCCGGGATAGCAGCAGCTTCTGATGAGGGTGCCCTTGAAGCACCCAAGTAAGATATAGGCAAGAAGGCCTATAATCATTTCTGCACCCATCATGGTTTACCCAACCATCCTACGGAAGGTAGAAGATATAGGAACAGGGGACGAGGTGCAGCTGGGCAGCCTCAGGATGAAGTTCGACAGGGTGCCGCGGGTAGGGGCCGCCAGACCACCACCTCCGGTTGGTAGACGTCAGGATGCTATACCACCCTTGGAGAGACTCACTCAGGCAGTGGAGAGATTGAGCGAGGGAGAACAGAGACATAGTGCGGAGCTGAGTCAGATCAATCGGTGCCTTGGTCGGGTTCTAGATGAGAGACAATATAACATCACCTATCAGAGACGATCTAGAGACCCCAGCCCCAGACCATCATCATTGCGGCCTCCGGAGGAAAACGACGATTGATCGGTTTGTTTTCTCTTTCATTTTGTTCATGTCGTTTCTCCGTTCATGTATGTATTTTTTTTACACACTTTCAAAGTGATGGTTGCTTCTATAAACACTACTTTGTAACTAATGGGGCACATTGGGGACAATGTGTCTCAAAGGTTTGGAGTTGTTGTTTTTGATCTTTTTAGTGGGTCGACTTGTATGAACTTTTATTTTGATCGTTAGAAATGCATGGGTTGTATATAATGCTTAATTGATCGGAATGAAAACATATGTTGGTAGTTATTGGTCAGGTGAGTTAGAAAAACTTTTCTTGACATGCATACCTATTGTTGAGTCGTGTTCGTAGAAAGATAGTGTAGTTGTGTACACTAATTGTGGACATTAGTATAGATCGCCTTAGTGAGGTTTTGAGCTTTAATGCCTTCAATTCTGAGAGATGCTTCAACTTTGTTCACCATCATTATACACGTTTCAATCCTTTCAATTTGATAGTTTGATCTATTTTGTTCTTTTATTGAGTAGTAAAGATTAATATTCAAGTCTAAAATATGTATTGTTTGCGAAATTTTGTGGACCTTGGGATAAGATATCGGGCTATATGTGTGCATTTTCTTTTTTCCATCTCCTCTTTTCTTACCCTTTGTTGATGTGTGATCCCTCAACCACTTTGTAACCATTACTAAAGCCAGAATACATTGATCTAACCGGATACACTAACCTACCCGTAGTCAAAGTGCATCATGGATTGAGAAAAATGGCCAATAGCGGCAGAAAAGTTTTAGGGGTGCATTAGATGTGCAGATATTAAAAGATTTGCAAATTGTAGAAAGGAAGACGAAAGTTGTAGAGCCGCTAATAGTTTGATGCACTTAAAACTAATTGTACCTTGACCGTTCCTTCTTTTCCACTACCTTAAACAATGTTACATCCCTTTTAGCCCCGATTGATCTTTTGGAAAGCGTGATTTGTGAATAATACATGTTTAACTCATAAATTACGACTCAATTCCTTTCATGAGATCTTGTTTCATCATTACGTGTTTCTATACTATCACATGCGGATGACCTTGCTATTTTGTGGTACATTCACTCTCCCGCATGTGTTTATGATGAGTGTGAACCTAGGACTCAAGAGTTAAGAGAGCATCCCGTGAGGCTAGGGTCGAAGTGAAATCCTCCACTAATTGTGTACATGATGAAATAGATCTCTACGAGCATTCACTTGATAGTAGTTTCATGTCAATAATAGTTTTTTCTATGCTCAGTTTAATCAAGAAGCTAATGAGTGTATGTTTGTTCTTATTAACTTTGTATTAGTTCTCCCTCGTGTTCAATGAATAAAATGGTTGTTCGCACTGTTCCCTTTCGAAAACCCTTCACTTTTATAATCTTGCTTGTTATGTTATGTCATTTCATTTGTCCTTACGCCAATTTTTGCTTGGGGACAAGCAAAATCTAGGTTTGGAGTTGTTGATAACTTCGTTATCTGACAGGTTTTTACCCTCCGAATCATAAGTTTACGACTCATCTTGAAGTAATAATTGGTATTTCGAACTAATATTTTGTGCAAGTGTTGTGTAGACATACAAGATGTCAAGTGGAAGAAAAATGCTTAATTATACTTCATTTTGATGTCCCAGTTGACGACGATATCGAACCAAGTGAACGAGCGAAGAAAAACCAAAAATCAGGGCCTTGCTACTATGACCATGCGACAATGACCAGGTCATAGTCACTGGACATAGTCGCACATCATGTACCGTAGGTGTGTGGCCATAAGCGACATTGACCATGCGACTATGACATGGTCATAGTCGCGGGCGTGGTCTGAGGCTATAAAAATTTGCAGGAACTCATTGTTTAGGGTTATCTCGGGATTATTGGAGGCTAGGACCTAGGAGAGCTGTTTTAAACCATTTTTGGAGTTGAAATAAGACTTTTCATTGATTGGGAAGGTGGAAACAACATTTGGAGCTCAAAACTGGTAGTGTGTATCAATCATTGAGGGAGTTTCATCATTACACTTGTATTTTGGTGAGAAACAATGTACTTGGGTGTTGTCATCTTCTTCTCTATGGTTTTATTTGCTACTAGTAACATGAACTAAACCTTTTGAGGTTGGGGGAAGGATGAATTTTGGTTTTATACCGTTGAATATATGATTATTGCATTTATTGAGTTAATACACTTGTTGGTTGAAGTTTGTCTATCTTGTTCTTATTGTTTATGAGATTGGCCATCTTATTCATCTTTTTGGTTATATTTCCTCTTGAGAAATTGGTTTTATAACTTGATAAAAGTTAGATAAACCAAGGGTGAGATATTGGATAGAGATATACCGTAAACCCTAGTTTGTGTTTGTGATTCTTATGCTTAATGAGTTGAATGTTTATGTTTATTGGTTGAGAGACTTCAATAGATATTCCATGATACATTCTTGCTATTGCTCGAGAGAGAGTAGTGAGTATATTTGGAATTGCTAAGTTTAACCTTGTGTGTTGATTTATTGAATGTGTATTGTTTATTTGTTGGTGGAATCCAAATGAAATCCAACCCCTAGCCTTTCCCTAATCATATAAGTATTCTCTTTGTGGTGCTTGAACTAATTGTTGAATAGTATTTCCATGCTTGTTTCCATTGTCTCTTGATAAATAGTCAATTAATCATACTTAACCCAATTTTATCAGCAGTTCAGTTAGTAGTTGTGGTGGCCTTTTTGGTACTTAAACTCGTAGTTCCTTGGATCGATACTCGTACTTAGTACGTATTACTTGATTGACACCGTACATTTGCGGTAGATTTAGAGGGTTGCATAAACCGTCTATCAATATGCAGCAGTTCTAAAGGAGTACTTGTGCTTGGTTCAGGCTTAGGCTTATGAGAGGCTCTTTTCATCTTACCTTTCTCACACGCATCACACATATGTTCTTTGACGTATTTCAGCTTAGGTAAACGCTTAACCAAATTGCCAGTCACCAACTTGTTGATGTATCTGAAGTTGAGATGAGATAGCCTTCTATGCCATAACCAGCTTTGTTGCATAGAGGCTTCGGAAAGTAGACACACCGCATTATCTGTCTTGACATTTGACAGATTGATCGTGAAGAGGTTTGACTTCTGCGTCCCGACCAAGAGTTCTTTACCATCTTTCTTTCTAACACAATATCGCTTGGCCTTAAAATTCACCTCTAAATCCTTGTCACATAACTGACCAATGCTGAACAGATTGTCTCCTAATCCTTCAACATAACTCACTTTCTTAATCGTAATGTTCTCTTGCACAATATCTCCATATCCCAAGATTGGTGAAAACTGGTCATTCCCAAAACGAACATTGCCACAAAATTTCTCTGTATAATTAGATATAATATCTTTCTGCCCTGTCATATGCTTGGAACAACCTTACCACATATGACGGGTCTGCACATGAGAAATCAAGCAACAAGAGGTTTAGGTACCCATTTATAGATGGGTCCTGGCAAGTTAGCACAAGATTTTGGCATCCATTTGAACTTGGACCCTCTGAGCTTTTGAAAAACTTTTGAAACATTATTATTATAGACATGATATGTACCAAACCAATTATCAGAATATTGTCAAGACACAAAATCATTTTGACGATATGTGGAAGACTGCGTAGTAGACGGAGATAATTGAATCAATTGCTTTATTGTATATGCCGTGTAACAAGATACAAGGTTTTGTTTATGAGAAGCAAATTGATCAATTACATCAGAAACACTATCAGTAACTCTATTACATTCAACATCCGAACATGATTTTGTTGTCACATCAACCTTCTGCTTTGGCCTCCATTCAGATTTCACTTTAGATCTTTTCTTTTTCAGGTCTGAAACATATGAATATTGCATGTTAGAACTGTGAGACTTGAGAAATTGTTTCTTCTTTGATTTACCAGTGTTGGTCTATTTTTGTGAGTGTCTGTTCTTTCTTTTCTTACCTTTTACAGAATAGGTGCTCACAGAAACTAGTTTATCAACTTTCGTTGATGATTCACCTTTTTCATACACACTTGGTAAACCATTAGAATTAATAATGAATTGGGAATGATTTGGAAGTTTTGCATCAAAATCAAATTGATCAACACATTTATCAAAACAACAATCAGAGTTTATGTTAGAGCATAAATCTGTTGGATACAAGATCAAGAATACTGAAGGTCAAAGTTGAGAAAGTCAAAGCTGTTAAAGTCAAATCTCATTTAAAGTCAAAGTCTATTTGTAATAAGTCAATGTATTTTTGTATTTGTATTTTTCCTTGTAATAGTTAGGTAGTATAAATAGTTTTTCTTTCTTTGTATTTTGTAGAGAAATTAATTGAAGAATATTCAGTTACATTTAGAGAGAGAAAGTTAGAGAGAGAGAGAGAGGTCGTTGGAGAGAGTTCTAGAGAGAGAGAGATATTGTAATCTTGATTTTGAGAAGTTAATCAAACAGGTATTTGATTCTTATTCTTGTTTGTTTGATTAATCTTGATTTAGAAACTAGAATCTGGAACAATCAGTTTAGAAAATGAAACTCTTCATCAAACAAAACATCATCATCATTAGATATAGAAGCTTTTGAAGTATTGGAAAAATCAGTGTTTATAAAAACTGTAGAAAATACCATTTGTTCTAATCCAATCAAAATGCTTTCTTTTTCAAGAGTATTCTCAAGCTCAGAAATTTTACTTTCTAAGATGAGTGGAGGAACATAAACTTGCCTTCAATAGGTTTTGCCTCCATTTCCTCTGTAGAATAACTTTGAAAATAGTCGTTAGAAAGAAATTTTGACTGTTTAGAATTGTAACTAGAATTCAACTTTTCATAACGAAATGGTAATTCCATTTTAGTGTTATTTTTCCTTTTCTCATTTTCCTTAGCTTCTACTTCATCTAATGATTTTGTCCATTTGACTTTAAGTTCATAATGTTTCTGTGTCAGTTTGAGAAAATGAAAATCATATAAAGCAGGCAATGTTGAAATACCCTTCTTCAAGTAATGAGGATTATCGTAACTGATACCCCAATACTCATTGAAAGAAGTAACCTCTTTTGGTTTATTAAGATGAATAGTTTGATCAGTCTGACCTCAAGTATACAATTTTTGTTCCAAACCATTCACTTTTTCAACCAAAGTTTGATTTTTTGATTTCAAAGTTAAACATTTCTTTGCAACCTCTTTCAACTCACGTTCACACATTTTAAATTTTGATTTTGTTTCAGATAATTGACCATAGATTGCAGTCTTTTCTTTGCCAAATGTATCAATGTTGTTATGTAAAGATTCAATCAATACAGTCTTCTCAACAATGTCTTTGTTGAGCTTATATATTGCTTGAATTTTCTTTTCAATGCTACCTTTTTCACGTTTTAGTTTAGACTGCAGATCCTGAAGTTCAACCATCATGGATTGTATTTTATTTAAAAAATCAGATTCAGTCATATCATTTACCTCTTCAACAACTTTCTGTCCCATTAGGCACATATGGGTAGTCTCCTCTTTCTCATCCTCATAATCTGAATGGTCCAACCAGTAATCATCTTCGGCCATCAGTGCTTTACCAACTTTATTTTTCTTTGCCAGAAGCAACTTGTTCTTGTAATACTCGGAATTCTTCACTGTAGGCTTCCTGCAATCCTTCGCAAAGTGGCCTATTTTACCACAATTGTAGCATTTTACTGGCTTCTCTTCTCTCTTCTCCACATACTTGTTCACCTATCTTTTCTCTTCTGGCCTTTTCTCCTCAAATCTTTTCTTCCCTTTAATCCTTTCCTTATGTTCATAGTTCTTTGAACCTGAAGAATACCTTTGACTGTTTGACCTAAGCTTCTTGTAAAACTTCTTTTGAAATGCCCTGGTCAATAAAAGCTTTGCTTGCTTCAAGTTTTCACCATCATCAGAATCAATCTCATCAGTTTCCTCTTCCTTCGTCTCAGAAACAATCACTTTCTTTTTCTTCAAACTCAATGATCTCTTTTCCTTTCTCTTTACCACCAATGCCACCGGATCAACCACTGATTTCTCAGCTTTCTTCTTCTCAACTTTTATCTCACCAACCTCTTCTCATACAAGACTATACACCAGACCCTCCACGTACAAGACTTTTGATATTCAAATCATACTGTTCTTGATTACACCATAACCTCTGAAATATCCTTTCATCTCATTTCCGAAGTTAACTGATCCTGCATAATGTTCAATATAATCGAATAGCAGGTGCTTGTGCTGTTATATGTCTTGATGCACCGGAGTCTATAATCCACACATGACAAGCCTGCAAACAATAGTCACTTCAAATTAGTTACCCATATGAATATGGGTCCTTTCTTGTTAGTATCTTTAAAGTTCTTTAAATCAACTGATAACCCTTTATTTCTCCTCTCAAATCTGGGTCCTTTCGGTAAAGTTTGTGCTTTAATTTTAGATTTAGGAATCCATTTCCACACAAATTTTACATCAACTATTTTGTTCATTTTAAAATATCTGTTTTGCTTATTAACATAATAAACTTCAGCTTTTTGATTGACATTGGAATGAGCAGAAGTTTTCATATTTTTGAACTGAACTGATTTTCTTTTCTTTGAAGACTTAGATTTCAAAGAAAATGAACTTTCATGACAGTAAGAGCATAGCAACTTCGTAGCAGCTTGCATCAACAACTCATTTCGAGAAAGAGTTTTTGTTTTATTCAAACATTGTTGACAACTAATAGTACAAGCTTTTACTACTCTATTACATTTGACACTATCAAGAATTTTCACTTCCTTGTCAACTTTTAGCTTCTTTGACTTCTTCAAACTTTCCTTCTTCACTCTCCTATCTCATAAACACTTAACTCCTTTTCAGAAGATTTTAAAATCTTTAAATCTGTTTTCATGATAGGAGTTGAAGTATCTATTGTTGAAGAACTAGACTGAACCTCAGCACTTTGATTTTCAGAAGTTGGAGTATCCATATCAACATAAGCCTCTTTACCTTTTGAAAGTTTGAAAATTTGGGATTCTAGATTTCTGATTTCCTTTTGTAAAGCCTCATTTTGAATTAAACTGGAGTCTAATTCCATCCCAAATTTTTCATTAGCATTTTCCAGTTCAACAATGAGAGTGTTGAGATCTAAAATCTGCCTTTCTAAATCAGAAATGGTTTTCAAGGCTGTCTAATACTCAAGGTTAGTGAATTTTGAAATATTTTCAGAAACAGACGAATTTTGAAAAAGAACTTCTTCATCTTTGTCTCCTTTGATTGAACAAGTAATAACTGTTTCAGTTGTATCAGAACTGGAACTTGATACAGAAGACTCAGGTTGTTTTGAGAAAAGATTTTCAAATTCAACGAATGTTTTCTTTTTATTTTCATAAGAAGAATTCAATTCGTCATATTTGAATTTAACATAATTAAAACCATGAGTGTCTGAATTAGTTTGTATTTTTGAATAAACTTCCACAGACTCTTCCTTTTTCATCTTAGGAGTTTCAGGTAAAGAAGTCTCTGGCTTGACGAACGTCTCAAGGATGTGTGGTATTAGAACTACAGGAGCATCACCCGACTTTTTGAAATTGTAAAGGTTTCCGCGTGCTTTCTTTAAAACATCCACATCAGAAAGACCTAAGCCAGGTTTTGCCTTGTAAAAACGTGTATCCTTTTGGTTGTTCGTTAAAATCTTTAACGTCTGTTCTGTCTGACCTCGCTTGAAATTTAAGTCCTTCAACTCTTTGATCTTAGTGTATGCTTCAGTTCTGTCTTTCAACACAATATCATACTGTAGTGTTAATTCAAGATATTTGTCCTTCACTGAAACTATTTCCTTTTGTAATTCAGATATCTTAGTTTGAAGGTTAGTTTTGTCCAATTTCAAAATATTTTTCTCTTCTTCTATATCCGCTGCCAATGTTTTATTAAAGCTTGATCTTGATGTCCCTGAATTGTACTCTTTTGTTGCTAAAAATTTTCTTTTAACTTTTGAAATTCATAGTTCATTAAGTTCAATTGAGACATCAAGTTCAAATACTTCTTCGCTTTCATAAAAACATTCAGAATTATCAGTAAGAGAGTTTACCTCAGAATCAGACTCCTCGTTCAAACGAGCCATCAGATTGTAATGAACCTGAGTCAGATTAACTTTGACCTCTTCTTCCTCATCATCGGAGTACTCAAACCAAATTTCTTCCTCAACTTTCAGAGCCTTTCCTTTTTCCATTGCTTTGGCTAGCTGGGATTTCTTCGCATAGTACTCGTAATTCTTTACTCTCTTAACCGGACAATCCTTGACAAAGTGACCAACTTTTCCACAATTGAAGCATTTGTCTGATTTCCCTTTCTCTTTCTCTTCTCTCTTTTCCTCTTTCTTATCCTCTTTCTTTTTTTCTTTCCTCTCTTTCTCTTTCTCAAACTTGCCTCTGTACTTGCTTGACTTGTAGGAATCATACTTTGGCTTGTTGTAGAACTTCTTTCTGCCGAATTTCTTGTGAATGCTTGAAGTCAACATAGCAAGTTTCTCAGCGAATTCTGTCAGCTCATCATCCTCATATTCCTTTTGAACGTCTTCTTCAGAACTTTCAGAAGTCTCAATTAGGCTTGACATTAAAGCTTTCTTCTTATAAGCCTTTGCAGAGACTGAGCTTCCTTTGATCAACTTGCCCTTGCCTTGTGTTAGTAAGGCTAAAGAATCCTCAACTTTCTTCTGCTTGTCTTTCAACAGATGCAGCTCTTTGTTTTATTGCAGCCTGTTCTTTAACCTTATCTTCATACTGATTCAGGGCACAAAACAGATCATTCAGTTTCTTCTCGTCTATGTCTTTGTTAATCTGCAATTGTATTGTATAAACGTCCCATTCAGGCTGGATATTCTTGATGAATTTGAAGTTGACTCTGATTCGTACTTTTGAACTCCATTTCTTTTCAAGTCATTCAGAATGATGTTGTACTTGTCATAGGCTTCCCTCAACGATTCCCCTTCTTTAGCCTTAAAACCCTCGTAGGCGTTTATACTCTAATTTCTCTGTGTCTTGATGGATTTTGCAGAACCTTGAAACTGTTTCTCAAGCTCATTCCAGATGTCTTTAGCTGATTCTCTATTGTCGACTCTGTTAAAGATGTCATTCGGAATGGCCATTATCAGAAAAGTCAAGGCCTGAGCATCTCTTTCCACCAATTCTCTATCCAGTTCGTTGTACTGAATCGGGTCTTTTGCAACTAATCTTTCAGGAATTTCTGGGCTTGTATCTGTTGCAGGGTGTCTGGCTACAGTAACATGAGGAAAATGAGGTCCATTTGTGATAGAATTCATAAGCTTCTTGTCTTGATTATTCAAGAAGTTAATCATCCTCTTTCGCCACTAAGGGATATTCATCTGATTGTAAAACCGGAGGCTTCGACTTAGAACCGATGCTGAGTAGATCTCGAGACATATTTACTGATTGAGAAAGACTACTGATTATAAGCTTGATAGAATTGATCGTCCCAAAATATTCAGAAAACGTTGACTGGATGAGTCAAACTTTGGTGAACACTTGAAAAAATCAGAAAAATTTTCTAACACCAGAACTCGAACAACACTGAAACTTGCATAGCACTGTAGAAGTAGTTCGCGCAAACAGACTTGTGCGCGTAGCAAGTTCACGCAGATCAAAGTTAGCGCGTTTGAACTTCACACAAGAAGAGACGTGCGTGTTTTGGACTTTAATTCTCACAACACCTTTGCGCGTTCCAACACTTAGAAAAATTTTCAAGCACTCAACTTCTCGCAATGCATTTACGTGTTCCACACTTAGAAAATTATTGAGAAAATAAGAACTCGCAGAATGAAAACTCGCAACCAATTTCTCGCAGAACACTAAAGTCGCAAAACAAACAAGAAACTCACAAAATATGATTTGCGCATTTCGACTTCACGTAGATCACTCTATGCGTGTATCGAACAGAAACTCGCACAAACCATGAAAACACCAACATTCTTCATCGTGCGTGTTCTTTCAGACTTGCGTTTTTGATGGCTTGCGTGTTCTTCCCTTGCGCGATTTATGGATCTAGCGTGTTCTTCACTGTTGATCACGGATTTCAACCAAAGACTTTAATTCCTGCAATTTGAAGCTGATATTCCACAAGTATGATCGCACAAGGATTTAGAACATGTTTTTAATACAACTTTTCAACTAGAAACAACAAAATTATATTGCAAATCTCAAATTACAGAGTTCGAACTTTTTTTAAAAAATCCAATAAATCCAAAATTCAGATCGATTGAGTGAGAATTACGTGATAAAATATGAACAAGAAAGTTTTTAATTCACCCAACGATCACTGTGAACATCTTTTCTAACACAAAAAACAATTAACAATGGTGAATTTAATCAAACAGTGCTATTTCAGAAAATACGTGTGTGTTCTTCGAAAAACTAACAATTTGATCTAATCAAGTGAAAATCTAACAATCTGAATGATCTTGGGTCGACTCTGATACCAAATGTTTGGTCACAAATTCAAGCAAATCAATTAAACACACCAAATCAAACAAGATCTAGAGAGAGAAATTAGTGAGAGAAATGAGGTAGTCATATATCTCTTGAAATCACAAGTAAATCAGGTTTGCTCACATCATTATGTCACTCACTTCTCTCATAAAGCTAAGACAACAATATATATGAGAAAACACTCAAAGTCTTACAACACTTACAAGCTTACAAAACAAAGTCAAACTAATTGATCTAAATAATACATTTACAAAATTCAAGAACAAAACAGTTGACAATTATCTCGATTCAGTCGGGATAACACATCAGTTTTCTGCTGCCAGGACACCAGAACAGAATGGGGTAGTGGAAAGGCGAAATAGAACTCTCGTAGAGGCCGCTCGCACTATGCTTAGTCAATCTGATCTACCGCTATTTTTGTGGGCTGAAGCTGTGTCTACTACTTGTTATAATCAAAACAGATCTTTCATTCATCGTTGGCTTGGTAAAAATCCGTATGCTTTGATTAACAATAGAAAACCTAGCTTTAAACATTTTCATATATTTGGATACAGGTGTTATGTGTTGAATGATAAGGAGAGCTTGAACAAGTTCAGTCCCAAGGTTGATAAAGGAATCTTCATTGGTTATTCTCAAACATCTAGGACTTACAGAGTCAATTTGAAGATAGCAAAGATTGTGGTTAAGAGCGTAAATGTTACATTTGATGAAGAGATGGCATCCGAGCAACTCAGTTCAGAACCCGTGATAACAGGAGTATTAGCTTCTGGACAAATCTGTCCAGAACCTATTTCTAAAGTTTCTAAGTCTGAGCTTCTACGTCTACTTGACATCTTTCAGATTTAGATTTATTATTTGAACCCTTTTATGATGAGTTTCTATGTTCAAAGTTGACTAAATCTGTTGTGATTGATAGGTCTAAAGATTCAGGCAGTCATCATGAAATCACTGCAGATGTTTCAAATGAATCAAGTTTCCCGTTTCATACAGAAACTCAAGTTCAAGTTCCTACTCAATTAGTTGAAGTTACACACGAATGTGTAGAGTCAGAAGAATCTCATTTAGTTGGATGTTCTGTAATGCCTACTCAACAGACAACAAGTGTTGAACCAGCTGAATCTTCTGCACCAATTACTTCAACTGAACCCCCACAAGAAGAATATGAAGGATTCTTAGATGATCCACATGATCAATCTATATCTAATCCAGTTCCTCATGTACACAAGTGGACCAAAGAGCACCTGGGTCATCAAATTATTGGAGATCCTTCAATGTCGGTGCAAATTAGGTCTGCAACCAGATCATGTCTATATTTTAGACAAGGCCCTTACGGACTCAAACAAGCCCCTCGATCCAGGTATAACGTGTTATCTAAATTTCCTTGTCAAGTCTGGCTTTTCTAAAGGTAAAATCGACACCACCATATTCATCAAAAGGGAAAAGGCTAATATTATATTAATTCAAATATATGAAGATGATATAATATTTGGTTCTACTAATCCGAAGTACTGTAAGAGTTTTTCTGCACTCATGGGGTCACGTTTTCAAATGAGTATGATGGGAGAGATGAACTTCTTTCTCGGATTACAACTCAGACAATTTTTAAGGGGGATTTTCATAAATCAATCGAAGTATATTGCTGACATTTTAAAAAAATTTAATATGTCAAATTGTACTCCAATTTCAACCCCAATGGCACCAGGTAGTAAAATCGGAGCTGATCTTTCGAGAAAAGCTGTTGATCTTAGGACTTATAGAGGCATGATAGGTTCATTAATGTACTTGACGGCTAGTCGACCAGATATTATGTTTTCTACATGCTTATGTGCTCGATATCAAGCTTCGCCCAAAGAATCTCATCTTTCGGGAGTTAATTGGATATTTAGATATCTGAAGGGAATCGCAAATCTTGGTTTGTGGTATCCTAAAGATAATGGTTTTGAGCTAACAACATATTCAGACGCAGATCATGCAGGTTGTACGCTTAACAGGAAAAGCACATCGGGTCACATTTAATTTCTTGGAGACAAGCTCGTAAGTTAGGCGTCAAAGAAACAACTATGTGTTTCCACATCAACCGCTGAAGTAGAGTATGTAGTTATCGCAAGTTGCTGCTCTCAATTATTGTGGATGCGCATACAACATCGAGACTATGGCTTCCATTTCAACAAAATTCCTATATATTGTGATTCGAAGAACGCCATAGCGATATCTGCTAATCCTGTTCAGCAAACGAAGACCAAACACATAGATGTGCGATATCACTTTATAAAAGATAATGTCAAAAAAGGTAAACATAGATTACCAATTAGCTGATTTATTCACCAAACCTTTGGACGAAAAGAGATTTAACTTTCTCATTTCGAAATTAGGTATGTTGAATCTTAAAACATAATCCGTGTATACCTAGTACAGTTTAATTTTTAAATATTTCTTCATTTCTTTATTTTTAGTCTAAATGATATCTGCACTGAAAGGTTTTGTTCATGATTTCAGGGGGTGTGTGAGACAAAGTTTAGATGATCTACATTCTAGGGGGGGGGGGGTAGAGAATTTATATATTTTACGCTGAAATATTTGGTGATGCATATGTTCAGTGGGAGTAAGGACAATGAGTTTTGATTACATCATATCAGAACTCGTTCTTTAATGTTTTACTGCTTTTCATGTCTTTAGTTTTCAATAAATGTTTTTGTTTTCAATAAAGACTTTGTTGCTTTGACGACTTTTTGACTACTTGCATATTTTGAGGGGGAGCTTACACGGTTAGTCAATCATGACTTGAGGAGGAACTATGATTGCTATATTCATAATTTGATTGTTTGAAAGAAGGACAACTTTCAAACATGAAAACATGTTCTTAAACGTTCAAACCACTTCTCTTAAGTTCTTATTCTCAAAATGATTTCATGAATTTAGAAGTGTGTTTCCAAAGATAAATATTTGTGTATTATATTTCCATATACTGTCAAGTATTCATACATAATGGTTTAGTACTTTTATTGACAATGTTCTTACCATGTCTCAAAACTTAAACTAATTTTCGATGGTAAGACACCGCGCTTGATATTCAAAGTTTGTTGAGCGTTAATTCATTTAAAGCATTTCATTCAAGAATGTTTATATTTTGTTCGTGTAGACAATATCCAATTTTTCAAGACCTAAGCTTTTGTTGATATATCATTCATATTTGATCTTTTCAAATGTTGTCAGATTCTCAAACAAGTCTTTTGTATTCATTTCATTCTTTAAATATACTTATTATGAGAAAATCTTTCATGTTTAAAATGCTCAAATCTTCATGATTATCTTATTGAGCATACTTATTGAGCCACATTGACTGATTGCTTCACATTTCTTTCATGAACATCATTGAAATAGTCATTAGCCTATGCCAACTCTTGCGTTAAAACCCACGAGCTACTCATTTCTTTCTCAACAAATGAATGTTTCAATTTTAATTGGGGACGCAACAAATAATCAATCTCATCTTCATTTGAAAGATGTGGATATTGAAACAGAAGGAAGTATCCCCACCTTCGACCTTCGATCATGCATAATTGAGTTCGTGTATTACTATTGTTTTCTCAATGTTTTACACACTTTGAGCCTATTTGAAAAGCCTAAGTAGCTTCATTCATTCTACACTATGCACGAGCACAAAAGTAATACGTTTTTTTGTCATAACGTTCATAGAAATTTCCTTTGTGATTTTCGATGATGGAATGGAAGCCCTGGGGGAGTGAACATCAAAAAGCTCCTTTCCAGTGTGCATCTGTTGCACAAACTAGTTTAGTGCTACTTATAGGCATTTTAACTGATTCATTTGTTGATTCAGGGTTAAATTCTTATTTGTCTGAATTTGAAAAGATTTGGATGAATACATTATGAACTGACGGATGGTTCAGAGGCTCATTTGGAAAGATCAGTGGTCAGAAAAACGTTCATGACATTTCTTGCCGAAGTTTTGATGATTTCTATGATCTACATCATCAAAACGGGGGATAAATGATTTCAAGAAATGTTGTCTGGAGAACAGTTTGTAACAATTATGGGGAGAAAGTCAAGAAATGGATAAGAAGTTATGACAGAGATTCAAGAAATGAGAAAGTCAAGAGATGATTTATGGGGAGAAGATACATAATGAGTAGAAAGTTCAAGATTTCAGATTATTTGCTGAAGTTTACATAAAATTTCTTTGTAGATTATTTGCTGAAGCAAAGTGAGCTGAATCTAAAGACAATTTCTTTTCTGAAGTTTGAAAGAGGTTTTTATAACCTTGGGGAAGATTGTTATAGTTCCTGAAGAAGACATTAACAGACTTTGGGGCAGATTACTGAATTTCTGAAGACATTTCAAAGAAAGGGAAAATTGATTTTGAACTTGTTAACGTTCAGACAAAGGAAGAGATTGTTCGTTATCACCAAATTTCTTTTGAAGATGATCTTGAATCCAAAAGGGGAGATTGTTAGTGCACAAATACGTTGGATCCAAGATAATGGGAATTAAAGTCAAAGCTCAAGTCAATCCTCAAGCAAAGTCAAAGTCAAAGCTTTTATGTGGAAAGTCAAAGTCTTTGTATTTCAAGTTATAGTTAGTTTACTTTGTTTTGTCTTGTTTTTTTGTAGGTGGTATAAAAGGTTTTTTTGTTTTCTTTGTTAGACATATAACACCTTGAGAGAATTACATTGTAGAGAGAGAGAGAAATATTCAGAGAGAGAGCATATTGTAATTGTTGATTTCTTGTTCAGATGTGAATTTGATTGTTCATCTGGATCTGATTTGTACTTAGTGGGACTATCATTTTCCCTCTTCAAATTTTTTTACTCACACACACACTTACAGACTGAGTCAAATACTTCCCTTGAACTTCGATCAATAATTTCTGCAAAACAGAAATTTTCTAAGTATTCATAAAACATGAATCCTCAGAGGTTAGAAGTATCCTTACATTTAACTGCCCCTTAACAAATGCATAATCAAAAATTGAACTTGAACTGATTAAAAGTACTTACACTCCCCCTTCATTTGCATGGACAATTTGATAAACATCAGATATGCTCCCCCTTCATATCTGCAAAATTTCAAACAAATCATCAAATGTTCTTGAACTCCCCCTAAAATCAATATTCATATTTCACATTTCAATATCTCAAAAATGTAAACAGTCTTCTTAGAATGAAAAACTGTTAGTGCACAAAATATGTTGGATACAAGATCATGAAGACTGAAGTCAAAACAAGTCAAAGCTCAAGTCAAACTCTCAAGCTAAGTCAAAGTATTTGTAATAAGTTCAAAGTCAAAGCTAGTAGTGTGAGTGTTTCTTTGTTGTAAGAGTTCTAGGTATAAATAGCTTTTTCGTTTGTAGACTCATTAGGTTATGCGTGTACCAGTGAGTAGAGAAAGAAATATTTTGAGAGCACTCTGTAATAGAAATCAAATTCAAGAAATAGAAATCATTTGTTGAAATTGTGATTGTCATCTTGTTTAGCACTGATTGTGGGACACACAATTGGTATCAGAGCAGACAGAAATTCAGAAAACATGGTTTAATTTCAAGATTTGTTGGTCGACTTTTGTAGAACTCGCAAAATATTCTGTCACATATTCGTTTTTGTTTTTTAGTGGTCTTTTTATTCTTAGATTGATTGTGATAGAGTCGATTTACTGTTTAGAACAATTTTCATTTGATTTGATTAGCCTAATTCACATCAATTTGGTGTGAATTTTGGAAATTCTTGAAGTTTTTGTTCGAGTTTATTCGAACACTGTTCTAAGATCAAGGATGTAATTTTGTTGGTTTAGCTTGAAATTTCTTGATTGTAATGTGTTCGTGATATGTTCTAAAGTATTTTTACAAAGTTTCAGATCGTTGGGTGAAGATTTGGATCGAATTCGAGGTGAAAAACTTAGTTTTTGGTCGAGTTCATCAAGAACACGCAATATCCAACAAACGTGCAAAAGACCATCATGAAGAACACGCACGACTAAGATTGTGAATAACTCGCAAGGAGTGTCGTGCAAGAAGTGGAAACACGCAAGATACTGTGTGCGTGTTTGTGTTATTTGTTTCTGTGTTCAGTTTGTTGTGCGAGAAGTCTTTGTTTTGCGCGGACAAAAAGTGAGAAAAATTTTCTAAGTGTAGAACGTGCAACGACATTGTGCGAAGTGTTTTTGGAGAAACGCACAAGCCCTGATTAGCGAGAAGCAAGAACTCGCACGTAGCCTTTTGCGCGAAGCTTAAATGCGCACAACTCTCTATGACCGAACCAAGATATCATATCCTTTGGCGTGCGTGAACTTCAAACGTGCACATCACTGTTTGTGCAAAGTTCATTTATGTGGTTTGCGAGTTTCATACTTAGAAATTTTTCTGTGTTTTCAGAATTGACCAAGTTTGACTTTCTTAGTACAGTTTGTTTTTGAATTTCTGAAAATCAGTTTATCTCAGTGCTTGTTAAAGATGACTTCTAGAGAGGCTCTAGCAATTGGTACTGACGTGAAGCCACCAGTTCGGTTTAAGGGCGAATACGAACAGTGGAAGGATAGGTTCCTAGATTTCATTGACCGGAACGATTTGGGAGATTATATTAGAATATCATTAAAAGAAGGAGTGATGAAACCTCCTACCAAGATTCTATCTACTGAAGGAGAAAATGGTGAGGATATAATCAACAAAGAGTACCCATTGCCACTTGAGGAGTATCATTGATGAACAGAGGAAAAGACTTAAAGCTGACAGATTGGCAAGGTCATTTATTCTGCAAGGGATTCCCAACGAGATATACGTCAAGATAGATAGATATAATGCTACAGGGAAAGAAATGTCGGATCAACTTGATAAAATGATGCTTTGATCAAAGATAGGTAACCAACTGAAAGTGTCTAACTGACTGAACAAATACGAAGAGTTTAAAGCTAAGGAAGGTGAAAGTTTAGAGAACACATATGAAAGGTTTGTGACTTTGCTGAATGAGTTGAGCAAGAATAAGGTCAAGAAGTCTCAAATAAAGTTGAATGTCAAATTCCTAAGTATACTCCAGCCTGAGTGGAAGAGGTTTACAAGACAAATGAAACAGATGAAAGATTGAAATGAAATACCACTCTACGAGGTATATGAGACTCTCAGGCAGAACGAGGAATTGGTAGAAGAGATTAAAGATGAGAAAAAGAAAGCTGAAAAAGTGGTTGTTGATCCGGTTGCATTAGTGGTAAAGAAGAAAGAGAAGAGGTCAGTAAGCTTGAAGAAGAAGAAGAAAATGATAGTTTTTTATTCCGATGAAGATGAAAGTGAGGAAAATACTGATTCCGATGACTGTGAGAGCCTGAAACAGGCCATGATACTTTTGACAAAAGCTTTCCATAAGAAATTCTCTAAGAAACCCGGGTCGAACAGTCAGCGATACTCTTCGGGATCAAGAAACTATGAGCACAAGGGGAGAGTTGAAAGCAAGAGGTTTGAAGAGAAAAAGCCAGAGGAGAAGAAGTATAGATCTGAGGATAAGAAAGAGTTTGAGCCGATAAAGTGCTACAATTGCGGGAAAGTAGGCCATTATGCTAAGGATTGTCAGAAACCAGAGGTCCGCAATTCTGAGTACTACAAGAATAAAATGCTTTTGGCCTAGCAGCAGGAAGCTGGCAAAGCATTGATGGTTGAAGATGAGTACTAGCTAGATCATTCTGAAGATGACGAGGAAAAAGAAGAAAAGGCTCATATGTGTTTCATGGGTCAGAAAGAAGATGAAGCAGATTCTGATGGTGAAGATACTGAAGAGGTATGTGATATGTCCGAATCTGATTTTCTTAACCAAATGCAAGCCATGATGATTGAACTTCAGGAGTTACAGTCAAAGCTTAAATGTGAGAAATGTATCATTAAAGAGAAAAACCAATCAATACTGAAGCTCAACAATGATCTTGCTGAGAAGAATGTATTGATTGAGGCTTTACACAAAAACATTGATATCTGTGCGAGAGAAAAGACTATAATTCATAATGAACTATCTGAAACTACATCAAAATATAAACTGTGTGAACTTGAAATTAAAGAGGTTGCGAAAAAGTGTTTTAACTTTTAAGAAAGAAAACAAATCTTTAACTGAGAAAGTGAATGTTTTGGAAGAAAAACTTTATACTTTGGGTCAAACTGAACAAACCATTCACCTTAACAATGCAAAAAGGGAGTAGTGAGTGTTGGGGTCTTGGTTATGAGAACCCACACTATCTGAAAAGGGTATTTCTAAAGTGCCTGCCATATACGATTTCAATTTTCTTAAATTGGCACCTCAATACCCTGAACTCAAAGTTAAATGGACTAAATTATCAAATGAGGTTGAAGCTAAGGAAATTGAGAAAAGAAAGAACAAAACTAAAATGCAACATCCATCTAACCAGTCAAAATTTCTTTCTAATGACTACTTTCAAAGCTACTCTATAGAGGAATTGGAGGCCAAGCCAGTTGAAGGCAAGATTTATGTTCCTCCTCTCATTTTAGAAAGTAAAATTTCTGAACTCGAGAACACACTAGTAGAAGAAAGGATTTTGACTGAGTTAGAATAAATGGTGTTTTCAACTGTTTTTATCAATACTGGTTTCTCAAAGTCTTCCAAAGCCTCAAAATCAAATGATATAATAGGTCTGTTTGATGAAGAGTTTGATTTCCTAAACTCTATGGTTATTTTGATGATTGTGTTGGTCAATTTGACTTTAATGCAAAACTTCCAGATCATTCGCAATTTATCATTAATTCAAATGGTTTACCCAGTGTGTACGAGAAAGGTAAATCATCAACGATAGTTGATAAACCAGTCTCTGTGAATACCAAGGATGCCAAAGGTAAGAAGAAGAAAATTAGGCATTCACAAAAACAGACCACCACTGGTAAATCAAAGAATAAGCAATCTTTCAAATCTCAAAGTTCTAACTTTCAAAGTTCAAATGTTTCAGATGTGAAAAGGAAAAAGACTGAAGTGAAATCTGAGTGGAGACCAAAGAAGAAAATTGACGAGACTGCAAAATCATGTTCTGATTCTTCTTGTAATAGAATGACTGATAGTAAAACTGATGTAGTTGGTAAAGTTGCTTTTAATAAACCAAAACTTGTAACTTCTTACAAGAGATATTCAATAAAGCAATTACTCAATTATCTCCGTCTACTAAAAAGTCTTCTAATTATCGTCGGAATGATTTTGTCTCTCAACAATATTCTGATTGGTTTGGTACATATCATGTCTATTCTTATAATTCATATGCTTCAAAAGGTTTTCAAAAGATCAAAGGGTCCAAATTCATATGGATGCCAAAATCATGTGCTAAAACTGTAGGACCCATCTTTAAATGGGTAGCTAAACCAATTGTTCCTAATTTCTCATGTGTAGACCCGTCAAATGTGGTACTTCGATTCTGGTTGCTCCAAGCATATGACTGGGTAGAAAGATAATTTATCTAATTATACAGAGAAATTTTGCGGGAACGTTCGTTTTGGAAATGACCAACTTTCACCGATTCTCGGATATGGTGATGTTGTGCAAGACAATATAACGATCAAGAAGGTGAGCTATGTAGAAGGACTAGGACATAACCTATTCGATACATCAACAAGCTGGTCACAGGTAACTTAGTGAAAGGACTTCCAGAGCTTAAATATGTCAAAGAACATCTATGTGCTGCGTGTGAGAAAGGCAAGATGAAAAGAGATGCTCATAAGCCTAAGCGTAAGCCGAGTACAAGTTCAACATTAGAATTACTGCATATGGATCTCTGCGGTCCGATGCGTACTCAAAGCATCAACGGAAAGAAATATGTATTAGTGATTGTCGACGATTATTCCAGATACACTTGGGTCAAATTTCTGAGATCAAAAGACGAGACGCCCGATGTGATCATCACATTCTTAAAGACCACTCAAGTGAACTTGCAGAAGACAGTAAAGCTTCTAAGAACTGACAATGGCACATAATTCAAGAACAAGATTGTTGAAGATTATCTCGAATCGGTCGGGATAACATATCAATTTTTTGCTGCCAGAACGCCTGAACAGAATGGAGTTGTAGAGCGCCGTAACAGAACTCTAGTGGAGGCTGCTCACACGATGTTGAGTCAGTCAGATCTACCTCTATTTCTGTGGGCCGAAGTTGTGTCAACTGCATGCTACACACAGAATCAATCCATGATTCATTGCCGGTTTGGTAAAACACCATACTATTTGATTAATAATCGAATACCTAGCATTAAACATTTTCATATCTTTGGATGCAGGTGTTTCGTGCTGAAAAATAAAGAGAACTTGAACAAGTTCAGTCCAAAAGCTGAAGAATACATTTTCATCGGATATTCTCAAACATCAGCAACATATAGAGTTTATCTGAAGAAGTCGAATATCATAGTCGAGAGCGTAAATGTTACATTCGATGAAGAAATGGCTTCTGATCAAAACAGTTCAGAACCCGTGATTACTGTTGTCTTAGCTTCTAGGCAAATCAGTCCAGAACCTGCGGTTAACGTTACTAAATCTGATAAAGCGTCAACGTCGACATCTCACTTAACAGATTTAGATTTACTATTTGAATTTTTCTATGATGAGTTTCTTGGTACTAGAGTGAATAAACTTGTTGTGATTGACAGATCTGAAGATACAAGAGATAATCATCCAATCACTTCAGATGTTTCAACTGAATCCGATCTCCCGGTTCAGAAAGAAACTCAAATTCAAACACCAACTCACTCGGTTGAAGTTGCTAAAGAAACTGACGATCCAGAAGTAACTCAATCAGTTGGATGTACGAGAACGCCTACTCTACAGACATCCAATGTCTAACCAACTGAAGCTTCTTTACCAACTACTTCAACTGAACCCCTACAAGAACAAGAAGAAAGTGGATTATTAGATGATGAACATGATCAATCTACATCTAATCCACTCCCTCGTGAACACAAGTGGACCAAAGAGCACCCAATACATCAAATCATTGGAGATCCATCCAAGCCGGTGCAAACTAGGTTTGCAACAATGAACCAGTGCCTGCATGATTCCTTTCTAGGTAAGATAGAGCTAACCCGAGTATCTGAAGCTCTAGCTGATTCTGATTGGGTGACTGCAATGCAAGAAGAGCTTAATCAATTCGAAGCGCTTAAAGTCTGGAGACTTATGCCACGACCTGAAGGTAAAACAATCATTGGTACGGAATGGGTTTTCAAAAATAAGAAAATGAAGATGGTATCGTCATAAGGAACAAAGCAAGACTTATGGCTAAAGGATATAGGAAAGAGGAAGGCATAGATTATGACGAGACTTTTGCTCCAGTTGCACGTATAGAGGCAATCAGAATGTTTTTAGCCTACACTACACACAAGAACTTCACAGTAAATCAAATGGATGTGAAGACTGCCTTTCTGAATGGAATTCTAAAGGAGGAAGTCTACGTCTCACAGCCTGAAGGGTTTGTCAATCCGGATTAACCATATCATGTATACATCCTTGACAAGGCTCTTTATGGTTTGAAACAAGCTCCTCGCGCCTGGTATGACGTTCTATCCAATTTTTTAGTCAAGTCGGGCTTCTCAAAAGGTAAAATCGATACTACTCTTTTCATTAAAAAGGAGAAAGCTGATATCATTTTAATTCAAATATATGTGGATGACATCATATTTGGTTCAACTAATCCAAAGTACTGTAAGAATTTTTCTAATTCAGATGAGTATGATGGGAGAGATGAATTTCTTTCTCGGATTACAAGTCAAACAATTTTCTACGGGGATTTTTATAAATCAAGCGAAGTATATTGCTGACATTTTGAAGAAATTTAATATGTCAAATTGTACTCCAAATGGAACCCCGATGGCACCAGGATCTAAGATCGGAGCTGATCTTTCGGGAAAAGTTGTCGATGTTAGAACTTATAGAGGAATGATTGGTTCTTTGATGTACTTGACGGCTAGTAGGCCAGATATTATGTTTTCTACATGCTTATGTGCTAGATATTAGGCTTCACCTAAAGAATCCCATCTCTCTGCTGTAAAGCGTATTTTTAGATATATGAAGGGGACTGCAGATCTTGGTCTATGGTATCCTAAAGATACAGGTTTTGAGCTAACGGCGTATTCAGACGCAGATCATGCAGGTTGTACGCTTGACAGGAAGAGTACTTCGGGACATATACAATTCTTAGGCCATAAACTCATGAGTTGGGCTTCGAAGAAACAATTATGTGTATCTAGTTCAACAGCCGAGGCAGAATATGTAGTTGCGGCTAGCTGTTGTTCTCAAGTGTTGTGGATGTGAACACAACTCTGAGATTATGGCTTCAAGTACGACAAAATCCCGATTTACTGCGATTCAAGGAGCACTATTGCAATATCTGCTAACCCTGTGCAACATACGAAAACCAAGCACATCGACGTGAGACATTATTTTATAAAAGACAATGTTGAAAAAAGAACAATCGAACTTTACTTTGTAAACACAAATTATCAACTTGCTGATTTGATTACCAAGCCACTTGATGAAAAGAGATTTAATTTTCTCATTTGAAAACTTGGCATGCTAAATCTCAAGACTTAATTTGTTGTTACCTAGTACAGTTTAGCTTTGTTATTTTTCTTTATTTTCTTTATTTCGTTCAAAACGTTTCTTTCAAGAATGTCTATAATTGTTCTTATAGACAACATCCTATTTTTCATGACCTAAACTTTTATTGATAAATGATTCATATTTGATCTTTTCATACAATGTCAGATTTTCAAACAAGCTTCTTGTATTCATTTCATTTATTCAATATACTTGTTTTGAAATATCTTCCATGATCAAATAATCAAATCTTCATGATTATATTCATATGCATACATACATCTGACATGTATTTTATTATGTGCTTTAACTGTTAAAGTTAAACCATTTCAGCAACGTTTTGCTTATAGGACAACATGGGTTCATTGTGTGAGAGCTTAATTGAACTTTTATGGATTCACGTTAACTAGTATTTCCTACCCAAGAAGTTAATCATTGAGTGATCGTGAGGTGAGGAGTCAAAATATCTGAGTGTGGGTATTTGTGATGAGGTAAAATGAAAAGAGAGTTTGGTCAGTAGTAAGCTTAAATGATAAAAAGAAGGAGGGTGAGAGATCAGAGTACAATATTATCAAACTCTGCACCAAATTTTTCTGAGTCGGGCAGCCACATTACTGTTGATTCACAATTCTTCGTGAACATCATTGAAACAGGCAACTAGCCCATGCCAACTCTTGACTTAAACCCCACCAGCTACTCATCTTTTTCTTAAAAAGAAGATGTTTTAATTTTTCTGGGGAAGCAACACATAATCAATCTTGTCTTCATTCGGAAGATGTAGATATTGAAAACGAAGGAAGTCTGCCCCACCTTCGCACTTCGATCATGCACAATTGAGTCCGTGTATTACTGTTGTTGTCTCAATGGTTTACACATTTTTAGCCTATTCAAAAGCAATTATCATGCTTCATTCTTTCATACACAAGCACATTCACACAAGAAATTTGTTTTTCTGTCTAAACGTTCATAGTTTAACCTTGTGTTATTCGATGATTGAATGGAAGACCTGGGGGAGTGAACATCAAAAATCTCATTTCCAATGTGTATTTGTTACACACAGTGGCTTCGTGCTACTGACAGGCATCTTAATTGATTCGTTTGTTGATTCAGGTGTTACATTCTTATTTTGTCTGAATTTGAAAAGATACGGATAAATACTTTATGAATTGACGGAAGTTCAGTGGCTTTGTGATAAAGATCAATGGTCAGAAAGATTTATGACATTTCTTGAAGAAGTTTTGATGATTTATGTTCTACATCATCAAAAAGGGGGAGAAGATATTTTCAAGAAATGTTGGGAGAAGTTTTGTTCAAGAAATGTTTGCTGAAGAAAAGTTTGTATTAGTTATGGGAGAAATTATTTCGAGACAGATGATTTGAAGGAAGTTTGTTGCTAGTATTTGTCAAAGAATGAGTGTTATGTAGAAATTTTACAGAGTTGAAAGACAAAGTTCAAAGAATGTGGAAAGTTCGCTGAAATTTACTGAAATTTTCTTTGAAGATGATCTGCTAAAGCGAAAGAGAGCTAAATCTGAAGATAATTTCTTTCCGAGGCCTAAAAGAGGTTTCTACAACCTTTTGGAGAGATTGTTAAAACTTATTGAAAAAGATATTGTTCAAAGCCTTTGGGAAGATTACAGAAAGTTTAAAGACTGCTTAGACAAAGAGGGAGATTGTGCTTCAATGGTTAATTTTCTGAAGATGATTTGTTTCTAAATCAAAGGCAGAGGTTGTGTAAATTTGTGCTAAAGGGGGAAATTGTATTGCAAATCTTTTTGAAGATGATCTTGAATCTAAAGGGGGAGAATGTTAGTGCATAAAATATGTTGGATACAAGATCATGAAGACTGAAGTCAAAACAAGTCAAAGCTCAAGTCAAACTCTCAAGATAAGTCAAAGTATTTGTAATAAGGTCAAAGTCAAAGATAGTAGTGTGAGTGTTTCTTTGTTGTAAGAGTTCTAGGTATAAATAGCTTTTTCGTTTGTAGAATCATTGGTTATGCGTGTGCCAGTGAGTAGAGAGAGAAATATTTTGACAGCACTCTGTAATAGAAATCGAATTCAAGAAATAGAAATTTTTTGTTGAAATTGTGATTGTCATCTTGTTTAGCACTGATTGTGGGACACACATTCTGTTTTGACTTGCGTCAAGTAAGGATATATCGAAGCAGGTTGCGTCAAGTTTGAAAAAATCTTGCGTCAAGTTTGAAAAGCTCTTGCGTCAAGTTTGAAAAGCTCTTTGCGTCAAGATGAAATCCACCTGCTCCTCTCGAGAGTGTTGTTAACAACAGATTGATGGCTATTCAAAGAACTATTTTTCTTAAGAAATCTGGTTTGGAGACGACTGGATGAAGAGTTTCTTTTGAATCCTCCGAATAAAGATGATTTATTGGACTTTCACATGAAGCTTGTGACTTGTAGTATCAACCTTGCGAGTTCGGTTATGAAAGTTGCGTGTTCTGATATACAACTTGCGAGTTCTTCCCATGCTTCATGATACTTACGAGTTCTTTGTATGAACTCTTCAAATCTACAACAACAAACAAGTACTAAAAGACAGGTGTTAACATATGTATTATTAATCAAATATATTCAAAAACACCTTTTGGAAACATTTCATCAAAAAATTTGGATCAAACTTCAGATTTATTTGATTTTTACCCAAGAACACTCAAGAACATTAAAAATCAAAATTTTCAAAAATGAAATTTAAACATTGAAATTTGAAATTGATGATTAATCCATGTCTAAAAAGTGTTTTAGAAACAATTTCGCACAAAGATGAATCAAATCAACAACAAATTGCAAAAACAATGTTCAAAATTTTACACAATGAACATTTTTTAAGAACACAAAAATTTCAAATTCCACAAATCTTGATATGATTTTGTGTAGAAATCGATGCAAAACAAGTTTATAACAATGAAGATACATTTTGCAATCAAAATCAAACTAAAAAACAAACAAGAATTATCAAACCCATTTGAATTCTTGAAATCTTCAAAAATGGAGAATTTCTTCAAAATTTCTTCAAAATCTCTTCAAATCTTGATTAATTTGGATGAATTGTGTGCACTTTAATCCCCCAAAGCTCTGATACCAATAGTAAATTCCCAGATCTATTCTTTAATTCCATTGATCTTGAATGATTTACATGAATTGAACTTTTTTTCTCTAAACTCTCTCTCACTTTGTCTCTTTACAAGTATGACAATTGAGCTCTCTTGCCTTATGCTTAATGACCAAGCAACCTAATTTCTAACACCTAATTACAAAAACAACTAAACTCTAAGCTAAGTTGACTTTTCAACTAAACAACATTTTGACTAGCTTTGACTTTAACAATATTGACTTTTAACTTTACATGACTTAGACAAATCATGACTTTCAAATTACATTAACTTACAATAAATCTTGAATACAATAATGCACTAACAGGATGATCTCCTTCACCAAACACAACTACCACACGAATGACCTTCCCCTGAAACCGAACAATCACTATGTGGTTCTTGACCCTAGAGGATACCCTAAGGAGGGTGAACCCCTTGTTATACTGCTCAAAAACCATTTCTTGGTAAAATCCCTAAACATGACTCGAGCGGATATCCCTGAAACCTATGTCCAATAATTCTGGCAGTCTTGCTGATATGAAAAACATGAGAAGTTTGGTAAGTGCATCATAGGTTATGCCACCCATACATCTATAGATGCAATTCTGGAACTAGGAATCAACAAATGAGTTGTATCAAAAATCTTTGAACTTCCCACTAATGACCAATGGAACCTGACTAAGTTCTCAGATGAACCCTCTAACGTGGAAATTGTTGAATTCCTGAACTTCATTGGATATGCCAAACAAATAACTAAAAGGAAAGAGTTTTGCCGACAGAACCTTCCACCTCTGTGGAACATACTCTTCTCCATTCTGAACAGAGCTCTGACAGGAAAGGCGGGTAGTCCAGACCAATCAAGCCATAACATCCTGGCAATCATGTACGGGGTGTACTATGATTTGCCTTTGGAGTATGCCAAGCTCATACTTAGAGGAATGATCAACTATGTGATCACAAAGCAAGAAGAGCAGAAGAGAGATAAAGCACCCAAGGCTCTGATATATGGTAGGTTCTTTGCCGCTCTGCTAGGTAACGAAATGATTGGACCCCAAAAGCTACCTGCAGAGGGAAAGACAATCAAATTGTACGACATGAAGTCTCACAAGCCAACTATGCTTGCCACTAGATACCCTGCTGCAAAGACCTCTGCCAGCCAAACTCTTAACCTACTTGGATAGTGATGAAGTTAGAAGGGATTACATACGTGGTAACAAGACTCCAGAACCGAGTCCTGCAACCCCTCCACGCGTAGGATTCCTAGTAGGTGAGATTGCAGTTTATCTTAGGTCTAGTGTAGAAGAGGGTGTATAGGCTGAAGAAGAAAGAGAGGTGAGAGTAGAAGATATGAAAAACCCTAAGAGTGGGGCAGAGGTTGAGTCTTCTAAGAAGAAAAAGAAAAAGAAACCCAAGAAGAGTACAACAGAAGAAGAGGTCCCAAAAGCTGAAGATGTTGTGATCACAGAGGTACAAAAACCTCGGAAAAAGAAGAAGGCTAAAAATCCTAAGGAAAATGTTGAAGAGCCTAATGTTGTAAAGTCCTCTGTACCTACTTTAGAGGTACAAGCCTATTAAGAGCCCTCGAAAAAGAGGAAGAAGAGGAGATTGGTCAAATTGGCCGATCAAGCAACAGAAGACAAAGCCTCTGTGTCTACTAAAGTTGCCCAATCTAATAAGCTTGCAAAGGAACCTGCAGAGGTCGAAGAGGTACCTCTGCAGAGGAGAAGAAGAAGGAAGGTGATTATCGATGAAGCCTAGAACATCGAGGCCGAGATAAGAGACAAGGTTGAGACAACCACCCTCTGGCTGTTGCAGTTGAAATTGCCCGTGAAGTAACAGAGAGACTAAGTCCTCCTGCCACAGAGGCACCAAGGGTACACACTGCAGAGGAGCTAGCACGAATGGCCTCTGTATTTGACTTATTCCCTCCCAAAACCAAAGCCACGGAGATCCCTTTTCAAAAAAAGGTTATGGTGGAGGATATCACTAGCTTAGAGAGCAGTGATGATGAAGAAGAGGAGTTAGTTAAGGAGAGAGAAAAACAAACGGAGGAGGAGATAGAGGGCGAAAAAGATTCCTTTGGCACACAACCAAAAACCCCTCCCTGTGCTAGCCACCCATCGATCCCTGTTTTGATCATCAAAATTGGATTTTTGAAAAAGTTTGAGTCGCACGAGTTCACGCACTGTTTGATTATGAAATTGTGTGATTGAGTCGATTTTTGTGAAATTCATTGATTAGGTTTTGTTCTAACACTAATCGTGATTGATATTGTGAAGTTACATCTCCTAATTCAAAGGTTTGTTGGAATTTTGGACTAATTTTCAATTTTTGAACCGTACCTTGGAAGAACTCGCAAGATCCACACAATTCGTACGAAGAGCTCGCACAAGCTCTAGAATTCGCATAGATTCCTTGAAATTTTCACAAGTGTTGAATTCGCATAAGAGTAGTATACGAAATCCTTAGAATTTGCATAAGCTTTTATACGAAAAGTCAGAATTCGCATATCTCATGTATACGAAAAGTTGGTTGAAAATTATTCTATGGACAAATTTCGCACATGTCTGTATGCAAAAAGTGATGGATTTGCATATAGAGTGATACAAATTGCCAAGAGTTCGCATACTTTGTTGAAAATATTTCTAAGTATGGAATTCGTATCAATTCGAAAAGTTTAATTTTTTTGAAAAAAATTTATAAGTAAAGATTTCGCATCTCTCAGTGATACGAATTGTTCATGCGAAAAGTTTGAAAGCTCAATTTTTTTAAGTTAAGAATTCACATAACTCTCTTGTGCGAATTGTGAAGAACTCTCATATAACTAAATACGAATTACTTAGTTTTCGTATATCTCTTGCGTGCGAATTGTGTAAGGCGTGCGAATTCTGAACTTGTTTTTAGTGTGCATGCGAATTCCTTAGGTCCTACGAATTGTAGTGTTTGTTTTTATGCGAATTGCTTTCTAATCTCAGTTGTGTAAGAATTCTATACTTTGAAATTTTTGGGAAATTTATTTTCTGAAAATTTTTAGGTGTTGCATCTGTTGATTCTTTTTGTCGTACTAACAATCATTTCAAGCTTATATTTTACAGATATCAAGATGCCTTACACTGACGAAAAAGGAAATACTGTTCTCACAAAAAGAGATTGTGCTATCGCTTATTTGCTAGAGATTCCATCCCTTGAAGCTGAAAATAAGAATCTGAAAATTCATAATTCATTTCTTCTTGATCAGATCAATAAATTGAAAGATAATTCTAAAGTTTAAGAGAAAAGTTTTATTTGCTCAAATTACATTTCTAATTCTAAAATCAATTTTGCAGGGATCATTGTGTCAAAAGAAAAGAGATTTCAAATCTTCAAATCAAGCTGAAGAAGTTTGAAGGTCTTAATGCAAATTCTACGTGGTCAAAGAAGGATTTAATGCAAAAATAGCTTGATGATCTTAGAAAAAGAGAAAATATTACTGGAGAGACATGTGATGGGCTAAAAAAGATAAATTCACAACTCTTTTCTGAACAAAATCAATTAAGAGACAAAGTGTTTAAGTCTTGAGGTTGAAATAAATATGTTGAAAGAAAAGGCCATAAAAGAGATAAACAACTCAAGAGGAGATAAAGAAGGTTGAAAAGAAAAGAAAGGATTTGGAAAGAGATAATACTGAGCTTCACAACAAGATTGTTGAACTGAAAGAACATATCTCTCAAGATGAAAAGAAGTCAAAGAAAGAAAGAGAAGAGTATGAAAGAGAAAGAAAAGCTTTTGCTCAAAAGTTTTCTGATTTCACAAGAAAATCATTTGAAGAAAAGAAATCCGTTGAACTCAAATGTAAAAAACTTTCTCAACAAGTGTTAGATTTTGAGAAAGTTACCATTACGGAAAGAGATAAGTTTGAGAAAGAGAAGAAGAAAGTTGAACAGAAGAATGTTAGTGTGTTTAAAGAAATATCTGATCAGAGAAAGACTGTAGAGAAAGATTTTGAAGAAGAAAAGAAGGTTTTTGAGACAGAGATTACCAAGCTTTCAAAGAAGCTATCTGAACTATCAACAAATGCATTGGAAGAACAGAAGACGAAGTCTGAATTACAGAAGAAGATTGATAAATTGTCTGAAGAAAGAAAAAGTTTGTCCAACAATATTAAAGAACTTGAAGGAATCATTTTCAAGGATGAATTGAGAGCACAAAGAAGTCCAGATATAATTGCTCAATCACCCATGAATGATTAAGCTGCATCAGAATGTTCATTCAAATCAACTGCAAGTTCAGTTTTTGCAAATGTTTCTAACAATCCTTTATTTGTTGATTCAGATGATATTGTGTCAAAGCAAGAAGATCAGTTTCGTCATAATAATATTTTCTATGTCAAATCTCTTGAAGGTTCAGGTACTATCAGAAGGAATAAGTCTCAACAGAAAATGGTTTGGAGAAGGAAAGATGAGGAAGACAACTCAAAGTCATTTGTTCCTACACCTCAAGTGAACAAAAAGAACAATGCTCCAAAAGGTAAGTCTTTTGCTAAACCTGATTTTGTTTATTCTGCAAATCATTTAATCAGGCAAACACAAAAGAAACTTTGTTGTTCTTACTGTGGAACTGATGATTTTGTTAATAAGTATTATGCTCATAATTGGTATGGAACTTATAGAATCACTTCTCAGCAAAATGAACTTAAAAGATTTAAATCTAATGAGAAGTGGATTCCAAAATCTAACCACTCTAGACCCAAATACCAGTGGGTACCAAAACCTGTCAAATCTGTTTTACAGGTACCACAGGTTTAGGGGGAGTAAGAGCATTAGTTTCTGATTACACCAGATCAGAACCCGATCTTCAATGTTTAAGAACAATGGTTTTTGAACAAAGCAGTTCAAGACCCGGTCTTTATTGATAAATATGGGGAGTTTGACTTCTGAATTTACTTCAATTTCTAGTAATTCAGAACTCGGTTTAATGATTAAGGATTTTGCAAATTTTAAGGGGGAGCTTATATGTTTTATATTTTTACTGATACATTTTCTGATTTTTCAGGAGGAGATTAAAAGATGTTATTTCATGTGAGTATGGCTTCTGGATATTTCAGTTCAGCACCCGTTATCAAAAGTTTTTCTTCTTCATGATGCTTAATTGATTACATCTTTCAAAAGGAGTTTTTACTTTGAGGTGGAGTTTATAAGATTTCACTGCTATATCTTTAAGGGGGAGATAAGAAAAGTTACTTATACTCTAACTGTCATATTTTTCTAATGAGTTGACTTTTTACAGATACATAGGGGAGTATCTGATGTTTTTGTCAAGGATGCTTAAAAAGATAATATTCATTTTTGGGGGAGTTGAGAATTTCTACGCTAAAGGAATATATTTCAAAATTCTAAAACTCTATCACTTGTTGAAAGATGAACAACTTTCTCTAGTGAAAATTGTTTTCTTAAAATGTTCAAATCACTTCCTATTCTCACAATGTTTTCATGAATTGAGAAGTGTGCTTTTAATTATTTTTTTGGATACTTTGATGATTATTTGACCGTGTGTTTCTCAAAGAAAAATACTTGTGTATTTTCCTTTCATATACTTTGTCAAGAATTCATACACACATCGGTTCAGTACATTATTTTTTACTTTGTTATTACCATGTCTCAAAAGATAAATCTTTCGGTGGTAATACACCTGTTTGAAATTCAATGTTGTTTGAGATCAGATGTCATTTCTACATTAAATGTTCTTTCATTGCTAAATTGTTTATATCTTGTTCATATAAACAACTTTCGTTCTTTGATACCCCATTACATTTTTTCTTCATGATATTTCATCTGATTGAATCATTGTCAGATTCTCAAAACAATGAAATGGAATGATCATAAATGTTCAAAGTTTTGAGAGATCTTAAATGTTCTAATTGCTCAGATTTCATTCATATTTTTAATGAGCATACATTTTCTGATAATGATATCTTGTGCTTAAATGTCAAGATAACTGTTGAGCAACACATATTCTTTTTAGGATAAAATACATGGGATTCATTGTGAGTGCTTAAAAGACTTCCATGGATTCACGTTAACCAGTGTTTCCTACCCCATAAGTAATCCTTTAGTGATTTAGGGGAGAGGGGTCAAGATCAAAAGAATTGAGAGTGGGTGTGTGCTGAGGTAAAATGTAAAACAGAGTTTGGTTAGAAGTGAGCTTAAATGTTTAAAAGAAAGAGGGTGACAAATCAGAGTAAAAGAATAATAAACTCTGCAGCAAACTTTTTCTGAGTCGGGCAGCCGCATAATATGTTGGTTCACACTTCTTTGTGACCTTCATTGGAAAAGGCACTAGCCTATGCCAACTCTTGCATATAACCACACCTGCTACTCATTCTTTTCTCAACAAATGAATGTTTCAATTTCAAAGGGGAAGCAACACATAATCTATCTGATTTTTATTTGGATGATTCAGATATTGAAATAGAAGGAAAGTTGCCCCACCTTCGACCCTTTCTCATGCACATTGAGTCTGTGTATAACTGCTGTTGTCTCAATGGTTTACATAATTTTGAGCTTTACAAAAACAATCATTATGCTAAATTCTTTCATACACAAGCACGGACACACAGAAAATTTGTTTTTCTGTCAGAACGTTCATAGATTAACCTTGTGTTATTCGATGATTGAATGAAGTCCGGGGGAGTGAACATCACACAAGCTCCTTATACAATACATGTGTTGTACTAAGTAACTTTATGTTACTTACAGGCATTATAATTGGTTAATCTGTTGATTCAGGTTTACCATTCTTTATTTGTCTGAGTTTGAAAGATTCAGATCAGACGGAGAATGTTCATAAAATTCTTTGGGAGAGATTGTCTATTTTCCTACATGGGGGAGATTGTTCATATTCTCATAAAGAATGTGCTTATTTCTTATTTGGGGGAGATATTTCAAAGACAAAGGTGACCTTGAAATGTTTTGATGATTCTGATTCTCACAATTCATCAAAAGGGGGGAGAAATTTCAAGATTTCAAAGTCAAATGATTGATTGGTTACAAGGGGGAGAGAGTGCAGGGATGAGAAAGTTGAATAGCTGAAGATGTTTGTACTTCAAAGTTTGCTGTGTTAAAGAGATTTTCTGAAGAGTTTATTGCATGTTGAAATCAAAGGGGAGACTAAAAAAAGTGCTAAGGTTGTTAAGATATCCAAAGGGGGAGATTTACTTAAAGAGCTATCAAAGATCAATCAAAGTGACAAATATTTGAAGATCTCAAAGCTGTAAAAAATTATCTGTTGAAGATTTTTCTAAAGAAAGAAGATCTGAAGATTAGTGTCAAGAATTTTTTTAATCTTGAATCTAGAGGGGGAGAATGTTGAGTCAGAATTGTATTCAAGATTAAAATGAGGGTCTGTATTGTAATTGTTGTAAAAGTGTGAGTGTGTATCTTTTATTTGTAGTGTAGTTGACCAAAGTGCTAAGGTCATGTTGACCATATATAAAGTTGGTCAATGTGTTGAAAGTCATAAGAAGAACACACGCGCATTCTGAGTTTTACACCGTGAAAACACAGACACAGAGCATATTGTAAAAAGCAAGAAATAGGTATAGATTGATTTAGGTTGTGTGATTCAATAAAACAAAGTGTTTCATAATCTTTTGTGTGTTAATTGTTGGCTAGAAACTGGAACATGTGGTATCAGAGCAGGTCACGGGTTCGAATCCCATGGAGTGCATTTAAATTCCAAAGGCATGTTGTGCAGCCATTGACTTCTAGCGAAGATCTTGTTAGTGCTGGCAGATGCTGGGGGGGGGGATTGTTTGGTCATTAACCAACATCTTCCTAAATCGAAACGTGGTGCTGCCTGCTACGCTATAAGGAAATAAAGTTACGCCTTCTCCATCAGCAATTGCTTTTGGCGTAGTGGTAAGCGCTTGATCCTAACAGGACACCCAAACCACCTCATCCTCTCAAAAGGATGGTGGTTCATACATAAGTGCTCATTTGCCCCAAAGCACGCCACTCACCACTACAGACGCATTTGTTGAATCTGATGCACAAAAGAGAAATATCCAAAGCACTTCAGAGGTGCTAGTGAGAACACACGATGACTCTGCGGGTCTAGATCACCTACATAGTCCACTTATCAAAACTCAAGTGATGGACTCTAGATCTTCACTTGAGAAAACTGATAACAGAACTTCTGTAGATGATTCCCCTTCTAAGGGGCATCAAGGATCAGAAGGAAATCCTGAGGAGACTAACATCAAAACAAGCTCCCTAGGTTCCAAACACTCATTGGTAGAATATGGACCATGTGTTGGTTCAGAGGTTACCCGAGGTACATAATTCAAGAAAAGAAATTCACTCTCTAAGAAATCAACTACCAAAGTTTCTTTTGGATTTTCAGATCTTAATGGAAAGGTGAAAGGAATGGGGGAGAAAGGTTTGTGAAAAGAAAGTTTGTGAAAATGTTTCTAAAAGTTGTAGAAAGGATTGTAGTAAACCTATTAGTTATGATAGTTTGTCATGTAATAGTTTTGCGAACAATAAATGTCAATTTTGTTCCAATAATTGTAAAACTTTTGATAAATCGAAAGTCATGACATTTGCTCGAAAGAACTTTATTTGCAATCACTGTGGTAGGAATTCTTTCTCGTTTCACTCCATCGCTCCTAACCCAAATAATGTCAAAAGCTTTTCCAAAGATAAATCTTTTTCTAAATCCTCGACACAACAAATTCATATATTCAAGGCTAAGTCAAACAATTTCTCAAAGAAGAAAGATTTTCATGATTTGAATGTGAATATGGTTTGGAAATGGTTGCCTAAGCCCAGATTTGAATGGAGAGTTAAAGGCTAGGTTGACGATTTTCAAAAGTTGAAAGATGCTAACAAGAAAGGACCCATCTGGATATGGGTACCTAAAGCAAAGTAAGTCGATTTCTTTTGCAGGCCCGTCATCTATGGTTCATAGATTCTGGATGCTCAAGGCACATGACGGGGTTCACACTTACTGGATGATTATGTTGAACATCCTACTAGAACAGTTGGATTTTCAAATTCTGAGCTAAAAGGTTACATCAGAGGATACGGAATGCTTAAAAATAGTACTGTGACCATTGAAAAGGTTCTTTATGTGGAAGGGCTTGATCACAACCTTTTCAGTACGAGTCAATTTTGTGACAGCCTTTACCAAGTAAGGTTTACAATCACACACTGTCATATAGATGATTTGGACGGTTCTGAGATATTTAAAGCAGAAAGGTATGGCAATTTATATGCGGTAAATTTTCCAACTCTTTCATCAACTCGATCAGTTTGTTTAATTGCTAAATCTTCAAAGGAAGAAAGTTGGATTTGGCATCGTCGTCTTTCTCACCAAAACTTTAAAGCAATAAACACTTTGGCGAGTAAAGGCATGGTAAAAGGTCTTCCAGAATTGCGATTCAAGAAGGATTCTTTATGTTCTACATGTGAAATGGGAAAGTTGAAATGAAGTTCCTATAAGGCTAAGATAGAATCATCTTGTAAATCCTCACTCGAAATGGTACACATGGATCTTTGTGGCCCAATGAGAATTCAATCAATCAGTGGCAAAAAGTACATCTTAGTCATGATTAATAAATACTCCAGATACACATGGTTAGAGTTTTTGAGAGCAAAATCAGATGCACCAGAGTTGATTATTGCCTTCATCAAAAAATTCCAAGTTCTGTTACAACTTCCAATCAAGATACTGCGAAGCGATTGGCACTAAGTGGGTCTTTAGGAATAAAAAGGATGAGGATGGGATTGTCGTGCGAAACAAAGCTAGATTCGTCGCTAAGGCTTATTGTCAGCAGGAAAGCATCGATACTTTCACCCCTATTGCAAGGATTGAGGCAATTCAGATATTTCTTTCATATGTAGCTCATAAGAATTTCACTATCTATCAAATGGATGTAAAATCCGCATTCTTGAATGGCGTACTGTGTGACGAGGTTTATGTTGCACAACCCGAAGGTTTCATAGATCCACATCACCCCGACCACGTCTATGTTCTTGATAAAGCACTATATGGTCTCAAACAAGAACCAAGAGCATGGTACGACACTTTAACGCAATTCCTACTTGCCTCAGGTTTCAAGAAAGGTACGATTGATACTACCTTATTCCTAAAGAAACAAGGTGAGGACTTGATCTTAATACCGATATATGTAGATGACATAATATTTGGGTCTAAAAATCCTAAATTTTGTAAAAACTTTTCAAAGATTATGGAGACTAGGTTTGAGATGAGTATGATGGGTGAACTGACATTTTTCCATGGTCTTCAAGTGAAACAGTCCCCAGATGGTATTTTCATAGACCAGTCCAAATATATTCGAGATATTTTTAGAAAGTTTAACATGACCGATAGTGCAGTAATGAAAACACCCATGGCTACTGGCACGCTACTGGACGCAGATTTAACCAATAAATTTGTTGATCAGAAAATGTACTGTAGTATGATCGGTTCATTATTGTATCTTACAGCAAGTAAACCTGATATTATGTTTGTTACTTGTTTCTCACAACAAGTAGACCTGATAAATTTGTTGATCAGAAAATCTGAAGGAATCTCATCTTGTGGCCGTAAAACGGATCCTTAGATATTTGAAAGGCACCCCTGAATTAGGCCTTTGGTATCCAAAAGATTCCGGATTTGATTTAAATGCTTTTACAGATGCTGACCACGCAGGTTGTAAGCTAGATCGGTAGAGCACATCTGGGTCATGTCAATTTTTAGGTGATAAACTTGTAAGTTGGACATCCAAGAAGCAAAACTGTGTGTCCACATCCACTGCTGAGGCTGAGTACGTTGCTGCCGCGAGCTGCTGTTCTCAAGTCTAGTGAATGAAGACGCAATTAAAAGACTTTGGGTACACCTACTAGAGATTCCCTATCTATTGCGATTCCAAGAGCGCCATAGCTATAACTGCTAATCCGGTTCAACACTCCAAGACGAAACATATAGATGTGCGTTACCACTTTATAAAGGATCATGTGGAAAAAGGTGATATCGAAATGCATTTTGTATAGACGGATTACCAGTTAGCTGATTTGTTTACTAAGCCTTTAGATGAAAAACACTTTATGTTTCTTATCAGCAAAGTAGGTATGTTAAATATGTTTTCTTAAAGTCTGTTAACATCTCTTGCATGATTCTAGGGGGAGAAGATCTTAATGTTTGTACATGTCTAGGGGGAGTTAGAACATCTGCTTCTATTTTTCTGATTTACTGACGAAGGCGAAATCATTTTATATGATTACCAAAATCTTTCTTATCTTGCAGGATATAAAATTGTGACATTGGCTTCTGGATAATTCCGTTCAGAACCCGTAGTTCAATGTTTTCATTTTTAAGGGAGCTGAAAAGATAAATCTTATTCAGGAAGTTTTATTGTTTGTTTGAGGGGGAGTGAGTTAACTTTCACTGTCATATTTTTAAGAGGGAGAAAAGGAAAATATATTTCATTGTTATATTCATATTGTTTTTATCTAATATTTGACTTTTTACGGATAAAGAGGGGGAGTATCTGAAGTTTTTGTCAAAGGGAGATTCAATACTTTCAAAATGTGTGTAGAGTGTTATTCATTAATGGAGGAGAATCCTATGCTGAATGTAAGTATTTCTGATTCTTTAACTTACACATTTTGAAAGAAGAACGACTTTCAGGTATGAAAAACGGTTTCTTAAATGTTCAAACCACTTCTTCTTCTTTAAATGTTTTCACGAATTGAGAAGTGTGATTTTTGAATGTTTTTCATATCAGTGCTTTATCGCTTAATTGAACGTGTGTTTCAAACAAGATAAATACATGTGTATTGTCTTTTCAAATACTGTCAAGTATTCTTACACACATCGGTTCAGTACTTTTATTTACTTTGCAATTACCACATCTCAAAAAGATAAATATTTCGATGGTAATTCTTGTTGTTTGAAATTCTTGTTGTTTGAAATCAGACGTCATTTCTTCATAATTGTGTTTTCATTGATGATGTGTTTATATCTTGTTCATATAAACAAATATTCGTTCTTTGATATCCCAACATATTTTTCTTCATGATATTTGTTCTGATCGAATCATTGTTAGATTCTCAAAACACTTCACTTGAATTCATTTCATTCATTCAATTTCCTTGTTTTGAGAGATCTTAAATGATCAAAATGCTCAAATTTCATTCTTATTTTCAATGAGAATACATTTTCTAATAATTATATCATGTGCTTATCTGTGATAAACTGTTGAGCAACATCACTTTTAGGACAAAATACATGGGATTCAGTGTAAGCGCTTATCAGAACTTCTATGGATTTACGTTAACATGTATTTCCTACCCAAGAAGTTATCCTAAGTGATTGAGGGGAGAGGGGACAAAAAAATAGAGAGTGGGTGTGTGTTGAGGTAAAAATGTGAAAGAGAGATTGGTTAGAAGCGAGCTCAAATGTTAAAAAGAATGAGGGTGAGAGATCAGAGTAAATGAATATCAAACTCTGCACGAACTTTTTCTAAGTCGAACAACCACATAATCTGTTGTTTCATAATTCTTTCGTAAACTTCATTGAAGTAGGCAACTAGCCCATGCCAACTCTTGCATTATCCCCACAAGCTACTCACCTTTTTCTTAACAAAAATATGTTTCATATTTTAAAGGGGAAGTAACACATAATCTATCAAATCTTCGTTTGGAAGATGTTGATATTGAAAAAGAAGGAATGTTGCCCCACCTTCGAATCTCATGAAGATTGTGCTTGTTTTGTTATATGGGGAAGATGTTATGAAAGATGATGTTGAAATTGATAAAGTTTTGATGATTTCGATGACTAAAAAATCATCAAAAAGGGGGAGAAGTTTTCAAAGATCAATTTCAAGTAAAAGGGAGAGATTTCAAAGTCAAAGTCAAAGTTAAAGTGTTAAATCAAGATATCTAATGAAGAAAGTTCAATTTCAAAGCAAATGTGAAGATAATTTTTGAGAGATAGATGCACATCTTTGTTCAAAGAGGGACGTTGAAAAGAGTTCAAGTTTTGAAAAAGTTTTCAAGTTTGTGAAAAAAGACAAAGTAGTCGTGATGAAAAGTTTTCCAATTTTTTTTAATCTTGAATCCAAAGGGGGAGAATGTTGAGTCAAATATTGTATTCAAGATTAAAAGGTCAAAGTTGTAATTGTTTGTAAAGTCCATGTAATTGGAAAGTCCTTGTAATTGTCAAAATAGCTTAAAAGTCAATGTTAGTCAAAGTAGTTTAGTTACATTGTAATTAGGAGGTATATTAGTTTGCTTTGTCATTAAGCATTAGGTTAGAGAGCTTAGATATTTTCATATCTTAGAGAGATGATTTGTAGAGAGAGAAACATTCATGTAGAGAGAGAAAGTTCAAGATCAATGAAATTCAAGTTAGATTTGTGATTGAATCTTGTTTGTGTGGACCTATCAGATGAGTTTAAAACCTTCGAGGACAATGTGTACCAACGTCTTGATGAGGTGAAAAGCTCGATTCCCGCCAACAACTCCATCTCCAATGCGGACTTTTAGATGATTACAGAGGCTCTGAAGGTGAACACAGAGGTTCTGGCTGAACGAAAGAAGATCATAGCCCAGAACTCTCTTAACATTCAGAAGTTGGCCCAAGCCTCTGCCACAAATGCCAGCCTTGAGGACTCAAACCGGATCATCCAGGCTGTGGATAAACAAACCTATGCCATAAAGGTCTTGAGTGAAATAGTGATGGATGAAGCTCCAAAAGCCGCAACAGAGACCTCAGCCTCTGCAGTCAATGACCTTACAACTCTGAGAAATGAAATAAAGGACTTGACTCGCAGTGTCATGGTCCCTCTGCAAACTCCATCTACATCTCAACCGCAGAACCCTGCAGAAGTTAGTTATCCTTCTACCCTAGCCACCAAAGCTGAAATGCACAAGATGGGGGAGAAGCTTCTGCAAGAATTCCATAAAATCGGCGAAGGCATGGTCTCTAAGGGACAATCTGTGTCAGACGAACTTAAACGCACTGTAGCTCTCTTGAAGTTCCATACGGAAAAAGTATCCAAAATAAATATGAATCAACACGTTCAATAAAAAAATTGCGAGGTCAACAAAGCAACCATGGCCGCTCATGATGTGGTCTCCATGATTGAGTATCATGCTCGCTCCAACCTCTGCCGCCGAAAGAAAAGAAAGGAACCTTCTTCCTGCCAGGCAGAGGCTGAGAAGAAGAAGACGAAACACGATGACCAGGGACCAGTTGGGTCCGGTCCCTCTGGGCATCATGAGGGGGAGAATCTGCAAGCATTACCTGGAATTCCCATTATCGCATAACCCCTTAAGCAAGTATCCACAATCTCAGTGGCCAATACTCAGAAGAAGAAGCAATCTGCCTCTGCAGCTCCAACTCCCACAAAAATCCAAAACACCAACTCCCAAAAAGTCCAAGTTCAAAGAGCCAAAACAGCAAGTGTACAGAAAATGGAAATTATAGAGATCTCCAAACCAAAACCTTCAGCTAAATACAAAGGAAAGGTCTTAGCTACAGAAGTTCAGAACCCAAAGTATAAGCCTCCACCAAGTTCTAAAAAGCTCATGAAGAGTGCTTTTGACTCTTTCGTGACGCCTAAACCTGAGGAAGAAGACTGGGCATTCGATCTAAAACCTCTGTCAGAGCTACCAATCCTAGATCCTCTGGCAAAACCGTCAAAGGACAGAGTAGCAGAGATTATCCAAGGCATGGAAGCAATGAGAAAACCAATTCCAACCTCTCCACCAAAGAAGGATCTGGAAGAAGTTGTCTACAAATACTTATACAGCCGAGGAATCAATAACCCACTACCTGCACCCACACTCTCAGAGGAGAAAATTTCAGAGGAAACAAGAAGATTCTACAAGGAAAAGGCTCAACCAAAAGCAAAGGTGTTCTCAATGGAAAATATCACAGAGGTTCTGGGGATCAAACAACTGCATACCAAGTGTCAAAACTTCTGGTACCACCAATATATCATGCGGAGAGAAGATGGGATGAAGATGGCATTTACAGATGTCAATCTAAGAAATCTTCACCTTTATGATCTTACTGAGCTCTTTGCATGGACAGAGGACAGATTCGGCTGGAGGCAAGAAAACCAAACTGCACACTCAATCATCAAGAAAGTCATGAGGGAAAAGCTTCTTTACTACAGTATAGTTGACTTTCAAGTCGCTCTGGAACTTGGAGTGAAAAAGATCAGCTTAATATCCCCTGAAGACACTTGCCCTGCCTCTGCCTCTTTTGTACCAAACTCCATCATCATCAATCCAAAATTTGGCTACGTCTATCTGAACCAACAAAGCGAAAAGAAGATCTTCTGTGGGATAGAGAGCCAAAAATATTCCACTAAGTCTCTGTTGCACTTTCAAGAAGAAATACAGAAGATCAAAGGCACTCCACTCGCAAACCCTGCTGTCGCAGATCAACTTTTGGAAAACATTGATGCGACTATCAGATTTCGAAATGCATGTGCCTTCTTCTACAGAGCTCTGAAGAAAGATGGAGGATTTAGAAGAAAGATAAATGATTTTCCAGACGCCGAAATATAAGCTCTGAAATTATGTAACTTTCGTGTATTTTTCATTCATGTTCTGTAATTTTAACTTCTGGAAATGCCTTCTGGCATATCTTTTAATATGAATGAAATTTTTGTATTCAAGAGGATGAGTTCCTTTCGCCTCTTACGTTTCTTACTTAGCCATACACTCAACAATTCCAATTTTTTTATTTTTCAATACTTAGGGGGAGATTGTTAGCTCCAATCATTGTATAGAGAAGTAATGAAAAATAGGCTAAGTATAGGAACCTCAGAAGACTGCTGGCATACACCAAGTTACACCACAGATGTGTCGATCTCAGAAGTTCTGTCAACCATCAATCAAGAAGTTTTTAACCTAAAGATGACTCTCAGACCGCAGAGCCTCTGTGACCCTTCACAGAGCCTATATGTTGGCTAAGCTCTGAAGATGGGAGACTTGACTTGTGAATTTCAAAAAGACAATACCACGTTCAAATCACGTGACCCCTGTTGTACGAAGATCCTCAAGATCAACAGTATACACCCACGATGGTTTTACTTTACAGGTGGCATTCCTTTTATGGAATGTCAGCCCTTGTCTTGTACTATTGTGTGCTCTCCCCTTGTATATGAAAGGAGCACCATATGAATTCATAGTATGCGAGCACACACAAATTCACCACGCTTTTTCTTGTAATTCAAATATGTAGAGAGCAGTTCTACACATAGTAATGTGTCTTCTTGGTGTAATTTGGCAAATGAGTGTGAAATATCTTTCTGTGACTAATTCTTATTTGTGCATTGATATTCTTGTTACTTGTTAGTGTGTTTACTACCAAATCAAACCATACATTTACTTATAAATCGCTTCTGCATACTCATCTCTATTTTGTAGTTGTTTTGGTTTAATCACTATTAGGACACAATAGTGGGATCAACACGTTTCATTAAAATTTGTCTCATATGGAATTGGTTATGAAACTTGTGAACTATATTGAACTTGATTTTTATTAACGCCATTCGGGTAAGTGGCATATGTTTAGTCTTCGTTGTTTTTAGAATAAGCCAATAAATGGGCACATTATTTGGGATGCCTTCTATGGCGACTTTGTAGTCATGGCCTCCTGCAGGTGAACTCGGTCCACTAGGGTTAGGCCCAATAGTGGCTTCCGTGAACCTGACTCTGGGGACTAGGTCAACTTTGTTGTCTCCAGGTCGGATGGATCGATCCTAGAACTTTACCCGTAGAAAATGTGACCGTGGTTAAATTCACGGGGGAATCGGGTGTGAGTGACTGCACGCCGGCCCAATAGTTCGTGTGGTTTGGCCACCCCACGAACACTTGAACAGGAATTGACGAACTTTATTGCTTTTGAATTTTTAATTCTTCCCCTTTGTTATCGATGTGTTTATTATTATTTCTGAATTTATATTATAATCCATTCACTGAGCTTTGTGCTCAGCCGTGTTTTTGTTTTCTGACACGGCATGTTTAAAGTGACGCTTACGGGGACGAGACTTGAGATCGAGCGTGAAATTTCGGACTTCTTAGACTTATCTTTTTATATAAACGTTCTAAGTTTATAAACTCTTTTTGAAGTGTAATATTTTGGACTGTAATATGACTTTATTAGTAGCTCTTAATTAGTTGTGTTTTTATGTTAAGTCCCGTTAGTGACATCACCCGGTCCGGACCACGTGGACGGGGGATGTTACACATATAAACATATACACAACACAAATACACATAGATCCAATCGCGGTTAGCAACCAACACACATATACATCATGTATACATATATATAACATAGACCAACACATACATATAACGCATACACATGTATACATATAACACGTACACTTTTTTTGTTTACAAAGTGAAACAAAAAATATACTTACAAATATAAGTATAAATATATGTACGTTGTGGATTATCATTGCATCATATAACAAAATACTTTATATGTGTCTATATAGTTGATTTTTGTTTTTTCAGTACTAACGTTTATATATATGTGTGTGTGTGTGTGTATATATATATGTAGTAAATATGTGTATGTATGTAGTATGTTTGTAAGCATATATCGAGTCGAGTTGTCTAATTGAAGAGAACCACTAGATCGACACTAATGAGATACACTACATCAATTCACTTACAAAATGCAATCTATGAGTTGTAGGTTATATATGACTCAGTGGTTATTAATGAACCTTATTGGGCCTTCATGGGTATCAGTGACTCTTCATCAACTGTATTGGGCCTTAATGGGTCGTATAGGTATGAACACTCTAAAGTCCACTAAGATTTAAATATATGTGCATTTAGCAACCAACACACATACATGCACATATACATATAAACACATATAGACATATACATATAAGCACACATGTGCATATGTATCACCATACATGCATACATATACTATAATGTATACACACATATATACATATAACACAAACACATACACACATGTATACATATAAAACAGACCAAAAGATACATATAACATATACAAATGTATACATAAAACGCATACACATACACATGTGTACATATATCACATACACATACACATATAACACATACACATACACATGTGTACATATAACACATTCAAATGAGAAAACAAGAAAGATAAATAAATCTCTCGCTAATTAGAGACAAATGTCACATGTCCATCGCTAATCCTTCACTAACTAGCGAGGTATTAGTGAGGGATGGGATTTGTGGCTCTTAGTGAATAATATTGGATCTTAATGGGCTTCAGTGACTGTTAATTGACCTTATTGGACCATTATGGGCTTCATATGTGTTGTATTGTGCTTTGGAGCTTTAGTGACTCTTAATAAATTGTAGTGGGTCTTGGTGAATGGTTCTTATTGAACTATTGGGTCTAGATGGGTCGTATTCTACTGAGTGGCTGTAAATGAACTGTATTGAGCTTTCATGGGATTAATTGATATTTAATGAAATATATTGGCCCTTAATGGACTTTAGTGGCTTTTAATGAACTGTACATGGCCTTGGTGGGTCTTATATATCATACACACATACAACATATATATACACATGCATATATACATCATATCCAGTTACCAAACAACACACACATATTATCCATACATTCACATATACACATCTTATATACATATATACAACAAATATATACATCATATACGATTACCAAACAACACACACATTATCTATACATTCATATATACACATGCATATCAACATATATACGTATATACAACAATATACATAAATCCACCACGGTTAACAACCAACACATGTATACATATATATATATATATATATAGGGAGAGGTTCAAATGAGAAGTGCTAAGTGTGTGAGAAGTAGAGAAGTGATCCTAGCCCTTCATACGGTCAAGATTGGTCAAGAATTGCGGCATTGACTGGTCAAAATTTGCAGCATTGACTTCATATGTGAATCAGTTAAATAGTTCATATGTGAATCACAAGGATTCATATATGCACAGATAGATCCTATGTGAATCACATGGGTTCACATATGAACTCGTTTGCTGTCTATTTGTAAAAGTTAAAATACTATCCCTCTATCTTCCACATACCATGCGACCAAATTATCCGGTGCTTCACAGTAAAAGCCGCAAATGTTGACCAGATGATGGGCTAGGATCACTTCTCTACTTCTCACACACTTAGCCCTTCTCATTTGAACCTATGAATATATATATATATATATATATATATATATATATACATAACACAGACCCATGGATACATATAAAACATACAGATTGTTAGCTCCATCTATCTTGTATAGAAGTGTTGAAAAATAGGCTAAGTATAGGAACCATAATAAACATCTGCCATACACCAAGATTCAACAGAAGTATGTGGTCAGAACCACTGTCGACCATTATCCGCAAAGAACTTAACCTGAAGATCAACTTCAAACCGCAGAGCCTTTGTGACCGTTCATAGAGCCTTTGTGGTGGCTACCTCTGGAAGATGGAAGACTTATGCTCTTCATGAAGAAACAAGACCATGCATTTATCACGTGCCCCTGCTGTACGAAGATTCTGCATATCAAATGGTACACACACGATGTTCTACTTTCCAGGTGTCATTCCTTTTATGGAATGTCAGCCTTTTCTTTGTACGTTTGTGTTCTCCACTAATCTATATATGTAGGGAGCACTTTCTGTATTCTAAGGGTGCGCACAAAATTTACATCCACGATTGTTTTAGAGAGAGATAATCTGTTGAGAGCATTTTACACACACAAATGTGTGTTCTTGGTGTATTTTGGCAAGTCAATGAAGGCAATATTTCAATGAATCATTCTTATACTTTGTTATTGTCTTTAATACTTGTTTGTGTGTCTACTACCAATCAAACCATTCTTATGCATTAAAATGCTTCCGCACTCTAATTTGTTTCGCATATTTTGGTTTATATCATTGTTTGAGACCAAATTGGGAACCTACAATTGGTATCAGAGAAAACTTTGATGTTCAATATCAAAGGATCATACTCTACAGTTATTTTCAGAATTTTGGTAGTATCTTTGAACAGATTTCAGCTTTGCTTTTCATTCCTAAAGAACATCTCCTGTTTTATGTGTTTTTATCAAGAAGTTTGATTTGAACACAATTATAGGAGAGTTTATTACCTAAAACCGTTCAAAAGTCTGTTACAAGTATCTTAGGAACTCTTTTCTTCCTGTTTTGAGTTATATCTCTTTTTATTTCGTTCTTTTTCATCTGATATCTTCAATACTGTTGAGTACTCTGTTTTTCCTTCGAAAACACTTCATCTTCCTCAATATGGCAAACACCGCAAACTTCTTTACAGTTGGCTCTCAGATAAAACCACCTACTTTATTGAGGGATGAATACCCTTAATGGAAGATTCTTTTGGTTCACTTCTTGGAGGGGGTTGACCAAGAACTTGTCGAGTATCTTCATAATCAAACATATGTGCCCATGGTTACTGTTCCAAGGGTCCCAGCCACTGAAACTACCCCTGTGGTCCCCGAATATCAAAAACCCAAGCCTATAGCTGAATGCGGAGACCAAGACTGGGAAAACATGAGATGGCTACGAAAATCAAAAGACTACTCATCATGGCCATTCCAAATGATCTATTTCAGTCTCTTGACTCATGTGAGTCTATCATGGATCTATGGGTAGAGCTAGAAAAGCAGTTGGAGGGAGGAGTAAAAACCCAAAAGAACAAAAGAGCCCAATGCATCAATGAGTACTATGGTTTTAAAGCTCTGCCAAGTGATCCCCTACATAACACCTATGATAGATACAATTCCTTGATCAACAAGTGTAAGAAGCTAGGCATCTACAGAACCTCTGAGCAAAATAATGTCATTTTTCTGAAAAGCTTTAATGAAGAGTGGCTTTAGTTGTCTATGTCTTTGAAAACCACTCAAGACCTTGACACATGGACCTTAATTGACCTATTTGGCACTCTGGCTGCCCATGAACACTATGTTGTCCAATCAAAAGCTCAAACTGGTGGGCCTCTGGTACTCGTGGGCAAGGCCACAGAGGTTCAGGGCAAGCCACTAAAGAAGAAAGTTGTAGATGAAGGGACAAAGAAGAAGAAAATGAAGAAGGTGTTGTTGGCAGATAGCGATGAGGAAGAAGATTCTGAAGAAGAAGAAGTGAACATGGCTTCGATTGCCAAGTCTCTGAAACTTATAACCAAAGAGTTAAATCGTGGAATAAAAAAGAAGTCGATGTTCAATAGAGGTATAGATGAAAGAGATGAAAGAAGTGGTCGGTTACAGGGTCAAGGACCACAGAGCGACAAAGCTTACCACGACTTTCATATGGACCACCACAGGAATTTGAGACAATAGGATATGGAAGGGAAGAGTATGTGGATCAATAGAGGATGTACGAGCCAAGAGGAAAAGAGAAGAGAAGTGGAGAGTACCAACAGAGACAAACTAAGTCCCACAGAAGGGTCCTCAGAAGGAAGAGTACAGAGGTGCTGAGAAAGCAGCTGCCACTGGGCCATAAAATAACATATGCTTCAAGTGTGTCAAACCAAGATACTTTGCCACTGAATGGAGAGGTCAACCTCAGAAAGGCCACCCGGTTCGTGACTATGCGTTTTACAAGAAGAATGCTGAGTACTATGCTTAGAAATCATTGATGGCAGAACAGAGTAATTGGGTCCCTGATGAATCATCAAATGAGGATGACCGAAATGCACTCTTCTGTGGGATGGCAGAGCTACACTCCTCTGGTGCTGAAAGTGAGGTATCCACTTCTGACTCTAACTCTCTTGATACAGAATAAAAATTGCTTGAACTAAGAGAAGAATTCCATGCTTTCAAAAACACATGTTCATACTTAGAAAAGAAACTAGCCTTTTTTTGAAAGGGAAGCTTGTAACACCTCAAGTTTTCAATGTATAATTTCCGTGATTAAGATTTATAGTCTTCCTTATTTTGCATAGTAATTATTTTGCGTTTATCGTTAGTCGTGTGCATCGCGTGAAATAGCCAAGCTTGAGTACTAAGACTTGATTTTGGAAGTGAAACTCAGTGACATGCCCGGGTTCCGCCGCGACTTGGAAACCGTGGCCTAAGCCGCGTAACTCACTATATGTTGTCAATCTCAGGGACACGCGCGGGCTATGTCGCGGCCAAAGCCGTGGGAAAACACCTGCAGGTATTATAGACGGGTTTTCACCCTTTTTCCTCATTGACTTCTCATCTACCTCTCTTTCTACTCTCTCAAAACCCATCCCTCTTCAAGAACTGAAATTAGGGTTTCACCAAACCCTATTTACCTCATTTATTGCTAAGAGTTAGGTGCATCATCCAAGGAGTCAAGCTTGAAGCATAAAACCATCATCTCCATTGTCATCTTCTCCAAGAAATCAAAGGTTTTCATCAAAAACCCACTTGGTGAGTTCATACCCCTTTCTTAAACTTTATACATGTCAAAACATAACATTTTGGAACTCCTAAATTTCTCCTTGTTTATATTTAAGTTTGAATAACTTTGACCTAACTTTGTATTTTGGAGATTTCGGGATTTCTATCCTTTTTCAACAAAAATGAGGGGTTTCACCATATGAAGTGTAAAATAATTTTATTTGCATATTTACGAATGATAATGCTTGTATTCTAGACTTTATATGGTTTATTCAAATAAATGCCTTTGGAAAAATAATAATTACTAAGAAACTATATGTTTGATTATAGTTGGTCACAAATGAAATTGTGACAAGTCTTGACTATTACTAATGGATCCATAGGTAGTGAGTCGGCTTTGTTTGGGATATTTTCCCCCTTTGTAGCTAGTTGAATACATTGGGTCATCAGAGGCATTTTGGTACAGTTATGTGGGACCGGTTACTAGCCATTGGCCGTAAATGTAATCCTAATGAATGAGTATGACTTGGTTCCTCGGGTGCCCTCCCCCACATCTGAGTACGGACCGACGTTGTTCGTGGCCATGGTTCTAAGTTGTTAGTGCATAAATATGTTGAATACAAGATCATGAAGACTGAAGATGAAAATTAAAGTCAAAAGCTCAAGTCAACTCTCAAGCTAAAGTCAAAGTCTTAGTAATAAAGAATAGTCAAAGTGTGTTAGTGTCTAGTGATTTAAGTGTTTTAGTTTAAATAGATTTTCGTTAGTAGACTCATATGACTAGAAGGTTAGATGTGCGTTTATGTTTAGAGAGAGAAAGTATTGAGAGCCTGTATTGTAATTGAATTTCAAGATTAATAGAAATTATTTCAATTCATAATTGTGTCATCTTAGATTAATTTGCACTGATTGTGGGACACACAATTGGTATAAGAGCATACAAAGATTCAAAAAACATGATCTAATTCAAGGATTTTTGGTCGAGTTTTTTTCAAGAACTCGCAGAACAACTGTGCAGTTTCGATTTGTGAGCTACAGTGATGTTTTGGATCTAAATTTGGTGTTATAGTGTTCGTTTTATCATCTGGTATACATTTGTTTCGTAATGTTTGACCTAATTCACAACTTTTCAGTGTGAATTTTGGAATTCATTGGAGTTTTTGTTCGAGTTTGTAAACGAACTGTATCTAGAACAATTTGTAAATTTTAGTGATTTTGATCTAAATCTTTCTATTGTAATCAGTTCGAGTTATGCTCTAGAAGAAATCTGCGAAATTTCAGATCATTTGGTGAAGGTTTTGATCGATTTCAGTGAGAAAGTTAAGTGTTTGGTCGAAAAGTTAAAGAACAATCCAGATCTAAAGAACTCGCAAGCTGTTTACTGAAGAACACGCACGACAAAGATTATCGCTTAGGATGAAGAACTCGCAAGATTAAGTGTGTGAGAAGTCAGAACGCGCATACAACTGTGTGCGAGTTTGTACTGTTTGTCTTATTTGTCTTGCGCAAAGTGGGTGTCTGCGAGAAGTGTTTTTGTTTTGCGCGAAGTGTCAGAACGCACAAACGCATTGTGCGAAGTGACATCTCAGAGAACTCGCAAGTAGTTGCTTGCACGAAGAAGAAACGCGCACGGTTCAGTGTGCGCGAATCAAGAACTCGCACATCTCTCTGTGCGCGAAGATCAAACTCGCATCCTTTGTTGTGCTCGAATCTCAAATGCGCATAACTCTGTTTATGCGAAGTTGATATCTTTGGCCTGCGAGTTTCCATACTTTGAATTTTTTTTCGAGTTTTTCGTGTGTTAACCAAGTTTGACTTTCAGAGTCCAGTTTGTTTCTGAATTTTTGATGATCAGTTTTATTCAGTGCAAAATTAAAGATAACTTCCAGAGACGCTCTTGCAATTGGTACGTATGTGAAACCACCAGTGTTGTTCAAAGGTGAATATGAGCAGTGGAAGGATAGGTTTTTGGACTTCATTGACCGGAATGATCTAGGTGACTATATTAGATTATCTCTTAAAGAAGGTGTGATGAAACCTCCAACGAAGATTCATACTACTGAAACAGATAATGAAGAGGTAGTCAATAAAGAGTATCCATTGCCAGTTTGAGGAGTACACTAAGGAACAGAGGAAGAGACTAAAAGCTGACAGATTAGCAAGATCATTTATTCTACAAGGGATTCCAAATGAGATTTATGTCAAGATAGACAGCTATAATGCTACGGGGAAAGAAATGTGGGATCAGCTTGAGAAAATGATTCTTGGATCTAAGATTGGTAACCAACTGAAAGTATCTAACTGCCTCAACAACTACGAAGAGTTTAAAGCTAAGGAAGGTGAAAGTCTTGAAGCTACATATGATAGATTTGTAACCCTTCTGAATCAGCTCAGCAAGAACAAGGTTAAGAAGTCTCAGATTGAGTTGAATGTCAAATTCTTGAGTATACTACAACCAAAGTGGAAAAGGTTTACAAGACAGATGAAACAGATGAAAGACCTGGATGAGATACAACTCCACGAGGTTTATGAGACTTTGAGACAGAAGGAAGAGGTAGAAGAGATTAAAGATGTGAAGAAGAAAGGTGAGAAAGTGGTAGAAGATCCAATGGATTTTAGTGGTCAAAAAGAAAGAGAAAATATCAGTGAGTTTGAAGAAGAAGAAAAAGGTAATAGTGTCTGAATCTGATGAGGTTGAAAGTGAAGAAGATTCTGATTCTGATGATTCTGAAAATCTGAAACAAGCTATGCTATTGTTGACCAAAGCTTACTAGAAGAAATTCTACAAGAAACTAGGGTCAAACAGTCAGAGATACTCATCGGGATCAAGAAATTATGAGCACAAGCAGAGAGTTGAAGGAAAAAGGTATGAGGAGAAACGACCAGAGGAGAAGAAGTATGGATACAGATCTAAGGAGAAGAAAGAATATGAGCCAGTAAAGTGCTACAACTGTGGAAAAGTAAGCCATTATGCTAAGGATTGTCGGAAGCCGAAGGTCCGTAATTCGGAATACTACAAAAACAAAATGCTCTTGGCCAAGCAGCAAGAAGTTGGAAAAGCATTGATGGCTAGAGATGAGTATTGGATGGATCACTCTGAACCCGAGTCTAACAAAGAAGAAAAATGCTCAGATTCTGATGCTGAGGATAACGAAGAAGTACGTGATATGTCCGAATTTGATTTCCTTAATCAAATGCAATCCATGATGATTGAACTTCAGGATTTGCAGTCTAAGCTTAAACACGAAAAAGGTATCATTAAAGAGAAAAATCAATCAATACTGAACCTCAACAATGATATTGCTGAGAAGAATGTATTGATTGAAGCTTTACATAAAAATATTGATACCAGTGCGAGAGAAAAGACTGTAACTCATAATCAACTATCTGAAACAACATCTAATTAAAAACTGTTTGAACTTGAGGTTAAAGAGGTTGCGAAAAAGTGTTTATCTTTTAAGAAAGAAAACAAATATTTGGTTGAGAAAGTGAATGTTTTACTTTGTGTCAAACTGAACAAACCATTCACCTTAACAACCCAAAAGAGAGTAGTGAGTGTTGGGGTCTTGGTTATGAGAACCCACACTATCTGAAAAAGGGGATTTCCAAAGTGCCTGCGTTATATGATTTCGGTTTTCTAAAATTGGCACCTCAATACCCTGAACTCAAATTTAAGTGGACTAAATTTCAGATGAGGATGAAGCTAAGGAAATTGAGAAAAGAAAGAACGAAACTAAAATGCACCTTCCATTTCGTTATGAGAGGTTGAATTCTAGTTATAGTTCTACACAATCAAATTTTTTTTCTAACGACTATTTTCAAAGCTATTCTACAGAGGAAATGGAGGCAAAACCAATTGAAGGAAAGATTTATGTTCCTCCACTCGTTTTAGAAATTAAAACTTCTGAACTCGAGAACATTCTTGTAGAAGAAAAGATTTTGACTGGGTTAGAACAAAGGACATTTTCAACTGGTTTCATTAACACTGATTTTTCAAAATCTTCCAAAGCTTCTAAATCAAATAATGTTAATAGTCTATTTGATGAAGAGTTTGATTTCCTAAACTCTGATGGTTGTTTTGAAGATTGTGTTGATCAATTTGATTTTAATGCAAAACTTCCAGATCATTCGCAAGTTGCTGCTCTCAATTATTGTGGATGCGCATACAACATCGAGACTATGGCTTCCATTTTAACAAAATTCCTATATATTGTGATTCGAAGAACGCCATAGCGATATCTGCTAATCCTGTTCATCAAACGAAGACCAAACACATAGATGTGCGATATCACTTTATAAAAGATAATGTCAAAAAAGGTAAACACAGATTACCAATTAGCTGATTTATTCACCAAACGTTTGGACGAAAAGAGATTTAACTTTCTCATTTCGAAATTAGGTATGTTGAATCTTAAAACATAATTCGTGTATACCTAGTACAGTTTAATTTTTAAATATTTCTTCATTTCTTTATTTTTAGTCTAAATGATATCTGCACTGAAAGGTTTTGTTCATGATTTCAGGGGGAGTGTGAGACAAAGTTTAGATGATCTACATTCTAGGGGGGGGGGGGGTTAGAGAATTTATATATTTTACGCTGAAATATTTGGTGATGCATATGTTTAGTGGGAGTAAGGACAATGAGTTCTGATTACATCATATCAGAACTCGTTCTTTAATGTTTTACTGTTTTTCATGTCTTTAGTTTTCAATAAATGTTTTTGTTTTCAATAAAGACTTTGTTGCTTTGACGACTTTTTGACTACTTGCATATTTTGAGGGGGAGCTTACACGGTTAGTTAATCATGACTTGAGGAGGAACTATGATTGCTATATTCATAATTTGATTGTTTGAAAGAAGGACAACTTTCAAACATGAAAACATGTTCTTAAACGTTCAAACCACTTCTTAAGTTCTTATTCTCAAAATGATTTCATGAATTTAGAAGTGTGTTTCCAAAGATAAATATTTGTGTATTATCTTTCCATATATTGTCAAGTATTCATACACAATGGTTTAGTACTTTTATTCACTATGTTCTTACCATGTCTCAAAACTTAAACTAATTTTCGATGGTAAGACACCCCGCTTGATATTCAAAGTTTGTTGAGCGTTAATTCATTTAAAGAATTTCATTCAAGAATGTCTATATTTTGTTCGTGTAGACAATATCCAATTTTTCAAGACCTAAGCTTTTGTTGATATATCATTCATATTTGATCTTTTCAAACGTTGTCAGATTATCAAACAAGTCTTTTGTATTCATTTCATTCTTTAAATATACTTATTATGAGAAAATCTTTCATGTTTAAAATACTCAAATCTTCATGATTATCTTATTGAGCATACTTATTGAGCCACATTGACTGATTGCTTCACATTTCTTTCATGAACATCATTGAAATAGTCATTAGCCGATGCCAACTCTTGCGTTAAAACCCACGAGCTACTCATTTCTTTCTCAACAAATGATGTTTCAATTTTAATTGGGGACGCAACACATAATCAATCTCATCTTCATTTGGAAGATGTGGATATTGAAACAGAAGGAGGTCTCCCCACCTTCGACCTTCGATCATGCATAATTGAGTTCGTGTATTACTATTGTTTTCTCAATGGTTTACACAATTTGAGCCTATTTGAAAAGCCTAAGTAGCTTCATTCATTCTACACTATGCACGAGCACACAAGTAATACGTTTTTTTGTCATAACGTTCATAGAAATTTCCTTTGTGAATTTCGATGATTGAATGGAAGCCTTGGGGGAGTGCACATCAAAAAGCTCCTTTCCAGTGTGCATCCGTTGCACAAACTAGCTTAGTGCTACTTACAGGCATTTTAACTGATTCATTTGTTGATTCAGGGTTAAATTCTTATTTGTCTGAATTTGAAAAGATTTGGATGAATACATTATGAACTGATGGATGGTTCAGAGGCTCATTTGGAAAGATCAGTGGTCAGAAAATCGTTCATGACATTTCTTGCGGAAGTTTTGATGATTTCTATGATCTACATCATCAAAACGGGGGATAAACAATTTCAAGAAATGTTGTCTGGAGAATAGTTCGTAACAATTATGGGGAGAAAGTCAAGAAATGGATAAGAAGTTATGACAAAGATTAAAGAAATGAGAAAGTCAAGAGATGATTTATGGGGAGAAGATACATAATGAGTAGAAAGTTCAAGATTTCAGATTATTTGCTGAAGTTTACAGAAAATTTCTTTGTAGATTATTTGCTGAAGCAAAGTGAGCTGAATCTGAAGACAATTTCTTTTCCGAGGTTTGAAAGAGGTTTTTATAACCTTGGGGAAGATTGTTATAGTTCCTAAAGAAGACATTAACAGACTTTGGGGCAGATTACTGAATTTCTGAAGACATTTCAAAGAAAGGGAAAATTGATTTTGAACTTGTTAACGTTCAGACAAAGGAAGAGATTGTTCGTTATCACCAAATTTCTTTTGAAGATGATCTTAAATATAAAGGGGGAGATTGTTAGTGCACAAATACGTTGGATCCAAGATAATGGGAATTAAAGTCAAAGCCCAAGTCAATCCTCAAGCAAAGTCAAAGTCAAAGCTTTTATGTGGAAAACAAAAGTCTTTGTATTTCAAGTTATAGTTAGTTTACTTTATTTTGTCTTGTTTTTTTGTAGGTGGTATAAAAGGTTTTTTTGTTTTCTTTGTTAGACATATATCACCTTGAGAGAATTACATTGTAGAGAGAGAGAGAAATATTCATAGAGAGAGCATATTGTAATTGTTGATTTCTTGTTCAGATGTGAATTTGATTGTTCATCTTGATCTGATTTGTACTTAGTGGGACTATCATTTTCCCTCTTCAAATTTTTTTACTCACACACACACTTACAGACTGAGTCAAATACTTCCCTTGAACTTCGATCAATAATTTCTGCAAAACAGAAATTTTCTAAGTATTCATAAAACATGAATCCTCAGAGGTTAGAAGTATCCTTACATTTAACTGCCCCTTAACAAATGCATAATCAAAAATTGAACTTGAACTGATTAAAAGTACTTACACTCCCCCTTCATGTAAGCATGGACAATTTGATAAACATCAGATATGCTCCCCCTTCATATCTGCAAAATTTCAAACAAATCATCAAATGTTCTTGAACTCCCCCTAAAATCAATATTCATATTTCACATTTCAATATCTCAAAAATGTAAACAGTCTTCTTAGAATGAAAAACTGTTAGTGCACAAAATATGTTGGATACAAGATCATGAAGACTGAAGTCAAAACAAGTCAAAGCTCAAGTCAAACTCTCAAGCTAAGTCAAAGTATTTGTAATAAGTTCAAAGTCAAAGCTAGTAGTGTGAGTGTTTCTTTGTTGTAAGAGTTCTAGGTATAAATAGCTTTTTCGTTTGTAGACTCATTAGGTTATGCGTGTACCAGTGAGTAGAGAAAGAAATATTTTGAGAGCACTCTGTAATAGAAATCAAATTCAAGAAATAGAAATCATTTGTTGAAATTGTGATTGTCATCTTGTTTAGCACTGATTGTGGGACACACAATTGGTATCAGAGCAGACAGAAATTCAGAAAACATGGTTTTAATTTCAAGATTTGTTGGTCTACTTTTGTAGAACTCGCAAAAGATTCTGTCACATATTCGATTTTGTTTTTTAGTGGTCTTTTTGTTCTTAGATTGATTGTGATAGAGTCGATTTACTGTTTAGAACAATTTTCATTTGATTTGATTAGCCTAATTCACATCAATTTGGTGTGAATTTTGGAAATTCTTGAAGTTTTTGTTCGAGTTTATTCGAACACTGTTCTAAGATCAAGGCTGTAATTTTGTTGGTTTAGATTGGAATTTCTTGATTGTAATGTGTTCGTGATATGTTCTAGAGTATTTTTACAAAGTTTCAGATAGTTAGGTGAAGATTTGGATCGAATTCGAGGTGAAAAACTTAGTTTTTGGTCGAGTTCATCAAGAACACGCAATATCCACCAAACGCGCAAAAGACCATCATGAAGAACACGCACGACTAAGATTGTGAAGAACTCGCAAGGAGTGTCGTTCGAGAAGTGGAAACACGCAAGATACTGTGTGCGTGTTTGTGTTATTTGTTTCTGTGTTCAGTTTGTTGTGCGAGAAGTCTTTGTTTTGCGCGGACGAAAAGTGAGAAAAAATTTCTAAGTGTAGAACGTGCAACGACATTGTGCGAAGTGTTTTTGGAGAAACACACAAGCCCTGATAAGCGAGAAGCAAGAACTCGCACGTAGCCTTTTGCGCGAAGCTTAAATGCGCACAACTCTCTATGACCGAACCAAGATATCATATCCTTTGGCGTGCTCGAACTTCAAACGAGCACATCACTGTTTGTGCAAAGTTCATTTATGTGGTTTGCGAGTTTCATACTTAGAAATTTTTCTGTGTTTTCAGAATTGACCAAGTTTGACTTTCTTAGTACAGTTTGTTTCTGAATTTCTGAAGATCAGTTTATCTCAGTGCTTGTTAAAGATGACTTCTAGAGAGGCTCTAGCAATTGGTACTGACGTGAAGCCACCAGTTCGGTTTAAGGGCGAATACGAACAGTGGAAGGATAGGTTCCTAGATTTCATTGACCGGAACGATTTGGGAGATTATATTAGAATATCATTAAAAGAAGGAGTGATGAAATCTCCTACCAAGATTCTGTCTACTGAAGAAGAAAATGGTGAGGAGATAATCAACAAAGAGTACCCATTGCCACTTGAGGAGTATCACTGATGAACAGAGAAAAAGACTTAAAGCTGACAGATTGGCAAGGTTATTTATTCTGCAAGGGATTCCCAACGAGATATACGTCAAGATAGATAGATATAATGCTACAGGGAAAGAAATGTGGGATCAACTTGATAAAATGATGCTTTGATCAAAGATAGGTAACCAACTGAAAGTGTCTAACTGACTGAACAAATACGAAGAGTTTAAAGCTAAGGAAGGTGAAAGTTTAGAGAACACATATGAAAGGTTTATGACTTTGTTGAATGAGTTGAGCAAGAATAAGGTCAAGAAGTCTCAAATAGAGCTGAATGTCAAATTCCTAAGTATACTCCAGCCTGAGTGGAAGAGGTTTACAAGACAAATGAAACAGATGAAAGATTTAAATGAAATACCACTCTACGAGGTATATGAGACTCTCAGGCAGAACGAGGAAGAGGTAGAAGAGATTAAAGATGAGAAAAAGAAAGCTGAAAAAGTGGTTGTTGATCCGGTTGCATTAGTGGTAAAGAAGAAAGAGAAGAGGTCAGTAAGCTTGAAGAAGAAGAAGAAGGTGATAGTTTTTGAGTCCGATGAAGATGAAAGTGAGGAAAATACTGATTCCGATGACTGTGAGAGCCTGAAACAGGCCATGATACTTTTGACAAAAGCTTTCCATAAGAAATTCTCTAAGAAACCGGGGTCGAACAGTCAGCGATACTCTTCGGGATCAAGAAACTATGAGCACAAGGAGAGAGTTGAAAGCAAGAGGTTTGAAGAGAAAAAGCCAAAGGAGAAGAAGTATAGATCCGAGGATATGAAAGAGTTTGAGCCGATAAAGTGCTACAATTGCGGGAAAGTAGGCCATTATGCTAAGGATTGTCAGAAACCAGAGGTACGCAATTCTGAGTACTACAAGAATAAAATGCTTTTGGCCAAGCAGCAGAAAGCTGGCAAAGCATTGATGGTTGAAGATGAGTACTAGCTAGATCATTCTGAAGATGATGAGGAAAAAGAAGAAAAGGCTCATATGTGTTTCATGGGTCAGAAAGAAGATGAAGCAGATTCTGATGGTGAAGATACTGAAGAGGTATGTGATATGTCCGAATCTGATTTTCTTAACCAAATGCAAGCCATGATGATTGAACTTCAGGAGTTACAGTCAAAGCTTAAATGCGAGAAATGTATCATTAAAGAGAAAAACCAATCAATACTGAAGCTCAACAATGATCTTGCTGAGAAGAATGTATTGATTGAGGCTTTACACAAAAACATTGATACCTGTGCGAGAGAAAAGACTATAATTCATAATGAACTATCTGAAACTACATCAAAATATAAACTGTGTGAACTTGAAATTAAAGAGGTTGCGAAAAAGTGTTTTAACTTTTAAGAAAGAAAACAAATCTTTAACTGAGAAAGTGAATGTTTTGGAAGAAAAACTTTATACTTTGGGTCAAACTGAACAAACCATTCACCTTAACAATGCAAAAAGGGAGTAGTGAGTGTTGGGGTCTTGGTTATGAGAACCCACACTATCTGAAAAGGGTATTTCTAAAGTTCCTGCCTTATACGATTTCAATTTTCTTAAATTGGCACCTCAGTACCCTGAACTCAAAGTTAAATGGACTAAATTATCAAATGAGGTTGAAGCTAAGGAAATTGAGAAAAGAAAGAACAAAACTAAAATGCAACATCCATCTAACCAGTCAAAATTTCTTTCTAATGACTACTTTCAAAGCTACTCTATAGAGGAATTGGAGGCCAAGCCAGTTGAAGGCAAGATTTATGTTCCTCCTCTCATTTTAGAAAGTAAAATTTCTGAACTCGAGAACACTCTAGTAGAAGAAAGGATTTTGACTGAGTTAGAATAAATGGTGTTTTCAACTGTTTTTATCAATACTGGTTTCTCAAAGTCTTCCAAAGCCTCAAAATCAAATGATATAATAGGTCTGTTTGATGAAGAGTTTGATTTCCTAAACTCTATGGTTATTTTGATGATTGTGTTGGTCAATTTGACTTTAATGCAAAACTTCCAGATCATTCGCAATTTATCATTAATTCAAATGGTTTACCCAGTGTGTACGAGAAAGGTAAATCATCAACAATAGTTGATAAACCAGTCTCTGTGAATACCAAGGATGCCAAAGGTAAGAAGAAGAAAATTAGGCATTCACAAAAACAGACCACCACTGGTAAATCAAAGAATAAGCAATCTTTCAAATCTCAAAGTTCTAACTTTCAAAGTTCAAATGTTTCAGATGTGAAAAGGAAAAAGACTGAAGTGAAATCTGAGTGGAGACCAAAGAAGAAAATTGACGAGACTGCAAAATCATGTTCTGATTCTTCTTGTAATAGAATGACTGATAGTAAAACTGATGTAGTTGGTAAAGTTGCTTTTAATAAACCAAAACTTGTAACTTCTTACAAGAGATATTCAATAAAGCAATTACTCAATTATCTCCGTCTACTAAAAAGTCTTCTAATTATCGTCGGAATGATTTTGTCTCTCAACAATATTCTGATTGGTTTGGTACATATCATGTCTATTCTTATAATTCATATGCTTCAAAAGGTTTTCAAAAGATCAAAGGGTCCAAATTCATATGGATGCCAAAATCATGTGCTAAAACTGTTGGACCCATCTTTAAATGGGTACCTAAACCAATTGTTCCTAATTTCTCATGTGTAGACCCGTCAAATGTGGTACTTCGATTCTGGTTGCTCCAAGCATATGACTGGGCAGAAAGATAATTTATCTAATTATACAGAGAAATTTTGCGGGAACGTTCGTTTTGGAAATGACCAACTTTCACTGATTCTCGGATATGGTGATGTTGTGCAAGACAATATAACGATCAAGAAGGAGAGATGTGTAGAAGGACTAGGACATAAACTATTCGATACATCAACAAGCTAGTCACGGGTAACTTAGTGAAAGGACTTCCAGAGCTTAAATATGTCAAAAAACATCTATGTGCTGCGTGTGAGAAAGGCAAGATGAAAAGAGATGCTCATAAGCCTAAGCGTGAGCCGAGTACAAGTTCAACATTAGAATTACTGCATATGGATCTTAGTGGTCCGATGCGTACTCAAAGCATCAACGGAAAGAAATATGTATTAGTGATTGTCGACGATTATTCCAGATACAGTTGGGTCAAGTTTCTGAGATCAAAAGATGAGACGCCCGATGTGATCATCACATTCTTAAAGACCACTTAAGTGAACTTGCAGAAGACAGTAAAGCTTCTAAGAAATGACAATGGCACATAATTCAAGAACAAGATTGTTGAAGATTATCTCGAATCGGTCGGGATAACACATCAATTTTCTGCTGCCAGAACGCCTAAACAGAATGGAGTTGTACAGCGCCGTAACATAACTCTAGTGGAGGCTGCTCACACGATGCTGAGTTAGTCAGATCTACCTCTATTTCTGTGGGCCGAAGTTGTGTCAACTGCATGCTACACACAGAATCAATCCATGATTCATCACCGGTTTGATAAAACACCATACTATTTGATTAATAATCGAATACCTAGCATTAAACATTTTCATATCTTTGGATGCAGGTGTTTCGTGCTGAACAATAAAGAGAACTTGAAGAAGTTCAGTCCAAAAGCTGAAGAATACATTTTCATCGGATATTCTCAAACATCAACAACATATAGAGTTATCTGAAGAAGTTGAAGATCGTAGTCGAGAGCGTAAATATTACATTCGATGAAGAAATGGCTTATGATCAAAACAGTTCATAACCCGTGATTACTGTTGTCTTAGCTTCTAGGCAAATCAGTCCAGAACCTGCGGTTAACGTTACTAAATCTGATAAAGCGTCAACATCGACATCTCACATAACAGATTTAGATTTACTGTTTGAACTTTTCTATGATAAGTTTCTCGGTACTAGAGTGAATAAACTTGCTGTGATTGACAGATCTGAAGATACAAGAGATAATCATCCAATAACTTCAGATGTTTCAACTGAATCCGATCTCCCGGTTCAGAAAGAAACTCAAATTCAAACACCAACTCACTCGGTTGAAGTTGCTAAAGAAACTGACAAGCCAGAAGTAACTCAATCAGTTGAATGTACGAGAACGCCTACTCAACAGACATCCAATGTCTAACCAACTGAAGCTTCTGCACCAACTACTTCAACTGAACCCCTACAAGAACAAGAAGAAAGTGGATTATTAGATGATGAACATGATCAATATACATCTAATACACTCCCTCATGAACACAAGTGGACCAAAGAGCACCCACTACATCAAATCATTGGAGATCCGTCCAAGCCGGTGCAAACTAGGTTTGCGACAATGAACCAGTGCCTGCATGATTCCTTTCTGAGTAAAATAGATCCAACCCGAGTATCTGAAGCTCTAGCTGATTCTGATTGGGTGACCGCAATGCAAGAAGAGCTTAATCAATTCGAAGTTCTTAAAGTCTGGAGACTTATGCCAGGATCTGAAGGTAAAACAATCATTGGTACGAAATGGGTTTTCAAAAATAAGAAAATGAAGATGGTATCGTCATAAGGAACAAAGCAAGACTTGTGGCTAAAGGATATAGGCAAGAGGAAGGCATATATTATGAGGAGACTTATGCTCCAGTTGCGCGTATAGAGGCAATCAGAATGTTTTTAGCCTACACTACACACAAGAACTTCACAGTAAATCAAATGGATGTGAAGACTGCCTTTCTGAATGGAATTCTAAAAGAGGAAGTCTACGTCTCACAGCCTGAAGGTTTGTCAATCCGGATTAACCATATCATGTATACATCCTTGACAAGGCTTTTTATGGTTTGAAACAAGCTCCTCGCTCCTGGTATGACGTTCTATCCAAATTTTTAGTCAAGTCGGGCTTCTCAAAAGGTAAAATCGATACTACTCTTTTCATTAAAAAAGAGAAAGTTGATATCATTTTAATTCAAATATATGTGGATGACATCATATTTGGTTCAACTAATCCAAAGTACTGTAAGAATTTTTCTAATCTCATGGTGTCCAGATTTCAGATGAGTATGATGGGAGAGATGTATTTCTTTCTCGGATTACAAGTCAAACAATTTTCTACGGGGATTTTTATAAATCAAGCGAAGTATATTGCTGACATTTTGAAGAAATTTAATATGTCAAATTGTACTCCAAATGGAACCCCGATGGCACCAGGAACTAAGATTGGAGTTGATCTTTCGGGAAAAGTTGTCGATGTTAGAACTTATAGAGGAATGATTGGTTCTTTGATGTACTTGACGGCTAGTAGGCCAGATATTATGTTTTCTACATGCTTATGTGCTAGATATCAGGCTTCACCTAAAGAATCCCATCTCTCTGCTGTAAAGTGTATTTTTAGATATATGAAGGGGACTGCAGATCTTGGTCTGTGGTATCCTAACGATATAGGTTTTGAGCTAACGGTGTATTCAGACGCAAATCATGCAGGTTGTACGCTTGACAGGAAGAGTACTTCGGGACATATACAATTCTTAGGCCATAAACTCATGAGTTGGGCTTCGAAGAAACAATTATGTGTATCTAGTTCAACAACCGAGGCAGAATATGTAGTTGCGGCTAGCTGTTGTTCTCAAGTGTTGTGGATGTGAACACAACTCCGAGATTATGGCTTCAAGTACGACAAAATCCCGATTTACTGCGATTCAAGGAGCACTATTGCAATATCTGCTAACCCTGTGCAACATACGAAAACCAAGCACATCGACGTGAGATATTATTTTATAAAAGACAATGTTGAAAAAAGAACAATCGAACTTTACTTTGTGAACACAAATTATCAACTTGCTGATTTGATTACCAAGCCACTTGATGAAAAGAGATTTAATTTTCTCATTTCAAAACTTGGCATGCTAAATCTCAAGACTTAATCTGTTGTTACCTAGTAAAGTTTAGCTTTGTTATTTTTCTTTATTTCTTTATTTTTTTATTTATAATCTAATAGATATCTGCACTAAAAGGTTTGTTCATGATTTCAGGGGGAGTGTGACACAAAGTTAGATGATCTACATTTTAAGGAAAAGTTAAGGAATTTTTGCATATATTCTTAACTGAAATATCATATTATGCATATTTTCAGGGGGGTAAGGACAATGACTTCTTATTACATCTGATCAGAACTCGTTCTTAACAAGTTTTACTGCTTTCATGTTTTTAGTTCTCAATAAATTTTTTGTGAATAAGACTTTGTACTTTGACGATTTTAGAGTAAATGCAGATTTTGAGGGGGAGCTTACATGATCATATTCAATATGACTTTCGAGCTGACTTCATGAGATTTAAGATAAGCATAAGGATCATTCTAAAGTTAATCTCAAACATGTCTGAAAGAGGGACGACTTTCAGATATGAAAACATGTTCTTAAATGTTCAAACATCTTCTCTATTATTAAAATGATTTCATAAATTTAGAAGTGTGATTTTAAATGTTTTCATTTTACATGTGCTTTCATGTTAAACTAACCGTGTGTTTCCAAAGATAAATACTTGTGTATTATCTTTTTCATATACTTTCAAGTATTCACACACACCGGCTTAGTATATTTTGTTGTTTATGTTATCACCATGTCTCAAATTGACCAATTTTTTCGATGGTGATACACCCCGTTTGAACTTCATTGTTATTTGAGCGCGATTTCGTTAAAAACGTTTCTTTCAAGAATGTCTATAATTGCTCTTATAGACAACATCCTATTTTTCATGACCTAAACTTTTATTGATAAATGATTCATATTTGATCTTTTCATACAATGTCAGATTTTCAAACAAGCTTCTTGTATTCATTTCATTTATTCAATATACTTGTTTTGAAATATCTTCCATGATCAATTGCTCAAATCTTCATGATTATATTCATGAGCATACATACATCTGACATGTATTTTATTATGTGCTTTAAGTGTTCAAGTTAAACAATTTCAGCAACGTTTTGCTTATAGGACAACATGGCTTCATTGTGTGAGAGCTTAATTGAACTTTTATGGATTCACGTTAACTAGTATTTCCTACCCAAGAAGTTAATCATTGAGTGATCGTGAGGCGAGGAGTCAAAATATCTGAGTGTGGGTATTTGTGATGAGGTAAAATGAAAAGAGAGTTTGGTTAGCAGTGAGCTTAAATGATAAAAAGAAAGAGGGTGAGAGATCAGAGTAAAAGAATATAAAACTCTGCACCAACTTTTTCTGAGTCGGGCAACCACATTACTGTTGATTCACAATTCTTCGTGAACATCATTGAAACAGGCAACTAGCCCATGCCAACTCTTGACTTAAACCCCAGCAGCTACTCATCTTTTTCTTAAAAAGAAGATGTTTTAATTTTTCTGGGGAAGCAACACATAATCAATCTTGTCTTCATTCGGAAGATGTAGATAATGAAAACGAAGGAAGTCTGCCCCACCTTCGCACTTCGATCATGAACAATTGAGTCCGTGTATTACTGTTGTTGTCTCAATGGTTTACACATTTTTAGCCTATTCAAAAGCAATTATCATGCTTCATTATTTCATACACAAGCACATTCACACAAGAAATTTGTTTTTCTGTCTAAACGTTCATAGTTTAACCATGTGTTATTCGATGATTGAATGGAAGACCTGGGGGAGTGAACATCAAAAAGCTCCTTTCTAATGTGTATTTGTTACACACAGTGGCTTCGTGCTACTGACAGACATCTTAATTGATTCGTTTGTTGATTCAGGTGTTACATTCTTATTTTCTCTGAATTTGAAAAGATACGGATAAATACTTTATGAATTGACGGAAGTTCAGTGGCTTTATGATAAAGATCAATGGTCAGAAAGATTTATGACATTTCTTGAAGAAGTTTTGATGATTTATGTTCTACATCATCAAAAAGGGGGAGAAGATATTTTCAAGAAATGTTGGGAGAAGTTTTGTTCAAGAAATGTTTGCTGAAGAAAAGTTTGTATTAGTTATGGAAGAAATTATTTCGAGATAGATGATTTGAAGGAAGTTTGTTTCTAGTATTTGTCAAAGAATGAATGTTATGTGGAGATTTTACAGAGTTGAAAGACAAAGTTCAAAGAATGTGGAAAGTTCGCTGAAATTTACTGAAATTTTCTTTGAAGATGATCTGCTAAAGCGAAAGAGAGCTAAATCTGAAGATAATTTCTTTCCGAGACCTGAAAGAGGTTTCTACAACCTTTTGGAGAGATTGTTAAAGCTTATTGAAAAAGATATTGTTCAAAGCCTTTGGGAAGATTACAGAAAGTTTAAAGACTGCTTAGACAAAGAGGGAGATTGTGCTTCAATGGTTAATTTTCTGAAGATGATTTGTTTCTAAATCAAAGGCAGAGGTTGTGTAAATTTGTGCTAAAGGAGGAAATTGTATTGCAAATCTTTTTGAAGATGATCTTGAATCCAAACGGGGAGAATGTTAGTGCACAAAATATGTTGGAACAAGATCATGAAGACTGAAGTCAAAACAACTCAAAGCTCAAGTCAAACTCTCAAGATAAGTCAAAGTATTTGTAATAAGGTCAAAGTCAAAGCTAGTAGTGTGAGTGTTTCTTTGTTGTAAGAGTTCTAGGTATAAATAGCTTTTTCGTTTGTAGACTCATTAGGTTATGCGTGTGCCAGTGAGTAGAGAGAGAAATATTTAGAGAGAAATATTTTGAGAGCACTCTGTAATAGAAATCGAATTCAAGAAATAGAATTTTTTTGTTGAAATTGTGATTGTCATCTTGTTTAGCACTGATTGTGCGACACACATTCTGTTTTGACTTGCGTCAAGTAAGAATATATCGAAGCAGGTTGCGTCAAGTTTGAAAAACTCTTGCGTCAAGTTTGAAAAGCTCCTGCGTCAAGTTTGAAAAGCTCTTTGCGTCAAGATGAAATCCACCTGCTCCTCTCGAGAGTGTTGTTAACAACAGATTGATGGCTATTCAAAGAACTATTTTTCTTAAGAAATCAGGTTTTGAGACGGCTGGATGAAGAGTTTCTTTTGAATCCTCCGAATAAAGATGATTTATTCGACTTTCACATGAAGCTTGTAACTTGTAGTATCAACCTTGCGAGTTCGGTTATGAAAGTTGCGTGTTCTGATATACAACTTGCGAGTTCTTCCCATGCTTCATGATACTTACGAGTTCTTTGTATGAACTCTTCAAATCTACAACAACAAACAAGTACTAAAAGACAGGTGTTAACATATGTATTATTAATCAAATATATTCAAAAACACCTTTTGGAAACATTTCATCAAAAAATTTGGATCAAACTTCAGATTTATTTCATTTTTACCCAAGAACATTAAAAATCAAAATTTTCAAAAATGAAATTTAAACATTGAAATTTGAAATTGATGATTAATCCATGTCTAAAAAGTGTTTTAGAAACAATTTCGCACAAAGATGAATCAAATCAACAACAAATTGCAAAAACAATGTTCAAAATTTTACACAATGAACATTTTTTAAGAACACAAAAATTTCAAATTCCACAAATCTTGATGTGATTTTGTGTAGAAATCGATGCAAAACAAGTTTATAACAATGAAGATACATTTTGCAATCAAAATCAAACTCAAAAACAAACAAGAATTATCAAACCCATTTGAATTCTTGAAATCTTCAAAAATGGAGAATTTCTTCAAAATTTCTTCAAAATCTCTTCAAATCTTGATTAGTTTGGACGAATTGTGTGCACTTTAATCTCCCAAAGCTCTGATACCAATAGTAAATTCCTAGATCTATTCTTTAATTCCATTGATCTTGAATGATTTACATGAATTGAACTTTTTCTCTCTAAACTCTCTCTCACTTTGTCTCTCTACAAGTATGACAATTGAGCTCTCTTGCCTTATGCTTAATGACCAAGCAACCTAATTTCAAACACCTAATTACAAAAACAACTAAACTCTAAGCTAAGTTGACTTTTCAACTAAACAACATTTTGACTAGCTTTGACTTTAACAATATTGACTTTAACTTTACATGACTTAGACAAATCATGACTTTCAAATTACATTGACTTACAATAAATCTTGAATACAATAATGCACTAACAGGATGATCTCCTTCGCCAAACACAACTACCACACTAATGACCTTCCCCTGAAACCGAACAATCACTATGTGGTTCTTGACCCTAGAGGATACCCTAAGGAAGGTGAACCCCTTGTTATACTGCTCAAAAACCATTTCTTGGTAAAAGCCCTAACCATGACTCGAGCGGATATCCCTGGAACCTATGTCCAATAATTCTGGCAGTCGTACTGATACGAAAAACATGAGAAGTTTGGTAAGTGCATCATGGGTTATGCCACCCATACATCTATAGATGCAATTCTGGAACTAGGAATCAACAAATGAGTTGTATCAAAAATCTTTGAACTTCCCACTAATGACCAATGGAACCTGACTAAATTCTCAGATGAACCCTCTAACGTGGAAATTGTTGAATTCCTGAACTTCATTGGATATGCTAAACAAATAACTAAAAGGAAAGATTTTTGCCGACAGAACCTTCCACCTCTGTGGAACGTACTCTTCTCCATTCTGAACAGAGCTCTGACAGGAAAGGCGGGTAGTCCAGACCAATCAAGCCATAACATCCTGGCAATCATGTACGGGGTGTACTATGATTTGCCTTTGGACTATGCCAAGCTCATACTTAGAGAAATGATCAACTATGTGATCACAAAGCAAGAAGAGCAGAAGAGAGATAAAGCCCCCAAGGCTCTGATATATGGTAGGTTCTTTGCCGCTCTACTAGGTAACGAAATGATTGGACCCCAAAAGCTACCTATAGAGGGAAAGACAATCAAATTGTACGACATGAAGTCTTACAAGCCAACTATGCTTGCCACTGGATACCCTGCTGCAAGACCTCTGCCAGCCAAACTCTTAACCTACTTGGGTAGTGATGAAGTTAGAAGGGATTACATACGTGGTAACAGGACTCCAGAACCGAGTCCTGCAACCCCTCCACGCGTAGGATTCCTAGTAGGTGAGATTGCAGTTTATCTTAGGCCTAGTGTAGAAGAGGGTGTATAGGCTGAAGAAGAAAGAGAGATGAGAGTAGAAGAGATGAAAAACCCTAAGAGTGGGGCGGGGGTTGAGTCTTCTAAGACGAAAAAGAAAAAGAAACCCAAGAAGAGTACAACAGAAGAAGAGGTCCCAAAAGCTGAAGATGTTGTGATCACAGAGGTACAAAAACCTCGGAAAAAGAAGAAGGCTAAAAATCCTAAGGAAAATGTTGAAGAGCCTAATGTTGTAAAGTCCTTTGTACCTACTTTAGAGGTACAAGCCTCTTAAGAGCCCTCGAAAAAGAGGAAGAAGAGGAGATTGGTCAAATTGGCCGATCAAGCAATAGAAGACAAAGCCTTTGTGTCTACTAAAGTGGCCCAATCTAATGAGCTTGCAAAGGAACCTGCAGAGGTCGAAGAGGTACCTCTGCAGAGGAGAAGAAGAAGGAAGGTGATTATTGATGAAGCCTAGAACATCGAGGCCGAGATAAGAGACAAGGTTGAGCCAACCACCCTCTGGCTGTTGCAGTTGAAATTACCCGTGAAGTAACAGAGAGACTAAGTCCTCCTGCCACAGAGGCACCAAGGGTACACACTGCAGACGAGCTAGCACGAATGGCCTCTGTATTTGACTTATTCCCTCCCAGAACCAAAGCCACGAAGATCCCTTATAAAAAAAAGGTTATGGTGGAGGATGTCACTAGCTTAGAGAGCAGTGATGATGAAGAAGAGGAGTTAGTTAAGTAGAGAGAAAAACAAACGGAGGAGGAGATAGAGGGCGAAAAAGATTCCTTTGGCACACAACCAAAAACCCCTCCCTGTGCTAGCCACCCATCGATCCCTGCAGATCTAGTGCAGAAGGATGTTGAAGAAGGAGTGCACACTTCGAACCCTAACCAAACCACCAGGACATAGGAGCTTTTTTCATCCTCTGTGCCTATTTTAACCGAGGACATATTGGGTCAGAATTGTATTCAAGATTAAAATGAGGCTCTGTATTGTAATTGTTGTAAAAGTATGTGTGTATCTTGTATTTGTAGTGTAGTTGACCAAAGTGCTAAAGTCATGTTGACCATATATAAAGCAGATTAATGTGTTGTAAGTCATAAGAAGAACACACATGCATTATGAGTTTTACACCGTGAAAACACACACACAGAGCTTATTGTAAAAAGCAAGAAATAGGTATATGGATTGATTTAGGTTGTGTGATTCAATAAAAGAAAGTGTTTCATAATCTTTTGTGTGTTAATCGTTGGCTAGAAACTGGAACATGTGGTATCAGAGCAGGTCATGGGTTCGAATCCCATGGAGTGCATTTAAATGCCAAAGGCATACTGTGCAGCCATTGAATTCTAGTGAAGATCTTGTTAGTGCTGGAAGATGCTAGGGGGGATTGTTGGGTCATTGATCAACATTTTCCTAAATGTTGGAAGATCTTGTTAGTGCTGGATGGTACGCTATAAGGAAATAAAGTTGCACATTCTCCATCAACAATTGCTTTTGGCGTAGTGCTAAGTGCTTGATCCTAACATGTGGTATCAGAGCTTAATTCGATAGGATTGACAGAAAATGTATTCGGAGACTGAGTTTTAAAGTTGTCGATTGATTTCTTAATTTGAGAGTGTTTTTGATCAAATTTGTGATTTGATTGTGATCGATGAACATAATAGAATGATTCTTTGTGGTTAAATTTCACTTTTAAACTGTTTTGATCATCAAACTTGGACTTTTGAAAAAGTTTGAGTCGCACGAGTTCACGCACTGTTTGATTATGAAATTGTGTGATTGAGTCGATTTTTGTGAAATTCATTGATTAGGTTTTGTTCTAACACTAATCGTGATTGAACTTGTGAAGTTACATCTCCTAATTCAAAGGTTTGTTGGATTTTCGGACTAATTTTCAATTTTTGAACCGTATCTTGGAAGAACTCGCAAGATCCACACAATTCGTACGCAGAGCTCGCACAAGCTCTAGAATTCACATAGATTCCTTGAAATTTTCACAAGTGTTGAATTCGCATAAGAGTAGTATACGAAATCCTCAGAATTTGCATAAGCTTTTATACGAAAAGTCAGAATTCGCATATCTCATGTATACGAAAAGTTGGTTGAAAATTATTCTAAGGACAGATTTCGCACATGTCTGTATGCGAAAAGTGATGGATTTGCATATAGAGTGATACAAATTGCCAAGAGTTCGCATACTTTGTTGAAAATATTTCTAAGTATGGAATTCGTATCAATTCGAAAAGTTTAATTTTTTTGAAAAAAAATTATAAGTAAAGATTTCGCATCTCTCAGTGATACGAATTGTTCATGCGAAAAGTTTGAAAGCTCAATTTTTTTAAGTTAAGAATTCACATAACTCTCTTGTGCGAATTGTGAAGAACTCTCATATAACTAAATACGAATTACTTAGTTTTCGTATATCTCTTGCGTGCGAATTGTGTAAGGCGTGCGAATTCTGAACTTGTTTTTAGTGTGCATGCGAATTCCTTAGGTCCTACGAATGGTAGTGTTTGTTTTTATGCGAATTGCTTTCTAATCTCAGTTGTGTAAGAATTCTATACTTTGAAATTTTTGGGAAATTTATTTTCTGAAAATTTTTAGGTATTGCATCTGTTGATTCTTTTTGTCGTACTAACAATCATTTCAAGCTTATATTTTACAGATATCAAGATGCCTTACACTGACGAAAAAGGAAATACTGTTCTCACAAAAAGAGATTGTGCTATCGCTTATTTGCTAGAGATTCCAGCCCTTGAAGCTGAAAATAAGAATCTAAAAATTCATAATTCATTTCTTCTTGATCAGATCAATAAATTGAAAGATAATTCTAAAGTTTAAGAGAAAAGTTTTATTTGCTCAAATTACATTTCTAATTCTAAAATCAATTTTTCAGGGATCATTGTGTCAAAAGAAAGGAGATTTCAAATCTTCAAATCAAGCTAAAGAAGTTTGAAGGTCTTAATGCAAATTCTACGTGGTCAAAGAAGGATTTAATGCAAAAAGAGCTTGATAATCTTAGAAGAAGAGAAAATATTACTGGAGAGACATGTGATGGGCTAAAAAAGATAAATTCACAACTCTTTTATGAACAAAATCAATTAAGAGACAAAGTGTTTAAGTCTTGAGGTTGAAATAAATATGTTGAAAGAAAAGGCCATAAAAGAGATAAACAACTCAAGAACTCAAGAGGAGAAAAAGAAGGTTGAAAAGAAAAGAAAGGATTTGGAAAGAGATAATACTGAGCTTCACAACAAGATTGCTGAACTGAAAGAACATATCTCTCAAGATGAAAAGAAGTCAAAGAAAGAAAGAGAAGAGTATGAAAGAGAAAGAAAAGCTTTTGCTCAAAAGTTTTCTGATTTCACAAGAAAATCATTTGAGGAAAAGAAATCCGTTGAACTCAAATGTAAAAAACTTTCTCAACAAGTGTCATATTTTGAGAAAGTTATCATTACGGAAAGAGATAAGTTTGAGAAAGAGAAGAAGAAAGTTGAACAGAAGAATGTTAGTGTGTTTAAAGAAATATCTGATTAGAGAAAGACTGTAGAGAAAGATTTTGAAGAAGAAAAGAAGGTTTTTGAGACAGAGATTACCAAGCTTTCAAAGAAGCTATCTGAACTATCAACAAATGCATTGGAAGAACAGAAGACGAAGTCTGAATTACAAAAGAAGATTGATAAATTGTCTGAAGAAAGAAAAAGTTTGTCCAACAAGATTAAAGAACTTGAAGGAATCATTTTCAAGGATGAATTGAGAGCACAAAGAAGTCCAGATATAATTGCTCAATCACCCATGAATGATTCAGCTGCATCAGAATGTTCATTCAAATCAACTGCAAGTTCAGTTTTTACAAATGTTTCTAACAATCCATTATTTGTTGATTCAGATGATATTGTGTCAAAGCAAAAAAATCAGTTTCGTCATAATAATATTTTCTATGTCAAATCTCTTGAAGGTTCAGGTACTATCAGAAGGAATAAGTCTCAACAAAAAATGGTTTGGAGAAGGAAAGATGAGAAAGACAATTCAAAGTCATTTGTTCCTACACCTCAAGTGAACAAAAAGAACAATGCTAAAAAAGGTAAGTCTTTTGCTAAACCTGATTTTGTTTATTCTGCAAATCATTTAATCAGGCAAACACAAAATAAACTTTGTTGTTCTTACTGTGGAACTGATGATTTTGTTAATAAGTATTATGCTCATAATTGGTATGGAACTTATAGAATCACTTCTCAGAAAAATGAACTTAAAAGATTTAAATCTAATGAGAAGTGGATTCCAAAATCTAACCACTCTAGACCCAAATACCAGTGGGTACCAAAACCTGTCAAATCTATTTTACAGGTACCACAGGTTTAGGGGGAGTAAGAGCATTAGTTTCTGATTACACCATATCAGAACCCGATCTTCAATGTTTAAGAACAATGGTTTTTGAACAAAGCAGTTCAAGACCCGGTCTTTATTGATAAATATGGGGAGTTTGACTTCTGAATTTACTTCAATCCTAGTAATTCAGAACTCAGTTTAATGATTAAGGATTTTGCAAATTTTAAGGAGGAGCTTATATGTTTTATATTTTTACTGATACATTTTCTGATTTTTCAGGAGGAGATTAAAAGATGTTATTTCATGTGACTATGGCTTCTAGATATTTCAGTTCAAAACCCGTTATCAAAAGTTTTTCTTCTTCATGATGCTTAATTGATTACATCTTTCAAAAGGAGTTTTTACTTTGAGGGGGAGTTTATAAGATTTCACTGCTATATCTTTAAGGGGGAGATAAGAAAAGTTACTTATACTCTAACTGTCATATTTTTCTAATGAGTTGACTTTTTACAGATACATAGGGGAGTATCTGATGTTTTTGTCAAGGATGCTTAAAAAGATAATATTCATTTTTGGGAGAGTTGAGAATTTCTACACTAAAGGAATATATTTCAAAATTCTAAAACTCTATCACTTGTTGAAAGACGAACAACTTTCGCTAGTGAAAATTGTTTTCTTAAAATGTTCAAATCACTTCCTATTCTCACAATGTTTTCATGAATTGAGAAGTGTGCTTTTTTTTTTTTGGATACTTTGATGATTATTTGACCGTGTGTTTCTCAAAGAAAAATACTTGTGTATTTTCCTTTCATATACTTTGTCAAGAATTCATACACACATTGGTTCAGTACATTATTTTTTACTTTGTTATTACCATGTCTCAAAAGATAAATCTTTCGATGGTAATACACCTGTTTGAAATTCAATGTTGTTTGAGATCAGATGTCATTTCTACATTAAATGTTCTTTCATTGCTAAATTGTTTATATCTTGTTCATATAAACAACTTTCGTTCTTTGATACCCCATTACATTTTTTCTTCATGATATTTGATCTGATTGAATCATTGTCAGATTCTCAAAACAATGAAATTGAATGATCATAAATGTTCAAAGTTTTGAGAGATCTTAAATGTTCTAATTACTCAGAATTTCATTCATATTTTTAATGAGCATACATTTTCTGATAATGATATATTGTGCTTAAATGTCAAGATAACTGTTGAGCAACACATATTCTTTTTAGGACAAAATACATGGGATTCATTGTGAGTGCTTAAAAGACTTCCATGGATTCACGTTAACCAGTGTTTCCTACCCCATAAGTAATCCTTTAGTGATTTAGGGGAGAGGGGTCAAGATCAAAAGAATTGAGAGTGGGTGTGTGCTGAGGTAAAATGTAAAAGAGAGTTTGGTTAGAAATGAGCTTAAATGTTTAAAAGAAAGAGGGTGACAAACCAGAGTAAAAGAATAATAAACTCTGCACCAAACTTTTTCTGAGTCGGGCAGCCGCATAATCTGTTGCTTCACACTTCTTTATGACCTTCATTGGAAAAGGCACTAGCCTATGCCAACTCTTGCATATAACCACACCTGCTACTCATTCTTTTCTCAACAAATGAATGTTTCAATTTCAAAGGGGAAACAACACATAATCTATCTGATCTTCATTTCGATGATTCGGATATTGAAATAGAAGGAAAGTTTCCCCACCTTCGACCCTTTCTCATGCACATTGAGTCTGTGTATAACTGTTGTTGTCTTAATGGTTTACATAATTTTGAGCCTTACAAAAACAATCATTATGCTTAATTCTTTCATACACAAGCACGAACACACAGAAAATTTGTTTTTCTGTCAGAACGTTCATAGATTAACCCTTGTGTTATTCGATGATTGAATGAAGTCCGGGGGAGTGAACATCACACAAGCTCCTTATACAGTACATGTGTTGTACTAAGTAACTTTGTGTTACTTACAGGCATTATAATTGTTTAATATGTTGATTCAGGTTTACCATTCTTAATTTGTCTGAATTTGAAAGATTCAGATCAGACGGAGAATGTTCATAAAATTCTTTGGGAGAGATTGTCTATTTTCCTACATGGGGGAGATTGTTCATATTCTCATAAAGAATGTGCTTATTTCTTATTTGGGGGAGATATTTCAAAAACAAAGGTGACCTTGAAATGTTTTGATGATTCTGATTCTCACAATTCATCAAAAGGGGGGGAGAAATTTCAAGATTTCAAAGTCAAATGATTGATTGGTTACAAGGGGGAGAGAGTGCAGGGATGAGAAAGTTGAATAGCTGAAGATGTTTGTACTTCAAAGTTTGATGTGTTAAAGAGATTTTCTGAAGAGTTTATTGCATGTTGAAATCAAAGGGGGAGACTAAAAAAAGTGCTAAGGTTGTTAAGATATCCAAAGGGGGAGATTTACTTAAAGAGCTATCAAAGATCAATCAAAGTGACAAAAATTTGAAGATCTCAAAGCTGTAAAAAATTATCTGTTGAAGATTTTTCTAAAGAAAGAAGATTTGAAGATTAGTGTCAAAAAAAATTTTAATCTTGAATCCAGAGGGGGAGAATGTTGAGTCAGAATTGTATTCAAGATTAAAATGAGGGTCTGTATTGTAATTGTTGTAAAAGTGTGAGTGTGTATCTTTTATTTGTAGTGTAGTTGACCAAAGTGCTAAGGTCATGTTGACCATATATAAAGTTGGTCAATGTGTTGTAAGTAATAAGAAGAACACACGCGCATTCGGAGTTTTACACCGTGAAAACACAGACACAGAGCATATTGTAAAAAGCAAGAAATAGGTATATGGATTGATTTAGGTTGTGTGATTCAATAAAACAAAGTGTTTCATAATCTTTTGTGTGTTAATTGTTGGCAAGAAACTAGAACATGTGGTATCAGAGGAGGTCACGGGTTCGAATCCCATGGAGTGCATTTAAATGCCAAAGGCATGTTGTGCAGCCATTGACTTCTAGCGAAAATCTTGTTAGTGCTGGCAGATGCTGGGGGGGGGGATTGTTCGGTCATTAACCAACATCTTCCTAAATCGAAACGTGGTGTTGGCTACTATGCTATAAGGAAATAAAGTTACGCCTTCTCCATCAGCAATTGCTTTTGGCGTAGTGGTAAGCGCTTGATCCTAACAGGACACCCAAACCACCTCATCCTCTCAAAAGGATGGTGGTGCACACATAAGTGCTCATTTGCCCCAAAGCACGCCACTCACCACTACAGACGCATTTCAGAGGTGCTAGTGAGAAAATTGAGAAAATAGTCCACTTATCAAAACTCAAGTGATGGACTCTAGATCTTCACTTGAGAAAATTGATAACAGAACTTCTGTAGATGATTCCTCTTCTAAGGGGCATCAAGGATCAGAAGGAAATCCTGAGGAGACTAACATCAAAACAAACTCCCTAGGTGCCAAACACTCATTGGTAGAATATGGACCATGTGTTGGTTCAGAGGTTACCCGAGGTACATAATTCAAGAAAAGAAATTCACTCTCTAAGAAATCAACTAACAAAGTTTCTTTTGGATTTTCAGATCTTAATGGAAAGGTGAAAGGAGAATGGGGGAGAAAGGTTTGTGAAAAGAAAGTTTGTGAAAATGTTTGTGAAAGTTGTAGAAAGGATTGTAGTAAACCTATTAGTTATGATAGTTTGTCATGTAATAGTTTTGCGAACAATAAATGTCAATTTTGTTCCAACAATTGTAAAACTTTTGATAAATCGAAAGTCATGACATTTGCTCGAAAGAACTTTATTTGCAATCACTGTGGTAGGAATTCTTTCTCGTTTCACTCCATCGTTCCTAAGCCAAATAATGTCAAAAGCTTTTCCAAAGAAAAATCTTTTTCTAAATCCTCGACACAACAAATTCATATATTCAAGGCTAAGTCAAACAATTTCTCAAAGAAGAAAGATTTTCATGATTTGAATGTGAATATGGTTTGAAAATGGTTACCTAAGCCCATATTTGAATGGAGAGTTAAAGGCTAGGTTGACGATTTTCAAAAGTTGAAAGATGCTAACAAGAAAGGACCCATCTGGATATGGTTCATAAATTCTGGATACTCAAGGCACATGACGGGGTTCACACTTACTGCATGATTATGTTGAACAACCTACTAAAACAGTTGGATTTTCAAATTCTGAGCTAAAAGGTTACATCAGAGGATACAGAATGCTTAAAAATAGTACTGTGACCATTGAAAAGGTTCTTTATGTGGAAGGGCTTAATCACAACCTTTTCAGTACGAGTCAATTTTGTGACAGCCTTTACCAAGTAAGGTTTACAATCACACACTGTCATATAGATGATTTGGACAGTTCTGAGATATTTAAAGCAGAAAGGTATGGCAATTTATATGCGGTAAATTTTCCAACTCTTTCATCAACTCGATCAGTTTGCTTAATTGCTAAATCTTCAAAGGAAGAAAGTTGGATTTGGCATCGTCGTCTTTCTCACCAAAACTTTAAAGCAATAAACACTTTGGATAGTAAAGGCATGGTAAAAGGTCTTCCAGAATTGCGATTCAAGAAGGATTCTTTATGTTCTACATGTGAAATGGAAAAGTTGAGATGAAGTTCCCATAAGGCTAAGATAGAATCTTCTTGTAAATCCTCACTCGAAATGGTACACATGGATCTTTGTGGCCCAATGAGAATCCAATCAATAAGTGGCAAAAAGTACATCTTAGTCATGATTAATGAATACTCCAGATACACATGGTTAGAGTTTTTGAGAGCAAAATCAGATGGACCAGAGTTGATTATTGCCTTCATCAAATTCCAAGTTCTGTTACAACTTCCAATCAAGATACTGCGAAGCGACAACAACACTGAATTCAAGAATGAGACTCTACAAGGATATTTACAATCTGTAGGGATTTCTCACAACTTTTATGCTCCTCGTACGCCGCAACAGAATGGAGTTGTCGAGCGCAAGAACTATACTTTGGTCGAAGCTGCTAAGACTATGTTGGCTTACTATGGATTACCATTGTATTTGTGGGCTGAGGTCGTTGCCACCGCATGCTTCACTCAGAATTGGACGATAATTAATAAGCGTTTGAATAAGATAGCGTATGAGATTATAAATAAGAGAATACCTAATGTTAAATTCCTTTGTCTTTGGTTGCAGGTGCTTCATTTTGAACGACCGTGACAATCTTGGAATGTTCGATAAGAAGGCAGACGAAGGCTATTTTCTTGGATATTCCTTGACTTCAAAGGCCTGTCGTATCTACAACCGTCATACCAAGACTATTACGGAAAGCATTCACGTAATCATTTGATGAAAATTCAACTTTGACTTCTTAACAATGTTAGAACATAAAATGTTCTAAGTATTTGAAGTTTTGTAAAGTCATCATATTTTGTATTTTGGGCCTTGTTATTGCATTGGGTTTGGGCTTTAATGTAAACAAGGGTGATGAGGGTATAAATAGGAGTTGTATTGTACTTTGTATTGTAAGTTTCGTTTTCAAAATGTAGCCTTACGCAATCTGAGTGTTTCTAGAGAGAGAAACATTTCCTCTCTCTAAAGTTTGTGAATAAACAATCAATTCATCCTGAATCATCTCTTGTTCCTTGTCTTACATTGATTTAATTGTGATAAATAGACCTAACAAACAACACAGTTCAGGACTCAAGATGCTAAGGAAAGGCTTTCAAGACGGAATAGAACCCGTGTCAAAAGAGAATACGTCTTCTGTTTCTAACTCTCAAATGGTCTACATATGAGTTAGATCTATTATTTTTTTTATGCATTCATGGACGTTTGTGCAGATTTTGATAAATCTAGTGTGTCCACATCAACATCAGAGGTCCCTACAACAACTGAAGATATTTCTGGACCATCTGAACAAGTCATAACAACTTCATCAGGTACAACAACGCCTAATGATTATGATCAAACTAATCATGGTTCTGTTTCTACAGATTCCAATTATGGTCAAGAAGTACCGAGTACTTCTTTCGTTGCACCAGAACTACAACAGTCAGAATCACCTGTGAATGAAGTTCCAACATTTGAAGTAATTTCTGCAATTGTTGACGAATATAATGAGTTGAACAACAGAGAAACTGTTCAACCCCTGCCTAGTACCATTAGATGGACTAAAGATCACCCCCTTTCATAACACAATCGGTGACATCAACAGTGGAGTTAAAACCCTTGCAGCGTCTGCTAATTTCTGCTTATACTCTAGTTTCCTAAATTCCCTAGAGCCTAAAAAGGTTTTGGACGCGCTTCAAGATCCTGATTGGATACTTGCTATGCAAGAGGAGCTACTCCAGTTTGAACAGAACAAGGTTTGGAGGCTGATCCCACGACCTAAAGATAAATCAGTGATTGGCACTAAGTGGGTCTTTAGGAATAAAAAGGATGAGGATGGGATTGTCGTGCGAAACAAAGCTAGATTCGTCGCTAAGGCTTATTGTCAGCAGGAAGGCATCGATACTTTCACCCCTATTGCAAGGATTGAGGCAATTCAGATATTTCTTTCATATGTAGCTCATAAGAATTTCACTATCTATCAAATGGATGTAAAATCCGCATTCTTGAATGGCGTACTATGTGACGAGGTTTATGTTGCACAACCCGAAGGATTCGTTGATCCACATCACCCCGACCACGTCTATGTTCTTGATAAAGTGCTATATGGTCTCAAACAAGCACCAAGAGCATGGTACGACACTTTAACGCAATTCCTACTTGCCTAAGGTTTCAAGAAAGGTACGATTGATACTACCTTATTCCTAAAGAAACAAGGTGAGGACTTGATCTTAATACAGATATATGTAGATGACATAATATTTGGGTCTACAAATCCTAAATTTTGTAAAAACTTTTCAAAGATTATGGAGACTAGGTTTGAGATGAGTATGATGGGTGAACTGACATTTTTCCTTGGTCTTCAAGTGAAACAGTCCCCAGATGGTATTTTCATAAGTTTAACATATTCGAGATATTTTTAGAAAGTTTAACATGACCGATAGTGCAGTAATGAAAACACCCATGGATACTGGCAAGCTACTGGACGCAGATTTAACCAATAAATTTGTTGATCAGAAAACGTACTATAGTATGATCGGTTCATTATTGTATCTCACAGCAAGTAGACCTGATATTATGTTTGTTACTTGTTTCTCACAGCAAGTAGACCTGATAAATTTGTTGATTAGAAAATCTGAAGGAATCTCATCTTGTGGCCGTAAAACGGATCCTTAGATATTTGAAAGGCACCCCTGAATTAGGCCTTTGGTATCCAAAAGATTTTGGATTTGATTTAAATGCTTTTACAGATGCTGATCACGCAGGTTGTAAGCTAGATCGGAAGAGCACATATGGGTCATGTCAATTTTTAGGTGATAAACTTGTAAGTTGGACATCCAAGAAGCAAAATTGTGTGTCCACATCCACTGCTGAGGCTGAGTACGTTGCTGCCGCGAGTTTCTATTCTCAAGTCTTGTGGATGAAGGCGCAATTGAAAGACTTTGGATACACCTACTAGAGATTCCCTATCTATTGCGATTCCAAGAGCGCCATAGCTATAACTGCTAATCCGGTTCAACACTCCAAGACGAAACATATAGATGTGCGTTACCACTTTATAAAGGATCATGTGGAAAAAGGTGATATCGAAATGCATTTTATATAGACGGATTACCAGTTAGCTGATTTGTTAACTAAGCCTTTAGATGAAAAACACTTTATGTTTCTTATCAGCAAAGTAGGTATGTTAAATATGTCTTCTTAAAGTCTGTTAACATCTCTTGCATGATTCAGGGGGAGAAGATCTTAATGTTTTGTACATGTCTATGGGGAGTTAGAACATCTGCTTCTATTTTTTTGATTTACTGACGAAGGCGGAATCATTTTATATGATTACCAAAATCTTTGTTATCTTGCAGGATATAAAATTGTGACATTGGCTTCTGGATAATTCCGTTCAGAACCCGTAGTTCAATGTTTTCATTCTTAAGGGAGCTGAAAAGATAAATCTTATTCAAGAAGTCTTATGGTTTGTTTGAGGGGGAGTGAGTTAACTTTCACTGTCATATTTTTAAGAGGGAGAAAAGGAAAATATATTTCATTGTTATATTCATATTGTTTTTGTCTAATATTTGACTTTTTACGGATAAAGAGGGGGAGTATCTGAAGTTTTTGTCAAAGGGAGATTCAATACTTTCAAAATGTGTGTAGAGTGTTATTCATTAATGGAGGAGAATCCTATGCTGAATGTAAGTATTTCTGATTCTTTAACTTACACATTTTGAAAGAAGAACGACTTTCAGGTATGAAAAACGGTTTCTTAAATGTTCAAACCACTTCTTCTTCTTTAAATGTTTTCACGAATTGAGAAGTGTGATTTTTGAATATTTTTCATATCAGTGCTTTATCGCTTAACTGAACGTGTGTTTCAAAAAAGATAAATACATGTGTATTGTCTTTTCAAATACTCTCAAGTATTCTTACACACATCGGTTCAGTACTTTTATTTACTTTGCAATTACCACATCTCAAAAAGATAAATATTTCGATGGTAATTCTTGTTGTTTGAAATTCTTGTTGTTTGAAATCAGACGTCATTTCTTCATAATTGTGTTTTCATTGATAATGTGTTTATATCTTGTTCATATAAACAAATATTCGTTCTTTGATATCCCAACATATTTTACTTCATGATATTTGTTCTGATCGAATCATTGTCAGATTCTCAAAACACTTCACTTGAATTCATTTCATTCATTCAATTTCCTTGTTTTGAGAGATCTTAAATGATCAAAATGCTCAAATTTCATTCTTATTTTCAATGAGAATACATTTTCTAATAATTATATCATGTGCTTATCTGTGATAAACTGTTGAGCAACATCACTTTTAGGACAAAATACATGGGATTCAGTGTAAGCGCTTATCAGAACTTCTATGGATTTACGTTAACATGTATTTCCTACCCAAGAAGTTATCCCAAGTGATTGAGGGGAGAGGGGACAAAAAAATAGAGAGTGGGTGTGTGCTGAGGTAAAAATGTGAAAGAGAGATTGGTTAGAAGCGAGCTCAAATGTTAAAAAGAATGAGGGTGAGAGATCAGAGTAAATGAATATCAAACTCTGCACGAACTTTTTCTAAGTCGGACAACCATATAATTTGTTGTTTCATAATTCTTTCGTAAACTTCATTGAAGTAGGCAACTAGCCCATGCCAACTCTTGCATTATCCCCACAAGCTACTCATCTTTTTTCTTAACAAAAATATGTTTCATATTTTAAAGGGGAAGTAACACATAATCTATCAAATCTTCGTTTGGAAGATGTTGATATTGAAAAAGAAGGAACGTTGCCCCACCTTCGAATCTCATGAAGATTGTGCTTGTTTTGTTATATGGGGAAGATGTTATGAAAGATGATGTTGAAATTGATAAAGTTTTGATGATTTCGATGACTAAAAAATCATCAAAAAGGGGGAGAAGTTTTCAAAGATCAATTTCAAGTAAAAGGGAGAGATTTCAAAGTCAAAGTGAAAGTCAAAGTGTTAAAGCAAGATATCTAATGAAGAAAGTTCAATTTCAAAGCAAATGTGAAGATAATTTCTGAGAGATAGATGCACATCTTTGTTCAAAGAGGGACGTTGAAAAGAGTTCAAGTTTTGAAAAAGTTTTCAAGTTTGTGAAAAAAGACAAAGTAGTCGTGATGAAAAGTTTTCCAATTTTTTTTAATCTTGAATCCAAAGGGGGAGAATGTTGAGTCAAATATTGTATTCAAGATTAAAAGGTCAAAGTTGTAATTGTTTGTAAAGTCCATGTAATTGGAAAGTCCTTGTAATTGTCAAAATAGCTTAAAAGTCAATGTTAGTCAAAGTAGTTTAGTTACTTTGTAATTAGGAGGTATATTATTAGGTTAGAGAGCTTAGATATTGTCATGAGAGATGATTTGTAGAGAGAGAAACATTCATGTAGAGAGAGAAAGTTCAAGATCAATGAAATTCAAGTTAGATTTGTGATTGAATCTTGTTTGTGTGGACCTATCAGATGAGTTTAAAAGCTTGGAGGACAATGTGTACCAACGTCTTGATGAGGTGAAAAGCTCGATTCCCGCCAACAACTCCGTCTCCAATGCGGACTTTTAGATGATTACAGAGGCTCTGAAGGTGAACACAGAGGTTCTGGCTGAACGAAAGAAGATCATAGCCCAGAACTCTCTTAACATTCAGAAGTTGGCCCAGGCCTCTGCCAAAAATGCCAGCCTTGAGGACTCAAACCGGATCATCCAGGCCGTGGATAAACAAACCGATGCCATAAAGGTCTTGAGTGAAATAGTGATGGATGAAGCTCCCCAAAGCCGCAACAGAGACCTCAGCCTCTGCAGTCAATGACCTTACAATTCTGAGAAATGAAATAAAGGACTTGACTAGCAGTGTCATGGTCCCTCTGCAAACTCCATCTACATCTCAACCGCAGAACCCTGCAGAAGTTAGTTATCCTTCTACCCTAGCCACCAAAGCTGAAATGCACAAGATGGGGGAGAAGCTTCTGCAAGAAGTCCACAAAATCGGTGAAGGCATGGTCTCTAAGGGACAATCTGTGTCAGAAGAACTTAAACGCACTGTAGCTCTCTTGAAGTTCCATACGGAGAAAGTAGCCAAAATAAATATGAATCAACACGTTCAATAAAAAAATTGCGAGGTCAACAAAGCAACCATGGCCGCTCATGATGTGGTCTCCATGATTGAGTATCATGCTCGCTCCAACCTCTGCCGCCGAAAGAAAAGAAAGGAACCTTCTTCCTGCCAGGCAGAGGCTGAGAAGAAGAAGACGAAGCACGATGACCAGGGACCAGTTGGGTCCGGTCCCTCTGGGCATCATGAGGGGGAGAATCTGCAAGCATTACCTGGAATTCCCATTATCGCATAACCCCTTAAGCAAGTATCCACAATCTTAGTGGCCAATACTCAGAAGAAGAAGTAATCTGCCTCTGCAGCTCCAACTCCCACAAAAATCCAAAACACCAACTCCCAAAAAGTCCAAGTTCAAAGAGCCAAAACAGCAAGTGTACAGAAAATGGAAATTGTAGAGATTTCCAAACCAAAACCTTCAGCTAAATACAAAGGAAAGGTCTTAGCTACGGAAGTTCAGAACCCAAAGTATAAGGCTCCACCAAGTTCTAAAAAGCTCATGAAGAGTGCTTTTGACTCTTTCGTGACGCCTAAACCTGAGGAAGAAGACTGGGCATTCGATCTAAAACCTCTGTCAGAGCTACCAATCCTAGATCCTCTGGCAAAACCCTCAAAGGACAGAGTAGTAGAGATTATCCAAGGCATGGAAGCAATGAGAAAACCAATTCCAACCTCTCCACCAAAGAAGGATCTGGAAGAAGTTGTCTACAAATACTTATACAGCCGAGGAATCAATAACCCACTACCTGCACCCACACTCTCAGAGGAGATAATTTCAGAGGAAACAAGAAGATTCTACAAGGAAAAGGCTCAACCAAAAGCAAAGGTGTTCTCAATGGAAAATATCACAGAGGTTCTGGGGATCAAACAACTGCATACCAAGTGTCAAAACTTCTGGTACCACCAATATATCATGCGGAGAGAAGATGGGACGAAGATGGCGTTTACAGATGTCGATCTAAGAAATCTTCACCTTTATGATCTTACTGAGCTCTTTGCATGGACAGAGGACAGATTCGGCTGGAGGCAAGAAAACCAAACCGCACACTCAATCATCAAGAAAGTCATGAGGGAAAAGCTTCTTTACTACAGTATAGTTGACTTTCAAGTCGCTCTGGAACTTGGAGTGAAAAAGATCAGCTTAATATCCCCTGAAGACACTTGCCCTGCCTCTGCCTCTTTTGTACCAAACTCCATCATCATCAATCCAAAATTTGGTTACGTCTATCTGAACCAACAAAGCGAAAAGAAGATCTTCTATGGGATAGAGAGCCAAAAATATTCCACTAAGTCTCTGTTGCACTTTCAAGAAGAAATACAGAAGATCAAAGGCACTCCACTCGTAAACCCTGCTGTCGCAGATCAACTTTTGGAAAACATTGATGCGACTATCAGATTTCGAAATGCATGTGCCTTCTTCTACAGAGCTCTGAAGAAAGATGGAGGATTTAGAAGAAAGATAAATGATTTTCCAAACGCCAAAATATAGGCTCTGAAATTATGTAACTTTCGTGTATTTTTCATTCATGTTCTGTAATTTTAACTTCTGTAAATGCCTTCTGGCATATCTTTTAATATGAATGAAATTTTTGTATTCAAGAGGATGAGTTCCTTTCGCCTCTTACGTTTCTTACTTAGCCATACACTCAACAATTCAATTTTTTTATTTTTCAATACTTAGGGGGAGATTGTTGGCTCCAATCATTGTATAGAGAAGTAATGAAAAATAGGCTAAGTATAGGAACCTCAGAAGACTGCTAGCATACACCAAGTTACACCACAGATGTGTCGATCTCAGAAGTTCTGTCGACCATCAATCGAGAAGTTCTTAACCTAAAGATGACTCTCAGACCGCAGAGCCTCTATGACCCTTCACGGAGCCTATATGTTGGCTAAGCTCTGAAGATGGGAGACTTGACTTGTGAATTTCAAGAAGACAATACCACGTTCAAATCACGTGACCCCTGTTGTACGAAGATCCTCAAGATCAACAGTACACACCCACGATGGTTTTACTTTACAGGTGGCATTCCTTTTATGGAATGTCAGCCCTTGTCTTGTACTATTGTGTACGAAGGCAGAATCATTTTATATGATTACCAAAATCTTTGTTATCCTGCAGGATATAAAATTGTGACATTGGCTTCTGGATAATTCCGTTCAGAACCCGTAGTTCAATGTTTTCATTCTTAAGGGAGCTGAAAAGATAAATCTTATTCAGGAAGTTTTATTGTTTGTTTGAGGGGGAGTGAGTTAACTTTCACTGTCATATTTTTAAGAGGGAGAAATGGCAAATATATTTCATTGTTATATTCATATTGTTTTTGTCTAATATTTGACTTTTTACGGATAAAGAGGGGGAGTATCTGAAGTTTTTGTCAAAGGGATTTTCAATACTTTCAAAATGTGTGTAGAGTGTTATTCATTAATGGAGGAGAATCCTGTGCTGAATGTAAGTAATTCTGATTCTTTAACTTACACATTTTGAAAGAAGAACGACTTTCAGGTATGAAAAACGGTTTCTTAAATGTTCAAACCACTTCTTCTTCTTTAAATGTTTTCACGAATTGAGAAGTGTGATTTTTGAATGTTTTTCATATCAGTGCTTTATCGCTTAACTGAACGTGTGTTTCAAAAAAGATAAATACATGTGTATTGTCTTTTCAAATACTGTCAAGTATTCTTACACACATCGGTTCAGTACTTTTATTTAATTTGTAATTACCACATCTCAAAAAGATAAATATTTCGATGGTAATTCTTGTTGTTTGAAATTCTTGTTGTTTGAAATCAGACGTCATTTCTTCATAATTGTGTTTTCATTGATAATGTGTTTATATCTTGTTCATATAAACAAATATTCGTTCTTTGATATCCCAACATATTTTTATTCATGATATTTGTTCTGATCGAATCATTGTCAGATTCTCAAAACACTTCACTTGAATTCATTTCATTCATTCAATTTCCTTGTTTTGAGAGATCTTAAATGATCAAAATGCTCAAATTTCATTCTTATTTTTTAATAAGAATACATTTTCTAATAATTATATCATGTGCTTATCTGTGATAAACTGTTGACTAACATCACTTTTAGGACAAAATACATGGGATTCAGTGTGAGCGCTTATCAGAACTTCTATGGATTTACTAACGTATTTCCTACCCAAGAAGTTATCCCAAGTGATTGAGGGGAGAGGGGACAAAAAAATAGAGAGTGGGTGTGTGCTGAGGTAAAAATGTGAAAGAGAGATTGGTTAGAAGCGAGCTCAAATGTTAAAAAGAATGAGGGTGAGAGATCAGAGTAAAAGAATATAAAATTCTGTACGAACTTTTTCTAAGTCGGACAACCACATAATCTGTTGTTTCATAAATCTTTCATGAACTTCATTGAAGTAGGCAACTAGCCCATGCCAACTCTTGCATTAACCCCACAAGCTACTCATCTTTTTCTTAACAAAAATATGTTTCATATTTTAAAGGGGAAGTAACACATAATCTATCAAATCTTTGTTTGGAAGAAGTTGATATTGAAAAAGAAGGAACGCTGCCCTACCTTCGAACCTCATTCATGCACATTGCGTCTATGTGATACTGTTCTTGTCTCAATGATTTACATATTTTTAGTCTGTTCAAGCTTTAATTTCTTCAATCATTCTACACGTGCATGAACACACAAGGAATATGTTTTCTTGTCTTAACATTCATAGAAAATTGCTTTGTGGTTTTTCAATGATTGAATGGAAGCCCTGGGGGATTGAACATCAAAAAGCTCCTTTCCCATGTATATTCGTTGTACACAGTGGCTCTGTGCTACTGACAGGCATGATAACTGATTCATATGTTGATTTGCGGTTAACAATCTTAATTTTTCTGAATTTGAAAAGATTTAGATGAATACATTTATGAATTGACGACATAATGTTCAAATCAGATCAGATGGAGTTCATATTCTCTTTGGGGGAGATTGTATATTTTCTTGAATGGTGAGATTGTGAAAGTCCAAGAATCACTAAATCTGTAGAGAGAGAAAGTATACGCTTCAAATGTAAACTGATATTCAAAGTAAGGTTCCAAAGTTACAAAAACAAAGGCCTAAGGGGACTTAAATACCCCAGGTCTTAACCAATACAGATAAGCACTCTAAGAACAGTAAAGACAACTGAGAATAAATACAATGATTACTACAAAATTAGACTTAACAATCTCCCCCTTAGTAATCATTGGCGCATTGGTCTTCAAAAATCAATCTTCTAAACCAACACTGACCATCTAAGCGACTTTGGTGAATCATTGACGCTCTTCTCTTTGACGAAGTCTATTCAGTCCAAATAACACTTCCAAACGTCGCAGAGTGGAGCGGAAATTCAATCTCTCTTGAATAGAATCTAAAGTCTTCTTGAGGAGATGAATTTCATCATTATCAACCAGAAATGCATTACTTCTTGTTTCCAAAAATCTTCTTTTTGCCTCTTTCAGATGTTGCTCCAACTGAAGCTTGATCACCTTTAATGTTCCATCAGAGTAATGAGCAATTTCTTCAAATCTGAAAAAGCATTTTTCATTTGAGCCATTTTTGTAGACTACTCCATAAGGATCTTGAACAATGGTGAGTAGAGGATAAGACTCTAAGTTTGGCATGCTTCGATTGGGCCTTTGAAGATTTACAACCGACTGAAAGCTTTCAACGGCCATCTGGAAATCAAAAACTCTGAAGAATCGGATTTGCCGTCAAATGAATCTTTTTATAACGAACAATGCCTGAGAAACATCCTGATTTCTATGATAGAGATTCCTGAAATGATCATATAAGAACTCAATATCATCAATGGAAAGATCAGTAAAATCTGCCTCTGAGAAGATATACCGCCTGCAATCTCTTCTTTCAACTTCAAAGTCAGGAAACCAGATATTCACAAACTTGTTAATCGTGACACTGATGACTCGAACAATCAAGTGTGGAGAAGAAACAGTATTATTCGTTTTGCGCCGGCACTTAATGAACATTAAGTATTCATACTGATAGGCATCTGACTCTTTCTCAACTCCAAGAATTGCATAAATGTTGATCGGTCTTCTTCTAGAAACAAAGATGTTACTTTGAGTATCTTCTAGAAAGGCTGATCTTTGCCTGGAAGCCAAATATCTACGTTGCAAACTTCTTTGTCTCTGTTGTCTGGTCAAAGCTGGTCCTTCTTCCAGGATAGTCGGTGGAATCACGGGTTTAGAGAGAGGAACATCAGCTCGTGCTCTAGACGACTGACCAACTTCAAATGAGCTTGAAGGAACGGTGGTAGTCGGAGCTGAACTAACAACAGGAGTAGAAGTAGTTGCAGTTTCATGTACTTGAGTTGCTTCAGTAACTGGAGATGATTCAAGAACCTCATCATGAGTAGGAAGATCACTGTACAACATGTCGGAAATTTCTTCGTCCTTTGCATCCAAAAACACAGAATCATCTTCTGTATCAGAAATGATGATTAAGTCATCACACTCCTCTTCTTTGACTTGGCAAATTTTCTCAAATCTGACATCTTCATCATCGTCTGAATTTATTTCTATGAAATTAGCAAAGAATGATCTCATATCATTAGTTGCCTCTGAATCTTCAATCTCTTGAGCCCTTGCTGAAACATCTGGATCCACATACACAACAATCTGCATATCATTTTCAATATTGTGCTCAGAAATATTCAGTACATTAGGCATAGAAGACAAGTCAGCATTTTCTATCATAACATTCACAAGATCTTGAATGCTACAGTCTTGAACGTTATCAGTACTCTTCTCTTTATCAACTGCATCTTCTTGTGACTGATCCTCTCTAGCTGACAAACTCTCCACCCGCTGTCTCTTATTCATCTCCCCCTCATGACCTTGAGGATCGGGATCATCATGGTCATGCCGGCGTTTAAGAGACGGGCCAGCCTCAGTTCTGCAGCTCTGTTCAAGATGATCAACCTTGTTAGAAAGTTCTGAAAAAGCTTGAGTCATAAAAGACCTAAGATCAGCAAAGCTGGATTGAACTTCTGATCAGAAAGACTTTAATTCTTCAGACAAAGCAGTAATCCGGTCAGAATCAGATGAAGGAACTGGAGGCAGCGTAGGCTGGAAATTCCTTAGAAGAGAGATCAAATCTTGATCTTGATGTTCATCCACTGACATCGAAAGAAGGAGAGCATATAGTAAGTCAGTCAACTCGGTAATTTGAAGATCGTGAAGATGAACCAATAGGAGCTGATGTAGAAATGCCCGCAGACTGTGTAAACAAAGAAGGAATCGGAAGAGATACAATCGGTGGAGCAGTAGTTGAGACGGGTGCAGAAGATGGTTCTCTAATCACAACCCCAGATGGGCGTCTGAACGGAATTACTTCAGGGATAGAGGATGTATCAATTTCCAGCATTTTTCCCTTGAAGAAAGCACGCAATTTCTGAATTTCTGCTTGCTTGTGCTCTTCAAACTACTCACTCATTTTTTTTAATTAACTCATTCAAAGAAGAGAATTTCTCAGAAGAAACCCGAGCTTGAACAGAAGAAAGCTCTACAGCTGAAACGGTTGTAGACTGAATAGCCGCAAGAAAAGTAGCCGGAGCTTGACTCTGTACCGGAGCTGAGGATTGAGCAAACACAATATCCAATTCATCTACTTGAAGACGAGCAACTGAAGGATTAACATGAACAAATTCATCTTCTGATACAACTTCTGTTGAAATATCAACTTCTGGTTCCTTGAATTGTCTTGCATAGACCCGAAAACTCGGTTTATCAGCATCATCACCATCATGATCATCATTATCATCATCTTCATTGCCAGAAATATCATTATGAATATCATCAGCAAAATCTATATCTTCATTTTCATCTTTATCAGCAATAACATCAGCATCAATAGCAGTATCAACATTATCACCATCTTCATCCTCAAAGTCAAGATCAGCTAGAACTTCATCAACTTGTTGATTTGCAACTGCTTCTTGTTCTGTAGAGACTTCTGCTTCTTGCTCAACAACTGTTTCTATTTCAATCTCTTTATCAGCAACAGCTTCTTCAACTTCAACCTCTTGAACAGCAACAACTTGTGTGTCATGGGATGGCTCATTTTGTGCATCTTCCATGAATTCATTCTCCATGCAGTACTCAATGATGCTATCATCTGTCATATCAGCGTAGTTCGCAATTAAAGCGTATGGAATGGTCATGGAGAAGTTGAACGACTGCTTCTGTTTCTGAATGTAGAGCATTTCTGTATCCGAAACCTGTGGCCAAGATAATCTGCGTGGAATAGCTGGATTGCTTCTGAGTACACTTCTAACGATCAGCTTCAAGAATCTGATAAATGGAATGAATTTGCGCTTCTTGTTTGTAAGCTTGTCTTGTACCCTATCCGAGAGTTCAGTCCAGAAAATGAAAGTGTAGTCGACATGCAAGTCATAGATGACTGCATGGAACAATCGGAGATACAGAAGACTAGAACTGTCCGTTCCAGAATGCTTTGCCGTAAGACATCTGATGAGAACAGAGAAAAGAGCATACCAAACTGGAGGAAGATGTGACTTGTCAAAGTCACTAACTCTGTTTAATCTGCCAGTATATCCAAGATTTCTAATACCGGCAAGAACATCTTCTTCAGACGGAAAGCTGTCATATGTAGTTCGGCCTGGTCTGGAGTTGGGCTCAGGAAGCTCCAGAATAAGACGTAGGCGCTTGTAAGAAAGAAAGGAATCGAACTGATCACTCTGAAGATCAAAGCGATGAGGTCTAACGATCTCATTCTTTGATATTGTGTGCCATGCCTGTTGAATATAGACTTCTGGAACATCAGCACATGAAGTAAGAGCTTGTGCAAGTGGATGTCCTCTAAGAATCGCTCGAATCACCGGATGTATCTTAATTCTATCAAAATCCACAAAATAGTTGTTCGGCTTGTATGGAAGAATATACAACATGACCAGGAAGACACCGTTCGACGTTCGGCGTGATGCAGATAGATTTGCCCCTACTGAAGGAAGAGACGACATCAGCGTCTCATGTGAAGCTTGATCAGATGGATCCTCGAGAATGACATTCACGTCTTGTATCATTGGATCAGTTTGGGTATGAGAAGACATTTAGAGACCTGGAAAACAAAAAACGACGAAAAATTGAACAAAGTAAGAAAACTGAAAAATTTGAAAAATTTCCTAAGTTTGGTTTGCGCAACATTTTAGAAACACAAAGAGAGGTTTGCGCAATGAACGTGATACGCAAAGGACAGTTTGCGGAACAGGCATGATACGCAAAATGAAGTTTGCGTATTCAGTTCATTACGCAAACTAAGGTTTGCGTGATGAACTTGTTACGAAAACAAGACCTGAAATATTTTTCAACACAAAACACAAAGTTTGCGGGACACTAAGGTTACGTAAAGTAGACTTTGCGTGACCAACAGGTTATGCAAAGTGAACTTTGCGTGACCAAAGTGTTACGCAAACAACACTTAAACAAACACATCACTAAAAGGTTTGCGTATCAAGTAAGATACGCAAAGTACACTTTTCATGACCAACAGGTTACACAAAGTAGACTTTGCGTGTCCTAAGTGTTACGCAAACTAACCTAAACAAAATAACACAAAAACTCTGAGGTTTGCATATCAAGAATGATACGCAAAGTATACTTTGCGTGACCAACGGGATACGCAAACTGAACTTTGCGTGTCCTATTGGTTTCGCAAACTAAACTTTGCGGGTCACCATACTTGGTACGAAAACCCTAGTTTTCGTGAGTTCATATAAGCAAAACATAAAAACACAAAATTAAAGCTAGAAAACACTAAATCAGAGTGTAAGAAACCATAAATGAGGTTCGAAAAACGAAATTAAACAAAACCCAATACTCGATTTGAACAAAAACACCTCGAATCTGATGAACACGATGATGAACAGTAACAAGGTCGACAAAACACACAGTAAGCATACGAAGAAAAAATCAAAAACAATAGAAGAACACCATTATAGAAAACGAACGACAAAACAAATACACACATAGAAATGAAATACAAACCTGATCGATTCACAATCTGAAATCAAAGAGAAAAATGGCGCACATAATGAACAGTAAGAGGGAAGAAGATGAATAGTTCTAGATTTTGAAATGAGAAAGAGAGCGAGAAAAAGTAAAATGAAACGCACTAATCACTATTTATCCTGACAGAGGTGGTCTTTCTGAAAACGAAGTACTTGAAGACCTCTCACTGAATCATTCTTGACCAGGGGATCCATATATTTAAAGTTGAGATGAGCTAGTCGACGATGCCAAATCCAACTTTCATGAACAGAAGCTTTAGAAAGTAGACAGATGTCTGATGGGATGTTGACTTTGGAAAGATTAATAGTATACAGATTGGATCTTCTCTTTCCAACTAGTAGATCTTGGCCACTATCATTCTTCACAGCAACTCTTTTAGATTTGAAGCTAACTTCAAGATCTTTATCACAGAACTGTCCGATGCTGAATAAGTTGTGGCTTAGACCTTCGACGTAACTGACTCTCTTGACAGTTATATTACCTTGAACAAGATCACCATAACCAAGAATTGGAGCCGTCTCACAGTTTCCAAACTTAACATGACCGCAACATTTTTCTTTAAAATTTGAGAAAAGAGATTTGTTGCCCGTCATGTGTTTGGAACACCCCGAATCCAGATACCATAAATGACTAAGTTGCACATACATAAACTACATAGATTTAGGTACCCATATGCTTATGGGTCCCTTCTTGTTAGATTTGTGTCTTTTACTTTTTGAAAATTTATTTTTATAATTCTCATGAAAGCAATCATCAATATAGGAATAAACATAATCATCAGAATCAGAACTAGAAGAAGATGAAACATGCTTTGCAATGTGAATCATTTGCGGAATTGAATATTTTGTATTTTTATTACAAAAAGCAAATGTATCATTGTCACAAAGATTCACTACACAAGTATCTTCTAACAATTCAGACTCTATAGATTTCTGCTTTATTCTCCATAACCGCTTTTGTGATCTCTTCACAGTCCGATCTGAAACAGAAGAATCAGAAGAATTAGAATTTTCAGACAAGACACTATCATGTTTCCTTGACTTCTTTGACCTTCTTCTTTTACGCTTTGTTTTTGTTTTATAATACTGATCATTTAGTGTTAAAGAATCATCAACAATTGAAGTAGAAGAAGAAACTTTATCTAAGAAATCAACCTGAGCATTCGACATAGATGAACTTGCTTTGGAGTGCGAATTTTCAGAAAAACACAAGTCAGGAGGAGGTTTGCGCATCCCATTGGTTGCGCAAACTGAACTTTGCGCGATCAACGGCTTGCGCAAAGTGTCGGTTTGCGTAACCAACTGGTTGCGCAAATGCACATTATTTTTAGAAACTTGAGTATTTTCCTTAGAATCTTTAGAAAATCCAGAAGAAATTTTGTCTTCTATACTTGTTTTCATTATAAAAAGAAATAAATCGTTTTCTAAATCAGTTTGAAGACTTTGTTCTTCCAATTTATCTTCAAGATCAACTATTTTGCCTTCTAACACTAATGGGGGAATGTATCTCCTAGAATCATACAACACCGGAGATGAGTTTTCCTTATCAGTGTTAGCATATATATCAAAATCATTTGGTAATGAAGATTGATTAGAAGACTTGACATTTAAAACATTTTTGGAAATTCTAGACTTCTTCGTTTTCTCAGGAAAATACTTGGCATTTTCAGACGTATAAACAAATGGCATTTCCATTTTCTTGTTATGCATCCTCTTTTGATTTTCAATTTCTAAAACTTGCTTTTCATTCAACCAGTCAATTTTAAATTGAGGAGCATAATTCGCAAGAATTAGATAATCAAAATTATATAAGGTTGGGGTTTTTGAAATAACATTGTTTAGACAATGAGGATTTTCAAAACCAAGTCCTCACCTTTCTTTTATAGCTTCGTCACTCCTAGGCTTATTCATATATATAGTCTGCTCAGTTTGATTTCTCTTATACAAATTTTCTTCTAACACAATTATTTTATCAGATAAACTTTTGTTCAAATCAGTCAATTCAGTCAAAGAATCACGATAAGTCTGATTTGATAATTCTAAGTCATTCAAATTCTTTTGAAATTTCTCGTTTGTGTCTTTTAAAATGATCTTTTCATCTTTCAGAGAAATTTCAACTTTTCAATCAAAACAAACATTTCTTGATCATCAAGCTTTTCAGAAATGAACTTAGAACGAAAATCATGTAAAGCATTGACAATAACGTTCAATTGAGAAGAAACAAAGTTAACATGAAACTCAGAAATTACCTCAGAATCATCAGTGGAGGTGTCATCTTCTTCATCATCACTCTTGTCATCTCCAATGAAGCACATTGCAGCAGTCTCTTCATTCTCAGCCTCGTTATCAGAATGATCCAACCAGTACTCCTCCTCAGCCATCAGAATAGTTCCGTTTTCTCTCTTCTCAGCCAGTTCCATCTTCTTTCTGTAGAAAGCTGAGTCCTTAACAACCTTCACTCTACAATCCTTTGCTATATGACCCAGTTTGCCACAATTGAAGCAGTTTATCACTTTTTTCTCTTCCTTTTTCGGTTTAGCCACCTTAACTGGTTCATACTTTGGAGTGTATGCCTTTAAAGGTGCACCAGGTTCAACTTTCTTTGATCCGGAAGTGAAACGAAGATTGTTGGATCCAGTTCTACGCTGAAACTTTTTCTGATAGTGTTGTGAGAGAAGTATCATTGCTTTCTCCAAGGCTTCACCATCATCTCCTGTGGAACCATCATAAGCATCTTCAGTCAAAGCCTGTTCAGCTAACTAACTAGCTAGGAGAGCAATTGGATCCAGAGTCTTAGGCTTATTCTTCTTATCAAGCTTAGCCTTCTTTTCTAACACCATGGATTCATCAGTCATCAGAATTTCGTACAATTCCTGAATGGGCATAGTAGAAATCCTGACATCATTTCTCATCTATGACAGGACTTGCTCCATTCAGGTTGGAGTGCATTCAGGAACTTCAGGATGGCTTCTAACTCAGTCTTTGTCACCTTGATCTTGTACAGATCATTAATCACAGCCCAAAATCTATCAAATACATTCTTCAGACTTTCTCCATCCTTATCTTTGAACTCCTCAAAATTATTCATGTATCTGGTCTGACGCAATTGAGTTAACACAGTTGTACCAAGCATGATCTTTTCCAATTGAGTCCACATAAGCATAGGATTCTGTTTGAAGCAATCAATTCTGTTGTAAATCGAATTTGGTAGTGCAAGAATCAGATTGGATTTTGCCTGACTGTCATCTTGATATCTCAGAAGTTCATCAGCATCATATTCTCTGATAGACTTCTCAACCCATGTAGCCTGTATATTTCCTATAACTGGAATTTCTTTCATTGGCTTTATCATAGGACCTTCATTCAGAGACTTCATCATGTTATCCCCATTCGGTTGTCTCTCTATGAAGTTAATGAATCAGTCCTGCCACTGTTCAAATTCATTCTCGTTGATCAGTACAGGAGGACGTGTGTCAGACCCTAATGACATCATCAGGTCATTCTTGTACACTTGAGCTTGCAAAGACATCTTTGAGAAAATCAGAAAGTCAGCAAAAAATTCTAAGTCTGGAACACACGCAAACTGAAGGTTTGCGTAAGTAGTGAGATCCGTAAACTAGACTTTGCGTAAGCTGAGAGATGCGAGAACCGAGCTTTCCGGAACAAGAAGATTGCGCAAACTGAACTTTTCGGAACACGAAGGATTCACAAATTGAGCTTCGCGTATGAAGAAGGATACGCAAACGATACTTTGCGCAATAAGCTTGAAACGCGAACTAGACTTCTCGAACTGAGATATGAAGACTGAGCTTTTCGGAAGCTTGATGATACGAGAACCTTAATTCTCGGATAGCACTTGATATGAAAAATGAACTTTGCGTATATAGCTTGATGCGAAAACCTGAAATACTAACACAGAAATTAGAACACAATGAACTTGCGCAAACCTATATGAATCTTGCGCAAATATACAAGAACTTGCGCAAAACGAAGAATACAAGAAAAATTCGCAAGAATGATTATATCTATGAAATTAAAGCAAGAAAATCACACAATGATGATCGAAAACATTCTTTTAACAACTTTCAAGCACCAAGTTCGATTAAAAAACTACTAAAATACAGATTTGATGATGAAACAGTACGAGAACGAGTTTTTCCAGGAACTATTTAAAACTCAAAATCAACGATCAAAACTTGGTTTTCATGCAAAATTATGTGAAGCAAATATGATCAATTAACAAATACGAATCTAATGAAACAAATTACACACAAATTCGACCAGAAACCTATCCAAATTTGATGAACAAGCAAAAAACGAGATTTTCTTGAAAAATCAACAAAATCAAGAAAATCAATCAAATTTTCCGCTTATTCTACAAATTCAGTATCTAAAAACGATTTCTCTCAATCCTCTCAAGATCTAGAATGCTCTGATACCAATTGAAAGTCCAAGAATCACTAAATTTGTAGAGAGAGAAAGTATACGCTCCAAATGTAAACTGATATTCAAAGTAAGGTTCCAAAGTTACAAAAACAAAGGCCTAAAGGGGACTTAAATACCCAGGTCTTAACCAATACAGATAAGCACTCTAAGAACAGTAAAGACAACTGAGAATAAATACAATAATTACTACAAAATTAGACTTAACAGATTGTCTCCATCTCATGAAGATTGTGCTTGTTTTGTTATATGGAGAAGATGTTATGAAAGATGATGCTGAAATTGATAAAGTTTTGATGATTTCGATGACTAAAAAATCATCAAAAAGGGGGAGAAGTTTTCAAAGATCAATTTCAAGTAAAAGGGAGAGATTTCAAAGTCAAAGTGAAAGTCAAAGTGTTAAAGCAAGATATCTAATGAAGAAAGTTCAATTTCAAAGCAAATGTGAAGATAAAAGGGAGAGATAGATGCACATCTTTGTTCAAAGAAGGACGTTGAAAAGAGTTCAAGTTTTGAAAAACTTTTCAAGTTTGTGAAAAAAGACAAAGTAGTCGTGATGAAAAGTTTTCCAATTTTTTTTTAATCTTGAATCCAAAGGGGGAGAATGTTGAGTCAAATATTGTATTCAAGATTAAAAGGTCAAAGTTGTAATTGTTTGTAAAGTCCATGTAATTGGAAAGTCCTTGTAATTGTCAAAATAGCTTAAAAGTCAATGTTAGTCAAAGTAGTTTAGTTACTTTGTAATTACGAGGTATATTAGTTTGCTTTGTCATTCAGCATTGTGTTAGAGAGCTTAGATATTGTCATATCTTAGAGAGATGATTTGTAGAGAGAAACATTCATGTAGAGAGAGAAAGTTCAAGATCAATGAAATTCAAGTTAGATTTGTGATTGAATCTTGTTTGTGTGGACCTATCAGATGAGTTTAAAACCTTCGAGGACAATGTGTACCAACGTCTTAATGAGGTGAAAAGCTCGATTCCCGCCAGCAACTCCGTCTCCAATGCGAACTTTTAGATGATTACAGAGGCTCTGAAGATGAACACAGAGGTTCTTGCTGAACGAAAGAAGATCATAGCCCAGAACTCTCTTAACATTAAGAAGTTGGCCCAAGCCTCTACCACAAATGCCAGCCTTGAGGACTCAAACCGGATCATCCAGGCCGTGGATAAGCAAACCGATGCCATAAAGGTCTTGAGTGAAATAGTGATGGATGAAGCTCCAAAAGCCGCAACAGAGACCTCAGCCTCTGCAGTCAATGACCTTACAACTCTGAGAAATGAAATAAAGGACTTGACTCGCAGTGTCTTGGTCCCTCTGCAAACTCCATCTACATCTCAAACGCAGAACCCTGCAGAAGTTAGTTATCCTTCTACCCTAGCCACCAAAGCTGAAATGCACAAGATGGGGGAGAAGCTTCTGCAAGAAGTCCACAAAATCGGCGAAGGCATGGTCTCTAAGGGCCAATCTGTGTCAGACGAACTTAAACGCACTGTAGCTCTCTTGAAGTTCCATACGGAGAAAGTAGCCAAAATAAATATGAATCAACACGTTCAATAAAAAAATTGCGAGGTCAACAAAGCAACCATGGCCGCTCATGATGTGGTCTCCATGATTGAGTATCATGCTCGCTCCAACCTCTGTCGGCGAAAGAAAAGAAAGGAACCTTCTTCTTGCCAGGCAGAGGCTGAGAAGAAGAAGACGAAGCACGATGACCAGGGACCAGTTGGGTCCGGTCCCTCTGGGCATCATGAGGGGGAGAATCTGCAAGCATTACCTGGAATTCCCGTTATCGCATAACCCCTTAAGCAAGTACCCACAATCTCAGTGGCCAATACTCAGAAGAAGAAGCAATCTGCCTCTGCAGCTCCAACTCCCACAAAAATCCAAAACACCAACTCCCAAAAAGTCCAAGTTCAAAGAGCCAAAACAACAAGTGTACAGAAAATGGAAATTGTAGAGATCTCCAAACCAAAACCTTCATATAAATACAAAGGAAAGGTCTTAGCTACAGAAGTTCAGAACCCAAAGTATAAGCCTCCACCAAGTTCTAAAAAGCTCATGAAGAGTGCTTTTGACTCATTCGTGACGCCTAAACCTGAGGAAGAAGACTGGGCATTCGATCTAAAACCTCTGTCAGAGCTACCAATCCTAGATCCTCTGGCAAAACCCTCAAAGGACAGAGTAGCAGAGATTATCCAAGGCATGGAAGCAATGAGAAAACCAAATCCAACCTCTCCACCAAAGAAGGATCTGGAAGAAGTTATCTACAAATACTTATACAGCCAAGGAATCAATAACCCACTACCTGCACCCACACTCTCAGAGGAGATAATTTCAGAGGAAACAAGAAGATTCTACAAGGAAAAGGCTCAACCAAAAGCAAAGGTGTTCTCAATGGAAAATATCAAAGAGGTTCTGGGGATCAAACAACTGCATACCAAGTGTCAAAACTTCTGGTACCACCAAATATATCATGCGGAGAGAAGATGGGACGAAGATGACGTTTACAGATGTCGATCTAAGAAATCTTCACCTTTATGATCTTACTGAGCTCTTTGCATGGACAGAGGACAGATTCGGCTGGAGGCAAGAAAACCAAACCGCACACTCAATCATCAAGAAAGTTATGAGGGAAAAGCTTCTTTACTACAGTATAGTTGACTTTCAAGTCGCTTTGGAACTTGGAGTGAAAAAGATCAGCTTAATATCCCCTGAAGACACTTGCCCTGCCTCTGCCTCTTTTGTACCAAACTCCATCATCATCAATCCAAAATTTGGCTACGTCTATCCGAACCAACAAAGCGAAAAGAAGATCTTCTATGGGATAGAGAGCCAAAAATATTCCACTAAGTCTCTGTTGCACTTTCAAGAAGAAATACAGAAGATCAAAGGCACTCCACTCGCAAACCCTGTTGTCGCAGATCAACTTCTGGAAAACATTGATGCGACTATCAGATTTCGAAATGCATGTGCCTTCTTGTACAGAGCTCTGAAGAAAGATGGAGGATTTAGAAGAAAGATAAATGATTTTCCAGACACCAAAATATAGGCTCTGAAATTATGTAACTTTCGTGTATTTTTCATTCATGTTCTGTAATTTTAACTTCTGTAAATGCCTTCTGGCATATCTTTTAATATGAATGAAATTTTTGTATTCAAGAGGATGAGTTCCTTTCGCCTCTTATGTTTCTTACTTAGCCATACACTCAACAATTCCAATTTTTTTATTTTTCAATACTTAGGGGGAGATTGTTAGCTCCAATCATTGTATAGAGAAGTAATGAAAAATAGGCTAAGTATAGGAACCTCAGAAGACTGCTGGCATACACCAAGTTACACCACAGATGTGTCGATCTCAGAAGTTCTGTCGACCATCAATCGAGAAGTTCTTAACCTAAAGATGACTCTTAGACCGCAGAGCCTCTGTGACCCTTCACAGAGCCTATATGTTGGCTAAGCTCTGAAGATGGGAGACTTGACTTGTGAATTTCAAGAAGACGATACCACGTTCAAATCACGTGACCCCTGTTGAACGAAGATCCTCAAGATCAACAGTACACACCCACGATGGTTTTACTTTACAGGTGGCATTCCTTTTATGGAATGTCAGCCCTTGTCTTGTACTATTGTGTGCTCTCCCCTTGTATATGAAAGGAGCACCATCTGAATTCATAGTATGCGAGCACACACAAATTCACCACGCTTTGTCTTGTAATTCAAATATGTAGAGAGCAGTTCTACACATAGTAGTGTGTCTTCTTGGTGTAATTTGGCAAATGAGTGTGAAATATCTTTATGTGACTAATTCTTATTTGTGCATTGATATTCTTGTTACTTGTTAGTGTGTTTACTACCAAATCAAACCATACATTTACTTATAAATCGCTTCCGCATACTCATCTCTGTTTTGTAGTTGTTTTGGTTTAATCACTATTAGGACACAATAGTGGGATCAACACGTTTCATTAAAATGTGTCTCGTATGGAATTGGTTATGAAACTTGTGAACTATATTGAACTTGATTTTTATTAAAGCCATTCGGGTAAGTGGCATATGTTTAGTCTTCGTTGTTTTTAGAATAACCCAATAAATGGGCACATTATTTGGGATGCCTTCTATGGCGACTTTGTAGTCATGGCCTCCTGCAGGTGAACTCAGTCCACCAGGGTTAGGCCCAATAGTGGCTTCCGTGAACCTGACTCTGGGGACTAGGTCGACTTTGTTGGCTCCAGGTCGGATGGATCGATCCTAGAACTTTACCCACAGAAAATGTGATCGTGGTTAAATTCACGGGGGAATCGGGTGTGAGTGACTGCACGCCGGCCCAATAGTTCGTGTGGTTTGGCCACCCCACGAACATTTGAACATGAATTGACGGACTTTATTTATATTACGTTTTGAAGTTAAAGTGTGAAACGTTCTTGAGATTATTGCTTTTGAATATTATTGAACGTTTCTTTTGAATTAAATGAACTATGAACTTGAGTTTCATGAACTTTCTTCAATTGAATTTTTAATTCTTCCCCTTTGTTATCGATGTGTTTATTATTATTTCTGAATTTATATTATAATCCATTCACTGAGCTTTGTGCTCAGTCGTGTTTTTGTTTTCTGACACGACATGTTTGAAGTGACGCTTACGGGGACGAGACTTGAGATCGAGCGTGAAATTTCGGACTTCTTATACTTATCTTTTTATATAAACGTTCTAAGTTTATAAACTCTTTTTGAAGTGTAATATTTTGGACTGTAATATGACTTTATTAGTAGCTCTTAATTAGTTGTGTTTTTATGTTAAGTCCCGTTAGTGACATCACCTGGTCCGGACCACGTGGACGGGGGATGTTACACATATAAACATATATACAACACAAATACACATAGATCCAATCGCGGTTAGAAACCAACACACATATACATCATGTATACATATATATATAACATAGACCAACAGATACATATAACACATACACATGTATACATATAACACGTACACTTTTTTTGTTTACAAAGTGAAACAAAAAATATACTTACAAATATAAGTATAAATATATGTACGTTGTGGATTATCATTGCATCATATAACAAAATACTTTATATGTGTCTATATAGTTGATTTTTGTTTTTTCAGTACTAACTTTTATATGTACGTGTGTGTGTGTGTATATATATATATGTAGTAAATATGTGTATGTATGTAGTATGTTTGTATGCATATATCGAGTCGAGTTGTCTAATTGAAGAGAACCACTAGATCGACACTAATGAGATACACTAGATCAATTCACTTACAAAATGCAATCTATGAGTTGTAGGTTATATATGACTCAGTGGTTATTAATGAACCTTATTGGGCCTTCATGGGTTTCAGTGACTCTTCATCAACTGTATTGGGCCTTAATGGGTCGTATAGGTATGAACACTCTAAAGTCCACTAAGATTTAAATATATGTGCATTTAGCAACCAACACACATACATGCACATATACATATAAACACATATAGACATAGACATATAAGCACACATGTGCATATGTATCACCATACATGCATACATATACTATAATGTATACACACATATATACATATAACACAAACACATACACACACGTATATATATAAAACAGACCGAAAGATACATATAACATATACAAATGTATACATAAAACGCATACACATACACATGTGTACATATAACACATACACATACACATATAACACATACACATACACATGTGTACATATAACACATTCAAATGAGAAAACAAGAAAGATAAATAAATCTCTCACTAATTAGAGACAAATGTCACATGTCCATCGCTAATCCTTCACTAACTAGCGAGGTATTAGTGAGGGATGGGATTTGTGGCTCTTAGTGAATAATATTGGATCTTAATGGGCTTCAGTGACTGTTAATTGACCTTATTGGACCATTATGGGCTTCATATGTGTTGTATTGTGCTTTGGAGCTTTAGTGACTCTTAATAAATTGTAGTGGGTCTTGGTGAATGGTTCTTATTGAACTATTGGGCCTAGATGGGTCGTATTCTACCGAGTGGCTGTAAATGAACTGTATTGAGCTTTCATGGGATTAATTGACATTTAATGAAATATATTGGCCCTTAATGGACTTTAGTGGCTCTTAATGAACTGTACATGGCCTTGGTGGGTCTTATATATCATACACACATGTAACATATATATACACATGCATATATACATCATATCCAGTTACCAAACAACACACACATATTATCCATACATTCACATATACACATCTTATATACATATATACAACAAATATATACATCATATACGATTACCAAACAACACACACATTATCTATACATTCATATATACACATGCATATCAACATATATACGTATATACAACAATATACATAAATCCACCACGGTTAACAACCAACACATGTATACATATATATATATATATAGGGAGAGGTTCAAATGAGAAGTGCTAAGTGTGTGAAAAGTAGAGAAGTGATCCTAGCCCTTCATACGGTCAAGATTGGTCAAGAATTGCGGCATTGACTGGTCAAAATTTGCAGCATTGGCTTCATATGTGAATCAGTTAAATAGTTCATATGTGAATCACAAGGATTCATATATGCACAGATAGATCCTATGTGAATCACATGGGTTCACATATGAACTCGTTTGCTGTCTATTTGTAAAATGCTTCCGCACTCTAATTTGTTTCGCATATTTTGGTTTATATCATTGTTTGAGACCAAATTGGGAACCTACAATTGGTATCAGAGCAAACTTTGATGTTCAATATCAAAGGATCATACTCTACAATTATTTTCAGAATTTTGGTAGTATCTTTGAACAGATTTCAGCTTTGCTTTTCATTCCTAAAGAACATCTCCTGTTTTATGTGTTTTTATCAACAAGTTTGATTTGAACACAGTTATAGGAGAGTTTATTACCTAAAACCGTTCAAAAGTGTGTTACAAGTATCTTAGAACTCTTTTCTTCCTGTTTTGAGTTATATCTCTTTTTATTTCGTCCTTTTTCATCTGATATCTTCAATATTGTTGAGTACTCTGTTTTTCCTTCGAAAACACTTCATCTTCCTCAATATGGCAAACACCGCAAACTTCTTCACAGTTGGCTCTCAGATAAAACCACCTACTCTATTGAGGGATGAATACCCTTAATGGAAGATTCTTATGGTTCACTTCTTGGAGGGGGTTGACCAAGAACTTGTTGAGTATCTTCATAATCAACCATATGTGCCCATGGTTACTGTTCCAAGGGTCCCAACCACTGAAACTACCCCTGTGATCCCTGAATATCAAAAACCCAAGCCTATAGCTGAATGCGGAGACCAAGACTGGGAAAACATGAGATGGATACGAAAACCAAAAGACTACTCATCATGGCCATTCCAAGTGATTTATTTCAGTCTCTTGACTCATGTGAGTCTACCATGGATCTATGGGTAGAGCTAGAAAAGCAGTTAGAGGGAGGAGTAAAAACCCAAAAGAACAAAAGAGCCCAATGCATCAGTGAGTACTATGGTTTTAAAGCTCTGCCAAGTGAGCCCCTACATAACACCTATGATAGATACAATTCCTTGATCAACAAGTGTAAGAAGCTAGGCATCTACAGAACCTCTGAGCAAAATAATGTCATTTTCCTGAAAAGCTTTAATGAAGAGTGGCTTTAGTTGTCTATGTCTTTGCAAACCACTCAAGACCTTGACACATGGACCTTAATTGACCTATTTGGCACTCTGGCTGCCCAAGAACACTATGTTGTCCAATCAAAAGCTCAAACTGGTGGGTCTCTGGTACTCATGGGCAAGGCCACAGAGGTTCAGGGTAAGCCACTAAAGGAGAAAGTTGTAGATGAAGGGACAAAGAAGAAGAAAATGAAGAAGGTGTTGTTGGCAGATAGTGATGAGGAAAAAGATTTTGAAGAAGAAGAAGTGAACATGGCTTCGATTGCCAAGTCTCTAAAACTTATAACCAAAGAGTTAAATCGTGGAATAAAAAAGAAGTCGATGTTCAATAGAGGTATAGATGAAAGAGATGAAAGAAGTGGTTGGTTCCAGGTTTAAGGACCACAGAGCGACAAAGCTTACCACGACTTTCATATGGACCACCACAAGAATTTGAGACAATAGGATATGGAAGGGAAGAGTATGTGGATCAATAGAGGATGTACGAGCCAAGAGGAAAAGAGAAGAGAAGTGGAGAGTACCAATAGAGACAAACCAAGTCCCACAGAAGGGTCCTCAGAAGGAAGAGTACAGAGGTGCTGAGAAAGCAGCTGCAACTGGGCCATGGAATAACATATGCTTCAAGTGTGTCAAACCAAGACACTTTGCCACTGAATGCAGAGGTCAACCTCAGAAAGGCCATCCGGTTCGTGACTATGCGTTTTACAAGAAGAATGCTGAGTACTATGCTTAGAAATCATTGATGGCAGAACAGAGTAATTGGGTCCCTGATGAATCATCAAATGAGGATGACCGAAATGCACTCTTTTGTGGGATGGCAGAGCTACACTCCTCTGGTGCTGAAAGTGAGGTATCCACTTCTGACTCTAACTCTCATGATACAGAATAAAAATTGCTTAAACTAACAGAAGAAACTAGCCTTTTTTTGAAAGGAAACTAGCCTTTTTTTGAAAGGGAAGCTTGTAACACCTCGAGTTTTCAATGTATAATTTCCGTGATTAAGATTTATAGTCTTCCTTATTTTGCATAGTAATTATTTTGTGTTTACCGTTAGTCGTGTGCATCGCGTGAAATAGCCAAGCTTGAGTACTAAGACTTGATTTTGGAAGTGAAACTCAGTGACTTGCCCGGGTTCCGCCGCGACTTGGAAACCGCAGCCTAAGCCGCGTAAATCACTATATGTTGTCAATCTCAGGGACACGCGCGGGCTATGTCGCGGCCAAAGCCGTGGGAAAACACCTGCAGGTATTATAGACGGGTTTTCACCATTTTTCCTCATTAACTTCTCATCTACCTCTCTTTCTACTCTCTCAAAACCCATCCTTCTTCAAGAACTGAAATTAGGGTTTCACCAAACCCTATTTACCTCATTTATTGCTAAGAGTTAGGTGCATCATCCAAGGAGTCAAGCTTGAAGCATAAAACCATCATCTCCATTGTCATCTTCTTCAAGAAATCAAAGGTTTTCATCAAAAACCCACTTGGTGAGTTCATACCCCTTTCTTAAACTTTATACATGTCAAAACATAACATTTTGGAACTCCTAAATTTCTCCTTGTTTATATTTAAGTTTGAATAACTTTGACCTAACTTTGTATTTTGGAGATTTCGGGATTTCTATCCTTTTTCAACAAAAATGAGGGGTTTCACCTTATGAAGTGTAAAATAATTTTATTTGCATATTTACGAATGAGAATGCTTGTATTCTACTTTATATGGTTTACTCAAATAAATGCCTTTGGAAAAATAATTATTACTAAGAACTATATGTTTGATTATAGTTGGTCACAAATGAAATTGTGACAAGTCTTGACTATTACTAATGGATCCATAGGTAGTGAGTCGGATTTGTTTGGGATATTTTCCCCCTTTGTAGCTAGTTGATTACATTGGGTCATTAGAGGCATTTTGGTACAGTTATGTGGGACCGGTTACTAGCCATTGGTCGTAAATGTAATCCTAATGAATGAGTATGACTTGGTTCCTCAGGTGCCCTCCCCCACATCTGTGTACGGACCGACGTTGTTCGTGGTCATGGTTCTAAGTTGTTAGTGCATAAATATGTTGAATACAAGATCATGAAGACTGAAGATGAAAATTAAAGTCAAAAGCTCAAGTCAACTCTCAAGCTAAAGTCAAAGTCTTAGTAATAAAGAATAGTCAAAGTGTGTTAGTGTCTAGTGATTTAAGTGTTTTAGTTTAAATAGATTTTCGTTAGTAGACTCATATGACTAGAAGGTTAGATGTGCGTTTATGTTTAGAGAGAGAAAGTATTGAGAGCCTGTATTGTAATTGAATTTCAAGATTAATAGAAATTATTTCAATTCATAATTGTGTCATCTTAGATTAATTTGCACTGATTGTGGGACACACAATTGGTATCAGAGCATACGAAGATTCAAAAAACATGATCTAATTCAAGGATTTTTGGTCGATTTTTTTTCAAGAACTCGCAGAACAACTGTGCAGTTACGATTTGTGAGCTACAGTGATATTTTGGATCTAAATTTGGTGTTATAGTGTTCGTTTTATCATCTGGTATACATTTGTTTTGTAATGTTTGACCTAATTCACAACTTTTCAGTGTGAATTTTGGAATTCATTCGAGTTTTTGTTCGAGTTTGTAAACGAACTGTATCTAGAACAATTTGTAAATTTTAGTGATTTTGATCTAAATCTTTCTATTGTAATCAGTTCGAGTTATGCTCTTTGAAATCTGCGAAATTTCAGATCATTTGGTGAAGGTTTTGATCGATTTCAGTGAGAAAGTTAAGTGTTTGGTCGAAAAGTTAAAGAAAAATCCAGATCTAAAGAACTCGCAAGCTGTTTACTGAAGAACACGCACGACAAAGATTATCGCTTAGGATGAAGAACTCGCAAGATTAAGTGTGTGAGAAGTCAGAACGCACATACAACTGTGTGCGAGTTTGTACTGTTTGTCTTATTTGTCTTGCGCGAAGTGGGTATCTGCGAGAAATGTTTTTTTTTGCGCGAAGTGTCAGAACGCACAAACGCATTGTACGAAGTGACATCTCAGAGAACTCGCAAGTAGTCGCTTGCACGAAGAAGAAACGCGCACGGTTCAGTGTGCGCGAATCAAGAACTCGCACATCTCTCTGTGCGCGAAGATCAAACTCGCATCCTTTGTTGTGTGCGAACCTCAAACGCACATAACTCTGTTTGTGCGAAGTTGATATCTTTGGCCTGCGAGTTTCCATACTTTGAATTTTTTTTCGAGTTTTTCGTGTGTTAACGAAGTTTGACTTTCAGAGTCCAGTTTGTTTCTGAATTTTTGATGATCAGTTTTATTCAGTGCAAAATTAAAGATAACTTCCAGAGACGCTCTTGCAATTGGTACGTATGTGAAACCACCAGTGTTGTTCAAAGGTGAATATGAGCAGTGGAAGGATAGTCAATAAGGAAGGTGTGATGAAACCTCTAACGAAGATTCATACTACTGAAACAGATAATGAAGAGGTAGTCAATAAAGAGTATCCATTGCCAGTTTGAGGAGTACACTAAGGAACAGAAGAAGAGACTAAAAGCTGACAAATTAGCAAGATCATTTATTCTACAAGGGATTCCAAATGAGATTTATGTCAAGATAGACAGCTATAATGCTACGGGGAAAGAAATGTGGGATCAACTTGAGAAAATGATGCTTGGATCTAAGATTGGTAACCAACTGAAAGTATCTAACTGCCTCAACAACTACGAATAGTTTAAAGCTAAGGAAGGTGAAAGTTTTGAAGCTACATATGATAGATTTGTAACCCTTCTGAATCAGCTCAGCAAGAACAAGGTTAAGAAGTCTCAGATTGAGTTGAATGTCAAATTCTTGAGTATACTACAACCAGAGTGGAAAAGGTTTACAAGACAGATGAAACAGATGAAAGACCTAGATGAGATACAACTCCACGAGGTTTATGAGACTTTGAGACAGAAGGAAGAGGTAGAAGAGATTAAAGATGAGAAGAAGAAAGGTGAGAAAGTGGTAGAAGATCCAATGGATTTTAGTGGTAAAAAAGAAAGAGAAAATATCAGTGAGTTTGAAGAAGAAGAAAAAGGTAATAGTGTCTGAATCTGATGAGGTTGAAAGTGAAGAAGATTCTGATTCTGATGATTCTGAAAATCTGAAACAAGCTATGCTATTTTTGACCAAAGCTTACTAGAAGAAATTCTACAAGAAACTAGGGTCAAACAGTCAGAGATACTCATCGGGATCAAGAAATTATGAGCACAAGCAGAGAGTTGAAGGAAAAAGGTCTGAGGAGAAACAGCCAGATGAGAAGAAGTATGGATACAGATCTAAGGAGAAGAAAGAATATGAGCCAGTAAAGTGCTACAACTGTGGAAAAGTAAGCCATTATGCTAAGGATTGTCGGAAGCCGAAGGTCCGTAATTCGGAATACTACAAAAACAAAATGCTCTTGGCCAAGCAGCAAGAAGTTGGAAAAGCATTGATGGCTAAAGATGAGTATTGGATGGATCACTCTGAACCCGAGTCTAACAAAGAAGAAAAATGTTCACTTGTGCTTCATGGGTCAAAATGTCACTGAAGCAGATTCTGATGCTGAGGATAACGAAGAGGTACGTGATATGTCCGAATTTGATTTCCTTAATCTAATGCAATCCATGATGATTGAAGTTCAGGATTTGCAGTCTAAGCTTAAACACGAAAGAGGTATCATTAAAGAGAAAAATCAATCAATACTGAACCTCAACAATGATATTGCTGAGAAGAATGTATTGATTGAAGCTTTACATAAAAATATTGATACCAGTGGGAGAGAAAAGACTGTAATTCATAATCAACTATCTGAAACAACATCCAATTAAAAACAATTTGAACTTGAGGTTAAAGAGGTTGCGAAAAAGTGTTTATCTTTTAAGAAAGAAAACAAATCTTTGGTTGAGAAAGTGAATGTTTTACTTTGGGTCAAATTGAACAAACCATTCACCTTAACAACCCAAAAGAGAGTAGTGAGTGTTGGGGTCTTGGTTATGAGAACCCACACTATCTGAAAAAGGGGATTTCCAAAGTGCCTGCTTTATATGATTTCGGTTTTCTAAAATTGGCACCTCAATTCCCTGAACTCAAAGTTAAGTGGACTAAATTTCAGATGAGGATGAAGCTAAGGAAATTGAGAAAAGAAAGAACGAAACTAAAATGCAACTTCCATTTCGTTATGAGAGGTTGAATTCTAGTTATAGTTCTACACAATCAAAATTTTTTTCTAACGACTATTTTCAAAGCTATTCTACAGAGGAAATGGAGGCAAAAACAATTGAAGGAAAGATTTATGTTCCTCCACTCGTTTTAGAAAGTAAAATTTCTGAACAATTGAAGGAAAGATTTTGACTGGGTTAGAACAAAGGACATTTTCAACTGATTTCATTAACACTGATTTTTCAAAATCTTCCAAAGCTTCTAAATCAAATAATGTTAATAGTCTATTTGATGAAGAGTTTGATTTCCTAAACTCTGATGGTTGTTTTGATGATTGTGTTGATCAATTTGATTTTAATGCAAAACTTCCAGATCATTCTCAATCCCTTATTAATTCTTACGGTTTACCAAGTGTGTATAAGAAAGGTGAATCATCAACGAAACTTGATAAATCAGTTTCTGTGAGCACAATTCATGCCAAAGGTAAGAAGAAAAAGAATAGGCATTCACATAAACGGACAACCACTAGTAAATCGAAGAATAAACAATATTTTAAATCTCATAGTTCTAACTTTCAAAGTTCAAATGTTTTAGATGTGAAAAACAGAAAGACTGAAGTGAAATCAGAGTGGAGACCAAAGCAGAAAATTGACGAGACTACAAAATCATATTCTGATTCTCATTGTAATAGAATGATTGATAGTAATACTGATGTAGTTGGTAACATTGCTTTTCGTAAACCAAAACTTGTATCTTCTTACAAGAGCTATTCAATAAAGCAATTACTCCAATTATCTCCCTCTAATAAAAAGTCTTCTACATATCGTCGGAATGATTTTGTATCTCGACAATATTCTGATGATTGGTTTGGATCATATCATGTCTATTCATGTCACTCTATTGGTTCAAATGCTTTTCAAAAGAGCAAAGGATCCAATTTCAAATGGATGCCAAAATCTTGTGCTAACATGAAGGGACCCAGATATAAATGGGTACCTAAACCTGTTGTTCCTTGATTTCTCATGTGCAGACCTGTCATATGTGGTACTTTGATTCTGTTTGCTCCAAGCATAAAGAGAAATTTTGCCGAAACGTTCGATTTGGAAATGACCAGTTTTGACCAATTTTGGGATACAGTGATGTTGTGCAAGACAATGTAACGATCAAGAAGGTGAGCTACGTAAGAAGGACTAGGACATAACCTATTCAACATTGGTCAGTTCTGTGACAAAGATTTAGAGGTGAATTTTAAGGTCAAACCTCTACACTATTAATTTGTCAAAAGTCAAGACTGATAATGAGGTGTGTCTAGTTTTAAAAGCCTCTATGCAGCAAAGTTGATTATGGCATAGACGGATATCTCATCTCAACTTTCGGTACATCAATAAGTTGGTCACTGGTAACTTGGTGAAAGGACTTCCAGAGATTAAATATGTTAAAGAATATCTGTGTGCGGCGTGTGAGAAGGGTAAGATGAAAAAAGCTTCTCATAAACCTAAGCCTGAACCGAGTACAAGTACTTCACTAGAATTGTTGCATATGGATCTCTGTGGTCCAATGCGAACTCAAAGCATCAACGGCAAGAAATATGTCTTAGTAATTATGGACGATTATTCCAGATACACTTGGGTCAAATTTCTGAGATCAAAAGATGAGACGCCCGAAGTCATCATCTCATTCTTAAAGACCGTTCAAGTGAATTTGCAGAAGACAGTTAAGCTTCTCATAACAGACAATGGCACATAATTCCAGAACAAGACTGTAGATGATTATCTCGAATCGGTCGGGATAACACACCAATTTTCTGCTGCCAGAACACCAGAACAGAATGGAGTTGTAGAAAGGTGAAACAAAACTCTAGTCGAGGTTGCTCGTTCTATGTCGAGTTAATCTGATCTACCTCTATTTCTGTGGGCTGAAGCTGTGTCAACTGCATGATATACACAAAATCGTTCCATAATTCATTGTCGGTTTGATAAAACACCATATGCTTTGATTAATAACAGAATACGTAGCATTAAACGTTTTTATATATTTGGATGCAGGTGTTTCGTGCTAAACGACAAGGAGAACTTGAACAAGTTCAGTCCTAAGGCTGATGAAGGCATTTTCATCGGATATTCTCAGACGTCTGTTGCTTACAGAGTTTACTTAAAGAAATCGAAGATTGTGGTGGAGAGCGTAAACGTTACATTCGATGAAGAAATGGCTTATGATCAAAGCAGTTCAAAACTTATGATAATTGGAGTATTAGCTTCTGGGCAAATCAGTCCAGAACCTGCAGTTAATCTCATAGAGCCTGTAACACCCCCATTCCAAAGGAATGGAGGTTACACCAAACATAACAAACGGTTATATAAAACTCCCAAAATAAAAAGTCTCGAATAACGAAATAATATCATCCAAACAATAATTCTAAAGCTCCCAACAATCAACAAAAACCAAACATGTTTTGCAAAAGAGAGCTAGTCTAAAAACAATGAAATAAACTAAATAGTGCCTAAAATTGCCATAAATCGCTCGTAACCTCTTTGCGATCAAGAGCCTTATTTACTTTTCTCACGATGCCTTAGCAACCCCCTTGATCACCTGCCGTGAGAAAGAAAAACAAAACACGACTGGGCCAATCGCCCAGTGAACGGATATATAATAACAACGAACAAAAATAAAACCACAATGTAAGAACTGATCTCAAGATATTAGGCATAATGGATTCAAAATTTTAGCAAAGACGACAATTAACAGCTTCAACAGATAACATGCGATGGAACAAAATCTTAAAGAACCAAATATGTCATAATAAAGCAAATAACGTATGATAGGTTGAATCGAGCTCGAAAAACGCATACACTTGCATATCTACCGACGTTACAAGTGTCAAACATATAGCCACAAGGCCCGTATGCTGGACTGCAGATCCACACATACTAATGTGAGATACGGTGTTGGGCACTACACCGACACTCACACTACAACAAATAACATATGCTAGGGCCGACCCATACGCCTCCTAAATCAAATACCCGTCACACCAATTACAACTCTCACAAGAGCACAAAAGAGGAGACATCGTGGTCTGATCACACCGCCACGGTTAGTGTCACGCCATCGGTGCCACAATGACGTGCCTATGGTACCCCCATAGGTGGTTAATAGCTCGACTTATAGGAGTAATTTGTCGCAACACAAATGGTTGAATAATCAAAAGGCTCAAATCGAATAGTTAACAATTAATCACAAGTACCAACATATGTACATTTAGAGGTAGAAATCATACTAATTTGCTACCGAACCATTAAATGAGACCCTTTGGATAAAACTAATATTTTTACTAACATCGATAATTATAAATACTTGACGATTTCACAAATACGTACGACATGGAACAGTTGTGAGTGAACGAACAATACGATGACTGACAAATCAAATAATCATTAATCAATTAACCCGAAGGAAGGGAAAACTTAATGATCTGTACGCAAGTGTAAACAAGTTAAACAAATGGATAGAGTTAGGAATCCGTACCTTAAACTTCACAAAAATTATAAATTCACCGACCGCCTACTCCTTCAATCCTGGCCTAAAAATACCCAAAAACTTGATATTAATCATACTTAACGACCTCAAAACACAGCAGCAAAACACACTATAATCGACTAGTAAACGGCTAATATACCACCACAATTCACGACTAAAATTGACTAATAAACGACTAAAACGAAGCAGCAAAAATTGACTAAACGCAACTAATACACGACTAAAACGCAGCAGCAAAAATCGACTAAACGCAACTAATAAATAGCCAAAACGCAGCAGAAAAATACGGCTAAAACGACTAATAAATGGCTAAAAAGACAGCAGCGAAATCGACTAATAAATGGCCCAAAAACGCAGCAACGATTTCGACTAAAAATGACATAAAACGCACTAAAACGCAGCAGCTAAAATACGGCTAAAAACCATTAAAATGCAGCAGCGATTTCACTAAAAAATCGAGTCGTTTTGGTCCGTTTTTCCGGCGATTCGCACCTCTCTTATGCAATAACACAACGACAAATATAACTACAAATATTAAGCGTAAATAGGACGATTTTTAGGTGAAAAGGGCAGATTTTTGGGGTTCTAAAAACGATATTAAGGACCTAATGTTGCTGCCATTTGAATTTAAATACCGAAACGGTGACTTTTGAGCCATCGAAACGATTCGATTTCTAGCCCCAAACAGTCCCCAAACCTCATATCCAACCATTATTCAAATAAAATTTGAGACGCGACAGAAACTTACCTCAAAACGATGATGATTCAACGAAACGTTTCTTGCCTTTGCCACCGATTTCTCCCTTACTCTCTCGATCGATTTCTCCCGTTTGTTCTTCTCTATCGATCACAATGAGTTGGGTGGTTAGGGTTTAATTAAGATATCTCTCAACAAAACCCAATTCCCTTTTTTTTTAAACTCACGACACAATGGAAGCCCAATTATCATGTGATGGGTTTTTACAAAACCAGTCCCTTAAGATTGACTCATATTTTATTTTTAACCCCAAACTTAAATTGGATTCTAAAAATAAACCCATCACATACCTGATAATTCAAGAACCTTACCATTCTTATTCTTATTCTTATTATTAATATTTTTAACCTTGCCCAATTATTAATATAACCCAAATATGCATAAGACAAATATTATAATTCTTCCCTTCAAAAGAAAAGATTTCGTCCCCGAAATCAAACTAAAACATAAACATAGAGGTAATACTTACATATTTTCAAAGAGATACGGATAGTCTGAATGTAAAGATTCTTCCATCTCCCAAGTGGCCTCACGTTCTGGGTGGTTTTTCCACAACACAGTGACAAACGGTATAGATTTTTTTCTCATAACCCATTCCTGCCTATCCAATATAGCTTCAGGTTCTTCTTTGTACGACAGATCTTCACGGATTTTATCCAACAGGTATTGCAACACATGCAAAGGATGGTAATTGTATCCTTGAAGTGCCGAAACGTGGAACACATTATGCACATGAGATAGTTGAGGTGGGAGAGCTAACCGGTAAGCAACCTCACCAATCCTTTCTAAAACCTCGAAGGGACCGATGTACCTTGGACTAAGTTTCCCTTTTAAGCCAAACCGTCGGACACCTCGAAAAGGAGAAACCTTAAGAAACACGTGATCCCCTGTTTGAAATTCCAAGGCTCTCCGGTGACGATCTGCATAACTTTTTTGACGAGATTGAGCTTCTTTTAGTTTTTCTTTAGCCACTGCCACCTTTTCATTAGTGACTCTCACAAGCTCTTGCCCTTAAATAATTGCCTCACCAACCTCGTTCCAACATACCGGTGCTCGACACCTCCGGCCATACAGAGCCTCGAATGGAGCCATACCAATGCTTGTTTTCCAGCTATTATTATAAGCAAACTCTACCAAACACAGATATTCGTCCCAACTTCCAGACCATTCCAAAGCACACGATCTCAACATATCTTCCAAAGTTTGGATTGTTCGCTCGGACTGTCCATCTGTTTGCTGGTGAAAAGCCGTACTGAGCTTGAGTCTGGTGCCCCAAGCATTCTGAAAACCTTTCCAAAACCGCGAAGTAAAACAAGGATCTTGGTCAGATACTATAGATACTGGTGTGCCGTGAAGCCTGATGATCTCCCACTGAAAGAGTTCTGATAACTTACCGACCGAATACCCTTCTTGAATAGGGAGAAAGTGAGCCGACTTAGTCAATCGGTCGACTACCACCCAAATAGCATTATTCTTCTTAAGCGTCTTCGGTAACCCAGTTACAAAATCCATTGAGATATCATCCCACTTCCATAGTGGGATCTCTAATGATTGCAGAAATCCACTAGCTCGTTGATGCTCGATCTTGACTTTCTGGCAAGTAAGAAATCTCGCTACAAAGTTAGCCACATCTTGCTTCATTCCATTCCATCAAAAATTTTGCTTCAGATCTCTATACATCTTTGTGGAACATGGATGAATAGAGAATGGCGAATTATGAGCTTCATTCAATAGTGCCTCTCGGATCTCGGGGTCGTCGGGAACACATAGCCTGTTTCCAAACCATACTACATCATCTGCATCAACCCGAAAATCAACTTGCTTACCATCGCCTACCTTTTGCAATATGGCCCATAATTCTCCGTCTTGCTTCTGGGCTTCTTTGATCCGTGAAACTAGAGTGGGCTCAACCATAAAACTTGCCAGATACACATCTTGATGTTTAGCACAAATCTCAACACCCATGCTTTCCAAATCCTAGAGAATATGAGGCTGAGTAGTAATTAAACATGACAAGCTTCCCGAATTCTTCTGGCTGAGGGCATCTGCGACTAGATTGGCTTTTCCCGGATGATATTGGATTCTTGCATCATAATCCTTAAGGAGCTCTAGCCAACGCCTTTGTCTCATATTAAGTTCCTTCTGAGTGAAGATGTACTTGAGACTCTTGTGATCTATGAAGATGTCACAAGTTTCTCCATAAAGATAATGCCTCCATATTTTTAAAGCGAAGATCACGACCGCCAACTCTAGATCGTGAGTGGGATAGTTCACTTCATATGGCTTGAGCTGTGTAGAGGCATAAGCAACAACCTTACCATGTTGCATTAGTACACACCCGAGACCATTTTTAGAAGCATCACTATAGACTTGGTATCTTCCTGTTCCCGATGGAAAAGTGAGCACAGGCGCATAAATCAACCTATTTTTTAACTGTTCAAAGCTTTTCTCTTGATCGGCTTCCCACATAAAGTTCACACCCTTTCTTAGCATTTGGGTCAAAGGCAGTGCTATGGAGGAAAACCCTTCAACAAACCTCCTATAGTAACCTGCAAGTTCCAAAAAGCTTCGCACTTTAGTCACTATAGTAGGTCTTGGCCAATTAGTCACGGCCTCAACCTTTGCAGGATCCACTGTAATGCCCTTAGCTGACACCACGTAGCCCAAGAATGCCACCTGCTCGAGCCAAAATTCACATTTAGAGAATTTGGCATACAACTGCTTATCTCGTAAAGTTCCCAAAACAATGCGCAAGTGGTCCTCATGCTCCTCCTTAGACTTTGAAAATACAAGTATATCATCGATAAATATGATGACAAACTTGTCTAAGTATGCACTGAATACCCGGTTTATTAGGTCCATAAAAACGACTGGAGAATTGGTCAGGCCGAAAGGCATCACCAAAAATTCATAATGGTCGTATCGAGTACGGAAAGCGGTCTTTGACACATCTTGCTCTTTTACCCTCAACTGATGGTAGCCTGACCTTAGATCTATCTTCGAGAAGTACTTAGCTCCTTGAAGCTGGTCGAACAAATCATCTATACGAGGCAACGGATACTTGTTTCTGATGGTGACCCAATTCAATTCCCTGTAATCGATACATAGCCTCATCGAGCCATCTTTCTTTTTCATGAACAATACTGGAGCACCCCAAGGAGACACACTCGGCCTTATGAATCCACGCTCGAGGAGGTCTTACAATTGTTCCTTAAGTTCTTGCAATTATAACAGTGCCATTCTATACGGTGCTTTCGAGATGTGTTCCGCCCCAGGAATCAAATCTATGGTGAACTCGACCTCACGAACTGGAGGTACCCCCAGAAGTTCGTCCGGAAATACATCAACCAATTCTCTGACAACTGGTTGTCTTTCAGGGGAACGCTCTTCCACAGACGTATCTATAACTGATGCTAGAAAACCTTGACACCCGTGAGAAAACAACTTTTGAGCTTTCAAGGAATATATAATCTTCACTCCTCTTTTTGGTTGAGACCCTTGATACATAAAATCAGGTTTCTCTTTTTCGCCGAAGATTACTTGCTTAGTTTGGCACTCAATTGTTGCTCGATGCTTAGACAACCAATCCATACCCAAAATAACATCAAAATCGGTCATTCTAATGGGTAGTAAATCGGCTTCACGAATCTGCTCTCCTACCTTTAAAGGACACCCTTTATATTCTAGGGATATAACAACGGAATTACCCAAAAGAGTAGCAATAGATAAAGGTGACTCTAACAATGTACAAGGCACTTTAAGATGGCTAGCAAAAATCAATGAGACCATGGAATGGGTTGCCCCCGTATCAAATAAAACATAAACATCATGTGTGCCAATCGAAAGAATTCCCGAAATAATACCTGAATTTGCTTCCTAGGTAGCTGATAAAGCAAACACCCTACCTCCACTGGTTGTCTTTGAGTCACTGCCCTTATTGATGGTATGAGAATTCTTGCAATCTTTAGCCAAGTGTCCCATATGGCCACACAAAAAGCAATCTCTCGAAGCCCTATATCAAACATTCCCGGGATGGCGTCTTCCACAAGAGATGCACTGAGAGACTGAATCATGATTCCCCTTGTCGACTAGCTTTTGTGAACGAGTATGATTTTGTCCTTGCCCCTGACTCTGCTGACGATAAGGCTGTCTCTGACCCTGATTCTGAACTTGCCACTGTCCCTGACACTTATTACTACTTTGACCCCACTGATTTCCCCGGTTACCTCCTTGCTGCTGATTTTGTTGCCCCTGGTGAATCTGTTGACCATCCCGACTTCTTTTCTTACTCCCATCTGATTTGGATGCCAAGTAGTCTTGTCGCTCCATTTCAATATTCTTGGCAGCATTTGCCGCCTCTGCCACATCATTAAACTTGTCATTGATCAACTTAGAACGATACATATGAATAGACCACTTAAACTTTTCTGCCTGCTCAAATGTTGTCCCAACTAACGACCCTGAAAAACCTGCGAGTCTTACGAATCTGGCCAGATATTCTGATATAGACTCATCATCCCTCTGGCGGATTGAGCTATATTCTCTCACAAACGCACTCTTATCCGCAATTGAGAAATACTGCTGATAAAATGCTTCACGGAACACCACCCAAGAAAGAGCATCCACATACTCATTACCTTTAGCTTGCTTGATCACGTACCACCATCTATGAGCATCACCTTCAAGTTTGTAAGCTGCTAGTTTCACCTTATGCACTTCCGGGCATCCAAGAACCTTAAAGATCTTTTGGATGTGAGCAATACAACTTTCTGCGTCAACTGGAGTCGGTGCCGAGCTAAAAGACTGAGGCTTTTGTTTCTGAAATCTTTCAAGCCATACATTAATAGCCCCATCTGGTGTTGCCCCACTAGCACCTCTAGTCTGATTTGGATTACCGCCCCCCGATGCTTCTGGATTCTGCTGAAGTCCCTCAGTATTATGCTGTTGAGCAGCCCCAACTGCTTGGGCCACAATAGTAGGCAACAACTGTTAAACCGCCTGATTCATCGCTGCCAAAATAGTTGGGTCCACATCACTCTGATTAACATCTGAATTAGTGTTTATGGGGTCTCCCCTTGAAGTATGACCATGCCTGCTAGCTACACGTTGTGATCGACGAGCCATCCAAAATTAAAAGAACAAAAATATCACATACAACGAATAAAAGAAAAAAAACCATAAAGCTAATTGAAATAATTTCTAAACCCACTTCTACCCAACTCTCACAGGTCAAACCTATTTGGCTTTCTACATGATCAAACCTAGAGCTCTGATACCATAATTGTAACACCCCCATTCCAAAGGAAGGGAGGTTACACCAAACATAACAAACGGTTATATAAAACTCCCAAAATAAAGAGTCTCCAATAACAAAATAATATCATCCAAACAATAATTCTAAAGCTCCCAACAATCAACAAAAACCAAACATGTTTTGCAAAAGAGATCTAGTCTAAAAACAATGAAATAAACTAAATAGTGCCTAAAATTGTCATAAATCGCTCGTAACCTCTTTGTGATCAAGAGCCTTATTTACTTTTCTCACGATGCCTTAGCAACCCCCCTTGATCACCTGTCGTGAGAAAGAAAAAGAAAACACGGCTGAGCCAAACGCCCAGTGAACGGATATATAATAACAACGAGCAAAAATAATACCACAATGTAAGAACTGTGTGTGTCCCTGATTCAAGTTTCTAAACAACAATCAATTAAACACACAATAATGATTCAATTTACCTGTTTTGATTTCAGTTTCAATTCAACGATTACAACTGTTTTTCTTACTTTCTCTCTCTAAACAATTATCTCTCTCTCTAAAACTCTCTCTGAATCTTCAACTAGTCACACTACAAATAACAAAGAAAGAAACTATTTATACCTAATACAAAAAGCAAGGAAACAAATACAAATACAATGACTTTGACTTTGACATTTTATTACAAAGACTTTGACTTTTAATAAGAGTTGACTTTCTCAGCTTTTGACTTCTTGAATCTTTGACCTTCAGAATCCTTGATCTTGTATCCAACATATTTCTGCTCTAACAATCTCCCCCTTTGGATTCAAGATCATCTTCAAAAAGATTTAACAAATCAATCTCTCTCTTTGATTCAATCTGGACAATCTCTCCTTTTGCAAATATATCCTTTCTTTGACGGTATTCTTTCCAAAACTGTCTTCAAACGAATAACAATCTCCCCAAAACTTTCACAAAATTCTTTCAGACTTTGGAAAGAAATTATCTTCAGAATCAGCTCAACTTGCTTCAGCAAATAATCTCCAAAGAAAATTTCAGAGAATCAACACATCTTCAAACATTTCTGACTTTGCTTGAACAAACATTCAAACTCTCAAACTTTGTCTTTATTTTCTTCAAATCTCTAACTCTGAAATTTCTGATCTTGACATTTCTTTAAATTCATCTCCCCCTTTTTGATGAATAGAACATTTGGTTCATCAAAACTTTCTCTAAGAAAAATGTCTTTGACCATTCTGATCTGTCGAAGAGCCTCTGATTCTTTGCCAATTCGAACAATGTATTCATCCAAATCTTTTCAAATCTAGACAAAATAGGAAAGTAACACCTGAATCAACAAATGAATCTTTTAATATGCCTGTCAGTAACACAAAGTCACTGTGTGTAACGAATACACATTGGAAATGAGCTTTTTGATGTTCACTCCCCCAGGGCTTCCATCCAATCATCGAAACACCACAAAGGAAATTTCTATGAATGTTATGACAAGAAAACAAATTCCTTGTGTGTTCGTGCAAGTGTAGAAAGAATTAAGCATATGATGATTGCTTTTAATAAAGGCTAAACATTGTGTAAACCACTGAGACAACAGTATATAAACACATACTCAATGTGCATGATTGAAGTGCGAAGGTGGGGCAAACTTCCTTCTTTTTCAATATCCAGATTTTCCAAATGAAAATCAGATAGATTATGTGTTGCGTCCCCTTAAAAAATATGAAACATTTTCTTTTTAAGAAGAAAATGAGTGGCTAGTGGGGTAGTATCAAGAGTTGGCATGGGCTAGTTGCCTGTTTCAATAACGTTCACGAAGAATTGTGAAACATTAGTAGTGTGGCTGCCCGGCTCAGAAAGTAGTTGGTGCAAAGTTTGATATTCTTTTACTCTGATCTCACACCCTCTTTCTTTTAATCATTAAGCTCACATCTAACCAAACTCTCATTTTCATTTTACCTCAACGCACATCCCACACTCATTTCTTTTTGACTCCTCACACTCAATCACTATGGGGTAACTTCTTGGGAAGAAATCACTGGTTAACGTGATTCCATAGAAGTTCAATTAAATCCTAGCACAAAGAACCCATATTGTCCTAGAAAACATGTGTTGCTCAGATGATTTAACTTTATCAGTTAAAGCTCATATACAGATGTCAGATATGAATATGCTCAGAGATATAATCATAAAGATATGAGCATTTTTAGACAATAAAGTATTTTCAAACAAGTATATTAAATGAATAGATATGAATGCAAAAGACTTGTTTGAAAATTTGACATTGTATGAAAAAATGATCAGAAATGAAATGAAATGATATATCAATTAAAGTTTATGGTCAAGAATAATGGATATTGTCTATATGAACCAAAATATAGACATTCTTGAAATGAACGTTTCGAAATGAAATTACGCTCAAAAAATATTTTGAAGTACAAGCGGAGTGTCTTACCATCGAAAAATATGTATCAAATATGAGACTTGGTAAGAACGTTTTGAACAATAAGTCAAACCGGTGTGTGTGAATACTTGAAAGTATATAGAAAAGACAATACACAAGTATTTATCTTTGGAAACACACGGTTTGTTTATCAGTTAAGCACAAAATAAAATGAAAACATTTAAAATCACACTTCCAAATTATAAAATCTATTTAAGAATCGGGAAGTGGTTTGAACATTTAAGAACATGTTTTCTATGATTGAAAGTTGTCCTTTTTTCAACAATATATGAGATTAAGATAAGAAATTTAACCTTTATCGCTTCGTCTTAAATCTCATGAAGTCAGCTGAAATCATAAAAATATGATCTTGTAAGCTTCTCTCATCCTGCACAAGTCTCAAAGTCATGTCAAAACAACTTTATTCACAAATTTACTTATTCAAATATAAAAGACATAAAGCATTAAAACAGTAAACAGTACGAGTTCTAATAAGAAGTAATCAGAAATCATATTCTTACTCCTTTTGATATGACTTATATGCTCCCCCAAAAATCATGCATCACAAAAAAAAAATTGTCAGTGTTGGAAATGCAGAAATTAGATAAACTCCCCCTCAAAAAAATGTAGATCATCTTAAAGTTCTTCTCACTCTCCCCCTGAGATCATGAACAAACTATTAAAGTGCAGATATCCTTCAGAAATAATGATAAAGAAATGAAGAAAAATGACAATAAAAAAACTTTAATAGGTAATTACTAGGGGTGTTCGCGGTCCGGTTTGGGCGGTTTAACCCCTCAGACCACAAACCAAACCGCAAGTGGCGGTTTATTAAATTTTCAAACCAAGCGGTTTGATATCAAGTGTCCAGACCGGTCAAACCGGGCTGCAGTTTAGGCGGTTTGGTCCGACCGATTTAGGTGGTTTGGGCTTTTTATGGGCTTTAAAGTTTAAACTTAAAAAAATATAAAATTTTGAGTTTTAAAGCTTCATTGGCTTGAGTCCACAAAAAAACTAAAAAAAATATCCCAACAAAATACTAAAAAAAGTAATATGCAAACTAAAAAAAGTGAACTATGAAGAACAAAGAAGCTTGAACGAACGTGAACTACTGAACTGTGAAACCTGAAGTCGACATGATAATTAAGATACAAATGTCAAAATAGATTTTATGTTTCAAATGTCAAAAATCAATAATAGATTTTATGTTCGAGCTGGATTTTAAGATAACATTGGGTCTAACCAAATATATTTAAGATAACATTCGGTTGGATAATGGATATAAATGCATATAAAAAATATATATGTATTTGGCGGTCGGTTTGGTCCAAACCGCCCAAAAATACCTTCAGACCACAGACCGGACCGGACCGCCCGGTTTGGCAATTTTTCAGACCAGACCGGACCACCAGACCGCTCAAACCGCCAAAAACGGTCCGGTTTGATTTGGTTTGACCGGTTTGAGCGGTCCAACGGTTTTTTTGAACAACCCTAGTAATTACTGATTAGACCTTGAGATTTAGCATACCAAGCTTAGATACAAGAAAATTAAATCTCTTTTCATCTAAAGCTTTAGTAAAAAAATCTGCAAGTTGATAATTAGTTTTTACAAAGTAAAGTTCTATTGTACCTTTTTCTACATTATCTTTTATAAAATGATACCTGACATCAATGTGTTTGGTTTTTGTATGTTGTACAGGATTAGCAGATATCGCGATTGCGCTATTCGAGTCACAATATATCGGAATTTTATCAAACTTAAATCCATAGTCTCGCAGCCGTGTTCGCATCCACAAGACCTGAGAGCAGCAACTGGCAGCAGCTACATACTCTGCTTCAGCAGTCGATGTGGAAACGCATAATTGTTTCTTTGATGCCCAACTAACGAGCTTGTCCCCAAGAAATTGAATGTGACCTGAAGTGCTCTTCCTATCTAACATACAACCTGCATGATCTGCATCTGAGAAGGCTGTTAGTTCAAAACTAGTATCTTTATGATATCACAGACCGAGATCTGGAGTCCCCTTCGGATACCTAAAAATACGTTTTACTGCAGACATATGGGAATCTTTAAGATTAGCCTGATATCGAGTGCATAAACATGTATAAAACATTATGTCTGGCCTACTAGAAGTTAGATACATTAAAGAACCTATCATTCCACGATATGTCCTAACATCCATAGCTGTTCTCGAAGGATAAGTGCCGATCTTAGTACCAGGTGCCATCGGGGTACCAATCGGTTTACAGTTTTCCATGTTGAACTTCCGAAGAATGTCCAAAATGTATTTTGATTGATTGATAAAAATCCCCATTTTAAATTGTTTGACTTGTAATCCGAGAAAGAAATTCATCTCTCCTATCATACTCATCTGAAAACGTGACACCATAAGGTTTGAAAAGTTCTTACAGTACTTAGGATTTGTAGAGCCAAAAATATTATCATCTACATATATTTGAATAAGAATGATATCGACTTTCTCCTTTTTAATGAATAAAGTAGTATCAACCGTACCTTTCGTAAAACCAGACTTGACCAAGAATTTAGATAGCACATCATACCAGGCACGAGGAGCTTGTTTGAGTCCATAAAGGGCTTTATCCAAGATGTAGACGAGATTAGGCTTATCTGGATTCACAAACCCTTCTGGCTGGGAGACATATACTTACTCCTTAAGTAAGCCATTTAGAAAGGCTGTTTTCACGTCCATTTGGTAGACGGTGAAGTTTTTTGTGAGCTGCGTAGGCTAGAAACACCCGAATCGCCTCTATACGCGCTACTGGAGCATACGTCTCATCATAATCTATGCCTTCCTCTTGCCGATAACCCTTGGCTACAAGTCTTGCTTTATTACGGATTACGATACCGTCTTCATCCTTCTTGTTTTTGAACACCCATTTCGTACCGATAATTGTTTTGCCTTCAGGTTTAGGTACAAGTCTCCAGACTTTCAGTGCTTCGAACTGGTTCAGCTCTTCTAGCATAGCTGTCACCCAATCTGAATCCGCAAGTGCCTCAGATACTAGAGTAGGCTCAATCTTGCTCAGAAAGGAATCATGCATACACATATTTAAGGTAGCAGACCTAGTTTGCACCGTTTATGTAGATCTCCAATAATTTGACTTATCAGATGCTCTTTGGTCCACTTTTGCTCGTGAGGGAGTGGATTAGATACAGATTGATCATGATAATCATCTAGAAATCCACTATCAGGCTTTTCAGTTTGAGTAGTTGGAGGGGGGTTTGCAGTTGAAGTTTCAGGTGCAGAAGCATCAGTTGGAACAATAGATTCTGGTTGTTGAGTAGACAGGGCATCACACCCAACTGATACAGTTACTTCTGGCTCATCATTTACTTGTATATCTTCAACTGTAGGAGTATTCGATGGAATGTGAGTTTCTGACTGGACGGGGGATTTAGATTCAATTATAACTTCTGAAGTGATTGGATGATTGGAACTTGTGTCTTCAGACCTGTCAGTCACAGCAGATTTAGGCAAATTAGATCCTAGAAACTCATTATAAAAGAATTCAAATAACAAATCTAAATCAGATAAATGTGAAAGTGAAGTAGAAGCGTTATCCGAATTGTTCTCTATAGAAACAGGTTCTGGACTGATATGCCCAGAAGCTAATACTCCATTTATCACGGGTTCTGAACTGAGTTGTTCAGAAGCCATTTTTTCATCGAATGTGACATTAACGCTCTCGATTACTGTCTTTGACTTCTTTAAGTAGACTCGATATGCAGTAGATGTCGAAGAATAACCAATGAAGATACCCTCATCCGCCTTGGCACTGAACTTGTTCAGACTCTCTCTATCGTTAAGCACGAAACACTTACACCCAAATATGTGAAAATACTTGATTGTCGGTGTTCTGTTGTTGATCAACGCATACGGAGTCTTTTGAAAACGGCGGTGTATCATGGACTGATTCTGAGTATGACATGCAGTCGACACAGCTTCTGCCTAGAGGAAGAGAGGTAAGTCGGATTGGCTAAGCATAGTACGACCGGCCTCGACTAGCGTCTGATTTCGCCTTTCGACTACTCTATTCTGTTCTGGTGTACGAGCAACAGAGTATTGATGTGAAATCCCGACCGATTCGAGATATTCTTCAACAATCTTGTTTTTGAACTCTGTGCCATTGTCGGTTCTAAGAAGCTTGACTGGTTTCTGCAAATTCACCTGGGTCGTCTTTAAAAATGTAATGAGAACTTCGGGTGTCTCATATTTTGATCGTAGAAATTTGACCCATGTGTATCGCGAATAATCGTCCACGATAACCAGCACATATTTCTTTCCACTCAAGCTATGTGTTCGCATTGGTCCACACAAATCCATATGCAACAACTCTAACGGAGAGCTGGTACTTTGTTCAGGCTTCTTTTTATACGGAGCTCTCTTCATCTTTCCTTTTTCACATGCTGCACATAAGTGTTCTTTCTCGTATCTCAGCTCAGGAAGTCCATTAACTAACTATCCTTTGACCAGCTTGTTTATGTAACGAAAATTCAGGTGCGATAAACGTCTGTGCCAAATCCAACTTTGCAGCATCGAAGCTTTTGTTAGTAAGCAAACCTGATTTTCATTCTGGACTTGTGAAAGATTGATGGTATAGAGATTTGCTTTCGATTCCCAACTAAAAGTTCTTTGTCGTCTTCAGTACGAACCGAACATCTCTTAACTTTGAAGTTGACCTCTAACCCTTTGTCGTAGAATTGACCGATGCTAAAAAAGTTGTGCCCTAAGTCTTCGACATAGCTCACCTTCCTAATCGTTATGTTGTCTTGAATGATGTCACCATATCCTAAGATCGGTGAAAACTGGTCGTTCCCAAATCGCACATTGCCGCTGAATTTCTCTATATAATTAGACAATAAAGCTTTCTGCCCGGTCATATGCTTGGAACAGCCGCTATCCAAGTACCACATATGTCGGGTCTGCAAGAGAAATCAGGAAACAACAGACTTAGGTACCCATTTAAAAACGGGTCCTAACAGATTAGCGCATGATTTTGGTATCCATTTGAATATATAACATTTGGTTTTGAAGAATAAACATGATAAGATCCAAACCAATCATTAGAATTATGAGAAGAAGCAAAATCATTCCATCGATAAGTAGAAGACTGAGTAGTAGGACGAGATAATTGGAACAATTGCTTTATTGAATATCGCTTGTAAGGAATTACAAGGTTTTGTTTATTAAAAGCAACTTTACCAACTACATCAGTAACACTACTATCAGATCTATCATAAGCTATATCAGGAATTGATTCCGCCTTCTCATAATTCTTCCTTTTTGGTCACCATTCAGTTCTTGCTTCCGACCTTTTCTTTCTTAAAACTGAAACAAAAGATTTAGATTGATTAGGAAAATCAGATTTCTGAGATTGGCTTTTCTTTTGTTAACCAGTGTTGTTCCGTTTCTGTGAACGCTATTTCTTATGTTTCTTACCTTTAGCATAGTAATCAGCATTCACAGAAACTGAGTCACCAACCTTAGTTGATGATTCACCCTTTTCAAAAACACTTGGTAAAACTTCTCCATTTATAAGAAAAGTAGAATGATCTGGAAGTGAAGCATTAAAATCAAACATATCAATTTCCTCTATACACCCATCATCAGAATTGAGAAAATCATTTGCAGACGCAAATAAGTCATAAAAGTTATCAGTCGAAGTTTAAGGTGCCTTTGAAACTTTAGAACACTTTGTAGATTTAGATTGAAAAATTATGTTCTTTAAAACAGTAGAAAATACACTTTGTTCAATATCTACCAAAAGTCTTTCATCAGATAAAACATTTTCAAGCTCAACTATTTTGCATTCAAGACTGAGTGGAGGAACATAAACTTTTGCAATTGTAGGTTTTGCCTCCATCTCAGAAACAGAATAACTAGCAAAATAGTCGTTTGAAAGAACTTTTGGTGTTTCAGAAAGATAACTATCATTTAACTTTTCATAGTTAAACGGTAGTTGCATTTTCTTAATATTCTTTCTATTTTCAGTTTCCCTGGCCTCAACTTCTTCTGGTAATTTGGTAACAAATTTGGGTTTTAAATGAGTATGTTTACCAACAACAACAAGAAAATCAAAATTATATAATTCTGGTTGTTTTTTGATGGCTTTTTTTAAGTAATGAGGGTTTTCATAACCAAGACCCCATTTTTCCTTAACATCAGCCTCATCATTAGGTGCATTAAGAAAAATAGTTTGATCTGTTTGACCTCTTGCATAAAGTTTGGCTTCCAGACCATTTACCTTCTTATTTAAGAGCTTGTTTTCAACCTGCAATTTATAAACAGTTAGTGCAGATTCTTTCTTTTCTAAATCAGACTTAGAAAGTTTAGCTTCAAAATCAGAAATCTTCTTTTCAAAACAATCTACTTGGAGTTTAGAATCAGAAGCAGACTTGCGTAAAGAATCAATTAGATCTTTGTTCCCAAAAACTGATTTATTAAGCTCAAAGATCTTTTGATTTCTTTTAGCAACTCTGTCTTTTTCCTTTTTTAGTTTTATTTGTTGATCTTGAAGCTCAACCATCATGGCTTCCATTTTGGTTATGAAATCATTTTTAGTTAAGTTCATTACCTCATCAATAGTCTCTTCATCCGAATCATCATACTTCACAGTGTTGCCCATCAAACACATGTGAGCTTCTTCATCATTTACTTCCTCAACATCCGAATGATCTAGACAATATTCATCTTCTACCATCAATGCTCTGCCTGCCTCTTGTTGTTTGGCCAAGAGCATTTTGTTCTTATAGTATTCTGAATTGCGAACCTTTGGCTTCCGACAATCTCTAGCAAAATGACCAACTTTGCCACAGTTGTAGCACTTTATCAGATCATCAGTCTTCTTTTCAGCACCAGCATAGTCATTCAGATATTTCTTCTTCTCTTCCGGTTTTCTTTCCACATACCTGTTCTCTTCATGTTTCTTTCCTTCAACTCTTTCCCGATGTTCATGATTCTTTGAACAAGATGAAGAATACCTCTAAGTGTTTGAACCCGGTTTCTTGTAAAATTTCTTTTGGAATGCTCGGGTCAATATAAGCATATCTTGTTTGAGGCTTTCTCCATCATCACCATCGGATTCAGACTGATTCTGAACTTGAAACCACCATCTTCTTCTTTTTCTTCTTCTCTTTCTTTTCTTTCTTCTTCTCTCCGGCTACCAATGCTATGTGATCGGGAACTTTCTCAACTCTCTTTTTCTCAGCTCTTTTCTCTTCCACTTCTTCTTCATTCTGACGCAACGTCTCATAAACCTCATGCAACGGAATGTCATTTAGATCCTTCATCTGTTTCATCATGCGCATATGTTTCTTCCATTCAGGTTGCAGGATACTTAGAAACTTGACATTGTTCTCGATCTGCTTCTTTTTCACTTTGTTCTTGGACAATTCATTTAGAAGCAGGACAAACCGTTCATAGGTGTCTTCTAAGCTCTCATCTTCTTTTGCTTTGAATTCTTCGTAGCTGTTAATGCAGTTAGCTACTTTCATTTGATTTCCAACTTTCGATCCCATCATCATCTTCTGAAGTTGATCCCACATCTTCTTAGCATTCGCCTTGTAACTGTCTATCTTGATGTATATCTCGTTCCGAATGCTTTGAAGAAGTAAGGATCTTGCTTGTTTATCTGCTTTAAAGCGGCTTTTCTGCTCCTCAGAATATTGTGAAAAATCCATTGGAACAGTTTTCATCTTTTTCTCTCTGTCCACATCACCATCCTCACTGTCAGATGAATCGTCATCAGGTATCTGGACAGTAGGTGGTACCATAGGACCTTCTGTATTTGAAGGCAGAATGTTTTCCCCATTTGCATGCCTATCCACAAAATCAAGAAATCTGTCTTTCCATTGCTCATATTCTCCTTTGAAGAGAACAGGAGGCTTTACATCCGTACCAATAGACAGAGCGTCCTTTGAAGTCATCCTGTTTGTACCTGTTTAAACAAATATGCAATAAGAAACTAGAAACTGATCGTTAGTCCAATTATGAAATCACAAGAAAAATACAAGAAATCTTGAAATATTTAAAATTTAGAAACTCAGAAATTTTGACTAAGTGTTAAAACTCGCAAAGCACTATAGAAGCTTAAAAACACGCAGAAGCTTGAAACTCGCAAGTCACTATTCACTGATAAACTCCCAGGCTTTAACTTGCGTGTTTCTGAAACTCGCACGCAAATGTTTGCGTGTTTTGGCAAACTCGTAGATCACTGAAACTCACAGAAGTCTAAACTCGCAAGTGACTGTTCCTCAGAAACTCGCAGATATAGGTGTGCGCATTCCCTGAACTCGCAAAGTACTACTTGCGCGTTTGAACAAACTCGCAGATTGATCTAACTCTTAAACTCGCTAATGGTAGCGTGCACGTTTTCTGAAACTCGCAGATTGAACAAACTCGCAGATCATTGTTTCCGAATAAACTCGCAAGCTTAGACTTGCACGTTTGTAGAACTCGCTAATGTCTACGTGCGCATTTCAATACTTAGAAAATTTTCCCAATCTTCAAACTCGCAGACTTCGATCTGCGCGTTTCTAGAACTCGCTAATAACGCCTTGCGCGTTTTATGAACTCGCTAATAACGCCTTGCGCGTTTGAGACCAAAATCTTCAACTTGCGCGTTCTTGCGAAGAACTTGCGCGTTTCACAGATCTTGCTCGTTCTTGGAGTTTTCGAACAAAAACTCAAACTATCACACTGAAATCCATTGAAATCTTCGAATTTGATCTCGAAACTTTGTCAATTTGCTCGATTTCAATACTCTCACTGGTTACAATACTTGAATTACAACAACAAACACAACATGATACAATTTGAATCGAACACAGTGTGTGAAACTCGTGAACTGGAAAATCACAAAAATTCAAAATTCTCAATCAATTACAGTGCAATTGACAAATTTAGCTATACAGACTCGATCAAATACACTATACGATCATAACCTGATCGATTTCAACTCCTAATTCGCACTAAAACACAAAATTTGATCTGACTTCGAAGAACACAAAGTCAAACCAAACTTTCTTGATTTGATTTCAAATGGATTTGCTCTGATACCAATTGTGTGTCCCTGATTCAAGTTTCTAAACAACAATCAATTAAACAAACAAGAAGGATTCAATTTACCTATTTTGATTTCAGTTTCAATTCAATGATTACAACTGTTTTTCTTACTTTCTCTCTCTAAAAAATTCTCTCTCTCTCTAAAACTCTCTTTGAATCTTCAACTAGTCACACTACAAATAACAAAGAAAGAAACTATTTATACCTAATACAAAAAGCAAGGAAACAAATACAAATACAATGACTTTCACTTTGACTTTTTATTACAAAGACTTTGACTTTTAATAAGAGTTGACTTTCTCAGCTTTTGACTTATTGAATCTTTGACCTTCAAAATCCTTGATCTTGTATCCAACATATTTCTGCTCTAACAAACTGATCTCAAGATATTAGGCATAACGGATTCAAAATTTTAGCGAAGACGACAATTAACAACTTCAACGGATAACATGTGATGGAACAAAATCTTAAAGAACCAACAATGTCATAATAAAGCAAATAACGTATGATAGGTTGAATCGAGCTCGAAAACACATACACTTGCATATCTACCGACGTGACAAGTGTCAGACATATGGCTATACAGGCCCGTACGCTGGACTGCAGATCCACACGTACTAATGTGAGATACGGTGTTGGGCACTACACCGACACTCACCCTACAACAAATAACATATGCTAGGGCCGACCCATATGCCTCCTAAATCAAATACCCGTCACACCAATTATAGCTCTCACAAGAGCACAAAACAGGAGACACCGTGGTCTGATCACACCGCCACGGTTAGTGTCACGCCATCGGTGCCACAATGACGTGCCTATGGTACCCCCATAGGTGGTTAATAGCTCGACTTATCGGAGTAATTTGTCGCAACACATACGACATCATATAGTCTCAAATAGGCTCAAAACATAATGAACTCAAATGGGTGACCAAATATGAGCAATTACAAAAATATTGGATAAACAAGTGGTTGAATAATCAAAAGGCTCAAATCGAACAGTTCACAATTAATCACAAGTACCAACATATGTACATTTAGAGGTAGAAATCATACTAAAATGCTACCGAACAATTAAACGAGACCCTTTGGATAAAACACATATTTTTACTAACATCGATAATTATAAATACTTGACGATTTCACAAATACGTACGACATGGAACGGTTGTGAGTGAACGAACAATACGATGACGGACAAATCAAATAATCATGAATCAATTAACCCGAAGGAAAGGAAAACTTAATGATCCGTACACAAGTGTAAACGAGTCAAACAAATGGATAGATTTAGGAATCCGTACCTTAAACTTCACAAAAATTATAAATTCACCGATCGCCTACCCCTTCAATCCCGACCTAAAAATACCCAACAACTTGATATTAATCATACTTAACGACCTCAAAACACTGCAGCAAAACACGCTATAATCGATTAGTAAACGGCTAAAATACCACCACAATTCACGGCTAAAATTGACTAATAAACGACTAAAACGCAGCAGCAAAAATCGACTAAACGCAACTAATAAATAGCCAAAACGCAGCAGCAAAATACGGCTAAAACGACTAATAAATGGCTAAAAATACAGCAGCGAAATCGACTAATAAATGGCCCAAACACGCAACAACGATTTCGACTAAAAACGACTTAAAACGCAGCAGCTAAAATACGGCTAAAAACCACTAAAATGCAGCAGTGATTTCACTAAAAAATTAAGCCGTTTTGGTCCGTTTTTCCGGCGATTCGCACCTCTCTTATGCAATAACACAACGACAAATATAACTACAAATATTAAGCGTAAATAGGACGATTTTAAGGTGAAAAGGGAATATTTTTGGGTTTCTAAAAACGATATTAAGGACCCTAATGCTGCTGCCATTTGAATTTAAATACCGAAACGGTGACTTTCGAGCCATCGAAACGACTCGGTTTCTAGCCCCAAGCAGTCCCCAAACCTCATATCCAACCATTATTCATATAAAATTCGAGACGCGACAGAAACTTACCTCAAAACGATGATGATTCAACGAAACGTTTCTTGCCTTTGCCACCGATTTCTCCCTTACTCTCTCGATCGATTTCTCCCGCTTGGTTCTTCTCTATCGATCACAATGAGTTGGGTGGTTAGGGTTTAATTAAGATTTCTCTCAACAAAACCCAATTCCCTTTTTTTTAAAAAACTCATGACACAATGGAAGCCCAATTATCTTGTGATGGGTTTTTACAAAACCAGCCCCTTAAGATTAACTCATATTCTATTTTTAACCCCAAACTTAAATTGGATTCTAAAAATAAACCCATCAGATACTTGATAATTAAGAACCTTACCATTCTTATTATTATTATTTTTAACCTTGCCCAATTATTAATATAACCCAAATATGCATAAGACGGGTATTATAGAGGCTCTCCAAGAGGCAACAGAGTCTCTACGCCCAAAAGAGACCTCTTTGACCATGTCATTGTCATTATTTAACTATTTTGGTAAGAAAAAGTTGTTTCTCTGTCGAAGTTCTTTACCACCACCAGATATCAGAAGCTCTTAGACCCATAGGTTTCTGTAACTCTCAACACTTGTAAAATTCTCAAATGCATTATGGGGTGCAGGTTATTTTGAAAGTCATAGGCATTTGGGTATAGCATAAGCCACGAGCATGAGATTAGTGGGAGGAGCACGTACTTCATCGTGCACCGCCTAAAATGACGTGGCAACATTTGATTGGACGGTGAACTGTACCGTCATTTTTGAACCGTCTCTCTAAACGGCTCGATACTCATTACGGATCTCAAATCCTTTTATTTTACCTCCTAATCTTTTACCCTCTCACAACATAAATACCCCAATCCTTTCCCTTTTTCATTTTTTACCTACACTTTCTCCCTCAAGAACTCGAGCAAAAGAAAACCTGCAACTTCTTCTCCTACTACTTTCTTCCATGGCTTCCAACTCTATCTCCGGTGAAAACACTATCCTTCCCTTAAGGAACAATGATGAGGAACATTCTGACAGTGCTGAACAACAAAACCCTCTTTCGAGCATAATGTTTTCCTTTGCTCATGCCTAGTATCACACAACCACCCTTCCTCTCAAGCCCAACAACCACTACGTGGTACTAAACCCTGAAGCCTTTAGCAAAGAATTTGAACCCCTCATTCTTCTACTCAAAAACCACTTCATAAGCAAAGCCCTAACTCTGAACAGGAACGATATCCCTGAATCCATCATTCAACAATTTTGGCTTAGCTGTAGTTATGAAGAAGATGAACCTGCTATTTTGGGATATGCCACTACTGAGAACATGGACCATTTTCTGGAACTAGGGATTAATAGAAAACTGATCTCCTTTGTTTTGGGACTCCCCATGAGAAGGCAATTGAACATAGTCGATTATTCCACATAATCTACTGATGACGAACTTGTTGAATTCCTTCTTTTCCTTGGATATGCCAAACCAATCACAAAAAGGATAGATTTCAGAAGGCAATTCTTCCCACCAATGTGGAATGTGCTCTTCTCTATCCTCAACCGCTGCTAGACTGGGAAGACTGGGAGCCCAGACCAGACTAGTCACAATATAATGGCCAATGTGTATGGTATCTACTTCGACCTTCCTCTGGACTATGCAAGGTTGATCCTCAGAGAGATGGTGGGCGCTGTGATCAAGAAGAGGGATGGACAATCAAGAGACCGACCTCTGCCATCATTAATATTCCAGAGGTTCGTAGCTGTGATTCTGGGAAATCATCTAGAAGCGAATAAAGTTCATTTGGATGGAAAGAAGGTCAAAACTCACTCCATGACTACCCACAAACCCACCATCGTACCTTCTGGCTACCCAAATGCTCGACCTCTGTCAGTGAAGATGTTAACCAACTTGAGTAGAGAAGATAGGAGGGCGTACAGAGGTAGACACATGACTCTAAAACTGAGTCCTGCAACGCCTCCATGTATAGGAGCCACAGAGGGTGAGGAAGTTGTGTTTTTTAGGCCTAAATCCCATAGAGGGAGTACAAGGAGGAAACCAAAGACAGGAGAGAGTAGACATAGAGGAAAGCCTGAGAGAGGGGAGGGGAGTGAAAGAATGAAAAAAAAGAAAAATAAAACCAAGAAAAGGATTGCAGAAGAAGTGGTCCCACCCCCACCAAAGAACCAAACAGCAGAGGTGGAAGAACCTCTCTAGAAGAAGAAAAAGAGGTTGAGGAAGAGAGCTGATATCGATGAAACTCAGGCCTCTGTACCATCTCCAAAGGTACAAGCCCCAATCATCAATAAGGAACCTGTAGAGGTAGAAGAGGCACCTCTGCAGAGGAGAAGAAGAAGGCAAGTAATAATCGAGGAAGCCCAGAACACTAAGATCGAGGATAGAATCGAAGAAACAAAGCCTCAGAGCCCTCTTGCCATAGCTGCTGAAATTGCAAGCGAGGTAGTTGAAACAATGAGTCCTCAAGCAACAGAGATCCCTACACCTCCAGAGCTATCACTATTAAGTCATATATTGTATTTAAGATTAAAGAGGGGTCAATGTTGTAAATAGTTGTAAAGTTTAAGTGTTTGTAAAAGCCTTGTAAGTCAAAGTGTTTGACTTTGACAAGTTAGCTTTGAGTTGTAAAGTCAATGTTGTTGACCATATAAATAGGTTTGGTCTTTTGTAATCATTAGGCAATCAAGACATATCAAGAACACGCACATAGATCTTAGAGAGAGAAAGGTTGTGAGAAATAGGTATATGGCACTCTGAGAGATTTGTGATTAAGAGATCATTATAATCATTGTTGATCAACGGATGTCATATTAAGATCAACGAATCAAACAGATTACAAGGCTCTCTCTTTCAAGAATTCTCTCTCCAAGATTTCTCTCTGTCAGTGTGTCTCATATGAGTCTACCAACAAAAACAAATTCATACCTACATGTTACAAAGACAAAACTACACAACTAAACTAGTTGACTTTGACTTTCCACTTTAAGCAATTTGACTTTGCAATGAGGCTTTGACTTGGGCATTTGAATTTCAAACTTCATGATGTTGGATTCAACAAATTTGTGCACTAACAATCTCCCCCTTTGGATTCAAGATCATCTTCAAAACAATAAGATAATTATCTCCCTCTTTGTGAAACAAAAAACGGATTTTAGCATTCACGAATAATATTCTCCTTTGTTTGATCTTGACAAATTTCAATCTCCCACTTTTAACATCTTCACAAAGATAAGCATTTCATCTCCTCTTTCTTTGAACTGTCTTCAGATTTTCAGTAAACTCCCCCAAAGTCTGTGATAATCTTCTTCAAGAATTTTAACAATCTTCCCCAAGGTAATAAAAACATTTTTCAGACTTCAGAAAAGAAATTATCTTCCGAGTCAGCTCACTTTTGTTTTAACAAATAATCTTCAAAGAAAATTTCAGCAAATTTCATCAAGCTTTCAGATATTTTTGAACTTACTCTTGATTCCGAACATTATCCCCATATTTCTGAAATATAACCTTCAAATTTGTCATCTCTTGATCACTTTCTCCACAGAATTTTCACAATCTGATCTTTATACATCATTTGTTGAAATTAATTCACCCGTTACTCCTTATCCATTTCTTAACCTTCTCATTTCTTGAATATATTTCTCCCCCTTTTTGATGATGTAGAACATAAAAATCATCAAAACTATTTTCAAGAAATGTCATGAATCTTTTTCTGACCACTGATCTTTCAAAATGAGCTTTTGAACCATCCGTCAATTCATAATGTATTCATCTGAATCTTTTCAAATTCAGACAAATAAGAATGTAATCCTGAATCAACAAATTAATCAGTTAAAATGTCTATAAGTAGCACAAAGCCACTTTTTACAACAAATGTACTTTGGAAAGGAGATTTTTGATGTTCACTCCCCCAGGGCTTCCATTCAATCATCAAAAATCACAAAGAATTTTCTATGAATGTTATGACAAGAAAACGTATTCCTTGTGTGCTCGTGTATAGTGTAGAATGATTGAAGCTACTTAGGCTTGTCAAATAGGCTCAAAATGTGTAAACCATTGAAACAACAACAGTAATACACAGACTTAACTGTGCATGCTCGAAGAGAGAAGGTGGGGCAGATTTCCTTCAGTTTCAATATCCACATCTTCCAAATGAAGACGAGATAGATTATATGCTGCTTCCCCAAGAAAAATTGAAACGTCTCTTTGTTGATAAAGAAATGAGTAGCTCGTTAGGTATAAAGCAAGTGTTGACATGGGCTAGTGCCTGTTTCAATGAAGTTCACGAAAGAATTGTGCCCGACTCAGAAAAAGTTTTGTGCAAAGTTTGATATTCTTTTACTCTGATCTCTCACGCTTTTTTTTTAACATTGAGCTAACTTCTAACCAATCTTTCTTTTCATTTTATCTCATCACACACCCACACTCAGATATTGACCCCTCGCATCTCAATCACTCGGGATAACTTCTTGGGTACGAAACACTAGTTGTCATGAATCCATAGAAGTTCATTAGAATCTCACACAATGATCCCATGTATTTTGTCCTAATAAGAAAAAAATTACTCAACGGTTTAACTTTAACAGTTAAAACACAAAACATATGTCAGATGTAAGTATGCTCATACGATAATCTTGAAGATTTGAGCATTTTAAACATGAAAGATTCTCTCAAAACAAAGAAATTGAATGAATGAAATGAAAACAATATATGAGTTTTGAGAATCTGACAATGTATAAAAAGATCAAATATGAATGATTTATCATTAAAACCTTAGGTCATGAAAAATTGAATGTTGTCTATACGAACCAAATATAGACATTCTTGAAAGAAAACGCTTTGAATGAATCAACGCTCAACAAACTTTTAATATAAAACGGAGTGTCTTACCAACGAAAATTAGTTTCAATATGAGACATGGTAAGAACATAGTCAACAAAAGATGTTAAACCAGTGTGTATTAATACTTGACAGTATATAGAAAAGACAATACACAAGTATTTATCTTTGGAAACACACGGTTTGTTAAATATTAAAGTTCATAAAATGAAAACATTTAAAATCACACTTCTGAATTCATGAAATTTGTTTAAAAATCGAGACGTGGTTTGAACATTTAGAAACATGTTTTCTATGTTTGAAAGTTGCCCATATTTCAAACATGACGAGATTAAGAATAGAATAATCCTTACACTCAGCTTAAATCTCATAAAGTCAGCTCCAAAGTCATGATTGATATGATCATGTAAGCTCCCCCTCAAATTTTGTAAATAGTCAAAAAGTCGTCAAAGCAACAAAGTCTTATTGAAAACAAAAACTTTTATTTGAAAATTAAAAAACATGAAAGCAATAAAACTTGTAAAGAACGAGTTCTGATCTGATATAATCAGAAATCAAAGTCCTTACTCCCCCTGAAAATATGCATCATAAAATTTTTAAGTATAAAACATATGCAATTTTTCATACACCCCCTCGAATTTAGATCATCTAAACATTGTCTCACCCTCCCTATAAACATGAACATAGCCTTTCAGTGCATATATCATTCAGATTTAAAATAAAGAAATGGTGAAAAATAAAAAAAAAATAAACTGTACTAGGTAACTACAGATTATGTCTTGAGGTTTAACATGTAAAGTTTCGAAATATTAAATCTCTTTTCGTCCAATGGCTTGGTAAACAAATCAGCAAGTTGATAATTTGTGGTTACAAAGTAAAGTTCAATTGTACCTTTTTCAACATTATCTTTGATAAAATGATATCGCACGTCAATATGCTTGGTTTTCGTATGCTGAACATGATTTGCATATATAGCAATAGAACTCTTGGAATCACAGTAAATCGGAATTTTGTTGTATTGGAACCCATAATCTCGGAGTTATGTTTGCATCCACAGCACCTGAGAAAAGCAGCTAGCCGCAGCTACGTATTCTGCCTCGGTTGTTGAAGTAGATCACTTTCATTGTTCCTTAGCTCTTTAACCTTATCTTTTAACGCTTTATCAAGAGAAACTACTTTTTCTTTCAAGGATTTCTTTTCTGAGATATGTTCAGAGACAAGTGGGCATTTTTCAAGATAGATCTTATCTTTCTCTTGAGTGAGCAGTCTAGCCTCACGCTCAAAGAAGGCTAGCTTTTTCTCAAGCTCTGTGCAAGTGCTTTTACAAGCAAGGAATTCCTTATTTAGTTCAAAAAATTTGTTTTCAGATTCATGAGATGAAGATTCAGAAGTGGATACCTCACCACTATCCCCGTCAGAGGTGTTGACTTCTGCCATACCACAGAAGAGTGCTTTGTTGTCCCCTTCATCAGAGGATTCATCGATCACGAGGTTTTCTTGCTTGGCCATCAGTGACCTCTCTGTATAGTATTCTGCCTTTTTCATAAAAAAGGCAGTATCTCTGACTGGTTTTCCCTTTGTGGTATTGGATCTGCACTCAGTCGCAAAATGCCCAGGCTTCCCATACTTGAAACATCCTTCATTTTGTTGGGGAGCCTTTTCACCACCTATACCGTCAAACTTCTGTGTACCCCTTCGATCATCTTCTCTCCTTTCCTCTTGTCGTTGATCCTCGTGCTCTTCTATCACAAACTTCCTCTGTTCACCATATCCTCTTTTGTCCTCTCTTTCCTCTCTTCCTCTGTTGTCGAACATGGACTTCTTTATAAGACCCCTGTTGTATTCTCTAGTCATAAGGGCAAGTGTCTTAGTCGAAGAAGCCATGTCCATTTCCTCCTCGGAGTCATCATCTTCTTCACTCCCAGCTACCAGAACCTTCTTTTTCTTTTTCTTTAGAGTCTCCTCCCTAGTCTTCTCTTTCTTCCCTTTTTCTTATACCTCTGTGGCTTTTTCTACCAACGCCAGAGGTCCACCAACCTGAGTTTTTATCTTCAAGATGCGATTCTCTTGGCTCACCAAAGTCCCAAAAAGATCATATATGGACCAAACATCAAAAGGTCTAGGGTTGCTTGCATGGACATAATCAAATGCAGCCACTCATCATTGAGGCTCTGAAGAAACCTAACATTGTTTTCTTCAGAAGTTATGTGGATTCCATATCTTTTGAATTTGTTGATAAGGGAGTTGAATCTGTCATAAGTGCTTTAAATGGGTTCATTGGGCTGAGCTTTGAAAGCAAAATATTCATTGATGCACAAGGCTCTGTTATTCTTTTGAGTCTTAGCACCTCCCTCAAGCTGTTTTTCAAGCTATAACCACAGATCTTTTGATGTTTCACAAGAGTCCAATGACTGAAAAATGTCATTTGGAATGGCCATAATGAGTAGCCTTTTGGCTTTCTTGGCAAGTTCATGTAGAGCACTCTCTTGTTCACTCCATTCAGCAATGGGTTTGGAACGTTGGTATTCACGGACTTCAGGGGTAGTAGCAGTTGTAGGTACCCTTGGAACAGTAGACATGGGGATGTACGGGGGATTGTGAAGAAACTCAACCAAACCAGGATCCACACCTTCAAGAAAGTGTACCATCCTGATTTTGCATTGAGGATATTCATCCCATAGTAGAGTGAGAGGTTTTGATTGAGATCCTGAACTGAAAAAGTTTATTTCATTTGCCATTTGTAGAGTTACAAAAATGGTTGCAAAAACAGAGTAAGAATAGAAAGATCTGTTTAGGATGAAGAAATACTCAATATGAAGAGAATATGGTAAGAGAGATTGTACTAACCCAACAAGCAAGTTTTAAGATTGTTCTATAAATAAACACACCTATTTTTACTTTTGGGTCTAAATCAAACAAGTTGAAATAAATCCAGAAAACAGGGGATGTTCCTTTGAGTGATAAACAAGATGAAGAACAGACTCAAAATACTACCAAAACACTGGAATCAAGTATAGAACAGGATCCTTTGATACTAAAGATCAAATTCGGCTCTGATACCAATTGTTGATCCTAATTGTGTTCTATTCAAGATGTAAAACCTCAAAACTAAACAAATTAGAGTAATATGAATGCGAAAGCGATTTATAATGTAGTGAAGAGGTATGATTTGGTAGTAAACACATTGAGTATCTAATTAGGAATTCAACAAACAAGTATATATTTATCACTTAATCAAATGCTTCATTGATATAAGTATTTCACCAAGAACATGCACAAATTTGTGCTAATATGCTCAAAAGGTAATTTGGAAATTACAAGGGTGCTCTCAACAGTGTGTGCTCGCGTGATTTTCAAAACAGGAAGTGCTCCCCTCATATAGGACGAGGAGCACACAATAGTACAAGATAAAGGTTGACATTTCCACAAAAGGAATGCCACCTGTAAAGTAAAACATCGTGGACGCCCATGAAATGATCCTTATATTATTCGTACAGCAGGCACACGTGTTCTACACATGTTTTTGTCTTGACCATTGTCTTGAAATTCCTCGTCTTCCATCTCCAGAGGTCAGCCATGACACAGGCTCTATGATCTGAAACTTATCTTCAGGTTGCGATCTTCTTGAGTAGATGGTTGACGGAGCTTCTGAGCATTGAACTTCTGTGGTGTACCTTGGTGTTTATAGTGATCTTCTGAAGTTTCTACACATCCTATTTTTTAATACTTCAATTTAATGAACTGGAGCTAACAATCTTCAATCGCTGAATATCTCTTCCTTCACAGAGATAGAAGGAAGTTCAGTGATCGCTAAAGCCTTTCTTTAGGTTTCTTCGCATGTAGGTAGACTTGTCTTGGTTTCACTAATATCCGCATCAGATCATGAGTAGACTTGTCCGTTGTTCAGCAGCTTTGTCTTTTACTCAGTGATGAACATCTTTGTCACGAAACTTGTTTAGGGATTACGTTTAACTGTTACAAGAGAGATCATCAGCGATACTGAACATACTCAGTATATAATCGCTGATGGTGAAACACTTATACATACAAATGTTTAAACGTTATTTTCACTAAGTATTATAGTGGGTCATTATCAAATCACTGAGAGAGTTTGGATCAACAGGTATCATAGCAGACAAGAATAAGAAATTGATCAAATTTTTTTAAGATTTGATGCATTATTGAAGAACTCACAGACATATTCTGTTTCAGAATCGATTTTTGATTTTATGTTGTCTTGGATGTATTCTTTGTTGTATTGTATTCGGTTTGTTGATTAGAACAACTTTGATTTGTATTTCTTCATCCAATTCACAACAGATTGTGTGAATTTTGGATTTGATGTGATTTTTATTCAAGTTTGTAAACGCATTGTAATCACTTCAAATTTCAATTGTTGTTGTTTTTGGTTATAATTGACTGTTTTATAAAATGTTCAGATTGTTCTCGAGATCAAATTGATGATGTTTCAAAACCTAATTCAAGAGTTTGAATCGAATTTGGACTTGTTGATCCCAGTTGTGATGTTCTTTAACTTGATTTAACCTTTTACTACACACAGATTAAATAAATAGAGTGCAGAAGCGTTTAATACGTGTAGAAAAGATTGAACATGCAAGGTAGTAAACACACAAGTAATTAATGAACAGGAAGTAAAGTATTACAAGAAAGTTACTCAAATAACTGTTTCATTGATTACTCAAGAGCACCAAGAACACGTACTGGTATGTGCAAAATGTGCTCAAGGATTATACAGACTGCTATTTTCGTGTGTGCTTCTTTGCTCTAAGGTGGTGTTCCCTTAATATACAAGAGGGATGTACCCCTTAGTACAAGACAAAAACTGACATTCCATAAACGGAATGCCACCTGGAAAGTAAACATCGTGGGACGCCCATTACTTTGATCTTGAGGATCTTCGTACAGCAGGTCTCACATGTTCTGCACGTGGTCTTGTCTTGAATTCTTAGAAAAACTTCAACATTGATCTCCAGAGGTTGGCCTTCACAGAGGCTCTGTGAGTGATCACAGAGGCTCTGTGATCCAAGAACTATTATCAGGTTTGACTTCTGGTAGATCTTCTGTGGAGTAACCTCTGAGCTTTGCACCTTCTGTGGTGTACTTGAGTGTACAGCGGCAGGCTTCTGCCATTCACATACTTAGCCTATTTTTCAATACTTCTATACAATGAGAGTGGAGCTAAGAATCTCCCCCTAAGTATTGAAAAATAAAAAATGAAATTTGGAGCGATGGCTATGCTAGAAACAAAAGAGGTGAAAGGAACTCAACCTCTAAAAAATGATATTCATTCGTAAAAGAAAAAAAATTCCAGAAGGCAATTACATTAAGCATTGAAATACATGAATGAACAACAAAAGATTACAGAAGTCATTGGGGAAAATCATTTATCGGGTTGGTAAAGCTTTCAGCTAGTGTTTTTCACATCGATAGAATGAGTTCCCTGTACTTCAGTTGTGCATCAATCTGTCCGATCATTGTCTCTGCAGGTCCCGCTTGCACAGTCTAAGAGCCATTCTTCCTCAGAATCGTATTCTTTATCTTCTGCAGAGTATTGTTCGAATACTTGTGACTTTGATTTGGTCGATACATCTTTTTAAGCCCATCATCGTCTCTGTAGATGAATCCGAACTCAGGCTCTGTGATTAAGGAGTTGGAAGGAACGTTCTCGATTCCGAGGAATTGGTCATGTGGTTTGGTGATCGACAACTTCTCGACTCCGAGTTGTAGAGCTACCTCGAAGTCCATTTTGCTGTGATATTTTACATGTTCGCGCATCACCTCCTTGATCCTGCCATTCGCTATCATATACTCCTTGATCCTGCCATTCGCTACCTCAAAGTCCATTTTGCTTTTCAAGTCTTTGCTCTATGAAGGCATGTAGTTGAGGAAGATCGTAGGCACAGAGGTTCTTCAAGTCTGCATCTGTGAACGTGTATTGCTTCCCATCTTTTCTCTCAACTAAGTATTTTGCATACATGATTGACTTGTTGGCGAAGGAGTGCAGAGAGATCCTCATCACGGTTTTGATATCTTCTGTGGAAAATACTTCATCCCTTTTAATGCAGTTTGCTCGAAGCGTCTTCTGATGTCTTCTTTGATTAAGGGATGTAGATTTGGTTCTAAGAAGACAACTTCGGGCTCTGCGCTGTAGAGATAGGTATGAATGTTTTCTTGAAATTTAAGTTCTTTCGGTGGAGGCCTTGGGATTGGAACTCTCATGGTGTCCATCGATTGAACAATCTCTTTGACTCTGTCCTTTTGATCTTTCTTCCGTGGAGATGTCTCTGAAGTATCTGCAGCGTTTGCTGGATCAAGACTTTGAAACTGTACAGTAGGTGTGGGTGCAGTAGGCATGAGTTCAGGACTTGAGGGTTCAACAAACTTTGCGAGTTCTTCTGCGATCTGTTCAGAGCCCACACTGACCTTCCCTTTCTGAGACCCTTCAGAGGTTGTTCCTTGGACAGTTGAAGACGGTATTGGGTCTGCAGAGGCACTAGGCATGAGATTCTGTGATTTGTGTGCCTCTGAAGATGTTTTTTGTAAGGGCAGGGTTTCGAGAGGAGTGACAGAGATGACAGGTGCTTTTGGTATTAAGGCCTTCTCCCCCTCATGATGGCCAGGGCCAGAGGCATCTGGCTCTTGATCATCATGGTGAGCCCTCTTCTGTGAGGCCGCCGCTTGGCAAGTGGCAGGGGCCTTTCTCTTCTTCCTTTTGCAGAGGTGGTCTTCAGCATGTTTGTTGATCTTCTGTAGGGCGTCTTCTGCAGCCAAAGATAGGGCGTTGATTTCCACATCAGACTTGAATCGAAATGTGGCTACGGTTTTCTTCAAGTCTGCTGCCACCTTCTTTCCTTGGTCGTTGAAGTCAGATCGAAGGAGGTTTTGGTTTTGCAGAAATTGATTGCCCATGGTTTCCAAGTCAGCTTTTGTTGCAAACGCAGAGGGGTCTGGGGCAGAGGTTGATGTCTGTGTGTGAGCCGGGACCATAACACTGCGAGTTATGTCCTTTATTTCCTCTCTGAGCCTGGCCATTTCGACCACTCCGGTCTGAACTCCGTTCTTAGCATATTTTGGAAATTCCTCTGTGCAAAGGTCCCCCAGAACTTGAATCTGATGGGAGTGTGCAATGATGGCATTTTCACAAGCTTGAAGATCAGCCCTTTTTGCGCAGTTTGTACTGAGTGCTTGCAGAGCTTCAGTATTAGCTTTTAGGGCCTCTGCAAGGATTTGAGAGTTGGCTTGGGACTCTCTGGAGATCGAGCTTTGCAACTCGTCAAGTTTTTTGAGCACCATGTCAGCAAAGGCTTTAAACTCGGCCTTTGTGACAAAGGTGTCAGAGGTAACCTCTAGAACAACACATGTTCCAGATTTGGCCAGCGAGTCTTTGGCACCTTCAGAGCCTGTTTTTATGATGAGCTCTGCAGGATTTCCTTCCAATCCTCGATGTTCCACAGAGGAAGCACCTATGGAAGTTCTGTCAACACGTTATTTGGGGGAGGGTTCAGAGACTCCCTTAAGATCGAAGTTGAATGGATCCTGTGGTTGTTCTAGAGCCACAGAATCATCGTGTTCTCGCACCACCAACTCTGAGGTGGTTTGGGTGTCACTCTTGTGTGTGACAGAGGTAACGAATACATCTGTGTGTGAAGAAGATGTGTCCTGGGGTAAATGGACACGCAGAGCAACACTCTCGCCCTTTTGAGAGGGTGAGGTGGTTTTAGTTTCCCTGGCTGGTGGCACAGAGGATGAAGGAATATCCTCTGTCCGGATGGTTTGGGCGGGGTTCGGACTGTGCGGTCCTGTTTCAATACCCCTCTGCACTAGAACTGCAGGGGTAGAAGTATGGGTTGCACTGGGAGTTGGTTTTGGTGGTGTGCCAAGGGAATCTTTTTCTCCTATCTCCTCCGTGATTCTTTTACCCTCATCGTCAGAGCTTGACAGCCCCGTAACGCCTGTCAGTGCAAAATCTGCGAAATCTCCTAAGGTTCCCGAGTGCAGCTTCTGTATCTCCTCAGCTATGGCCATTGTGACTCGGAGACGGCTGGATGGCCTTTACTCAGAGCTTTCAATGACTTGGGCTTTTCTTCTTCTCCTCTGCAGAGGTTGTTCGGACTCTGCAGGTTCACTCACGGCTGGAGAGGGAATAGGTTCAGAGGTTGTTGCCTTGGTCAAATTCTTAGCCTTCTTCTTTGGCTTGGCAACCTCTGTTGGGGATTTTGGAGCCTCTTCTTCTGCGATTCTCTTTTTAGGAGTTCTTTTCTTTTTAAGCTTCTTTTCTCGTTGCTCACCCACAACTTCTGTCTGTACTTCAGCTCCTTCATCATCCTCTGTTCTAACAACAGCTCCCTCACCTATCTCTGTCCTAAGGTAGATTGCTATCTCACCCACTTGGAATCCTACACGTGGGGGGGGGGGGGGTTGCAGGACTCGGTGCAGGAGTCCTGTGCCCACGAATGTAAGTTCTTACCCCATCTTCACTGTTCAGGTAGGCCAAGATTCGGGCTAGCAGAGGTCTTGCTCCAGGATACCCAGATTGGAGAACTGTGGGCTTGTGCGACTTCATGTCGTAGACCTTGATCATCTTACTCTCTGTAGGTAACTTCCCTTCGCCTATCAGAGCGTCTCCTAGCAGAATGGCAAAAAATTTGTTGAAGACAAGATTTTTGGGTTCTGTGCCTCGAGCTTGGTCCTCTTGCTTAGCTATGACCGCGTTTCTAATTTCCCTGAATATTAGAGTTGCATAGTCCAGAGGCAAATCGTAGTACACACCATACATTATTGCGAGTATGGTATGGCTATATTGGTCAGGGCTGCCTACCTTGCAGGTCAAGCAGCGATTTAGGATAGAGAAGAGAACGTTCCACAGAGGTGGAAGGTTCTGACGTCTAAAGTCGGTTCTTTTGGAAATTGGTGCAGCGTACCCTATGAACCGAAGGAACTCCAGAATCTCATCATCAGAGGGCTCGTCAGAGTATCTTGTTAGATTTAGCTGGGTCTTAGTGGGAAGCTCGAAGACATCTGCGACCCTTCTGCGGTTTATTCCAAGGTCCAGAATTTGAGTGGTGGAGGGATGGGTGGCATATCCCATGACACAGTAGCCATAACGGTCCAGTTTCTCATGCTTAGCACTCAACCATAATTGTTGAATGTAAGTTTCAGGAATATCTGTTCTTTTAAGAGTTAGGGCTTTTGTTAGAATGTGGTTCTTTAGGATTTGGATTAAAGGAGCAGCTTCCTCAGGATATCCCTTGGGTTCCAAGACAGCAAAATGATTGTTTGGCTTGAGGTTCAGTTGCCTGGAGTGATAGTCATGGTGTGTGAAGGAGAGCATTCTGCTTGTTAGGACATGTTCTTGTTCAACAGACTGGGAATCGTCCTTTTTAGCTTCAGAATGCATCGAGTGGTTTGATGCAGAAGATCCCTTGGAGTTCTTGGAAGAAGCAGAATGAGATGCCATGGAAAGAAATGGAGAATGAGAAATCTTTTGCAAGGGGATTCTTCAAGGAGAGAAAATAGCAGGTAAAAAGAAATTTGGAGTATGAAAGGGGTTTATATATGAAGAGAGAGGGTAGAAAGAATGAGCGGTAAAAGATAAAATTTTCAAATCCGTGATGAGTGGTAACGGATAAGAAGGCGTTTCAGAAAAACGACGGTACAGGTTACGATCCAATCAAAAATTGCCACGTCAGATGATGGCGGTGCACGATCTAGGACGTGCGCCACCCTATTCTCACGCGCCTGGCATTTTCTATTCTCATGTGATAGTGAGTTTCAAAAATAACCCTCAGCACATGACCTGATTTTCTCAAGTGATGAGAATGACAGAAGTTCTGGGGATAAGAGGCTTCTGAGGTCATAGGCAAGGTTAAGAGGGAGAAAAGTGCGATGAAATGATCGAGTTCCTTTTAAAGTGCATTTGCTCAAGCACCCTCAGTTTAGAGGTGCAGAGACTCTGTGATAGATCACAGAGGCTCTGTGGTCGACCTCAGAGGTTCTGAGACCAAAAATTTCCTTTTTAGGAAAGATTTTCAAAGATTTGATCATTTCAAAGTTTTGACTGTAAAATTAGTACAAAGAGGGATCTTTCTGAGGACATAGTGCTCGAGAAAGAGTTTTGACCCTTGGTTCAGATGGACTAACCTCACTCTGTAGTCTGTTGCGCAGAACTGTCTTGCTCCCCCTTGAATAGTCATGATTGGTTTTTGATGGTTCGTTCTGCTCCCCCTTCAACTATGCTTGGATCATATAAAGATAAGATTTGCACAAGACATAGATTTGCACAAATGATGTAATATAAAGAAAGTCAAAGAGATTATTTACAAACAAGGAATATGTTATATACAAATATGTACAACAGAGTCTCTGTGCACGGGTATAGAGGCTCTGTGGTCAACTCATGTTGAGCATACCAATCTTGCCAACTAGAAAAGTGAATCTTTTCTCATCCAATGCCTTCGTGAAAAGGTCGGCAAGTTGGTAGTCTGTGGGCACAAAGTACATCTCTATTGTTCCATGTTCCACATGATGTTTCAGAAAGTGATACCTGATATCGATATGCTTGGTCTTAGAGTGTTGCACTGGATTGGCAGAGATCGCAATGGAACTTTTGGAGTCACAGAGGATGGGGATTTTTTCAATATCAAATCTATAGTCTCCAAGTTGGGTCCTCATCCACAGAACTTGTGAGCAGCAACTTGCAGTAGCAACATATTCTGCTTCTGCCATAGAGGTCGAAACACAGTTCTGTTTCTTGGAAGTCCAACTTACTAGTTTCCGTCCTAGGAATTGGAAACTCCCAGAGGTACTTTTCCTGTCGAGCTTGCATCCTCCGTAATCTGAATCTGTATAAGCCATGAGATCAAAGCCAGAGCTCTCCGGATACCAGAGACCAAGATTTTTGGTCCCTTTTAGATATCTGAAGATCCTCTTGACAGCATAAAGATGAGATTCTTTGGGCTTAGCTTGAAATCTTTCACAGAGACATGTGGCAAACATTATATCGGGTCTACTTGCGGTTAAATATAGCAGAGACTCTATCATACCTCTGTAGAGTTTACACTCCACAGGCTTGCCTTCTGGTTCTGCATGAAGTTTGGATCTAGTGGCCATAGGAGTCTTCATTGGTGAAGAGTCAGAGAGCTTGTATTTTTCAAGTATGTCAGAGACATATTTTGATTAATTTATGAAAATACCCTCTGTGGTTTGTTTGACTTGCAATCCTAAGAAGAATGTGAGTTCTCCCATCATGCTCATCTCAAACTCACTCTTCATCAGTGATTCAAATTTTTTGCAGTATAAATCATTTGTAGACCCAAAAATAATGTCATCAACATAGATCTGTACAAGTAGAATCTCACCTTTTCTCTTCTTATAGAATAAAGTAGTATCAGTTGTACCTCTTTCGAAACCATTTGCAAGGAGGAAGTTTGAAAGTCTGTCGTACTAGGCTCTGGGATCTTGTTTCAGTCCATACAGAGCCTTGTCCAAGAAGTAGACATGATTTGGGTACTTAAAGTTCTCAAACCCTGGTGGTTGTTGGACATATAGTTCTTCTTGAATCTGCCTATTCAGAAAGGCTGACTTGACATCCATTTGATATACTTTGAAACCTGTGTGGGCTGCGAAGGCAAGAAAGATTCTTATTGCTTCGAGTCTTGCCACAGGGGCAAAAGTTTCTTCGTAGTCAATGCCTTCTTCTTGGCAATATCCCTTGGCCACCAGTCTTGCTTTGTTCCTGATCACCACACCATCCTTGTCCTTTTTGTTCCTGAAGACCCATTTGGTCCCTATTGCGGTTTTGCCTTTCGGCAGAGGCACTAGGGTCCATACTTCGTTTCTTTCAAACTGCAGAAGCTCCTCTTGCATAGCTTCTACCCAGTTTGGGTCTTCAAGAGCTTCAGATATCTTTTTGGGTTCGATGATACTCACAAAATTTGTATAGTAACAAAAATTAGCAGTACTCGATCGAGTTTGGACCTTATCAGAGGCATTACCAATGATTTGGCTCTATGGGTGACTCTTGGTCCACTTTATCATGCGGGGTAGGTGATCATTGGAAACTTCAGTGGTTAGTTCAGGAGCACATTCGTTTTGATGTAGATCATCTTCTGTTGAAAGAAATTGATCATTTGTACTTTCCACAGGACTTGGTTGTTCATCATGAGTGAAGGTAGAGAGCTCTGTGGAGCCTTGATCTGGTGTTGACCCTTCTGAGAGGTTTTGAAGATGATCATGATCTTGATTAAGCTTGGGGACTTGAGTTGTATTGTCCTCTGAGTTCTCCCCCTCGATGGTTGCACCTGCAGCATTACTGAAAGAGGGTGAAGTATTGCTAGGACCAGTTAGAGAAGTACCTGTTTGGTCCTCAGAGGCTACGGCTTCAGAGGCTCTGTGGTCACCTTCAGAGGGTTCATCATCATTGAACATATCTTCAAATAGATGATGAAGACCATTTGTTCGTGATGATCCACCAGAATTTTCATCTTGAAGTTTGAGTCCTGAGCTGTTTTGCTCAGAAGTCACCTGAAAAGAATCATCAAATGAAACATTAATACTTTCTAGTATATGCTTGGATTTGAGTACATAGATTATGTATGCCTTGGAGTTTGATGAATAGCCAATAAATTTGGCTTCATCGGCTTTGGGACTAAATTTCCCTATTTGGTCTCTGTCGTTCAGTACGAAACATCTGCAGCCAAAGACATGGAAGTACTTAATGTTTGGCTTCCTCTGGTGTAGTAAATGATATGGTGTCTTTGCATGTCTCTTCACGATCAAGGATCGATTTTGGGTGAAGCATGCGGTTGAAATGGCTTCTGCCCAGAAAGAAATAGAGAGCCCTGAAGCAGTGAGTATAGTCCTTGCGGCTTCCACTAGTGTTATGTTCTTTCGTTCAACAACACCGTTTGTTGTGGAGTCCTTGCAGCAGAGAAGTTCGGTGATATGCCTTCTGTCGAAAGATAGGCTTCAATGGTTGAATTCTTAAACTCTGTTCCATTGTCACTTCAGATCCTCTGTACTCTGCAGTCATAAAGAACTTGTATTCTCTTGATAAGATTGATTAGTACTTCAAGAACATCTGATTTCTTTCGAACAAATTCAACCCAAGTATATCTGGAGAATTCATCTATGAGTACAAGGATGTACTTCTTGCCACCAAGACTCTGCACAGAAATGGGACCACAGAGGTCAACATGAAGCATCTGCAGAGGTCTGGTGCAAGATATGTCAGACTTGGTTTTGTGGGCAGCCCTCTTGAGTTTGCCCATCTCACAAGCTGAGCATAGATGATCCTTGTCGAATCTAATACTTGGTAGACCACTTACTAGTTCTAATTTCACAAGTTTGTTAAGTGTGTGAAAGTTTAGATGACAGAACCTGTTGTGCCAGAGCCAAGCTTCTTCATTCTTACTTGAGACTAAGCAGAGCTTTTCTTCTCTGTTAGTTGATTTAAAGTCCATGAGGTATAAATCACCTCGTCTTTTGGCTCGCAGAAGCTCTGTGGTTGTATCTTCCTTCAACAGAGAGCAGTACTGTTTTTTGAACATCACATCGAGTCCATTGTCACAGAGTTGACTTACACTCAGAAGATTGTGCTTGAGGCCATCCACATAGGCAACTCTGTTGACATCGATGTCTCCTTTGGTAATGACTCCATAACCTTTTTTATTTGTCCCTTTTTGTTATCTCCAAAAGTCACAGATCCTCCTCCATGTTTTTCTTTGTAGGAGGAAAGCAACCCTCTGTCACCAGTCATGTGTCTTGAGCACCCGGAGTCTAGGTACCAGATAGGCACATGCTGTTTCTCCTGTGAATAGATTAGAGAGATTTAGGTACCCATTTCCAAATGGGTCCATTTTTGTTAGGAGACTTTGAAGATGCCTTAACATCTTTGGTTTTGGGTTTATCCTCATTTGCAGAGGTACCAGTTTGTCTCTTCTCACCCTTGAATTTTGCATTCTTGGGCTTGGGGTGAGATATAAGACAGGGGGGCCTCGAGAAATGTTGATTCAAAGAATGCATAAGATCAAAGCATTTACAATAAGGAACATTTGAAGCAAACTTCTTGAAAATTTCATTAAATTTGTCAAAGGAGGGTACAGAGCAAATTTTACTACAACCCATTTTAGATTTGGGTTTCCTTTTACAGAAAGCTTTGTCTAATCTAGGTTGAGTTTTTTCAAAAACTCTTCTTGAGTGGCTCTTTGGTTGTACTCTCCCTTGATCTTCTTTCCTTGCTTTCACTGCAACAGAAGCATCAAATTTATCAATTTTGGGCCATTTATTCTTTTGTTGCCAAGTGAGTTTTTCTTGAAAAGGTTTTAATGGTATTGGAGTTTTTGAATCATGAGGGATCTTGTTCTTTTTAGATCTTTCAAGCTCAAGAGAAGTCTTTGCTTGCAAGCACATGTCCAGGAAATCAGGACAGATAGGTACACCTATGGTTTTCCTTTTGGGAAGAACTGTTCTATTAAGAATGCCAGAGGTAAGTTTACTCTTCTCTGGACCACAGGGGAGTATCTCAAGTTCCACAGAGCTTGTCTCATTTTCAACAGAGGACTCTGATTCTGACTCAAAGTCTGAATCGAGGAAGTCTTTGTGAATGAGATCTTGACCTTCTGCAAGTGCCTTGCTTTGTCCATTGGTGTCCTCTGAAGTATTTAGAGTTTTTGAAATACACGGAATGACCATAGGAACGTTAAGACAGTTTTGTAGATCTTGCTCAAAGATTTCTCTTACATCAGAGATAATATCAGGATGATTAAAAAAATGGTTTTCATAGGTCTTTCTCAAGTCATTTTCCAGAAATCTTTTAAAAAGTTTTTCTTCCACAGAGGCCGGAACAAACTCTGGAGCTTCAGAGGACAGTTCCTTTTCAGGAGTCATCATGCATACAAAAGCCATTTGAGTTTGTGTTTCTGGATGACCAAATCTGAAGATTCCTATCTGTTTTTGAGACAGATATTTCTTTGGAATATAATTTCTCTTTGATGAGAGTGAAGAAGGTAGATTATTGTTTTCATACCATGTATCTACCATCAACAGAGGATTTCTCAGATGTGGTTCTTCGGATGTTTTTCGCCTTTTAAATGTGGATAGAAGGTTTGGAAGACTTGGTTTTAATGATTTTCCAACGCAGAAGATGTTTGCTAAAGATTTGTTTCTTTTGTTTCCAGTATAGGGATCGACATCATCGAACCCTATGCCTCTTCTGCCAATTTGGGTGTTGACCTTTTCAGTGACTTTTTGAGCATCCAGGTACCTTTTGATTTTGAGATCTCTGTCGAACAAATCTCGATGAAGAGCTTCTCTTTCCTTTTGAAAGAAGTTTTTCAAAGAAATGGCATTTAAACGATCACTCTCACATTTCTTAAGCTCTTTGACCTTTTCTTTCAAATTCTGTCGAGATTTGTGATTTTATCCTTGAAATCCTTTTTTGTTGAAATATGCTCAGAGGTGAGAGTTTTGTTTTGAAGGTAAAGCTTATCCTTCTCCTCTGTGAGAAGCCTAGTTTCTCTTTCAAAGAAGGCAAGCTTTTTCTCAAGATCTGAGCATGTATGTTTGTAAGCTAGAAGATCATTTTGTATTTCCAGAAGCTTGTTTTCAAAGTCTTTGCAAGAGTTAGAAGTGGATACCTCACTTTCGTTGTCAGAAGAGTGGACTTCTGCCATTCCACAGAAGAGTGCGTTATTTTCTTCATCAGATGATTCATCGGTTACAAGGTTCTCTTGTTCTGCCATTAGGGATTTCTGAGTGTAGTACTCTGCTTTCTTTTTATATAAGGCAGCGTCCCTTGTGGGTTTCCCTGTGTTGGCAGAGGACCTGCACTCTGCTGCATAGTGGCCTGGTTTCCCGCATTTGAAGCATCCTTCAGTTTGCTTCGGGAATTTGTCACCAGCTCTGCCGTCTGACTTCTGTCCATTTCTCTCTTCTTGCCTTGGTTCTTCAGACCACTCCTTTATCTTTGCCTCACCATATCCACTGCTTCTGTCATCTCTTTCTTCTCTTCCTCTGTACTCCGGCTTCTTCTTGAGACCTTGAACTGTCGGGTCATTAGTGCAAGAGTTTTGGCCAGAGCAGCCATGTCAATCTCCTCCTCAGAGTTTTCTTCACTTTCACTCTCTGCTACAAGTACCTTCTTCTTCTTCTTCTTCTTCTTCTTCTTCTTCTTCTTCTTCTTCTTCTTCTTCTGTGCCTCCTCAGCTGCCTTATCCTTCTTTCCCTTGTCTTTACCTTCTGAGGCACTCCCCACAAGAGCCAGAGGACCTCCGACAGAGGTTGATAGTTTGGAAATTCTGTTCTCTTGGCTAATCAGTGTTCCAAAGAGATCAGATATGGACCAAACATCAAGATCCAATATGGCTTGCATGGACATGGTTAAATGAAGCCATTCATCATTTAGGCTCTGTAGAAATCTGACGTTTTTTTCTTCGGAGGTTCTGTGGATCCCATACCTCTTACACTTGTTTATCAAAGAATTGTATCTATTGTAAGTGCTTTGAATGGATTCACCCGACAGAGCTTTGAATGCAAAATACTCATTTATGCATAAGGCTCTGTTGTTCTTGAGGGTTTTGGCACCACCCTCAAGTTGTTTCTCCAGCTCTAACCATAGGTCCTTTGAAGTTTCACATGAATCAAGAGATTGAAAGATATCATTTGGGATAGCCATTATGATTAGTCTTTTGGCTTTCTTTGCAAGTTCATGTTGTGCCTTTTCTTCTTCACTCCATTCAAGGACAGGTTTGGGGTGTTGATATTCAGGAATTTCAGGAGTATTGGCAGTGGCAGGAACACGAGGAACAGTTGTCATTGGAATGAAAGGAGGATTGTGAAGAAACTCAACCAGACCAGGATCCACACCATCAAGGAAGTGCACCATCCTGATCTTCCACTGAGGATATTCATCCCTTAGAAGAGTGGGAGGTTTGGGCTGAGATCCAGCACTGAAGTAGTTGACAGTGTTTGCCATTTTAGTTTAGAGAGGAAAAACAGAGTATGGCACGAACCAGAAAGGGTATAACAGTAATGGTTTTAGAAATGATGAGTGTATGAATCAGTAAGAACAGATGACCAACCAACTAGCTTTGAATCTGTCTTTGAATGAAGGACACACTTGTACCTGTTTCTATACCAAACAGGTTGATATAGCTCCAGAAAATAGAGTGTGACTGTAAATGGAGTTTGGGACGAAGAACAGACTCAAACTACTACCTTGAATACTGGAAACAAGTATAGAACAGGATCCTTTGATATTGAAAATCAAAGTTTACTCTGATACCAATTGTTGATCCCAGTTGTGATGTTCTTTAACTTGATTTAACCTTTTACTACACACAGATTAAATAAATAGAGTGCGGAAGCGTTTAATACGTGTAGAAAAGATTGAACATGCAAGGTAGTAAACACACAAGTAATTAATGAACAAGAAGTAAAGTATTACAAGAAAGTTACTCAAAGAACTGTTTCATTGATTACTCAAGAGCACCAAGAACACGCACTGGTATGTGCAAAATGTGCTCAAGGATTATACAGACTGCTATTTTCGTGTGTGCTTCTTTGCTCTAAGGTGGTGTTCCCTTAATATACAAGAGGGATGTACCCCTTAGTACAAGACAAAAACTGACATTCCATAAACGGAATGCCACCTGGAAAGTAAACATGGTGGGACGCCCATTACTTTGATCTTGAGGATCTTCGTACAGCAGGTCTCACGTGTTCTGCACGTGGTCTTGTCTTGAATTCTTAGAAAAACTTCAACATTGATCTCCAGAGGTTGGCCTTCACAGAGGCTCTGTGAGTGATCACAGAGGCTCTGTGATCCAAGAATTATTATCAGGTTTGACTTCTGGTAGATCTTCTGTGGAGTAACCTCTGAGCTTTGCACCTTCTGTGGTGTACTTGAGTGTACAGCGGCAGGCTTCTGCAATTCACATACTTAGCCTATTTTTCAATACTTCTATACAATGGGAGTGGAGCTAACAGGACTGATTTTGAAGTTTTTAGGTCGAGCTCTGCAGAATTCGCATGAAAAATGAAGAACTCGTATGTTCTTGAGGTTTTCGCACAATATTGAGTGTTTGGAAAAAGCTAAGGAAGGAATTCGCACAAAGCTTTGTACGAAAAGGGAGAATTCGCATAGCTTGAGATACGAAAAGTGAATATTTCAATATTCTAAGGGAACTTTTCGCATAATACTGTATACGAAAAGTGTCAAATTCGCATAGAGCAGTGTGCGAAAAGCTCAAATTCGCATCTCAAAGGATACGAGAAGTGAAGAATCTGCATCGTGAAGCATATGAATTTTAGGATTTCGCATAGCACATCATACGGATTATGAGGATTTCGCATGGGAAAGTCAAAATTTTTCTAAGTATATAATCCTTATCGATACGGAAAGTTTGAGATTGTGAATTTGACTAAGTACAATGCAACACCCCGATTTTCGAAAGGTATCATTTCAAGTTTATACAGAAACCGATATATTAAGGAAAAATAAGATATTTGATTTTGGACTTGAATCTTAGATTTTATGGTCTTGATGGATAAAGGATTCAATTACGAGTCTAACGGTTCTTTCCGGAGCGAAAACGGAGTTATAACGAAGAAGTTATGGCCAAAACAGTGATCAGACGCGCGAAATGGGGATTTCAGAGGCCCGTGGGTTGGTGGGCGACCCTAGGCCCCGACCCATACTGCGTAACCCCTTGTATGTGTGTTTGGAACACGCGCAGCTTCCTCCGCGGCTTCCAAGTCACGGCCCAAGCCGCGGGAAAGGATATGAGAGTCTTATACGCGAATTTTGGAGGTCTAACTTCATTTCTTCATATCTTTCTCATCCTAGCTCCGATTTGGGTGATTCAAATTGCTACGTTTCGTTTTTGAGAGATCCTTAAGGATCTAGCAAGATATTGGAAGTATATTGTAGTATGCTAGAATATTTTGTGGTGGTAAGCTCCTCATCTCTCCCTATTCATCTTCTTCACCAAAGTTTTCTAGGGTTTCATCCACCCTTTGTTCTCCCTTTCGTAGATTGTAGGTTTGTAACCATTTTGGTGAACTAGAGGTGTTTTGGTTGGTGGATTCAAGCTTGGGTTAAGGTAATATTCTATTCTCTTCATTTATGAAAGTTAGGATTTCGGTATCACTTGAGGTATTCATGTATAAGGTTGCGAAACGATTCTTGTGGTTGATTATGATTATTTATGGTGGGATATGTATATTTATGGTTGGAACCTTGTGGATCTAGGTTTTTTAAGATTTGGTTTGAAGAACCAAGTTTCTTCAAGGAAAGCTCTAAGTGGGTAAAATCTAGATTTAGTCTAAATCTAGCAAGGTGAGTTTACTAACCTTTTGTTAAAACTAGTTACACATCATTATCTTCTACTTGTTGATGTCAATGCATCTCTCAAATGTTCATATTTAATGTTTCAAGTATTTGGGGGTTTTTACCCTTGGATTTATGTATATGAAAGTTACCATGTTTTATATGTGTATATCTTGGTATGTTGATGATTCCTTCTTGGAATGCCTCTTTGGCGACCTTATATTCTCACGAAGTATTTGGATGGATATTATGTCATATGTTGGATCTACATGATTAAGATGGTAATAGTGTGTTCTTGGTTGATATCCGAAATTTTGACTGATTGAAACACATCTTGAGACCTCCTAAATGCATTATGTGGACGAACCAAGTCTGTGATTCACTATAGGAATGTAGGTGGGTGACATTTGGAGAATTTCCTAAGCGGTAGTCTCCTATGTACCTAGACCTCCGCCGTCGGGGAATTTTCTAAGCGGTAGTCCCCGGTGCGTGTCGGGCCTTTGGGTTGCCAGTGAAAGTGGCTTCAAGGTGCATTGCCTCTTTGGGTGAACCGGATTGGAGATATGGGTCGCTCCCGTTGACTCCACATCTACGTGATTAAATGATTATCTACTGATAAGAACTGCAACTGTTTCTGGCATGTTTTTACTTGTACAGCTCACTAGGCTTTTTGGCCTAACACTTGTTTGGTGTCGATGTGTATCTCAGGTATTAGCGGTGCTGCTCCTAGGCAAGCTTAGATGCTTTGGGCGAGAGCTTGGGGATACGGCACTTGAACTGTTTTTGAGAAGCCATAGGTTTATAGATGACACTCCTTTTGTAATCTCTTTTCTAGATGTAGAAATTAGATTAGTTGGTTGTTGTTTATTTAATCCGTTAAATTACAATTGTGATTAAACAGGTTTATTTGTATATTTCCCCATTTTTGGGAGGCTCTTGCTATGGAAATTTTATACCACTTCTCCTCTTTTGGATAGTTTTTGTTATCCCTATTTTTAGGGTGTTTCAAGTTGGTATCAGAGCTCTAGTTTAAGTGAACTAGGCATGATTGTAAGATGTCTAGACTTAGACCGAGTATGTTAGGCAATGATTGTGAGATGGGTAGAATTTCTAAGATGGGTTAGTCTTAGAGTCGACGGAAACTAGGGTTATCAAGCCTTGTGGCGACGGTAACGAGAACCTTTATGTATTACATGTTCATAATCTCACCTAGCTAATGTTATTATGAGGATATTTATACGTGATGGTGCTTAAAGTGCCGTTACTGTGACAATTGGTAATGTAGTAGTACGTTCTCTTGTGCTTGGTTTAATAATGTTAGGATATTTGGTAGATGTAGTAGTACGTATCCTTCGTGTTCAATTCTGTTAACCTCCTCCTCATTCATTCTCGTGCTTACGTGAACTGCCTTGGTATGTCGACCGTTGGGGAGGTAAGAAAGTTTCTGAATGGGTAACTATTAGAAAAATTAATGATTTTATTATTCGTTACTTGGAGTGACGATAGTTTAACTGGAGAAATCGAGGAGCATGAGTTCAAGCTGATTTGTGAAAACGGTGTACATGCCAAAATGTTTATTTTAAACTGTTTGTGTTTTACCTCAAATTGTTAACTGTTGATAAGTTTTAGTTATTTTAAAATGTTTAGTTTTATAAGCATGTTGAGATACCCATTTTGGGATCTTTGGGTATTTCGGTAAATAAATCATATTGAAATGTTTACTTGATGATTTTACATATATATATGGAGTTCAATTGACGTAAGGGTCATTTTGTGTATTTAATTTTATAAACCTTTTCAGAAATGCATATTATTGTGTTATGAGGCATTTTGAAAACATAAGGGTATGAATTCATTTGGGAAAATGGTTTGTCTCAACCAACGATGAAATTTTATTTATTTATACTTTTGGTCGTGTTTTAGACGGTCAAACGGGTTCCAATATTTATATCGGTTTTATTTGGGTATTTACGTAAAGTGTTGGGCCTTTGGCTCGGTTTTGACTAAATGAGTCGTGTGGACATTTGTCCGGATTTATAACCGTCGTGGGTTTTGAGTATGATGACGCTTAATTCGTGTCATTGGTGAGTTACATGCTTTGGGTGCTTTGGTCATTCATTTGGAGTCATGTAATGTTAGACAGTGTCATAATGGATCCATAGGAACATAAGGCTGTCTGTTTTGTAAGGCCTGAGGTTTTGGGTTACACTTAGTGACCGCTTGGGTTTGCTAGCGAGTAGGCAATAGGTGGCTTGAGCCGCTGAGTTGAAACTCGTCTAGATTGGATATGCATCCATGTCCGTAAGACCTTGGGGTGGAACTCGACGTAGTATGGCAAGGGGCAACAAACGGTCCGAGGATTGTGATGTCTGGCATGGCATGGGAACTAGGATCGGGATAGGTGGTGAAATCCAATAACATCACGGGTGGCCCCATTCGCATGTTCTCGCCACCCAAGATGGAAACGTTTAGATGACATGCGAGGAAGTTGTATGGGCGGCCTACTTGCATGTTTCTCTATTCTCAATGTATACGGGTCTCTCCGTCGTAGATCCATGGTATATTTTTAAAAGTTAATGTCATATTTTTACCAACTTTGGTTTGTGTAGTCGACGATAAATGATGGCCGTAATATTGGGTCTTTCCCACGTATATTAAGGTTTTAATGGAATGTGTCATTTCCATGTCTCGGTATTTGTGTTCGTCAACTTTTACGGTCGTGTGAGTTTTGGTCGAATGTCCGTGTTCACGGCAAATTTTTATTTATATAGATTTTATCTATATTCTATGAGTGGTGTGTCATGTTCCACTGTGTTAGGTATTTCGTGATATAACCTTTTACCCGCGTTTTATAAAGATTGGGAGTTCTCTCTCTATTCTCATTTTGAGCAAGTTTTGGGTTAAATCTAAGTTTATGAAAGAACGTTTTATATTGAAATCTTATTTCATGCCGTATTGTGACTAAAAGAGAGAAAACTTTAAGAGTTCGATTTTGTGAATTTCCCTTCTGTAGTTTTGTACGAACGTCTTATTATACACTGTTTTAGTAAGTAAAACTATTTCTCATTCATTACATAAATTATACTGTTGGTGTGAGTAATCTTATGAAAGATTTATGGTATTTCGGATAGAACTTTTCCCAGAACATATTTCAGTTATTGATTTTACTGATAGGAGTTTTCCGCAATGCACGAAATGAATTTTCGGTTTAGATGTTGTTGTAATTACGATTTTGGGTAAGTACGTTTTACCGGTACGGCCCAAATTTGAAACGCGATATTTACGTTCCTATTGTGTTGCTACATTTGGAAAATGATCGGACGTATATAGGTCTTGTTGGAAAATTTTATCTTCCGACGTTTTGTGTTAAAGTAAAATATTTTAAAGTTGAAGTTGTAAAATCCTCTTTTGGGAGTTGTACAAACTTTTATTGCACATGTTATAGGACGGAAAGTTATTTTCATATGCATAGAATAAATTGATGCATACTAGGACCATAGTAGTCCGTTTGAAAATTTTGTTACGCATCTTTCGTACCATTTTATTAACGTAAGTACTGATCAAATGAGTTTTGAAAATGGTTTTTTTTATATGTGTGGCATTGGTGATCAATTTTGAAACCTATCGAATGCACGATAGTGTATTTTCACCGCACGTTTAATTGTTATAAAACTTATGTATTTGAGAGTTTTATAAATTCAAATTGGCCTAGTAGTGTGAAAAACCTTGAACTCATTGGGCTATAGGTGTAAGCCCCTCGTGTTAGAAGTCGATATTAAGGATTAAAAGAGTCCTCGGAGTTTGAGGCGTTAGACATGTGCCTTCTCCCAGTTAGTTAAGTAACGATCTTTATGCTTCGTTAAATCTACGGATTAAAATCGTGTTTGGTTGTTTGAGTATGGTTGGTTTTGTAATTATGGGAATTTGGTACGACGGCATGCTATGTGTCGGTGGTGTACAATATTGTTGGGTATTCATGAATAATGATGATGTTATGGTTGACTGGTAAGGATGTTGGATTTGGGGTGACTACTTCCAAGAGTAGGTGTCAACTTGAATCGACATTGCTAATCGGGAATGAAATATTTGGTAGTATACCCACGTTTGCATAATGGTCATTCCGAGGATTGGTGTCGACACTCTTTTTTGAGGACAATAACTGTTGGTGTGCTTCAATGTAATTCCGTTAGATCTGGCGCGTCTGTAGCACGAGTGGCAAACTTAAGGAAATTAGATGTTGATAAGTAAGAATCAATCATTGGTATTTTGATAATTGTCAGGACTTTCGTTGATTTGGAAATCGATGCTTGAATGCATGGTGGGAGTTAGGTGGTAATGTTTATTGGATACATTTGGTGAGAATGTCGAGGTGGACTTTAAGTACAAATCGATTATCGAGGAGACCTTGATGCGTCGTATTTAGAGGTATTTGGGAAATGTTTGCTTTGGGGTATTCTTGGTGGAAATGATTGAATAAGGTCGTAAGTTACTCTTGAGGTAATATGAGCAACATAAGGTTAGGAGACAACCGAGATTTAAAGATTAAGAAAATGATTAATCTAGGACCCAACGTTCATCCTGTCGTCAGTGAAATACATCGAACATTGAGATTGAGTTTTGTAACGACACGTTATGAGAAACTCAGCGACAACCTCAACCGGAATGTAATCGGGTCCGTTTATGAGGTAAGGTTTCTTGAAGGCATTCCTTTTGGATAGGAAATCAATCAGTATTTCCAAGTGTGATGTTGGGTGCTTGGTGGTTCCAGATTTCGAGGACGAAATCTCTTTTAAGGTTGGGAGGATTGTAACACCCCGATTTTCGAAAGGTATCATTTCAAGTTTATACAGAAACCGATATATTAAGGAAAAATAAGATATTTTATTTTGGACTTGAATCTTAGATTTTATGTTCTTGATGGATAAAGGATTCAATTACGAGTCCAACGGTTCTTTCCGGAGCGAAAACGGAGTTATAACGAAGAAGTTATGGCCAAAACAGTGATCAGATGCGCGAAATAGGGATTTCAGAGGCCCGCGGGTTGGTGGGCGACCCTAGGCCGTGACCCAAACCGCTTAACCCTCTATATGTGTGTTTGGGACACGCGCGGCTTCCAATTCTCGGCCCAAGCCGCGGGAAAGGATCTGAGAGTCTTATACGCGAATTTTGGAGGTCTAACTTCATTTCTTCATATCTTTCTCATCCTAGCTCCGATTTGGGTGATTCAAATTGCTACGGTTTCGTTTTTGAGAGATCTTCAAGGATCTAGTAAGATATTGGAAGTATATTGTAGTATTCTAAAGTATTTTGTGGTGGTAAGCTCCTCATCTCTCCCTATTCATCTTCTTCACCAAAGTTTTCTAGGGTTTCATCCACCCTTTGTTCTCCCTTTCGTAGATTGGAGGTTTGTAAACATTTTGGTCAACTAGAGGTGTTTTGGTTGGTGGATTCAAGCTTGGTTTAAGGTAATATTCTATTCTCTTCATTTATGGAAGTTAGGATTTCAGTATCACTTGAGGTATTCATGTATAAGGTTGGGAAACGATTCTTGTGGTTGATTATGATTATTTATGGTGGGATATGTATATTTATGGTTGGAACCTTGTGGATCTAGGTTTTTGAAGATTTGGTTTGAAGAACTAAGTTTCTTCAAGGAAAGCTCTAAGTGGGTAAAATCTAGATTTAGTCTAAATCTAGCAAGGTGAGTTTACTAACCTTTTGTTAAAACTAGTTACACATCATTATCTTCTACTTGTTGATGTCAATGCATCTCTCAAATGTTCATATTTAATGTTTCAAGTATTTGGGGGTTTTTTACCCTTGGATTTATGTATATGAAAGTTACCATGTTTTATATGTGTATATCTTGGTATGTTGATGATTCCTTCTTGGAATGCCTCTTTGGCGACCTTATATTCTCACGAAGTATTTGGATGGATATTATGTCATATGTTGGATCTACATGATTAAGATGGTAATAGTGTGTTCTTGGTTGATATCCGAAATTTTGACAGATTGAAACACATCTTGAGACCTCCTAAATGCATTTTGTGGACGAACCAAGTCTGTGATTCACTATAGGAATGTAGGTGGGTGACATTTGGAGAATTTCCTAAGCGGCAGTCTCCTATGTACCTAGACCTCCGCCGTCGGGGAATTTCCTAAGCGGTACTCCCCGGTGCGTGTCGGGCCTTTGGGTTGCCAGTGAAAGTGGCTTCAAGGTGCATTGTCTCTTTGGGCGAACCGGATTGGAGATATGGGTCGCTCCCGTTGACTCCACATCTACGTGATTAAATGATTATCTACTGATAAGAACTGCAACTGTTTCTGGCATGTTTGTACTTGTACAGCTCACTAGGCTTTTTGGCCTAACACTTGTTTGGTGTCGATGTGTATCTCAGGTATTAGCGGTGCTGCTCCTAGGCAAGCTTAGATGCTTTGGGCGAGAGCTTGGGGATACGACACTTGAACAGTTTTTGAGAAGCCTTGGGTTTATAGATGACACTCCTTTTGTAATCTCTTTTCTAGATGTAGAAATTAGATTAGTTGGTTGTTGTTTATTTAATCCGTTAAATTACAATTGTGATTAAACAGGTTTATTTGTATATTTCCCCATTTTTGGGAGGCTCTTGCTATGGCAATTTTATACCACTTCTCCTCTTTTGGAAAGTTTTTGTTATCCCTATTTTTAGGGTGTTTCTTACAAAATTCGCATCGTTCTACATGTGAAAAGTACAAAAGTCGCATCCTTCAGTGTGTGAAATCTAGGAATCCGCATCACTCTAGCGGGACCCCCGTGCTAAGTCTGCGGAGGGGGACAAATTTTGAGTGTGATCAAAATTTTCTGATTTTTGTTAACGATTATTTGTGCAAGTGTTATCAGGAACAATGGATGATTATTTCTTTGTTGAGGAATATACTTCTGAACAACGTCAAGAGAAAGATAAAAAAACGTAAGATTTCAGAACTTGAAGATCAAAAGAAAACACATATCATCGAAAGCTTGAGAGAAGATAATGATCGACTCAACAAGAGCTTAATTCATGTTGGAAATAAAAAGAAAGAGAGAGAAGAGAAGTTAAAGATATTTGAAGAGAAAGTAAAGGTCTTAGAGATTGAAACTGTTGGTCTAAAGAAGAAGATTTCAGAGTTAAAGACAGAAAATAACAAGAGAAATGAAGAGAAGTCAAAAGTCTTAGAAAGTGAAAACACTAATTTGAAAAGGAAAATCTATGAATTAGGAGATCAGATTGTGAGAGTCAAGAAAAATGCTATCAAGAAGAATAAGGAAATAGTACAAGGTTTGGAAGTTGAGAATATTGAATTAAAATTGAAGATTTCAGATTTGGAAGCTGAGATTGTCAAAATCAAGGAAGAAGATTTTGTCAAGTTGAATGAGGAGACAGAAAAGGGTTTAGAAAGTGCTAGTGGAGAGCTGAGAAAGAAGGTTTCTGAGTTGGAACATAAGATTGCCAAAGATAGAGATGAATTTGCAAAAGAAAAGAAAGGATTTGCAAATGAAAAGAAAAAGTTTGCACATAAATTTTCTGAATTCTCAAGAAAGACTTTTGAAGAGAAGAAGGTAGTTGATCTAAAATGTGCAAAGCTTTCTCAACAAGTGTCAGATTTTGAGAAAGTGATCATCATGGAAAGAGACAAGTTTGCAAAGGAGAAGAATGTAGTTGAGCAGAAAAATGTCGGAATTTTCAAAGAAATATCTGATCAAAGAAAGAATGCCGAGAAAGATTTTGAAGAAGAAAGGGAGGTTTTTGAGACAGAGATTAAAAAGTTGACAAGAAAGTTATCTGAATGTCAACAAAGGCTATGAAAGAGTAGAACATGAAGTCTGAATTTCAGAAAAAGATTGACCTGCTCACTAAAGAAAGAAATTGTAACATCCCCCGTCCCCGTGGTCCGGAACGGGTGATGTCACGAACGGAACTTAACATAATTACACAACTAAATCAGAGCTACTAATAAACTCCAAACATATATTACAATTCAAAATCTTACACTTCAAAAAGTGTTTATAAACTTAGAACGTTTATATAATAATGTGAGTCTAAGAACTCCAAAATTTCACGCTCGATCTCAAGTCTCGTCCCCGTAAACGTCACTTCGAACCTGCCGTGTCAGAAAACAAAAACACGGCTGAGCACAAGGCTCAGTGAATGGATTATAATATAAGTTCGTAAATAATAATGAAAACATCGATAACGAAGCGGAAGACTTAAAATTTCAATTCGAAGAAAGTTCTTGAGACTGAAGTTCATAGTTCATTTAAATCAAAAGAAACGTTCGTTAATAGTTGCCCACGATTCAAAAGAAATGAAATACATACCTTAATTGAATTGAGATTATCACGCGATCAATCGATCCTCACAACGAACTTTAATTCGTTCGATTGCCTATTTAAACCACCAATTATTATTAATCGCATAACCTAAAACTCAATGATTACTATCCTAAGCTTAACCACGAAATTATATTCTCTTAGACATTAAACCGATCACTTGGTGTGCGGTTAAACATCTAGATATAAATATCACCGTTTTGATTCTAAACTTTACCCGTTTGTAATTTTGACAAAAACAAACATTCCTAAACATATATTTGATCGTAACTTTGCAATAATACAACATAATCTACCAACCAACTTCAACTGCCCAAACTTACCAACTTAAATAACATAAAAAGAAATTTATACCTCTAAGAAGGGTTCGTCACGTAGATTCCGAATATGTAATCGTTTCGTTGATTTGCTTCACGAATTTGATAGAAATTTAGAGAGAAGAAAAGTTTAGATAGAGAGAAATATGAGATGATTATGGCGGTGTTGGAATGATCTAACACAAGGACGATATGGAAAATTTACTCTAATGATACACTTATATATATTTTTTTCTTTTTATAATTATAATTAATAAATAGTTTGGTTAAATGACGGTTTTAACCCCTCAACTATCTTTGATTGTCATTTTAATTTATGGTTCAATTCGGGTAAGAATAATTACACGTTTTTTTTAAACGGGGTCTTACAATTATTCCCCCCCTTAAAAGAGATTTCGTCCCCGAAATCGAATTTAGACAGGAAACTTACATCGACTAAAGAACTTGGGGTACTCCCGTCGCATATGGTCCTCGGTTTCCCACGTCGCCTCACGTTCCGAATGATTCTTCCAAAGAACTTTTACAAAACGAATCACTCTCTTCCGTGTACCTCTCTCGTCACGATCATTAATCGCTTCAGGTTCCTCGCGATAAATAGATTTGGTTCTATATGTTCCAAGGGATATTTAATGACGTGTAAGGGATGATAGTTGTACCGTCGAATTGAAGAGACATGGAATACGTTATGTACATGGGATAATTGCGGCGGTAGAGCTAACCGGTAAGCCACAACTCCAACATTTTCTATAATTTCAATGTGACCAATATATCTCGGGCTCAACTTTCCTTTGAGACCTAAACGTCTGATACCGCGAGTTGGGGAAACCTTTAAGAAAACTTTATCTCCCGGTTGGAACTCGATAGGTCGTCGTCACTTGTCGATGTAGCTCTTTTGACGAGCCTGAGCCTCTTTCATCATTTGACGCGCAATTTCGACCTTCTCGGTAGTAACTTGTACCAATTCTGGGCCTTCGAAACACATTCTCCAACTTCATTCCAACAAGTCGGTGTTTGACATTTTCAGCCATAAAGTGCTTCATACGGGGCCATGCCGATACTCGACTGCCAACTATTAATTATTATTGGAGAACTCTATTAGGTACAAGTAACTATCCCAACTTCCATACCATTCTAACGTACATGCTCGGAGCATATCCTCCAGTGTTTGAATCGTACGTTCAGATTGCCCATCAGTTTGCGGATGAAAGGATGTACTAAAATTCAAATGTGTGCCCCAAGCTTTATGTAAACCTTCCCAAAACCGAGATGTAAAGCGTGGGTCTCGATCGGAGGTAATCGATACAGGAGTGCCATGGAGACGTACAATCTCACGTTGGAATACTTCCGTCAATTTATCAATTGACCAAGTTTATCGGATAGGAAGAAAATGAGCCGATTTCGTTAGTCGGTAAACCACTACCCATATTGCATCGTGTTTCAAGGTCGTGCGGGGTAGTCCGACTACAAAATCCATAGTTTTGTGTTCCCATTTTTCATACTGGGATGTTCAGCGATTGGAGAAGATCACCCGAACGTTGATGTTCACTTTTTAACTTGTTGAAAAGTGAGACAAAGAGATACAAAGTCGGCGATATCTCGCTTCATTCCAACCCACCAATAATGGGTCTGTAAGTCGCGATACATTTTTGTTGTACCTGGGTGAACAGAAAACATAGATTTATGAGCTTCGGTCAGAATCTGATCTTTAAGCTCCGAGTTATTCGGAACACAAAGACTATCCCAAAACCACAACACGTGATTATCATCGATCCTGAATTCCAAACTAACATTCTCTTGTGCTTGTTGGAAGTTCGCCCATAATTCATCGTCGGCTTATTGGGCTTCTTTGATCCGAGAGATTAGAGTCGGTTCTACCATCAGATTCGATAGAATTTCCGTTTTCGAACTCGGATAGATTTCCAGTCTGAACCGTTCGATCTCCAAAGCTAACTCTGTAGGAACAAGTAACGAGGAAACCTGTTTTACCACTTTACGACTTAAAGCGTCAGCGACTACATTAGCCTTACCCGGATGATATTGTATATCAACATCATAATCCTTTAGAAGTTCGAGCCATCTCCGTGACGCATATTTAACTCTTTTTGAGTAAATATATATTTAAGGCTCTTGTGGTTGGTGAAAACTTCACATGTCTCACCGTACAAATAATGACGCCAAATTTTGAGTGCGAAGATAACCGCGACCAATTCGAGATCGTGAGTCGGATAATTGACCTCATAAGGTTTTAATTGACGTGTCGCATATGCAATTACTCTTCCGTTTTACATAAGAACACAACCGAGACCTATCTTTGAAGCATCACTGTAAACTTGAAAACCGTCGGTGCCAGACGGTAATACAAGAACATGCGCGGTAACCGATCGATGCTTCAATTCCTAAAAACTAGATTCTTGTTCAGAACTCCAATTGAATTTGACTCCTTTTTGGAGTAATCGGGTTAATGGTAGAGATATTTTAGAAAATCCTTCAACGAAGCGTCTATAATAACCATCTAGACCCAGAAAACTACGAACTTCAGATACGTTCGTAGGTCGAGGCCATTTAGTGACAGTTTCAATTTTCGTCGGATCGACTATGACACCTTCCGCAGAGATTACATGTCCGAGAAAAGATACTTGATCAAGCTAAAGTTCACACTTGGAACGTTTTGCATATAAATTTGTCGTTCGAAGAATTTCCAAAACGATGTGAAGATGTTGATCATGTTGTTCTCTTGACTTTGAGTATATCAATATGTCATCAATAAACACGATAACAAAGTCGTCGAAATAATCTTTGAAAACCCGATTCATTAGATCCATAAAGACCGTTGGAGCATTAGTTAGCTCGAAAGGCATTACTAAGAATTCGTAGTGCCCATAGCGAGTTTTGAATGCGAGTTTTGAATGCGGTTTTCGAAATATCACAATCTCGGATACGAAGTTGATGGTACCCGGACTGAAGATCAATTTTGGAAAAGTATCGTGCCCCTTGTAATTGATCGAACAGATTGTCGATTCTCGGAAACAGATACTTGTTATGGATCGTTAATTTATTAAGCTTGCGGTAATCAATACAAAGACGCATTGTACCGTCTTTCTTTTTGACAAAGAGAACCGGAGCTCCCCAGGGTGAGACACTGGGTCTAATGAAACATTTTTTTTAATAAATCATCGAATTGAGTTTTGAGTTCTTTCATTTCAGTTGGAGCCATTCGGTAGGGAGCCTTGGAAATAGGAGAAGCTCCCGGGACTAGATCGATGGTAGATTCGACTTCCCGGACTGGTGGTATACCCGGTAGATCATCGGGAAAGACATCAAGATATTCGGAAACAACAAGTGTGGGTGCAGAAGTAGGGAATACCTGTTAGCGATCTTGTAACGAGGACAGAAAACCTTCGTTACTTTGCCAAGTATACCGCTTCACTACTATAGAGGCTAAAGCGCTAACATCTACTTTTGGAGTACCTACTTGGAAGATTGCCTCTGGTTTATCAGTATCCCCAAACAATATTTGTTTGGTGTTACAGTCTATAGTTGCACGGTGGTGTGTCAACCAGTCCATACCAAAAATTAATTGAAAGTGGGACATATGTGTTGGAAGTAGAGTGACCTCCCGTATGCCCTGTCCAATAAATAATGGACAGTTTGAAAATCGAGTTAACACACAGATTGAACCACCCATTGGGGTAGATATCACGACTGGAAATTCGGTGTTTTGTTCATAAGATTTTAACCAGGATTCTAATTGATCAGAAACAACTGAGTGTGTTTCCCCGGTATCAAACATGGTGTAAACAGATAAATCAATTTACTTAACATGGATTGCTCAAGGTATTTAGGCATCATACTTGACATGGTTTGATGGACCACATCAACAATATTTGGCTCACTTGTAACCCCTATTGGGTTGGGGTTGGGGTTTCCCTCAAGTTGAGATCTGGATTTACGTGGGCGACCACGTCTCGACATTCTAACACTGAACAATATCAAGATCAGAATTCAGAACAGTTACGGATTGAAAATCGGTAAATAGAATTAAATTCTAGTCTACCCATTCTAATGTCTACCCAATCCTCACAGGTCAATCCTATTTAATCTACAAGTCGAAACCTATATACTGATACCATATTTGTAACATCCCCCGTCCCCGTGGTCCGGAACGGGTGATGTCACGAACGGGACTTAACATAATTTTTAATTGCACAACCCAAAAACTCAGAGCTTATTATCCTAAGCTTAACCACGAAATTATATTCTCTTAGACATTAAACCGATCACTTGGTGTGCGGTTAAACATCTAGATATAAATATCACCGTTTTGATTCTAAACTTTACCCGTTTGTAATTTTGACAAAAACAAACATTCCTAAACATATATTTGATCGTAACTTTGCAATAATACAACATAATCTACCAACCAACTTCAACTTCCCAAACTTACCAACTTAAATAACATAAAAAGAAATTTATACCTCTAAGAAGGGTTCGTCACGTAGATTCCGAATATGTAATCGTTTCGTTGATTTGCTTCACGAATTTGATAGAAATTTAGAGTGAAGAAAAGTTTAGATAGAGAGAAATAATATGAGATGAATATGGCGGTGTTGGAATGATCTAACACAAGGACGATATGGAAAATTTACTCTAATGATACACTTATATATATTTTTTTCTTTTTATAATTATAATTAATAAATAGTTTGGTTAAATGACGGTTTTAACCCCTCAACTATCTTTGATTGACATTTTAATTTATGGTTCAATTTGGGTAAGAATAATTACACGTTTTTTTTAAACGGGGTCTTACAATTCGGGACGGGGGATGTTACAAATAGAACTTAACATAATTACACAACTAAATCAGAGCTACTAATAAACTCCAAACATATATTACAATTCAAAATCTTACACTTCAAAAAGTGTTTATAAACTTAGAACGTTTATATAATAATGTGAGTCTAAGAACTCCAAAATTTCACGCTCGATCTCAAGTCTCGTCCCCGTAAACGTCACTTCGAACCTGCCGTGTCAGAAAACAAAAACACGGCTGAGCACAAGGCTCAGTGAATGGATTATAATATAAGTTCGTAAATAATAATGAAAACATCGATAACGAAGCGGAAGACTTAAAATTTCAATTCGAAGAAAGTTCTTGAGACTGAAGTTCATAGTTCATTTAAATCAAAAGAAACGTTCGGTAATATAATCAAAAGCAATAATCTCAAGAACAGTTCACACTTTAACTTCAAAATGTAATATAAATAAAGTCCGTCAATTCCAGTCGTGTTCGTGGGGTGATCAGCCACACGAACTAGGTCGGCATGCGGACACACACAACGAGTCCCCCGTGAATTTAACCACGGTCACATATTCTGTGGGTAAAATTCTAGAATCGATTCATCCGCCCTGGAGCCAACAAAGTCAGCCAAGTCCCCCAGAGTGGGTTCACGTAAGCCACATAGGCTTAACTCTGGTGGACCGTCATCTGCAGGACGCTATGACAACAAAGCCGCCATAGAAAGCATCCCAAATAATGTGCCCATTTATTGGGTTCTTCTAAAATCAACGAAAACTAAACAAATACCACTTACCCAAATGGCGATCACAGAAATTATAGTCTATATACTTCACATTTTTTATAAATAATCTCATACGAGACACATTTTAATAAAACATCAAAATGTTCAAACAATTGATTCAATAAACCAAAATCAATGTGTATGTGTGTGTACACTTTCGTATTTGTTGATCACGTTCAGTTGATCAATCACAAGGCGGTGAACCACCTTTAGGAAGGGTCAACTATAACAAATAGTTGCCCACGATTCAAAAGAAATGAAATCCATACCTTAATTGAATTGAGATTATCACGCGATCAATCGATCCTCACAACGAACGTTAATTCGTTCGATTGCCTATTTAAACCACCAATTATTATTAATCGCATAACCTAAAACTCAATGATTACTATCCTAAGCTTAACCACGAAATTATATTCTCTTAGACATTAAACCGATCACTTGGTGTGCGGTTAAACATCTAGATATAAATATCACCGTTTTGATTCTAAACTTTACCCGTTTGTAATTTTGACAAAAACAAACATTCCTAAACATATATTTGATCGTAACTTTGCAATAATACAACATAATCTACCAACCAACTTCAACTGCCCAAACTTACCAACTTAAATAACATAAAAAGAAATTTATACCTCTAAGAAGGGTTCGTCACGTAGATTCCGAATATGTAATCGTTTCGTTGATTTGCTTCACGAATTTGATAGAAATTTAGAGAGAAGAAAAGTTTAGATAGAGAGAAATATGAGATGAATATGGCGGTGTTGGAATGATCTAACACAAGGACGATATGGAAAATTTACTCTAATGATACACTTATATATATTTTTTTCTTTTTATAATTATAATTAATAAATAGTTTGGTTAAATGACGGTTTTAACCCCTCAACTATCTTTTATTGTCATTTTAATTTATGGTTCAATTCGGGTAAGAATAATTACACGTTTTTTTAAACGGGGTCTTACAGAAATAGTTTATCTTCCAAGATTACAGAACTTGAAGAAATTGTCTCTAAGGTGGTTGTGACTAAGCAGAAGACTCCAAATTCAATTATTCAAACACCTAGAGATGATACAACATCAAGTTCACCTCGTACAATTGTTTCTACAAAAAGGTCAGTTAATTCAAATGATCATATTCATACTACCAACGTTTTCTATGATCGGAATGTTGATGGTTCAGGTACATTAGAAGAAGAAATAGAAATGAGAAGCTAGTATGGAGAGTGAAAGCTGCTTTTGATGAGTAGAATGATCTAAAATCATTTGCAGATACACTCAATGCCAAGAAGAACATTGTGCATAAGGTAAGCCTGATCTTGTTTATTCGATAAATCAATTAATCAGGATAGCTAAAAACAAAATTAGTTGTTCTTACTGTGGCTCAAATGATTTTGTTGGTAAAGATTTTGCTAATTACTGGTATGGTTCTTATTATATTACTCCGAAAAGAACTGCAAGTAGCAAACCTGGACCCAAAAACCAGTGGGTATCAAAGCCAAAAGATCCATCTATGTTGCAGGTACCTCAAGTATAGGGGGAGTAAAGGAACCATGGCTCTTGGATAACACAGTTCAAGACCCGTTCTTCAATGCTAAGAAGATAGACTTCTGAGTAAATCAACTCAGGACTCGGACTTCAATGTCAAAAAGTTTGACTTCTAAACACAACAGTTTAGGACTCGTACTTAAAATATCAAAAGAGATAGTACTCCGATGCATAAGAGATGATCAACCTTCATGAGGGAGTACATATCATCCTTACTGACAAATATTGTAAATGCAATATTTTAGGGGAAGTAAATGACTTCTGATTAATTTAGATCAGAACTCGTATTTCAAAGTTTCCTTTTACTAAGACTTTGTTACTTTGACGACTTTTTGAATTAATGCAGATTTTGAGGGGGAGCTTACATGAACATATAAATCATGACTTTGGAGCTGACTTTTTGAGATTAATGATGAGTGTAAGGATTATTTTACTCTTAATCTCAATGTGTTTCAAAGATGGACAACTTTCAGACATGAAAACATGTTTCCAAATGTTCAAACCACTTCTCGATTCTTAAACAGATTTCATCAATTCAGAAGTGTGATTTTAAATGTTTTCATTTTATGAACTTTAATGTTTAACAAACCGTTTGTTTCCAAAGATAAATACTTGTGTATTATCTTTTCTATATAATGTCAAGTATTCATACACACCGGTTTAGTATTTTTATTGACTTTGTTATCACCATGTCTCAAAATGAACCGATTTATCGATGGTGATACACCCTGTTTGATATTCAAAGTTTGTTGAGTGTTATTTCATTCAAAGTGTTTCTTTCAAAAATGTCTATATTTGATTCGTATAGACAACATCCAATTTTTCATGACCTAAGCTTTTATTGATATCTCATTCATATTTGATCTTTTCCATACATTGTCAGATTCTTAAACAAGAATTTTGTATTCATTTCATTCATTCAATATACTTGTTTTGAGAAAATCTTCCATGGTTAAAATGCTCAAATCTTCATGATTATTTTATTGAGCATACAAACATCTGACTTATGTACTGTGATTTAACTGTTAAAGTTAAATCGTTGAGCAATATTTTTGTTTCTAGGACAATATACATGGGGTCAGTGTGAGGGCTTAAAAGAACTTCTATGGATTCACGATAACCAGTGTTTCCTACCCAAGAAGTTATCCCGAGTGATCGAGAGGCGAGGTGTCAAAATCAAAAAGTGTGGGTGTGTGATGAGATAAAATGAAAAGAGAATTTGGTTAGAAGTGAGCTTAAATGTTAAAAACAAATAGGGTGTGAGAAACAAAGTTAAAAGAATATCAGAACTCTGCACCAACCATTTTCTGAGTCGGGCAGCACATTACTGTTGTTTCACAATTCTTTCGTGAACTTCATTGAAACATGCACTACCCATGCCAACTCTTGCTTTAAACCCCACCAGCTACTCATTTCTTTCTCAACAAATAGATGTTTCAATTTTTCTTAGGGACGCAACACATAATATATCTCGTCTTCATTTGGAAGATGTGGATATTGAAACAGAAGGAAGTATGCCCCACCTTTGAACTTCGATCATGAACAATTGAGTCTGTGTATTACTATTTTTGTCTCAATAGTTTACACATTTTGAGCCTTTTTATAAAACATTCATGTTTAAATTCTTTCATACACAAGCAAGAAAACATAGAAAATTTGTTTTTCTGTCGGAACGTTCATAAAAAATTCTTTGTGATTTTCGATGATTGAATGGAAGCCCTGGGGGAGTGAACATCAAAAAGTTCCTTTCCAATGTGCATTCGTTGCACAAAATGGCTTATTGCTACTTACTGGCATCTTAACTGATTCATTTGTTGATTCAGGTTTTCACTCTTATTTGTCTAAATTTGAAAAAATTCGGATGAATACATTATGAATTAACGGATGGTTCAGAGGCTCATTTGGAAAGATCAGTGGTCAGAAAAACGTTTATGACATTTCTTGCTGAAATTTTGATGATTTTTATGCTCTACATCATCAAAAAGGGGGAGAAATAATTTCAAGAAATGTTGTCTGAAGAACAGTTTGTAACAGTTTTGGAGAAAGTCAAGAAATAGATAAGATGTTATGGGAAAGATTCAAGAAATAGGAAAGTCAAGAAATTAGAAAGAAATTATGGATAAACTTCAAGATTTCAAGAACGTTCAAGAAATTTTCTTTGAAGATTATTTTGGAAAGAGAAAACTGAGCTATAACTGAAGATAATTTCTTTGCTAGAGATGATGATGTTTATCAAAGTCTTTGTGGGAGAATATTAAAGATCACAATAATTCATCTCAATAGGGGAGAATGTTGATTACCTAAGAAGATCAGTTTTTGTCCTAAAGGGGAGAATGTTCTTGAAAGGGAGAGAATGTGTTTTAAAGTGAAATTCATTTGAAGATAAGTGCAAGTTTATCCAAGGGGGAGATCACTTGTTTTTGAATCAAAGGGAGAGAATTTGTTTTAAAGATGAATTTGTCTTCGAAGATGATCTTGAATCCAAAGGGGGAGAATGTTAGAGCACAAATTGTTGTCTTCAAGATCATCTAGACCAAAAAGTCAAAGTTTCAAGTCAAAGCCGTCAAATGCAAAGTCAAAGTCAAAGCTCAAGGAATAAATTGGCAAAGTCTTCATAAGTCAAATAGTTTAGTTTAATTTGTTTTGTCTTTGTAACCTTGTAGGTATAAATACCTTTTTGTTTTGTAGAATCATTAGACACTTAGAAGACACTCTGATAGAAAGAATTTAGTGAGAGGAATATTGAGAGAGAGAATTACATTCAATTGTAATCTGTGAATTCAAGATCAATACATATAGAAATTGTCAGGATCGAAATTCAAACAAGAATTTAACACACACTCAGAAACTATGTTAAAGAAGTCGCGGAAAAACACTTTAACAATAAATCAATGGAACAGTATCAGAATGAAAATCACAAGCTATATTGATTTAACTTAATAATTACAAACAAAACCTCAATCTGTTGAACAGGCTCAACAGACGTTCAATACTTCTCTATTGAAAGGACTTCTAAAAACCTTGAGGTTAATTCTCTCTAAAAACAAACGTATATCAAAAACTCTATCAATGTATATTGTAAACTATGCCTTCTATACAGTATATATACAAGACAGATTACAAGATAATTATAAAAGAAAAATTAATCTTCATGATCCAGTCCATAATTATCTTCAAATCTCCTTGACTTTCGCATTAATCAAATCATTCCATCATTATCTTCTCAGCAGCTTTAATCTTCATAAGCAGTAGTAATTACTTAGCAGTATTAACCATCTTGCAGTACTAACATGCTAGCAGTACTAACCATGTTAACAGTATTAATCTCACCAGCAGTAGTAATATTGAACTGGCAGTATTAATTACACAAGAAGTAGTATCTGGCAGTATTAATCATCCTTAGCTCATTTCAGACCCAACAATCTCCCCCTAACTTAACTTTTCAGATTGAGAAGTTAAGTTCTTCAAAATTTTATCTTCATGATACTTTCAAAACTTAAGCTCAATTCCCAAGATTAGGATCCAAACCTAAGCTTTGATTGATGATTCTTTTGACTACTATCTTGGCCATTTCAGAATCCTTTGAACATACCAGCTTAGCATTCAACATACCTTGCAATTTGGCTTTGCTGTGATCATAAATTTTATCCACCAGGTAGTACTCATGATAAGATCTGTCAATAGTGATGACACAGACTCCACACCTTTCAAATAGCATCCAATTGTCTATTCTTTGGAATTTATTCTCCAGATGCAGATCTCTGACAACATGTTGAACTTTGCTAGGATCAAACATCATGCATAAGTACTCCATGGCTAATCTTATTAAGATCATTCCTGCTCCTGTCAAATCCTTTTCATACAAGCTCATTCCAACCTTGAACATTTCTTCTAAGTCAGATCTGGAACAACTTCTGATGATTTTGCCCCAAGTAGAGTAAACCTCATACTTGTCTTCCATCCTTTTAATCTTGAAGTATTTCTTCCTTTGATCTTCCAGGATATCCCAATGGATAATTTCAGGGGCTTGGACTGATATTGGGTCAGCTTTTACAGGTTCACTATCAGTCACTGTCATATACAAACCAACATGTACCTCAGATTGTTCAGATTGTTCTGCGCCTTGTTGACTTGATTGTTTTCAGGGGTTGCAACAACAGGTTCAGCTTCTTTTTGCACTTCTTCAATCCTTGGCCTTTTGGTCTGTTTCTTTGAAGCTATCGTTTTCATTCTTTTGACAGCTTTGACTGTTTGAGCAAGAGTTTCTTCTTTCTATTCTTCTTCCACTTCTTTTGTAGAAGTGGTTTCTTCACTCTCAGGAAAAGGTTGTTGGATATGCAGATCATGCCTTTCTTTCATTTTTCTTTTAACCTCAACCCTTTGAGTAAAGTCTCCTTGTAGCTTGGTCATTTCTTTCTTGTAAATCTCTTCAATTCTGCCATAAGACATACCAGTGAACATGCCTTCTTTAACACCAACTGATCCTTTTAGAAAGTTGATCATTTTCCTCCTTTCTTAGTTGGCAACAAAAGTCTTTGAAGGTTGTCTTTTCTTTGTCTGTGCTGGCTGCCTTGGCATAGATGCTTTTGATTGGACTTTCTTGGCTTCAGTTGCAGCCCTCAAACTCCTTTGGTACTCCTCATTGAACTTTTTAGACAGATCTAAAGCAATTTGCCTATCTTGGGTAGTTTGAGACTCTTCTTCTGCTTCTATTTCAGCTTGCAGCTGTTTGGCTACCTCTTCATCTAGAGCTATTTGAACTGACTTCTTTGTTTTCTTCAGAGGTTCCACTATCTTTTCTTTTCCTTTTCTCTTTACCTCAGCATCACTTATTTATTTTCTCTTCTTTTCAAATCCTCCTTCTTTGATTTCCACTCCCTTGGCCTTTTGCGTAGCCTTGGGAGTGTCTGTTTTTTCCTTCACCACTGTTTCAGCAATCTCTATATGTTCAACTATCATCCCTGTTTCTGCTGCTGCTTTTTCAGTTTCTACTGCAGCTTCAGTTACTGCTTCTTCTTCAGTTACTGCTGCTAAGCCAATTTCTGCTGCTACTTCTGTTTCTGCTGCTTTGCTGCTTTCTGCTTTTGTGCCCATTTCTACTTCTTTTCCCATCTCCCCCTCAAACTGAGATTCATCCTCTTTGGTCTCCCCCTTTTTGAAAGAATCATGATCTGTGCTCCTTTTCTTTAGCACAAACTTTGATTTCTTCTTTTTGAGCACTAACTTCATCACCAGCTTTTTGAGATTTGCAATCTGCTCTTGTTGGCCAGTTATGAATAGCATTGCCTCTATTTTGTGCCCTTGAGAAATGACATCCATATTGATATTGGCTATGGTTTCCATCAATTCATCGTATGTATATCTATCCTCACCACCTTTAGGTGTGTTTACCACCCTTGGAGGATCCTTGGAACGTTCAGTAGAGGTCTCCTGCCTAGCAGAAGCATCCTCTACCCCTTTGGTTTTTTGGAAACTGGGACCTTTGGATGATTGCTCACCCAAAGTTGTCGTGGGGAAGGTCTTAAAGATGTTCGCACTGTCCTGCCCTGCATTGTGTGCAAAGTCAGTAGTATGAGCCTCACTGCCCACATGCTCTTCCTCCTCCTTATTGAGCACCTTCTTGGGGTTGGGAGACACCCCTGTGGTTTCCCTTTGGATATTCTCTGATGGAAAATGCTCCATCAGAGGGCTTTTAGGCTTTGGGGTGAAGATAATAGAAGGGAAGGAACCTTCTGTACCTTTTTCCTTGTGTATATATGAGTAATGGGTGATGTTGGCTTTTTTAGAAGGGACTGAGGGATATGCTTTGTAGTGGAAGGTATGGGTAGGTCATCAGTGGGTTGGTCTAATGTGGGCTTTGACCCTGATACCTCACCTTGAGAGTGGGACACAACCATCATTGTAGAGAACAATGGTGTGTCTATACTAGAGAAGTCCTTACTGGGCCTCTTCATATTTGAGAACACTTTCCCCTTTGGCAGTTTTGGTACATATACCTCCTTGAAGGTAGGTAAATCCGTCAATTCCTTATTAAGTACTTCTTGTACAAACCTTGGATACATATAAAAGCTTTTTGATTTGGTATCCAGGTTTGACATTAAATCGTTTAAGATCATTTGAGAGAAATTAAACTTTCTAGAGGTCGCTAAGCATAGGCTATGGTGCTGCTGAACTCACTCCAGCCAGTTGTTTTTCTTGACATGCAGTGTTGTAGGGTATGAACTAAGAATCTCCACTGAGGTGAAAATTTGCTCTTGAAGAACTTGAATACCTCTGTGGGACCTTCATACCCCATTCGATTTATTGCAGCAAAGATATCTTCCTTAGGTAGATAAGTAATACCGGCGGCATCATCTAGACGTAGATGTGCATGGATACAGCCCTCAGTAATGGTCAGAGGTTTATCACAAACCCTATTGCCATCTTCAGTGTGGATGGTAGCATTCTTCCAAAACTGTCGCATGTGTTCCACATAGATTGTGGGATTGACAGATAATGCGTATGCGACGTGTGAGGATTTGAGAAAATCCACAATATGATGAAACCCCGCAACTTGCTTGGGTTTCTGTAGCATTGCTAACTCGTTGTGATCATCCACAAACACGAGACCTGCCATTAGTTCTTAAGTCGATTGAGCACTAGGGTGTAATCACTGGAAAGCAAGAGTTAGGACGAGAGAAGATGAATAAGCAAAAGAAATTCAAAGATCCGTTTTGATATATTGGCGGGCATTAAGGGTATTTATAGGGTACTGGTTTCAGTTAAGAGCAGTAGTAAATACCCTAGCAGCATTAACACAAACCCGCAGTATTAACTTACATTAGCAGTAGTAACACTTACCAACAGCATTAACACAAACTAGCAGTAGTAACACATACCAGCAGTATTAACACAGGCTAGCAGTAGTAACACATACCAGCAGTATTAACACAGGCTAGCAATATACACTTTTTTGGTAGTAGAAACAAGACAAGCAGTAGTAACATTGCACTGGCAGTATAAACCGCCTAGTAGTAGTAACCATACTTAATCCTATTTGACCTGTCAGCATTTGTGCGAGTAGTATTAAATGAACCAGAAGTACTAACTACCTTTATTTCAAAGCAACCTGAAACACTTAAAGACAGAGGATTAAAGGCACCATATTCCATACATTATGAGAAAGTACACAGGGAAGAATCTATACAGGTACATGAGTCAAAAGATAATAGGCTTATTCAGAGTTTATCATGCCCACACTTGTGACCAAAAATGTGAATCTACCCACATCAAAAGATTTAGTGAATAGATCAGCAAATTGGTTACTTGTATGGACTTTCACAACCTGAATTAGCTTCTTTTCATTACAGTCTCTAATAAAATGGTACCTGATTTCTATATGCTTTGTTTTGGAGTGCTTGACTGGATTATTAACAATGCTAATAGCACTGTTATTGTCTGTGAAGATTGGAGTGTGAAGAAAAATTATACCATAGTCCAGCATTTGATTCTGAATCCAGAGTACTTGTGAACAGCAGCTTGCAGCAGCTATATACTCTGCTTCTGTTGTAGAGATGGACACTGTGGTTTGTTTCTTGCACTGCCATGACACTAGTCTTGCACCCAAAAACTGACATCCCCCTGAAGTTGACTTTCTATCCAAATTTGCACCACCCAAGTCACTGTCTGAATAAGCAAGTAGGTCAAATGGTGAGTCATGAGGATACCAAAGACCTAATCTAGGTTGGCCTTTGAGATATCTGAATATCCTCTTGACTGCTTGAAAGTGTGACTGCTTAGGCCTTACTTGAAATCTTGCACACACACAAACAGGAAACATGATATCTGGTCTTGAAGCAGTGAGATACATGAGGGAGCCAATCATGGATCTATAGTGATGAACATCCACATCCTCCCCCTCAAGATCTGCAGTGATCTGTTTGGGTGTCTCCATGGGTGTGCTTGCAGGCTTTGAATATGAGAATTCAAACTTAGTAAGAATGTCCTGCACATACTTGGATTGGCTTATAAATATCCCATCTTTCTTCTGCTTAACTTGTAGCCCAAGGAAGAAAGTAAGTTCTCCCATAGAACTCATCTTGAATCTCTTGTGCATCAATTCTTCAAAATCTCTGCACATTTGATCTTTTGTGGATCCAAAGATAATATCATCCACATAGATTTGCACTATAAGGATGTCCTTTTTCTTCCTCTTAACGAACAGAGTCTTGTCTATGATTCCTCTTTGAAAACCATTTTCCAAGAGATAGGTAGACAAAGTGTCATACCATGCCCTTGGTGCTTGATGTAGCCCATAGAGTGCCTTCTTCAATTTGTATACTATGTCAGGATAATTTGGATTCTCAAACCCTGGAGGCTGACAGACATACACTTCTTCTTCAATTCTCCCATACAGAAAAGCACTCTTTACATCCATCTGGTAGACCTTGAACTTCATGAAAGAAGCATAGGCTAAAAATAGCCTGATTGCCTCAATCCATCTGGTAGACCTAAACCCTAATCCTCCCAACTTGCTTTGATTCCTTGTGATTATAGGAGAATTGATGTCACCAATTGAGGGGGATGATTTTTCTGAACTCTTGTTTGATGAACAACCTCTTCATTAATATTTGCTTCCAGATTAGAGTCATTCTTTTTAGGAGTGCTGCCACCAAAAACTGAAGAGTAATCATCATCTGTGTCATCTTCTTCCAAACATGGCATCTCAGGACCTTTGATTACTGAATCTGAGGGTTGATCTTCCTTTTCACCTCTGTCCTCTTCATTCTGCGCTGGTTCAGTGTCCTTTGAATCTGAAGTATCTTTCTTATCTTGGTCACATAATTCAACAGGATCAGTAGTAGGTGTTCGGAACAGCACAAACTCTTGTCTTTGTACTTGTGCCTTTTCTGTCCTTGTTCCTGCATTATGCTCATTACTGAAACCCAAAGAATTAGACAGTGAATCAATGTCAAATAGCCAATCAGGACCTGAACCAAGTTGATTTGGTGTGTTCTCATTGCATTTGACATTGTCACTTTTCTCAATAATCCTAGAAGAGGTGTTGAAAACTCTGTAGGACTTACTTTGAGATGAATATCCAACAAGAAACCCATCCTCAGCTTTGCTATCAAACTTGCCTAGGTGAGTTTTGGTATTGAGAATTGTGCAAGGACACCCAAATGGTTTGAAAAATCCAATAAAAGGTTTCTTCTTTTTAAAAAGCTCATAAGGTGTCTTGTCTTGGGATTTCACTACTAGAACTCTGTTTTGAACATAGCAAGCAGTATTAACTGCTTCTGCCGAAAAAGTAATTGGAAGATTTGAATCTGCCAACAGAGATCTAGCAGCTTCTATCAGAGTCCTATTTCTCCTTTCAGCAACACCATTCTGTTGAGGAGTCCTAGGAGCACTGTATTGTCTCTCAATGCCTTTTTCCTCACAGAAGCAGTTTAGGTCATTGTTTTTAAATTCAGTTCCATTATCAGACCTGATGACTTTAACTCTTAGATTTGTTTGGTTTTCAACTCTAAGAACAAAGGATTTGATCAGTCCACTTGTCTCATCCTTAGTCTTCACAAAATAGACCCAAGTGAATCTAGAGAAATCATCAACAATAACCAAGCAGTAGGATTTCTTACCAATACTCATCACATTTGTAGGACCAAACAGATCCATATATAGTAAATTAAGAGGTGAAGAGATTGTATTTATCTCTTTGGACTTATGAGAAGTTTTGTGTTGTTTGCCTTTAAGACATGTAACACAATGATCATCACATGAAAATACCTTTTGTGGCAAACCTCTTACAAGGTTGTTTTTCACAAGTTTGTTCATTGTTTTAAAGTTCTTGTGACACATCCTTCTGTGCCAAAGAGATGATTCATCTAAAGAAGATTTTGAAAATAAACAATTTAAAGATGAATCAGAAGCTACACTCTCCAAGTCTAAGCAATAAACATTGTCCTTTCTAGGAGTTCTAAGTAGTATCATACTTTCATCAACTACCTTGAACCCTGGAGCAAGGATAATACATTCAGTATCATTGAACAATATGCTATGTTTCTTGTCACAGACCTTTGATACACTTAACAGGTTGTATCTCAATTGCTCAACATAGTATACATCCTCAAAGGTCATCTTACCTTTTCACACATTACCTTTTCCACTTATCTTTCCACCTGCTGGATTATCACCAAAAGCAACATGTCCTCCATCAATTCTTTTGAAGTTTTGAAGGCAGGCCATGTTCCTTGTCATGTGCCTGGAACAACCACTATCAACATGCCAAATGCTCCTTCCCTTGAGCTGTTGGTTGCCCTGCACATATAATAAAGCAGTTAGTTTTTAATAGGAACCCAAGCCAAAGTGGTCTTGGGTTTCCCATTCTCATCAACATATTCATATTCAGACTTGATGAGATTATCAAACTGAGGAATCTTATTGCTTGAATACTTTGTCAGAAGAATGGGCCTGTCACTGGAAGCAGTACTAACTTGATTGGCAGTACTAACTTTGTTAGCAGTACTAACATCATTAGCAGTACTAATTGGGTTAGCAGTAGTATTGCTTGCAGCAGTACTATTTCTGTCAGCAGTACTATTTGAAGTAGCAGTACTAACAGATTACTTTACTTTTGGAACCCAAACCTGGACAAAGTTGTTTGCTTTCTTTTTCTTTAAGTTACTCCTTGGCTTATTTGGAGTATTTTTCTTTAAATTAGCAAACTTATTCTGAGCATGAGATTTTATAGGTGCCCTTCTCACATTCTCAGCCATATGATTCCTTATTCGCTTCCTATAACCAACAGGATTTTGTATATTTCTTTGAAAAGTGATCCTTTGGTTAATACGATTGAAATAACAGTGTTTGGCTAGATGATTTAACTTGCCACAGATAAAACAAGGCTTTGGTCTGTTAGTTTTTCTTAGATCAATTCCTTGTTTTAAAGCCCACTGATTATTTCTGTTTCTTTGATTTCCCCTTGTTTTATCATGTTGTTGGGGCTGATTCTGTTTACAAGTACAGGGATTAACAACAGTGGTTTGCATGTAATGGACTCCCTGTACCTTTCCCTTCCCTCTCTTAGAACTTTCAGCCTTCTCATTCTTTACAAAAGGTTTACCCCCCTTTCATTAGTAAGGATAAGATTTTCTAAAGGGATTTCTTTAAGGTCATCCTTATTCTTACCCTTAGTGGTCTCTTCTTCAGCCTCTTCCTCAATCACTACACTGTCAAGAGGATCTACATATGTGGCTCCTGCAGGTAAGTCTATTTTCTCTTGTCTTTCTAAGAGGTCTGAAGTGGGAGGGATATAGTTATTGTTATAGGGTGGAGGGGTACTGTTGTATCCTAAACCTCTTTTCAGGTTGTCATGGACTTGATATTTTAGAAGTGAGTCCATTGCTTTAGAGGCATTGGAAAACTTCTCAATGTCCAGCTTGGCTTTCTCAAAATCACTCCTTATCTTCTCACATTCCTCTTCAGACTTTTTAAGCTTAAACTCTAACTGATTCTTTTCCCACTTCCAGTAGTTAGTATCATATGTGTGTTGAAGTTCATTGGCTTTGTATGCCTTAATCTGTTCTTCCAAATTCTCAACAATCACAACATACTCTCTTCTATCTTTCTCTAACCTTTTTAGGTCATCACACATGCTTTGATTGTGATCCCTGTACTTTTTAACAGTTTCTATGCAAGATTTTGAGCAAAGGTTAGATTTTACCTCTGTGGGAGTATCAGTGTTTGCTGACTCTGAAACTTTAGCCATTAAAGCTTGATTCTGAACTGCTTCTTCTGCTTGGTCACTCCAATCAAATCCCATTCCTTCTTGGGAAACAAGAGCTTGAGAAGAGTTCCTGATGTTGAAGCTAGTGGACTATGATGGTTGATGGTTGCTAGTATGCTGTTGAGGCATTCCACTTCTGCATTCTCTTGCAAAGTGCCCCAACTTGTGACACTTGTAACATTCAACCTTGGATTTATGAAATCCAACCCCATCTTCTCTTTTCTGAGCAATGTTATTCCTTCCAGTCATTTTGATGAATCTTTTTACCCTCATTGTCAGCATAGCCATCTGCCACTTGATATCCATCTCTTCCAGATCATCAGCATTTATCTGTTCTAAGTCATCATTAATTAGAGTGGAATTAGCATGACTGGCTAGAAAGGCTTCTAAGACTGAGTAATTAGATCCATCTTGCTTTGATCCATAGGCAGCACTAACTGATTATGTATTAGCAGCAGAATCAGTAGAAGATGATAAAAGAGCAGCATTGTATGAGTATCCAGAAGGCCTCTTCTTTGCTTCTACCTCTGCTTCAAACACCCTAAGGTCATTATAGAGGTCATCCAGTTCCTTGTCCTCCAGTTGGTCATTCTGTCTGAAGGAGACGGTGTACATAGTCCATTCATCACCAAGAGATCTTAGAAATTTTTTGTTGACATCATCTTGATCTATCTGGACACCAACAGTAGCCAATTCACCAATTAACTTATTAAATCTATCAAAAGTTTAAGTCATGGACTCATTCTTTGTAGACATGAAGTTTTCATATTGCTACTTCAGGATGGCCTTCTGATTTCTCTTGGTACTTTTGGTACCAGAAAATATTTTCTCCAGTGCATTCCATAGAATTTGTGCATCCGTGCAGTTGCAGAACTGGTGTTGGTACTCATTAGGTATAGCCAAGAGCAGAGTGCTCAAGGCTTTCATCTCTGTCTGCCTCATCTTCCTCTCTCCATCAGACTTTGGTGGAGGTCTTTTGCCATCTGGTCCTATCTTTCCTTCATCTGAGGGACCATTCTCAATGATATCCCAGATTGAGAAGTTTGTGAGAAGAATATATTGCTTGATTCTGATCTTCCACATGTCAAACTCATTGGGTTTGAGAATGGGAACCTTTGATACCAAAACGCTGTCGCTTGAACTGTCCATGATTATAGGTTTCTGAGTTTTCTAGCTCTGATACCACTTGTCAGGATCGAAATTCAAACAAGAATTTAACACACACTTAGAAACTATGTTAAAGAAGTCACGGAAAAACACTTTAACAATAAATCAATGGAACAGTATCAGAATGAAAATCACAAGTTATATTAATTTAACTTAATAATTACAAACAAAACCTCAATCTGTTGAACAGGCTCAACAGACGTTCAATACTTCTCTATTGAAAGGACTTCTAAGAACCTTGAGGTTAATTCTCTCTAAAAACAAACGTATATCAAAAACTCTATCAATGTATATTCTCTATGCCTTCTATACAGTATATATACAAGACAAATTACAAGATAATTATAAAAGAAAATTTAATCTTCATGATCCAGTCCATAATTATCTTCAAATCTCCTTGACTTTCGCATTAATCAAATCATTCCATCATTATCTTCTTAGCAGCTTTAATCTTCATAAGCAGTAGTAATTACTTAGCAGTATTAACCATCTTCCAGTACTAACATGCTAGCAGTACTAACCATGTTAACAGTATTAATCTCACCAGCAGTAGTAATATTGAACTGGCAGTATTAATTACACAAGAAGTAGTATCTGGCAGTATTAATCATCCTTAGCTCATTTCAGACGCAACAGAAATTATGATTGAATCTCTTGTTGTTCTTGATTGATTTGCACACATTTGGGAATAATACTTTGTAAATATAGTAACAACGCAGAAAGAACACGCACATCCATATACTTTTAGAAAGAGAATTTAGAGAGAGAAAAAGGTATATGGCACACTGAGTTGAAAGTGAAATCATTGTAATCATTGTTCAATCAATAAATATGATTTATACATATTTGTGTGATTGTGTGGCTTGAATCTGGAAATTACATTTGGTATCAGGGCAGACAGAAATCAGAAATCAAGATCAAAATTTGAAGATTTGGTCGTATATTCAAGGATTCGCAGAGCGTACTGTTACGGATAGAATTTTTTGTGATTTTATGTTGTTTTTTATATAAATCTTGTTATTTTGTATTCGAATTTTGATATAGAACATATCTTGTTTTGGTTGTTTCGTCCAATTCACAACAGATTGTGTGAATTTTGGATAGATTTCTTGTTCGAAGTCTATGTACCGTGCTCAAGTTCAAGATCGTTGATTCTGTGTTGTTTTGGTAAAATTGATGCAAAAGGATTGTTCTAATCATCATCGAGATCATTTCTGTCAATTTTGGTGTCAATTCGTTGTGTATTGAAGCTGATATGATGGATTTTTGAGCATTTTTGTCGAAAACCTGAAGAACTCGCAAGATCTAAGCATTTTGCATGGATCATCAAAGAACTCGCATGGCTCTTTGATTTTGTGTTTGTGAAATTTTCTAGTACAAAATTTGCATGTCGCTTGGTGCGAAAAGTGAGGAATTCACACATCACGTTGAGCGAAAAGTTACTGTTCATTCTAGTGGCCTGCGAAAAGTTCAACAATTCGCATGATGAAAGATTGCTGAAAATTTTTCTGAGTGTGGATTTCGCTAAAGATTATACGAAAAATGATGTTTTGAATTTTTTCTATGTTCATAATTCGCATATCTTCATTCTGCGAAGAGCTCTTGTGTTTGAAAGTTGCTAAGTGAGGATTTCGCATACCTCTTTGTGCGAAAAGCGAAGAATTTGCATCCCTCTTCGTGCGAAAAGCAAGGATTTCACATATAAAGGCGTGCGAAAAGTTCAGAATCTGCAAGTCTCAGCCTGCGAAAAGTGGGATTTCTTTGGCGTGCGAAAAGTGCCTCTCAGTGACCTGCGAATTCCATACTTAATCAAATTTTTACAAGTTGCAATATGAAACTTCAATGTCAAAAAAAAATTCTCTCATGGCGCTACCCCTAGACCTCCCAAGGGCCCCCATGCTAAGTCTGTGAAGGGGGACATATTTCTGAGTGTGATCAAAATTTCTGATTTTTGTTAACGATCATTTCAAGCTTATATTTTACAGATATCAAGATGCCTTACATTGATGAGAAGGGAAATAATGTCTTAACAAAAAAAGATTGTGCTATCGCATATATGCCTGAGATACCCGCTCTTGAAGCTGAAAATGAGAAGCTGAAAAGTCAAAATATATATCTTCAAGATCAGATTGAGAAATTGAAAGAAAAATCTATTTCTTTACAGAAAAATTTTATTTGCTCAGATTGTATTTCTAATTCTAAAATTAATTTCACAGGAATAATTGCTTCAAAAGAAAAAGAGATTTCTAATCTTCAAATCAAATTGAAGAAAAATCTGAAGAGGAATCAGCAAGATGGAAAGCAAATAGTTCAAACACTATATGGTCAAAGAAAAAGTTAATGCAAAGAGAGATTGATGATCTCAGGAAAAGAGCAAACATTGCTGGAGAAACCTGTGATGGACTGAGAAAAATAAACTCACAAATCTTCTCTGAAAGATATCAATTGAGAGACAAAGTGTTTAGTCTTGAGGTTGAGATAAACATGTTGAAAGAGAGAGCTACTCAATAGAAAGGAAACCCAAGTATCAAAGAGGAGATGAAGAAGATTGAAAAGAAAAGAAATGTTCTGGACAAAGAAAATGCTGAGCTTCAAAGAAGGATTACAGGAATGCAAGAACAGATCTCTCAAGATCCAAAGAAGTTTGAGAAAGAAAGAGAAGAGTTTGAAAGAGAAATAAAATCTTTTGCACAAAAGTTTTCTGATTTCTCAAGGAAATCTTTTGAAAAAAAGAAGACAATGGAACTTAAATGGGTAAAACTTTCCAATCAGATTTCAAATGTTGAGAAAGTTATAATCATGGAAAGAGATAAATCTGAAAAGGAGAAGAAGTTGACTGAACAAAAGCATGTTGGACTCTTCAAAGAAATATCAGACAAAAGAAAGAATGTTGAGAAAGATTTTGAAGCATAAAGAAAAATATTTGAAACTAAGATGAAAAAGCTTACAAATATGCTATCTGAACTACCAGCAACTACACTGAAAGAACAGAAGACGAAGTCTGAATTACAGAAGAAGATTGATATATTATCTGAAGAAAGAAACAATTTGTCAAATAAGATCATAGAACTTGAAGGAATCATTTTCAAGGTGGATTTGATAGCACAAAGGAGTCTAGATACAATTGCTCAATCACCCATGAATGATTCAGTTGCTTCAGAATGTTCATTCAAGACAGCTACAAGTTCAGATTATGCATATGTTTCTAATAATCCTTTATTTGTTAATTCAGATGATAATGTGTCTAAGTATAAAGATCAGATTCATCTTACTAATCTTTTCTATAACAAATCTGTTGATGGTTTAGGTAACATTAGAAACCATAAGTCACAGCAAAAGATGGTTTGGAGAAGAAAAGATGAGAAAGAAGCTTCAAAGTCATCTGTACCTACATTCAATGCCAAGAAGAACAATGCTTTTACCAGGTAAATCTTTTGGTAAACCTGATCTTATTTATTCTATAATTCAATTAATCAGGGTAGCACAAAAGAAAATCAGTTGTTCTTACTGTGGTTCAAATGATTTTGATAGTAAAAATTTTGTTAATTACTGGTATGGTTCGTATTACATAACTCCAAACAAAACTGCAACTAACAAAACTGGACCCAAATACCAGTGGGTACCAAAAGTTCCATCTGTGTTGCAGGAACCTAAAGTCTAGGGGGAGTAAAGAACAATGGCTTCTAAACAGTACAGTTTAGAACCCATACCTCAAAGATCAAGTTTGACTTCTAGACAAAGCATTCTAGGACTCGTACCTCAGAGATCAAGCTTGACTTCTAAACACAATAGTTTAGGACTCATACTTCAATGTTCAAAGTAGATTTTGTACTCCGAAGCATATAAAAGATGATCAATTTTCAAAGGGGAATACATTTTATTACTTCTGATAAATTTGTGAATGAAAATTTTCAGGGGGAGTAATGTAACACCCTGAATTTTGGGGTTGGGTAGAAAGTTGACCTTTACCCAAAGTTCAAGGGGGTAATTTGTAACTTGGGCTATATAAATAAAAATCAAATCTGAGATATTTTCTAATATCTCATTTTGATCTGAATCGTGTTTGAGAAGCCAGAGAGAAAGAGAAGAGCAGGAGAAAGCAGTGTTAAGAGGTTGATCGTTTCGTGCAAATCAAGGTACGAGTCTAGCTTAATGCTTTGATCTGAATGCTTTTAGCCGTGTAGAATCTCGTTGTGAAGGTTTTAAACCGTTCCATTTTGAGATCTGAGTATTTCTCGTTTTGGATCTGGGTTCTGCGTCAACTGTTCTTGATGAACAAGACGACCGGACTTGTTAGGACCGATAGGTGTTCGACCGGAAAGATGCATTCGACCGGTGTGTGTTCGAGCGGTAGGATGTACTCGACCGATGTGTGTTCGACCGGGAGATGCTTCGACCGGTAGTGCCTTTCGACCGGAAGATGCTTCGACCGGAAGATGCTTCGACCGGTAGAGTGTATTCGACCGGTATTTGCCTTTCGACCGGGAGTCTTTCGACCGGATTTCGTGTTCGACCGGATTAGGTTCTGTTAGTTGTTAGCTTCTATTATTTTGAGTTCTAAGTCAGGTAGTGGAAGAGTTATATGTGTTTCGACTTACCGATTCTTTCGGTGTTGTCATAGGTAGCGCTCGTTAAGAAGAAGGAAACAGAGGTGAGTTCCTACTATCATTTTAAACTTTACACATATCAAAAGTTACCTTTTCGATCTTATCCTGTTAAAGTAACATGATGTTTTACTTGCACGTTATGCGATTATGCGAAAAGAATATTTAAGAGCTTCTTTTAATGATTTTCATTCTTACCAGAAGTTGAACTGGAAATAACATTTTTGTTTATAAAATGTATTTATACCATATGTTTATTTATGGTTGGTCACATATGTTGTTGTGACGAGTCTGTACCTTTACTAGCGGATCCCTAGGTTTTGAGTCGACTGTATTGTTGGGGATGTCATATTCCCCAAATTTTGTAGCTATGGATCATATGTTCCTCGGGGGCAACTTGGTACGGTTATGTGAGGCCGGATACTAGCCATGGTTCATAGTGACCCTAGCGAAGGAGTATACATTGGTTTTGCGCTTGGGGCTTGATCTCACGTTGAAGCACGGACTTTTGTGTTCGTATCCGCGGATTCCAATTGTTTAGCTCGTAACTCGGATTTTGGCCTAACTTTGTGTTACGCCACAATCCTTGGTAAAATGTTTTATTGACAGTCCTTTTATAAATGTTTATAACGGAAAAGCCCGGTTGTGGCAAGGACTTAAATTGTAGATTTAACCTCTTTGGAAATATTATCTTGATACAAATGTTTTTATCATTTGAGCCTTATAAACTGTATGTTCTCACCAGGCTTTAAGTCTGACACTTTTTCTCAAACGGTATGTGTAACAGGTTTCCATTAGCGGTGGGTTGCCAGGTTTTTGGAGAGACGAGTTTTGAGTCTCGAGGTTTTTGGAGATATCTAGTATTGTATCTGGGCATTTGTTAAGTCCCATTCTTTTGATGAATTGTGGCCTGTCAACTGATGAAATCTTGATATAGGGATCTAGATTTGTTTGTTGATGAACCCTTTATCTGTACAGGTTTTGTAAAGTCTTAAGGACTGATCCCATTTATGGGAAGTTAATTGCAATATTTTCGTCATATTGCCAGGTTTCCAGGTTTTATTTTACTCTGATTTTTGGAAGTGTTACAAGTTGGTATCAGAGCTCTAGTTTAAGCGAACTAGGCATGAATGTAAGATGTCTAGACTTATACTGAGTATACTAAGAATTGATCTGCGAGATTTGGGTAGAGCTTCTAAGTTGGGTTAGTCTTAGAGTCGACGGAAAGTACGTTTATCAGGCGTTGTAGTGGTGGTGACAAGAACCATTATGTGTTGTATGTTCATAATTTCACTTAGCTAATGTTATTATGAGGATATTGTACGTAAGAGTGCTTGATTTGCTGTTAATATGACAATTGGTGATGTGGTAGTACGTTTTCCTTTCGTGTTTTCCTATCTCTCTCGTATCTCTTCCTCTGCTCTGTGTAGCAGTTCAGTATGGTATGTACGCGCGGAAGACAGCGTACTCGTGTTGATGGTCTTGAAGCGACAGCCTCTACAGCGGTCTGCCGGAAGGAGTTGAGGTTGTTGTACGACCACCCGTTCAGCAAAGGCTAGGTGGGGGGCCAGAGGCCATTCTGCGAGTAGACCTGGCTTCGTCTCACCCAGTCATCGGGGATGCTAATCCCCAGTCCGAGTTGTTGGCCAGCGTGATGTTGGCAATGAGAGAAGAGATGGCAAAGCAGCAAGAGTTTCTGCTGAAAGCGATGGAGGACCGCGACGTAAACAATCGGAGAAGTGAGACGGTTGTGGAGAACGTCGTAGCAGGTTCGGGAGGCGATGGTATAAGGATCACGACGGGAGAGTGCAGGACTCCTGATGCTCCGGGGAATAGGAAGAGTTGTTCCTATAAGTCCTTTCTGGGTTGCGGACCGCCAGAATTCTTCGGTTCTGATGACCCGGCGATGTGTGTAAAGTGGATCCGAGCGGTTGAGCAAGCTTTTGGCTCTTCCGAATGCGGAGATGATCAGAGGGTTCGGTTCGGTACCCAACTGCTGAGGGACACTGCACTCATATGGTGGAATGTCATCCAATCCACTCTATCTCCTGAAGTGTTGGCTCAGTTGTCTTGGGCCGAGTTCAAGAAGAAGTTGCTAGAAGAATTCTGCAACGAGAGAACAATGGACCGAATTGAGAAAGAATTCCGGTCTCTAGTGAAGGGAAACCTGACGGTGAGAGAGTACACCCGTCAATTCATGGAGAAGCTTGGCCTGGTGGGGCACGCTGCCCCAACAGAGAAAGACAAGATGAAAACGTATCTCAATGGCTTGCCAGCGGACATGCAATCTATGGTCCACAATTTCAAAGCTTCTAACCTCCGAGAGATGGTGGAGGAAGCTCAGTTCATGGAGGAGATGTTCGCAAAAAGCAAATCTGAGAAATCGGTGGTAGTATCTGATAAGAGAAAGTAGGAGAGCAGTTCAATACCTCCCAAGCGGGCCCGACCTTTTGTTGGAAACCGCAACTTCAGCAATTATCAGGAAGCAAGGCGGTGCCCGAAGTGTCGAACCAAGCATCACGGTAACTGTAACACGAATTCTCAAACTTGTTATAAGTGTGGGAAGCCTGGTCACACTGTCAAAGATTGCCCGGTCAGAGGACTCGTCTTTTATGAGTGCAAGGCACCGGGGCACGTGAGAAGAGATTGCCCGAAGCTTGTGTCGGGTAGCACGCCAGCAAAGAAGGAGAACCCTCCTAAGGTTCAGGGTCGAGCTTTTCAGATGACGGCCGAAGAGGCCAGGGCATCCACTGATGTGGTATCGGGTACTTTTCTTATAAACTCTGTACCTGCTCGTATTTTATTCGATACGGGTGCTAGTTTCTCTTTCGTATCTAAATTGTTCCGTCAGAAAATTGCTATGCCCACTACTAGTCTTGGGGATGCGTTAGTAGTAGAGATAGCTGATGGTAGACAAGTTCTGATCCACGAAGTTCTGAAGAAGTGTACTCTTGGAATCGAAGGGAGAGAATTCCCGATCGATCTGCTGCCGATGTTAGTCTGGGGTTTTGATGTTGTGGTCGGTATGGATTGGTTGTCAAACATTCAGGCCGATATCGTATGTTCCAAGAAGTTGATTCGACTTCCCAACCCCTCTGGAGAGGTCGTTATCATCTATGGTGAAAAGAGAAAGGGTGAAGTGGCAATAATCACAAAGGCAAAAGCACGCAAGTGTTTAGTAAAAGGGTGTTTGTCTTTCCTAGCCTATGTGATCGATGCCAAGCTAGAGAAGTCAAAGCTGGGAGATGTGAAGATCGTGCGTAAGTATCCAGATGTCTTTCCGGACGACTTTCCCGGGTTGCCGCCCGATCGTCAGGTAGAGTTTCGGATTGATCTTGTACCTAGCGCTGCACCGATCGCTAAAGCACCTTACCATTTAGCGCCATCGGAGATGCAAGAGATGGTGGCACAACTCCAAGAGCTATTGGAGAAAGGTTTTATAAGACCGATTTCGTCACCTTGGGGAGCTCCGGTCTTATTTGTCAAGAAGAAGGATGGCACAATGAGAATGTGCATTGACTATCGTGAGTTGAACAAAGCTACAGTAAAGAACAGATATCCGCTTCCGAGAATAGTCGACTTGTTCGATCAACTTCAAGGAGCGGGATGTTTTTCTAAAATCGACTTACGATCGGGTTATCACCAAGTGAAGGTAAGAGAAGAAGATGTTCCGAAGACAGCTTTCAGAACGCGTTACGGCCATTACGAGTTTCTTGTAATGCCTTTTGGCCTGACAAACGCACCAACAGTGTTTGTGGACTTGATGAATAGAGTGTGCCGACCATTCCTCGACAAGTCGGTCATAGTATTCATTGATGACATACTCGTGTACTCCAAGAGTGAGACAGAGCACGAGCAACATCTACGTGAAGTTCTGGAAGTGTTGAGAAAAGAAAGGTTGTACGCCAAGTTTTCCAAGTGCGACTTTTGGCTTAAAGAAGTACATTTTCTGGGTCACGTAGTCACTCGGGACGGAGTGAAAGTAGACCCCTCCAAGATTGAAGCTATGATGAATTGGGAGCCTCCTAAGAGTCCGTCCGAGATCCGAAGTTTCTTGGGTCTGGCGGGATACTACAGGAGATTTATCCAAGACTTTTCGAAGATCGCTTCTTCCTTGACAGTTCTGACTCGGAAGAATGTGAAGTTTGAATGGACTGAAACCCAAGAGAAGGCGTTCCGGATTCTTCAAAAGAAGTTGTGTGAAGCTCCGATCTTGACTTTGCCTGAAGGGTCAGAAGATTTCGTGGTTTACAGCGACACTTCAAAAATGGGGCTGGGTTGTGTGTTGATGCAACGAGGCAAGGTAATCGCTTATGCCTCGAGGCAGCTTAAAATACACGAGCAGAATTATCCAACTCATGATTTGGAGTTAGCGGCAGTGGTATTCACTTTGAAGCTTTGGCGACACTACCTCTACGGCACGAAATGCACTCTTTACACGGATCACAAGAGCCTGAAGTATGTCTTTGATCAGAAAGAGCTGAATATGAGGCAAAGGCGGTGGCTCGAGTTGCTTAAAGATTACGACTGTGAATTGCTTTACCATCCCGGTAAGGCGAACGTGGTGGCCGATGCGCTAAGTCGGAAGGACTATAGCGGGAGTATTCAGGCTACCCATTCAAGAATCGAGCTAGTGTCTAGTCTTGTTGAGAAGATCAAGACATCACAGATGGAAGCATTGTTGGAAGAGAATCTCAAAGAGGAAGTCATGACAAAACAGCGTCTGCTCTTGACGGAAGATAGCCGTGGAGTGAAACTGTTCAATGGTCGTGTGTGGGTGCCCAAGATTGGGGGAAACCGTGAGTTGTTGCTAGAAGATGCACATAAGTCCAAGTATTCCTTTCATCCGGGAAGTACAAAGATGTACAGGGACTTGAAGTTGCACTATTGGTGGCCGGTAATGAAGCTTGATGTGGCGCGTTACGTTGAGCGTTGTGTGACGTGTTCGCAAGTTAAAGCCGAACATCAGCGACCGTATGGGAGTCTTCAGTCCTTAGAGATTCCCAAGTGGAAGTGGGAGCATATCACCATGGACTTCGTGAAGAAGTTGCCTAGAACTCTTCGGGGACACGATACCATCTGGGTGATAGTGGATAGATTGACAAAGAGCGCTAACTTTTTGCCTATGCGCGAGACTTTACCGATGGATAAGTTGGTGAAGCTTTATATCGATGAGGTGTTCTCGAGGCATGGGATACCATTGTCGATCGTGTCAGATCGTGACAGTCGGTTCACTTCGAACTTTTGGGATGGGTTTCAGAAAGAGCTTGGTACTCGAGTAAAGTTAAGTACGACTTACCATCCACAGACCGACAGGCAGAGCGAGCGAACGATCCAAACCTTGGAAGACATGTTGACGTCTTGTGTCATCGATTTCGAGGGTAGTTGGGACTCTCACCTGCCTTTGGTGGAGTTTGCTTACAACAATAGCTACCACTCGAGTATTGGGATGGCATCTTTCGAAGCATTGTATGGGCGAAAGTGTCGGACTCCAGTGTGTTGGCTTGAAGAGGGAGAAAAGCAGTTCGTTGGGCCTAAAATCGTTCAAGAGACTGCCGATAAGGTCAAGTGCATTCGTGAAAGAATGAAAACGGCTCAAGATCGTCAGAAAAGCTATGCCGATAAGAAGAGGCGACCGATGGAATTCCAAGTAGGCGACCGCGTTATGCTTAAGGTGTCGCCGTGGAAGGGCATTATACGGTTCGAAAAACGTGGGAAGTTGAGTCCCCGTTTCCTCGGAGCTTTCAAAGTACTTAAGCGGGTGGGTTTACAAGCCTACTAGTTGGAACTGCCACCGGAGTTGAGCAGAATACACAACACGTTTCATGTTTGCTATCTCCGGAAATGTTTGGCGGTAGAAGACAGCGTCATTCCCCTTTCAGAGTTAAGGGTAGACGAAGGTAACCGTTGTGTGGAAGAACCCGACGCCATCTTGGAGAGAAAGTCTAAGAAGTTGCATCACAAAGAAGTCACTTTGGTCAAGGTGCAGTGGAAGCATCACCGAGGGACAAATGTGACTTGGGAATCTGAAGAGGATATGAAGTGTAGATATCCTCATCTCTTTGTATAGTTGGATTTCGGGGACGAAATCATTCCCAAGTTGGGGAGGATTGTAACACCCTGAATTTTAGGGTTGGGTAGAAAGTTGACCTTTGAAGATGCATTCGACCGGTGTGTGTTCGACCGGTAGGATGTACTCGACCGGTGTGTGTTCGACCGGGAGATGCTTCGACCGGTAGTGCCTTTCGACCGGAAGATGCTTCGACCGGTAGAGTGTATTCGACCAGTATTTTCCTTTCGACCGGGAGTCTTTCGAGCGGTGTTGTCTTTCGACCGGATTTCGTGTTCGACCGGATTAGGTTCTGTTAGTTGTTAGCTTCTGTTATTTTGAGTTCTAAGTCAGGTAGTGGAAGAGTTATATGTGTTTCGACTTACCGATTCTTTCGGTGTTGTCATAGGTAGCGCTCGTTAAGAAGAAGGAAACAGAGGTGAGTTCCTACTATCATTTTAAACTTTACACATATCAAAAGTTACCTTTTCGATCTTATCCTGTTAAAGTAACATGATGTTTTACTTGCACGTTATGCGATTATGCGAAAAGAATATTTAAGAGCTTCTTTTAATGATTTTCATTCTTACCAGAAGTTGAACTGGAAATAACATTTTTGTTTATAAAATGTATTTATACCATATGTTTATTTATGGTTGGTCACATATGTTGTTGTGACGAGTCTGTACCTTTACTAGCGGATCCCTAGGTTTTGCGTCGACTGTATTGTTGGGATGTCATATTCCCCAAATTTTGTAGTTATGGATCATATGTTCCTCGGGGGCAACTTGGTACGGTTATGTGAGGCCGGATACTAGCCATGGTTCATAGTGACCCTAGCGAAGGAGTATACATTGGTTTTGCGCTTAGGGCTTGATCTCACGTTGAAGCATGGACTTTTGTGTTCGTATCCGCGGATTCCAATTGTTTAGCTCGTAACTCGGATTTTGGCCTAACTTTGTGTTACGCCACAATCCTTGGTAAAATGTTTTATTGACAGTCCTTTTATAAATGTTTATAACGGAAAAGCCCGGTTGTGGCAAGGACTTAAATTGTAGATTTAACCTCTTTGGAAATATTATCTTGATACAAATGTTTTTATCATTTGAGCCTTATAAACTGTATGTTCTCACCAGGCTTTAAGTCTGACACTTTTTCTCAAACGGTATGTGTAACAGGTTTCCATTAGCGGTGGGTTGCCAGGTTTTTGGAGAGACGAGTTTTGAGTCTCGAGGTTTTTGGAGATATCTAGTATTGTATCTGGGCATTTGTTAAGTCCCATTCTTTTGATGAATTGTGGCCTGTCAACTGATGAAATCTTGATATAGGGATCTAGATTTGTTTGTTGATGAACCCTTTATCTGTACAGGTTTTGTAAAGTCTTAAGGACTGATCCCATTTATGGGAAGTTAATTGCAATATTTTCGTCATATTGCCAGGTTTCCAGGTTTGATTTTACTCTGATTTTTGGAAGTGTTACAAGTAAGACAAAACGGTTGATCCCGAAGGTGCTTAACAAGTTTGTAAAAGGGGGGGTTGAATACAAACACAAAATTTTAAAGTTTAATAAATTGTTTATTGATAAATCAAAACACAATTTACAAGTTTGTTGCGGAATAAGATTAAGTAAAAGCTAATATAAACAAACTTAAGAATCACTAAGTTGGTTGCACTAGAAATAGAGAATAGGGGATTGGGAGAATATAGAAAACAAGGGTTTCTATGTATTTAAAAAGATGAAGGCAAGACTCAGATGGAGTGTTGATCTTTCTATTTATACCCTATGCATTAAATGCATGGCAGAGTACTTTACACGTGTCCTTCATTGATTGGCGGCATGGGTCTGACTTTAGGAGACATGCTTTTCGGTCGTATGATGAACAGTGTAGTTGACAGAGTTGTTTTACGAATTGCTGCAGGGGTATGTCCGTTCTGACATATCGTACAGGTGTGCAAAGGTATTATTAGTGCACAGATTTGTTGGATGCAAGATCATAAAGTCTGAATCTGAAAGTCAAAGAAAGTCAAAGCTCAAAATTCAACTCTCAAGCAAAGTCAAAGTCAAGTGTAATAAAATTCAAAGTTAAAGTCTTGTTGTTTAGTTTTGTTTAGTTGTGCGTGTGTATCTTTGTTTTGTTTTAATAGATAGGTGGTTAGTAGGTGTGGTTAACACACTTGTAACATTCAGAACTTAGATTGGATTCGCAGATTGTTAGAGAGAGATAGAGACTTGTAGAGAGAGAAAGTAGATTGTGTATCTTGTTTCTGTGATTGATTTAGTAATGAGAACTTGATAAAAATTGGGATTAACAATTGGTATCAAAGCAGATCCAGATCAAAATCAAGATAATTTTGACTTCGACATTGTTTCATCAAATCAAGATTCATTTTTGAGTTTGTGTTGGTAATTCGAGTTGTAATTGATTATTTGTGTTCGAATTGAGTATTAGATTGATTTTGTATAGGTTAATTTGAATTTTGCACTGTAATTGAGATCAAATTTAGGTTTTGTACGTGTTTGTATTCACGAGTTTTATCGCACAGTAATTGGATCATCTTGTAATCTGGAATGAATTTTCTTGTAATTCAGTGTTAGGATTTGTTTGTAGTTGTGTTAGAGAACATTGTGTCAAAGTCTTAGATCGAAATTTGAGGTATAGATAGGTTTTTGAGGAATCCAGAGGTGTTTTTTCTTCGAAGAGTTGAAGAACTCGCAGATATTCCTTGAAGAACTCGCAGAAATATTGATGGAATTCGCAGATTTATATTAGTTTTCCCATAGTTTTGAATTCTGAAATTTTCATAAGTGAAGAATTCGTAAGTGTGTCTCTTGCGAATCTCATAGAATTCGCATTTCACTGTGTTAAGGATTCTTCAGAATTCACATTGGCTTATCTGCGAATTGCCAAGAATTCCCATAAGTCTTGTTTGAGAAAGGTTCTGAGAATTCGCATAAGCTTTGTTTACGAAAAGTGTTTTTAGAAAAACTTCAAGGAAAGAATTCGCATATCTTTGTCTTGCGAAAAGTTGTTGAGTAAACATTTTTTTAGACAAGAATTCGCATAGCTACTTATATGAATTCTTAGAATTCGCATAAGACTATTCTACGAATTCCTTGATTTTCGCAGAAGAGTATCTTACGAATTCTTGTGGTTCTTACGAAAAGTGATTAAATTATTCTAAGTGTTGAATTCGTGAGTTTCTATCTTGCGAATTCTGATTTGATATTGCTTGCGAATTATTGATTTCTTTCACTTACGAATTCTGTATGCGAATTCTGTGTGTATCACAGTGTTGTGCGAATTCCTTGTACTTCTATGCGACCTGCGAATTCCATTGGACTAACGATCAGTTTGTCAAGTTCTTATTGTAAAATTCTCAAAACAGGATGTCATCAAGGGAAGGTCTCGTAATTGGAACCGATGTAAAGCCACCAGTACTCTTCAAGGGAGAATACGAGCAATGGAAAGGCCGGTTCATGGACTTCATAAAAAGACATGATTTGGGAGAATATATCAAGAAATCTTTGAAGGAAGGCGTCATGAAACTTCCAACAAAGATTCATACTGTAGGAGTACCTGGACAAGAGGAAGAGAGAGAGAGTACTCATTACCACCTGAGGAATACACTGAAGAGCAGAGAAACTGAGTAAAAGCTGATAAACTGGCAAAGTCATTTATTCTACAAGGCATCCCAAATGAGATATATGTTAAGATTGATAGCTATAATGCTACGGGCAAGGAAATGTGGGATCAATTGGAGTAGATGATGCTCGGATCGAAGATTGGCAACCAGCTCAAGGTCTCTAACTGCCTCAACAACTATGAGGAGTTCAAAGCCATAGAAGGAGAATCTCTCGAGGCAACATATGACAGATTTGTGACCTTGCTGAATGAGCTAAGAAAGAACAAGGTCAGAAAATCTCAGATTGAACTGAATGTAAAGTTCCTCAGCATACTCCAGCCAGAGTGGAAAAGGTTCACTAGACAAATGAAGCAGATGAAAGATCTGAACGAAATTCCACTTCATGAGGTTACGAAACTCTCAGGCAGAACGAAGAAGAGGTAGATGAGATCAAACAGGAAAAGAAAAAGACTGAGAAGGCAGTTGCTGATCCGATTGCTTTTGTAGTGAAGAAAAAGTCTGTAAGCTTGAAGAAAAAGAAGAAAGTCATAGTTTCTGAGTCCGAAGAAGCGGAGAGTGAAGATAATTCTGATTCTGACGATTGTAAGAACTTAAAGCAGGCTATACTGATGCTGACGAAAGCCTTTAAAAAAAGTTCTACAAAAAGCCTAGGTCTAACAGTCAGCGATATTCTTCTAGGTCCAGAAACTATGAACACAAGGAGAGAGTTGAAGGAAAGAGAATAGAATAAAATAGGTCTGATGAGAAGCAGTACAGAGCTGAAGAGAAGAAACAGCCAGAACCGACAAAATGCATAACTGTGGTAAACTCGGACATTATGCTAAGGATTGCCGAAAGCCCAAAGTCCGAAACTCCGAGTACTACAAGAACAAGATGCTCTTGGCTAAGCAACAAGAGGCTGGCAAGGCACTCATGGCGAAGGATGAGTTATGGCTTGATCATTCAGACGAGGAAGAAGAGAAAGAAGAGAAAGCTCATTTGTGCTTCATGGGTAAGATAGAGGTGGAATATGAAGTTGATTCAGAAGATGAGGAGAATGAAGAGGTATGTGATATGTCTCAATATGATTTTCTTATTACTATGCAATCTATGTTGGTTGAACTCCAGGAAGTAAAGTCTAAACATGAATGCGAAAAAGGTATCATGAAAGAAAACAATCAATTAATACAGAAACTTAGCAAGGATATTGCTGAGAAGAACGTATTAATTGAAGCTTTACATAAAAATATTGATACCAACGCTAAAGAGAAGACTATAATTCACACTAAGTTAGCTGAAACTACTTCAAAATATAAATTGTATCAATTTGAATCAAAAGAGATTGCTAAAAAGTGTTCATCACTTTCAAAAGATAATAAATCTTTAACTGACAAGGTGAATGTTTTGCAGAAAAAGCTCTACAGCTTAGGTCAAATTGAACACACTATTCATCTAAACAAACCTAAAGGGAGTAGTGAGTGTTGGGGACATGGTTACGAGAACCCACACTACCTCAAAAAGGGTATTTCAAAAGTGACTGCGCTTTATGACTTTAGATTTTTAAAACTGGCACCTCAATACCCTGAACTCAAAGTTAAATGGACCAAATTGTCTGACAAGGATGAAGCAAAAGAAAAAGAAAAACAGAAGAACACAACTAAAACGCAACTTCCATTCCGTTATGAGAAGTTGAATTATAGTTACATTTCTGATAAATCAAAATTTCTTTCTAATGACTATTTTGAGAGTTATTCTTCAAAAGAGTTGGAGGCTAAGCCTATCGAAGGTAAGATTTACGTACATCCTCTCGTGTTGGAAAATAAAATTTCTAAACTTGAGAATACTCTTAGTCGAAGAAAGAATTTTGATGGATTTAGAACAAACTGTGTTCTTCACTGTGTTTAAAAATTCTGATTTTTCTAAATTTGTTAAAGCTTCAAAATCTGATGATATTTCTGATCTATTTGATGAAGAGTTTGATTTTTTAAACTCTGAAGGTGCGTTAGATGATTGTGTTGGTCAATTTGATTTTAATGCTAAACTTCCTGATCATTCACAATTTGTTATAAATTCTTTTGGATTACCAAGTGTGTACGAGAAAGGTGAAACATCAATGAAAGTTGATGAACCAATTTCTGTGAATTCCAAGAGTGCCAAAGGTAAGAAAAAGAAATCTAGTCATTCACAGAAACCGGAAACCACTGGTAAGCCAAAGAAGAAGCGATCTTTTAAAACCCACAGTACTAATTCTAAAGTTTCAACTGTTTCAGATGTGAAAAAGAAAAAGACTGGAGTGAAATCAACATGGCTACCGAAACAGAAGATTGACGAGAAAGCTAAATCATGTTCTGATTTGGATTGTAATAGTGGACCTACTAGTAAAACTGATGTAGTTGAGAATGTTGCTTTTTCAAAACCAAAACTTGTATCTTCCTACATAAAATATTCAATAAAACAATTGTTCCAATTATCTCCGTCTGCTAGAAAAGTCTTCTAATTATAAAAGAAATGATTCAGCTTCTCGTAAATATTCTGATGTTTGGTATGGTACATATCATGTATATTCTTATTATTCTGTTGCTTCAAATGTTTTTCAAAAGGTCAAAGGGTCCATATATATAAATGGATGCCAAAATCTTGTGCTAACACAGTAGGACCCAGATTTAAATGGGTACCTAAATCTATTGTTTCATGATTTCTCATGTGCAGACCCATCATATGTGGAACTTGGATTCTGGTTTCTCCAAGCATATGACCGGGCAGAAAGATATTTTATCTAATTATACAGAGAAATATTGTGGGACAGTTAGATTCGACAATGACCAGCTCTCACCAATTCTGGGTTATGGTGATGTAATTCATGACAATGTGACGATTACAAAGGTGAGTTATGTTGAAGGGTTAGGGCATAATCTATTCAGTATTGGTCAGTTCTGCGACAAAGATTTAGAGGTAAATTTCAAAGACAAGAGGTGTTCTGTACGCACTATAGATGGTAAAGAACTCTTGGTCGGTACTAGAAAGTCCAACCTCTACACAATTAATATGTCAAAAGTCCAGACTGACAATCAGGTTTGTCTACTATCAAAAGCCTCGCTGCAACAAAGCTGGTTATGGCACCGAAGGCTTTCTCACCTGAATTTTCACTACATCAATAAACTGGTCATGGGCAAATTGGTAAAAGGACTTCCTGAACTGAAATTTGTCAAAGAACATCTCTGTACAGCGTGCGAGAAAGGTAAGATGAAAAGTACAAGTTCTTCATTGGAGTTGTTGCATATGGATCTATGTGGTCCTATGCGTACGCAGAGCATAAACGGCAAGAAATACGTTTTAGTTATTGTGGACAATTATTCGCGATACACATGGGTGAAATTTTTGAGATCAAAAGATGAGACGCCCGAAGTCATCATCACTTTTCTAAAGACAACCCAAGTGAATTTGCAAAAGCAAGTCAAGCTTCTTAGAACGAACAATGGCACAGAGTTTAAGAACAAAAGTGTGGAAGATTATCTCGAATCGGTCGGGATAACACATCAATTCTCTGCTGCCAGAACAGAACGGAGTAGTAGAAAGACGTAACAGAACGCTAGTCGAGGCCGCTTGTACTATGCTGAGTCAATCCGATCTACCTTTGTTTCTATAGGCTAAAGTTGTTTCAACTGCTTGCTACACGCAAAATCGATCCATAATACATCGCCGGTTTGGTAAAACTCCATATGTTTTGATTAATAATTGTACACCTAGTATTAAACACTTCCATGTTTTTGGATGCAAGTGTTTCGTTTTAAATGACAGAGAGAGCTTGAACCAGTTCGGACCGAAGGATGATGAAGGCATCTTCATTGGATATTCTCAATCGTCTGCAGCATACAGAGTGTATCTGAAGAAGTCAAAGACAGTGATTGAGAGCGTAAATGTAACATTTGACGAGGAATTGGCTTCTGAACAAAATAGTTCAGAACCCGTAATTACTGGAGTTTTAGCTTCGGGGCAGATGAGTCAGAACCTGTATCTACTGAGAAGAAATCAGATGAAGCGTCATCATCAAATTCTCATTTATCTGATTTAGATTTGTTATTTGAACTATTTTACAATGAATTTCTTGGATCTAAAGTGACTAAACCTGTTGTGGTTGACAAGATGGAAGATTCAACGCATGATCATCCAACCATTTCAGAGTTATCTACTGAATCTAATTCCCCGGTTCAACTAGAAATTCCAGTTCAATCACCTACTCCAACGGTTGAAGTTGTGAACGTTAACGAAGAGACAGAAGTTACTGAATCGGTTGGTTGTACCGTCATGACAGATCAACAGTCAAAAAATGTTGTTCCAACTGAAGCTTCTGCACAAGACACTTCAACTATACCCCCATCAATTCCTGAGCAAAATGGTGAAGCTGACAGTGGATATCTAGATGATAGTCATGATCAATCTACATCGAATCCACTTCCTCACGAGCATAAGTGGACCAAAGAGCACCCGATAAGCCAGATAATTGGAGATCCATCAAAGCCGGTGCAAACTAGGTCTGCTACATTGAATATGTGTATACATGACTCATTCCTGAGTTAGATAGAGACAACTCACGTACCAGAAGCTCTAGATGACTCGGATTGGGTGACTGCAATGCAAGAGGAGCTGAACCAGTTCGAAGCTTTAAAGGTCTGGAGACTTGTGCCAAAATCGGAAGGAAAAACTATAATCGACACAAAATGGGTATTCAAAAATAAAAAGGACGAAGATGGTATCGTCATTAAAAACAAAGCACGACTTATCGCAAAAGGCTACCGGCAAGGGGAAGGAATAGATTATGACGAGACTTATGCTCCAGTGGCACGTATTGAAGCGATCAGATTGTTTCTTGCATATGCTGATCATAAAAACTTCACAGTCTACTAGATGGACGTGAAGACTGCCTTTCTAAACGACATTCTTAAGGAGGAAGTCTACGTATCACATCCTGAAGGCTTTGTGAATCACGAGAAACCAAATCACGTATATATTCTCGACAAAGCACTTTATGCACTAAAACAAACGCCTCGAGCCTGGTATGAAGTTTTATCAAAGTTTTTGGTCAAGTCGGGCTTCAAAAAAGGTAAAATCGATACCACTCTGTTTATTAAAAAGGAAAAAGACGATATCATTCTTATTCAAATATATGTGGATGATATTATATTTGGCTCAACTAATCCCAAATATTGTAAGAACTTTTCTAACCTTATGGTGTCACGTTTTCAGATGAGTATGATGGGAGAGAAGAATTTCTTTCTCGGATTACAAGTCAAGCAATTTTCAACGGGGATTTTTATAAATCAATCCAAGTACATTTTCGATAATCTACGAAAATTTAAAATGGAAAATTGTACAACAATTGGAACCCCGATGGTACCAGGAACTAAGATCGGCATAGATCCTTCTGGAAAAGTTGTCGATGTTAGAACCTATAGAGGGATGATCGGTTCTTTGATGTATTTAACTTCTAGTAGGCCAGATATAATGTTTTCTACATGTTTATGTGCTAGATATCAGACTAATCCCAAAGAATCCCATTTGTCCGCGGTCAAATGGATCTTTCGATATCTGAAGGGGACTGCAGATCTTGGTCTGTGGTATCCTAAATATATTGGTTTTAAACTGACAGCTTATTCAGATGAAGATCATGCAGGCTATATGTTAGACAGGAAAAGTACATCGGGTCATATACAGTTTCTTGGAGATAAACTCGTAAGTTGGGCATCAAGGAAACAACTGTGTGTTTCCACATCAACGGCTGAGGCGAAGTACGTCGCTGCGGCGAGCTGCTGTTCTCAGGTGTTGTGGATGACGACGCAACTACGAGATTATGGCTTCAAATTTGACAAGATCCCGATATACTGTGACTCTAAAAGCGATATTGCAATATCAGCAAATCCTGTAAAGCATACAAAGACCAAACACATCGATGTTCGATATCATTTTATCAAAGACAATGTCGAAAAAGGTACAATAGAACTTTATTTTGTAAACACTGATTTTTAGCTTGCAGATTTATTTACCAAGCCTCTTGACGAAAAGAGATGTAATTTTCTTGTTTCTAAACTTAGTATGCTAAATCTCAAGACGTAATTGGTGATTACCTACAAAAATTTTCGTTATTGTTATTTTTCTTCATTTCTTTATTTTTAATCTGAAAGATATCTGCACTTTAAAGCATGTTCATGATTTCAGGGGGAATGAGAGAAGATGATTAGATGATCTACATTCATTTGGGGGGAGTTTATAAATTCTGCATATGCGTATTACTGCTAAATTTTTTGATGCATATCTATAGGGGGAGTATAAGAGTAAAGGAGTAAGGACTATGACTTCTGATTACTTCAGATCAGAACTCGTACATTCAAAGTTTTACTGCTTTATGTGATTTCATTTTTCAATAAAGTTGTGAATAAACCTTTTGCACTTTGACGACTTGTGACTGTTTGCAGAAATGAGAGGAAGCTTAAATGATCATATCTTTATGACTTAGAGCTGACTTGATGAGATTTAAGACTGAGCAAAAAGGTTTATTTCTAATCTTAATCTCATACGTATCTAAAAGACGGACAACTTTTAGGTAGAAAACATGTTCTTAAATATTCAAACCACTTCTGATTCTTAAACGATTTCATGAATATAGAAGTGTGATTTTAAATGTTTTTATGATTAATTATGCTTACATGTTTATAAACCGTGTGTTTCGAAAGATAAATACACGTATTATCTTTTCCTTATACTGTCAAGTATTCACACACACCGGTGTAATTTTTGTTTAATATGTTCTTACCATGTCTCTAAATTGAAACAAATTTTCGATGGTAAGACACCCCGATTGAACTTCAAAGAATTTTGAGCGTTGACTTCATTTCGAAACGTTCTTTCAAGAATGTCTATATCTTTGTTCGTATAGACAAAATGCAATTTTTGCTGACCTAAGCCTTATTCGATAAATCATTTCAATATGATATTTTTCATACAAATTCATATTTTCAATCAAGTTTTTGGTATTCATTTCATTCATTCACTATACTTGTTTTGAAATATTTTCAATGTTTAAAATGCTCAAAGCTTCATGATTATCTATATGAGCATACCGACATCTGACTTGTATATTTTGTGCTTTAACTGATATAGTTAAACCATTTGAGCAACATGTTCTTTTAGGACAATATGGGTTTATTGTGTGAGCTTAATGAAAACTTCTATGGATTCACGTTAACAAGTGTTTCCTACCCAAGAAATTAATCCTTGAGTGATCGAATGTGTAAGGAGTCAAATACTGAGTGTGAGTTGCGTGATGAGGTAAAATGAGAAGGAGAGTTTGGTTAGAAGTGAGCTTAATGATTAAAAGAATGAGAGTGTAAGAACAGAGTAAAAGAATATCAAACTCTGCACCAACTACTTTCTTAGTCGGGCAACTACATTTCTAGTGTTTCACAATTCTTCGTGAACATTATTGAAACAGGCAACTAGCCCATGCCAACTCTTGATAACAACCCCACCAGCTTACTCATTTTCTTCTTAACAAGAAAATGTTTCATATTTCAAGGGGACGCAACACATATACTATATGGTTTTCATTTGGAAAATTTTGATATTGAAAAAGAAGGAAGTTTGCCCCACCTTCGCACTTCGATCTTGCACAATAGAGTCTGTGTTATACTGCTGCTTTCGTAGTGGTTTACACAATTTTGAGCCATATAAAAAGCAATCATCATGTGCTTAATTCTTTCAAACACTTGCACGAACACACAAGGAAATTTGTTTTTCTTGTCATAACGTTCATAGAAATTCCTCTGTGGTGTTTCGATGGTCACACAATTCCCACGTAATTGTCCTATAAGCAAAACATTGCTCAAATGGTTTAACTTTTCAGTTAACGCATAAAATGAAATACATGTCAGATATATGTATGCTCAATAAGATAATCATGAAAATTTAAGCATTTTAATCATGAAAGATATTCTCAAAAACAAGTATATTGAATGAAAGAAATGAATACAAAAGAATTGTTTGAGAATCTGACATTGTATGTAAAAGATCAAATATGAATGATTTAACAATCAAGGCTTAGTTCATGAAAATTGGATGTTGTCTATAAGAACAATTATAGACATTCCTTAAAAAGAAACGTTTTGAATCAATAAACGCTCGAATAGCAAAGAAGTTCAAACGGGGTGTATCACCATCGAAAAATTGGTTAATTTGAGACATGGTGATAACATAAACAACAAAATACTAAATCGGAGTGTGTGAATACTTGAAAGTATATGGAAAAGATAATACATATGTATTTATCTTTGGAAACACACGGCTAGTTAATCATGAAAACACATGTAAAATGAAAACATTTAAAATCACACTTCTAAATTCATGAAATCATTTTGAGAATAAGAAATGGTTTGAACGTTTAAGAACATGTTTTCATATCTGAAAGTTGTCCTTCTTTCAGACATGTATGAGATTAAGTTTAAAATGATCCTTACACTCAGTATTAACCTCATAAAGCTAGCTCGAAAGTCATATTGAATATGATCATGTAAGCTCCCCCTCAAAATCTGCATTCAGTCAAAAATCGTCAAAGCACAAAGTCTTATTCACAAAATTTTATTGAAAAATAAAAACATGAAAGCAGTAAAACTTGTTAAGAACGAGTTATAATCAGATGTAATCAGAAGTCATTGTCCTTACTCCCCATGAAAATATGCATCATAACATATGTCAGTATAAGAAATATGCAAAATTTTCTAACTTCCCCTAAAATATAGATCATCTTATCTTTGTCTCACACTCCCCCTGAAATCATGAACAAACCTCAGTGTAGATATCTTTAAGATTAAAAATAAAGAAATGAAGAAAAATAACAAAATCTAAACTGTAGTTTTGAGATTTAGCATGCCAAGTTTTGAAATGAGAAAATTAAATCTCTTTTCGTCAAGAGGCTTGGTAAACAAACCCGTAAGCTGGTAATTTGTGTTTACAAAGTAAAGTTTGATTGTACCATTTTCAACACTGTCTTTGATAAAATGATATCTCACGTCTATGTGCTTGGTTTTCTTGTGTTGAACAGGATTTGCAGATATTGCAAATAGCGCTCTTTGAATCACAGTAGATCGGGATGTTGTTGTACTTGAAACCATAATCTCGGAGTCGTGTTCACATCCACAGCACTTGAGAACAGCAACTAGCCGCAACTACGTATTCTGCCTCATCTGTTGAAGTAGATACACATAATTGTTTCTTCGAAGCCCAACTCACGAGTTTATCGCCTAAGAATTATGTGTCTCGAAGTACTCTTCCTGTCAAGCATACAACCTGCATGATATGTGTCTGAAAACGCTGTTAGTTCAAAACCAGTATCTTTAGGATTACATAGAGCAAGATCTGCAGTGCCTTTCAGATACCTAAATATACGCTTTACCGCTGAAAGATGGGCTTCTTTAGCTGAAGCCTGATATCTAGCACATAAGCACGTAGAAAACATAATATCTGGCCTACTAGCCGTCAAGTACATCAAAGAACCATTCATCCCTCTATAGGTTCTAACATCGACAACTTTTCCTGAAAGATCAACTCCGATCTTAGTTCCTGTTTCCATCGGAGTTCCAATTGGAGTACAATTTTCCATTTCAAATTTTCTCAGAATATTAGAAATGTACTTCGCTTGATTAATAAAAATCCCCGTAGAAAATTGTTTGACTTGCAATCCAAGAAAGAAATTCATCTCTCCCATCATACTCATCTGAAATCTAGACACCATAAGGTTTGAAAAATTCTTACAGTACTTTGGATTAGTTGAACCAAATATAATGTCATCCACATATATTTGAATTAAAATGATATCAACTTTCTCCTTTTTAATGAAAAGAGTAGTATCGATTTGACCTTTAGAAAAGCCTGACTTGACTAAGAATTTGGATAGAATGTCATACCAGGCGCGAGGAGCTTGTTTTAAACCATAAAGAGCCTTGTCAAGGATATATACATGATCTGGTTTATCCGGATTGACAAATCCTTCAGGCTATGAGACGTAGACTTCCTCCTTTAGAATGTCATTCAGAAAGGCAGTCTTCACATCCATTTGATATACTGTGAAGTTCTTGTGTGCAACGTAGGCTAAAAACACTCTAATTGCCTCTATACGCGCAACTGGAGCATAAGTATCATCGTAATCTATGCCTTCCTCTTGCCTATATCCTTTAGCAACAAGTCTTGCTTTGTTCCATATCACGATACCATCTTCATCTTTCTTATTTTTGAAAACCCATTTCATGCCAATGATAGTTTTGTTAGATCATAGTTTTTAGTCAATTTGTAAGTGTGTTTTATCTTTATTTAGTTGACTTTTCATGTATGCTTGTGTAGAGGTCAAGTCTATGTTTGACCCTATATAAAGCCTTCTTTTGTCTTGTTTTTCTATGCATGTTAGTAAGCTTTCAGTGTGTGAGTCATTCATGTAATTGCCATCTTAGACATATGAATACGATAACACTTGTGACTATTTCTCTCTCATCTTAGATATTTGATCCATTGTGTTAGATTGTGTTTGATCATAATAGCTTGAAACCTGGGATCACAATTGGTATCATAGCTAGATCAGAAAATTCAGAAAGATTTGTGATAATGATTTGAAGCAGAAAGATCGAAATTCCAATTTTGGAAAGTCATTGTTCCATCAAAATCAAGATTTTGATTTAGTGGTGTTTTTTATGTAAATTTGTGTTCATTGTAATCGCACATAGAAGTAGAACATTCTTTGTTTTGGTTAGAAACTTATTTGATCAACAGATTGATGGAATTTGATCAATCTTTCTTGTTTCAGAAAGTTTTCAGTCCGAGACTGTCAAGAATCGATTCCCACTTCTATGGTTGATCTTGATAAAATTCACTCCGTAGGGCTGTGTTCGATGGCATAAAGATCATTCCTACAAAGTTTCTGAGTCAAACATCAAGGTTTGAATGGATTTAATGTGAAAAGTTGGAAAATATTGTCAAGATCTAAAGAATTCGCAGATATGATGAAGAACTCACACGAAGAACTCGCAGAGCCATGAAATTCGCAGAATAGTTGTTTCTAGTGTTGTTAAGGGAGGAATTCGCACATCATAGAGAACAAAGTTGTTAAGGGAAGAATTCACACAAGGATGTGCACGAAAAGCTAAGGATTCGCATAAAGACATATACGAGAAGTATAGAACTCGCACAAGACATATGTACGAATTGTATAGAATTCGCATCTGAGAGACATACGAATTTCAAAGACTTCGCATATGAGTCTTATACGAATTTCAAAGAACTCGCATAAGTCTTCATGCGAAAAGCTTAGAACTCGCACACTCTTATATGCGAAAAGCTCAGATTTCGTATCCTTTATCATATCCTTTTATGCGAGTTGTGTTTCATACGAATTCTTGATTGTGAGTGCTATGCGAATTGTGACATACGAATTGTTGCATGCGAATTTTATGTTGTGAGTAACATACGAATTCTTGACTTGTAATTCATTTTAAGTGATTTTTCTGTATTTTTACTTCAAATTTTACTGTTTTTCTGACTAAAGATCATTTCAAGCTATATTTTTCAAAGATACTAATCATGCCTTACACAGATGAGAAGGGAAATCTATTTCTCACCAACAGGGACTGTGCATTGTCATATATGCCAGAAATTCCAAATATAGAGGCTGAGAATGAAAAGCTTAAAAGTCAAAACTCAAAGCTGAAATGTGACAACTGTCTGATAACCAGCATGTTAAGGTTAGCAATCTCTGACCTATTAGAATTTAATTATGAAGTTAAATTCCTTAATGTCTAGTTAGAATGATTAAATTAGAAGTTTACCCGAAAAATTTCGGAAGTCGCGAAAAAAATACCCGGTTCGGACTGATAACTGACCGTTACATCTCAAAAATGCCAGAAATTATGTTGTGAGTCTAAAATACCTAAAATAATAGGATTTTATTATTTTCAAAGTAAAATATATTTATCTATTTATAATATTTATTTTTAGATGTAAACTGAGAATTTAGGGTTACAGTTCTCAAACTTATCTGATTTTTAAACAAGTATACATCATAATTATAATTTTAAATAAAAAAAAATATGAGGTGAGCCATTAAGGCCACATGGCCGAAAATTAGACACTCTCTCTCTCTTTTCTTCATTTTAAAATTCAAATTTGAGAAATTAGAGGTTATTAACTCATTTATCAAAATTTGAAGAAAACCTCTCAATTTCTCTCTTCTTCTTCCTCTCAATCGGCCACCATACACCACCACCATCATCATCAAATTTCCAGAAAATATCAAGGAAGAAAACAAGATTTAAACACCCTTTTACTTCAAGAATTCAAGTTCTCATCTCCAATTAAGAAGGTAATCACTTTATATCTTCATTTTTCAAGTTTTTATTCAATGTGTGAGAGTTTCATATCATCTCATGTAGAAGTTATAAAATCCTTGTTCTAGAAGAGAAATGGGATGCATTTGGTAAATATTACATTTGCCAAGTAAACCATTGAATGATCTTCCCATAAAACTTGGAATTTAAGTGAGATTTTTGAGATTTTATCAAAATAATAGTGTTATGAAGTGTGGTACTATGGTCCACGAAATTTTGATGATATTGGATTGAAATTTATATATTTACAACAATTTTGTGTATAAAGAAACTCTTAGGATGAGATTATTCAAATCTCATATGCTTAAGAGCATCTAAAATGGTGTAATATCACTTATTTAGTGATTATGTTGTCATGCATGGGATTGGATGAGCACTTGTAGTTGCTATGAATCCATGATGCATATTTGTGTTATTAGAATCTTTGTATATTGACTTAGGATGTGAGGCCATGAGTTATTAATGAAAACCATGCCAAATGATCATCATTTTATGTTAATACAAACTTCATCATGTCAACAGCTTGCTGTCATGAATTGTGCAATCACTTTCAAGCTTTATAAGTCAGTTTATACTCCTTAAAAATTTGGGCTTTTTGTTACAAAACTTCAATTTAAGGTGTTAGTGATTTATAGCATCAAGAATCACTCAAAATTATGGAGGTTTGGTCACTCATTTGCATTTTTGAAGAAAGTGGTGTAATCTGTCCAGAATTGGCAGATTCATACACCCAACTTTTAAAGGCCATAACTCCCTCAATTCTTGTCCAAATTGAGTGAATCTTTTTCCACATGTTAGATTTTTGAGTTAGTTTAGCAACCATATATGGCTCATTGCATAATTCTGAGCTTTGGTATCCCAAATGTAAGCTTCAAGTGAAGTGTGTCACTGACCTGAAAATCAGTGACAATCTGTTTTGTGGAATTTATTTGGGGCACCAAAACACCTCTTTAAATCATAAAATTTTGCAGATTAGTACATAACTCAGTATTAATTTCTGTAACAATTTGGTTATTTTTGGTATTTGGGAAATGTCATTTTGAAACTCATTTTGAGATCACAAATTTTGGACAGCAAGTGCTGAATTCAGAAAGTTGATCTTAAAGCTTTAAAAGCTTATGTTTTGGTGATTAGTTTGGTATTGTAATTCTAAAATCTTGTTTTAGACAATAAGTTAAACATAATGGCATATATATATATATATATATATATTGAGATGTAAGAATGGTCGAGATAGGATTGAGGATGGGTATTGACATTCGGTATCTTTTGGTGCAAATTACTCTATAGGGATTAAAGATCCGGGCTAGAGAATTGTGTTGTTTTATTTTTGCATCATCATACAAGGTGAGTATTCACAACCCCTCTTTTACTGTTTTATATGTTTTGGGGTGAAAAGCATGTTATTTATTTCAATAATTCACGAAGTTTGTTTATGATTATCATGGATGATTTTGGTCGCTTTGGTGATAAAGCGTTTGTTTTGGATATTATATGACATATATGCGGAAATTAGTATGTTGGATTGTTTCTTTAAGTCCCCGACTATACTAGTTAACTCCTGCGGGAGCCTATAATCTTAGTGGATAGCGCAATTTGGTGTGACAAGCCCACCTTATACTGACGAGTAAGGGTGCACTAATTCTAGAGAAATAGGGGTTATCTATGTGATTCATGACCACAGCGGTAGTTCTTTTTGGGGCATATTTGTTTGGTCCGTGGACGGTCTAGTAGAGGTTCAACATACAAAAGGTTATTGAGGCATATTTTCTGTCATATAATTTAAAATTAATAATCGTGAATTATGGTTCAAAGGGTTGATTTGATAATATGTTTTCAATTAATCAATTACGCATATAAAATTGTTTTTGTGCATCTTTAAAACTTGTGAACTCACCAACTCTTTGTAGTTGACCTTGTTTTATACATGCTTTTCAGGGAACAAGAAGGTATTCGGAAATGATTGAGATTTAGATTTCACATTTTAACGTTTAATAGTATCTTGTAATTAAGATTTGGGTTATGTAAAGTAAGTTTATTTTGAGAACTTGATGTAACTTTTGGTTGAAATGTATGGTGGTATTTTATCATTTCCTAGTGCTATGTTTATCGAACTGTCATATTCCGTGTTTCCGCTTTAGCGGGGTGTGATAGACTTGGTATCAGAGCCATAGGTTATAGAGAATACCGGTTTTTGCTATAAAACCATACACTATAACCACTATTTTCAAAAAAATTATTTTCACAAACAAATTTTGAATTTGAGCACACTACTAGTATAACTAAGACGAGTGTCGGCTTAGCATATTACAATTAGGCAAAGCTTGATCACCTATGTCTAATTTGGTATGCATAAGAAGGGACTTTAAGTGGTTATATTATGAGTTGCTAAATATAGAAACTTTTTGTTCCAAAAATAAAAAGCATGGTTAATATGTGAGTTCGCATAAGCATTTTGTGATTTCAACATTCATTTTAGCATTCTAATGGTTAAAAGTTTGTCATTTATTGCAATTATTAGTATTCTGTATGATTGAAATGTATATTATCATTGTATATCACGTCGAATGCATGATTTAGGGGGTGTTTGGGATTGCTTATTTATTTGGAAAAGTGCTTATCAGCTTATGTGGTGTCAAATCGGAGTTTTTTAAAAAGTGTTTGGATTAGCTTATTGTGGTACCAAAACGTAATAAGCTAATAAGTTGTTATTTAAAGGTGTTTGGGATTGCTTATATAAAAGAACCAAAAAAGTCATAAGCACTTTTGAAATAAGTCACAAGTTACAACAAAATGACTTATCAAAAATGGTTTTTCAGCGGTTTGGCACCGCTATAAGCTGTTTTCTTTTTGTTCCATCCAAACACTCAAAATAGCTTATCTGCGGTGCCAAATCGCAATAAGCTAAAAAGCCCTTCAAATAAGCAATCCCAAACACCCCCTTAATTATTAGATGGGTATTGTTAATACGCGATGCATAGATAGATTGTCGGTTTAGGCAAATAATTAAATTCCTGACTGTACCTTAGAATTGGCTGAAAAGGAGTTCAGCATAGATCTGATTCCAATTAAATTAGGAAGTTTCGATATAGTGGTGGGTATGGATTGGTTATCCGAAAACCGAGCAGAAATTTTTTGTTCTGAAAAGATACTTCGAATCCCATTACTGGAAGGAGGAATGCATCTAGTTCATGGAGAGAAGTCAAGGAGAAGCTTAAAAATAGTATCGTGTTTGAAGATGCAGAAGTATTTAAGGAAGGAAGTGTGTTACATATCTGGCGCATATAGTAGATAAGGAGATAAAAGGGAAGCGCATTCAGGACATCCCAATAGTCCGAGATTTTCCGGAAGTATTTCCCGATGAATTACCCGGATTACCTCCACCAAGACAAGTTGAGTTTCGCATTGATCTAATTCCTGGAGCTGCACCGGTAGCAAAATCTCCATATCGTTTAGCACCATCGAAAATGAAAGAATTGTCTAAACAACTTCAAGAACTTCTCGACAAAGGATTTATCAGACCATGTTCTTCGCCATGGGGAGCCCCAGTGCTCTTTGTCAAAAAGAAAGACGAAACCTTTCGAATGTGTATCGACTATAGAGAGCTTAATAAACTAACTCTCAAGAATCGATATCCACTTCCTCGAATCGATGACCTGTTTGATCAGTTGCAAGGAGCTATGTATTTCTCAAAGATTGATCTTCGATCAGGTTACCATCAGATGAGAGTTCGCGAAGAAGATATTCCCAAAACAGCGTTTAGAACTCGTTATGGACATTACGAATTTCTGGTTATGCCCTTTGGATTAACGAACGCACCAGCAGTTTTTATGGATCTAATGAACAGAGTATGCAGACCATACTTGGATAAATTTTTAATCATGTTCATTGACGACATTCTCATCTACTCCCGAAGCAAAGAGGATCACGAGCAGCATCTGAAGCTGATGCTCGAATTACTCAAGGATCAGAAACTATATGCCAAATTTTCCAAATGCGAATTTTGGATACGTGAAGTTCATTTTCTTGGGCATGTAGTCAATCAAAAAGGAATTCAAGTTGATCCAGCAAAGGTGGAAGCCATTAAAAAGTGGGAAATTCCGAAGACACCCACGGAGATTCGTCAATTTCTTGGTTTAGCGGGATATTATCGGCGATTTATTTCTAACTTTTCCAAGATTGCGCAACCTTTAACAGCATTAACTCGAAAGGATGAGAAGTTTATCTGGGGAGATAAACAAGAAGAAGCTTTTCAGTCACTCAAGCAAAAGCTTTGCAATGCTCCAGTCTTAGCGTTGCCTGAGGGTACTGACAACTTTGTGGTATATTGCGATGCATCACGCCAAGGATTGGGGTGTGTTCTAATGCAAAAGGATAAGGTTATTGCGTATGCGTCTAGACAGTTAAAAGTGCATGAGAGAAATTATACCACCCATGATTTGGAGCTGGGAGCTGTAATTTTTGCACTAAAGATTTGGAGACATTATCTTTATGGGACAAAATGCACCATTTTTACTGATCATAAGAGTCTTCAACACATCCTTGATCAGAAGATGCTTAATATGAGACAGCGAAGATGGGTGGAATTGCTCAGTGACTATGACTGTGAAATAAAATATCATCCAGGAAAAGCTAATGTTGTAGCAGATGCGTTAAGTAGAAAAGAAAGAGTAAAGCCCTTAAGGACGCAAGCTATGGGAGTGATAATACAGACAAGTCTTAAGGCGCAAATTCTTGAAGCTCAAGAGGAAGCATTGAAGCCAGATAATTTAAGCAATGAAACTCTTCATCATCTGGAGAAGGAACTTGAGATGAGATCAGATGGAGTACGCTATTTTAAGGATAAGGTATGGTTACCAAGGGCTGACAACCTGCGGTCCAGAATTTTGGAAGAAGCACATAAATCAAGATATTCGATTCATCCAGGAGCAGACAAGATGTATCAGGATCTGAGAAACTATTATTAGTGGCCAGGAATAAAACGAGACGTTGCTATGTATGTAAGTGAGTGTTTGACCTGCGCAAAGGTGAAAGTAGAGCACCAAAAGACTTCGGGTCTTCTTCAACAACCCGAAATACCTCAATGGAAATGGGATCAGATTTCAATGGACTTTGTAACCAAATTACCCAGAACTAAGAAAGGTCATGACGCTATTTGGGTAATAGTGGATCGACTTACAAAGTCTGCGCACTTTCTACCAATACGAGAAGATTTCAAAATGGAAAAGTTTGCGCAACTGTATATTGATGAAATCGTTTCTCGCCACGGAGTACCCATTTCTATCATTTCCGATAGAGATAGTCGCTTTACCTCCAGATTTTGGCAGATATTTCAAAAGGTTTTGGGCACTAGATTGGATCTAAGTACAGCTTATCATCCTTAAACGGATGGTCAAACGGAAAGGACCATTCAAACTTTGGAAGACATGTTGCGTGCATGCGCGATAGATTTTGGCGGAAATTGGGATCAACATTTACCATTGGTTGAATTCTCTTACAACAACAGTTATCACGCCAGTATCCAATGTGCACCATATGAAGCTCTTTATGGACGGAAGTGCAGATCACCACTGGGATGGATAGAAGCCGGAGAAAGTAAATTTATTGGACCAGACATTGTTCAGGAAACCACCGATAAAATATCAATTATTCGGGATAGGCTTAAGGCAGCAAGAGATCGCCAAAAGAGTTATGCTGATAATCGAAGAAAGCCATTGGAGTTTCAAGTAGGTGATAAAGTACCATTAAAAGTATCACCTTGGAAAGGCATCATACGCTTTGGGAAGCGGGGTAAGTTAAGTCCAAGTTTTATTGGACCATTCGAAGTCACAAAGAGAATTGGATCAGTGGCATATAAACTCAAACTACCCCAAGAATTGAGTGCCATTCATGATACATTTCACGTATCAAATTTAAAGAAGTGCATGACCAATGAATCATTGATTGTTTCACCAGAAGAAATCAAAGTCAATGAACGTTTGTGTTTCAAAGAAGAACCCATTGATATTCTCGATCGAGACGTTAAGCGATTAAAGCGCCGCAAAATTCCAATCCTAAAGGTTCGATGGAAATCAAGATTCGGTCCGGAATATTCTTGGGAAAGAGAAGATTATATGAGGAACAAATATCCTCAGTTATTTGAAAAGATTTAATCAAAAGGAATTAAAGTATGAATTTCGGGACGAAATTCTTTTAACGGGGGGAAAATGTGACAACTGTCTGATAACCAGCATGTTAAGGTAAGCAATCTCTGACCTATTAGAATTTAATTATGAAGTTAAATTCCTTAATGTCTAGTTAGAATGATTAAATTAGAAGTTTACCCGAAAAATTTCGGAAGTCGCGAAAAAAATACCCGGTTCGGACTGATAACTGACCGTTACATCTCAAAAATGCCATAAATTATGTTGTGAGTCTAAAATACCTAAAATAATAGGATTTTATTATTTTCAAAGTAAAATATATTTATCTATTTATAATATTTATTTTTAGATGTAAACTGAGAATTTAGGGTTACAGTTCTCAAACTTATCTGATTTTTAAACAAGTATACATCATAATTATAATTTTAAATAAAAAAAAATATGAGGTGAGTCATTAAGGCCACATGGCCGAAAATTAGACACTCTCTCTCTCTCTTTTCTTCATTTTAAAATTCAAATTTGAGAAATTAGAGGTTATTAACTCATTTATCAAAATTTGAAGAAAACCTCTCAATTTCTCTCTTCTTCATCCTCTCAATCGGCCACCATACACCACCACCATCATCATCAAATTTCCAGAAAATATCAAGGAAGAAAACAAGATTTAAACACCCTTTTACTTCAAGAATTCAAGTTCTCATCTCCAATTAAGAAGGTAATCACTTTATATCTTCATTTTTCAAGTTTTTATTCAGTGTGTGAGAGTTTCATATCATCTCATGTAGAAGTTATAAAATCCTTGTTCTAGAAGAGAAATGGGATGCATTTGGTAAATATTACATTTGCCAAGTAAACCATTGAATGATCTTCCCATAAAACTTGGAATTTAAGTGAGATTTTTGAGATTTTATCAAAATAATAGTGTTATGAAGTGTGGTACTATGGTCCACGAAATTTTGATGATATTGGATTGAAATTTATATATTTACAACAATTTTGTGTATAAAGAAACTCTTAGGATGAGATTATTCAAATCTCATATGATTAAGAGCATCTAAAATGGTGTAATATCACTTATTTAGTGATTATGTTGTCATGCATGGGATTGGATGAGCACTTGTAGTTGCTATGAATCCATGATGCATATTTGTGTTATTAGAATCTTTGTATATTGACTTAGGATGTGAGGCCATGAGTTATTAATGAAAACCATGCCAAATGATCATCATTTTATGTTAATACAAACTTCATCATGTCAACAGCTTGCTGTCATGAATTGTGCAATCACTTTCAAGCTTTATAAGTCAGTTTATACTCCTTAAAAATTTGGGCTTTTTGTTACAAAACTTCAAGTTAAGGTGTTAGTGATTTATAGCATCAAGAATCACTCAAAATTATGGAGGTTTGGTCACTCATTTGTATTTTAGAAGAAAGTGGTGTAATCTGTCCAGAATTGGCAGATTCATACACCCAACTTTCAAAGGCCATAACTCCCTCAATTCTTGTCCAAATTGAGTGAATATTTTTCCACATGTTAGATTTTTGAGTTAGTTTAGCAAACATATATGGCTCATTGCATAATTATGAGCTTTGGTAACCCAAATGTAAGCTGCAAGTGAAGTGTGTCACTGACCTGAAAATCAGTGACAATCTGTTTTGTGGAATTTATTTAGGGCACCAAAACACCTCTTTAAATCATAAAATTTTGTATATTAGTACATAACTCAGTATATTAATTTCTGTAAAAAGTTGGTTATTTTTGGTATTTGGGAAATGTCATTTTGAAACTCATTTTGAGATCACAAATTTTGGACAGCAAGTGCTGAATTCAGAAAGTTGATCTTAAAGCTTTAAAAGCTTATGTTTTGGTGATTAGTTTGGTATTGTAATTCTAAAATCTTGTTTTAGACAATAAGTTAAATATAATGGCATATATATATATATATATATATATATTGAGATGTAAGAATGGTCGATATAGGATTGAGGATGGGTATTGACATTCGGTATCTTTTGGTGCAAATTACTCTATAGGGATTAAAGATCCGGGCTAGAGAATTGTGTTGTTTTATTTTTGCATCATCATACAAGGTGAGTATTCACAACCCCTCTTTTACTGTTTTATATGTTTTGGGGTGAAAAGCATTTTATTTATTTCAATAATTCATGAAGTTTGTTTATGATTATCATGGATGATTTTGGTCGCTTTGGTGATAAAGCGTTTGTTTTGGATATTATATGACATATATGCGGAAATTAGTATGTTGGATTGTTTTTTTAAGTCCCCGACTCTACTAGTTAACTCCTGCGGGAGCCTATAGTCTTAGTGGATAACGCTATTTGGTGTGACAAGCCCACCTTATACTGACGAGTAAGGGTGCACTAATTCTAGAGAAATAGGGGCTATCTATGTGATTCATGACCACAGCGGTAGTTCTTTTTGGGGCATATTTGTTTGGTCAGTGGACGGTCTAGTAGAGGTTCAACATACAAAAGGTTATTGAGGCATATTTTCTGTCATATAATTTAAAATTAATAATCGTGAATTATGGTTCAAAGGGTTGATTTGATAATATGTTTTCAATTGATCAATTCTGCATATAAAATTGTTTTTGTGCATCTTTAAAACTTGTGAACTCACCAACTATTTGTAGTTGACCTTGTTTTATACATGTTTTTCAGGGAACAAGAAGGTATTCGAAAATGATTGAGATTTAGATTTCACATTTTAACGTTTAATAGTATCTTGTAATTAAGATTTGGGTTATGTAAAGTAAGTTTATTTTGAGAACTTGATGTAACTTTTGATTGAAATGTATGGTGGTATTTTATCATTTCCTAGTGCTATGTTTATCGAACTGTCATATTCCGTGTTTCCGCTTTAGCGGGGTGTGATATGAAAGCAGAAATTGATACTCTGAATGTCAAACTAACCAAAGCTGAGACACAAGTGTCAACATATGAAGCTAAAGGAAAAGAATGGCTAAAGAGAGTTGATGAGAGACTAAAGAATGAGAAAGTTGAACTTGAGAAAACTTTCAATCTGAAGTTATCTGAACTTTCAAGGAAAGCTGAGTCAGAGAAGAAAGAGTTAGAACTCAGATGTGCAAAACTTTCTAAACAAGTTTCTAATTTTGAAAAAAATGTCATTACTGAAAGAGATGTCTTTGATAGAGAAAGGAAAAGTTCTGAAAAGAAAAATACTTTACTATTCAAAGAGATTTATGAGAAAAATCGAAACTTAGAAAAAGAGTTTGAGACTGAAAGAAAACATTTTGAGAATCAGATTTCTAAACTCACTGATAAACTAGTTGTCTTATCTACATATATTCAAAAGAGACAGAAGAATAAATCTGATTTGCGAAGCAAGTTTGATAAATTGTGTAATAAAAAAGCCAAGTTGAATGACAAGATCAGTCAACTTGAGAAAGCTAATGTTGATTTATCTGACAAGTTAGCATCTGAAACACCTGTATTATCTTCTTATGATAATGATGCAAGTGAATCAGTTTGCTCATTTCAATCAGTAAATAGCTTATTTCAAAAGATGGTTTTCAAGAAACAAACTGTTAAATCTGAAATCTTGAAACCAAATCAGATTAAACCTTCTAGTTCTTTCTATGTTAAATCTGTTGATAGATATGCTTATGGACTCAAAGCTTCCAAGAAAGAGAAGATGATCTGGGTTGTCAAAGGTTCTCTAGAGTCAGTAAAATACCAGAAATCATCTGCAAGAGCTGAACTGAAAAAGAAGAACAAAGCTCAAAAAGGTAAATCTTTTGCACCTGATGCTGTCAAGTCTACCAAACATCTGATCAGGTTAGCAAAAAGAAAACTTTGTTGTTCTTATTGCTGCAATGATAATTTTGTACACAAAGCACATATCCACAAAAGGTATTTTTCTCATAAGAAGTTTAATGATACTGCTTATCACAGAGGTGGAAACCGCTCAAAGTAGTTTTCACATACTAACTAGAGTGGACCCAAACTCATCTGGGTACCAAAACCTGTCAAACCTGTGATGCAAGAGCAAGAAATCAAGAAGGATTGAGAAGGATTATGACTTCTAGACAAAGCAGTCTAGGACTCAGACTTAAAAGTACAAGCAATGGCTTCTAAACACTACAGTTTAAGGACCCAATCTTCAATGTCCAAGATTGTGGCTTCTGAGTAAATCAGCTTAGGACTCAGACTTCAATGTTCAAAAGATGATCCTTGAATGTCATATCATTACAGGGAGTTTTCATTGATTCAATATCAATTGTGTTAATTGAAGTTGAGAAAAGCTTATTTGTTATATCTTTAAGAAAAGGGGAAAAATGTTTTTGTTTTATCTTATAAAGGAAGAATGTTTTAGAGAAAGAAGAGATTCATTGTTATATCATTTTACATGTATGAAGATATGTAGGGGAAGCATATCAGTACATTGAAGAAAAATCCACAACATGTCAAGGGGGAGCTAGAAAAGAAAACACATCAAGATACAGCAAGAAAGAACAAAGTTATTTCAAGAATCAGAAGAAATTGACATCAAGTCAAGGGGGAGCTTAACAGATCAAATCTGAAAAAGGGTTGTAAGTGCGAAGTGTGTGTAATGTTTTTGGAACTTAAATTAAGTGCAAAATGTCATTTTTGGAAAATTTCCATTTATGGAAGGTTTCTATTTTTGGCAAGTTTTGAAAAAGTGTCCAAAAATAGCAAATTTCCAAGATTAGAATGTTTTTCAAAAGATGGAAATGATGCTAAGTCCAGAATTCGCATAACACTATCATGCGAAATCTTCAGAATTCGCATGTGTGTGTTACACGAATTCTTGGAATTCTCATGTGTGTCTCATACGAATTCTAGCATTTCGCATAAGCCTTTATGCGAGAAGTGAAGAATTCGCATAACACTGTCTAATCCTTCACACAGAATTCGCATAGTTGCTTCATGCGAATTCTCACACACATTGTCTTATTTTTCAAGACAATTCGTACATGAGACATATGCGAAAAGTGAGAGGTCCAATTAAATCGTGCCACATGTCACATTCACACTTGTGTATAAATAGGAGTTGTCTATGCAAAAACCCTCACTTTTTCAAAACCTTCGGCGTACGGGTTTCTTCCAGAGCACGAAATCCTTAAATCCTACTTTGCGACTTTCTTCTTTCATCGATTTCTTCTCGATTTCTTTGCTTCAAAGGTGTGAATTTGTTCTTTTTGTTTATATTTTTGTTGTTTATCTTGTTTGTATTGCTTGATTTCGTTGCAAGGTACCCCATCTGGATTAGATTTAGGGTTGGATTCATGGATTGTTCATATCTCAATAACATGCATATGACTTTGATTATTTTTGATAAATTTTTTATTCTTGATAAGTTTCTGAATATGAATATGAACTAAAAGAATGATACTCTAATCAAATCGAACCATATCATTTGAAAATTTTGACCTAAATCGATTATTATTGGGATTGATTCTTGAATCTGACTTTTCGAACTCTTCGTATGTTCTTAGTGTTCTTGATACAAAATCAAGATTACGGGACTATTTGATGTTTAATATCATATTTGTTTTGGATAAAAATGGTTTCTAATCTAAATCGATCCTAACAGGATTAAAATCTAGGGTAAAAATTCACATTTCAAATTTTGGTAATCTGGGTTTGATTTGGAGATTTGAAGGTGTTCTTGAAGTTCTTATGAACACTTAGAAATTTTTTCAAGAAAATCAAAGTTTTGCGAATTCTTGTTTTTGAGGTCCATACGAATTGTTGAACTCAGAGTCAAATTTTTGAATTGTTCAATTCGTATCTCATTCATACGAATTCTAGGATTTGTCATTGTTAAATTCCAAGTAAGGAATTCGTATAAGTGTGTCATACGAATTATGTTTACGAATTATGTGGTTGTTTTAATTCCTAAGTGCATAATTCGCAGATCCCTGTCATGCGAATTCTACACTTATCTTTTTCAAAAAGTGGTTTTCAAGTGTTAAAACCTTATTTTTCACTAACCCAATTAGATCATGTCCACTATTGTTCAATCTTTTCAGGTGTCAATGGAAGATCAATCAGTAGACCAGCATGTTCAGACAGTTGAACATTCACCACATCAGGAAGCTTCTGAGCAGTGCCCAATGCCATCATCTAGATCTGATTTTCAAGTTCCACATGATGCAAATCCAGATCTATTTCTCATATCACCAGCTGAGATGAAACCCCAGCAACCAAACAATCATCATCTCCAATTCAGTATCCACATTGAACCCCTGGTACTGGATATCCTGAGGAACCATCCTTTGAGGAATACTCTTACAACAGTTGCAGTAGTTCCAAAACTGTATGTGCAACAAGCCTGGAAAACCATCAGGTTTACTCATGTGAAAGAGCAAGGAAAGAGAATACATGTATTCAAGCTGGAGATAGATCATTTCATATCTGTTCTGACTCAAGAAAGATTAAGATTCATAAGCCTTCCTTCTGAAACAGCAAGAGAGGGGAGAACTTCTTCATATGATGAACTACCATCAGATGTTGAATTTTTCAAAGGCATAAGAGATATGGGGTATCTGGGCCAGATGACTCAAGTCAGTCACTTCAAGAAGAATTATCTGCCACCATTCTATTATACCCTATTCTCAGTGATCAACAGATGCCTTACAACAAAGATATATGGAACAGATAATGCCAGCATTCACATACTAAAGCTCTTCTACTCCATTGTTCATGACCTGCACATAGATTATGCATAGATCTTCTGGACTGAGTTGTATGAAAAGGTGGTTTCAAAGAAGACTTCAAAGGCACCGAACTATGTACCATATCAAATGTTTATGGCTCTTATTATCAGAAGTATGCTGAGGAGTAATCCACGATACCAAAGATGGGAAATCATCCTCATGCTCCATTCAGTGAAATGAGATACTTGATGAAACCGAAAAGGACTTTTCCATACACCATTCATGTGCCTGAGAGCTTATTAGAATATGCAGATCCAGAGTGCAATAGTGTAGTAGATTATAGAGAGTCTATGGGACAACCAGAACCAGTTATCCCTACCCAAGGCTCAATCCCTAGGCGAGCGGAGTCAGTGAGGGTTTATGATACCACGGGGGTACAGAAACGGGGAGAGAAGAGGAAAAACACCGAAAGGGGCTCTGGAGGGGGTCGGACCAAGGCTAGAGGCTTTAGGGTCACGGGTTGTTACCCCACGTTCAGTGACACCTCCTACCGATGAAGGTCATGGCTCTGATAATCAACTAGATCTTGCACAAGAACAGGCAGACAGTGGTAGTGAGACAAGTGCAGTACCTTTTGCTACGAGTTCCAAAGATGATGAGGAAACAGATACTGAGACAGTTGATAATGGTGAATCTGGTGATGATGATCAGGATGATGATAATACTGAAATTGCTGGAACACACACATAAAAACCTGCTGATGTCTATGCTAATGATCTTACAGATGTATTTGAACCATTCTATGGTACTGATGCCATGGAAGTGGATGATCAGACTCATGTTGATGTTGTTATTACTAAAGTTGTTGGAGAGATGAGGAGGAACAAGGGAGAATTAGTTGAAAACTTGGAGAGAATGAGTGAGACTGAAGGAAAAGAACATGGTGAGCGTGTGATTACCCAAACTTACATATCCAAAAGGGCAACCACATCAACCACTTTGCCGCATGTGTTGCGTGCAAGTAAAGACATAAGTAGCCCACTTATGCAATCACACACCCAAGTCAGCCACTCTATTGTCTCTCAATAGGCTTTAGTTTCAACTTCTCACGGGGATATTGCACATAATCTACCGGTTCTCATTCGGACGATCAAGGTATTGAAACAAGAGAACCGCATCCCCAATTCTCGTATTCACTTCCTACACAATTGAGTCTAGTGCCATATCGTTTACCAATTATTATTCCTAGGACACTATTTGCTACATCTACCATCGGAAGTCTTAGTGATCCGATCAGAACACCTGTAGTAGCTTCGCAATCCGGACTACGAGGATCAGGTGGAAGTCCTGTCATTGCCACGTCTATGCCAACAATGAACACAGGCCATGCAGTTGTTTCTACAGCTGACATGCAAACGGTTAATCTAAGTGATACCGGAGTTACTAACCCAGACTTCGTGTCCAAAGGAACTCTCGGCAGCTCCTTAAAGACTATTGAATCTTGGATTTTTGAGAAGATGGAAGAATATATTGGAGGAATTAAACGTTTATTAAAAGGGAAAGACCCAATATCTCAACCTGAGCCTACCCAACAAAGCCAACAAACTCCATACACTCAACCTGCTGATATATCCATCGATGAGCTTAAGTCTTTGCTTTTTGCAAAACTTATATCTGAAGCTCTGGATACTCAGCAAGATGCAGATCTTCTTACCCTTCTGCAATTCCACCATCAAAGTCAACCTCCACAATCTGTGCAACCAGCAGATTTGGTCAGTGACTCAGAGTTTCATTCATTTAAATCTGACATTTTGTTTGCTCTATCTGATCTTAAACAGGTAGTTCAAACATCTTGCAAAGCCCAGGTAGTTGTTTCTACTAAAGAGCATGATCATGATCCAGATAATGATCATGAGGGGGAGATAAGGGAGAAACAAACAGCTGCTGGAGGTTCTGGTGAAACAGTGTTGGTGGAAGAAAGAGCTGAAAATGTTGATAGTGTGGAAAGGGGATCTGATCAAGGTACTGAGCTAAATGATCAGTTGGAGTTGGTGTTGTATGTTGGAGAAAGTGTTGAATCAAGGGTTGAAAAACCTAAGATTGCAACAAGGCAAGAAATTTTGGAGATAACAGGTTTGCCAAATCCTGATATCATTGCGCTTGAAGATGATTCTTTTGCTGAAGTCAATGCCAAATATGAGATGTATTGGAAGATCAAGGAAGAAGGGTAGAAAAGTGATTTTGTTGAAATTCCTTCTGATGATGAAGTTGTAGAAGTTTCTAAAATTGTAAAGAGAGCTGAGGGGATACCAGTTCATGAGGCTAGTGTTTTGGATGACTTGTTTGAGGACAGAGATACAGAAGTTTTGAATGCTATGTTTTCTCAGAGCACTCCTGAGGAACTACATATAAGTCCTGTTCATGTTCAACTGCCTGAACCAAGTGTTGTTCCAACTGTGCCATCTTTTAGCGAGTTTGAATTTCCTGATCCCAATGTTCTTCAACCTGATGATGTTGATCAAAATGTCAATCTGAATGCTGATGCAACTGTTAATCTTGATTCTGAGGTCCATATTGAAGAAGAGTTGCCATATCAGAAAAAGCCTGGAAGTCCTGAACATCAAACGGAGTTTGTCAGAGAACCACTACTTGTACCAGAGTTTCCACAAACTGAAGCAGGTCCTTCAGGTACTCCAGTAGTGGGTTCTACTCCTTTCACTGGCTATGATGAATTTGGTCCTACTATTGAAGAAATTAAAAGAATCAGACGAGCTCTACGTGTTCCATATCTTGAGGAGGGAGTCAAAATCTTTGTGAGCTACATTAGACAGATCGATCAAGCTCAACTTCTGGGGATTCAAGATAAGTTTCCAAAATATCAAAAAGATTACATCAGAATGTTGTAAATTATGGGGAGAACTTGTAAGGATGTCAGGAGTAGATCTGAAATTCTGGAAGTTACCAAGGTGACTATGAAGTAATACAAGAAGATTTGGTATCCTGAGTTTATTGTTCAGAGAAAGAATTTGGAGATGTATACTTTCAATGAAGCTGATTTTGCCAATATAAACTTCAGAGATATTGAATTCATGTACCATGATTTTAGAGACAAAACCATCAGGCACCCTGAGATAGTATTTGCTCTAGATACTATTAAGAGATTTATCAAAAGGCACATCTACTCAACATATCTCTATGATTTTCAGTTGGGCATAGAGACAAAACAGAAGAGAATCAATTTGCTTAAGCCTTACATGACACATCCTCTGCTGGAAGACACTCCACTCTACACAGTTCTAAGAGAACCAGACTTGGAGTTGTGTATGAGAATGTTGACAAAAAGGAGAAAATATTTATGAAAGCTGCTGAAATTCCAAAATATTATGATGGTACTTTAGAAGATGTTCTTAAAAAGATGCAAGCCAAGTATGAAGAAAGTGAAAAGCAGAGATTAGCTGAGAATGATCATATGCCAACATTGGAGAGGATCTTTACTGAGAATGTTATTGATGCTATCAATGACAGAATCAGATTCAGGCAAGCAATCAGAAGGTTTGAAGGGTACATGGGAATAAGGAGAACTTGCATGAAGAAATGGACAAGTTGAAGACTTTCAAATTGCTCAAAAAGGGGGAGATTGTTAGATCATAGTTTTGAGTAATTTTTCATTGAACGACAGATAACACACACACGTTCCTGCGGTATCCAGGCATCCGAGGGCAGCACCGACTAATCCGCGGCGACCCAACCCAGCCCTTTGGACTGGACCCGTCCAGGCGCCGACTAAGCCCGACCCAAGGACCGAACCCGCAACCTATAGACTGGTTGCCCGGAAACCTGGACCCGAGCCGACCCAGAGTCTGGGATGCTCCTTATACGCCCAAAGCTTCCCCCTAGGCTCGAACCCGGGTAGACTGGGATACCATCCACAGTCCCCCCCGGGGTGTTACCGAGCTTCAGGTTACCACTCAGGCAAGACATGATTTGCAGTTTTGGTCAATTTGTAAGTGTGTTTTATCTTTAGTTTAGTTGACTTTTCATGTATGCTTGTGTAGAGGTCAAGTCTATGTTTGACCCTATATAAAGCCTTCTTTTGTCTTGTTTTTGTATGCTTGTTAGTAAGCTGTTAGTGTGTAAGTCATTCATGTAATTGCCATCTTAGACATATGAATACGATAACACTTGTGACTATTTCTCTCTCATCTTAGATATTTGATTCATTATGTTAGATTGGGTTTGATCATAATAGCTTGAAACCTGGGATCACAAGTTTTACCTTTAGGTCATGGCACGAGTCTCCAGACTTCAAGCGTTTTGAACTGATTAAGCTTTTCTTGCATTGTGGTTACCCAATCTGAAACAGCTAGAGCTTCAGATACTCGTGTAGGCTCTATCTTTCTCAGAAAGGAATCATGCATGCACTAGTTTAATGTCGCAGACCTAGTTTGCACCGGCTTGGACGGATCTCCAATGATTTGATGTATTGGGTGCTCTTTGGTCCACTTATGTTCATGAGGGAGTGGATTAGATGTAGATTGATCATGATAATCATCTAAATATCCACTTTCATCTTCTTGATGTTCAGTAAGGGGTTCAGATGAAGTATTCGATGCAGAAGCTTCAATTGGGTGGACATTAGATGTCTGTTGAGTAGGCGTTGTAGTACATCCAACTAATTGTGTAACTTCTGGCTCTTCATTAACATGTACAGCTTCAACTGATTGAGTAGGTGTTTGAATTTAAATTTCTTTCTGAATCGGGGAATTTGATTCAGTTGAGATATCTGAAGTGATTGGATGATGATTGCTCGAATCTTCTGATCTGTCAATCACAACAAGTTTAGTAACTCTAGTACCAAGAAATTCATCATAGAAAAATTCAAACAATAAATCTAAATCTGTTAAATGAGATGTCGACGTTGACGCTTTATCAGATTCAGTAACGTTAACTGCAGGTTCTGGACTGATTTGCCCAGAAGCTAATATTCCGGTTATCACGGGTTCTGAACTGCTTTGATCAGAAGCCATTTCTTCATCGAATTTGACATTGACGCTCTCCACAAAAATCTTTGATTTCTTTAAGTAAACTTTGTAAGCTGCGAAGGTCTAAGAATATACGATGAAAATGCCTTCATCAGCCTTAGGACTGAACTTGTTCAAGTTCTCCTTGTCATTAAGCACGAAACACCTGCATCCAAAAATGTGAAAATGTTTAATGCTAGGTATTTGATTATTAATCAAAGCATATGGTGTTTTACCAAACCGGCGATGAATTATGGAACGATTTTGAGTATAACATGCAGTTGACACAACTTCAGCCCACAAAAATAGAGGTAAATCTGACTGACTCAACATCGTACGAGCAACCTCCTCTAGGGTTCTGTTTCGCCTCTCTACAACTCCATTCTGTTCCGGTGTTCTGGCAGCAGAAAATTGATGTGTTATTCCGACCGATTCGAGATAATCGTCAACAATTTTGTTCTTGAATTCTGTGCTATTATCAATTCGAAGAAGATTTACTGTCTTTTGCATATTCACTTAAGTGGTCTTTAAAAATGAGATGATGACATCGGGCGTCTCATCTTTCGATCTCAGAAATTTGACCCAAGTGTATCTTGAATAATCGTCCACTATCACTAAAACATATTTCATGTCGTTGATGCTTTGAGTTCGCATTGGACCACAGAGATCCATATGCAACAATTCCAATGAAGAACTTGTACTCGGTTCAGGCTTAGGCTTATGAGAAGCCCTTTTCATCTTGTCTTTCTCACACGTAGCACATAGATGTTCTTTAACATATTTAAGCTCTGGAAGTCCTTTCACCAAGTTACCAGTGACCAGCTTATTGATGTACCGAAAGTTAACGTGAGATAGACGTCTATGCCATAACCATCTTTGTTGCATAGAGGCTTTTGAAAGTAAACACACCTCATTATCAGTCTTGAATTTTGACAAGTGAATCGTGTAGAGGTTTGACTTTCTCATCCCGACCAAGAGTTCTTTTCCGTCTTCAGTCCTTACACAACAACGCTTGACCTTAAAATTCACCTCTAAGTCTTTTTCACAGAACTGACCAATGCTGAATAGGTTATGTTCTAGTCCTTCTACGTAAATCACCTTCTTAATTGTTACATTGTCTTGCACAACATCACCGAATCCCAAAATTGGTGAAAACTGGTCATTTCTAAATCGAACATTCTCGCAGAATTTCTCTGTATAATTAAATAAAATATCTTTTTGTTCGGTCATATGATTAGAGCAACCAGAATCCAAGTACCACATTTGACGGGTCTGCACAAGAGAAATCAGGAAACAATTGGTTTAGGTACCCATTTATAGATGGGTTCTACAGTGTTAGCATATGATTTTGGCATCCATTTAAAATTGGACCCTTTGATCTTTTGAAAAACCTTTGAACCAATAGAATGATAAGAATATACATGATATGATCCAAACCAATCACTAGAATATTGTCAAAATACAAAATCATTTTGACGATATTTAGAAGACTTTTTAGTAGACAGGGATAATTAGAGTAATTGCTTTATTGAATACTGCTTGTAAGAAGTTACAAGTTTTGGTTTATGAAAAGAAACTTTACCAACTACATCAGTTTTACTATCAGTCATTATATTACAAGAAGAATCAGAACATGATTTTGCAGGCTCGTCAATTTTCATTTTTGGTCTCCACTCTGATTTTACTTTAGTCTTTTTCCTTTTCACATCTGAAACATATGAATTTTGGATGTTAGAACTGTGAGATTTGAAAGATTGCTTATTCTTTGATTTACCAGTGGTAGTCCGTTTATGTGAATGCCTAGTTTTCTTCTTCTTAAGTAGCATCATTGGTACTCACAGAAACTGGTTTATCAACTTTTGTTGATGATTCACCTTTCTCGTACACACTGGGTAAACCATTAGAGTTAATGATGAATTGAGAATGATCTGGAAGTTTTGCATTAAAGTCAAATTGATCAACACAATCATCAAAACAACCTTTAGAGTTTAGGAAATCAAACTCTTCATCAAACAGACCAGTAATATCATTTGATTTTGAAGCTTTGGAAGCCTTTGAAAAATCAGTATTAATGAAAACAGTTGAAAACACCATTTGTTCTAACCCAGTTAAAATCTTTTCTTCTACTAGAGTGTTCTCGAGTTCAGAAATTTTACTTTCTAAAACGAGTGTAGGAACATAAATTTTACCTTCAACTGGTTTTGCCTCCATTTCCTCTGTAGAATAGCTTTGAAAATAGTCGTTAGAAAGGAATTTTGATTGTGTAGAACTATAACTAGAATTCAACCTCTCATATCTAAATGGAAGTTGCATTTTAGTTTTGTTCTTTCTTTTCTCAATTTCCTTAGCTTCATCCTCATCTGAAAAGTTTAGTCCACTTAACTTTGAGTTCAGGGTATTGAGGTGCCAATTTTAGAAAACTGAAATCATACAAAACAGGCACTTTAGAAATCCCCTTTTTCAGATAGTGTGGGTTGTCATAACCAAGACCCCAGCACTCACTACTCTCTTTTGGTTTGTTTAGGTGAATGATTTGTTCGGTTTGACCCAAAATATAAAGTTTTTCTTCCAAAACATTCACTCTCTCAATCAAAGATTTGTTTTATTTCTTAAAAGATAAACACTTTTTCGCAACCTCTTTCACCTCAAGTTCACACAGTTTAAGTTTTGAAGTTGTTTCAGATAATTCATTATGGATAACAGTCTTTTCTTTCGCACTGGTATCAATGTTTTTTTGTAAAGCCTCAATCAATACGTTCTTCTCACCAATATCATTGTTGAGCTTCAGTATAGATTGGTTTTTCTCTTTAATGATACCTTTATCACGTTTAAGCTTAGACTACAAATCCTGAAGTTCAATCATCATGTATTGCATTTTAGATAGAAAATCAGATTCAGACATATCACATACCTCTTCATTATCCTCAGCATCAGAATCTGCTTCAATAACATTCTGACCCATGAAGCACAAATGAGCATTTTCATCTTTGTCCTCATCTTCTGAATGATCTATCCAGTACTCGTCTTCGGCCATCAATGCTTTGCCAGTTTCTTACTGCTTAGCCAAAAGCATTTTATTCTTGTAGTACTCAGAATTGCGGACCTTCGGTTTCCGGCAATCCTTAGCATAGTGGCCTACTTTCCCGCAGTTGTAGCACTTTACTGGCTCAGATTCCTTCTTCTATTCATTTATGTACCTCTTTTCTTCCTTCTTTTTCTCTTCAAACCTCTTACTTTCAATTCTTTCTTTGTGCTCATAGTTTCTTGAACCTGATGAGTATCTTTGACTGTTTGACCCTGGTTTCTTGTAGAATTTCTTCTGAAAAACTTTGGTCAATAGTAGCATTGCTTGTTTCAGGATTTCACAATCATCAGAATTAGAATCCTCTTCATTTTCAACTTCATCAGACTCAGATACTACAACTTTCTTCTTCTTCTTCAAGCTCACATACCTCTTTTCTTTCTTCTTCACTACCAAAGCCACTGGATCTGCTATTAACTTCTCAGCTTTCTTCTTCTCATCTATGATCTCCTCTACTTCTTCTTCGTTCTGTCTCAAAGTCTCATATACCTCATGGAGTGGTATCTCATTCAGATCTTTCATCTGCTTCATTTGCCTTGTAAACCTCTTCCATTCGGGCTGTTGAATACTTAAAAACTTGACATTTAATTCTATCTGAGACTTCTTGACTTTATTCTTGCTGAGCTCATTCAGAAGTGTCACAAATTTGTCATAGGTAGCTTCAAGATTTTCACTCTACTTTGCCTTAAACTCCTCGTAGTTGTTCAGACAGTTTGATACCTTCAACTGGTTACCAATCTTGGATTCGAGCATCATTTTCTCAAGCTGATCCCACATTTCTTTCCCTGAAGCATTATAACTGTCTATCTTGACGTATATCTCATTCGGAATCCCTTGCATAATAAATAATCTTGCCAATCTGTCAGCTTTTAGTCTTTTCTTTTGTTCATCAGTGTACTCTTCAACTGGCAATGGGTACTCCTTGTTTATCACTTCCTCTCCTTCAGTTTCAACAATATGAATCTTGGTAGGAGGTTTCATCAATCGTTCTTTAATGGATAATCTGATATAGTCTCCCAAGTCATTCCGATCAATGAAGTCTAAAAATCTATCCTTCCATTGTTCGTATTCTCCTTTAAACAATACTGGTGGCTTCACATCCATACCGATTGCAAGAGCCTCTCTAGAAGTCACCCTGACAAAAATACTGTACAATAAGAACTTGAAATGATCGTTAGTTCGAAATAAATCAAAAATCAGAAAAAAAAAATCTTAGAAAATTTTTCAGAAATAAATTTCCAAAAATTTCCTAAGGAAGGAATTCACACACCACTATTCACTAAACAATTCGCACACAACTACAATTCACAGAACTCCACCAATTCGCACACTAACAAATCGCACGTGTCTAGATGCGAGTTCTTAGAATTCGCACACTACTATGTGCGAAATCTAGACCTAGAAAAATTTCAAAGAACTTAAACTTTTCGCACGAGATTTTTGCACAACAGGGACATACGAAATCTACAATTAGAAACTATTTCCACCTCGAGCAATTCGTATTGATACAAAATCTAGACTTAGAAAAAAATTTCAATTTTCCATGCGAAATCTGAGCAATTCGCATACCCTTATGGGGAATCCAAGGAATTTGTATGACTCTCTGATGCGAAATCCTTACTTTTCCTATGATACTCTGATGCGAAATTTGTCCTTCAAGAAACTTTTTGTATATGAGAGTTATGCGAAAACTGATCATTTCGCACAACACCTTATGCGAATTCTGTACTTGTGATTTTTCCAGATACTTTTATGCGAAATCTTCTATGCAAACTCTGTAGATCTTGCGAGTTCTTCGAGGATCTATGCGAGTTCTTCAGAAATTTATGCGAGTTCTTCATATCACACTTCGAAAAACACAAATTCAGCCTAAAAACTAATCAAATCCTAGAATTAAACCACGAAACTTTGTAGATATGATCACAATCAATGTATGAACTTATTACAAACAATGAATTTCAAAGAAATTCACACAAAGATACAATTCGATTAGGATACAGTGCATACGACTCGAACGACTCAAAATTGATTGAAAAATACAGTGCAATTGTGTTTCAAATCAATACAAGATTAATCCATATCCAAAATCGACTACTATGGAACCAATCAAACTCAAAATTACAAATGAAACCAAGAAACTCGATCAAGAATCAGTGAACAGTGATACGAAGCATTTTTCTTGAATTCGATTGAACTTTCTCTGCTCTGATACCAATTGTAAATAACAAGTTCTAATTCAGTTTTCAATCAAGATTAATCAACAAGATGATACAAGCAAACAACAATTTCCATTTCCAATAAGAATTCGTACAGGATGAAACTCTGAACTTTTCTCTCTCTAAACTCAACACTCTCAGATAGTCATATAAGTCTATAAATGAAAAATAAACTATTTATACTAACTACATTACAAAGACAAAACACTCATTGACTTTGACTTTGACTTTTCTTTATTACAAAGACTTTGACTTTTAACATAAGAGGCTTTGACTTGAGCTCTTTGACTTTGACTTTTATCTTCATCTTGAACTTCAGCCTTCATGATCTTGTATCCAACATATTTTGTGCACTAACAGGGGTCAAAATCAAAGAGTGGGGGTGTGATGAGGTAAAATAGAAAAGAGAGATTAGTTAGAAGTGAGCTTAAATGTTAAAAAGAAAGAGGGTGTGAGATCAGAGTTAAAAGAATATGAAAACTCTGCACCAACTTTTTCTGAGTCGGGCAACCACATTACTGATTGGTTCACATTCTTTGGTGACCATCATTGAAAAAGGTAGTGAGCCCATGCCAACTCTTGCATTAACCCCACCAACCACTCATTTCTTTCTTAACAAAGAAACGTTTCATTTTCTTTAGGGACGCAGCTTATATGCTATTTGGTCTTCATTTGGAGAAGTCTTTGAAGATGAAATTTTCCAAGTGTAGAATTTGCATGTAGTCGTATGCGAGAAGTCACGAATTCTCATGGAAGAGTTATGCGAAATGTGAGAATTCGTTTAAAGGCGCATGCGAGAAGTGAGGATTTCGCACATAGGCATATGCGAAAAGTAAGAATTTGCATATAAGCCTATGTGAATTCTAAGGATTTCGGCTAAGCCTCATGCGAATTGTGCTCCTCATGAATAGTGATCTGTGAATTGTGATGTTTATGCGAAAAGTTTGTGATTTTATGCGAAAAGTGACTGTTTTGAACCCATTTCGATACAAGTTTAACCTGTTCTCGAGGTTTTTACGTGTAATGCATATGTGACATCATTCCTATCTTCCGTTGGTCACATATTTGGAACAACTGATCTAATTTTTCACGAGTGCTCATGTTTATCAAGATTGTCAGATACTGGATGTGAGGATTTAGTCTCTGATTGGATTGAATTAGCTGTCTGAGTATCTACAATCATTGGTCGGGAGTGCTTCTATTTGTTGTTAGACCATTGAGTGCTCTTGATCATTCTTCTGACCTGATCAATCAGTAGTGTGAGCGACTGCAATCATTATTCTGATGCTTTGGTTGTGATTCAGAATCCTGAGTGCTTATAATCATCCAGCTGATTCTTGAAGAAAGGAATTATGAGTTCTTTTGTTCAGTGTTTTGGAAATCTATTAGAAAATGAGCGTCTTTTATCAGTTGTTGAACAATTTATTAGAGTTGGTCTCTAACCCTTGTATTGTAGTGTTTGCTACCAGATGCTACCTCCTTTAAGATGATCAGACTAAGTTCTTAAGCTGAATTCTTATTCAACTCAAGGTTCAAAGACAGATCAGATGTTATACACTGAAGATGCATTGTGGGTGTCATTCCATAATCCACACATATCATTCTTGTGGGCGTAAGGAATGTGTTGGATTTACAAAAGTTAAAAGTTGTCTTTATGTGCACTCAGTCGAGGTTTTGGTCTATATCAGATCTGGTATTAAAGTTGAAACTTCAAGGATAAGATCTATATTCAAGGGGGGGCTAGAGGAGCTTTGAAGTTTATGCAGCGCTAAGTTTTCTAAAAAAATCAAGGGGGAGAGGAGCTGAAGCTAGAGCTGAAGTGGATGATTACTTTATAAAACTTAGGGGGAGAATGTTAGAACATAAATGTTCAGTTTAGAAGTTTAGTAAACTAATCCTTTTATATTTGTATTGAGCCTTGTACTTGGGTTTGGGCTTAAGAGTGTACAAGGATATTGGGACATATAAATAAGATTTGTTAGTTCATTTGTTTGTAACTTTCATTTTAACAATGTAGACATATGAATTCCTGTGCTCTCTATAGTTTGTGTGTTTTACTTTCTGTGAATAATAAAACTACAGATTCCTCCCAATAATCTTTGTCAATCTTTATCAATCAATTCAATTTGATCTCAATGGACCTCACAGATCTTAGATATTGAAAAAGAAGGAAAGTTGCCCCACCTTCGCACTTCTTTCATTCACATTGAGTCCATGTAATACTGTTGTTGTCTTATTGGTTTACATATTTTGAGCCTTATAAAACAATATTTATGCTTTTAATTCTTTCATACACAAGCACATTCACACAAAAAATTCGTTTTCTGTCAGAAAATTCATAGAATTACCTTCTGTTATTCGATGGTTGAATGGAAAATCTGGGGAGTGAACATCACTAAAGCTCCTTATATAGTACATCTATTGTACTAAGTGGCTTTGTGCTACTTACATGCATATTAATTGTATCATTTGTTGATTTAGAGTTACAATTCTTAATTTGTCTGAATTTGAAAAGATTCTGCTAAATACATTTTATGAATTGACGGATACATGCTCATATTAGATCAGATGGAGATATTCTCTTAAGGGGAGATTGTTGATTATCATTTCGGAGGAGATTGTTTCTATATCATGATGTGCTTTCATTTTACTATATAGGGGAGATGTTATCAAAGACGATGCTGAAATTGTACATGTTTTGATGATTCTGATATCTCATCATTCATCAAAAAGGGGGAGAGAATTCAAAGTTCAATTTCAGAAGAAAACAAAGTCAAGTGAAAGTTAAAAAGGGAAGAAATTTCAATGTTTCAAAGTCAGATTTTTATTGCTCTTATCAAAAAGGGGGAGAGATTTTTCAGAGTTAAAGTTCAAGTGAAAGATAGAGATGACAAAGTGTCAATTCAAGGTATTTGATGAAGAAATTTCCATGTTTGAAGCAAATCTGAAGATAATTTCTGAGAGATAGATTTGTATTTTCTACAAAAGGGGAAGATTGAAGAAGATGTCAAGTTTTGGAAGTATCAAAGGTTGTTCAAAGTGTCAAAGTTTCAAAAGTTTTGAAGTTTTGAAAGACTTTTTGTTGAAGAGTTCACAACAGAAAGAAGACCTGAAGATTAGTGTCAAAAAAAATTTAATCTTGAATCCAAAGGGGGAGATTGTTGAGGCTAAAAGTTGTATTCAAGAATAAAAGGGTCTATATTGTAATTGTGGTAAAGTTTAGTTTTGTTAGTGTTGTTAAAAGTCAAGGTGTTTGATTTTCTTACTACATTGAGTTGTAAGGTCAACTAGTTTGACCAAGTATAAAAGGGTTGTGTCTTTGTAAATCTTGTAACAACGCAGAAAGAACACGCACATCCATATACTTCTAGGGAGAGAGTTTAGAGAGAGAAATAGGTATATGGCACACTGAGTTGAAAGTGAAATCATTGTAATCATTGTTCAATCAATAAATATGATTTCTACATATTTGTGTGATTGTGTAGCTTGAATATGGGAATTACAGGACCAACAATCTCGTTAAATACCATCCACCCTTGGGGTTTCAAAATTCTATGTTTGTGAGTTTTCAATGAAATTTAAGGATTTCAATCCAAGAAATCATTCAAACTAAAAATGGGATTGAAATGGAATTTAATTCCAAATCCAGTCCAATCCTAAAAACCAAACGGAACCTAAAAACGTTTCCTCTAAACCAAACGAACCCTCAGCGTCTATTTGGTTTGCAAGATTTGATATTAGATTCCATTCCAATTATGCTTTTGGCTTAAAAGAAAATTCATAATTTAAATCTCATAAACATGGAATTTAGAAATACCATGAGAGTGATTGGTATTTCATATAATCCAATTTCAAAATTCTATGTTCGTAAGATTTCAATGAAGTTTCAGGATTTCAAATCCAAGAAATCATTCAAACTAAAAATTGGATTGAAATGGAATTTAATTCCAAATTCAATCCAATCCTTAAAACCAGACAAGACCTAAAAACATTTCCCCAAAACCATACGGACCCTTAGCGTCTATTTGGTTTGCGGGATTTGATATTGGATTTCATTCCAATTATGCATTTGGTTTAAAAGAAAATTCATAATTTAAATCTCATAAAAATGTAATTTAGAAATACCATGAGAGTAATTGGTATTTCATGTGATCCAATATCAAATCCCGCAAACCAAATAGACGCTAAAGGATGTAATCCTTATGCGGATGGCGTGGAAGTATAAACTCAGAAGATCAGGAATCTCCATTGATGGCTGACATGAGATCGAGTCGTGTTTGTTATGTGGATGCGGGTTTTCTCGTTTTGGCATTTTATTTTGTATATGTGTTGGTTCTATTCCTTTGTCTTTATTTTGGCTTTTTGTTGCCTGCCTGGGTGATGTAACCTTGGTTGGTTTGGTTTATTTGGCTTTGGCCTAAACTCTTGTTTTTTGTTTCCGTTTTAATATATTGTCTGGAGTTTTCCTCTAAAAAATTGGTATTTCACGATATTTCATAGGATTATCTTGTAATAATATTTTAAAATATGTTAAAAACACTTATTTTCGTAATTATCAATTAATAAAAGATATAATTATTTTTATAACTATTTACAATTTTTTTTCATAAATTATTTTTAAAAAATTGAATTTAATTACATTTCAAATCCTTAAAAACATATACACCAAATATTTGTATCTTTTTCATCAAAGTTAAATATCTCAAAAACAAAAACAAACGTTACATCAAATACAATGCGAGTGAAATTGTAAGAAAATTCATGGAATACTTTGTGTGTTGACATCAAATCCAGAAAACCCATTAAAAACACATGTTAGTGGGCCCAACTTATTTATGTAAATACTTTTGAAAAACTAAAAATTAATCATTAAAATTTTACAATAATCTATTTTTATTTAACGATTTTTTTGAGTTTAAGATCGAATGCAATGGGTTAGAAAAAATAAAATATTTACACTATTTTTACTTTGAAATAATACAAAAAAAATAATGTAATAAGTTAAAAATGGTCTTAGGTGTTATAGAACAAACAATATAGAGATAATCAAAGGTCACCAATTCTCATTAACAATGAACCCTTTAAATAGGGATGAGTTTACAACGAAAAGGAAACATACAATATGGTAACTCTTAATACTTAGAAATTATTTCTTCAATCACTTCCTTTTTTGATGAGGCACGATATTCTTCAACACTCCCCCCTTGTGCCGAGTCAAAGAGATGATGGTGCATAACTCTTGCCTCATTAAAACCTTACGTCGGAAAAACAAAACCCATTGGGAAAAATGAAAACCTTAGACGAAGGAAAGAGTACAAGGCACCACTAAACAATTTCTTTAGTTTAGTATCTTTCTTGATTCATACATCAATCAAAGAGGTTTAGAAAACGAGATGGTTTAAGACTATTGCCTCACTAAAACCTTGCACCAAGGAACAAACCCCAATGGGAAAAATAAAACCTTGGGCAAAGGAAAGAGCACAACCCATCAATCGCACATGTGTAATAGACACCTTCTTTAGTCCATTACTCCCCCTGATTCATACATTAATCAAGGGAGTTTGGAAAGTCTCCTCATTCCAATGCTTTCCACATGTTTCTCAAATGTGGCCTTAGGCAGTGATTTGGTGAACAAATCAGCCACTTTCTCCTCATATCTTACTTGATTCACTTGAATCTTAAGGAGAGTCTGTTGTTGTTGATTATAGAAAAACTTTGGCGATATATGTTTTGTTTGTCTCCCTAATCAATATCTTACTTTCATTTGTTCAATACAAGCTGCATTATCTTCATAAATGCATGTAGGATTTTTAGTGGTATAACTTAAACCACTAGCCCCTCTGATATGTGTAATAATAGACCTTAACCATATACATTCTCGAATCGCCTCATGTAGAGCAATAATCTCAGAATGGTTCGATGAGGTAGCTACAAGGGTTTGCTTGGTTGATTTCCAAGAAATCGTCGTGTTCCCAGTTGTAAAACATATCCTATTTGGGAGCGACCTTTGTGTGGGTCAAAGAGATACCCAGCATCAGCAAAACCTACTAATATATCATTTGTGGTTTCACTATACGGGATAACATTTTCTTTGTTAATATCTTTAACAGGTATTGTAACCCCAATTTTCTCTCTGTAAGGAAAGAATAAGCCCATGTCAATGGTTCCTTTTAGATATCGAAATATATTCTTGATACCATTCCAATGACGTTGCGTTGGCGCCGAGCTAAATCTAGCTAACAAGTTCACTGAGAATGAAATATGTGGTCGAGTACATTGTGCTAAGTACAATAATGTGCCTATTGCACTTAGATAGGGAATTTCAGCTCCCAACACCTCCTCGTCATCATCCTTTGGATGAAATGGATCTTTCCTTGTATCCAAGCTTCGACAGATCATGGGAGTGCTAGCCGGGTGCGCTTTATCCATAGTAAATCGCCTGAGCACTTTCTGTATATAAGCGGATTGGTGGATAAGGATTCCACAAGCTCGATGTTCTCGTTCTATACCTAGACAAAACTGAGTTTTTCCAAGATCTTTCATCTCAAATTCAGATTTCAAATAGCTTGCAGTATCTCTTATTTCATCAAGAGTACCTATTATGTTCATATCATCAACATACACAACTATGATTGAAAATCTAGAACTCGTCTTCTTTATAAAAACGCAAGGGCACAGTTCATCGTTCTTATATCCCTTTCCAATCAAGTATTCACTCAAATGGGTATACCACATTCGTCCAGATTGTTTTAATCCGTAGAGTGAACATTTTAGTCTAATTGCAAACGCACTTCATGGTTTACTTGAATCGGGAAGTGGAAGGCTATTGGGCACTTTCATGTATATATCTGAATCTAGATCCCCATAGAGATATGCAGTAGCCACATCCATAAGCTACATTTCCAGTCCTTCGGAAACTACTAGACTAATTAGATAGCGGAACGTTATTACGTCCATTAGTGGGGAGTATGTCTCCTCATGGTCAATCCCAGGGCGTTGTGAGAAACCTTACACCACAAGGCGAGCCTTATATCTTATGAATTCATTATTCTCATTACGCTTTCTGACAAAGACCTATTTATGTCCTACATGCTTTACATTTGGTGGGGTTAGCACTACCGGACCAAATACCTGTCTCTTTGCTAAAGAATCTAGTTCTTCCTGGATTGCTTCTTTCCATTTAGGCCAGTCTGCTCTTTGTTGACATTCTTCAACTGATCTTGGTTCGATGTCATTGTGCTCTATGATCTCATGAGCAATAGTATATGCAAATATGTCATCAATGAGTATATATGATCTTTCCATTAACTCGTATGCATTCTTATAATTCATTGAGATTTCTTTATTCTCTGTAATCAATATTGACTTCGGAGCGTCCTTCAGTAATGATTCATGGACATAACTATAATCAGAGACAATCTCATGAGAAGGGTTTTCGGTATTGATGACAAGTGGATTAGATTGTGCCTTACTCTCCTTTTTCTTCCTAGGATGAGTATCCATCGAACCAAGTGGCCTCCCCCTTTTCCTTTCGGGAGCCATGGCCACAACCACACTTCCACTATGTGTGGTTGCAACACTCTTTCCGGCGGTGTTGTGCCCCTACTTGGGGACTTCTAACCTTGAGGGTACATTTGCAGCTGGTATATGTGATCTTGTCACTTTTGCAATATCAGTGAACGCATCAAGTATCGAGTCTGCTACGTTTTGAAGATTTAGTATTCGTTTCACTTCACTTTCACATTGTGAAGTGCGGGGATCGAAATGAGACAGAGTGGGAACATTCCATAACAATTCCTGTTGTTCCCTTGGAAAATCATTTTTCCTATCTCCCCCTAACGACAGGAAGACTGTCTCATCAAAGTGACAATCCGCAAGTCTTGCGGTAAATAGATCACCCGTCAAGGGTTCTAAATAGCGGATAATTGTTGGAGATTCATATCCAACATATATACTTAATCGTCTTTGAGGACCCATTTTGGTGCGTTGTGGGGGCGCAATTGGCACATATATTGCACAACCAAATATGCGTAAATGTGAAATATCAGGCTCATATCTAGTTACCAATTGGTACGTAGAAAATAGTTGGCTAGCAGTGGGTCTAAAGCCAATAAGTAAAGTTGCATGTAATATTGCATAACCCCAGGCAGAAAGGGGTAAATTAGTGTGCATAACCAATACCCTAGCTATCATTTGTATCCTTTTGATGGTAGCTTATGCGACCATTTTGTGTATGCATATGGGGTATGGGATGCTCTACATCGATCCCAATAGACATGAAATAATCATCAAATACTTGTGATGTAATTTCTCCAGCATTATCAAGTCGTATAGACTTGATATGGTAATCAGGGTGTGAGCCCTTAAACGTATAATTTGTGCTAGAAGTTTTGCAAATGCAACATTTCGTGTGGACAATAATGCGACATGCGTCCATCTTGTCGAAGCGTCAACCAGAACCATAAAATACTTGAACGACCCGTATTTTGGATGTATAGGTCCACAAATATCACCTTGTATAGGTTGTAAGAATGGAATGTTTTGCTTTGTGTCTTTAGCATAGGATGGTCTCGATCCAGTTTTAGCTAAGGAACAGGCTTTGCAAAAATTTGGGGCTTTCAAGGAGGCATATTGTGATGATGGCATTGCTTCTTTTTCTTTAGAAGTCAATGGTTGCAATTTGGTAGTTTCATGTAATCGCCCCATCTTACCTTTCATTCAAAAGAAAGGGTGTCCGTGTGTTTTTTTCAGTACATGTATCATCATGTCACGGGCAGGGTGCCCCAGGCGGTCATGCCAAAGTTGTATATATGTCACTGTCCCAAAGTTCATTATCGGTGCCAGAATATGATTCAATGACTCGAATCGTGGTAATGTATAACCCATTAGTTTGACATGTTAATTTTTGTAATATATGTTTCCTTCCGTATTCATTGGAAGTGATGTACATATATTCATTTCCATTCTCACAATATGTTTCAATATGATAATCATTGAAGCGTATATCTTTGAAACTTAACAAGCTTCTGTTAGCTTTTGGAGCATAGAGTGCTTCTGTGACCATTATTTTAGTGCCATTAGGTAACAAGAAAGTGGCAGTTCCTCGACCAAGTATTAAATTGGATGATCCAATCATTGTGGTCATTGAGGATTTATAAGAGGTTATTTCAGTGAATAATAGTCTATTTCTTAGTATTGTGTGGGTCGTTCCACAGTCAACTAAGCACTCAAGTTCTCCTCGATACATTCCTACAAGGAACGAAAAATATTTAATAATTTAGTTGTTTCGACGTGTTCCTTTACATCATTGGTTTGTGTAGTATATATACGAAAGTCAAAGATTATTTAATAAATTTCAAAACTAAATCAATAATCCACTAATTCGAACAGTAAATCAATAACCACCAATCCAAATAGTAAATCAATAATACAAACAATAAATTAAGTTCACCAAACTATCGAAAAAACACAACGAGTATTGTGTAAATAGCTATTGTTTTTGAAGAATATTCAAAATCTGAGAGCTCTAGCAATGGATCATTGTTGTTGATATGAGTGAAATCTCCAATTGTTAAGTTGACTTCTTGGTCATTACTTGTTTCTTCAAGGTAGTGAGCTTCTTGTTCTTTAGACTCCCTATATCTCTTGTAGGTGGCTGCTACAGTGTTGCTTGCATGACAACTTTTGTACCAGTGCCCAACGATGCCACACCTGTAGCAAGGTTCAGTTCCATCTCGTCCTCTTTTGGTAGGATCGGTCATTGGTGCTTTTCCTTTTGATTGTCCTTGATTACTTGTGCCAACAGTTGTATCTTTGCACCATGTGTTGGAAAATCCACCACGACCATTGTCGTGACCCTGACCACAACCCCGTCCACGACCCTGTACATGACCCTGTCCACGACCCCGTCCACGTGATGAATAATTACCACGTGTGTGTGATTCAGTATGTTTGGTTACCTGTCCTTTGGAGTTCTTTCCACCTCTAACGCTTGCATGATTAGATTCGGGAATTTTCTTTTTCCCAACAGGTCTAGCGTTCTTATTCAAAAGAACCTCATTGTGTCTTTCAGCCACTTCCAGTAGGTTGATAAGTTTGTTAAATGTTGTGATTTTTTTACTGTCATAATCCAATCGATACTGATTCATTAGTATGATTGCAGATGTAGGAAAAGTAGAAAGTGTCTTTTGAATCATATCGTCTTCTGTGAGTTCCTTGCCACAAAAGTTTAAACGTGCTTTGAGACGCAACATTTCTTTGTTGAAATCATTTACCTTTTTGTAATCGAGTAAGCGGATTTCATTCCACTGTACGATTAGTTCAGGAAGTAAAGAGTCATGAATATTCCTGAATCTTCCTTTCAATGCGCCCCACAGTTCTTTGGGGGTTTTCAGTTGCAGGTACTCCCACCGAAGGCGGGGATCAATATGTCGTCTCAAGAACATTAAGGCATTTGCTTGTACATTCTCTGATGGTTTGTCTTTAGGGTCTGTAGGGGGGTTGATTGTATAGGTGTAGTCCTTTCCAATAAAGGTAGTCTCTACATCAGATACCAATCTGTGGTATTCAAGTCTTTCAGAATCCAAGATATCAAATTCTGGACGAGTTGGTTCAGCCATCTACATAAATAAGAGATAAAGTGTTTTATTTTATGAAGATAAAACTTATGAAAGTTCATTATCATGGCAATGTAGAATTAAAAATCTGGTATTTTTAAACATTTCTTATGCTGATAATGTATATTAATATTTCAATATCCGAAAAATGAATCGCTAAACACTTTTGGATTTTCAGGTAGGAGGGGAATCACGAGGATTACTTAAATACTACAAACCTTTAAGGCTATTTACACCCGTTTTGACAAAATCTTTTGGTGTCATGCGATCACTTTGTTTATGAAATACACTAATAACATTAACAATTTTGTGGATTTGACAAGAGGCCAAAAGTGTGATTCAATTAATACCATTATGGTATTTTTTTTAGAGGCGTTTGGCAAGAGGCCAAAAGATGTGTGTTTTAACTTTTAGAATGTAATTATGATTTATGATAAACAATTAGGGGGTGTTTGGTTTATGGATTTTGAAGGAAATTGGAATGGATAATTCTTTTGACCAAATTCCAATTCTTTGGTTTGGTTCACATATTGATCATGATAGAACCCTTTGAATGCCATTGAATTCCACAAATCAAGGAATTCATCATTCCTTAGCTAAAGTGAAAGAATTGAATTCCATCCAATTCCTACCAACCAAACGCATGGTCAAATTCCATCAAATTTCATTCCAATTCCTCCAAAATCAAATTCCTTCAATGAATTCTAATTCCATCGTTTACGAACCAAACGCCCCCTTAAGATTTCGATATGGTTTTTTATCTTTTAAAAGAAATGGGACTTTTAGCAATTAAGTGTATAAGATTTTATTGAGATTTTGGCACGAGATCAAAATAAATTAGATATAAAGGAGTGTAACTCCTAAAAATAATTAATTATAAGAAGTTATGGATTAAAGAGATATGTGAATATTTATGTAAGCAAATCAATTTAAATAAAGCTAAATAAACAATGTAAATGAAAAAAATAGCATGATTAAATTGAATCCAACAATTTTAAAAAAATACATTGTCTAGGATTTGTATGTGCCAGTTTAGAAAACACCAATAAATAATATTGATCATGCTTAAAATAATTAAATTAAAAACTCAAGTTGAACAAATATAAGGCATAAAGGGTGAGGAATTTAAAGTCTAGGGCTAAGACCCAAAATTGTTAAAGTGAATTATGGGTGGTGGATCTAGGCCCAAGATTGGTTATATTATCCAACTTCTAACTCAGGAAAAAAGAAAAAGAAAAAAATTTGCATACTGACATTTTCTTTGGGAGTAAGAAACCCTAGCCATCATTCCTCTCTTGTTCTCGTAATCACTCTTAGGTGATAAACACCAAAATTCACTTTAAATCCTACAAGATGTTTGATGAACTAGCAGATGGAGGTTGAGATATAAAGAAGCATGAAAAAAAATAGGTTTGTGCATATGATTTCAGCTAGCTTCAAAAGGTTTATTTCGATTTTGTTTCTATGTTTTAAAGAAAAAAAACATATCCTATGTTTTTTTTCCACGTATTTAGGGTTCTAATATGGGGGAACATAAAACTTTTTCGAGAAAAAATAAATAAATTAATGCTTGATTTCTAGGATTCGAATGAGATTATGTATTCAACAAATCAAAGATATATTATCATCAATAATAGACACAATTTCTAACTCCTTTGTTTTTTTTTTCAATAGAGATAGTTGAAGCATGAAAAATACATAGCATTCGATTTTATAAACATTGATTTTACAACAGAGAAATCCAAATAAATCAAAGGCATGTAATTTTATTTTTAATGAAATTTAGTTGCATATGGAGATTAAAAAATCATGAAGATGGAAATTCATATTTATATGTTGTTTTTCACACATAGACTTTGAGAGAATTATTAGTTATCATATATGGGAGTTATCTTAGTAAAAAGAAACAACTAAAAATCTATATACATATTAACAATATTTGCCGGTAAAAGAAACATAAACTTACAAAATTATGCTAAAGGAATGTTTACTTGGTTCGTAGCAGGAAGCAAAAAAAATTCAGCATCAGTAGAGCAACGTGTTGTAGAACAAACAATATAGAGATAATCAAAGGTCACCAATTCTCATTAACAATGAACCCATTAAATAGGGATGAGTTTACAACGAAAAGGCAACATACAATTGGTATTTCATGTGATCCAATATCAAATCTCGCAAACCAAATAGACGCTAAAGGATGTGATCCTTATGCGGATGGCGTGGAAGTATAAACTCAGAAGATCAGGAATCTCCAGTGATGGCTGACATGAGATCGAGTCGTGTTTGTTATGTGGATGCGGGTTTTCTCGGTTTTGGCATTTTATTTTGTATGTGTGTTGGTTCTATTCTTTTGTCTTTATTTTGGCTTTTTGTTGCTTGCCTGGGTGATTAACCTTGGTTGGTTTGGTTTATTTGGCTTTGGCCTAAACTCTTGTTTTTTGTTTATCGTTTTAATATATTGTCTGGAGTTTTCCTCTAAAAAAATTTGTATTTCACGAGATTTCATAGGATTATCTTGTAATAGTATTTTAAAATATGTTAAAAACACTTATTTTCGTAATAATCAATTAATAAAAGATATAATTATTTTTATAACTATTTATAATTTTTTTCATAAATTACTTAAAAAAATAGAATTTAATTACATTCCAAATCCTTAAAAACATATACACCAAATATTTGTATCTTTTTCATTAAATTTAAATATCTCAAAAAAAAAAAAAAAAAAAAAAACGTTACATCAAATACAATGCGAGTGAAATTGTAAGAAAATTCATGGAATACTTTGGGTGTTGACATCAAATCCAGAAAACCCATTAAAAACACATGTTAGTGGACCCAATTTATTCATGTAAATACTTTTGAAAAAACTAATAATTAATCATTAAAATTTTACAATAATCTATTTTTATTAAACGATTTTTTTGAGTTTAAGATCAAACGCAATGGGCTAGAAAAAATAAAATATTTACACTATTTTTATTTTGAAATAATATAATAAGTTAAAAATGGCAACCTTCGATGGATAACGTATGGTTTCCTTCCATGAAAGCACAGGGTAGTCTACTTTTTTAAAATGAATATCTTTTGAAATTAATCACTAAAATTTTATTATAATTCTTTTTCATTTAACAACTTTTTGAAGTCTAAAAATGAATGTGGAATGTCTCAGTTAGGGTGAATGGATTAGGCTGATCCACGTTTGAACAATCCAACATAAAATAATCCACTTTAGTATAATTCCTTTAAAACACTACCTAGTTTATATTATGTCCATGTATGTAGAACTCTTTAAAAGGTTGGGTTTTGGTGAGAAGTTAGTTAACGGTGAAAAATATGAGAAGTGGTTATCAAACCGTTTGATGAGAAATGGATGCAGATTAGGATGAAATGTACTGGGATGCACCAGATCAACTCCCTTATAAGCCACAATTCATGGAAGGGCTTCAGATTAAAAAAAATCAACGGTTCAAATCTACTTCTCACGTTTCTCACTATTAACTCAACTTCTCACACGATCATTCGCCGCTTTTTAAAATACATTTACATTATTTTATAATTAATTGTGTTATCAATAATTAGAAAAGTTAATAATAATTCCAAAAATTAAAAAATATTATTAAAACAACGTATCTATACTATATTATAAAAACGATATAAAAAACTCTTAATTACAATATTTTAAGCACAAGTTACAACTAATTAAAGCCAATTACTTAATTTACAATTTCTTAATGTTTTGGTACAACCTTTCCAAGCACAGTATCTCACATAATCATCTATTTGTAGAATGAATACTCATTTATTAATATAACTATTTGTTTTTTTTGTGGAGAATTTTATAAAATAGATTTTATATTAGCATAATATATTTTAAATGTAGATTTTACATTTAAATATATATTAATGAGATGTAATATAAAATCTTTTTTCTTCTGTATTTTTTTATATTACATCTCATAAAGATTTTTTCATATTTTATTTTATAAAATATTTTTCCATATTTTATTTTATAAAATCTTTTTACATAAGGGAAAAGTCCAAAAAAACCCAATGGACTTTAGTGTTTAGAGTGATATAATCATTGGACAACTTTTTGGAACAAATAAGTCCTTAGACATTTCAAAACACACTAAATAAATCCTTGGACTTTTCGAAACCTGTTAAATACATTCTTATTACTTAAAATTGTAACTTGCAACCTACATAACAGATAAAACTACAAATTAAAAAAAAAACAAAAAAGATGTCACCTACTTTATCCCCTACTGATTAAAAAATGGGAAAATTAATTAAAATAGTCAATCTCATTAACCAAATTCATTTTTTAAACACTTTTCAAAATCTCTTTTTAAAATAGTCTAAGTTTATGCATAATTTTTTTTGCCTTAAGAATTGTTTTTGGCAGAAAAGATAAAAAAAATTAGAAAACATCTTTATAATTTGTATTTAATTTACTTTATATATTCTGCTTTTTTAATTTCTGTTAACCTTTTATTATATTAACAAACATAATCGTATATTAACCAAAATACATAAAAAAGAATATGTTCTTTTTTCATATTACACGACTATAATTGTCTCGTCAATGCATTTAAAATGAGCCAAATATTGAATTTTTTGGATTTAATCTTATATTATTAAATATCATAAATATGTACGAATTATATTTAATATTTACACTTTCTATCCTTTTAGGGTTATTTATTTAATAATATAAGATTAATCTGTAACTATAAGTATTAAAAATAGTTCGTACATATTTATGATATTGAATAATATAAGATTAAATTCAAATACAATTTTGAGTTCATTTTGAACGTATTGACCAAACGATTATAATGATATAATTTGTAAAAGAAGAAACCAATTTTTTTATATAATTTAGTTAATATACGATTATGTGTTAACATAATAAAAATGTAAAATGAAAAAGTAATACATATAAAATAAATCAATTAACTAATTATAGCTTTATAAGGACGGAAAGTGTATTTTTTTTTCTAAAACTATAAGCAAAGTACATAAAATTTTCTATGTAAGGATGCTTTTTATTTTATTTTTTTGGAAAAAACAATCCTTACGCAGAAAAAAAAACATTATGTGCAAAATTTAACTATTTTAGAAAAAAAAAAACTTTGAAAAGTGGTTAAATGGTTAAAAAATGAACTTGGTTGATGAGATTGACTTATTTCAGTTAATTTCCCCATTTTTAGTTTGTAGATGGATAAAGTAGATGACCTTTCTTTTTTAATTTGTAGTTTTACTGTTATGTAGGTTGCAAGTTATATTTTTTAAGTTATAAGGATGTATTCAATAGGTTATCAAAAGTCCAAGGATTTATTTAACAGGTTTTGAAATGTCCAAGGATTTATTTGTTCGAAAAAATTGTCCAGGGACTTAATCACTCCAAATCCTAAAGTCCGTTGGGTTTTTTTGAACTTTTCACTTTACATAATGAGATGTAATATAAACTCTTTTTTCTTCCGTATTTTTTTTGCTAATATAAAATCTATTTTATTTTATAAAATCTACACTTATTTTATATTAGCATAATATAAAATCTACACGTATTTTTTTTGATAATATAAAATCTACACGTATTTTTTTTCACGAGCATTAAAAAAGGAAAAAAGAAGGTTGATATGAATTAAAAAAAAAATAACGAGATACACTAATAAATTAATAAAAATAAATTATACACTAATGAATTACTTTTTTATATTTTATTTTATTTAGTGAGGATTTGTTTATATTTTTCAAAACCCACAATCATATTTTTCGAAATAGGGGAATAAGATATATATACATATCTTTATTTTTATCGATTAATGCTATGAGGTCTTGAAGTCAATAGTCAGATAAATATGTTGTGAGACATGTCTTTTGAGTTTTAAATAATATAATATAAAACTATTACCAATATTATTGCACAAACTCATATAACAAACGATTAAGAATATATATGCAAGTTAACCACTTATGAAAATACATTCGTTTTTCACATTGTATTTCATTAACTGTTAACAGAGAAATTACGTTTCATTTTAACTCGGTTCAATATTTCAACAAAAAATTTATCTTTCCGTGCAATGCACGGGTCCAACACTAGTAATTATTAATGTAGAAAACTTGGTTGGAGTAACAATCTTATAGACCATTGTTTAAACTAATTTTAGTAAATAACTTCCAACATTAATTTTAAGGGTAAATTGTATAAAAATATAATCTATTTTGGTATGATTCCTATTTTGATTAATGTAATTTTAAAACCTTCATTTTAATACTTGACATGTCAATTTCAAACATACAAGTATCTATTTATTTAAATTTAGGACCATTTTTGTCTTTTATTATTTTAATTTTTTAATTTTTCTTTAATAAATATTATTATATTAAATCATAGGGAGTATGATTATATTGGAGATGCACCCATAATTTTTTATACATTCTATTCAACACTAAAAACTATTGAGGTGGTATTAAAAATCAGCAATTCATTAAAATTACGAGAACGACTATTTCATTAAAGTTACCACAACGACTATTTGCAATTTATTTGATTTATTAAATACGTAATTTCTTAATTAAATTTAAATTACGTCATCCATTTTTACTTGCATGTCATTTTAGCAATTAACTCTCGTTTTTATATCAGAAGCCATGATTGTAATTAAGGTACGAAGAAAAGACATTTTAAGGGCGTGTAAATTAGGTTCCATAACATTCTGCCCTACATCTTTATTTTCCAAAATTCCAATAATGTATTTCAATTGAATATACAAAAAAACGATGTTTTACTCGAGTAAAAAAATATCTAAACTTATCCATCAAAAAACCTGGAATTTTTTTATATAAAGAGAAAAAAAATTCAATTTCAAACTCCATTTTCATTGTAAACATGAGTATGGATCTCGGCTCTTCATCTTTATTGATTCAACAATTTACATTAAATAATTTTTTTATTATAATTATTAATTAATATGACTAGTTGTCTACCCGTGCAAAGCACCGGGATACATCATGATTCTAAAGTTGACATATTGAAGCCTTAGGTCCCGTTTGGTTTGCAGGATTGAATTGAATTGAATTTGGAGGGATTTGGAATTCAATTTCATTTTAATCCCATATTTCGTAAGAGGGATTTCCGCAATTTGAAATCCACAAACACAGGATTTTGAAATCCCATTGGGACGGTTGGTATTTATGAGATTTTTATTCGATATATGATGGCTATGCTACCAATAAAAACTTTAACCCATCTATCCACCTGCCATAGAAAAGATATTGGAAGGATATATGCACAAATTTAAATCAATGTGTACTCGATAGAAATTGACAAAGTAATATAGCTAAGACAAACCCTTTGACATAGCTACTTATCTTATAACCATATGGTATTAGCTATTAAGCAATTTTTCCTTTACACAGTGAAAGCAAAAAACTTGTCTTTAACTTGAGTTTTCCAATAGGTAATTCCAATAAATTTGCCACATAAATGACCATTGGCAAGAGAAAAATAATTTAGGTTAATTGTCTTGCAAATATAAGTATCAAAAGATAATGTGACATATCCTTATATTTGTTTGGGTGGAAATTCCAACAGTCCATCGTCGTACGACCAAAGACAACCGGCGGCCCTTCCTTTGGGCGACCTCGACTAAACAACCAATAACCCGTCTGACAAATTATGTCGTACGACTTGATTTCGGTCACTAACCTACAACATACGTTATATCATGTTTAATGCAGGATTCAAAGACATTTATGACTAAAGATTATAACAGAAGTCATCATCAATAACAACGGACATAACGGACGCTATCTTCAATATCAAACGGTCATTCTATTAATGAGCAAGATACGCATTCAAGACGTGCCAACGGAAAAATAGAGTATAAATATGAAGATGGAACCTCACATTCGGGACATCTAATTCTCAGACTTTACAAGTTCACAGATTACGTTCTCAAGCTCACTTAGTTTCTCTCGAAGTTCATAAAGCCATTTGTCGTTTGTTGCGCGACGTACGACTAAAATCTAATTACACACGACACACGACCGACTTTACTTTATTGTATTGTTTTACATTGTATTACACTTGTAACACTTGTTATAAAGGACGACGTCCCTGATTGACGTCCATAGTGCACGACGACTCACACTCGTCCGCGGTTTTTACCCATTTCAGGGGTTTTCCGCGTCAACAATTCTCTCGTCTCATTTACTTTATTTTCATTATAGTCGTACGATTATTGGTGTTACTTTCTTTGGTTGGATCAAGCTTCACGTTTACCTTAAATTTTCCTTGGGAGATTTTTGGCATAAACAGTTTGGCGCCCACCATGGGGCCCTATCCAAAGAAAATCTTCGATAATCTTACGACGTACTAACGTTTTTCTTCGAGTGTTCTCTTTTTGCATTCATTCAGGACAATGGCATTCCAAGGAACCCAAGATCATGTTGTGGCCCAGATGAACATGGAGCTGACTGCTGCCCGTGCTCGTATTGACGCCCTAACAACCCAGGCTCGACAAGCGGCTGAAACCATCGAGCATCTAAGGAACCAGAATGGAAACCATGTGACGGGGACTACAAATGCTTATGCCGGTACTTGGAATGTGCCCCCTCTATTGCCTAATTATCCTCGTCCACCACCAGTTAATCCTGCAACCTTCGCAATTCCAACCATGCCTATGGCCTCTATTCCATATATTCAATGGATATGCCTCCGATTCCTCGCGGCAGACTAGCTTCAACGGATCAGGTTATGTTCCATTGGGTGTCCCAAGTGGTGTCCCGATAGATCCCGTTGCACAATGATTGAAGCTTCTGGAAGAGCAGAATGAGCGTGTCTTGTCGATGCTATCCAAATTGCCGGGGGCAGCAGTTCCAGTTGATGTCGAGCCACGTACAGGATTTCAGGCGTCGCCGTTCATTGATGAGATCGCGTTGGTAGACGTCCCAAAGAAGTATAGCATCCCGACCTTCACCCCAAAATATTCAGGCGTCACTGATCCGACAGAACATGTCGCCTAGTACAAACAACTTATGTGGACTGTCTCGATACCACATCAGTTTCAAGAAGTCTGCATGTGCAAGAGTTTTGGAGCAACCTTGACTGGAGTAGCGTTACAATGGTTGATCAATCTCAAACCCAAAACCATCGGGTCTTTTGCAGAGTTGGTAAACCAATTTTCTCAACAATTCGCCAGTACCCGAAAAATGGAAAAACAGACGAGCGACCTTTACTATGTCGTACAAAAAAATGGAGAGTCCATCCGGGACTATTTCAGCCGTTTCAACGCGGAGATGATCGGTATCCGAAATTGCGACGTAAAAACAGCCATAGAAGCATACAAACGGGGTCTGGACGATAGTTCAGGGTTGTATCTCGACCTTACGAAATATCCTCCAGAAACCTTTGAAGACGTATGAGCAAGGACGCTCGCTCATATGAGGGTCGAAGATGACCTCGTTTTCAGAAATAAACACTCGAGCGACAGGAAAGGCCTAGGTATTAAAAAGCCAGACTTCAAACCGAAGCCGACCGGTCGATCAGAGCCTGCCAGACATATTTCAAATGTCAGATTTGAGAAGAAAGGGTCTACGACTTCTAAATCTGTCCAGTATCCTAAGGTATCATCTTATGGTTTCCCTGGATCGTCCAAGGACATCGTCATATCCCTGAAACAGCTCCAACAGAACATTCGATGGCCAAAGAAAAGCGACAAAGACAATGATAAGAAAGACAAAACAAAATGGTGCGATTTCCATAATGACTTCGATCATGTAACAGATGATTGCATCGCCCTGAAGAAAGAACTGTCCTGGATTAACTCAAAAGGTTATTTACAAGAGTTAACGGGAAAGAAGGATGTGCGTCCCACATCCCCAGAGCATGCCAAGGTGATTAATTGTATTACCGGAGGTTCTGATGTTTGTGGGACCACATATTCAGCTGCTAAGAGACATGCTAGTCGCGGTTCCGACGACCGACCAATTCCAAAGGAGGCAAGACCCAAGGAGGACGTAGAGTTAGAAGCTATGCCCTTAACGTTCGACTAATCAGATCTCGACGACGTACACCAGAAACATCATGACGGACTAATTATCGAATTGAGCATTGGAAATTGCCTGACGAAGAGGATACTCGTCGACGGAGGTAGTTCTGCTAATATTATCTTTTTTGATGCAGTAAAAGCTATGGGGATCGACAAATCCGAGATTACCCGACGCTCGACCACACTCGTTGGATTTAATGGAGGAGCGACAAATACCAGAGGGGAAATCACACTGATAGTATATGCTAAAGGAATTAACAGGCAGACGAAGTTCAACGTCGTCGACTGCTCATCGGCTTATAACGTTATCCTTGGGCGACCATGGATTCACGATATGAAAGTTGTACCCTCGACGTACCACCAAACCTTGAAATTCCCCACGCAATGGGGAGTACAGGAGATCAAAGGTGAAAGAAAAGTTGCTAGGGAATGTTACAAAGTCTCTTTGAAGCCCCCGAAGCAGACAATATAGCAATTACAGAGTCAGGACGTTCCTGGGACTGATGATGATTATCGCTTGGAAGCTGTCGTTCTAAACCAGGATAAGCCTGATCAGATGGTCTACATAGGTTCGACACTCGATCCATCCTTTAAAAAGAGACTAATTTCTTTTTTGCAGGACCACTATGACTGCTTCGCATGGACGCACGAAGACATGGTGGGTATCGATTCGAGTATTATTTCTCATAAAATCAACGTCGATCCTTCGTTCAAACCCGTTCAGCAGAAAAGACGAAAATTTGCTCCTGAAAGAAATAAAGTTATCAACGACAAAGTTGATAATCTTCTTAAAACAGGAAATATACGAGAAGTCAAATACCCAGATTGGCTCGCCAACGTTGTTGTTGTCCAAAAGAAAAATGGCAAATGGAGAGTGTGCATTGATTTCACAGACCTTAACAAGGCCTGTCCAAAAGATCCATTTCCGTTGCCACACATCGATTCCATGGTTGACGCTACAGCTGGACATGAATTGCTCACCTTCATGGACGCATATTCTGGATATAACCAGGTATTGATGCATTCCGACGATCAGGAGAAAACGGCCTTCATGACAGATAAAGGTATTTATTGTTATAAAGTAATGCCTTTTGGTCTTAAGAATGCAGGTTCGACGTATCAACGACTAGTGAATATGTTGTTCAAAGAACATTTAGGCGACACTATGGAGGTATACATCGACGACATGCTCGTCAAATCGAAACATACGGACGATCATATAGGACACTTGAAGCAATCGTTCGACATTTTGTGTAAATACAAAATGAATTTAAATCCGACAAAGTGTTCTTTTGGAGTTCGAGCTGGCAAATTCCTCGGTTACATGGTCACACGACGAGGAATCGAAGCTAACCCAGATCAAATCAAGGCAATTATCGAGATAAAATCGCCCAGAAATTTTAAAGAAGTCCAACGTCTAACAGGACGTGTAGCAGCATTAAACAGATTCATCTTTCGGTCGTCCGACAGATGTCACCTATTCTACAATGTCCTACGAAAAAACAAAGGATTCGAATGGACTGATAAGCATGAAGAGGCGTTGCAACAACCCAAGGAATACATGACATCACCTCCCTTCCTCTCCAAACCTGAGAAAGGTAAAGTTCTTCAACTCTATCTAGCCGTCAGTGTTAATTCGGTGAGTGCAGTCCTTACACGAGAAACCGACGGACGACAATTGCCGATCTACTATGTAAGTAAAACTTTATTAGACGCTGAAACCAGGTACTCATCCATAGAAAAACTCTTGCTTTCGTTAGTTATGGCCTCTAAGAAGTTACGGCATTATTTTGAATCGCATCCTATAACTGTTGTAACTAACTTTCTATTGAAGTATGTGTTAAGAAAACCTGAACAAACAGAACGACTAGCTAAATGGAGCATCTATCTCAGTAATTATGATTTGGATTTTAAGCCTAAAACGGCAATCAAATCACAGGTCTTGGCAGATTTTGTTACAGATTTTAGTCCATAACTAGAAGAAGCGACGACGTCCAACAAATTAATTGTGGCGACTTTGCACGACACCACTTGGATGCTCGACGTCGATGGTTCATCGAACATACGAGGAACAGTCCTGGGTGTCGTCCTACAGTCCCCACAAGGGGGCAAATAGTGTACTCCATACGGTGCGACTTTAAGGAAACAAATAATGAGGCAGAGTACGAAGCACTAATTGCAGGAATCAAAATTGCTCATGACTTGGGGGCAACACATCTGCATGTCCGAAGCGACTCGTCCCTAGTTGTTAACCAAATCAATGGAGAGTTCGTAGCAAAAGATTCGAGGATGATTGCCTATTATAAAATAGTAAAAGAAGAAGCAAAGAAGTTCAGTCGCTTCATAATCGAGCAGATACCAAGGGATCAGAACACTCAAGCTGATGCACTAGCCAATTTGGGGTCAGCACTTAATCAAACGACGTTCTACAGTATCCCAATAGTCCACCTTTCAACACCATCCATCAAAGACGACGATAATACTTTGGTCGCACCAATTGAGGAAGAAAACTCTTGGTCGGACGACATTAAAAATTATCTAGAGAACGATCAACTGCCTGATGACAGAATGGAAGCAAGAAAGGTCAGATTTAAAGCATCAAGGTACGTCATAATCAGAGGTCAATGATATCGAAGATCTTTGACTGGTTTGAATCTACGATGTATTACCAATAAAACGCAAGTCCAGAAAATCCTACAAGACATGCACGATGGTGAATGTGGAAATCACTCAGGAAGTCGCAGTCTAGCCAATAAGATATCACGACAAGGTTACTATTGGCCAACATTAAGTCAAGATGCGATCAGGTATGTACAATCGTGCGATACATGTCAGCGATACGCAGGTATGTCCCATAAACCATCTGAACCCTTATACTCGACCTTGATCCCATGGCCCTTTATGAAATGGGGAACGGACATCGTTGGGAAACTACCACCTGCCCCCGGGCAAAAGGTATTCCTTCTAGTTTTAACAGATTATTTCTCTAAGTGGATAGAAGCAGCGGCTTTTTCCCAAGTTCGGGATAAAGAAGTCGTTTCGTTCGTCCAAACTAACATCATTTGCAGGTTTGGAATTCCATCCGAAATAACATGCGACAATGGAACACAATTCATCAGTGATCGGACGCGAAGATTTTGTGAAGAAAGGAATATCAAGTTGGTAACATCGACACCTCGATATCCACAATCGAATGGTCTAGCCGAGTCTAGTAATAAAACTATTATCAATTCGATCAAGAAAAGACTCAAAGCTGCCAAAGGAAAGTGGGTGGAAGAATTACCTTCCGTTCTATGGGCTAATCGTACGACACCACGTACGTCCACAGGACAAACTCCCTTTTCCTTAGTCTATGGATGCGAAGCTGTGTTACCTATTGAGGTACGACTACCGACTTCGAGACATACGTCCGTTGAGCATAACTTGGTCGACCTGAGCTATGACCTCGACGCCTTAGAGGAACTTAGAGAAACAACACACATCTGTATGGCGTCACAAAAACAAGCGGTCGAACGACATTTTAACAAAAATGTCCAAATCAAAGTTTTCCAAGAAGGCGACTACGTCCTACGTCGAGTGTTTCAAAATACTCAGGAGCTCAATGCAGGTAAACTTTCCACTAAGTGGGAAGGCCCTTATCAAATCTCTGGCGTCGTGGGTAAGGGAGCTTATAAAATCCAAACCCTCGACGGTCGAAATATCCCACGAAGTTGGAACGTGTTCATTTAAAGAGGTATTTCTTTTAAATTTTGAATCTATTTCCTTTGGTTGTTTCTTAAGAAAGATTAATGACTTAAGCATCGGAGGGTCGTTGGTCAAACCAACGACCACCCTACTAACGTTGTTCTTCGCAGGGACGCACGACTTAGTTAAAATCTTTATGTCAGGTGATAATCATACAATCGCACGTATACGGTCGGTCGTAATTGTTGACAAAGGTTAATTTCTACACTTGATATTTAGATCCAAAAACCATTATTACAATTGCATTTGGTCGATCGTATATCCCAGTTGATTTCATTATATCACATTATGAGGGTATGGTCAATCGTATGGTGTACCTTGGTTATTTATCCTCTTAGTTTACTCGACGTATGATAAAATATAAGTTGAAATAGAAAAACAAATAACAAGCATCAACGGACAAAAGAAACTTTTCCATTATATATTTAAAGGACAAGGGACGACCACAGACGGCCGACCCCTAATACAAAAGAAACTAAGCTAAGAAGGAGGAACGTAAAATTGTTCTTGCACGACATCAGCTACTACCGTCGCCTCTTTTCCGTCATCGCTCCCCTCCAGGTCATCATCTTCATCAAGGTCCATTTCGGTCCCCACGGTGTCGAGGTAGGTTTTGAGCTCCTCAGCGGCCGACGCCATGGGGTTCTTCCCATTCAGATGACGCCTCATCAAAGCGGCTCGGGACGTGAAACGAGAGAAAGCCTCGATTTGATTATTCTCCATCTCCAGGTCCTTGACATCGCCCTCCAGCTCCTCGACCCTCTTCTTGAGGGACGCGATTTCGTCAGCAGAAGTAGCAGCAGCAGTGACGGCCTTGATCTTCTCGACCTCCAGTTTGGTCGACGACGCCTCAAGTTCAAGGAGACGATCCCTGAGCTTAACTTTCTCACGATCCGAAATCTCCAGTAGATTTCGGGTATCGGAGAGCTCAGTTTCGAGGCTCTCAACCTTCGCCTTCTCAGCCTTGACCGCCTCCAGAGCGACCTTTTCCCTTCCAAGAGGCCTCATCGGCCCTTTTCTCGACATCAGGGAAGGCCGCCCTAAGACCTTCCATCTGAGCAAAGAAGCTCAGACTAGCTTGAAAAGCCTATACGACAGAAGGAAAAGAGTTAATAGCAAGAAAAATGAGTCACAAAGAAAATATAAAAAAAAAATTACCATGAAAGAGAGACCAGCGGCGTGCGCCCCAGTATCCTCGACCCGAGACTCCTTGTATCGGTCATAGAAAGTTGGGAGGAGGAATTTCCCCAGGTGTGGAAAAATGACGTCCCTCTCAAGGACGTCATTGACCATGAAGTCAGATGGGAGAGTGACTTTAAATGTCGTCTCTCCCACTTTCTCCTTATTTTTCTCCTCACTTTTGGAGGAAGAAGATGCAAGGAAAGGCTTATCAACGCCCGACACCCCCAATGGTGGGGCGTCCTTCGTCACATTGATCGAGCCTCCGAGCTCGACCCCTGCAACGGTTCCCTTCGATGGTGTCATCCCTGCAAGGGACGACAGAGCAGCGTCGCCCGTCTTCTTGGGCGAGAGTCGAGGTTTGCCTCAGACCCGTCTTATATCTACCCCCGCAGAAGAAATAGATCTCTTCCTCGATTTTTCCCTGCCTTGGCGGGCAAGCTCCAGTTGTTCGGCTCGTCTAAGGGCGAACGACTTCGTAGGTGCATCCCCTGGATAAAATAAGTAAGTTAGAAAAGAAGTAGCATACAATACAAAAATAAAGAAACATTGTCAAACGACATACCAGACATCTCTTCTTCTCTTTCTTCTTCCTTCTCGTCTTCTCTCTCTTCTTTCCTCTCTTCTTCTCGACAAGAACCCTCGACAAACGTCGCTTCTTTTACGAAAACGACCTCCTCTTCTTCGTCGTTTGACCGAGCAGAAAATGAACGGTCAGAGATACTTCTTTCCAAGATCCTCTGAATCTTGTTGTGAGATTCTCTATTTGGCTTCACTTTAGTGAAGTCAATTGCTGTCAAACAGAGAAAGAAACCATCAGAATAGATATTATAAAAAATAAATAAACGCACGACAAAACGGTAAACCTACCCGATTCATTCCATCCGGACGACAACCATTGACTGTCCTCGTCATTCACAGACGCCACTTGTATAAAAACGTACTGGCGTTTCCAACCACGGTCGTTCACCGCAGTATTATGCACCAGTACATTGTCTCCCTTCGTTCGAGGGAATAGACTATACCGGTGATAGTTATCCGGTCGAACCCTGTAAGCAGTCAGGAGGTCGTTCAAATTGAACGGAACCTCCCAATCGGCCGTGAGATGCTCGATAACCTGGATAATTCGCTAGAACTGAGGCATTAACTGTCCAGGCGTCAAATCAAACACATATAAAAACGCCCTGGCCAAAGGACTAAATGGCCAAGTAAATCCTATCTTGAAGGGATATTCGTACAGAACGCAGTATCCCTTCGGAACCTCGTCCGGCCTTAAGTCTTCCGGCGTCATTAGATTGATTTCATTTGGAATCCTGGCCAATTTTTGAAAGTAATCTAAGTTCTCCTCTTCCCTATACACGCTCACAGGTTTGGTCGACATCTGAAAATCTGGGATATTCAGGGTCGCATGCCAGTAACTAAGGATGTCTCAAGCTTTCCTAGGCTTTCTAGCTATGGACTTCTTACGCATATAATCGACACAGAGGGAAAATGGGAAGTCGTACCTTAAGTAGAACTCTAAACCTCGAACTTAGAACGGAAAGGATTCTGATTGCTCGGAAAGTGTATCTCGCCGGAGGTATATGATATCTAAAAAAGGTAAGCATAAAAAAAGGACAATCCCTATTTATACTGAAAATCGGAAATCGAATCGCCAAAATATCAAAATCGCCAGTTGACACGTGTCGTCCGTGTCAGGCAACCTTTTCGAGTACATCCATTGAATGCATGACACATGTCCAATATTAGCTGTCTAACCGTTTATCCTGCAGGAGATGACGTCATTGTTCAGTTGGAAACAAACCGATTCGGTTCCATGCGAACTACCCGCGTTCCTTTATAACACGTGTCCCGATTTTAAATTTAAATTTCAAAAAATTGCCACTTGAATTTTAAATTTGGGGGCAAACTGTTTGGGTGGAAATTCCAACAGTCCATTGTCGTACGACCAAAGACAACCGGCGGCCCTTCCTTTGAGCGACCTCGACTAAACAACCAATAACCCGTCTAACAAATTCTGTCGTACGACTTGATTTCGGTCACTAACCTACAACATACGTTATATCATGTTTAATGTAGGATTCAAAGACATTTATGACTAAAGATTATAACAAAAGCCATCATCAATAACAACGGACATAACGGACGCTATCTTCAATATCAAACGGTCATTCTATTAATAAGCAAGATACGCATTCAAGACGTGCCAATGGAAAAATAGAGTATAAATATGAAGATGGAACCTCACATTCAAGACATCTAATTCTCAGACTTTACAAGTTCACAGATTACGTTCTCAAGCTCGCTTAGTTTCTCTCGAAGTTCATAAAGCCCTTTGCCGTTTGTTGCGCGACGTACGACTAAAATCTAATTACACACGACACACGACCGACTTTACTTTATTGTATTGTTTTACATTGTATTACACTTGTAACACTTGTTATAAAGGACGACGTCCCTGATTGACGTCCATAGTGCACGACGACTCACACTCGTCCACGGTTTTTACCCATTTCAGGGGTTTTCCGCATCAACAATTCTCTCGTCTCATTTACTTTATTTTCATTATAGTCGTACGATTATTGGTGTTACTTTCTTTGATTGGATCAAGCTTCACGTTTACCTTAAATTTTCCTTGGGAGATTTTTGGCATAAACAATATTCATGAAAGAAGAGTTTTTCTCCTGGCATAATGAAGAAACTTCAGATAGTTTAGAGGTTTAGGGTGATAGTAAAATGAGAAACACATTTAAGCTGATGATTGGATATATATTCTACATTGAAGATATAATATGCCTACCTTGAAAGTGACTTGCTACAAGTCTATGAAACGGTGGGTAGATATTGGATACAAGGCAATTATATAGACATAAAAGAACCATTCATTAAAAAAGAAAGAAGTGAATTAACTTGATTCATCAAACAATCATATATACATACAAATCAAAACAAAATGTTGCTTCCAATCCTAAAAACAACGAAATAAGTTTTTGGAATTCAATGTGTTAGCCATTACGTAATTTACACCTATTTGAAGAGCACTTGTACAAATGTTTAGCACAAAAAAGAGGTTGTACAAGAAGTTCATTGAGTGATCGTTGCTGCTAATTGATGTTGGATGTGAATATACAGTTAACAAGGTAAATGAGGGGCCAAATGAAAGTTCAAACAATACTAATAGCTGGTTCTTTAAAATTTCTATATGAAATCACATAATTGGTTGTAGGTTTATCATATAAATTACTTGAGCCATTATCTAGATACATGCTTAACTTTGTCCTCACCCATAAATAGATTGACACCAGCAAAATAGAACGAAGAAATAACAAGAAACATGAGTTAACAAATACTGCAACCTCATCATGATAGCAAATCCGTTACCTTGAACATACCTTCATCGTTTTATATTTCTGTCGTTTGCTATCAAAATAAACATGAAAAGTTAATTAATAATGAAACCCAATATCTAAATGTTTGGGGAGAAAGTGAAGAACATACCAGTTTTTCCCTATCAATCTCACTTTCCAGGAGGCACGACGAAGATTTTTGAATATCAATTTGGGTTTACCTTCGCCTATTTGGTTCTAAATGACATTGCAGAAATCAGTAATAACAATTATGGTTTGACGATGACGAGCCTACAAGTATATGAAGGAATAGCTTAGAAGATAACAAAGCAAATATGTAGAACTTAAATAAGACAAACATGATACCGTTGTTTGAAATGAGATACTCGATTGATTGTCTCAAGTTCCACCTATTAATGGGTCTCTTTAGATACAAACACAAACACCTCAAAAGAAATCAAGAAGAAATCGAGAATGACGGTAATGACAATACACACTCAAGCAAGTCAAACAAAAAAGAAAAACCATGTCGATTAGAAATCCATCTGGTATAAATTGGTAACAAATTCCATAATCAAGTTCTAGCGTGTCTGTTTGACCTGGAAAGTCAAAATGCTCAGTTAAACCAAAGGATTTCAAAATTATTAACCTGTTCAACATAAACGAACTTCCGATTCTTATCAGCCAACAATGTTGGAACCAACGAATCAAGCACGTTTTGAACACATGCTCCCTGAAGAATTAACAAACGCATAAAACAATTTAAAAAGTTCAAACAATGAAGCAAAAAGGAAATCTATACGTCTGTATGTGATTAAAAAAATACCTGAATAGAGTTATTGGATCAACAGTCTTCAACCAACCAACATCATCGTGTGTATGCGATACCAAATGAACATTAAGCTTCTCCTTCACAACTCCCTGCACACACACAACAACAGCAACAACAAAGAGCATCAACTAAGAAATGAACCTATCATATAAAATCTCTTCAAACCCCAAAAAAGGTGAAAGAAAAATTTTGATAACAGAAGCACCGATATTTATGTTCTTAAAAACCACAGTTAATTTACCACATAACAATTCATGAAACCTACAGGCAAAATCATCATCCCTATGCCTAATATTCAAATAAAGTGGAAGAATCTAGCATACTAAGAGTCAATAATAATTTTGAAGGAGCTGGAGCATTTACCTCAACGAAGAACCACGCTTGTTTGCTTAAGAAAATATTAATCCCTTGTCATTTGACAAAAAATAAAATAAATAGAAACGGTAAATCAAATTCAATCTGGAAATCAAAAGAAGAAGAGGCGATAACAACTAAAGCCACAAACTTCGATGAAATTACGATGATTTCGCTATTAACCAAAATCTTCAATTCAAATACCTGATTGGTAAACTCAAATATATGAGAAGTAGAAATTGAAGGTAAAGAGCACAAAAAACAAAATAGAACCCAAAATCGAAAATCAAAATCAAAGGTGAGAAGTTGAAATCTAACCTTGGAAGCTTAAAGGAAACGGAACTGACTGTGCTTGAAGAACAAAAACCATAGAAAACCTGCTTCAAATATATATTAGCAGAGGATGTGAGGATGATGATAGAATCATCTTTATCTCTAATTAAATTTGTTGAAAAAATATTTGAGATGGGGGTTAAGGATGAGCGGCAATTTTGAGACGGGGATGAGGATTAAAGAAGTCTATTGAGCGAAGAATTGGGGATAGAAGAGTGACGATTTTGGGGGATGAAAGTTCAAGATAAGCATCAGAAGTAGTACATAAGGCATTAGTGGGTTGTTTTTTAAGAGATTTTAAACATATAGCTTTAAATAATAGTACATAAAGCTTAATGAGTTGTAATTAAAAGTTTTTTTATCTCTGCTTTATAATATAGTATAGATATAGATTAGCAGTAAAAAAGAAAGTTCTACTTATTTGACCTTTTATTTTATTTTATAATTAAAATATTTTACTCTCTTAAAGTTTAAAATAAATTAACTTAAAAATTAGTAATATTTTAATCACTAAATTATATCAAAATAACGAGAATCTCATATTTTTCGATATGACATCCATCAGATTAAGACAAACTCAATCTAAACAAACTTAAGAAACACTAAGATGGTTGCACAAGAATATAGAGAATGGGAGATTAGAGAGTATAGAAAACAACGGTTTCTATCAAATAGAAAGATGAAGGCTAGAGGTGAGCACACCCTCAGATGGAGAGGTAATCTTTCTATTTATACCATATGCATTAAATGCATGGCAGGGCACTTTACACGTGGTGTTCAGTGATTGGCTTTGGGAGTCTGACTTTGGGAGACATGCTTTCAGTCGTATCATGAACAGTGTAGTTGACAGAGTTGTTGTACGATTTGTGGCAGAGACGTGTCCATTCTGACACATCGTACTGGTTGTGTAAGGTAAGACAAAAGGAGACTTGAGGCATAAGCTACGTGATCGTTTGATCACTGAATATCTCTTCCTTCAGAGATACAAAGAAGTTCTGCTATCGCTGAAGCTTTTCCTCATGTTCCTTCGCGTATAAGTAGAGTCGTCTTTGCTTCACTGATATCCGAATCAAGTCACTAGTAGACTTGTCTTTGTTCAGTGGATTCGTCTTTGATTCAGCTATGAACATCTGTTGACGCGAGACTTGTCTTCAGGGATTACGTTAATTGTTTACATCAAAGACTACCAGCGATAACTGAACAGACTCAGTCTGATCGCTGATAGTGAAACAATAATACATATGAAATGTTTACAAGAAAGGTCATCAACGATAACTGAGCAGACTCAGTCTGATCGCTGATGGTGAAACACTAATACATATTAAAACGTAATTTTCACTAAGTATAGAAGAGGGTCGTTATAAAATCACTGAGAGAGTTTGGATCAACAATCTCCCCCTATTTGATAATGACAAAGTAACTGAAGAAAATTAATTTATAGTTCAAAATAAGGAATAATCAGGACTCATAACATACACGTCCCAATTACTATTTTGAGCGATCTTTTACAGTACTAATAGAGTTAAGTATTTCACTGAAATTTTCATTAATTCAAGAAAAGAATTACAAGGTATGGAAATTATAAGTACAAGTGAGGAACTAACTACTGTAAGTTTAACTAATAGATTACAAGAAATATGAAACTAATCTATCAGCTATCTAAAGAAGACTTGGGAGGATTGATCATATACTCAGGTATTTCTTCTCCTTTTTGCCTTCGATCTGAGGATTCTTGAGAGATGATTGCCTTGATCGATTCAGCAGAGGGAGGGAAGTCACACCATAAGCACAAAAGATCCTTGAGATGACTGAGGGGACATATAGGAATTTCAGATACTCTTTGAAATCTGAGCTCTTCCTCATCATCTCTGAAGAAGATTCCAAAAGGTTCTTTGAGTACTTGTCCTGCAACATATGGTCCACCAGAGGGCAGAGATAGATCGAGAACTGAAAGATCAGGAGGAGGACCAAACAGAGCTTCTCTTGAGAACTTGATGGAGGTTTCATTTCTGATCACAGCGACATTTTCAGACAAGGAGGAGACAGGCTTTCTTTTGATTTGCTTTATCTTAGAAGGAAGAGCAGATGGCACTTTTAGGATTGCAGTGACTCTGTTGATGAGAGCATCATTTATCCCTTAAACATAGCCTCTGTAGATTGACTTTGATTTCTTCAGTGCATCTTTGAACTCAAGCCATTCCATGTAGCCGAAGCTTTCCAGCTTTGAAACGAACATAGCCTTGCAGCTTCCATCCTCTCTGGTAATCTCCATAGTGACAGAAACTTTATCATTCTTCTTTCTTCCAGAGATAGCGACTGAAACGATCTTCATTGGGTCAGAGCGATAGTCGAGTTTATGTTTGCACCAATCGACTGAGTTATCGCTGACCCTTTGTTCTTTTGAGCGCTCCTCTTCAATCTCTTTCAATAGAGCAGCCTGGACTTCAACTGGTTTCTTCTTTAGATTTTTGTCTTTGACTTGAGAGGACTGAATCTTGAGAGCAAGAGAGGCATCTCTTTGACAATCAGCTATCAGCTTCTCAGCCCTGACAGATTCTTCGATTTCAGCTTCAGTCAGGAACTCTAGATCTGTTGATTGAGAGGGGATCTTCAGTCGTTGTTTTCTCTAGAAGAGAGATCATTTCTATTCTTTTCTTCATTTCTTCCTCTGACCAGTGAGATGGTCTAGAGGGTCTTCCTAGATGTTGCAGGGACTCTTCTTCCTTATCTTCTTCATCAATCTCTCTTACAGAGATTGGGATTATTTGTTTATCAGCTACAGCGGCTGGGATTATTTGAAGTTCTTTACCCTTAAGCAGGGGAGAGAACTGTCTGGACAGAAAATAGAAAGAAAGGAGTTAGTGTATGTTTTGGGAAGAGAGAAGATAAAGGCTAGAAAGAGATAGAGGGTTTGTAGAAAGAAACAGGGACAAGTGAGAGGCATACCTGAGAAGGATTCTCCTCAGATAGTGAAACTGACTTCAAGTTTCCCTCAGCAACCACACCTTTGGATTTGCTTTGGGAAGGGGTTTCTGAGGATGTTCCATGACTCCCCCCTGCTGTGACAACTTCTTTCGAAGGTATCACTGAAGATGTGATGGATGCAGAAGAACACCATAAGGACTGATCTTCTTCATCGTCATCATCATCATCTTCTTGATGAGGTTGCTCTTCCTCTTGATCTTGAAGATCAAGATCTTCTTCATCTTCATCCTTCTCTTCTTATTCTTCGACAAAGTCTTTGAAAGAAGGAAGGGCTTGGTCAGCAACCTTCTCCCCCTCAACAAGAGAGGGAGGATCTTCAAGTTGAACCTCAGCAGCAACTTCAGCTGTTGTCTCCCCCTCTTTAATTTCTTCAGCAACTTTCTCCCCCTCTTTGTCATTATCAGCAAGGGAGAGATCTTTGATTGGATAGGAATGTTGGGTAGAGGCCAACTTTCGGACTTCCGCCTCCAGACTATCCAGGCGTCCTTCAATCACCGGGAGATCTGATGTAGCCCGATGCATAAATTCAACAGCTATGTTCAGTTGGGTGCGATCGTCCGATGTGAAGGAAGGAGAATGAGTCGGAGCTGGCGCATTCATCTTGGTGAGGACTTGCTGAAGAAGAGCGGTTCAAGCATCAACTTTTGTGAACAGAGTGTCAAACTGTCGCTGAGTATCCTCCTTGACTTTGACAATCTCAGCTTGAAGAGCAGAGAGTTGAGAAGCTTCAGCTTTGGTGGAGCAGGTAGCTGTCAAAGTCTTCAGCTCTTCACCAGCGGTAACGACTGCGCTGGTGGTTCCGTTGACTGCGGTGGTGAGAGAATCCACCTTGACCCCCAAATTGTTGACATTAGCGTCAACAGTGGCCATATTAGGACCTGAAAGAAAAGTTAGCATCTGAGTAACAGGCTTAGATGGAAAGATGGGAGCAGTGTTTGGGCTTATAGGATTACCTGAGTTATCAAACAATTTGTAGAATTGCATAGATTCTTCAAAAGTTTGATGATCAGGTCCTAAGGGTCCAAACTGTGGCTGTTGAGAAATAGAAGGAGGGTTAGAGACCAATGAAATAGAGGGATTAGAGATGGGGATAGAAGAAGATGGGAGTTTAGAAGGTACCTCAGTTGACTGAAGAACTGAGATTTCAGGTTGAGTCACTGTTGTTGTGACAGCGACCGAGATCGCTGGCACGATTGATGTTATAGCTGCAGATGAGGAGGAGAGGACTACGAAATCATCCAAGGAAGTTTGTTGAGAAACTTCCTCAGGCCTTGAACTAGTGGCTGGTTTCTCCTTAGTAACTTTGGCCTTCTTCGAAGGACCAAAGGAACTAGCAAATGGTCGTTTGGAACCAGTGGTAGCGGCAGGGTTAACAGAAGAAAGAACCTCCTGCGTGGCCGCTGAAGTAGAAGAAGTGTAGAGAGAGAGTCAGGAGCGTAGGGTAGAGATACTTACCTCGTTTGCCAGCGGTTTGACCTCCAGTGAACGCTGACCCACTTTGGCGAAGGAGCCATCAGCAGTAGTGGGGTAGGCGTTGGCGTAGAGGAACTTCAGATATGCACAGATGAACCGTACATATGGGATCTTGGGATCCCTCTCCGTCTTCTCTATCTTTGACCTTAGATCGTCAAAGATAGTGGTGGCAAAGTCAAAGTTTTGCCAGCAATCACTGAGTAGGCCATCTGGAGATGTACCTTGCTGGCCTGATCAAGGGAACCACTTTTCCCACTCATGCATTGAATGAAGTGAGAAAAGATAAAGTTCAGCTGAGAAGGCATGTTCGCCTTCTTTATGAGAGTCAGCTTCTTGTTGGGGATTGTGGAGCGGTGCTTGTTGTCCCAGCAGTACTCCATATCATCCAGAAACTGAATGAGTTCAGCGTCAGTAGACAGAGCTTCAAAGCCACTCTTAGGCTTGTCAGGAAACCTGAGAGCCTTTCTTAAGCTAAAAGCGGTCATCATTCCTTTGCTGAGGTCAGTGCAGAAAGAAATGGCAGGGACCTGATCACCTTTCTTGTTGGTGATGGTCGATTCTTCAGCTGTGAACCAAAACTGTTGAAGTAGAGTTTTGGAGGGTTTTGGATCAACAGTGAGAGCGTAAGCAATGCAAGATTGCTTTAGGAATTTAGCATCATCCACCAGGTGTAGGTATTTGATTCTATCGAAGTCTAGGCGTCCAAGATGGTTGTTTTTGGGGACTTCAAAGTCAGTGATGGCGAACTTGACGTTCTTGGAGGGAACAAGTGCTGACTGTGCCATTGCTGAACAAGGAAAGAAATAAAGAATAGAAGGGAAGGATTAAAGTCTAAAAATAAAGAAATTTTTACCAGATTAAGATAAAAACAAAAATATTTGAAGATTAAGACATTGTTCTTAGTTTAAGAAGGAAGAACAATGAGAAAACCAAAGGTTTTGAAAGAATAAAATCAAAAAGAATGATTTTAGTGAGTAGAAATCTTATAAAAATCCATAATGAAAGAACATAAATGGATTTTAATAACAAGATTGAAATGGAAACAAGTATAAAGATTAAAATAACCTGGTGATCTTGAATGAAGATGATGCAGAAGCTTGAGAGAGAATTTCTTGCTCAAAAAGTTTTTCAGAAAGCGTAAAAGATAAGAATGAAATGAAACATTCCTTTTATATGAAGAGAGTAGGAGGGAGAAAGAGGCAGGAATACAAATGTTCATCATGACATGGACACGTCCCACGAAGTTGATTGGATAGAAGGGCAACGGACGAACGTGTCAGAAAAAGGCATGTCGTGGATTGTCGGTTCAAATGACGTCATAGAAGAGAGAAAAACGTTTCATTTGTCCTTTTTGAAATTATCTCTGAAGAAAAATCAGAGATAGGTTTTTCTTTGAAAGAATCCCTGATGAAAATTCAGAGATTGATTTTTATTTTAGAAGGATCACTGAAGAGAAAACTCAGTGATAGATTTTGTTTTTCAAAAAGATTTTAATCACTTGAAGAAAAACTTCAGTGATCAAAGTTTTATTTAAAACGTCTTACTGACTGAAGATTAAGTGATTGAGAGTAAGAAAGCATACCTGAGAGTCAGAGTTTTAATCAGAGATTGAATGATAAAGGGGAAATTATAATCACTGACTTAATGCATGAACGTTGAAGATCTACTTCTCGAGATTCAGCATTCCAAGCTCACTGATGAGAAAGTTGAACCTTATCTCATCAAGAGGTTTGGTAAACAAATCAGCTAACTAATACTCAGTGGGGATAAAGTGAAGTTCAATATCACCATAATTTGGATACTTAGGGTCATAGAACCCTGGAGGTTGTTCTACATAGACTTTTTTATTCAGATTTCCATTTAGGAATGCTGATTTTACATCCATTTGATACACAATGAAGTCTTTGTAAACTGCATAAGCTAAGAATAGTCGAATTGCTTCGAGCATAGCCACAGGGGCAAAGGTTTCATCATAGTCTATGCCTTCCTCTTGTCTGTATCCCTGAGCAACAAGTTGAGCCTTGTTGCGGGTTACAGTTCCATGTTCATCTAACTTGTTTCTAAACACCCATTTGGTGCCTATAACAGTTTTATCAGATGGTCTAGGAACGAGATTCCAAACTTTGTTACGGGTAAACTCAGTCAGCTCTTCTTGCATAGCGTTGACCCAGTTTGGATCTCTGAGGGCATCATCAACCTTCTTTGGCTCTATTAAAGAAATAAAGTTGACAAAGAGACAGATATTACCTGAACTTCGTCGTGTCTGAATACCTGCATCGGGATCACCAAGAACTTGATCTATAGGGTGATCTCTGGTCCATTGCTGAGCGGGAGTATGATCGCTTACTTCAGAGATTGGATCAATAATTGGAATGTTCACTGATGATGAAGCTTGAGGCTCATCAGCTATCAAGTGTTGAGTGTCAGACATACCATTGTTTTCTGAGAGAAGTTCAGACGAAGATGGTTCTGATGGAAGAAGTGTGTTTAGAGGTTCTGCTGAGATCCATGAGTTGGGTTCAGCGTTAAGAGGTATAATGTTTGGATCATCATCAACAGCCGGAGGATTTGAATGCTGATTTTTTGAAAAGAAGGGTTCTGTTTCTCTGTAATGAGAGAACATCCAAGCATTTAATTCTTCATTGTCAGCGATTGGTTTAGAGTTCGCTGAGCGAGTTTCATCAAAAGTGACATGAATTGTTTCTTCCACAGATTGTCTTCACTTGTTGAAAACTCTGTAGGCTTTGGAGATGGAGGAATATCCAATAAATATTCCATCATCAACTTTTGGGTCGAACTTTCCAAGCTGATCTTTGTTGTTTAGAATAAAGCACTGACAACCAAAGATATGAAGAAAAATGATAGAAGGCTTTCTTCCATGAAAAAGTTCATAAGTTGTCTTTCCGAATCGCTTTACTATCAGCGATCTGTTTTGAGTAAAACATGCAGTATTTACAGCTTCAGCCCAAAATTGAGTAGGGAGATGAGAATCGTTGAGCATTGACCTAGAGGCTTCAATGATCGTTCTGTTTTTTTTTTCAGCGACTCCGTTTTGCTGAGGAGTTCTCACTGAAAAGAAGTTATGAGAAATTCCCTTGTTCTCAAAGAAATTGTTCAGAGAACTATTTTTGAATTCAGTTCCAAGATCACTTCTTATTGAACGTACAGTGAGATTATTCAACACTTCCATCTTTTTAACAAAAGATATTAGTTCTTCTGGAGTATCACTCTTGCAACGAAGAAAGATAACCCAGGTGTAGCGAGAAAATTCATCTACAATGACAAGCATATATTTCTTTCCAGCTATAGATTAGATGTTAACAGGGCCAAATAGATCCATATGCAAAAGCTGAAGAGGACTTGTCACTGAGGAAACTTGTTTAGACTTGAAACTAGCTTTTGTCTGTTTTCTTTTTTCACATGCAGAGCAAAGAGATTCTTTAGCATATGAGTGCTGAGGAAGACCAGAAACCAGTTCCTTAGAAGAGAGAGAATTCAGGGTTTTGAAATTTAGATGAGAGAGCCTTTTGCGCAATAGCCAATTGACATCAGAAGAGACTTTAGAGAGAAAACATACATTTTTAGTGATAGTAGAGTTCATATCTTTTACATAGACATTTTCTCTTCGATAACCACTGAGAGCAAGTTTTCCTTTCTCATTTACCACTGAACATGCTTTCTTGGAAAAGTGAACTTCATAGTCTTTATCACATAGCTGACTGATGCTTAGAAGGTTATGCTTCAGTCCATCTACATAAGCGACTCTTATGAAGGTAGTTGTCCCATTGCTGAGGACACCAAACCCTCGGGTATATCCTTTTCCATTTCCACCAAAGGTCACAGAGGGACCTTTTTCTTCCTTGTATTCAGTGAGCAAGTCTTTTTGTCCAGTCATATGACGAGAACATCCACTATCGAGATACCAGATGCCCTTTGATCCCTGCAAACATAAGGAAGATTAAGCTTTGTTTGGTACCCACTTTTCAATGGGTCCTTTGGGGTTAGTGGAGATGGAAGGTTCAATAATCTTCACAGTAGATGAATATTCAGCTTCAGTGGTAATCTTCACTTTGGTTAATTTCTTAATCTTGGTGATATTCTTCACCTTGGTCAATTTTTCTGCTTTGATGACCTTCTCAGCCTTGGAGGCATTCATCTTCACTTTAGCTGACTTATCAACTTTAGTGGCAGTTGGACATTTGCTTGCAATATGGTCAGTAAATCCACAGTGATAGCATTTTCTATATTTGAATGTGGTTTTAGGACCAGAAGTAGAAGATTTTGAGAATTTAAGATGAGAGGGGCCAGGTCCAAGAATGCTTTTAGCATGAGATATGGGAGGAATCTTCATTCCTTCAGATCTCTTAGGCTTGAGATCAATCTTTAGCTTTGGAGGACAGAGATCAAAGATTTCCATTACATAGCTAGAAGATTGACTCGCTGAAGGTTTAGAGGGAACTTTCAGCTTTGCTTTCTTGGAAGCCTTATGAGGACGAAGAATGGATTTTCCTTTATCCACAGACTTAAAGCCTTTGGATATTTCCTCAGGGATGGGATTAGAAGAAAATGATGAAGAGCACTGAGCCTTTGAAGTGTCAGGAATGGAAGAGACAAATGTTCCAAACTTAAGCATGGAACTGTCCTCTTTGGTTTCATCCTATGGTTTCCAAAAACCAAGACCAGTTTTATCACTGGCATTAATCTGAGCACTTATAATCTCAGTGATCTTTTTTGAAGATTTGTACCAACCTTCAACTGTAGCCTTTTCTGCTTTTAGAGCAGCGATGGCTTGTTTGCGTTCAATACTGATGATTTCATTAACAATGACTTGATCTTTCAAACTTTCCTCTAAAAGAGTCAGTTCTTTGATCTTTTCATGACATTTCTCTAGCTGTTCAGTTAAATCAATGTTTTTGTTTTCAGCTAGAGTTTTGCCGTTTAGAGCATTGTAGAGATCAATCGTCAGCACATCAACGGCGCGACTTCTCTCTTCTTCAGGTAGAGAGGGATTAGTAGAGATAGAGACCTGAGACGATATATAGCTCATAGAAGTTTCAGCTGATTCTTCCACTTCTTCTTTAATCTCATCCATGAGGCAAAGATTAGCGACTTCTCCTTCATCAGAACTTGATTCTTCTGATTCAGCCCAGTCATGTTCTTCAGCAATGAGACCTTTACCTTTTCGCTTGTAGCTTTTCAGCTTTTGATATTTGTCTTTCAGCTTTAGGTATTTTTCATCGCTGGATCTTCTTGAGGTAGAAGGTTTGAAGACTTTCTTTGACCTGCACTCACTTGCAAAGTGTCCAATCTTTTCGCAGTTAAAACAAGTAGCAGTAGCCTTATCAACAGGGGTTGATTTTGGCTTGTCAGTTAGGGACAGAGGCTTATTTCTTCTGAAATTGCTCTTTCTTGCAAATCTCTTAAAAGAGTTTGTCAAGAGTGCTAAGGATTCATCAAACTCTGAAATATCAGTGTCTGATAGATCCTCAGTTTCAGAATCTAACTCAGTGATAGTGAGAGTAGATCGCTGAGATGGAATTATTTCTGAAGAGACTAAAGCAACAGGAGTGCTTTTGGAGTCTTTAGAATCTTTTATAAGATTCTTCTTCAAGAGATTTGATTGCTCATAGTTGAGCAATATTCCATATAAGGTGCTGAGAGAAAGAGAATTTAAGTCTTTTGTCAGCTTGAGACATATCGAATAACTGTCCCAGCATTTAGGAAGACATTCCAAGAATTTTGTTAGGACCTCAGAATTAGAATAGGTCCTACCAACGGTTCTTAGATCAATGATTAAGCAGTTAAACCGCTGATAAACGTCAGAGAGAGATTCATTCTTACCAGCGATAAAACTTTCATACTGTCTTACCAAGTTAATCTTTCGAGTCTCTTAGATTTCAGTGGTGCCTTTATATTGAGCACATATGGTTTCCCACATTTCCTTAGAAGTTTTAAGATGCATGATGGAATGGAAAACTTCATCAGGCAAGGCCATTGAAATAATGGTCTTTGCCCTTGCATCAATACCAACCTTCTTCTTGTCTTCATCACTCCATTGTCTAATTTCCTTAACAACATAGCGTTCAGGAACAAATGGGGTGGTGGCAGTAGCTGGAACGGCAGCTATGATTTGGACAGGTTCATAGGGTTCATTAGTTATGTATTCAGGTATGGTGGGATCTTCACCTTCTAGAAATAGCATCATTCGATTTTTTCCAGAGAGAGAAGTTATCTATGCTGAATCGAGGAGGTTTAGAAAGTGAACCATTATCATAGTAGTTTGTGTTTGTGTTGAGTGCCATTTTAGAATAGCAAGGAAGAGAATAAAGCAATATCTTGTTTATCAGATTAAACAGTCTGCTCTGATACCACTTGTTCGTCCTGGAGGTGCTTAACAAGTTTGTAGAAGGGGGGGGGGGGTTAAATACAAACACATAAATTAAAGTTTAATAAATTGTTTATTGATAACTCAAACACAATTTACAAGTTTGTTGCGGAATAAGATTAAGACAAACTCAATCTAAACAAACTTAAGAAACACTAAGATGGTTGCACAAGAATATAGAGAATGGGAGATTAGAGAGTATAGAAAACAAGGGTTTCTAACAAATAGAAATATGAAGGCTAGAGGTGAGCACACCCTCAGATGGAGAGGTAATATTTCTATTTATACCCTATGCATTAAATGCATGGCAGGGCACTTTACACGTGGCGTTCAGTGATTGGCTTTGGGAGTCTGACTTTGGGAGACATGCTTTTGGCCGTATCATGAACAGTGTAGTTGACAGAGTTGTTGTACGATTTGTGGCAGAGACGTGTCCGTTCTGACACATCATACTGGTTGTGTAGGGTAAGACAAAAGGAGACTTGAGGCATAAGCTACGTGATCGTTTGATCGCTGAATATCTCTTCCTTTAGAGATATAAAGAAGTTCAGCTATCGCTGAAGCTTTTCCTCATGTTCCTTCGCGTATAAGTAGAGTCGTCTTTGCTTCACTGATATCCACATCAGGTCACTAGTAGACTTGTCTTTGTTCAGTGGCTTTGTCTTTGATTCAACTACGAACATCTATTGACGCGAGACTTGTCTTCACGGATTACGTTAATTGTTTACATCAGAGACTACCAGCGATAACTGAACAGACTCAGTCTGATCGCTGATAGTGAAACACTAATACATATGAAATGTTTACAAGAAAGGTCATCAGCGATAACTGAACAGACTCAGTCTGATCGCTGATGGTGAAACACTAATTACATATTAAAACGTAATTTTCACTAAGTATAGAAGAGGGTCTTTATCAAATCACTGAGAGAGTTTGGATCAACACATCTCGATATAGTTTTTTTTTTCGTTTTAACCGTTTTTTAACATGAAATGTTATATATGTGTTATATTAATTATGAATATTTATGTACGTTCAATTAACAATTTTATTTTTAACAATTGATTAATTTTCAAAATTTTTGATCAATGGCCAATATTGATCCTCACATTTACAATGAAAATCTAATTTTCATTTTGATCCTATATATACACCCATATAGGGGGTCATTTCAAGGGAGAACTCGTTAAATTTGTGATAACTATGAGACCCGATTTCAACTTCTCATTATTAATAATCAATGACCAATATTAATAATGTTAATTTTAGTAATTATCCGTTAATTTTGAAAATTTTAAATTTATGGATAATATTTAAGGGTAACGTAATTTTTTAAATTTATGGATAATTTTTTTTAATAATAATAATTTATAATGGATAATATATTGGTAATTATTCTTTTTTCTCTCTCTTCTCTCCACCGAATGTTACCAGTTTCAAACTCATATCTCTTGTGATACACGTTATGATACATTACCACTTTATATATGTTATCATTGTGAAGATTAATTAGGCCCCATATGGTATACATTAAATTTCAAATATTAGTCTTCTTGATTCATTATTATCATTGTAACCCAAATTTTGTTACGGGAATCATGAAGATTAATACTTGAAGTTTTTAATTGTATGAGATAATAATGAAATTTTCTATAATAATGATAATTATTTTATTTTGTTGTTATCTGAATCCCTAAATTACTAATTCACATTTTATTATATATATATATATATATATATATATATATATAGAGAGAGAGAGAGAGAGAGAGGGTCATTCTTTTGTTAATCAATGATTTTGTGTTAACCTTGTTAACTAATCTGGACCCTTAATCTTGAAAATTAATAGTTTTGATTAAAACAAAATTTTAAATTAAAAAAAGGGAAAAAAACCGGTTCAAAATCGATGTTCCTATATGAACAAGGTAAAAAGGTAAAATTATATTAATTGATAAACATGGAAACTTATTAAATCCCAAAATAATAGGCACCGCTTCCCTAAATATATTCGTGAAAAATGGCTACGTAAGTTATAACCACCACTAAAATGCAAAATAAAAATTAAATTTATATTAATATTAATATTAAAATTCAAATAAACAAAATAAAAATTAAATTTATATTGGAGGTTTTTGGTTAATATATGTTAAAATTCTAGAAGGGTGGGTTTATGGTGTTTGGTTCATATATGTTAAAATTGTACAAGGGTGGTTTATGGTTTTTTGTTCATATATGTGCAAATTCTAGAAGGGTGGGTTTATGGTTTTTGGTTCATATATGTTAACATGTGATTATTTTACAAAGGTGGGTTTATGGTTTTATGTTTATATATGTTAATACATGTGACTTATGTGCATAAATGCGATCTGCATGGTCTGCATATTAGAAAAGTTTATTTCCATTTATATGCATATATGAAATAGGCATTTGGAAGATTTTATGTATTTATGCACATATGAACCCAAAAGCAACTATTTATGTGCATATATGTTAATACATGTGACTTATGTGCATAAATGCAATATGCGTGGTCTACATATGAGAAAAGTTTATGTCCATTTATGTGCATATATGAAATACGCATTTGTAAGATTTTATGAATTTGTGCACACATGAACCCAAAAGCAACTATTTATGTGCATATATGAAACATGGTTAAACCTGGTTCAATTTGATTGTCGTCCATGATAAAAGAAAAAAAAGCAGAAGACAGAAAACGATTCCTATATTATAGGAAGAAGACGTTGTGTGAAAATTTAAAAAAAAAAATCAGATATGCAGATTAGGATAAACATTTAAAATAAAAGGAATAAAATACATAAAAATCTCAAATTCCATATTTATCTCAACGTGATAATAGATATAATATAATATTAGAAAATTTTAAAATTCCAAATTACTAATTTACCCTTACTAAAAAACTGTTATGATTACTAAACCAACAAAATCTTTGCAATCCTATTGGTCTAAAATGGTTAACAAAGTTAACATTAAATTATTAGTTAACAAAAGAAGGGGACCCTATATATATATATATACTACCTTATAATGCATTTACATCTAAACTCTTAATTACAATCCATCAAGCATAAGATACAACCATTTTATGCATAAAAATTCAAAAAACTATGAAATACAAGTTAGAAAACGTAATGTACATCTTGTTGATGCACTACCTACTAAACCACCAAACTTGAAACTTTGAGGCTTACTTTCTTAGTTCCAACTTTTTTTCCAACACTATTTCCAGCTTTCTTTCTCTTATTTGGTATGTTCAACCCACTCTTTTTACATTCAAATTCTCATGGATGCTAAATTGAGCTCTCACCTGCAAGTAAAAACGTTGAAACAAGCAACAAGCCATGCTAATGTTTCAAATTTTCTCTTTCAAAAACCACTCACTCGATCAGTAGTAGCACTGTTCATAGAAACCTACCAGACCTCACCATTGAAGTTGATCTGCTCCATTTGGTTCTGCTCTATTTCGATTTTGCTCCTGCCATTCAAGTCACCAGAAACCCCGAGGCCCATTGCAATTGTAGGTCTTCATGGCTAATGCTCTGTGATTGCACAAACCTCTTATCTACACATATTTAACTTCAAAACTTTCATGAAATCTAACTGACTTCTCCTTCACTTAATCTCTGCACATATATAAATACACATACATGTTTGTATGTAATGTATTCATAGGAGCACACACCACTTTTCGGCACGTGGCAAAAAAATGGCGTCTCATGGTTCGAGCTTCCTGTCTGGCCAAACTGGCCGCTTGCTTCTTTTTGTTTCCAGGTTTGTGTTGTTGATTTTTATTTAGGCGGCAACTGCCACCAAGAAGTATCCATTAGTGTATATGTTGATGAATTTAATTAGTAAAAACCAATATATTGCTTCAAGATGATATAAAACATTTATAATTTGGTTTTTCAGATTGGGACTACTTTGTTCATTTTTTTAAATTGCAAAAGAAAAGCTTTTACCTCCTTTTGGGGATCCAGTTTTTTTCATTACAATCCACAGAGAGTGTGAGATCTAGATCCATACTTCGATCTCTATCTTTCTCTCTCTATATATATATGTACCATATCTGTTTTCATATATGTGATGATGATGGAGATTCACAAATGCCTCATCTTAGCATGTTTCTGTTTTTCAGTGTAATGTGATCAGTCACATCGGATGCTTCAAATCACGAATTCAAAAATGGAGATGTTGTTCCTATCTACGCCAACAAGGTTGGTCCTTTCCAAAATCGAAGTGAAACGTGCCGCTATTTTGATCTATCATTCTGTTTGTCAGGTGATTTGAAAGAGAAAAGGAAGCGCTTAGAATTGGTAACTCCCGTCGCTGATCTATTCTTTTGTTCATCAATTTTCTTTCCCCTCCATCGATCTGCTCAAGAAATGAAGTTCGAAACTGCTTATAATGAAGCTCTTGATTTGCTCAGGAATCCACTGCTGGAATGAAGCTCTCCATTTTTGAATATTTTTGGTTTGATGTTCCCAAATTTTTTAAAGTTCCTAAATAAAAACCAAGTTAATTTTGGGGTTCCAAACAGAAAAACGAATTAGGGGTGTAAACAAGCCGAGTCGAGTCGAGTAGTAGGTTAATCGAGTCGGGCTTAAAAAATTAATAATGGGCTCGAGCTCGACTAACTTTTTCAATGTAAGGCTCGAGCTCGAGTTCGAATATTTTTGTGTTATCGAGCTTGAGATCAATATTTCTTAATGAAAAACCAACCGAACAACCTCTTAGTGTTCCATACAAACTTGATTTCTTGGTTAACAAAGATTTCTGAGTTTATTTGCACAAAGAAACTGATAGAGCAAGAAGTGGCTAAGTTCCGAAAATCCATTACAAAGGATTACTACATTCATATGTACTTTGATGACTTACCACTGTGGGGTTTCATAGGGAAATATGAGAAAACCGAGTCCAATGAGGAAAAATACTACCTCTTTAACAAAGTGGATAGCATACCAAGGCAAACTGTTATTAAACGCATTATTTATGAAATGGTGGCTACTCACTATAATGTATCTTTCAAAATTATTTGTGGGAGGTAGTTTTAAATTTAATAAAAGGTGGGTTTTTGTGATGTCAATCTTCATAGTTATAGTTGTGAACTTTATCGTTGCAGGCTTGGCATATGCCACCAATGAAATGAACTTGAGAGAAGATTTTAGCGCATGTTGAATTTGAATTTGCGGTTAAAAGAAGGATCCGCTAATGGATGCACATGTTAAAAGGCTGCACATGTTAAGAGAAGTTTTTATGGTAAATGGATGCACATGTTCAATTTGCATGTTACATATGAAAATGTTGCTACTTATTAGCAATTGTACTTCATGGATTGAAAATGAGTTAAAATTTCTATAGTACAATTGTTATGCAAACAAATACACTCTCTAGGTCCATTAGTCAAGAATCTAGAGTACCAACCTTTTTTAAATAAATAAACTGAAGGAATGATTTTGAGAAAGTGAAGGATCCATTAATCGGTTATGGACCGGTTAAGAAATTAAAAGGCCCGACCCTAAATTTTGAACCTGGACCGGTCTATAACCAGGTAAAAGAAGTCCAAATAAAGGCTAAAATTGGTCTTTGGTTAACCGAAAAATGGTTAGTTTGAAGCCCAATTAGAGACCGAATGTCTCGGTTTAAGCCCAAAACCCCGCTCAAGGCCCGGTTAAAGCCCAAAAAACCATTCAAGGTCCGTTGCTTTTACCTCAACTATTTTATGGAAAAAAATTAAAACAATATCAAAACAATAACTCGTGGTCATCAATTGTAGAATTAATGAAAGAAAACTTTATAAAATACTTTAAAGTTATGAAGCCTATGAAAAAATTCAACTACACATCAAACTTTGTCAAGTGGACGCTTCACTTATCTTATCATATTTTGAATCTACGGATGTGTATTGTAATATATGATTGTTTAGACTTTCAAAATTTTCAACAGGTACCTTCTACATTTTTTCTAGATATCTTGTCAATACCATATTTTATTCACTACAAAAACGACCCATATCAGCGAGGGAAAAATCCGTCGCTAATCCCTAGCTAAAGCTCGAATCCGTCGCTGATCCGTCGTTGATAATTCGTGGATCAAACAGGCGTAGCTGATACTATTAGTGACGGATCAACGACGAACATCAACGACGGATTAGCGAGGAACAAGTATCAGCGAGGGTTAGCGAGGGACTTGTATCAGCGAGGGATTAGTATTAGCGATGGATTAGCGAGGGCATTTATCAGCGACAGATTAGTGAGAGAAACTATTAGCGACGGATTAGCGAGGGTTCCTATTAGCGAGGGCTTCTACTAGCGACGGATTAGCGAGGGAAACTAGCGAGGGCTCCTATTAGTGACTGATTAGCGAGGGCTCCTATTAGTGACGGATTAGCGAGGGTCCCTATTAGCAACGGGAATCCGTCACCGATCCCTCACTAATAGTTTTAATAATTTTAAAAATAAATATTAAAATAATTTTAGAAAAATAATTAATTTTTTATTCACACACACACACACACACACATATATATATTATGCATATTACATTTACCATAAATGTTAAGACTACATCTCATTAAGCCACTAGATAGTAATTGTGTACAAGTAAGATGCAATACGATGCAAAACTTAATTGTAAATCAGTAATGAAAAATCAAAACAGTTATTCTTAATTTAAGAAACACAGTTTAATACATACATGAATCTAATAGAACCATACAAGGAAGAAGGGTAAAACTACAATGATATATTTTTCCTTCATCAGTTGATCTGCTTAATCTGTTTAACTTCCTTCATCAGTTGGTCTACTTTTGTAAAATATACTCTTATAAAACATCAGTACCTGCACAACAACCATAAAGTGCCCACATGGGGGGACTGACATTCATAAATCATATACTCTTATTAGTTTCTACATCAAACAAGTAACATTTCAATCGCCCAAGTAGATAGCTCAGATAGCTTTGCAGTTAGCTTTTTAATCACAGCTTCAAACAAGCTTCTTTCTTCCTCAAAGCCCATTTCAGCATTTGTCCTTTGACCAGATATCTCTTTGAATATCCCAACATTGTTTTGCTCTATTAACTTCTTTTCTTTGGCAAAATTATCTCTTTCCAGAATGATTACTTTCTCAAAATCAGAGATTTGTTAAGAAAGCTTAATGCATTTAAGCTCAACCTTCTTCTTCTCGTCAGCACATTTTCTGGAAAACTCGGAGAATTTCTTAGCAAACTCTTTCTTTTCATTATCAAAAACTGATCTTCTTGATCTTGTATCCATCATATTTATGCTCTAACAATCTCCCCCTTTGGATTCAAGATCACTGTTGAAAGATATAACCATTCAGTCTTCACTTTAAGCTCTGTCAGTACAATGTCCTCTTTTCTTTGACGGTATTCTTTCCAAAACTGTCTTCAAATGATTAACAATCTCCCCAAAACTTTCACAATAAAACTTTCAGACTTTGGAAAGAAATTATCTTCAGAATCAGCTCGGATTGTTTTAGCAAATAATCTTCAAAGAAAATTTCCTCAAATCTTCAGAAATTCTTTGATCTTCTTCGAATCTTTACTTTTGAATCTTCTGACTAAGACATTTTGGAAAATCTTCTCTCAAAACTTTATCATTTCTTAATACCATCTCCCCCAAACTACAAAACTTTAACATTTCTTGATATCATCTCCCCCTTTTTGATGATTTGAGCAACTATATCATCAAAACTTTTCTTCCAAGAAATGTTTTTGACCAATCTGATCTGTCAAACTGAGCCTCTGATTCTGTGATCCATAACCAAGTATTCATCTAGATCTTTGCAAATCCAGACAAAATAAAAACATGTAACTCCTGAATCAACAAATGAATCAGTTAATATGCCTGTCAGTAACACGAAGTCACTATGTGTAACGAATACATAATATAAAGAAGCTTTTTGAAGTTCACTCCCCCAGGGCTTCGATCCAATCATCGAAACACCACAAAGGCAATTTCTATGAATGTTATGACAAAGAAACAAATTCCTTGTGTGTTCGTGCATGTGTAGAAAGAATTAAGCACGATGATTGCTTTTTTTTAATAAGGCTCAAAGTTGTGTAAACCACTGAGACAATAGTAGATAAACACAAACTCAATGTGCATGATTGAAGTGCGAAGGTGGGGCAGACTTCCTTCTTTTTCAATATCCAGATTTTCCAAATGAAAACCAGATATATTATATGCTGCGTCCCCAGAAAATTATGAAACATTTTCTTTTTGAGAAGAAAAATGAGTGGCTTGTGGGGTTTTAGCAAGAGTTGGCATGGGCTAGTTGCCTGTTTCAATAACGTTCACCAAAGAATTGTGAAACGCTAGTAATGTGGCTGCCTGGATCAGAAAGTAGTTGGTGCAGAGTTTAATATTCTTTTACTCTGTTCTCACACCCTCTTTCTTTTGATCATTAAGCTCACTACTAACCAAACTCTCCTTTACATTTTACCTCATCACACCCACACTCATTTCTTTTAGACTCCTCACACTCAATCTCTATGGATTAACTTCTTGGGTACGCAAAGTAAAGGTTTGCGTTTGCCTCTTGAAACGCAAAGTAAAGGTTTGCGTTTGCCTCTTGAAACGCAAAGTAGAGGTTTGTGTTTCCTGTGTGAAGCGCAAATTGTGGAGGACTTAGACAATTTTTTTTCAAAATAGTAATATGGCCTTTAATAGTGAATTTTTTTTTCTAGGGGCGCTGCCCCTTGACCCCACCCGCTAACCAGGTAGCGGGACCCCCGTGCTAAGTCTGCGGAGGGGGATAAAAGTTTTTTTTGTGATCAAAATCTCTGAATTTCTTTTCAAGATTTCTGTATTTTTCTTGTGATTTCATATTTGGATTAACGATCATTTTTGTCAAGTTCTATTTTGTTAACAGGTATTCAAGATGGGGTATCTTTCTGATGTTGATAACAAAAATATTGAAAAGCTCGAATTCGATAACAAAAGTTATCTTCCTCAGTTGACTACTATTCTAAACGGCCAAAGAGATACAAAGATGAAAGGAATCTACTGAGAGAAGAAGTCAGCATGTTAAAGAAGATAAATGAAGATCTTCTGAAACAGACTTCAGGGCTTGATAATGAAAAGATCTTGTTTTTGGAAGCTGAAAACACTGAGTTAAAGAACAAGATTTCAGAATTAGAAGATCACATTGTCAAGTTTCAGCAAACAGGGTGTGCTAATGAAAAAAAGATATTTGAATTAGAATTTCAAATTGTTGAAGAAAGATCAGTTTTTGATAATGAAAAGAAAGAGTTTGCTAAGAAATTCTCCGAGTAAAGGTAAGGATGCTGGCAGACAGAAAGGTAGAACATAACATAGTAACAACTGGAAGAAAGGATGCTGAAGAGCTTCAAAGGATGCTGAAGAGCTTCCAAGGCTGTTGTCCTGTTGTCCTATTACATGGATCCCAAGAATAGAGTGACTACATAACTCCACCATCAACATCAAAGTTTTTTACTTCTTATTTAAGTTTTTTACTTCCTATTGAAAATTTTGGAAATAATGATCATAAAGCATAGAAAATCGGTGCTTACTGCAATCAGATCAACTCCATCCTTACTTGCAGATGCTGGCAGACAGAAAGGAAGATTATAGAAGACTGAAGTTAAGACATAAACACAGTGAAGGCTATCTCGACCTCCTGCATCAAATAGAAAAACCAGAAACAAAGAAACAAAGCAAGTGAAGGCCACTGTATGTATGCCTTAAAATACATACTATAGATTAGAAAAAGAAAGCATAAAAGTATTTAAAACATAAAAGATACCGCTAAACCACACCTGGTTGCACATGGTGTCATACAGCACATCAAGAGAAAGCCCACCTTAAATCAGTTGATTGAATGTATCATCACAAGATTTTGAGACTAGTGCGACATTCTTCCCCCTACGCGCCCTGCAAGTAAGATATTCTGCTACAATAAAATGTGACTTTCATTTGGCTAGAAACTCACTCAAGCACGATAGCATGACTAAGAATTTAACCAAGAACGGGAGGGATTCAGGAATGTGAATTGGACTATTCCACTCGAGAAAGGGAGGGTTGGTGGTTGTCATCGTCAACAACAATCACTTGAGAAGGCTACAACAGTGAGGGTTGGTAAAGTTTTCTATGAACAATAAGTAAGAATAAAAATTTGATTCACAAATCCTTGATAGTAATAACATATGTTTCTAGCATTGATTCAAAAGAATGCAAACCATTATATCCAACCTTAAATGAACACGAACTTTATTAACAAAATCAAGTACCTATGGGGAGAGATACTTCTTTGCTAGAAAGGACAGAAACTTGCATTAAATTGAGACAATTTCTCATCATATCTTTAACAATTTAACAAAATGAACATCATAAACTACAAAAAAACCTGACAAAAGTAAAACATTTCCATGGAAAATTGACTTCCAAAATGAAAATATCAAACAAACCCACATATGAAATGTCATCAAATTCGAGGAAACAAACTTGTAAAATAAAAAAGTTCCAATTTTGAAGTAAACACAATAACCCATATAGATTAAAGCAGAAAAACCCAATAAACAAAAAAAAGTTTTAAATTCAAAAAAAGAAAGAAATCAAACCTCCAAGAAGTGAGTTTCTTGCTCAAGTCTCTTTAGTTCAGCCGAAAACCTTTTCTTCCCTCTTGTATCTGCTTATTGATAGCAAAGTATTGGTTGTGTGAGATAGCAAAAATACAACACAACCAAATCCACATTAAACTCAATAAATCTACTAAAAATCACCATAACAGATAGAAAGAGGGAGAGACCCACTATCATCGTTTGGATACACAGTAATGATACAAGATTTATATACCAAATAAATTAAAGAAAACCGAACCCACAAATCGAGTGGTTTGAATCAATAAAACCCACATGATTTTTACTATGGAACCCTAAAAAACAAAACCGAAACAGAAACGCACATGTGTGTATGCATATAGATAGAAATCTAGATGTATAGATAGAGATATACAAGACCTTCAGAGAAGAAGGAATGGATGATTTGGTGGGAGGAACCGCATATCAGAAATGGGGAAAAGGAGAGGGATTTTTTTTTCAAACAAAAGGGGAGAGGGTGAGGGAAATGGAATTGGGGAACTGGGAGCGAGGGTGAACGAAAAGAAATGGGGGAAATGGGGGAGGGAGATGAATCTCTTTTTAGCTTTTAATGGTGGAGTATTTTTGAAATATCTATGGTGTATGTAGGTACGTAGGTACCTTATTTTTAAAAATATTATATATATATATATCTAATCTTATGCAGGGGTTAAATCATGTGAGAACCAAAAAAAGGTTGAGAACCATGATAATCGATGTAAACCGTAATTTGGTTTTGATCCTATGGTTTTAATTAAAAGTTGTTTCACCATATGAAAAGGGCATAATTGTCATTTTGTAACAAAGATTCACCTCATGAAACACATGTTATTATTTCACCTCATGAAACACATACTATTATTTCACCTCATGAAACACATACAATTATTTCACCAGATGAAACACATTCAATTATTTCACCAGATGAAACACGTACTATTATTTTCATCTATATAATCTATTTCACCACATGAAATCAAACAAAATTTCCCAAATTTACAAAGTTGATTTTGATTATACAAACATTGGATCATGTATGTCGACTTTCACCAGCGAGGTTCACGGTTCCTGGGAAAATGCACAAATAGCTTTAAGTGTATTCTCAATCTGCAACCTCAAGAAGGAATTAGGCGACAATTTAGGGTTCCTAAGCCAATAATGCCCCACCATTCTCCCTTCATCTAGATTGGCGATTGCCCACTTCTCCAGATCCTCCATCGCCTTGAAAGTCTTCATAAACCTACATTCCATTTCCTTCATGAAATCGTTCTTTGACAGACTTGACACAACATCATGGTGAGGTTCATGATTCCTCCGCTGGTCTCATCAACACCAGCGAAGATCCGTTTGTGATGTGGGTTTCATCTGATAAGCATGTGATTGCGATCGGATCGTAGCAAAATATGATTTTCTTGTTTGGATTTCTGGTGGATATGGTGAGATTGAGTCTGGAAGTGAGTCGTGTGGTGTTGTCGGCAATGGTGGTGAGGTTGAACGCCGAGATTTTGAGGGCGTTGATTGAGAATGTTGGGCGGTGGGGGTGTTAGAGGTGGTAGATGATGCAGCCGACGACGGTGGCGGTGAGGAGGAGGATGGGCGGTGAGGGTGTTAGAGGTGGTAGATGATGCAACCGACGACGGTGGCAGTGAGGAGGAGGAGGATTATGACCGACAACGACAATGACTTTGTTGGTTGTTGATGGGGTTTGGACGGTGAGGACGGCGGTTGGGATGACCAGATGAGTATCTGATTTGGGCTTTGCTTGATGATGCTGCTCTTGGATTTATTGTGGGCGATGAATTGAAAGCCCAATAATACCCTTCCACTTTTAATTTTATTACATAATAAATCTTCAAGTTGTAATTTATTTCAAAAATGCTATTGTGTTTCATGTCCATTGATTAAAAATAATAAATGGTTTAGATCGGTTCTCACGGTTCACTACCTTTTTATGGTTCTCATTTGATTATCGTCCATCTTATGTATGTAGGTATCTTATTTTAAAAAAAGTTATATATATATATATATAATATTAGATATATATATATATATAATCTTATGTATGTAAGTATTTTTGTCGGTCCACAATACTATATCAAGTTCTTACAAAAACAATAACAACAACAAGATTACTAACCTGTATGATTAATAACAAACGATTACAATGGTTTGGTGTTCGGTTTTAGCTCTGATGTGTTCTCTCTGTTTTTCACCTTTAGTGTGTGTGTTTTTGTGATCTGAGTTCTACGAAATCTGATAGCTTCTCAAACACACTATACCTAATATCTAGATATTATCTAACAACTAATATCTATACTATATTATAAAAACGACATAAAAAACTCTTAATTACAACATTTTAAGTACAAGTTACAACTAATTAAAGCCAATTACTTAATTTACAATTTCTTAATGCTTTGGTACAATCTTTCCAAACAGTATCTCACATAATCATCTATTTGTGGAATGGATACTCATTTATTAATATAAATATTTGTTTTTTTGGTGGAGGATTTTATAAAATATATTTTATATTAGCATAATCTATTTTAAATGTAGATTTTACATTTAAATCTATATTAATGACATGTAATATAAAATATTTTTTTTCCGTATTTTTTTATATTACATCTCATAAGGATTTTTCCATATTTTATTTTATAAAATCTTTTTCCATAATGAGATGTAATATAAATTCTTTTTCCTTCCGTATTTTTTTTTGCTAATATAAAATCTATTTTATTTTATAAAATCTACACGTATTTTATATTAGCATAATATAAAATCTACACATATTTTTTTTGCTAATATAAAATCTACACGTATTTTTTTTCACGAGCATTAAAAGAAAAAAGAAGAAGGTTGATATGAATTAAAAATAAAAAATAACGAGATATACTAATAAATTATCGTATTCTTTAAAATAAAAATATTCCGCAATACTTTCCAAATTAACCAAGTGCAAATAAAATAAAATAGAAACAATGTAGATATAAAAATATTCTTCCATATTTTTAATATATTACATTTAAATGTAAAATCGAAAATAAAAATAAAAGATTTTAAAATATTCTCTACATTCACTATAAATATATATAGCTTCTCTATGTATAATCTGAGTACAAGAAGAAGACGAACGGTTGGGTGTCAATGGCGGAACCTGCAACTGAACAAAAGGTATTCCACTATATTTTTGTTTCTTTGAAAAACTACTTTTTTATATTTTATTTTATTTACTGAGGATTTGTTTATATTTTTCAAAACCCACAATCATATTTTTTGAAGTAGGGAATAAGAAATATATACATATCTTTATTTTTATCGATTAATACTATAAGGTCTTGAAGTCAATAGTCAGATAAATTTCCAAGTGGTACTGGATGAATTTGAACTATACCCGTTGAATTGCCGGTTACAAAAGATAGAAATCATTTATTTTATTTGTCATATTTGATGTGGGTTGAATGTTGTTAATTAATCTACAGATTTATACGTTCAAAGTGATTGTCAAGTGTTGTCGAGGAGGTTTCAGAAAAATTGCAAAATCTGTAAAAACGTATGTTCATATTTATAATTATTTCAATAATAGTGATATGTTGTGAGACTTCTCTATTTCACATATCTTTACCATTTCTCAAATGAATCTAAGGCTATATATATATATATATATATATATATATATATATAACACATACATATTGTCTATACATTCACATATACACTTGTATATAAACATATATACAACACATTTAGACATTGACACAACAATATATACGTGGATTCAATTGTCTTTATCAACCAACACGCACGTACACATCATGTATACAAATATATAACACGGATCAACGGATACATAAAACACATACGTATGTATTGTAACATTCTAACAATTCAACGAATAAAAATTCTTAATTTCGGCAATATGACGTCTAAAATACGAAGGTCCAAACACCCTGTAATTAAAATTTTCAAAAGAATAACAATCCAATATTCAACACAACTAAAACCCTAAATAATCGGGTTAGTTTGCATCACAAGGTTTGCAACAAATAACGGGACCTCAATAATACAACGACCTACTTAATCTAAGATTAATTCCAATCTAGATTAAAATGGGCGTTGCAAAGTCACTAAGAGCTCTCTTCACAAAATTGCCCCAAAAGACCGACACTTCAAGATCTCCTACGTGCCCGGTAGACAAGCCGACATCCTAAATTCCTCCACGGGTAGGATCTGTGAGGAAATCAATAACCACAACAAGTGTTAGGACAAGGCCAAGTGAGATCCCACAGTTACAACAATTACAACATAAAAGTAGAAACAATAATTATGTTACCGAACTCCATCGCCTTACAATTTACGTTTCTACCGCGCTCAAGTTCCCATAACCTGAACAATTATCAACACAAGAGATAACTCTTGACATTTCGAGGGAGACCCGTTTCCATCGGGGTGACATATAAACGAAGGTGGAGTCACCCACGATGTTAACGGATTACACCTCATGCCCCGGTTGTAGTTCCCATCCCATAACGACATCACAACCTCAAACCGTATTTACTGCCTTTATTGCCTACTACGTCGAGTTACACCTCAAGGACTTACGGACATTATTGCCTATCCATATCTAGACGAGTTACACCTCAAGGATCCAAGAACCCTTATTGCCTACTCGCTAGTAACCCACCATGCTTATTTCAATGAACAGATATTGAACAACTACCACCTCGTGCATAAGGAGTAGTATTCTCATTCTTATCAGGTGATCAACATTTGATAAATAATTATAACATCATATACACCTCTTTCTCGCATGTAAAACAAGTATTTTCTTACTTCTCATAATATCACATTCTTCATAATTTCATATATGTAGACACATCCATTTATTATCCTTACATCATCTCCTCACTAAGTTATCAGCAGTTGGATTAAATAATAACAATAGGAATTTCCTCATGAACTTAACATATAGCATGAAATCAGGAATATATAACCCACATAGTTACTACTAAAGAGATTATTAAAGTCTACTAAACATACTCACCCTTATTGGGGGCTGATTTTCCTTCAATTGGCCGACCTGGTGGTCCCGCGCGGTAAGCTGCACCATGCACTGGATACGCGTACAGGCAGTGCTCCGCGCGGCTAGTGGCACGGCTCAACCCGCGCAACTCACTGTGAATCCTCAAATCAATAATTTCCAAGTTTTAATAAATAGCCCTCAAGAGTCCCAAATTTCGAGGCACGACTAAACACAACGTTAAGTTATAACTGAAGCATATATTTAAAACTTAAATGCTTACACTAAAAACGGTGTGTTACAATCCTCCCCTCTAGGAATAGATTTCGTCCCCGAAATCTCACGCTAAGCAAAAAGGTGAGGGTACCGACCCTTCATATCCTCCTCCGCTTCCCACGTCACGTTCGCGCCTCGATGATGTGTCCATTGAACCTTCACCATCACCACCTCTTTATGGAGAAGTTTCTTCGTCTCTCTCTCTAGGATGGTTTCTGGCTCCTCAATGCAACGATTATTGTCCACACGAATCTCTGATAACGGTATGACGTTTTCTTCTTTTGCTAAACACTTCCGTAGATAGCAAATGGGGAAGGTTGGGTGAATTCCACTCATCTCAGGCGGTAATTCAAGTTTGTAGGCTTGGAGTCCCACACGTTCAATGATAGGAAAAAGCCCGAGGAAACGGGGCTATGCTTCCCTCGTTTTCCAAACCTTATAATTCCTTTCCAAGGCGACACCTTCACCATGACCCGGTCGCCCACTTGAAATTCCATCGGACTTCGCTTCTTGTCCGCGTAACTCTTTTGGCGATCTTGAGCCGCTTTCAAACGCTCCCGTATCCCCTTAAGCTTGTCCGCTGTTTCTTGCACTATTTCCGGTCCAGCGAACTATTTCTCGCCCGCTTCAAGCCAACAAGTTGGCGTTCTACATTTTCGTCCATATAATGCCTCGAATGGTGCCATACCCAAACTCGAGTGATAACTATTATTATAGGAAAATTCCACTAATGGGAGAAGAGAGTCCCAATGTCCCCCAAAGTCAATCACACACGATCGCAGCATGTCTTCTAACGTTTGAATTGTCCGCTCGCTTTGTCCATCCGTTTGAGGATGGTAGGTCGTGCTTAATTTTACTTTTGTTCCCAATTCTCTTTGAAAGGCACTCCAGAAATGGGAAGTGAAACGACTGTTCTGGTCAGACACAATGGACAACTGCACCCCATGCCTTGAGACCACTTCATTGATGTAGAGTCTCGCTAGCTTGTCCAATGGTAAGGTTTCCCTCATGTCCAGAAAGTGCGCGCTCTTTGACAACCGATCCACTATCACCCAAATGGTGTCGTGGCCCTTCAACGTCTTTGGTAACTTCGTCACGAAGTCCATTGTGATGTGATCCCACTTCCACTCTGGTACTTCCAACGATTGCAGACTCACATACGGTCGCTGGTGTTCGGCCTTTACTAATGATCAAGTAAGGAATTTCTCTACATAGTTCGCCACATCCAACTTCATCACGGGCCACCAGAAGTTCAACTTAAGATCTCTATACATTTTGGTGCTCCCGGGATGAATAGAATATCTCGATTTGTGCGCCTCTTCCAAAAGTAGTTTCTGGCATCCTCTCGACTTGGGTACCCAAACCCGTCCTTGGAAGAGTTTCAACTCTCTACCATCTTCCGTCAGGCTAAGGTGTTGCTTCGTCATCGCTTCATCTTTGAGATTCGCCTCAAGTAGTGCCTCGGCTTGAGCGGCTTTTATCATTTCCATAAGATTTGAGATAATCTCAATCCTTGCCAATGAGGTTTTCACCGTTCCACTATACTCCTTCCGGCTTAGTGCGTCTGCCACCACGTTTGCCTTGCCCGGGTGATATTGAAGCTCACAGTCATAATCCTTCAACACTTCCAACCATCTTCTTTGCTGCATATTTAACTCCTTTTGGTCGAAAACATATTTCAGGCTTTTGTGATCGGTGTAGAGTATACATTTAGTACCGTACAAGTAATGTCGCCACAACTTCAAGGCAAACACTACCGCCGCTAACTCGAGGTCATGCGTTGGGTAATTCTTCTCGTATTCCTTCAATTGTCTTGACGCGTAAGCTATCACCTTACCTCTTTGCATGAGGATGCAACCCAACCCCATCTTGGATGCATCACTATAGACGACAAAGTCTTCCGTCCCCTCCGGTAAGGATAAAATTGGAGTTTCACATAATTTCCGTTGCAGGGTACGGAAAGCTTTCTCTTGAGCCTCGGTCCAAGCAAACTTCACGTTCTTTCGAGTCAAAGCTATCAACGATGAGGCGATCTTGGAGAAGTCTTGAATGAACCTTCGGTAATAACCGGCGAGTCCCAAAAAGCTTCGGATCTCGATCGGGCTTTTCAGAGGCTCCCAGTTCATCATCGCTTCGATTTTAGTGGGATCTACTTTTACTCCTTCTCGAGTCACCACACGACTTAGAAACTGCACTTCTTGCAACCAGAATTCACACTTAGAGAACTTAGCACAAAGCTTCTCCTTCCTTAGCACCTTTAAAACTTCCCTCAAATGTTGCTCGTGCTCCTCGACATCCTTAGAGTGCACTAAAATGTCGTCGATGAACACTATGACTGATCGGTCCAAGAATGGTCGACACACACGGTTCATCAAGTCCATGAATATCGCCGGCATGTTCGTTACTCCGAAAGGCATGACTAGAAATTCGTAATGCCCATAACGAGTCCTAAATGTCGTCTTCGGGACATCCTTCTCTCGAACTTTCACCTGATGATATCCCGATCAGAGATCAATCTTGGAAAATCATTCGGCCCCTTGTAGTTGATCAAAGACATCATCTATCCGGGGTAGCGGATATTTATTCTTGATGGTCACCTTGTTCAATTCTCGGTAATCGATGCACATACGTATTGACCCGTCCTTCTTCACAAAGAGTATCGGAGCTCCCCACGGAGACGAGCTCGGTCTCACAAATCTCTTCTCTAGCAACTCTTGAAGCTGAGACATCATCTCTTGCATTTCGGTTGGTGCGAGGCAATACGGTGCCCTAGCAATTGGCGCCGCTCCCAGAATTAGGTTGATCCGAAATTCCACTTGTCGATCGGGAGGCAAGCCTGGTAGATCGTTGGGAAACACATCCCAAAATTCGTTGACAATCTTCACGTCTTCCATCCTCCTATTTTCTGCTTTGGCATCTACCACGAAAGCTAGATACGATGGGTACTTCTTGGTCAGATATTTCCTCGCTTTGATGGATGAGATGATAACCACTTCGCCTTTTCGTTTCTCGCCATACACAAATAGGAAGTCGCCATCTCGAATGGGAATCCGTATGAGTTTCTTTGAACATAAGATCTCCGCTTGATGCTTTGCCAACCAATCTATCCCAATCACCACATCGAAACTCCCAATGGTCATAGGAAGCAAGTCCACCATAAAGGTTTCGCCACTGATTTCAAGCTGACAATCTCTCAGGACATCTCTTAAGACCATGCATTCCCCATTAGCTACTTCTATGACCAAGGCGTCACTAAGGGCGCTAGCCGACAAGTTTAAAGATTTGCAAAACACAACGGACACAAAAGAGAAGTTCGCACCAGAATCAAATAATAATCTAGCAGGTGCGGAGTTGAGTAAGAACATACCCGATACCACATCGACGGTTTCCTTCGCTTCCTCCTTCGTCATTTGAAATGCCCTCCCCTGAGCCTTGAGGATGGCCTCTCTCTTTGCTTGGCTTCCAGAATTTCCCCCTCTCGCCCACCTCTCAGTTTGGGGCACTCTCTTCGAAGATGACCAATCTCCTCGCATTCAAAACAGACCGTCCCTTGAATGGGACACAAGAAACTGGTGTGACCCGGTTGACCGCACTTGAAACATGAAACCGGACCCGGGTTTGGGTTGGAGTTGGTCTTGCAAAACCCATGGTGCTTACTCTTACACTTAGGGCACCATTTTGCTTCTCGTCGGTTGTCGAAACTCTTATTCGAAGGTTGGAACTTCGGCTTCTTATACGAATTTGGCGGCTTTCCCACCTCCTCTTCTCCACGGTCATTGCCTTCTCGGCTTTGTCTTTCGCAAAGAGTCTATCTGTCACCTTAGCTTCTTCAATTGTTTCTCGGAGGTTAGTGGCTTTGGAATTGCGAACCATTTGGATCATGTCCGCGGGTAAGCCTTCACCTTCTCCTTCTTAGTCGGGGCCACATGCCCTACTAAATCAACCTTCTCCATAAAGAGTCGGGTATACTCCTTTACTGACAAGTCACCCTTCTTAATCAATCGGAATTCCTCTTCTATTGCATCCATCTCCTCCTCAGTACAGTACTCCTCTAAGATCTTCTTCTTGAATTCGGCCCACGAAATGTTGGCCAACACCCATTCTTCAATGGTTGAGGTGATGAAATTCCACCAAGTCAAGGCCGTGCCCCGGAGCAATTGAGACCCATACTTCACCTTTTGGCGTTCTTCACAGTCGCTAGATCGGAAAGCTTGTTCGATCTCTTTAAGCCAACTCACGCACTTTGCGGGCTCATCGGACCCGGCAAACTCCGGTGGTTTGCAACAAAGAAACGACTTGTAAGAACACCCCCTCTCCGATTGCCTCGTTTCCAAGGTTGCTAACCCATCAGTGTGGATCTCTCCCCCGGTACCTCTGGAACCTGCTATGACGATGTTTTCCTCAATTGTTTCGTGTCGACGTTGATTCCCTTCGCGGTCCTCTAGTAGCTTCATGAATAACTCTTGTTGCTTTGCCATGGTCTCGTTCATGGCTCTCATCATGTCCATCATCTGAGTCTGAGGGGTTACCTCAGTCATGATCGGATCAACAGTGGCAATGACGGTCCTCGGAATCTGTTCCACCCTTCCGACGAGCATAGGTGGAATCGGAGGCCCATCCGTCACGGTTGCATTAGGTCTGTCGGCCGTGGATTCGTTTACCGTGTGAACCTCTGGCGATGACTGAAGATGACTCCGAGTATTTATCATTTTCATCTGTCATCAAATCAAAAGAGGGTGAGAGAGGGCTACACAAGATTATACGCGCGAAACGTACTAATATAGCTTATCAGTCATCATAATCATAGTAATTCAAGCATGTTCACGTACCCATACATTCATAATAGCAGTAGCTAATTGAAATTATGAACATATAATACATAAAAAGTCTCGTTACCACTTTTATAACTCTCAACAAGGTAGTTTCCGTTGACTCTAAGAATGTCCCATCTTAGTATTTCTACCCCATTCTCACACTTAATTGCCTAAAAGTCTCGGTTTAAGTCTAGGCATCTAGATCACATACCTAGTTCGCTTAAACTAGAACTCTGATACCAACTTGTAACATTCTAAAAATTCAACGAATAAAAATTCTTAAATTCAGCAATATGACGTCTAAAATACGAAGGTCCAAACACCCTGTAATTAAAACTTTCAAAAGAATAACAATCCAATATTCAACACAACTAAAACCCTAAATAATCGGGTTAGTTTGCATCACAAGGTTTGCAACAAATAACGGGACCTCAATAATACAACGACCTACTTAATCTAAGATTAATTCCAATCTAGATTAAAATGGGCGTTGCAAAGTCACTAAGAGCTCTCTTCACAAAATTGCCCCAAAAGACCGACACTTCAAGATCTCCTACGTGCCCGGTAGACAAGCCGACATCCTAAATTCCTCCACGGGTAGGATCTGTGAGGAAATCAATAACCACAACAAGTGTTAGGACAAGGCCAAGTTAGATCCCACAGTTACAACAATTACAACATAAAAGTAGAAACAATAATTATGTTACCGAACTCCATCGCCTTACAATTTACGTTTCTACCGCGCTCAAGTTCCCATAACCTGAACAATTATCAACACAAGAGATAACTCTTGACATTTTGAGGGAGACCCGTTTCCATCGGGGTGACATATAAACGAAGGTGGAGTCACCCACGATGTTAATGGATTACACCTCATGCCCCGGTTTTAGTTCCCATCCCATAACGACATCACAACCTCAAACCATATTTACTGCCTTTATTGCCTACTACGTCGAGTTACACCTCAAGGACTTACGAACATTATTGCCTATCCATATCTAGACGAGTTACACCTCAAGGATCCAAGACCCCTTATTGCCTACTCGCTAGTAACCCACCATGCTTATTTCAATGAACAGATATTGAACAACTACCACCACGTGCATAAGGAGTAGTATTCTCATTCTTATTAGGTGATCAACATTTGATAAATAATTATAACATCATATACACCTCTTTCTCGCATGTAAAACAAGTATTTCCTTACTTCTCATAATATCACATTCTTCATAATTTCATATATGTAGACACATCCATTTATTATCCTTACATCATCTCCTCACTAAGTTATCAGCAGTTGGATTAAATAATAACAATAGGAATTTCCTCATGAACTTAACATATAGCATGAAATCAGGAATATATAACCCACATAGTTCTACTAAAGAGATTATTAAAGTCTACTAAACATACTCACCCTTATTGGGTTCATAAAGTTGAGAATCCCACAAGTTAGGTTATAAAGCTCAAACAAGTAGCACATAAGTATAGTGTATGATAATCCATGGTGATAAATAAATACTAGAGCATTTATGGAAGAATAACTCACAAACTAGGGTTTGTGATAAAAACCCTAAAAATGGTGGTAAAGACTTGAGGTTGAAGATGGAGAAAGCAAGACGATGAATCTTTGAACCTTAGTCTTCCAAGCTCCAAAGATATGCTCAAACTTGAAGATTTGGATAGATTTGAGCAAGGAATAGCTCTAGGTTAGCATTTATGAAGGGAGAGGAGAAGAGAGTGATTTTGGGGAAATATATGGAGCAAATGCAAAGTTGGGGGCTGATTTTCCTTTAATTGGCCGACCTGGTGGTCCCGCGCGGCAAGCCGCGCCATGCACTGGATACGCGCACAGGCAGTGCTCCGTGCGGCTAGTGGCACGGCTCAACGCGCGCCATAACCCGCACAAGTCACTGTGAATCCTCAAATCAATAATTTCCATGTTTTAATAAATATCCCTCAAGAGTCCCAAATTTCGAGGAACGACTAAACACAACGTTATGTAATAACTGAAGCATAGATTTAAAACTTAAATGCTTACACCAAAAACGGGGTGTTACATGTATACACATAACATATTCACACATAACACATAAAAATGATAAAACAAGAAAAAAAATCAATCCCTCGTTAATCCCTCACTAATTAGCGACATATTAGCGAGGGATACGTGGTATCCGCCACTAATCTGTCGCTAATTAGCGAAGGATTGCTTTTTTTCCTTGTTTTCTCATTTTTTGTGTAATGTGTAGACATGTGTATGTGTATATGTTATATATATACATGTGTATGTGTTATACATATCCGTCGGTCCTTGTTATATATATGTATACATGATGTGTATGTGTGTTGTTAGCTAACTGCGAGTGGATCTATGTATGTATGTGTATATGCGTTGTATATATGTTAGCTTATTACAATGGTAACTTATTACATATTTGTATGCAGGTATGCACTGTATTTATACATTCACATCTATATAACACATATACACATTATATGTGGCTACCAAACAACACGTAAACATTGTCTATACATTTATAAATACACATGCATATAAACCTATATACAACACATATTCACATGCATATAAACCCACATACAACACTTGTACACAATAATATATATATGTAGATGCAATTGTCATTATCAACCAACACACTCATCATGTATACAAATATATAACATGGACTGAAAGATACATAAAACATATACACAACTATACATATAACATATACACATATACATGGCTACATATAACTCATACAAATGAGAAAACAAGAAAAAAACCAATCCCTCGCTAATTAGTGATGGATTAGCGAGGAATTGTGTTTGTGGTCAATCCCTCACTAATCCCTCGCTAAATTAGTGAGGGATTGACCACAAACACAATCACTCGCTAATCCCTCACTAATTATCGAGGGATTAGCGATGGATTGACCACAAACACATTCCGTCGCTAACCCCTCACTAATTAGCGAGCGATTAGCGAGGGATTGGGTTTGTGGTCAATCCGTCGCTAATCCTTCGCTAATTATTGAGGGATTAGCGACGTGATTAACTACAAAACCAATCCCTCACTAATCCGTCGCTAATTAGCGAGGGATTAACGACAGAATGGGTTTGTGGTCAATTCGTCGCTAATCCCTCGCTAATTAGCGAGGGATTTTTCCCTTGCTAATACCTAGTTTTCTTGTAGTGATTTTTGTATATGGTTTGCAATTAACCCAGATAAACATATAAAAATAAAATGGAGAGGTCAGAGAATAGTACAAAACAAGAAACATGATTGACGGATGAGTTTTTGACTTCATAATTATGATTCACCCGTGCTACATCGCACGAGTAGACAACTAGGTGGTTTCAAATGAGGACAACACCAATTTAAAAAAAATAAGAGGATAGATCTCAACCATTTATTAGATCAAATCAAGGGTTGAAATTAATAATGGCAAATTCAGTAATTATAGGCTATAGAAAACAACTTTCCACCAAGGTCAAATGATTTTAGGGGTAAAATGGGAATAAAAATATCTGGTGGAATTCCTATCTTTATGCGTGCAATTAATAAGGGATATGATTATCCCTACCAAATCATTCTCCGCAATCCTTTCCAAACTTTTCTCACACACTAGATTCATCTTCTTGAGATCTAAGCATCTGCATCATTCAAAGTCGGATTACTCAAGAACAACATTTGGATTTTCAACAATGGATGCGACAGGTTTGATTTTACTATTCTATCTTCCAAACCTATGCCCAATTTTGGTTTATTGAATGTAAACCCTAGGGTTTCTGTTAACTATGGTGTTCTGATTTTCATTGAAGGAATATGAAAACGTAGCAGGCTTGCAAAAAACTCAGGCACATAAAGCTTTAGAAACACCATTGAAGACCCTTTTGACATTGATGATTTTGAGCTTAGTGAAGACAGTGATCGAACCATATCAAACCACTTGTTGATGAAGCAATCAAAGCAGGAAAGTAAACATTTCAATAATTTTAATGTGTTATCAATTTATATTATTTCTAACGTAACTGACACGTTCATATGATTTTTTGTGATTGACAAAATGTTGTAATATGCATATTGAGGTCACATATGTAATTGGGTTTCATGGGGTTGTTGTTCATATAATTTCTAATAATGTTCATATAATTTCTACTTATGTGATTCAAAAACGTTGTAATATCCATTTGGATTTAATTTACAATGGGATTGGGGTTAATAGGGTCCTTGCATAACCAAATATTTCTAATCATTCTTTATTGTATGATTATGGGAAACCAATCACTTGTGATATTGGTAACATAAATTTGTTTTGGTGTTTTGGATTGAGGTTAATGGTGTTTTTAATTGATATAACAGAATTGACATGTTTGTATGATTTCTAATCATCTGTGATTCACAAGTTGTTGTAATATGCCTATGGTGTGATGAAATGTAATTTGGGTTCATGGGGTTATAGATTTTATTAACAATGTGATTGGGGTTGGGATTCATAGGGTTGGGGTTCATAGGGTCCTTCCATAACCAAATGTTGTTAATTCATTCATTATTGTATGAATGTGGGAAACTAATCACATGTGATATTGGTAACATAAACCTGTTTTGGGCTTGGGATTGAGTTTAATGGTGTTCATATTTGATAAACGTAATTGACATGTTCATATGATTTATATCATTTGTGATTCATAAATGTTTAAAAATAAGCATGTGATTTATGTTGTTTGATGCAGCAATCAACATCGTAAGGTATAAAGTACTTATCAAAGATCTTGCTTTCAAGCCATAACACTATGAGGTATAAAGTGACTGTGCAGGCGACAAATTTTGCAAAATTGGATCCTAAGCTAAACAAGAAGATGATACAAGATGCATCGAAAACCAAGAGTGCACGTCTTGCTTAGATCTTGATCATTCATAGTTGTTTTTTGGATAAATGGTGAAGTTCTTGAACAATTCACTTTTGGGATATTATCTTTGTCTTAGGAAGACTTAGCATTAGAATGTTGATAAACAATTACTTATTTGCTTAGTTATGGGGATAATGATGTTGGTTATTTGAAATAGTATATGGATGAATTTTTTGGTAAATATTGTTAAGTTAAGCATTGTAAATCATGTTAATTTAGGTATTAGTATGTAATCGACTATGATTTTGATTGGATGAATATGGTATACAATACATGTCCATTTCTTTAAAGTACAATCGCATATGATTATGTGTTGCATACTACAATTAAACATTTTGTCAATTTTTTTCATAATAAAATCACATATGATTATTTGGTGCGTAATACAATTAAACATCATGTCAAATTCTTTCATAGTATAATCACATATGATTATGTGATGCATACTACACCTAAACATTATTTTCAATTTCTTCATAGTGCAATCACATATGATTATGTGGTGCATAATACAATTAAACATTTTGTCCAATTTCTTAATAGTACAATCACATATGATTATCTGATGCATGATACACTTAAACATTTTGTTCGATTTCTTCACAATACAATCACATATGATTTTGTGATGCAAAATACACTTAAATTTTTTTATCCAATTTTTTTATATTATAATCACACATGATTTTGGAATGCAAACTACACCTAAACATTCTATCCAATCTCTATACAATATAATCATATATGATTTTGGAATGCAAACTATACTTAAACATTATGTCAAACTTTTGTATAACATAATCATATGTGATTAAATCTTATTAATTTGCATACAAATTAGTATTGTATGCATAGGTATGATTGTACAAATAACAAAAAAAACGAATCGAAAAAGTTATACAACTTTGATATGAAATAATAATGTTTAACATAGTCAAACACATGATCAAATTAGTACTATGCCATCAATCATCCGATTAATCGGACATTCCTTTCTTCACTGAGCAATTGCGTGATTCGTGGTTTGTGAGTTCACCATACAAGTGACTACATCACAATTGTCCATCATGGATACATTCAAGCTTCCATTTTTGTCCATCATCTCAAAAGTGACTGCATCACAGTTGACATTCGTTGTGACATGACCTACAATAAATAAATAGCAGATTTATAAATATGTTTAGATAAAACACATGTAAAGAATCATATACTCATTTAATTATATAAAACATGATAGTGCAATATATCTTGGTACATAATCACATGTGATGGGGCATGTAAAAGATAAAAATCATAACTATCACCAACATCACATGTGATCTTAAGGGTATTGTCATGTAAACAAAAATTCAATGCTTGGGACTGGCGAATGGTTGCACACAAAACACGGTTAAAAAACATATACTCATATAATTAGATAAAACATAATAATGCAATAAAACTTAGTACCTAATCACATGTGATATCATATAGAAAATATAATAATCATGACCGCTACCAACAAGATCACATGTGATCTTATAACTACTATCATTTAAACAAAACGTCAATGTATGAGACTGGATGATAGACAATAGAAAAGAAGACATGATTACAAAATCGATTTGGATCTTCAAAAAAAAAAACCAACAGAGGCTTCAAAACGCCTCTGTCGGTGCAGATCTTGGTGGTTTCGTGTTGGTTTGAAAATTGATTTTATGTGGATTTCAATCGATTGAAACAACAAAACGCCTCTGTTGGTTTCAATCGGCAGTTTACCATTGCCTCTTTTAGTTTCAACCGATGATTCCAACAACCGAATGCATATACTTTCTGGATTCGCTTAAAATTGATTTGTTTACCTGTAGTTCGTTTGATGGCTTTGTCGAAGAGATGATCACCGATTAAATTACTACCATATACCTATTGAAGAAATTGTGATGTGGTTGAAGAACCGAAGATGAAGAAAACGAATTTTAGGGCATTGAATGGTATGATGCTCAAACTTAAAAAAATTGAATGAAGGAGATGAATATGTAGGATTGAGGATTTTGATATGAATGTGATATTGTGATCCCTTAATTTTAGGAAGTTAAATCTATCCTAAATCAACCCACAGAGTAATATGACCTTAATACCTTTTTAATCTCATTTTTGGAAATTAATATTTTCAGAATTATTTAAAAAAAATATTGGTTGAGAGTTGTCCCTTTGTTTTCTTAAATAGTTAGCATTCTCATGTGTTCCTGCCTCTGCCTCTCTCTCTCTCTCTCTCTATATATATATATATATATATATATACATATATATATATATATATATATGGGGCATAATCAAATGACAACTCTCTAATTTGTGATAACCGTGAGATTTAATGTGAGCCACTCATTTGAGATAATTATGTATATTTTTTATTTATATAATAAAAGGTGAATTAGTAATTTAGGGATTCCGATACCAACGAAATAAATTAATTACCATTATAATAGAAAATTTCATTATTATCTCATGCAATTAAAAACTTCAAGTATTAATCTTCATGATTCCTTAACAAAATTTGGGTTTCTCCCAACACCACTAAAAAAAGGGACCACGATGTATCACAATATGCAAAAGAATGTATCATTAAAGCTAAAAATCATGAAATCACACTGTATCATAACTTGTATCACAGTGACAATGTTCATAGAGTGTATCATAGTAGCAATGTTCACTTCATAGAGTTTTTTGAGGGTATCACAATGGTAGCATATATAAAGTGGTAATGTATTGTATCACAAGATATATGAATTTGAAACTGGTAACGTTCAATAGAGAGAGGAGATAGAAAATAGGATAATTACCAATATATTATCCATTAAAGAGGATAATTATCAAAAAATTTAAAAAAAATATTATTTTACCCTTAAATATTTTCTATATATTTAAATTTTTTAAAAATTAACGGATAATTACTAAAATTAACATTATTAATATTAGCCACTGATTATTAATAATGAGAGGTTAAAATTGGATCTCATAGTTATTACTCCATATTAACGAGTTCTTCCTTAAATGACCCCATATATATATAGGGTTAGGTTCTTTTGTTAACTCTTGTTTTGTTGTTAACTTTATGAACTAATCTAAACCATCCATCTTAATATTGGGTGGTTGAGATTAAAACTAATTTTGTAATTAATAAAATAGGTTTTATTTATTAAATGGACATGTGAACATATGTGGTTAGGGGTAATTTGGGGAATCAAATAATCATTCCTTTAAACCCCCATTAAATGGCTCATTAATTTCCCCTTAAACCACAATCGTAACTAATGATTCCTTTACGATTCGGAAACCGCCGACCAATCTCCGACAATCAATCTTCCCTCTAACAATTCCAGAAATCGGTCGTGAAATCCGGTGAGGATATTGAGCTTACTTATCTGTTTTGTATTTTGCCAAATAACTTTTTTCACTTTTCTGTTTTGTGTTCATTGATTTTCATATTTGTGAAAAGGGGTTGAACAATAAATCTTTTTGATTTTGCACATTCCAGGAATTAGTTAGATATCCATTAACTTATGTGTTCATATTCGTAAAATTGTTCACCTATATGAAGGTGTGTAACAAATTTTGATAGTGTTTTCACCTATGTGAGGGGCTGTGTTCATCGATGTTCACATCTCTAAAGGTTTGTAACATGGTTGATAAATGAGTAACCCCCCCCCCCCCAAAAAAAAAAAAAGAGTCTTGAAAATTAAAAACATCTGTGTTCATATCTGTTAAAATTTTCATATATGTGAATGTGTATAAAAGTTTTAGATAATGTGTTCATGATTGTTCATTACTCGAAAGATTTATTTGAAAGTGCTTTCAATGATGTTCACCTCTATAAATCTTAACAAAAAAGAAAGAAAAACTCCAAACAGAATGCAATATCTATATGCTCAATTCAATAAATTTGCATTATATGTGTATGTGTATTAAGTGCATGTGCACTTGACCATGTTTATATGTAAAGTAAAAAAGAAATTTCATATTTTGAAATTGAGATTGTAACTAAATTGGATACATCTATTTCATTATGGATACATATTTAAAAAAAACACACATATACCTCAATCAACAGTACACCCATGTGTTGTTGTTAATGACAGTCAGCCCATGTTTTTTTTGTTGCAATATTCAACTCTATAAAGGTCTGTGTTCATCGATGTTCAAATTCTCTGAGGTGTGTAACATGGTTGACAATGTTTTCAGGGTTTGTTCATCATAAATGTACATGACAAATAAGAAACCAAAAAAAAATTTTAAAATCAATAACCTCCGTGTTAATCGCTATTAAAATTTTCAGATATGTGAATGTGTGTATAAGCTTTAGATAGTGTGATCATAATTATTCATTACTCGAACAGTCTATTTGAAAGTGTTTTCAATGATGTTCACCTCTATAAAGCTTAACAATGTTTTCAAGGTTTGTTCATCATAAATGTCATGACAAATAAGTGTTAGAACATAAATATGTTCTATTTAGGAAGTTTAGTAAAGTAATCAACTTTATGTTGTATTAGGCCTTGTAATGGGTTTGGGCTTATTTGTGTACAAGGGGTGTGGGGGTATATAAGGAGTCTGTATGTGTTAGTTAGTAGGTAAGTTTTCATTCACCATGTAGCCTGTACGAGTTCTTCGTGTCCTGTAGTGTAGTTTTCATTTGTGAATAAAACAACTACAGAATTAAATCTCATAATTCCTTGTTATCTTTATCATTCAAGCAATATATGATCTCAGGGACGTAACAAGTGGTATCAGAGCCGAACGCAGATTTTTCTACGACGATCGAGATCAGATTGAGTTTGAATAGAACAGTCACTGTTGATTTTTCGATTTTTGGAATTTGTTGTGAAATTTGGATGTTCTTTGATGTTAATCTGGCTCTGTGATTATAGTCGATCTTCATTGAACCAATTACATGTTCGAATTTCAATTTAGAAAGTTGAATTTGTCAATTTTGAGAAGTTTTAGTTCGAAAATGTCGTATCACTGTGTTGAGATTGAATTGTCCTTTAGAGTCGAATTTAGATAAAATCATCAACAGTAAATGTGCTCCAAAGTTGTTTTCGAACCTATGTACAAAAGATCATCTCAAAATTCGAAGTTTTGAGGCTGAATTTGAAGAAAAGTTGAAAAATCGTTCGAGATCCACAGAATTCGCATAGTTTGAAGAACTCGCATGAAATTGAAAAGAATTCGCAGAATGAAGATTTTGAAAGAATTCGCATAGTAATTATTTTGTAGAATTTGCATGGTCAGAATTCGCACAATGAACTTTGAAGATGAAATTTGTTAAGTATGGATTTCACATGTGTGAGTGTTGCAAAATGTGCAGAATTCGCATGCTAGTGATGTACGAAAAGTTCATACGAATTCCTGTGGTCAAAGAGTTTTCTAAGTGAAGAATTCGCAGGTATGCATATGCGAAATGTTGAGAATTCGCATGCTACCTTATGCGAATTGTGAGAATTCGTATGCAGCTTATGCGAGAAGTTAAGTTTTCGCAGATGAGTGTGATGCGAAATGCGAGGAATTCGCAGAATAGAGTTATGAGAATTGAGGTTTTCGGCTATGTCCATCATGCGAATTGTGTTTAAAAGTCAATAGTGATCTACGAATCGATGGTGTTATGCAAAAAGTTTGTGACTTTTTGAGAATTTTGACTGTTCTGAACCCAGTTTGTTACAAGTTTGCCTTGTTCCTGAGCTTTTGACGCAGAATGCATATGTGACATCACTCTTATCATATGTTGGTCACATATCTTTAGCAACTGATCTATTCTTACACGAGTGTTCATGCTTTTCAAGATTTTCAGATTTTGGATTTTCATATTTAGTATCTGATCGGATTGAGTTAGCTGCCTGGGCATCTGCAATCATCAGTCTGGAAAGTTTCTTTTGTAGTTAGACCATTGAAAGCACTTTATCATTCTTCTGACTTGATCACTCAGTAGTGTGAGCGACTGCAATCATTGTTCTGATGCTTGAGTTGTGATTCAGAATCCTGAGTGCTTATAATCATCCAACTGATTCGTGAAGAAAGGAGTTATGTGTTTGATTGTTCAGTTTTCTGGAAAGCAGTCAGAAAATGAGTATCTTCTATAAGTTGTTGAACAATGCTTGTCTTCTTACCCTTGCCTTGTAGTGTTGCTACTATTGCTACCACCCGTAAGCTGATCAGATGAAGTTCTTAAGCTAAATTCTTATTTCAACTCGAGGTTCAAAGACAGATAAGATGTTATACACTGAAGATGCACTTGGTTGTCATTCCAATATTCAACACATCTCATTCTTGTGGGCATACGGAATGTGTTGGATTTACAGGAGTCAAAAGTTGTCTTTATGTGCACTCAGTCGAGGTTATGGTCTACATCAGATCTCATATTTCAGTTGAAATTCCAAGGATAAGAGCTACTTTCAAGGGGGAGCTAGAGGAGCTTTGAAGTTTATGCAACGCTAAGTTTTATAAAGAAATCAAGGGGGAGAGGAGCTGAAGCTGGAGATGAAAAGATAATAATTACTTTACAAAACTTAGGGGGAGAATGTTAGAACATACATAAATATGTTCTATTTAGGAAGTTTAGTAAAGTAATCAACTTTATGTTGTATTGGGCCTTGTAATGGGTTTGGGCTTATTTGTGTACAAGGGATGCGGGGGTATATAAGGAGTCTGTATGTGTTAGTTATTAGGTAAGTTTTCATTCACCATGTAGCCTGTACGAGTTCTTCGTGTCTTGTAGTGTAGTTTTCATTTGTGAATAAAACAACTACAGATTCAATCCCATAATTCCTTGTTATCTTTATCATTCAATCAATATATGATCTCAAGGACTTAAACAATAAGTAACCCAAAAAAAAGTCTTTAAAATCAATAACCTCTATGTTTATCGCTGTTAAAATTTTAAGATATGTGAATGCGTGTAAAAGTTTTAGATAGTGTGTTCATAATTATTCATTACTCGAACGGTCTATTTGAATGTCTTTTCAATGAACGTTGTTGAACATTATAAATGTTAATGCCAAAACTTACTGTTGGGTCTGAAATATGCCAAGGATGGATACTACTGCTGAATGTGTTAATGCTGCTAGAAGAACTTGGTTAATACTTCTGAGGTTAATACTTCTGAGGTTAATACTTCTGAGGTTAATACTTCTGAGGTTAATACTTCTGAGGTTAATACTTCTGAGGTTAATACTTCTGAAGTTAATACTTCTAAGGTTAATACTTCTGAGTTAATGCTGCCAGTTGAAGTTAATGTTGCTGGAACAAAGTTAGTGCTGCTGGAACAAAGTTAGTGCTGCTCTTCAATATTAATACTGCTGGAGTTACTACTGCTCAGAGTATTAATGTTGCTTATGATTAATACTTCTTATGAGATGAAGATCCGTATGGAGAGAATGACAGTTGGATGGACTGAAGATATTCATGGAAGCTTAGAGATAATGATGGAAGATATTCTGGAGATATTGTATAAATTGTAATTATCTTTTATCTTCAGTATATATATTGTATTGTTTAGAATAGTAGAATAACTTTTGATAAGATTTAAAATTCTAAGTTTTTGTTTTTAGAGAGAATCAACCTCAAGGCATAGTTCCTAATTCTAGAGAAGTAGATTTCGTCTTGGAAGAGCTTGTTCTTCAAGATTGAGGTTGAGTGTGTAATCTTGTGATTTTAATACAAGTTTGCAAGTTGTTAATCATATACTGTTTGTTTATTGTTACATTGAATATCAAAGTGTTTTTCTGCAACTTCTTTGATATTAGGTTTCTGAGTATTCATTATTCTTGTTGAGAATTCGATCCTGAAAAGTGGTATCAGAGCAAGTATTCTCAGAAACATTCATTCAACATCAATCATCATGGCTAAAGAATCAGAATCGACAAGCACTGCCATTCCCACTGAGGTAACATATAATCTTTGCTCTAAATCCTGTATTGAAATTGTTCAAAGGTACAGGGATCACAATCAGGGTATGTGTGATGATCTTAAAAGATTAGAGAGAGATATAAAAGACTATGTAAGAATCGTTGAGAGCTTTGAGGAACAAATTAAAGTTTTCCAAGCCAATGAACTTCAACATTCTTATGATACAAATTACTAGAAGTGGGAGAAGAATGACCTAGAACTTCAGCTGAAAAAGTCTAAAGAGGAGAATGAAAAGATAAAGAGTGAGTTTGAGAAATCCAAGCTAGATATTGAAAAATTTTCCAATGCTTCTAAAGCAATGGACTCCTTGCTCCAAACTCAAATCCATGACAAACTCAGAAGGGGAATAGGCTATAACACCACACCACCACCATACAACAACAACTACATTCCTTCTATATCAGACTTACTAGAGACCAAGGATAGGAAGGAATTGCCTGTTGGAGCCACTAAGGTAGATCCTTTAGACAAAGTGGTGGTTGAAACAGACTCTGAAGAAAAGAACTCTAGTGAAAAGAGTAAGGAGAACACTGGGAGTGGTGAGATTCCTCTAGAAAATCATATTATCACCAATGAGGGATGTGGAAAGACTTGGGTCAAATCTAAGGACATAGAGAAGACTGAGGGAAAGTCTGAGAAGGTCCATTATAAGCAAACCACAGTTGTGAATCCTGTCCCTTGCAAACAGTGTGCTTGCAATAAATCTGAGTCCCAAAAGCATGATAAACCAAGGGGAAATCAGAGAAATTGGAATAACCAGTGGGCACAAAAACAAGGGGTTGATCTGAGTAAAATCAATAGACCAAAACCTTGTTTTATTTGTGGAAAGTTGAATCACCTTGCCAAATACTGTTATTTCAATCCCATTAACCAAAGAGTCACTATTCAAAGACAACCACAAAACTCTTTTGGTTATAGGAATCAGAGAAGGAATCATATGGCTGAGAACAGAGCACCTATAAGATCACATGCTCAGAACAAGTTTGCTAAACCAAAGAAAAATACTCCAAATAAGCCAAGGAGTAATTTAAAGACAAAGAAAGCAAACAACTTTGTTCAAGTTTGGGTTCCAATTGTAAAGAAACCTGTTAGTACTGCTATCCCAGATAGTACTGCTAACAGAAATAGTGCTGCTGCAACCAATACTACTGCTAACAAGGATAGTGCTTCTACTAGTATTAATGTTGCAAAGCCTATAATCTTGACAAAGTATTCCAGTCATGAGATTCCTAAACAACTCATTCAGACCAAACTGACAGATTATATTAATGAGAAAGGTCAACCCTAGACCACTTTGGCTTGGGTTCCATCAAAGACTAACTGATTTATCAAGTGTGCAGGGCAACCAAAAGCTCAAGAGGAAGAGCATTTGGAATGAAGATAATGGTTGCTCTTGGCACGTAACAAGGAACATGGACTGCCTTCAAATTCTTTAAAAGATTTGATGGAGGACATGTTACTTTTGATCCAGCAGAAGGTAAGAAAAGTGAAAAAGGTATAGTTTCAAAAGATAAAGTAATTTTTGAAAATTTTATGGTATATGGTACTACTAACCTTGTGTCTGTAAGTGTTTCAGGTTTGTTCAGGCAGTTATTACTAATGAATTGACGGACATACCTCATTTTGATGGGGTATATGTACCTAAACCCTCTAAAGGCAACGTTTTCTCAAAAATGAGAAGATCTGCTAGGGACTCGGAAGGAGTTGACACCCCATTGTTCTCAACAATGATGGTGGTGTCCCAACCACAAGAAGGTATGGCAGCAGGATCAAGGCCCCCATTAGACTATCCCACTGCTAGCCAATCCCAACCTTCCCACTCTATATCAATCCCCCAGTCTCTACTTCATAAGCCAATAAAACAGTCACCAATAAAACAGGTAAAGAAAACAGGTAAAGAAGGCTCCTTCCCTTCTTGTACCATCACCCACTAAGCCTTTAAGCCCTCTAAGGGAGGATTCTCCTTTAGAGAATACCATAGGGAAACCACAGGGGTGTCTCCCAACCTCAAGAAGGTGCTCAACAAGAAGATGCAAGAGCATATGGGTTGTAAGGCTCACACTACTGACTTTGCACAAAGTGCAGGACAGGACAGTGTGAACTTTACTAAGACCTTCCCCATGGAAACTTTAGATGAGTAATTATCTAAAGGTCCCAGGTGCCAAGAAACCAAGGGAGTAGAAGGTGCTTCTGCTAGGCAGAAGATCTCTACTAAAAGATCCAATGATCCTTCAAGGGTGGGTAAAACACCTAAAGGAGGTGAGGACAGTTTAACTACAAAGAATTGATGGATACACTTGGTACAATTAGTCTGAAAGTTCATAATCAAATTATGGAGATAAAAGAGATGAAAAGGTGATCACTTCTTATCACTAGCAGATAGATCATTTCAAGAAGCTGGTACTGAAAAAGAAGAAAATTAAAGTTTGTATGAAATCTTATTTTGAGGGGGAGATAAGTGAAGAAGCTGAAACAAAGCAGTAACTACATCAGAAACAGAAAAGAAGATAACAATAGAAACAGAAAAGAAGATAACAGCAGAAACTGAATCAAGAAGAACTAGAAATTACAGAAAGTTTTGAAATTATCATAAAGACCTTATGCTGAAGAACTTAACTTCTCAGTTTTGAAAAGTTAAGTTAGGGGGAGATTGTTGGGTCTGAAATATGCCAAGGATGGATACTACTGCTGAATGTGTTAATGCTGCTATAAGAACTTGGTTAATACTTCTGAGGTTAATACTTCTGAAGTTAATACTTCTGAGGTTAATACTTCTGAGGTTAATACTTCTGAGGTTAATACTTCTGAGGTTAATACTTCTGAGGTTAATACTTCTGAGGTTAATACTTCTGAAGTTAATACTTCTAAGGTTAATACTTCTGAAGTTAATACTTCTAAGGTTAATACTTCTGAAGTTAATACTTCTAAGGTTAATACTTCTGAGTTAATGCTGCCAGTTGAAGTTAATGCTGCTGGAACAAAGTTAGTGCTGCTGGAACAAAGTTAGTGCTGCTCTTCAATATTAATACTGCTGGAGTTACTACTGCTCAGAGTATTAATGCTGCTTATGATTAATACTTCTTATGAGATGAAGATCCGTATGGAGAGAATGACAGCTGGATGGACTGAAGATATTCATGGAAGCTTAGAGATAATGATGGAAGATATTCTGGAGATATTGTATAAATTGTAATTATCTTTTATCTTCAGTATATATATTGTATTGTTTAGAATAGTAGAATAACTTTTGATAAGATTTAAAATTCTAAGTTTTTGTTTTTAGAGAGAATCAACCTCAAGGCATAGTTCCTAATTCTAGAGAAGTAGAATTCGTCTTGAAAGAGCTTGTTCTTCAAGATTGAGGTTGAGTGTTTAATCTTGTGATTTTAATACAAGTTTGCAAGTTGTTAATCATATACTATTTGTTTACTGTTACATTGAATATCAAAGTGTTTTTCCGCAACTTCTTTGATATTAGTTTCTGAGTATTCATTATTCTTGTTGAGAATTCGATCCTGACACTTACTCAATGAATAACTTTAGGTCGACGTGGAGATTTATCCAACTAAAGAAAGTAACCGATAGACAATTATGCGCGATAAACAATAAAATAAGGAGACAAGGGATTTGGTGACGCGGATAAACCTTAACGAGGAAAAAACCGCGAACGACAGGTAAGGGTCGTCGTACACTATGATCACCAAACAGGGGTGATATCCTCTGATGTTTACAATGTATTACACGATCTATACACGAAATAGATGTACAATTGGAAAATAAATGTGCGTCGTATGTGAAAACAATATGGTCGTGTGTAATTTGATACTATCGCGTGAATGAAAGATTGTAGATATTCTTCGGTGAACTTGTAAACGTATACTTGGTGTATTCTGCCTCTGTCCTTCAAATGAAGTGTTGATCTTGGGTTTTTATAGCCTTGATTCTTCATAAATGTGTCTTTCGTAACAGTCGCACTTCATAAATGTTCTTGATGGTGTTGAGCCGTTATGACCGTTGATATTTATGGGCATTGAACCTGCATTAAATGATCAAGAAAGAAACGTTGAGTCATACGTTAGTACGGTATTGGTCGGGTATTAGTCTCGACGACTGTCGTACGTCGCTCGACCGACATTTGAATTAGTCTCGACGGAAGTCAGGGTTCTGCTTGGTCGATAGGACCTTATCTTAATCCAAGACTAGTCGTGTGAAATATGCATTAAATGTTACTTCGTCGAGATCGTGTACTTTTTACCCAAACAGTTTGCCCCCAAAATTTAAAATTTTTCTTGGCTGGAATTTTAAATTTTTATCGAGTGCCATGTGTCACTTGGGGAGAGGTCTTCATCGCTTCAGAACCAAAATGGTTCATTTCTAACTAGATTCCCTGACACGCATGATGTCATGATGGCCTGGGAACACGCATGAAAACTAAGGGTGATAGGTGTCGATCATCCAGGTGTGCTCCTGAAGAGTCGATCTACACGTGTCGACCATCATGTGAACTTACTCGATTCAACCCTTGCGTATAAATAGGAGACATTCGGGGATAGTTTCCTTTTACGCCTTCAGGTTATTTTTTGAGAGAGATTTCGTTGAGTTTTTCGTGCGATCCTCTCCTAATTTCAGACGATCCTTGCCTATTTTAGGTTCCCTTCGAGGTTTTGAGCGTTCATTTAAGGTATGACCTCTCTTCTCAAGTCCATGCATTTTAAGACTCAAGCTCAAAAGCCTAGGAAGGGTTGGGACGCTTTTGGTTTTTATGTAGAAACTGTCCAAGACCCTGATTTTGTTATGTCGTTGGATCCTATTAGCGTTATCTGCGAGGAGGAAGACATTGAGTCGTTTAAACGATTGGCTAGGATTCCAGAGGATGTAACCCTGAGTCCACCGGTGTTGCTCCGTCCGGAGCAGTGTCCCAAGGGATATTTTTCATGGCCTTATTCTCCTCTGTCAAGATCGTTTCTTACGATTTTCAATTTATCTCCGGGGCAGATGATGCCTTAGTTTTGGAGAGTCGTTCAGGTGATTGAACGAGTGACGAGTAAATGGGAATCGTCTTTTACTGTCTCGGACTTTCTTTCGGATTATTCGGTTAATTCGGAGCCGAACCATCACTACAGCCTGACCTACAAGTCCAGGGGGTCTAATGTTTTAGTCCACAAGACCGCAGTTAACGATCAAAACTGGAACACTAAGTACGTCTTTGGTCGACTAGCTTCGGTCGCTGGCGACATTCAGTGGCTTTCCACGGGGTGGAACACTGATGGTAAGATTGTAGGTTTTTATTCCGTATTTCATGCCTAGTCGTTTGATTTTTACTGACCATGTCTTTTTCTTTATCAGTAATCGATTTTTCCATTGTCGAGCCTTCTGCTGACTTTGACGCAAAGGTCGAACGCTTTCTCGAGTATAGTGTCGAGGAGCGTTCATTTTATACTGTCGACTGGGACTTGAACGTAGAGGATTTGCAGTTCGTCGGATCGTCCGCTGCGTCTCCCATAAAGGAGAGGGAAGAAAGAGAAGAAGAAAAAGAAGAGAAAAAGGAGATGTCAGGTACTGTATTCAAATTTCTTTGTGTTTTTCTCCCTTGCTTGTTATATCATTGTTTTGAATTCCTTTTTCAGATGTTTCTCCTTCGAAGTCCTCCAACGTGGCCAACCGAAAGAAGGCATTCTTGGAGTTAGCCCAGAAGGGTAAGGAGAAAAGGAAGGCAGTCAAGGTTGCGGGGTCGGACCTTCCGAAACGTACACGGTCGTCGGTCCCGAAGGAACCACTATCGATGGATGGTGGCGCATCAAGCGTTGCCACTCCCCGGGTAACGAAGACGGATGTTGTCATACAGGCGACCCGTACTGAGCCTCCGGTGGTGGAGGTCCCTGAGGATCTCCAGGTCGGATGTCTTAATCAGGCGCAAGAGGCCTCTGGTCCTCCCCCCACCCGGTCTGGCGACAAGGGGAAGGGTCCTGCGGAGGTCCAGACGGTTAACTTTACGTTGCTGTAGGAATTCATGAGGGATGGATCGTTCGATTGGGAGAAGCTATTCCCTCATATAGAGAAATAATTTCTCCTGTCTTTCAAGGAGATGTTCGGGGTGATGGCCATCGAGGACGTGGGGTCGTATGTCGTGGGCCTGTCTTTCCTGGTAAGGATCAATTTTTTTCAATTTGTCTTGTTTTAGATTTGTTATTTTTCTGATCATCATGTGTTTTGCAGGCTTTTAAGTCCTCTCTCGGTCTTTATAATGAAATGGACAAAATTCGATGTTTTGTGCCGAAGGTCTTGGAGTAGGAGAAGGCTGCATTGGAGAGGGAGCAGGCAGCTCTGGCCAAAGAAAGGGAGACCAAGGCCGACGTGGAGTCCCTGAATGGTCGCTTGGAAGAGACCCAGAAGATTCTGGACGTTGTCCAGACGCAAAGGTCCGATCTGTAGATCCGCTTGGACGTATCATGTGACATGCTACAGGGGACGCGGGTCGATCTGGAGCAAGCCTTGGCGTCCTTGGCCGAGAGTAAGAAAGAGACTGAGGACCTTAAGGAAAAGGTAGCCGCTCAAGAGCCCAGAATTGGGGGTTTGGAGGAGGAGCTGAAGGGTGTTGAGGTTTTCACTTGGTGGACGACCAAGGTGGCCATCATGAGACACCACCTGAATGGAAAAATCCCTTGGCCAACGCTACCGAATACCTCAAGCTCTACCTTGCGGACGTTGGGACCGAACAGGACCTGGACTCCCAGGATGAGAAGGAAGATGAGGTGGTCGAGGAAGTTAAGGTGGATGAAGGCCAGACTGACAACACTTACTCGTCACAGCCAGCAGGGGATGACCCCCCCTTCTTGAGCTCCTTTTCTATTTTATAGTTTTTAATAGGTCGACCGTTGGTGGTCGAGTCTTTCCCTTGTAACCAATGAATTTTGAATATAAATGATCTTTTTGCTACATCGTAGAGTACTTTAAATTGAAATAATAATTTATGTCATTGAACTTGCGACTAGGGTTATTCAGGCGACTTAAGGCCTCTTCTGGACTTAAAGATCGTACGACCAAATAAATAGTTCGTAAGACTACCATTCTTGCAAATAAGTTTAAGGATTCTTGCGACCAAGGCACGTCACCATAATTCAACCAAAGATACTTGCGACTAAGGCATTTCCTTCACAATAAAAATATTTCTAAGTTAAGAACTTAGATTTACACACCCTTTGGTGTTTTGTGAGATTAAGTCGTACGAAAGACTTATAGTGTTATGTCGTGCGATCCTGCGAGGAAAACAACATCAGAGGTAGTTCGTTGGTTAACCAACGACCCTCCGATTCTTAAGTTAGTACTTTGTTCGAGATGAATAATCGTATTAACATAGTTCAAGGTTTTAGAAGAAATACCTCTTTAGATGTGTTGCATTCCAACTACGTGGATCTCTTGATCGTCGAGAGTTTGGAGCCTATAGGCACCTTTTCCACGACCTACGATATACGATAAGGACCTTCCCATTTGATGGAAAGTTTACCTGCATTTGGTTCCTGAGTTTTCTGGAACACTCGTCGCAAGACGTGGTTGCCTACTTATAAGACCTTAGTCTTTACGTTTTTGTTGAAGTGTTGTTCAACCGTTTTTTTTGGGATGCCATTCGAATCAGTGCTGATTCTCTAAGTTCTTCAAGAGCGTCAAGGTCGTAGCTCATATCGACCATGTTATGGTCGACCGATGTATGCCTCGACACAGGGAGTTGTACCTCGATGGATAAAACCGCTTCACAACCATAGACTAAGGAAAAGGGGGTTTGTCCAGTGGACGTACATGGAGTCATACGATTTGCCCACAAGACCGAAGGGAGTTCTTCGACCTATCTTCCTTTTGCTGCTTTCAAACAGTTCTTGATTGAATTAACAATCATTTTATTACTTGATTCAGCAAGTCCATTCGACTGAGGGTATCGTGGTGTCGATGTCCTGAGCTTTATATTGTAGTCCTCACAGAACTGTTGAGTTCTCTCACTTATAAATTGAGACCTATTGTCACAGACAATCTCGGATGGTATGCCAAACCTACATATGATGTTAGTCTGGATAAAGGATATAACCTCTTTATCCCGAATTTGGGAAAAAGCGGTTGCCTCTACCCATTTGGAAAAATAATTTGTAAGGACGAGTAGAAATACCTTTTGTCCAGGGGCGGGTGGTAACTTACCGACGATGTCCATTCCCCATCTCATGAAGGGCCATGGAACTAATGTCGAGTGTAAAGGTTATGAGGGTTTATGCGTCGAACCTGAGTGTCGTTGACATGCATCACAATCCTATACATACTTGATTGCGTCTTGTCGTAGCGTCGACCAATAGTAGCCTTATCGAGACACTCAATTGGCTAGGCTTCGACCACCTGATTAATTACTACACTCGCCGTCGTGCATCTCTTGTAAGATATTCTGGAGCGTTCTGCTCGTGACACATTGTAGATTAAGTCCGGTAGATGATCGTCGATAGAGTCTGCCTTGTATCACGACATACCACGATGCTTTAAGTCTTATCTTTCGAACCTTTGCTCTATCTTTCGGGAGTTGGTCGTGTGCTAGAAAGTTCATGATGTCGCTCGACCAATCACCTTCGTTGTTGCTATCAATTTGTCTAACGTCGTCGTGATCAACAGACGACATAATCAGATGTACCATAGGAATCACATCGAACAGTGGTTTTCTTAGTGTCGATCCAAGATTGGCTAAAGCTTCTTCTTGAGTATTCATATCTCTTGCGATTTGTTTGATCGTAAAAGGCTCGAATTTTGCAGATTTTGCCTTTGCTACTTTGAGATATGCTGTCATCTTTGAGTCTTTAGCCGCAAATTCGCCATTCATCTGATTAACAATGAGGAGGGAGTCACTTTTAACGTGCAACCCTTTTTACCCCCAAGTCGTGTGCCATGTTCATCCCGACGATCAAGGCTTCATACTCTGCTTCATTGTTGGTTGCATTGAAATCGCATCGTATGGAGTACACCATCTTGCCCCCCTGTGGCGACTCTAAGACGACGCCCAGTCTTGTGCCCCTAGCGTTGGATGAGCCGTCGACATGTAGAGTCTAGGGTTTGTTGTCGTTAGTCGCCACAAAACAAACTTCGCTTTGTGCTTCTTTCTCTAGTTCAGGACTAAAGTCGGCGACGAAGTCTGCAAGGACTTGCGATTTCTGGGTTTGAAGTCGATGTTGTAGTTGCTGAGGTGTTAGATATGAATTGTATTAAAGATTTAAATAGAGGGTCTTTTGTGTATATGTTGTAAAGTCAAAGGGTTTGTGTTGTAAAATCAACCTTTGTTGACTTAGTATAAATAGTTGTTGTTTCTTGTAACCATTAAGTCACGCGCATTAAGAATATACACACACATAGAAAGAACACAGAGAGAATTCGTATAGCATTCAACGTGAGATCTGTGGCACTTGTGAGATCTGTGACTTCATTGTAATTCTGTGATTAGATCAATAAACTTGTTTTTGTTAATCTGTGATTAATTGTATGCTAGTATACTGGGATCACATTTGGTATAAGAGCACATATTCGACAATTTTGAGAAAAATGAGTTCGCACACTGTTACTTGAGTTCTTGATTGGATTTTTGATATTAAATGTGTTTTTGATCAAATTTTTGTGAGTAATAGGATCGTTTGATAATATAGATCGACTTTATTGGATTGAATTGCACTGAAAAACAAACTTGATCATCAAATTTGTAATTTTTGGAAGTTTGGTATCGAACGAAAGTCGTATTCTCTGTTTTATCAAAATTTCTGTGTTTGAATGTGAATTTGGATTAGCTATTGAATTGGATTGTTCTATGTACTAATTTAATCATCTTTGTGAAGTTACAGCCACTGGATCAAAGTTTTGGATTGAAATTTGGACTAGAAAGTGATTTTTTTAGGACCGTAACTCAAGAACTCGCAGGATCTGTGCAATTCGTACGAAGAACTCGCCCGATTTAGATTTCGCAGAAAGAATTCGTTTAATTCCATCTAAATTCATCAAGTATAGAATTCGTACAATATGATGTACGAAAAGTTGAGGAATTCGCATAAATATTCTTGAAAAATCATTTGAAGTGTAGAATTCGTATATCTCTATAAGCAAGAATTCGCAGATGTTTGTTGTGCGAAAAGTTGAATTTTAAATGTTCAAGGCAAGAATTTGCATGTGGTATTATACGAATTGCATAGAATTCGCACATGTATGTGATGCGAATTGTGTAGAATTCGCATATCTGTGTGGTGCGAATTATTAGATTTCGCATAAGGTTTTCATACGAATTCTAAAGGATTTCGCATAATTTTCAAAGGTTTTCTTTCTAAGTTCAGAATTCGTATGAGATGCGAAAAGTTTTTGTTTCTGAAATATGTTAAGTGAAGAACTCGTATCTATCTCTGATACGAATTCTGTGTGCGAAAAGTAAGTTGTGCGAAAAGTTTGTTTCTAAAGTTTTGAAGGAAAGAATTCACATAAGAGGCTCTTGCGAATTGCTTTATTTTGAGTGTCTCTTGCATGTGAATTGTAGACTTATGTGAATTGTGTCATGCTTATACGAATTCTAAGGGGTTGTTTGTTTTTTTCTAAAAACCTCTTAATGGCTCTTAAGTCTGAATCATTCAGACATTTTTACATACCACCTCTTATTAATCATAACTAGAATAAGACTTCAGACTTTAGACCTCTTAAAAAACAAACGGCACCTAAGTGTTATACGAATTCTGTCACATTTTTCATGCGAATTGCTCTTAAGTCTCAGTGTATGCGAATTCTGTACTTTAAGTTTTTAGAAATTTCATTTTCTGATTTTTTTTGAGTCTTATATCTTTTATCTTAATTTGTTGAACTAAAGATCAATACTAGCTTATATTTTTACAGATTTCAAGATGCCATACACAGATGAAAAAGGAAATATGTTTCTTACAAACAAAGATTGTGCTTTAGCTTATATGCCAGAGATTCCAGCACTCGAAGCTGAGAACAAGGATTTTAAAATTCAGAATTCATCTCTTCAAGCTCAGATCACTAAATTGAAAGATAATTCTAAAGTTTCAGAGAATGTTATTTGCTCAGACTGTGTAGCTAACTCCAAAATTAATTTTGCAGGAATTATTGAATCAAAAGAAAAAGAGATTTCTAATCTGCAAACAAAGCTGAAAAAGTTTGAAGGTCTAAATGCTAAAACTACATGGTCAAAGAAAGAGTTAATGCAAAAAGAGATTGAAGATATCAGGAGAAGAGCAAATATTTCCAGTGAAACTTATGATGGACTTAAAAAGATAAATTCTCAAATCTTCGCTGAAAGAGACATATTGAAAGATAAAGTTTTCAGTCTTGAGGTTGATATTAATATGATGAAAGAAAAGGACAACTCAATAGACAAAGAGGATATGAAAAAGGTTGAGAAGAAAAGAAAGGAATTGGAGAAAGATAATGCTGAACTGAAAAAGAAAATTTATGAATTAGAAGATCAAATGAAGAAAGAGAAGAAAGAAAGAAAAACCTTTGCTCAAAAGTTTTCAGAATTTTCAAGAAAAGCTTTTGAAGAGAAGAAATCAGTGGAGCTTAAATGTATGAAGCTTTCTCAACAAGTATCAGATTTCGAGAAAGTAATCATCTTGGAGAGAGATAAGTTTGAAAAAGAGAAAAAGAAAGTTGAGCAAAAGTGTAAAAAGAAAGACTTTGAATAGGAAAAGAAAGTGTTTGAGACTGAGATAGAGGAGCTAACAAAGAAATTATCTGAGTTGTCATCAACTATTCTGAAGGAGAAGAAGACGAAGTCTGAACTGCAAAAGAAGTTTAATCTGATTGCAGAGGAAAGAAACAGTTTGTCTTCAAAGATAAAGGAACTTGAAGAGATCATGTTCAAGGTGAAGTTGACTGAGTCAAAGACTCCAAATTCAACTGTCCAATCACCAAGAGATGATCAAGCTGATTCAGAATGCTCATTCAAAACAGCTTCAACTTCACGTTTTACAAATGTTTCTAATAATCCTTTATTTGATTCAGATGATAGTCTTACTTCTAAATCTAAAGATCAGATTCGTCCTTCTAACCTTTTCTATGATAAACATGTTGATGGTTCAGGTAACATCAAGAAGAATAAGTCTCAGAAGAAAAGGTTCTGGAGAAGGAAAGATGAGAAAGACAAAGAAAAATGGATTTCGATAGTGAAATTTTCCTCGGATGAGAAGAAGGAACAAAAATCATTTGTGCATACATCAAATGCTAAAAGGAACGATGCTCATAAAGGTAAAACTTTTGGCAAACCTGATCTTATGTATACTGTAAATCAACTGATCAGGTTAGCACAAAAGAAAATTAGTTGTTCCTACTGTGGTTCAAATGATTTTGTAAACAAAAATTATGAAAATAGCTGGTATGGTTCTTACTACATTTCTCCTAATAGAACTGCAACTAACAAACCAGGACCCAAATACCAGTGGGTACCAAAAGCTAAACCTGTGTTGCAGGCATTTAAAGACTAAGGGGAGAAAGAATAATGACTTCTAAGTACAACAACTTAGGACTCAATCTTAAATGTTCAAGTGATGACTTCTGATTATGTACAGATCAGGACTCAATCTTCAAAGATCAAAGCATGACTTCTAAGTAAAGGAGCTTAGGACTCGATCCTCGTTGTTAAAGGAATATGACTTCTAGACAAAGCCAGTCTAGGACTCGTACCGCAGAGATCAAAATGGTTTCTGATTACAACAAATCAGGACCCGTTCTTCAATGGTAAAACTGAATATTACTATTCTCACCGAAGAATACGTAATAATGGTTTCTGAATACTTTAGTTCAAAACCCGACCCTCAATGTTTTTTCTTCTGAAGGATACTGACTAGATAACAATTTTTTAAGAAGTTTTTCTTTCGAGGGGGAGTTAATGAAAAATTCATTGTCATATCTTTTAGGGGGAGTAGATACAAGTTTATTATACTTTGATTGTCATATTTTTCTGATGACTTGACGTTTTACAGATACGTAGGGGGAGTATCTGAAGTTTTGTCAAGAATGCTTACACGATGATATTCATTTTAGGGGGAGTTAAGGTTTCTATCCTAAAGGTATATTTTTCTAAACTCTTAACCTCTATCACTGGTTGAAAGAAAGACAACTTTTACTTGTGAAAAATGATGTTCTTAAATGTTCAAACCACTTCACATTCTTATAATGTTTTCATGAATTGAGAAGTGTGATTTTAAATGATTTTCTTTGGACACTTTGATGACTAACTAATCGTGTGTTTCTTAAAGATTAATACTTATGTATTGTCTTGTCCATATACTGTCAAGTATTCATACACACATCGGTTTAGTACATTCGATTTGACTTTGTTATTAATATGTCTCAAAAGATAAATCCTTCGATGGTAATACACCCGTTTACTATTCAAATTTGTTTGAGATCAGATGTCATTTCTCATTATATGTGCTTTCATTGATAATATGTTTATATTTTGTTCATATAAACATCTTACGTCTTTGATATCCCTTATAATTCTTCATGAAATATTTGATCTGATTTAAATCATTGTCAGATTCTCAAAACAATTCTATTCATTTCATAATATTCATTCATTCAAATTGTTTTGAGAGATCTTAAATGTTCAATTGTTCAAATTTCATTCTTATCTTTTATGAGCATACATACACTGACTATGATTTCTTGTGCTTAAATGTCAAGAAAATCATTGAGCCACACGTTCTTTTAGGACAAAATACATGGGATTCAGTGTGAGTGCTTAAATGACTTCCTTGGATTCATGATAACCAGTGTTTCCTACCCTGGAAGTAATCCTTTGAGTGATTGAGGGGAGAGGGGTCAAAAGAATTGAGTGTTGGTGTGTGATGAGGTAAAATGTAAAAGAGAGATTGGTTAGAAGTGAGCTCAAATGATTAAAAGAAAGTGGGTGAGAGAACAGAGTAAAAGAATAATAAACTCTGCACCAAATTCTTTCTGAGCGGGGAAGCCACATAATTTGTTGGTTCACAATTCTTCGTGACCTTCATTGAAAAAGGCAACTAGCCCATGCCAACTCTTGCAAAAACCCCACCAGCTACTCATTATTTTCTTAAAAAGAGAATGTTTCACATTTTCTGGGGAAGCAACACATACTCTATTGGTTCTTCACTCGGAAGATGTTGATATTGAAAAAGAAGGAAAGTTGCCCCCACCTTCGACCCTTTCTCATGCACATTTGAGTCTATGTATAACTATTGTTGTCTCAATGGTTTACATATTTGAGCCTGATAAAACAATCACTGTGCTAATTCTTTCATAACACAAGCACGAGCACACAGAAAATCTGTTTTTCTGTCAGAACATTCATAGATTAACCTTGTGTTTTTCAATGATTGAATGGAAGTCCTGGGGAGTGAAAATCACCCAAGCTCTTTATAAAGTACATATGTTGTACTAAGTAACTCCGTGTTACTTACAGTCACTTTAACTGTTTCATCTATTGATTCAGGGTTACCACTCATAATTTCTCTGAACTTGAAAAGATTCGGATGAATATATTCTTGAATTGACGAAAACTTATCAGATCAGTTGGAGGAGATTGTTCATATCCTACCAAAAGATAAGATTGTTATTCATGGAGGCTGTGCTGATTTGATTATTTGGGGGAGATCAATCAAAGACAGAACTGACATTGAACAATTTTGATGATTCTGATTCTCAAAATACATCAAAAAGGGGAAGAAGTTTAAAAGTTCAAGTCAGATTAAAGTTGATCTTATCAGAAAGGGGTGATTATTAGAGATTTCAAAGTCAGATTCATTTCAAAGCGAAAGCAACATCAAGATAGATGTAATGAAAGAGAGATATTAAAGTCAGATGGAAAGCTGTAGCAAAATTTGTTGGGTTAAAGAAAATTTTTCTGAAGAATATGTGATTTTGTTAAATAAAGGGGGAGAATGCAGAAAGTGTTAAAGGGTTACTTAAATCTATTTCAAAGAGAGAGATCAATCTGAAAGCAATGTCAAAATCAAAGTCTGAAGATTGACAAAGTCCATTCAAAGTGTCAAAGATTTGAAGTTGTCAAAGCTGAAAAAGATTGATTGTTGAAGATTGTTTTGAAGATAAGAAGACCTGAAGATAATTGTCAATTTTTTTTAATCTTGAATCCAAAGGGGGAGATTATTAGATATGAATTGTATTCAAGATTAAAATAGAGGGTCTTTTGTGTATATGTTGTAAAGTCTACCTTTGTTGACTTAGTATAAATAGTTGTTGTTTCTTGTAACCATTAAGTCACGCACAATAAGAATATACACACACATAGAAAGAACACAAAGAGAATTCATATAGCATTCAACGTGACATCTATGGCACTTGTGAGATATGTGACTTCATTGTAAATTTGTGATTAGATCAATAAACTTGTTCTTGTTAATCTGTGATTAATTGTATGCTAGTAACTAGCGACAATAATAATTTTTCCATAGAGGAATACCTGGTTTCGGTGTCAAGTAGAGATTTACTTACATAGTATATAGGTAATTGTTGCTTGTCGTTCTCTCTTACCAGGACTGCACTTACCGTATGAGAACTGATGGCTAAGTATAATTGCAACATCTCGTTATCTTGTGGTTTTGATAACAATGGAGGCGACACCATATATTCTTTTAACTTTTGCAATGCTTACTCATGGTCGTCCGTCCAATAGAAACCTTTGTTCTTTCGCAAGACGTTGTAAAATAAGTGACACTTGTTCGACGATCGAGAGATGAACCTGTTTAGGGTTGCTACTCGACCTGTCAAACGTTGCACTTCTTTAAAATTTCTTGATGATTTAATCTCGATGATTGCTTTAATCTGGTCAGGATTAGCTTCGATGCCTCGTCGAGTCACCATGTATCCTAGTAATTTCCCGGCACTGACTCCGAAGGAACATTTTGTAGGATTGAGCTTCATATGGTATTACCGGAGGATGTCGAACGACTGTCTTAGGTGTTCGATATGATCGATAGCTTTTCGAGACTTAACAAGAATGTCGTCGATATATACTTCCATAGTATCGCCCAGTTGGTCCTTGAACATTTTGTTAACCAGTCGCTGATATGTGGAACTTGCATTTTTCAAACCAAAAGGCATAACCTTGTAGCAATAGATACATCGATCCGTCATGAAGGCTGTTTTTTCTTGATCGTCAATGTGCATAAGTATTTGATTGTAGCCTGAATAGACGTCCATGAACATCAAGATCAGTTCATGTCCAGTTGTTGCGTCGACCAATGAGTCAATGTGTGGCAAAGGAAATGGGTCCTTTGGACAAGCCTTGTTTAGATCTGTGAAGTCTATTCAAAATCTCCATTTACCATTTTTCTTTTGTACGACCACGACATTGGCTAACCAGTCGGGGTACTTCACTTTTTGTATCTTCCCAGTTTTGAGGAGGTTGTCGACTTCGTAGTTGATCACCTTGTTTCGCTCTAGAGCGAATTTTCGTCACTTTTGTTTTATTGGTTTAAACGATGGATCCACGTTTAGTTTATGCGAAATAATGTCAAGATCTATGTCGACCATGCCTTCGTGCGTCCAAGCGAAACAGTCAACAAGTTCCTGCAAAAAAGATATTAGTTCTTTTTTAATGAAAGGATCGAGCGTCGAACCTATGAAGATGACTTGCTCCGGCTTGTCTTGGTCTAGGATAACTTCCTCCAATCGATAGTCGTCTTCAGTATCGGGATTATCCCAATTCTGTAATTGCTGGACTACTTTCTAGGTTTCATCGTTATCTTGTAGCAATCCCGAGCGACTTTTGGTTCACTTTTGATCTCCTGGATTCCCCATAGAGTTGGGAACTTCATCGTCTGATGGTAGGTCGAGGGTACTTCCCTCATGTCGTGGATCTAGGGTCGACCAAGAATGACAGTATGCTGAGGAACAGTCTATAACGTTGAATTGTGTCTGCTTGTTGATTCCCTTGGCATAGACTGGTAATACGATCTCTCTGTAGGTGCTCGTCGCGTCTCCATTGAAGCCGACCAAAGTTGTCGAAGTTCGGACGATTTCTGACTTGTCGAGACCCATACCTTTAATGGTGTCGAGAAATATGATGTTTGCTGAGCTTTCTCCGTCAACTAACACCCTTCGGGTCAAACAATTGTCGATCTTGAGCTGGATGATCAACCCATCGTGATGTTTTTGATGTAGGTCGTCCAAGTCATCTAGATCAAATGTTATTTTCATGGACTCGAGATCTTGTTCTTCTTTTGATCGTGAGAATCGAGGGATCGGTAGATTGCTTGCCCCCCAAGACGCATGCCTTTTCGTTGCTGAATAGGTTAGACCACATACGTCTGATCCACCAGTCACACAGTTTACGACTTTCTCATGATCGGGGGACGGTGGTCGAGTGTTTCTGTCAGGCATCGCTTGTCCGTCGAGGATACCTTTGAGGTTTCCCTTTGGAGCATGCCAGGCAAGTTCCTTTTTGAGTGTTATGCAATCGTCGGTTGTGTGACCATAGTCGTCGTGAAAATCGCACCACTTGGTCCTGTCTTTCTTATGGTCGATTTGGTTACTTTTCTTCGACCAACGAACAGTTTCTTGTATGGTCTTCAGTGCGTCGACCAAATCTTTGGAAGTACCCTTAAATCCATACGAGAAGATTTCAGGATACTGAGTGAACTTGGCCGAGGTCGAGACCTTTTTCTTGCCCAACCGGACGTTTGAGATTTATCTCGACGGCTCAATTTTTGTTGTCGATCTGCTCTTGAATTCTGGTTTCATTACATTCAATGGCTTCTTGTCATTGGAATGCTTTCGACGAAAAGTCGTGTCGTCCTCTACTCTCATGTAAGCCAAGGTCCTTGCTCGCACATCTTCGAAGTTCTCCGGGAGGTATTTTGTCAGATCAATGTAAAGACCTGAACTTTTGTCCAAACCACCCTTGTAAGCTTCGATTGCAGTCTTGTTGTCACAGTTGCGGACGCTGATCATTTTTGCGTTAAACCTGTTTAAGTAACTACGGATGGATTCTCCTGCCTTTTGCACGACATAATAAATGTCGCTAGTTTGTTTCTCCATCTTGCGACTACTGGCAAACTGTTGGGAGAATTGGTTCACCAACTCGGCAAATGATCCGATTGACTTTGGCTTGAGACCAATCAACCACTGCAAAGTTGCACCTGTAAGGGTTGCTCCGAAACTATTGCACATGCAGTCCTCTTGATACTGGTGAGGGATCGAGACTGTCCACATTAATTGCTTATACTGAGCTACATGTTCAGTTGGATCCATGACACCAGAGTATTTCAGTGTGAACGTGGGGATACTGTACTTCTTTGGGACGTCGACCATCGCGATCTCATCGACAAAAGGTGACGCCTGAAACCCCATATGAGGTTCGACGTCGACTGGTACCGCTGCTCCTGGAAGCTTGGCAAATAGTGACATAACACGCTCGTTTTTCTATTCCAACATATTCAGCCTTTGGGCGACAGGATCGTCCAGAATACTTGCTTGAACACCTAACGGAACATGTCCTGAATTCTGGAATCTATTCTGTTCCGACGAGTCAGAAGCGTACCCGTTGAACTGGAAAGATGGTATCGGTAATGATGAGACCGATACTGGTGGAGGCATTGTAGGTATTGATGTCGTCGAATGAAAGAAAGGTGGCAGTGGAGGTGGCAACGTCGGCATCGGCTGTCTGGGAAAACCAGAGAAAAGTGGTCTTTGATAGTTGAGAAGAGATGGTCTTGTCCAGGGCGCACTGAAACCATTTTGTCCTTGCGAAGGTCCCGCTGCGTTGTTGACATTAAGGTTTCTCAAGGATTCATTCTCCTCCACGGCTTGCCTGTGCTGGTTTGTCATTGTCCTTGCGAAGGTCCCGCTACATTCAACTCCATGTTCATTTAAGCCATGATGTGTTCCTGGGTTCCTTGAGCTGCCATTATCCCGTGAAATGCAAAAAACACTCGAGGAAATTGTTAGCACGACACACTATTGTCTAGGATTTTCTTTAGATGGTGCCCCACGGTGGGTGCCAAACTGTTAATGCCAAAAATTACTCAATGAATAACTTCAGTGTGAAGCCCCGGTATCAAACAATACATATACAGATTAAGAATTGAATATCAAATAGATAGGAAAGCAGCGATTTGGAATACAAATAACCAATCTAGACAATTCCTATACTACCCATTCCTATTCCTACCCGTTCCTCACAGGTCAAGCTTATAACGAACTACAAGACAAAACCTAGGCTCTGATACCATAACTGTAACGACCCCCGTCCTGAGTGATTTAGGGCAGTTTCCGTTAAACACACACACACACATACACACACACACACACACACACACACACATATATATATATATATATATATTCACATAAACCCAAAAGAACCTCATTTACAGAAAGAGGTTGGGAAAGTACAGAGCATGCTAAGTAAATATATACATTACAAAAATACAATTCCAAAAGCTTAGCATAACTATTAATTATAACCAAAAGATATAGCGTCACTAGGAAGGATTATCCCAAAAAGTCACTTGTGTCGCTCACGTCACCTTGCCCCCATCCCGATTCTACATCAAGTACCTGCCGTGCAAAGAAAACACACGGCTGAGCGACATTGCTCAGTGAACGGATAATATATATAAAAAGAAAAATAGTAATCCAAAGAACAAATTAATAAGATTAGGTACAATGAAAAATGAATTAAACATTTAAATCAACTTGGTTGGAATTATATACATTCAATGAATCAATAAACCGAAATCATGGTGATCCGAATATAACTCGAAAACAACTACAAATCCGAATCAACGGATGTCAAAATCAAAGTCTCAAATCATATAAGTTCTTAATTCCGTGCAACAAAGACACGTTGTCCGATGGTCGGCCAAACCAATCGGACGGTTGGAATTTAGGGGTACGGGCACACACCGCCTAAGTCCCACCGTGGATTTAACCACGGCCTCAAGTTCTAGAACTACATCTAGGATCGATCCATACGCCCTCGGGTAGCCTGTTCCGTAAAGGCCGGGTACAAAGTACCATTCGTTGAAGACGCCATAGTCTTTGTAGCCACTATGGTAGCATCCCAGACAAAGGTGCCCCAAAGTCCGGTGTTCGGAAAACAAGTCCAAAATCGAAATTCAATTTCATTGAATCAAAGCATAACCCAGAAAGAGTTTCTAATTTCTCAACGTATTTTGATTTCGCAAATTCACATAAAAGTTCATGTAATGAGCAATTGGATTAAGACATATAAACTCATATCCAATAGAAGTTCGTTATCTGGAAAAATCCATAAAAGGAATCACAAACGGATCAAAAAGCATGTTACATAATCAAAAGACAACAACTAAAAGCAAAAATGATCAAAAGTTGTAAACAATTCCGGATAATCAATTCACATACCCACTTTTGTGGATATTTGGATTCATATTGAATCATGTGGATGAAATGACCACATCAAATGGTCATTCCCGTGTCAAAGAAGATTGAATCCGTACCTGAGATGATCCATTTCCTATCTTTATAGTCTCCTGCAATTCAACATGAATTCTTTGAATTATCGGTAACGGAATTTGGAATTCTATGCTCACACAAGTCCCAAGGGTCCTAAAATTACATACGAACCTCCTAAAGTGCTAACAATATCCTTAAGACACTTTAAACAAGGTAAACATGAATTTACATGCCATTTAGAACACTAGATTTTATTTTCAAAGAAGAGCACATTCTGAAAAATTAACAGCTTTCTGGTACCTAAAGTTTCTGACTTTTCCTCCCATTTAGAGGCCAAAACAGTAGTTACCATCAAAATGAAAGTTGTTATATGATCTCTTAGGAATATAGTCGTTTTGGATTCATCCCATTTGGATAAACCATCTATTTTCTATGAATTTTACAAAAACAACATGCTGATCCCGAGTACAGTGTGACCAGTCTCAAAAACACACTGTTTTGGGACATTTAAAGTCTGAATCTGATCTTGGGGCAAACTACAAAGTTGTTCTAGACACTCTAAGCACTCCAACGATATATCATACACCTCATTTGCATCAACCAATTATTTTATACGAATTTTTGAACTCACTGGACAGAAACTGTTAAGACATGCAGTTCTCATTGAAGCATTTCATCAAACACTTGGAGGACACAACTACAATTTAGAGTTCAAAACTACATCCATGGTTCTAATTACCAATCCTTGAACATTTTGCACCCATATAACATAGATTAAAAACATACAACTACATGCAAAACCCAATTTCAAGATTAAAGACCCAAATCAAAACATAACTTCAATTTGTGAAAGATTTTAGCTAAACTAAAAGAATCCATCCACTTTAAACAACCTAATTACTAAAACAAAGAGAAATACACATACTTAGTATGTGTTCTATCTTAAAAACCAAAAATTGAAGGTAACAAAGTATTACCTTAGCAATTTTGACTTCCAATCTTCAAAATTACACTTTAATTTCTTCAATTCTTCAAGAAATTGATGATTCCCCCTTTCTCTCTCTAGTTCTCTCTTCCTCTCTCTCTCTATACACGATTTAATCTAGATGAACAAATAAACCTATTGTTTTTCTTTTAATTATATAAATACAACTTTGAGCCTTTGTTTAATTTGGTCCCCTCAAACTTCTAGAATTTCAAAATCTATCCTAGTCATAACTTTTCTTAAATTTCAAGTTTTATATAAGTGTTTAAATTACTTGATTTGGCCCTTCAACAAGGTTATTCTTATTCTAGAGTCTAAGGTACAATTAAGTAATGCATAAGGTACAACTTAAATAGGCACACAATTATATATAATTCGGATGACGGATTTTTGGGGTATTACAACAAGCTTCACCTTTTATGGTTTTTCATATATACACATTTTGAATGTATAACTATTGATTCAAGATAAAGTATAAATCCTTTTCCATTACTGAAAAGTAGTCTTTGTGCTTCATAAGTATCTTGAGTGTTAAGTAGGATATAATTAGATTGGTTTATTATGTTTTTGTGCAGGTACATCCCTCTTATGAAGTTTCTGTTGGAGTTTGGAGGTTGGAATTTCATATGGAGGTGGTTATGGAATTTCATGGTCCGAGATGGTTGGTTTTTGCTCAATCTGTCTTTGCTTTTTTTTTCCCTCAGTTTCAGTATCATTGTAGGGGAAAGGTCTTGTTTTGATGTTTCTGATCTTCTGGTCTCAGATTTTGCAATTTATTTGGACTCAGAGTTTTTAATTGAGACTTCTTTCAATTATTCATTTTTACAACAGCGGTTGCTTTTACGGTTGTCGCTACTATTTTGGAGTTGTCCAATTGTCAAATTCTGTTATGACTAGAAGTTCAAAGTTTGTTGTTCTCTCGATACTGGTGTCAATTTTGGAAAAAGACTTGGTTTTCTGATTTCGTTAATGATTCTGTTTTCGCAGCTGCTGCTATGGACTTCTGACATCAGATTTTGGTCTTTTGCAACGGCCATTGGCTCAAATTGATCTTGTTGCTGTTTATTAACTGCTGATTAATAGGACTGTTATGGATCTCACATTGTTTCTTTTTTGTAGTTATGAACGTGTTTGGGTCTTGGGGCTGTTCAACTCTTATAATAGGGTGTGTGAGTGTTTTTGATCCCCCCGGTTGGTCTCTTATTATAGCTCCTAGATGGTGGTTGATCTTTGATCCCACCACCTTAATGGCAATATGGTACAGGGGAGGTTGATATTTGATCTAGCCTGTGTTGTTACCTACATGGGACTCTTTCTGTTTCTTATACCGATTAGCATTGCCCTCTTGATAGAATCTGTTTTCTTAGTAAATTTGGCTTTAATGGATTCTGCCTTTGGGGAGTTATAAGGTTGGACATTGGCCTAACAGATTTGGCATATATTTGAGATTTAAAATGTTTTCTTGATTTTGTGGGTGAAAGCATTTTTTTTTCGATTTTCAATTTTTCTTTGATACATTGAAGGATCTTACCACATCTTGCCATTGGGCATACCATCCTGAAAGAGATCGAACAACATCGTTGGTTGAAGCAACTTTGATGCCCCAAACATATCGAAACAAAATGGTAAGCTTCCATTTTCAATTCGAAAATGTGTATGAAGTTTACACCTTACCTACCAAAAGTCATTTCTTTATGTGTATGACTTTCCCAATTAATCAATGTATTGCAACAGTGTGCTTATGTGAAAATTTTAGTTTCTAAAAACTATTCTATGTTGTGATATTACCAACAACAATTCTTGTATTTCTGTAGGTGTTTGGGGATGATCGTCAAGTGTTTTTTGTGTTTAAGAATCCTTAGTTCTCGCCTTTCTTTCTGTAAGTTACCCATTTTTGTCTTTAAGATTCCTTAGTTTTTGCCTTTCGTTCTGTAAATTACTCATTTGTGGTTTTTATGGGTTTGCGAACATTGTTTTATTTTGAGTGCAAATAAGTAATTTGCTAGGGCTGTGTACTTGAATATTGATTACTGCTTAGACATGGGAATGGGGTTTTTACAATAAATATTATGCCAACTTGTTCGTGGTTTTTGTTTCAGTCCACAAAATACCCGACATGTGTACTATTTAGTCTATATCACCTTTGTTCCAATTTGGTCAATTTACCATCAGTACAAGAAATGGCATATTACATGCCGGTAAGTAGTACTCTGGTTTTTTTCAATATATTTTTCAATTTTAGTTTATATTTTATTTTTTTAATCTAAATTATATATGTGCATTTTATATGAAGGACTCATTTACATTAAAAACGGATCAAATTACGGATGGATATAAGTTGACCAAAACCATAACCAGCCAAATAGGTCACAGGCCTAATGAATTAGAAGCCCAACAGGAGATAGATTTGTTTTCATCCTTGATTATGCTCAAAATTCCTTCAATAATTATTAGGCCAATTGATTTGAGCAGGTTGTGGTTGCTCATACACATTGTACCTTTCTTACATGTACTTTGATAAAGGGACTTTTATTTTGACATACGGTGTTGAAAGCTATATAAACAAACCTGTTTGAAAGGCATCAAATTCAACTAGGGGTATGTTTCTCTGATTTGGGCCAAAAAGCCAAAAAAACTAGACCTGCAGCAACCTCATCTTCTATATACTACCTTATAAATCAAATTTCACAAAAGTCTTAAAGTCTTAAAAATCTTAAAATCTTAATTATAAATCAGCAAGCATGATGTACAAATTAAAAAGCTTTGTTAAATCCTGTATTAGAATCGATTTTGGTTTGTTTATGTATAGTATCGATTTTGGTTTCTTTATTGTTAGCTTGATTTGCTGTTGGATCTGTTGGCAATATCAGTATACACCTTGTAGACATTACTGTTGCTTTTCTCAATAAAAAAGGTAAGCAGTTTGAAGCTGGTAAATCCTTATCAATTTGCTTATTTGATTCCTTTATCATAGCATCATAATTTAGTTGGTTGTTGCTTGAACGGTGGAACCGTAAACAAGCCGTGAAGAAAATAGGGTTACGGAATTTATTTACGATAAATCTTCCAATCCAATCATACTCATGGGGCCTGCACCATTAAAGTATTAAGTGGCATGTGCAAACTTATACATCAATATGTTGTAACTTAACCATCTTATTTGGGCAGAACTATAGCCACTTTGACGTACGTCTTCTTAGTGTACACATCAGTGATCGACTATGCTTCAGAGTGGTGAAATTCTTTACCATTTCGTAAAGATTCCAAAATCAATTTTTATGACTTTTCTTTCTTCACCATGTTATTTGCAATTTTCATATCTGTTGGAGGAACACACACCATGAATCACGTGAATCAATTTCTTACAAGGTTTGGACGGTTCCAGCAATTATGTTGGTGGGGACATGGCAACAAGGATTGGACAACAATTTCGACAACTATTCCGGTGAGCTAAAATGTCCATTACAAGCATATAGTGGCTAAGCTACACTTCCTGTTTGTGATTAGAAATGACTAGCGTAGTATGTTACTATAGCCTTTAATTTTTGTTTACAAGAATTCATAAGAGGGATAGATCACTGGATGCATTAAGAAATAGTCCAGAAAAATACCATGCAATAAATCAGCATTCAGTCACCCTTCTAGAAGGCACACATGTTAAGGCCAATTTGATACTTGTAAACCAAAAAATTCCTCCAAAATTGTGTTGCAGGAACACAACGCTTCCTGATATAAATATGAACTTGTGTGAGTAACGATACTATATGATAAGTATTCTTAGTCGTATATCTCCCTATTCCCCATATTCTTTAATATAGTAATAATAGCACTGAATAACATAAAGAAATTGACTTCCTTGCAGGTGCAATCTGCCACAACTGAATTTGCTATACTTTGAAGTCTCTCCTGTGATAGACTTATTTGTGACCTCAACAGTATGCTCTAAATTAGAAGGCAAGTCACTTAGGATTAAATTTAAACCCTTATTTGAGAAGGCAAAATCTTGGGGTTCCAATTTCAAGATTGCAAAATCTTACCAATGGAAATGTGATTTTACTCATTAACGTTACCGTGTAAGATTCTTGGCCATAAAAATTGTGTCGTTCGCAATAGTCTTACAGGTAAGAGTCATTACCCTTACTTACCGGGTAAGACTCTCAAACATTGTCTTGCCTCTTCTCAGATAGACATCTTTATCCATACAGGACTTAATGGAAAACCAACCAAATAGACATCTTTATCCATACATGACTTAATGGAAAACCAACCAAACAGCCCCTTAGCGACTGAAGGTAGTGGAGGGATTTAAGCTCATCTCCCGTGTGTATTTGAGCAAAGTTGTTCAACCCCTTTGCTAACTGAGCTACACGCTCGAGGGTTTTTAATTTTCCATTTACGATAAAGATTTCACACGTTGCTCACCCGGTGCATTGCACGGGCACACTACTAGTTTATATATAAAAAACCATTATCACTCAATAAAAACCATCCAAAATCGTACTGTAAATCAATAAAAAACAAAAAATAAAAATAAACATTAAAATCGTGATATATCTCGCTGCATTGCGCGAGTATGCTTCTAGTATATAATTAAAATCTGAAAAAGGAAATGGAAAAAAGAGGTCAATCAAACGGTTAAATATTTAAAATTGTCGAGGTTCAAATATTTTGGGATTATATCACAATCACCACCTTGGCCTACAACAACGGGTATTTATACCTCGATGGAGAAATCGCTTCTTACGTTCTTCCGAGATGAAGTTGATAGTTCTTTTCTTTGCCAGGGTTTGGTTTGGTTTACTTTTTTCTTTCTACTTCAGGGTTTAATTTCCTATACTTTTGATATGATTCGTCCTTCTTTTTAGTCTATAAATCTTTTACCTGATTTGTTCATTATGTTCGTTAAGATTTCTTCTGTTATGATGATTTTGGTCACTCTTCAAAAATTTCATATAATTATCTTCATTGATGTTTCAAATCAATTGATCTTGAAAACCAAACTTGCAAAGATCTTAAACCTAACGTGTTATCGTGTGAGAACAAAGGCCATAAAGGGCCCAGTACTTCTTTTCTGTGATCAACGCGTGCCTTCTTGATAGAACAGTTGGTATCTGGGAATTTGAAACTAGTATATATATAGTGGAATGATATTTTTCAACCCTTAAAAAGGTTGCAACTCTTGCAACCCACATCTTAACCGTTTGATTCATGATCGACGGTTATTTTATTTTTATTTTTCTTTATTTTTTAATTAAAAATATTGGGACCCATATCTATTGTAACCGTCGATCATGAATCCGACGGTTAAGATGTGGGTTGCAAGGTTTGCAACCTTTTTAAGAGTTGTAAATTAAACCACCTCTCTCTCTCTCTCTCTCTCTCTCTATATATATATATATATAATTGACTATTAAAAAAAACAATGTTTTACACGAGTAAAGAAACTGAAATACGTGAATCTTTCTTGTCCACACAAAATATCAACTTGTCTATACCTAAAACATAGAATTCTTTCTTTCTCTCTCTCTCTCCTCTTCTCTATATATACATCTCATATTTATATAATAAAAAGCTACCTTTAGATTTTAATAATAAACAAATGGCTTCACAATTTTATATTAGTCCATTGTTCAAATCTAGTTGTGTTTCTTTATGCAAAGCTGATCAGTATCCATGGCGGTTGGTAAGTAGTATTTCGCCGAGCAAAAGCTCTAGGATTTGCATGTGCTCGGCTTTCTCGACTCTGCTTTCTTCCACCATTGCAGTGCCACAGACCCGAGATAATGATTCTCTCCTTCCTGTGCATCTTCATCAACCCAAGGTAGGTTAATTTTTAGTTGTACACATGTTTGATACGTACTGTGCAGAATTAATATAACCTAAACATAATATATTAATTCACACTGTGATTTCGATTGATAATTAATAGGGAATTCCTCCTAAAGTTGCGGTTCACGACAGAATCGAGCAACTCGTGGAAAGCACAAGAAGAGCTTTGATGTCAAGTTCAGATCCCATAACGAGAATGAAGCTAATTGACACGATTCAAAGATTGGGAATTGGGCACCATTTCGAAGAAGAAATCCATGAAATTTTAGGAAATCTCACACAAGGTCTGTCCGATGACAATTTATATACAGCGGCTTTATGTTTTCGCCTTCAACGACACAATGGTCTCCATACTAATCCTGGTACTATTTTGTCTCGACATCATTAATTATCAAAATTCAATAGCACAATTGATACATTACTAAAGTAAATTTTGATCTGATGCAGACGTTTTCCAAAAATTCATGGATGCAAATGGTAAATTCAAGATGTCGTCAAGTGATGACATAGAGGCATTGTTGAGTTTATATGAAGCTTCATACTTGGGTGCAAATGGAGAATATATCTTATCACAGGCAAAGGAATTTACTACAATACAACTCAAGAGATCAGTTTCCAAATTAAGCCCCAAACACGGTACAAAAGTTCTCCTCAGTTTAGGGCTGCCAAGACACTTGAGAATGACCAGGTTAGAAGCAAGAAGGTATATTGAAGAATATGTTAATGATGATTATCGCAATCCGATTGTTCTAGAACTTGCAAAGTTGGATTACAATCATGTCCAATCACTCCTCCAAAGGGAGCTTGCGGAGGTTACAAGGTAAATCACTTAATATGTTTTTTTTTCTTTTATATAGATATTCCTATATATATATATATATATATATATATATATATATATGTTGGTACATTGTTTAACTTGTGATTTTGATTTTAGGTGGTGGAAAGATTTGGGTCTAGTAAGTAAGCTAAGTTTTGTCCGAGATCGACATCTTGAGTGTTTTCTATGGACTGTTGGACTCTTACCCGAGAAAAAATATTCTAGTGGCAGGATTGAGCTTGCTAAAATCATTGCCATTTTATTGGTCATTGATGATATTTATGACATTTATGGCTCGTATGAAGATCTTGTACTCTTTACCGAAGCAATTAGAAGGTTTGATCTTATTCCCTCGATTAAGTGTCGATAAGATTTAGAAACTAAACCACAAGGGTTGTGGTGTGGTGGTAAAGACTTGGGGAGTTCATAGCGCTCAACCCGGGTTCGAGCCCCACTAGCAGCACTTGTGGCCACTGAGGATAAACTCAGTGTTGCACGCTTTAGCAGCTGGACCAAAGACCTTAATTGTCAGGGATTAGTCTGGGCATAGCCCAGGATACCCTTTCCAAACAAAAATTTAGAAACTAACATTGTAGTTGGCAGATGGGATTTGAGTGAAATGGAACAGCTTCCTGAGTACATGAAGATATGCTACATGGCATTATATAATACTACCAGTGAGATTTACAACAAAGTCCTTAAAGAACATGGCTTGAGTGTCCAACCATTTCTACACCAAACGGTACTTACTTTTTTTAATCATTTTATTAAAATGTTTCTCTGAGATTTAACTGCCAACATTTTGATTGTTTGTCGTTTATGTTCTAGTGGATTGACGTAGTTGAAGCTTACATGGTGGAAGTAAAATGGGTGAAAAGTGGGGCTATACCAACTTTTGAAGAATATATAAAGAACGGAGTTACTACATCAGGCACATGCATGGTATTGGTGCATCTATTTTTTCTCATATCCGAAGGGGTAACAGAAGAAAATATGAGACATCTTCATCCATACCCTAAATTCTTCTGGTTGGCCGGAACCATTCTTCGTCTTTGGGATGATCTGGGAACTTCTAAGGTACTGATTTATCAACAAGAATGTTATATATTAGGAATTGTTACTATTTTTAAAGTAAATTACGTTTTTCGTCCCTGTGGTTTGTTAAAAATTATGGATCTCTCCTCTGGGGTTTCTAAATTTTGATTTTAGTCCCTATGGTTTACAATTCATTTCTACTTTCGTCCCTGAGGCCAAAACACTAATTTTAAGTATTAGGAATTAAAATAAAAATGAATTCTAAACCATAGGAATGAAAAAAAAAAACAATAAAAATTTAAATCATAAAGATAAAAAAGGTAATACATTATAAACCATAGGGATAAAAACGGTAATTTTAAAACTATAAAGACTAAAATAAAAAAAAAAATCAACAAACCACAGTGAATAAAAACGTGATTTACTCTTCTTTTTATTACAAATTTGGAGCCAGTATATGTGGTAGCGATAATTAATGTATTGTCACAGCACCATAGTGGCTAGAACCAATGAGCAATATAGAATAAATTTTGATTGTATGAGATCAGCTTTTGAAAATAAGACTTTAAATAAGCATCATCCAATCATAGGTTTGATTGAAATTAAGTTGTTAATATTATTATATGGCCCAAATATGTATAGGAGGAACAACAACGAGGGAATATGGTATCAAGCATACAGTTGCTGATGAGAGAGAAAAACGTAACAAGTGAGGAAGAAGGAAGGAAACAGATCTTGCAGCTCATCAACGAGTTATGGAAAGATCTGAATGCAGAGCTAGTTACACCAGATGCATTCCTCTTGCCGATGATCAGAGTTGCCCTTAACATGTCAAGAACTTCTCAAGTTGTTTATCAACACAATGAAGATAGTTATTTAACAAGTGTAGAAAGTCAAGTACAATATCTGTTCTTCAAATCTATTGATATTTAGTTCTATAGATTAATGTATTGTTTAAGCTGCTTTTATGTGCCTTATCACTACTAGAAACTGGACTTTCAAGCTATGAAAATTTCCGTCAAAAACCAGTGAAGGTTTTCCCACGGAATCCATCAATATATTTTAAGAAATTATTTTTAAATTAATATAAAAATCCGTTAGAAATTCTTATAATTTTCCTACAGATTTTCGACTGAATTCATCAATATGTTTTAAAAACTAAATTTTAAATTAATTATAAAAATCTATCGGAAATTCATAGAATTTTCCTGGGGATTTCTGACGGAATATCCATCAATAGGTTTTAAAAAGGGAAATTGACCCAAATGGCCAAAACATGAGGAAGGATTGGTCTCCTAGTCATCCCTCTCCTTAACTTGTAAAAATGTCCCTAAGGACGCAAATGGAGCCGGACGCAATTTGCGCCCCTATTGTTTTATGATTCCAATAAAGAAATCTTGAAAATATATTATATATAATGTAACACCGACAGTTTATACAAGAGACTATGTGTGTGTGTTACGGTGTTTGTGTGTGAGAGAGAAAACACACACTGACAGGTCAGAGGGCAATTTGCGCCCTATTGTTTCCTCAAATTATATTTGCGCCCTATTGTTTCCTCAAACCAATAAAGATTAAATATATTCTTTCCTCAAACCATAGGGACGCAAATGGAGACCCTAGGGCGCAAATTGCGTCCAGGCGCAAATTTGCGCCCTAGGGCTCCATTTGCGCCCTGGGTCTCTAATTTGCGTCGTTTGGGCCATTTGGGTAAACCGGGGAGAGGGATGGCTAGGAGGCCAATCCCACCCCGAGTTTGGCCCATTTCGGTCAATTTCCCTTTTAAAAAACAATTAATAATTCCTAGGGATTTCCGACGGAATCCATCAATAGGTTTTAAAAAATAATTTTTAAATTAATTATTAAAATCCACGCGGAAATCCATAGGAAATGCTTAGCGCATCTCCAACAGCTTCCCTAAAATTTCTCCAAAATGGAGAACCAAATGTCAAAATCTCCAAAAAAAATTACATCCATCTCCAACAGATTCTCTATTTTGGAGAATCAAACATTAATTATAATATTAAAATATTACATTGATATATTAAAATATTATTTCTCTCTCCTAAATATCTAATTTCCAAGGTTTCTATTGGTGCTCCTAATTAATAATCATTTTTGGGGTTATCTCCATATTTGGAGAAAAACTTCTTCTCTCTCCTACTTTCTCCATTTTGGGGATAGTTATGGAGAAGCTGTTGGAGCAAAAATATAGCTTAAAATCTCCATTTTCCCTATTTTCTCCATTTTGGAGAAGCTGTTGGAGATGCTCTTAGAATTTAATTTCCTAGGGATTTTCCGGCGGAATCCATCAATATGTTTTAAAAAATAATTTTTAAATTATTTATAAAATTCTGTCGGAAATCCGTTGGAAATTCTTAGAATATTCTTACGGATTTCTGACGGAATCCATCAATATGTTTTAAAAAATAATTTTCAAAATAATTATAAAATATATCGGAAATATTAGTACTAGAAAAAGAGGTATTAGTGACAGAAAAATCAATCACTAATTAGTGGTGGATCAGTGACAGAACAACCACGAACACTATCCATCGTTAATCCATATCTAATTAGCAGCGGATTAGCGATGAACACGTTTCCGTCACTAATTAGCGATGGAACCTATTAATTTCTGTTTAAAAAATAAATACAAATGAAAATGGATGTGTCCGTCTCTAATCTGTTGCTAATTACGGACATGCACTACAAACAAAGCAAAAATTTCCGACGGCCCGTTCCATCGGTAATCCGTCGAAAAACGGTAAGATCCGTCGGTAAACTTCGTCGGAATTTATCTCGTAGGAAATTGATTTACCGACGGATTTTAGCGACGGATTACCGACGGCTTGATGTTTACCGACGGATTACCGTCGACTTGATGTTACCAACGGATTATTGTTAAAACATAAAATGTTCTATGTTTAGAAGTTTTGTAAAGTCATCATTTAATTGTATTTTGGGTCTTGTATTTAGCATTGGGTTTGGGCTTAAATGTAAACAAGGGTGATAGGAGTATAAATAGGATTTGTTTGTAATTGTGTTTGTAACTTCACTTTCACAATGTAGCCATATGTGAACTGTTTGTTTCTAAAGAGAGAAACATTCTGCTCTCTAGATTTGTAAATAAAACAAACAATTTCCTCCCTAATCCTCTTGTTAATCTTTTGAATATTGAATTAATTGTGATCTATGGACCTCTCAATTGGTATCAGAGCCTAACCAAATAAATCTTTCATCGAAAACGATCAAGATCACAATTTCTTCAATGGAACAGTGACTTACGCATGAACAGTTTCTGAGAATTTTTGATTTTTTTGATTTGGTGCTTAATTGGTCGAGCTTTGAAGTTAAATTGATTTAGAGATCAAAGTCGAATCATAGTGAATCAATTACACAGTTTAATTTCAATCAAATTGGAAGAATTGATCGATTTTGAGAATTTTTGGTTCGAAAAATGGAATACACTGTGTTGAGATCGAATTTCGTTATAGAGTTCTTTACAAACAAGATCATCAACTACAAAGCTGATGAGAATCATTTTTTGAGCATGTGTACAAAATTTCATCTGAAAATTCGAAAAATTGAAGGAGAATTCGAAGATTTTTGGATGTATCAATCGAACACATTCGTAGATCTAGAGAATTCGCATGACTTTAAAGAACTCACATGAAGAAATCGCATAAAGAATTCGCATGGTGAAGTATTGAAGAATTCGCATGGTACATCATCTTTGGACACAACAATTTTTCTAAGTCAGGAATTCGCAAGAAGCTATATGCGAAAAGTGGAGAATTTGCATGCTACTGTGCTAAAGTTGTCTGTGAATTGTGAAGAATTCGCAAGCCACTTGATGCGAAATGTCAAGAATTCTCATGATGTTATGTGCGAGAAGTGGCTTCCAGGATGAAAATATTTTCTAAGTATAGAATTCGCTTGAAAAGATATGCGAGAAGTTCAGAATTCGCATGAAGTTATATGCGAAATGCGAGGAATTCTCTTATAGTTATATGCGAAATGCGAGGAATTCGCATATAGGCGTATGGGAAATGTAGGAATTCGCACGCAAGCCTATGCGAATTGTTGAGATTTTGGCTCAAGCCTCATACGAATTGTGCCATTAATAGTACAATGATATGTGAATTGTTCATTATGCGAAATTTTTTTGTTTGATATGCGGAAATTGTTGTTCTGAACCCATTTTGCTAAAAGTTTGTCGTGTTCCCGAGATTTTCCTCGTAATGCATATGTGACATCATTCCTATCTTCTGTTGGTTACATATTTTTAGCAACTGATCTAGATTTTCACGAGTGCTCATGCTAGTAAAGATTTTCAGATACTGGATGCTGGGATTTATTCTCTGATTGGATTGGATCAGCAACTTGAGTATCTGCAATCATCAGTATGGATTTTTTCTCTACGATGTTAGACCTTTGAGTGCTCTTAATCATTCTTTTGACCTGATCAATTAGAAGTGTGAGTGACTGCAATCATTGTTCTTATGATTTGGTTGTGATTCAGAATTTTAAGTGCTTATAATCATCCAGCTGATTCGTGAAGAAAGGAGTTTTGAGTTCATTCGTTCAATGTTCAAGAAAGCAGTTAGAAAATGAGCATCTTTCATCAGTTGCTGAACATATTTTAGAATTTTTCTTCTAACCCTTGCATAGTATTGTTTCCTACAAGATGCTTCCTCCTACAAGCTGATCAGAGTAAGTTCTTAAGCTGAATTCCTATTCAACTCGTGGTTCAAAGACAAATCTGGTGTTATAAACTGAAGATGCACTTTGGTTGTCACGTCATAATTCACACATTTCTTTCTTGTGGGCATAACGAATGTGTTGGATTTACAAGAGATAAAAGTTATCTTTTTGTGCACTCAGTCGAGGCTAGTGTCTACATCAGATCTGGTATTAAAGTTGAAACTTCAAGGATAAGAGCTATTTTCAAGGGGGAGCCAGAGCTCTTTTGAAGTTTAAGCAACGCTAAGTTTTCTAAAGAAATCAAGGGGGAGAAGAGGTGAAGCTTGAAGAGGATGATTCCTTTACAAAACTTAGGGGGAGAATGTTAGAACATAAAATGTTCTATGTTTAGAAGTTTTACAAAACCAAGTGGTATTAGAGCTTGATTCGATCAAATTCAACAAGAAATGGACTTCGCACCCTGAGTTTCTTATTTTCGATTGATTTGTGAATTTTAGTTTGTAATTGTGTGAATTGGTGTTAGTATGATGATCGATTAGCATCATAGAACTGATTTGTATAGGTTAAATACACAATTGCACTGTAATTTTTCATTCAATTTGGATTTTTAAGATTTTTTGGTTTCACGAGTTCTACGCACTGTTCAATCATGGAAGTGTATATTTGAGTTTATTTTACTGAAATTCCTTGTTTGTAATTGGCTCTAATAGTGATCGTGAACAAATTGGCAAAATTTCAGATCAAAACTTGAAGATTTGATAGGGTTTCAATCGATTATGAAGGATTTTTCATCGAAAGTTCAAGAACTCGCATAATTCCTGAAGTACTCGCAAGATCTGAACTTTTAGCACGAAGAACTCGCATAGTGAAAGGATTTCGCATAGCATTTAATTTTTGAAAAAGACAAGTATGGAATTCGCATAAGAGTGTTATACGAAAATCACAGAATTCGCATATAGTCTTATACGAGAAGTTGAAGAATTCGCATATCTCTCTCATACGAAAAGTTGGTGGAAATATTCCTAAGGACAAAATTCGCATAGGTCTTTATACGAAAAGTGGAGAATTCACATAAAGAGGCATACAAATTTCGCAGAATTCGCATAAGCATATCATACGAATTCTTGTAATTTTCGCATACAAAGTTGAAATTTTTTCTAAGTACACAATTCGTATAGATAAGGGATGTTGAAGATCAAGAAAAATTTCCAAGTGTAGAATTCGTATCTCCCTGTCATACGAAAAGTTTATGCGAAAAGCTTGAAGGTCAAATTTTGGTTATGTTAGTGTATAAATTGTATCCAAGATTTAATGTGAAAAGTCTGAGTCAATGTAAGTCAAAGTCAACATTAGTGACTTGAGAGAACCTTTATTGTGAGAGTTTCTATTCTAAGCTTGTGAGAGTTTCTTAGTAGATATAAATAGTTGTGTGTTGTAAGTGTTGTGTGTGGTTGGATTGTAAACTTCATATTAATAGATATACGACTTGATTGTTTCTCTCTCTACTCTCTCTCTAGAACATATAATTGTCATATCTTGTTTAGATTGTGCTTGATTGAATTGGGAAATTTTACACTTTCAATTGGTATCAGAGCTAGTCCAAATTAATTCAGAAAGATTGGATCATCAGATTTGGATTAATTTCTTGAATTTTTCAAGAACTTTCAAACGGTTTTTTGGTTCTTTACTGTTAGATCAAATTCATTTGATTGTTGAAATTAATGGTAGAAAATGATTCAATAGGACTCGTTTGATGTAATAAATTCACGTTGGTTCACAAAGATTCACAATTTAATCATAAATTCAGATTGAATCTCTGAAATTTTGGATTTTCTTGAAATATATATCGAACACTGTTTGAATCAAATTAGTGTGATTTGTTGTTTTTAATCTGCAATTGATATTAGAAATGTGTTCTAGTTGTAATTTCGATCACGAGTGTGTATTCTTGAAAATGATTTGCAGGTTATTCACGTTTTTGGGTTGAATCTATGTGTACAGAGTCAAGAACGTGCTAGATCCAGACTTCGCGCAACATTCATCTGAAGAACACGCACACTGAAGTACGCACATGCTACCAAGAACACACACGTTGATCGTTGATATTTTGATGTTGGTTCGCGCATAAAGTTCTTGCGAGAAGTGATAAAACACGCATAAGCATTCTGCGAGTTTATAGTTCGCGCACAACACATACAGCGAGAAGTGTAATGAACAGTGACTTGCGAGTTGCTTAGATGTGCGAGTTTCAAACTTAGCGAGTTATTAGTTTGTCAAAAATTTTCTAAGTTTGGAACGCGCTCAATATATGACTTGCGAGTTTGCATTCGTTTGCGAGAAGTTCAGAGTTTGAATATTTCCAAGTCCAACTCGCGCACGAAGCATCCTGCGAGAAGCAACTTCGCGCACGACACTATTTGCAAGTTTCTTAGTTCGCGCACAAAGTAGTCTGCAAGTTTCTCAAAATGCGCATACAACTGCTAGCGAGAAGCTTTGTGAATAGTGCTTTGCGAGTTTTGGGGTCTGCGAGTTCTAGTGTCTGCGAGTTCTGGAGTTAGAATTTTTCTGAGAAATTTTTTCAAGTGGTGATCTGAGTTTGACTTTTAGTCAATTTTTCTGAATTGTTTGGGAACGATTATTCATATCAAGCCAACTTATTAATCAAGATGTCTACAATTTTATCAGGGAGAGACTTTGCGATTATGTACATGCCTGAGATACCGGCAATTGAAGCTGAAAGAGACAAACTAAAGAATCAGAATTCGGTTCTTCTTAAACAGATTCAGGAGCTTAAATTTAATTTGTCAAATTCTGATAAAACTTCTGATTGTGCAAAATGTGCTAATTATGCTAAATCTGATTTTGCAGGTATCATCAGTGCAAAATAGAAAGAGATTAAAGAGAAAGATAAAATGATTGTTTTAAAAGAAAATACTATTGTTACATGTGAGAAAGAGTTAAAGCTGAAAGAGAGAAAGATTGTGAATCTTCAAAGCCAACTGAAGACAACTGAACAAAAATCTTCAGAATTACAAATTGAATCAGTTGAGCGTCAAAACAAGTTTAAGGATTTTGAAGACAAGATATTTGTATTGGAGTTGAAGAATGCTGAACTGAAGAAAAGTCTCCAAGCAGATAAAGTTAAAGTTGATTCAGAGAAATCTTCTACTCAACAGCTGTCTGATCTTTCTAAGAAAACTTTACAAGAGAAAAAGGATCTTGAACTTAGATGCATTAAACTCTCTAAGCAAGTGTCTGAGTTTGAAAAGATTTTAATTACAGAAAGAGACATTTTTGCCAAAGAGAGAAAAGTTCTTGAAGATAAAACTGTTGAACTTCCCAAACAGGTCTCTACATTACAAGACCTACTTGAAAAAGAAAGGAAATGTTTTCAAGAAAAGAAAAAGTCTTTGAACTTGAAAAGAAAAATGCTGAGAAGAGAAATGTTGGGATTTTCAAAGATATTTCTGAACAAAACAAGAACTTGGAAAAAGATTTTGAGCAAGAGCGTCAAATCTTTGAATCAGAAAATATCTAAGCTCACATCCAAGTTAATTGTTCTATCCTCAGACATTCTTAAAGAACAGATGGCTAAATCTTATTTGAAACAAAAGTTTGACACACTTAATGCTGAAAGAAACATTTCATCCAAAAAGATAAAGGACTTGGAAGCTGCAAATGTTGAATTGTCAGAAAAGATTTCAGCTGATGTGATTAATCAATCACCTTATGACAATTCAACCGAATCAGTCTATTCTTTCAAAACTGCTTCAAGTTCCATTCATGAGAAAAATGTTTTTAAAAAGAAAAGTGTCAAACTAAACAATGTCAAATCAAATCAGATTCGACCATCTAATCTGTTTATAGTCCAGCGAGCTTTTATGTTAAATCTCTTGGAAAGCAATCTAAGAAAGAACAGATGGTCTGGAGGGTTAAAGATTATTCTGATGAGAAGAAGAAGAACAAAGCATTTGCATCCACATCTAATGCCAAAAAGAACAGTGCGCATAAAGATAAATCTTTTGGTAATTCTGATATGTTTTATTCTACTAATCATTTGATCAGGATTGCTCAGAAGAAAATATGTTGTTCTTACTGTGGAGCACATGACTTTGTAAGTAAAAATTTTGTCAATTACTGGTATGGTTCTTACTATGTAACTCCCACAAGAACTGCAACTAACACATCAGAACCCAAATATCAGTGGGTACCAAAAGCTAAATCTGTGTTGCAGGCATCCAAAGTTTAAGGGGGAACAAGAACAATGGCTCTTGAATAAAACAGTTCAAGACCCGCATATCAATGTCAAGAGTGTGTCTTCTGATTACAACAGATCAGGACCCGTTCTTAAAAGTTTAAGGACAAGGATATTATGCAAATATCCAGGGGGAGCTTATCAGAATATAAATCATTATATCATAATTTGAGGGGGAGCATAAATGTTTGTAAGTATCTTCTGATCTTAATATCTGATTGTTTGAAAGAAGAACAACTTTCAAACATGAAAAACGCTTTCTTAAATGTTCAAACCACTTCTTATTCTCACAAGATTTAATGAATCTAGAAGTGTGATTTTAAAGGTTTTTCATATTTGAGCTTTAAAGTTTAACTGAACGTGTGTGTCCAAAGATAAATACTTGTGTATTATCTTATCTATATACTGTCAAGTATTCATACATAACGGTTCAGTACTTCATATTGATTTTGTTATTACCATGTATCAAAAGTTTAATCTTTCTATGGTAATACTCCCGTTTGTATTCTATGTTGTTTGAATCAAACATCACTTCATCATTACATGTGCTTTCATTGTTAATATGTTTATATATTGTTCATATATATATCTTACGTCTTTGATTTCCCAAAATATAATTCTTCATAAATTTTGATATGATCTTAATCATTGTTAGATTCTCAAAACATGTCTATTCTTTCATGATTATACATTCATATAAAGTTTTGAGAAATCTTAAATGCTTAAAATGCTCAAATTTCATTCTGATTTTTTGATGAGCATACAGATACTGACTAATGATTTATTGTGCTTAAATGTCAAGAAAATCATTGAGGAAATACATTCTTTTAGGACAATACATGGGATTCGATGTGAGTGCTTAACAGAACTTTCATGGATTCACGATAACCAGTGTTTCCTACCCAGGAGTATTCCCAACTGTTAGATCATTTTTAATTGTAACATTTGTATTTATTTTACCTTGTGGGTATATAAGCCCTTGACTTAGTAGTTTTTGAAAAGAAGAGATTACATTTTCATATCTTGAATATAGAACTACTTTTGGCTCTACATTCACTTTCTCTCTCTAGCTTTCTCTCTCTAGAATCTTTAGATCTTGTGTTAACAATTGGTATCAGAGCAGGTTAGATTTTGAGAGATTTGAGAGTAGAGTACTAATTTCGTGTTATCAGATCAATCGATTTTCTAATTCATTAGAATTTTTTTTTAAGAAAATCGTTTTCTGGACATTTCTTTAGATCTAGGTTGTTTTTTTGAACGTTTTTCAGTGTCTTTTGATTCAATTGCTTCGGAATTCAGTTTAGAACAAGTTTTGTTCTTGTTTCGTGCAAAGATTTGATCATTTTGTAATCGAATTTGTCAATTTTGTAAATTCCAGAAAAGTTCTCGAGTTCTCTGTTCTTCGCGAATTCTTGCTGAATTTTGGTGTTTGATCTATATTTGGATTAGTTTTGGATTATGAACCTGTTTCTAAATGAATTTCGCGAGAGTGTTTTGAGGAATTTTGGACTTGTGTGATTTTCTTCGATCATAAAATTGACAGAATCGATTTTCGGTTCATTCATAAGGGTTTTCGGGTTATTCATCAGAGTTTTCAGTTCATTCTTCAGGGTTTTCGGTTCATTCATAATAGATTTCGGGTTCTCATCTGGTTTTTGGGTTTTTCGAGAAGTTTTCAAATTGTTCTTTTCGGCTAAGGTTTTCGGCTAAGGTTTTTCGATCTACTCAGTATCACACTTAGTCGGTTTCTTCATCAACCGAGAAGCTAGGTTTTCGGTCCCCTCTATAACCGAAAGGTTTGGTATTCGGTTTCTTCAACAACCGAAAAAGGTGGTTTTCGGTCCTTATTTTCTACAGCCGAAAAGCATTCTGCTTCTTTTCAGCATGTCTCTTCAATCACAAGTTTATAAGAATGAGTTGATGATGTCTCTCGGGACAGATACACGTCCCCCTGTGCTTATCAATGGGAATGAGTATTCTCAATGGAGAGATCGATTTATTAATTTTCTTGAGAGACAACAGAATGGGGATTACATGGTTCGAGCGTTAACAAATCCTCCTTTTGAGAGACCTGTCAAGATCATTCCAGCCACTGCTAATACTGATCAAACCACAATACTAAAGCCAGTTGATGAGTACAATGAAGAAGAATCTTTAAAGTACAACGGAGAAAGAATTGCTAAGTCTAATCTCATTCTTGCCTTGCCAAATCACATATACAATCGTGTAGATTGTTACAAGAACAATCTAATGCTCATGTGGACTCATTTGGAGAAAATCATGCTTGGCTCAGTGGTGGCTACTCAACTTCGAAAAACGAGATATATGAATAGTTTTGAGGAATTCAAAGCAAAGAGTGGGGAGGATTTGAAGACTGTCTTTGATAGATTCTGTGCTGTGATAAATGATTTATACAAGATTAGTGTGGAAAAGTCCCCGTTGGAAACAAACTTAAAGTTTCTGAACGCTCTTCAACCTGAATGGACAAAGGCATGTCATAGACTCCGTATTGATCCAAAGATTTCAATCATGCCAATTCAAGAAATGTTTGAAATTCTCCTGAATGAAGAAAATCTGATTGTGGCAAAGAAAGAAAAGCAAGAAAAGAAACAGAAAGGAAAAGATGTAGATCCTATTGCTCTAATGACTGCAAAATTTACTGAGCAAGCTTTTGAGAATGCTTATGATGGGAATATTGATGATGAAGGAGAAGCTCTTCAAAGAGCAATGATCTTACTTTCTCAACAGTTTGCACGAAAGTTTCCTAACCGGGCCAGCTCCAACAACAATCTTCGACTTTCATCTAGGTCAAGGAAGGTGGATTTTTCTGGGTCAAAGACCATCTATCTAAAGCCTGATCATCCAAAGCTTGTGGAAGAAAAGAGGGATGAGAAGAAACCTCCCACATGCTACAATTGTGGTAAAGTAGGTCATTACTCTAAAGAATGCCGAACAAAGGTGGTTCGTGATTCTACCTACTATCAAAAGAAGGCTGATATGTTGAAAAAGAAGGAAAGTGGAGCTGTTCTCTTAGCTGAGGAAGAATCATTCATCGATTTCTCTGATAATGAAGAAGAAAAAGAGGAAACTGCAGCAATGTGCTTTTATCGGTGATGATCAATCTGATGATGAGGATGATGATTCAACTGATGAGTCTGAGGTATATTCTGACTTAGAAATTAAATTCATTATCTCTCAGTTTGATACTATCATTTCTGCCCTGCAAAAATTTCGAAAAATGCTTAAATCTGAAAAGGAAGTGAGTCAAGAAAAGTCTTATAAAATTGAAAAATTACAAATTTCTTTGGAAGATCAAAAATTAATTCTAAACGATACCAAAGAAAATTTGCAAAATAAAATAAATGAGTTGGAAAGTTCAAACAAGACTTATCTTGATTCATTGACTAGCTTGACCACTTCTAAAAATGAGCTTTCAAATAACATTGTTGATTTAGAAGAAAAATTATATATGAGAGCTCAATCTGAACAAACAATTAATATGAATAAACCTCGTAGTTATGAGTCCATTAAAGAAAAGTGGGGGCTTGGATATGAAAGTCCTAAATATTTAAATTTAGCCATTAACAAATCCCCCACTATATATCACTTTGAATATTTGAGACTTGCTCGTTATGCTCCCCAATTTATAATAGATTGGATGAATGAAAAGCAAATCTTAGATATTGAGGCTAAGAGAAGAATGAAAAACACTAGAATGGAACTCCCATTTGTTTATTCGCGTGAAAATGCAAAATATTTTCCTGATCCTCAAAAGAAAAAGAATTCTGGAATATTTTTAAATACAAACTCATCTAACAAAACAACTTTACCAAACGACTATTTTGATTCTTATATTGTAAACAAAAATGAGGATAGTGTTTCTAAAACATCTTATGATACTAAGAAATACGTTCCTCCTTTGATTTTAGAATCTAAAATTGTTGAGTTGGAAGATAAGATAGATGATGATTTTATTCAAAACAGTTTGGAAAAAGATATCATTTTTACTGTTTTTAAATCTAGTTTTGAAGAGAATGTAATTTCTGAAAAACAAGTTTCTAGATTTTCTGAGGTTTCAGTTGAAAATAAAATGGGATTTTCATCAAGTGTTGGTTCTCTGTCCAAGCTAGAAACGAAAACTGAATCTTCTCGGTCTCAGTTAGAAACGAACACTGGACTCTCTCGGTCCCAGTTCGAAATGAAAACTGGACTTTCTCGGTCTCAGTTAGAAACGAAAACATCAATTTTCGGTTCATCCTTGGAACGAAAACCAGATTCTAACTCTCATCATTGTGATAATTTTACGACTTGTACTACTGATGGTGAATCATATAAATTGTCTGATCAAATGGATGATTCTTTGACTTTCAATGATTTTTATTTTTCTAAGAAAAGAAAAAGAAGACGGTCAAGAAAGTCTAAGAAGAAAGATAAGGTTGAGTCTGATAAATCTGATTCTGATTCTTCCTTTTCAGATCGGTCTTTGAGAAAGGAAATCAAGATGGAATGGCGAGTGAAGAATAGAAAAATAGATGATATACATGTATTAGATAAACGTGATGATACTTGTAATAAAAACACATTTGCTAGTTTGAATAATGTTCAAAAATATTCTCGTGAGCAAATGTTGATTCTTCAACAGGATGTCGCATATTTGTCTTCTCCATGTGATCTATCTTCTATTGCTTTACACACTTCATCTAAATGTACTAACTCTTCTTTGTTTCACTATGCAAAATCTTTTGTGAAAAGTACATTTTTCTTTAACAAACTCATGGAATGTTCTAATAAAAAGGGACCCATTCTGAAGTGGGTTCCTAAAGCTTTGTGAGTTTTTTTTTACATGAATGCAGCCTAGTCATCTCTGGTATATGGACTCTGGATGTACAAAACATATGACTGACAATAAATCTTTATTGTCAAATTTTAAAGAACAGTCTGGAGGTCGTGTGAGATTCGGAAACAGAGACACTTCTCCTATTCTTGGTTATGGCGATCTTATACAAGGCAACATAACGATTAAAAGAGTTAGCTATGTTGAAGGCCTCGACTTCAATCTCTTTAGTATCGGGCAATTCTGTGATAAGAATTTGGGAGTCAATTTTAAATCAAAGAGAGTTACAGTCAAAGATGACAGTGGTAAGGAACTTCTCATTGGTAGAAGACGGTCAAATCTTTACACTATTGACTTCTCAACAGCCAAGTTCCCTTCCAAGACTTGTCTTCTTTCAAAGGCTTCAGTTCAAGAAAGCTGGTTGTGGCATAGACGGCTAGCTCATCTCAACTTCAAGAACATTGATCGTCTTGCTAAAAATGACTCAGTTCGTGGTCTTCCGACTCTTCGATTTCAAACAGACAAACTTTGCCGAGATTGTGAGAAAGGTAAAATGAAGAAAGTTGCACACAAGCCAAAGCCTGATTTTTGCACAAAGGATATTCTAGAAATCCTTCATGTAGACTTGTGTGGCCCAATAAAGACAAAGAGTATTGGTAAGAAACACTATATATTGGTAGTCGTTGATGATTATTCAAGATACACTTGGGTTCGTTTTCTGAAATCCAAAGACGAAACCCCAGAGATACTCATCACTCTCATCAAGACTACTCAGACTAACAAGAAAAAGCCAGTCAAGATTGTCCGATCGGACAATGGTACAGAATTCAAGAACAGCATTTTACAAGCTTTTTATAATGAACATGGCATCCAACAACAGTTTTCTGCCGCACGTACACCACAACAGAACGGAGTTGTTGAACGCCGCAATCGTACGCTTGTAGAAGCTGCTCGTTCTATGCTTGCTTACTCTGGTCTTCCTATCTCTCTTTGGGCCGAGGCTATCTCTACTGCGTGTTATACTCAGAACCGTTCGATTCTACATCGCAGATTCAATAAAACTCCATACGAACTGATGAATGGAATCAAGCCCAATATCAAATACTTCAAAGCGTTTGGGTCAAAATGTTATGTTCTGAACGATCGAGATAACCTCAACAAGTTTGCACCAAAGGCTGATGAAGCAATCTTTCTTGGTTATTCAATTTCTTCAGTTTCTTATCGAGTATATCTCACTTCTTCGCGCAAAGTCATCGAGAGTGTCAATGTCAGATTTGATGAAGCTGCTGGTTTGGCTTCTGACCAGCCTGGATCAGAACCCGTTGTTATTAAGAATGCTTCTGATCAACCAAGATCAGAACCAGTGAAGATTTCTGATAATCAAGATTTTTCATCTAATACTTCATCTATTATTCTTACTGATCTTGATTTATTATTTGAAAATTTTTATGATGATGTACCTAAAACTAATTCTTCTAATGTTTCTACTGCTGTACTACAGGAACCTGGCATTGCTTCTATTAGTTCTTCCGCTGCTACACAAAATTCTGCTGATGTTATTCCAGATGTTCCTGTGACTGAACTTCCTACATCAACAGTTGAAAATACATCTCACAAGGTACAACATGAAGTGGATGACGTATTTCATGATGAAACCTCTACACCACTTCCTGCAAATGATCAATTGTTTGAGGAATCTGTTCCTTCTTCTCAACTAGAACCATCCATTGTTATAGAGCTGAATTTTTCTCCACAAGTTCATTCTGACGATGCTCCATCTATTTCTGATGACTCTCAAACATCATTTCCAGATGATACTTTATCTGAATCAGTTGAAGTAGTCCCTCCTCCAACAATTCATACTACACAGATTATCTCTTCTGATTCAGAACCTCTCATAATTTCATCTCATGATATTCAAAGTGTTCAAGATGAAATAATTCCTCTACCTCATACGACAAAATGGACAAAGGCACATCCTCTTCATCAAATCATTGGTGATCCTTCTTCTTCGGTATCAACTAGGTCAAAAGTTGCTTCTTCAAATGAATGTTTGTTCACTTGTTTTCTAAGCAAGCTTGAACCTACAAAAGTTTCTGAAGCATTGGCCGACCCAGACTGGATCATTGCAATGCAAGATGAACTGAATCAGTTCAAGGCATTAAAGGTATGGCGTCTTGTTCCAAAACCACGAGGACAGAGCATTATCGGAACGAAGTGGATCTTTAAAAACAAGAAAGATTCAGAGGGTATTGTTGTCAGAAACAAAGCAAGACTTGTTGCAAAAGGCTATCGTCAACAAGAAGGGATAGACTATGATGAGACATTTGCTCCCGTTGCACGTCTTGAAGCTATTCGAATGTTTCTTGCTTTTGCTGCTTATCAGAACTTTAAAGTTTATCAGATGGATGTAAAGACAACGTTTCTTAACGGTCGTCTAAAGGAAGAGGTCTATGTCTTTCAACCGGAAGGTTTTATGGACAAAGATCATCCAGATCATGTTTATATCCTCGACAAAGCATTGTATGGCTTGAAACAAGCTCCAAGAGCGTGGTATGACGAATTGTCTGCATTTCTGCTAAGCTCAGGTTTCACAAAAGGTTTAATCGATACTACTCTGTTTGTTTTTAGAAAAGATTCTGATATTTGCTTAGTTCAAATTTATGTTGATGACATTATTTTCGGCGCTACTAATCCTTCACTTTGTACTTGGTTTTCCGATCTCATGACTTCTCGATTTCAGATGAGTATGATGGGAGAGATTAAATTCTTTCTCGGACTCAATGTTCAGCAACTTTCAGATGGGATTTTCATCAATCAAGCCAAATATGTCTTTGACATTCTGAAGAAGTTCAATATGGATAAATCTACGAGCATTGGAACTCCAATGGCTCATGGTGCAAAGATAGGCTTAGACCCAGATGGAAAAGCTGTTGACATCAAGACTTACAGAGCCATGATAGGATCTCTAATGTATTTAACTGCCAGTAGACCGGACATCATGTTTTCAACATGCTTACTTGCACGATTTCAGGCGAATCCAAAGGAATCTCATCTGTTAGCTGTAAAGCGGATCTTCCGTTACATCAAAGGAACACCATATCTAGGTTTGTGGTATCCTAAATCATCTGATTATTCATTAACAGCTTTTTCAGATGCAGATTACGGAGGTAATCATCTTGATCGCAAAAGCACTTCCGGGCATATCCTGTTTTTGGGAGATCGTTTGATTAGCTGGTCATCAAAGAAACAGACCTGTGTGTCAATCAGTACTGCTGAAGCAGAATATGTGGCCGCTGCAAGCTGTTGTGCTCAAGTGTTATGGATGAAAACACAGCTGCGGGATTATGGGATGCATTACAACAAGATACACATCTACTGTGACAACAAGTCTGCCATTGCTATTTCAGTAAACCCGGTTCAGCACACTAAAACAAAGCATATTGATATGAGATATCACTTTATAAAGTATCACGTCGAAGAAGGTACGATTGAACTTTATTTTGTACCTACTGAGTATCAATTAGCTGATATCTTTACTAAAGCATTGGATGAAAAACGCTTTAATTTTCTTATGTCGAAAATTGGAATGCTTAATTTAAAGATTCAAAATGATTAACAAATATTGTTTAACAGAATAGAATTTTTATAAATTTTCTATCTTTTGATTGCCTGTGCATGCCTAGGAAATATTTACAAGTTTATTGTTTATAAATGAGTGTTATTTGTTCAAATTTCAAAATTTCTGATCTCGAATAGTCCACTTCATGAAAATTTTGATATGTGTTTTAAGATATGTAGGTCAATATATAATAGTCATCAAGGCTTTGAAATCCTATTCTACAAATTTTATGGATGATTATGGAAATATAGGCTAAACTAATTAGTTAGTTGATCCTAGTGATTGAGATGATAAAATAATTCATATTTCGTAATACAGAAATCATTTAGTTTGATAGTTCATATCTGTGACCTTTCTGGTTTGGAAGAGTAAGATCTGAGGGGTGCTTGACATCTGACCCCCTAAGGCTACGGTTTGGGAGCGATCGATCAGAAATTCTGCTATAAAACCAGTTAGAAAGTCATGTTCTACTGATTTGAATGAGCTTAGGGAATATCGATATAGCCTTTCTGATCTGGGTAAGTAAGTTCCGAGGGGTGCTTGTCACCTAGTCCCCTAAGGCTATGGTCTGGGAGCAGCTGATCAGAAAACCTGCTATAGGATCAGATAGAAAGTTATGTTTACGATGTTTTCTAGGCTTACTAAACTCTCTGGTTAAAAAGATGCCAAAGTGCACAAATGCAAAAGATGCTATAAGAACACAATCATTTGAAGATGCCAATGTGCACACTGTACAAAAATATGCCAATGAGCACAACATCTCATGATACCTGGTGAAACTGCTAAGATGTGATAAACCTGTAAATCTATGAAAGTTCTATTTTTTTTAGTGTGAGTAACAGCTGCTTTTACTCTTATATAGTGAAATACATTTTTCTTAAGACTGGTCATTTTTTCTCATGTTTGTCCACCTATTAGAAGGATGAAAATCTTTGTTTTCGAACTTATATAAACTCTTTTTGCAATAATACATGTCTATAGTTCCAAAAGCATGCATAGGATTTCATTAGATGGTTTATTTTATGAAAATTTTATTAGGTCAAATTTTATTTGTCAATTATTTTTTATTCTTTAAAATACTCAGTAATTACAAAATCTTGTTCAATTTTATTTTCTAAAAATGTTGATGTAATATGAACTGATTTTCTTTTCTCAATATTTTAAATATTTTTTTTGTGCTTTTCTTGAAAACCCGGTTCTTTAATTTTTTTTTTTTCAAATTTCACTTTTCCCAAGGTCACTATTCATCTTCTTCATTTTCAAGATCACTATTCATTGAAAACCCGGTTCCAGTTCTATTTTCAAATTTCAGTTGTCTTCGGATCATTTTGAATACATTTTTGTGTTTCGTGGTTTGCCGATTCAACTTCGGTGGTGGTGAAGTTCAGGGGGAGTCTTCGAATCGATTTGTTCTTCTAGAGTTTAAGTCGATTATTGTCTTTTGATTTAACGAATTTCTGCATTACAGGTATGTTTTTCTACTCTTATGCTTCGATTAAAAGGTTTTATGTATGCATTTTTGTAGGGGGAGCAAAGGGGGTTCTTTCGGTTCTAATCTGGAACGAGAAAGTATCCTTCTCGGTCCTCTCCTTACCCGAGAACCTCACTTCTCGGTCTCCTCAATATCCGAGAACTTCACTTCTCGGTTCCCTCATCAACCGAGAACTTCACTTCTCGGCTCCTTCAATAACCGAGAACTTACCTTCAACCGAGAACTTCACTCCTTGGTTCACTCTATTTTTTTGCAATCCACTGTTTTTGCTATTGCTCAACACTTACAGGTTCCAAATGTCTCGTGTCGTGCTAAAGCTGGACCATCTAACAAGCGTTCACATGATCATGATGATTCTCAACCTGATCATGAGGGGGAGAAAAAGAGACGTTTGGATGAGTCTGCAGCTGATCTTTCTAAAGAAAATAAAACGGAACCTGCTCCAAGTGAAACATGCTCTGCTGATAAAGAAAAGCCTAAAGAAGCAGAAACAGAAATGCAGTCTATGTTTGAAGACATGTTGAGCAAAGTAAATCTTCCAGAGACTGACATTTCTACAGAAAACAATTTACAGCTGGTACTTTATGTTGATCCAGATTCTGAGCCAGTTTCTTCTGTTATACCAAAATCTGTGAATATGACTGAGGCTGAAGCGTTTGAGAATTTCAGAGCATCTTACGAAAATATTATTAATGTGGATTCTGAAAATGAAATTGATGCCAAGTTTGAAATCTTCTGGAAAGTCAAAGAAGAAGAAGAAGAAGATGATGATGATAGTGATGCCGATTTATTGTATGCAGATCTTTCATCTCAAGAAGTTAGATTCTCTTTTCACAATGAACAGAATTCTTCACAAGATGATTCTTCTCAGATTCAGTCTGAAGCAGTTTCGAATCCTCTGGTTGTCTCTACAACTCTTATATCTTCTACATCAGTTGTCTCTGAGCCTCCAGCAATTGTTTCTAATATGTCTATTCCAGTCATGATTCTACCTACCAAGATTCCTCGTGCTCCAACAAGTAAATCTGGTAAGTCAGTTGATCCTAATTATATGGCTCCTGATTTTATTCCAGAAAACCTTAGATCTTCAGGAATTCTTATTTCAAGGGAGCACAGACGACAAAGGTTTGAGGCTAGAGATATGAGACAGGTATTTCGAAATGTATACCTTGAAGATACTCACCGAAGTATTTTTGTGAAACACAAGACTGCTTTGAGTATTGAGTTTTTCTTGGGCATTGAAAAAGAGTATGATCTTGTTAATCAGAACTATTTGATGGCCATGAGGTATTTTAGACAAGGGAAAGAAACAGTATATTCTGAGAAGGGGATTGTACAAGTTAAATGTGTTTCCATGTTTAACATATTCAACATCTGGGTTTCTAATTTCACTGTTCAACGAAGAGACTGCAAAGACTATACCTTCACAGAAGCAGATTTTAATGAAGTTCATGTGGATGATATTGAGTTTCTATTCAATTTCTTCAGCTCTCTCAATGAACGATCAGATGATATGAATAGAGCCTTCAACACTGTCAGAAGACATATTATCAGAACAATTCGCTTTTATAGCTTATTTGACTTTCAGTTGGGTGTTGAAAATCATCAACCTACGATCAACATGCACAAGCCGAAACAGAAGCTCGACAACATTGAAAGTTTCTTATTATATACTGTTGTTGATGAACCGTATGGTGTGGTGTACAGAAACTTGAAGGGTCGTCATTGTTTTATGAGATTTGAAGAAATCTGCAAGTATTCTGATGGAACTTTGAAGCTTATCAAGATGCATCTAATTCAGAAGTTGAAGTATGAAAAGCAGAATGTGGCAAACAGACAGAGATTCAATTTTTATCCACAAAAGGAAGGAAACAAGGAGTTACTGAGATTGGAGAAGGCAATTGATGTAATTCAAGACCGAATCAACTTTTGAAATGCTTTACGTCGCTTTGAAGCTCAAGTGGATATCAGAAGATTTTCTTGATTTTAGAGCTCGGCGCCAAAGGTTACAAAGGGGGAGATTGTTAGATCATTTTTAATTGTAACCTTTGTATTTATTTTACCTTGTGGGTATATAAGCCCTTGACTTAGTAGTTTTTGAAAAGAAGAGATTACATTTTCATATCTTGAATATAGAACTACTTTTGGCTCCACATTCACTTTCTCTCTCTAGCTTTCTCTCTCTAGAATCTTTAGATCTTGTGTTAACACCAACAGTGATTGAGGGGAGAGGGATCAAAAGATTGAGAGTGGTGTGTGATGAGGTAAAATGGAAAAGAGAGATTGGTTAGAAGTGAGCTTAAATGTTTAAAAGAAAGAGGGTGTGAGAACAGAGTAAAAGAATATCAGACTCTACACCAAACTTCTTTCTGAGTCGGGCAACCACATAAACTGTTGTTTCACAATTCTTCGTGAACGACATTGAAAAAAGCACCTAGCCCATGCCATCTCTTGTATAACACCCCACCAGCTACTCATTCTTTTCTCAAAAAGAGAATGTTTTACATTTTCTGGGGAAGCAACACATAATCTATTAGTTCTTCATTTGGAAGATACTGATATTGAAAAAGAAGGAAAGTTGCCCCACCTTCGACCCTTCATCATGCACATTGAGTCTGTGTATATCATTGATGTCTCAATGAGTTACATATTTTAAGCCTTATGAAACACAATCATTGTGATAATTCTTTCATAACACAAGCACGAGGACACAGAAAATGTGTTTTTCTGTCAGAACATTCATAGAAAATACCTTGTGTTTTTCAATGATTGAATGGAATTCCTAGGGAGTCAACATCAAACCAGCTCCTTAAATTGTACATCCGTTGTACACAGTAACTTTGTATTACTGACAGGCATTCCTAACTGTTTCATTTGTTGATTCAGGGTTACAACTCTTAATTTGTCTGAATTTGAAAAGATTCGGATAATATACATTCATGAATTGGCGGCTCTTTATCAGATCAGTTGGGGAAGAATGTTAGTATTTTACAAAAAGAGATCATGAAGACTGTTTTACATTGTTTAAATTGGGGGAGAAGTTTCAAAGATTGAGCTGAAATTGAAATGAGTTTTGATGATTTTGATTCTCACAATTCATCAAAAAGAGGGAGAAATTTACAGAGTTCAATTTCAAAGTCATGAAGAAAGTTCAAAGTGAAAAGACTTGTGAAGAAATTCTGAAAGTTCAATTTATTCAAGTCTGATGAAAAGAACTCATTCCAAGATGATTCAAAGACAAGTAAAGATGATTCGAGAAAGTTGGTTTTCTGAAAACGATCCAGAGATCAGAGAGATGAAGATACAAGATCAAAGATTCCTCAAAGTTCAAAGATGAAGATTTCAAAGAAGTTTTAAAGTTGTATTAAATATAAAGATTCAAAAGAGTTTCAAGAATTCAGATTCGTGTTCAAGACTTGTTGACTTTCCAAAGATGCTAAATGTGAAAGACTTTTCAAGATTCTTCAAAGCATCAGAGACTAAAGACTGTTAGAGCTACAAAGTTTAAAGTTGTCAGAGTCAAAGTTTGAAGAATCAAAGCGCTGAAGACGATTGTCAAATTTTTATTAAATCTTGAATACAAAGGGGGATAATGTTAGTGTATAAATTGTATCCAAGATTTAATGTGAAAAGTCTGAGTCAATGTAAGTCAAAGTCAACATTAGTGACTTGAGAGAACCTTTATTGTGAGAGTTTCTGTTCTAAGCTTGTGAGAGTTTCTTAGTTGATATAAATAGTTGTGTGTTGTAAGTGTTTGTGTGTGGTTGGATTGTAAACTTCAGATAAATAGATATACGACTTCATTGTTTCTCTCTCTACTCTCTCTCTAGAACATATAATTGTCATATCTTGTTTAGATTGTGCTTGATTGAATTAGGAAATTTTACACTTTCAGATTAAGTCAAGAATTCGCTTATAATCGTGTGTGAATTGTTCAGAATTCGCATACATCGTCGTGCGAATTGCTCAGATTTCGCATATAGCGACGTGCGAATTTCATAGAACTCGTATGCCAAGTCATGCGAATTGCTTCTTGTGTGTGAATTGTGACTTAGTGGTGTGCGAATTCCTCACTTTCTGCGAATTCTAGTGTTCTTTCTTTGATGTGTGAATTGTTTTGAAACTTAGTGGTGTAAGAATTCTTACCTTAGAAATTTTCGGAAAATTCTTTTTCTGAAAATCTTTAAGTGGTTTAATTGTTGATTATTTTCGAACTAACGATCATTTCTAGCTCATATTTTTAACAGGTTGTAAAGATGTCAAAAGAACTTCTCTCGATGGGGTCACAGTCAAAACCTCCTGTTCTATCTATCGGAGAATATGCCCAATGGAAGCACCAGATGACACAGTTCGTGAACCACAAGAACCGAGAGTACATGAAATCCATCACTGAAGGACCAGTTAATCCTCTAGTTACTGTTCCAGGTCAAGAAGCTACTGACATGTAACACCCTCAAATTTGGAAAGAGCGACTAATTAAAAACTTTCAACAATACCTTAACAGATAATAAATCTCTTACTACCAGTCCATAATTTAAATACATTTCTAGGTTGAACCATCAACAGATAATTAAAATCTTACATAAAGGCTAACTAAAGTCGAGTGTTACTATAACCCAATACCAAATCTCTATCTCCAATAATAATGCGGAAGACTTCATCAAGCTAAATCACTTCATCGAGCACACAACTAGCACTCATCACTTCACGGTGTCGCTAGAACTAATCCCGAAATGAAACCTGATGCACATGCCGACAAATAAAAAGGTTAGGCTAACGCCTAGTGAGTTCAAGAGTTTTATATCATAATTATAGAGGAAAGCGTTAAAATGGAAACATTGTAACTTATAATCATGATCCTTTAAAATGATTTACTTTGAAATAAGAGAACAACTCATTTACCAACAATATGCATTTTATAGATGGACGCCTCAACGCCAAACATTCTTTCATGAAACAATGCAATCCAACACTTACTTAAAACAAGAATAATGGTAATGCTCAAATAATGACATTTGAATAAGCTTTATAAAAACAAACGACCAAAATATGAGTAAACTCAAGTCTCCAAAATTATAGCATAAGGAGATAACCCAAATCTCAAACGTCACTGAAAACGAGGATAAAATCAAATACCTCAAAACAACACCTCACGGTGACGGGGGAATCCCGAATTCCAAGGCTAGTGGCGGAACACAAAAGTAGGCCACATTCCAAGTTATTGAGCTCACCATACTAGGACCCATGGCCACGAGCACGCCGACTCGTACTAAGATGTGAGGGAGGGCCCCCGAGGATCCTAATCATGCTCATTCGCTAGGATTACATTTACGACCCATGGCTAGTAACCGGTCCCACATAACCATACCAAACGCCCCCGAGGATCCAATGTCCCAACTAGCTACAAATGGGAAGTGACTATCCCATAAAATACAGGCTCAGAAATTAACTCTCGGATGCAGGTCTGGTCTTGGACTCCACGAGCCCTCACAGTATTATCCTCGAAATCCCCAGAGACTAATTCTGACACCCACATATAATTAATAGCCCATTTTTCTTTTTAAATAACACGACCGACTCATATGCCTATGGATCAACTGCATTACAGTCTAAACAGTACATGACTCAAATTGAATGACTAACACACTCAAACATGTAAATCTCAATTGATGCGCATTAACCGCCATCATACTTGGTATTTCACAATCGGGCTATTAAACCGGACCGAAGTCCTAAAGACTCATTTATTTGCAAATATGCATTTCCATGTTTAACTGCTGATAAGAATGGAAATAATAAAATGAGACCATATACATTCTTTCAAGTACTTCACATAAATGTGCAAGTAATACTTCATAAAACATTCAATTTCATGAATGATGCATAAAACCCGACAAACATTAAAAAGTGTATTTTCGACCAAAAACCCATTTATGCAACAAATCATCAAAACCCATTAATTTATAACACATTTATCGAAATGCCCAAAAATCCCAAGAGTGGGTGTTTTACAAAGTTTATAAAGTTAAATACTTCAAATAATCAAAGATTACCAACTAACCCAACGTTTGATAATTTCATGTAAAACACATAAACACTTTAAAATAGACATTTTGGCATGTACAACGTTTTCACAAATCAACTTGAACTCACCTTGCTAGATTTAGGCTAAATCTAGAATTTACCCACTTAGAGATTTCCTTGAAGAACTTGATTCTTCAAACCAAATCTTCCAAAACCTAGATCCACAAGGTTCCAACCATAAATATACATAATCAACCACAAAGAATCGTTTCCCAACCTTATACATGAATACCTCAACTGATACCGAAACCTTAACTTCCATAAATGAAAAGAATAGAAGATTACCTTAACCCAAGCTTGAATCCACCAACCAAAACACCTCTAGTTCACCAAAATGGTTACAAACTTCCAATCTATGAAAGGGGGAACAAAGGGTGGATGAAAACCCAAGAAAACTTGGTGAAGAAGATGAAGTGGGAGAGATGAGGAGCTTACCACCACAAAATACTATTGTATACTCCAATAGACTTCTAATCTCTTGCTAGATCCTTGAAGAGCTCTCAAAAATGAAACCGTAGCAACTTGAATCATCAAAATCGGAGTTGTGGAGCAAAAGTTATGAAGGAATGAAGTTTTGGGAGAAAATGCGGCTGAATCAGGTTTTAACCTGATCTGGGCCTTTTGCCCGACGCACGACCCGTGCGTATTTGTGAAGGGGAAGCGCACGACCCATGCGCCCCCTCCAGTCCGCTAGTGATTTGCCCGAAAACCATTTTGGTCATAATTTCTTCGTTATAGCTCCGTTTTTGCTTCGGAAAGAACCGTTGGACTCGTAATTGAATCTTTTATCCATCAAGACTATAAAATCAAGAATTCAAGCCCAAAATCAAATATCTTATTTTTCCTTAACATATCGGTTTCTGTATTAACTTGAAATGATACCTTTCGAAAATCGGGGTGTTACATGAGACTTCTCCGGAAATACCTGTTCGCTATGTACCAAAGCCATATCAATACTATAGCGAAAGGGAGAAGGAGCTTGCTTAAGATTGATGAAGAAGCCCTCATTTACTTAACGATGGCAATCCCAAACGATATCTACAATCGCGTAGATTGTCTTGAATCCGCAAAAGCGAAGTGGGATGAATTGGAGAGGCAATTCCAAGGAACAGAAAGGTCCATTCAAGCCAAGCTAAATCAAAGCATAAATGCTTACGAGGGATTTAATGCTAAGGAAGGAGAAGCTTTGATAGAAACCTAAAAATAGGTTTAATGTGATTTTGAACGAGCTAAGGAGAAATGGGATGAAAAAATCCGTATATGAAATAAATTACTAGTTCATCAAGAACTTGAACCCAGAGTGGAAGAGTTATGCCATAAATCTCCAAATACAAAGAACATGGCACAAGAAGATGTGAATGATATCTTTGCTACTTTATCTCAGCATGAAGATGAGGTAAAGATATTGAACGAGGAGAAGAAGATGGTAAAAGATTCACTGGCTCTACTTGCAGCAAGGAAGAAGGGTTCTAGTTCTACTTCAGTTTCTGGTTCAAAATCCAAGCTTAAGAAGTCCAAAGCTTATCTCACTGAGCTTACTCATTCTAGTTCTGAGTCTTCAGCAGAAGAAGTTGAGGTCAATTCTGATGATGACATTCAGAGGTTTGCTGAGAACTTGGCCTTCATCACAAAGCAATTCAACAAGAGACTTGGGAAAAAGAAGTATTATTCTAATTCCAAGTATGAAGGTCAGAAGAAAGACAAGTATGAAAAGTTCAAGCCCCGTTTTGGAAAAAGAGAAGAGAAGAGAGAAGAGAAGAAGGAAGAGAAGAAAGAAGAGAAAATTGATCCTCAGTCTGGTAGGTGCTTTAACTGTGGCAAATTTGGTCACTTCTCCAAAGATTGCAAGTTCAAGCGCGTAAAGAACACAGAATACTACGCGAAAAAGTCTTTGATTGCTAAGAAGCAAGAGGATGGGAAAATGTTGATGGCTGAGGAAGAGAACTGGCTATTCCAAAGCTTCGATGAGGAGGAGGCCTACATTACCCAAGTCTGTATGATGGCTAGAGTTGATGAAGATGCAGAAGCTGTTTCTGAGCAATCTGAAGGTGATTCTGAGGTAAGTACCAATTATGATAATCCTGAACTTGTTGAATCTTTACTTGCACAAATCCAACACATGGAATCTGAATTTGAACTGCTAAAAAGTAAACTTAGCTTTGAACAACAATCAATGATGAATTTTCGTGACGAAAATTCATTATTGAAAGTTGTTGTTGAGGATAAAGAGAAAGAAAAAGATGCTTTGAAAAAGGAAAGAGAAAATTTGAAAACTCAGATCTCGGAACTCAAAAAGGACTTAGTTAATTCTAATTCTGAAAAGGGTGAATTCAAAATCAAGTTTGAAGTTTGTTTGAAAGGAATGAGGCTTACTGTAAGATTAAACAACTAGAAGACTTAAATTTGAAAAAAGGACAAACTGAGCAAACGTTAAATCTTTTAACCAACAAACTCCAAGACGTTCGATTTTACAATGCAAAGCTGGGATTGGGTTTATCAGAAAATGATGTTTTAAAAAGAGCCTCGGAAAATTTGTATAACTTTGATAAATTGGGGTCAACAGGAAAGAAAATCCCAAATATTCAAGATACGTTTGTTAAAGCTGAAACTCCAATATCTGACACTTCATCTAAAGGTAAAGAGGTAATGGAAGACGATCAATCAAGTTGTGTTGATTCTCAAAATAGTTTTAAATCGGTTTGATTTAAATACAATAATTTAAACAAAAGTTATAAAAATAGAAAATTATAATTTGTTGAGTTTGACTCATTGTTTTCCACACCGTCATCTTATGAATTAGCAAATGATGATAAAAACACATCTGAAACTGAATGTCATAATTCAATCGAACTTCTGCTCTGATACCAATTGTGTGTCCCATAGTACTAGTTCTAATCAAGATTAACAACAAGAAAAATCAATTCAAATCTTCATGTCATTAATCGAATTTCACAGTTTACAAGAATCGTATACAGGATGCTATCTCTCAATGTTTCTCTCTCTACAACCATACTCTCTCTTAATCACATGAGTCTACAAACGAAAAAGGAAACTATTTATACCCCTATCGATTATAAGACAAAACTAAAGTAGTTGACTTTATTTGACTTTGAGCTTTGACTTTAACTTTTGTTTGAGAGGCTTTGACTTGGACTTTGACATTCATTAAAATGATCTTGGATACAACATTTAAGCTATAACAATCTCCCCCTTTGGATTCAAGATCATCTTCAACAAGATATGCATTGAAGCTCTCCCTTTGGATTCAAATTAAATTTCAGCATCAAAGAACAATCTCCCTCTTTCGGATAAACTTGTACTTATCTTCAAATGAATTTCATCTTTAAAGCACGTTCTCCCATTTTCAAGAACATTCTTCCTCTTTAAGTTTCTGAAAAATAATTTTTCCTTTGAAAGTCAATCTCTCCCTTTGAGTAAATCTGTTAAAAAACAATTTGTCTTTTCTTTGAACTGTCTTCAGACCTTCTGTAATCTCCTCCAAAATCTGTGAATATGTTTTGCAAGACTCTTTAACAAAGAAATTATCTTCAGATTTAGCTCACTTTGCTTCGGTAATTCATCTTCAAAGAAAATTTCAGCAAATCTTCAACAAACTCTCCGAATTCTTTGCACTTTTGATATTATTCTGACCATTTTTCCCATAACTCTGACAATTCATCTTTCAAACTTTCACCATATGAATTTTAGACATCATATGTTGATATTCTCTCCCATATTCCAAACATTTCTTGATTATGTCTCCCCCTTTTTGATGATGTAGAGCATAGAAATCATCAAAACTTCTTCAAGAAATGTCATCAGTTTCTGACCAAGATCCTTTCATATGAGCCCCTGATCATCCGTCAATTCATAATGTATTCATCAGTATCTTTTCAAATTCAGACAAATAAGAATGTAACCCTGAATCAACAAATGAATCATTTAATATGTCTGTAAGTAACACGAAGTCACTTAGTACAACGAATGTACTGTACAAGGAGTTTTATTGATGTTCACTCCCCAGGTCTTCCATTCAATCAATGAATAACACAAGATTATCCTATGAACATTCTGACAGAAAAAACGAATTTTCTGTGTGTTCGTGCTTGTGTATGAAAGAATATAAACATGAATGTTTTATAATAGACTCAAAATGTGTAAACCATTGAGACAACAATAGTATTACACAGACTCAATTGTGCATGATCGAAGTGCGAAGGTGGGGAAGACTTCCTTCTTTTTCAATATCCACATTTTTTGAATGAAGACGAGATAGATTATGTGCTGCATCCCCAAGAAAAAATTGAAACATCTCTTTGTTAAGAAAAATGAGTAGCTGGTGGGGTTTATAGCAAGAGTTGGCATGGGCTAGTTGCATGTTTCAATGAAGTTCACGAAAGAATTGTGAAACAACAATAATATGGTAGCCCGACTCAGAAAAATAGTTGGTGCAGAGTTTGATATTCTTTACTCTGATCTCTCATCCTCTTTCTTTTGAACAATTAGGCTCACATCTAACCAAATTCTCTTTTCATTTTATCTCAGCATACACCCACACTCAGATATTGACTCCTCGCCTCTCGATCACTCAAGAATAACTTCATGGGTAGGAAACACTGGTTATCGTGAATCCATAGAAGTTCAATTAAGCTCACGCAACTCCCATGAATATTGTCCTATAGGCAAAATGTTGCTCAATTGGTTTAACTTTTCAGTTAAATCACCGTATGAAATACATGTCATATACATATATATATATATATATATATATATATATATGCTTAGTAAGATAATCATGAAGATTTGAGCATTTTAATCATGAAATATTCTCTCAAAACAAGGATATTGAATGAATGAAATGAATACAAAAGACTTGTTTGAGAATCTGACAATGTATGGAAAAGATCAAATAAGAATGATTTATCATCAAAAGCTTAGGTCATGAAAAATTGGATGTTGTCTATACGAATCAAAAATAGACATTCTTGAAAGAAACGTTTTGAATGAATTAACGCTTAACAAACATTGAATTTCAAACGGGGTGTCTTACCATCGAGAATTATGTTCAATTTTGAGACATGGTAAGAACATAGTCAATAAAAGTACGAAACCAGTGTGTATGAATACTTGACAGTATAAGGAAAAGATAATACACAAGTATTTATCTTTGGAAACACATGGTTTGTTAAACATTAAAGCTCATAATATGAAAAACATTTAAAATCACACTTTTGTATTCATGAAATCTGTTTCAGAATCGAGAAGTGGTTTGAAAATTTAAGAACATGTTTTCATGTCTGAAAGTTGTCCTTCTTTCAAACATGTATGAGAGTAAGAATAGAGTAATCCTTCCGCTCAACATTAATCTCATGGAGTCACCTCCACAGTCATGATAAATTTGATCATGTAAGCTCCCCCTCAAAAACTACAAAATAGTCAAAAGTCGTCAAAGTACAAAGTCTTATTCAAAAACTTTATTGAAAAATAAAGACATAAAAGCAGTAAAACCTTTTAAGAACGAGTTCTGATCAGATGTAATCAGAAGTCAATGTCCTTACTCCCCCTGAACATATGCATCACAAGATATCTAAGTGAAAAATATATGCAACAAAATTTATAACTCCCCCTAGAATGTAGATCATCTAAGATATATCTAACTCCCCCTGAAAAACATGAATAGAACATTACAATGCAATTATCAGTCAGATTATTAATAAAGAAATGAAGAAAAATAACAAAAATAAACTATAGTAGGTAACTACAAATTATGTCTTGAGATTTAACATGCCAAGTTTCGAAATGAGAAAATTAAATCTCTTTTCGTCTAACGGCTTGGTAAACAAATCTGCAAGTAGATAATCTGTGTTTACAAAGTAAAGTTCAATTGTACCTTTTTCGACATTATCTTTGATGAAATGATATCTTACATTAATATGTTTAGTCTTTGTGTTCTGAACAGGATTAGCTAATATTGCAATGGCGCTCTTCGAATCACAATATATAGGAATTTTGTTGAATTGGAAACCATAGTCTCGAAGTTGTGTTCTCATCCACAACACTTGAGAGCAACAACTGGCAGCAGCTACATACTCTGCTTCAGCAGTCGAAGTGGAAACATAAAGTTGTTTCTTTGATGCCCAACTTACGAGCTTGTCTCCAAGAAATTGAATGTGACCCAATGTGCTTTTCCTGTCAAGCATACAACCTGCATGATCTGCGTCTGAATACGCTGTTATCTCAAAACCTGTATCCTTAGGATACCACAAACCAAGATCTGTAGTTCCCTTCAGATATCTAAATATGCGTTTTATAGCCGACATATGGGATTCTTTATGCGAAGCATGATATCTAGCACATAAGCATGTAGAGAACATAATATCTGGCCGACTAGCCGTCAAGTACATTAAAGAACCAATCATTTCTCTATAGGTTCTAACATCAACAGCTTTTCCCGAAAGATCAGCTCCGATTTTAGTTCCTGGTGCCATCAGGGTTGAAATTGGGGTACAATTTGACATATTAAATTTCTTTAAATGTCAGCAATATACTTCGCTTGATTTATAAAAATCCCCGTGGAAAATTGTCTAACTTGTAATCCGAGAAAAAAGTTCATCTCTCCCATCATACTCATTTGAAAACGTGACACCATGAGGTTAGAAAAATTTTACAGTACTTTGGATTAGTTGAACCTAATATGATATCGTCCACATATATTTGAATTAAAATGATATCAGTTTTGTCCCTTTTTTATGAATAAAGTGGTGTCGGTTTTACCTTTGGAAAATCCATACTTGACAAGGAATTTGGATAACACGTCATACCAGGCTCGAGGGGTTTGTTTGAGTCCATAAAGTGCTTTGTCTAGAATATAGACATGATCTGGTTTGTCCGCACTTACTAATCCTTCTGGTTGAGAAACGTACACCTCTTCTTTTAATAATTCATTAAGAAAGGCTGTCTTGACATCCATCTGATAGACCGTAAAATTCTTATGTGCAACGTAGGCTAGAAACATCCTAATTGATTCAATACGCGCAACTGGTGCATACGTCTCATCATAATCAATGCCTTCCTTTTGTCTGTATCCCTTGGCTACAAGTCTTACTTTGTTTTGAATAACAACACCATCTTCATCCTTTTTATTCTTGAATACCCATTTGGTGCCAATGATTGTTTTTCCTTCAGGTCGAGGCACCAATCGCCAGACTTTATGTCAGGATCTGATTCTTAACAAGAATAATGAAACTCAGAAACAATATTAAAGAAGTTGCGGAAAAACACTTTAATATTCAAACTATCAATGTAACAGTAAAATAGAAATTACAACTTGTAAACTTTATTGAATGATTAAAGTTACAAGCTTTCAAACAAAACCTCAATCTTGATGAACAGGCTCACCAAGACGAATTCTAGTTCTCTAGAATTAGGATTGTAAACCTTGAGGTTAATTCTCTCTCTAAACAAAAACTTAGAATGAATTTCTCATCTATCAAACTATTCTATACTATATAAACAAAGATTGAATACAAGATAATTACAAAACATAAAAGATCTTCAGTATATTCTTCCATAATTATCTTCAACCTTCCATGATTATCTTCAACCTTGATCTGCGCGTATCTTGATTATCACATAAGCAATATTAAGTTGTAGCAGTATTAACACTCTGAGCAGTACTAATCTTCACCAGCAGCACTAACTATGCTCAGCAGTATTAATTTCTTCAAGCAGTATTAATATGACTCAGCAGTAGTAACTTGTCTCAGAAGTAGTAACCATGTTGTTCTGGCAGTATTAATCACTTAGACAAATCTTCAGTTCCCAACAATCTCCCCCTAACTTGACTTTTAGAGAAGAGAAGTCAAGTTCTTCAGATGCTTCCAAAACTCTATTGCTCATACACCTATATCAGGATTCAGCCCCAAACTTTGATTAATAATTCTCTGAATCAAGTACCTTGCCATTGCAGAATCTGGTGCACAACCAAGCTTTTTCTTCAACATAGCATGCAACTTTAACCTGCTATGGTTGTAAACTCTATCCACTAGGAAGTATTCAAAGTGACTTGTATCCATAGCCAGTGCATATACTCCACTTCTTTCAATAAGAGTCCAGTTGTTGATGGTTTTGAACACATTTCTGATGACATGCTGAACTTCCTCTGGCTTGAACAACATGCAGAGATATTCCATCACAAGCTTTGTAACTGGTATCCCTGGAGCATACTCTTACAAATATTGGCACAAGTAGGATACACTTCAAACTTTTCATCTTTCCTCTTCAGCCTGATATACTCCTTTCCATCTACTTCCATGGTATCCCAGTGAATAATTTCAGGAGGCTTGACACCAACTGGTTCAGCTGTTATAGGCTCAGGAACTTTATCCATCACCACCATGTACATCATAAGTACTGGATGGTTCTTCCTGAGATTGAGCTTTCTTTTCATCAGACTTAGGTGCCCCTTCTTCTTCAGCTACCTTCTGTTATTTCTCAGCTTCTTCCTCTACCACTCTAGGTTTCTTGGCTGGTTTTCTTCTTGCCATCATTTTTGTTCTTTTCAGAGTCCTCAAACTATCACCTACAGTAGCTTCCTTCTTTGGAGTTTCTTGATCATCAGGAAAGGGTTTTTCTATTAGAAGGTCATGCCTCTCTTTCATCCTCTTTTCCACTTCAACTCTTACTTAGTCATTCCCTTGTAGCTTAGTCATCTCTGCATCATACAACCCTTTGATTTGTTCAAATGACATCTTTGAGAACATCTCCTTTTTGACTCTCACAGCACCTTTAAGGAAAGTGATCATCTTCTTTCTCTCTTGAGTGCCAAGGTAGGTCTTTGAAGGTTGCCTCTTCTTTGCAGCCATTTTGATCATCACAGACTTCTTTAGAGTTGCAGCTTTCTTCTGTGCTATCTCTGTTGCCAAGCTCTGTTGATATACTTCATTAAGCTCTGCAGCTAGAGCTCTTGCCATCTCCCTATCTTTTTCCACTTGAACTGTTTCTGCTTGCTCAAGTTCTGCTTGAATCTTCTTAGCCAAAGCTTCATCTGACTCAATCAACTTTTGCTTTTTAAGTGGTTGGTCAGATTCCACTATCTTGGCTTTGCCTTTGTCCTTGCTTGCTACCTTCTCAACACTTGCTTTCTTGATAACCTCACCCTTTTCTTTGATGACAACTCCTTTGGCCTTTGAAGTGACCTTGGGAGTATCATGTTTAGCCTTGATTAGTGCTTCAGCTATCTCAAATTCTTCCAAATTTCTGCTAATGAGGTCAGTTAATACCTCTTGAACAATTTCTGCTGCTTCATTTGTTTCAGCAGCATTAACTGTTTCTGCTGCTTTCTCTGTTACTGCTGCTTCTTCAAACACAGACCCTGTTTCTGTTTGTACATTGAACTCCCCCTCAACTCCATGTATCTCCCTCTCCAAGTTGACCTCAGCTTCTGACTCCCCCTTTTTGGGAGCATCATCCACTGGGTTCCTTCTTCTGAGTACAAATCTTTGCTTCTTCTTCTTTTGAACCACCTTCTGAACCACCTTCTGAACCAACTTCTTTAAGCTGCTGATCTCTTCTTGTTGGTTGATGATGACTTTCTTGAGTTCATTGACAACCTGCTTTTGAGAATCCAATTCAGTTGCCATTTTGGACATGGCAGAAATCAATTCATGGTAGTCATATCTATCCTCACCTTCTCCAGTAGTGTTACCCCCTTTTGATGGATCATTGGAATGTTTAATAGGGATCTCCAGCCATGCTGAAGCACCACCTATTCCCTTGGTTTCTTGGCACCTGGGACCTTTGGATGATTGCTCACCCAAAGTTGCCATGGGGAAGGTCTTAGTGATGTTACCACTGGCCTCCTCTGTGCTAGCAGGAGTAGTGGCAGCCTTCTCGCCCACATGCTCATGCATCTCCTCAGTGAGCACCTCCTTGGGGTTAGGAGACACCCCAGTGGTTTCCCTATTGATATTCTCTAATGGAGAATGGTCCATTAGAGGGCTTTGAGGTTCTGGGTTTGTAGGAGGTACAACAAGGGAAGGAGCCTTGTGTACCTTTCTCTTAGCATAAGTTTTGGTTAAAACTGGTGTTGGCTTATGAACAAGGGACTGAGGAAGTGATATACTGGTTGAAGGTTGGGTTTGGCTCTCAGTGGGATGGTCTAGTGAGGTCCTTGACCCTGATGCCATACCTTCTTGGTTGTGGGACACCACCATCATTGTAGAGAACAATGGGGTGTCAACTCCTTCCGAGTCCTTGCAGATCTTTTCATATTTGAAAAGACCTCGCCCTTAGGGATTTTAGGTACATATACCTCATTAAACTGAGGTATATCCGTCAATTCAGTGGTGATAACTGCCTGGACAAATCTTGGATACATATAGAAACTCTTTTTATTTTCCAAGTTTGACACAAGGTCATTGAAAATCATTTTTGAGAAATTATACTTTCTGGCAGTGGACAAGCAGACCAAAGCATAAGCAATGGTACCGCTGAACTGACTCCATCCAGTAGTTTTTCTAGAAATACAGTGCATAAGAGTATGAACCAAGAACCGCCATTGGGGAGAAAAGTGAGCTTTGTAAAATTTGAAAACACCCTGTTGGCCTTCATACCCCATTCTTGTGAGATTGGAAAACAAGTCCTCATTAGGGATAGAGGTAATACCTGAGGCATCGTCTAGTCGTAGACTGATGTGAATGACCTCTTCAGTGACTATCAAGGGTTTGTCACACACCCTTGTCTTGATAACCTGCACACCGTTTTCAGTAACAGCGGTGGCATTGGCCCAAAATTGCTTCTGGTGCTCGATGAAAATTGTTGGTGACACTGTAAGCGCATAAGCTATATGACTGGACTTGAGAAAATCAACTATTTGATGAAATCCAGTAGCCTGGTGAGGCTTTTGAAGCATTGCGATCTCATTGTGTTCATCAATAAACGCCATGGATGCCATCGGTCTTGAGAATACTGGACTGAAACACATTTGTTGCTTGAGAGAAATGGGTTAGAGAGAAGATGAACAGTATTCAAAGAGTCGTTGTGAGATTTTAGGCGGGCAAAGAGGGTATTTATATGATTCGGGAAAGAAGCAGTATTAACCCTATTTTCAGTTAAAGCAGTACTAACCCACTGGCAGTATTAAGTAAGAGCAGTATTAACTGAGAGCAGTATTAACTGAAAGCAGTATTAACTAACTAGCAGTATTAACTACCTAGCAGTATTAACTACCTAGCAGTATTAACTAACTAGCAGTATTAACTACCTAGCAGTATTAACTAACTAGCAGTATTAACTAACTAGCAGTATTAACACATACCTGAAGTAGTAACTCAGACTAGCAGTAGTAATAATGAACCTGCAGTAGTAACTTTGCACTGGCAGCATTAAAACTGCACTGGCAGCATTAACTATACTTACACTGTTGAAGCTTGTATTAGTCTGAGCAGGGCAATAAATTTCCTGAGAAAGATGATTAGTAGCACCAAACAAATAAACAAATAACAGGTATACAAACACTTATTAAACATGAGCTCATTCAGAGTTGATCATGCCCACACTTGTGACCAAGAAAGTGAATCTACCCACATCAAAAGCTTTAGTGAATAGATCAGCAAACTGATTATCAGTATGAACTTTAGCAACTTGAATAAGCTTCTTTTCTTTGCAGTCTCTAATAAAGTGATACCTGATTTCAATGTGCTTTGTTTTGGAGTGCTTGACTGGATTGTTAACAATGCTAATAGCACTGCTATTGTCAATGAAGATTGGAGTGTGAAGAAAGGTTACCCCATAGTCCAACATTTGATTCTGAATCCATAGAACCTGAGAACAGCAACTTGCAGCAGCAATGTACTCAGCTTCTGTTGTGGATAAGGACATTGTGGTTTGCTTCTTACACTGCCAAGATACTAGTCTTGCACCCAAAAGTTGACATCCTCCTGAAGTAGACTTTATATCTATATTAGCACCACCCAAGTCACTGTCTGAATATGCAATCAAGTCAAAAGTAGATTCATAAGGATACCAAAGACCTAATCTAGGTTGCCCTCTTAAGTATCTGAAAATCCTCTTAACAGCTTGAAGATGTGACTGCTTTGGCTTGACTTGGAATCTGGCACACACACACACTGGAAACATGATATCTGGTCTTGAGGCTGTGAGATACATGAGAGATCCAATCATTGATCTATAAAGATGGACATCAACATCCCCCTCAAGATCAGCAGTGATCTGTTTGTGTGTTTCCATTGGTGTGCTTGCTGGCTTTGAGTCTGATAAACCATATTTATCTAGGATGTTTTTCACATACTTTGATTGACTTATGAAAATCCCATCTTTCTGCTGTTTCACTTGAAGCCCAAGGAAGAAAGTAAGTTCACCCATTGAACTCATTTTGAAGCTCTTGTGCATCAACTCTTCAAAGTATCTACACATCTGATCTTTTGTGGATCCAAAGATGATGTCATCCATATAGATCTGAACAAGTAGGATGTCCTTCTTTCTTCTTTTGATGAACAGGGTCTTGTCAATTATTCCCCTTTCAAACCCATTTTCCAAGAGATAGGTAGACAGAGTATCATACCATGCTCTTGGGGCATGATGTAGACCATAGAGTGTTTTCTTAAGTTTGTATACTCTGTCAGGATATGATGGATTTTCAAATCCAGAGGGCTGATAGACATATACTTCTTCATCAATTGTTCTATATAGAAAGGCACTCTTCACATCCATCTGATATACCTTGAACTGCATATATGAAGCATAGGCTAGAAACAGCCTAATTGCCTCTACCCTTGCAACTGGAGCAAAAACTTCCTCATAGTCTATGCCTTCTTCCTGAGTGTACCCTTGTGCCACTAGCCTTGCTTTGTTCCTGATTACTATTCCTCTTTCATCATTTTTATTTCTGAAAATCCACTTGGTGCCAATTGCTCTATGACCTTTTGGAAGGTCCACCAAGTCCCAAACATCTTGCAATTTAAACTGTAGTAACTCTTCTTGCATGGCTTATATCCAACTTGAATCTTTCATTGCATCATAAGCCTTCTTAGGCTCAATCTGAGATAGAAAGCAAGAGAGTATTGTATACTGCTGATCCTGCAAATCTTGAAGTCTGCTTTGATTCCTAGTTATCATAGGAGAAGTGATGTTTCCTATTACCAGCTCAGGAGGATGATTCTTTTGAGTTCTTGTCTGATGAATAGGTTCTTCATTAGTTCCCACATCTAAATTGGAGTCATTTAAGTCAGCCGAGGTGATCTCATCAGCTACTTCTAGCTCTTCATGCTCTGAATTATCCTCATCTCTTCTTTCTTCTTTACTCTGAATTGGTTCAGTAACAGTATCCTTTTCACATATTTCAACAGGATCCATTGTAGGTATGGGAAAGATCACAGACTGAGGAATAATATCTTGTACTTGTTCATCCCCTGATTCTCTGCTTCTTGATCCTGCATGATCATTACTACTGAAACCCAAAGAGTTAGTTAGTGAATCAATGTCAAATAGCCACTGAGGACCTGAACCAATAGGATTTGGTGTGTTCTCATTGCATTTCACATTGTCACTTTCCTCAATTATTCTAGAAGAAGAATTAAATACTCTGTAGGCCTTACTCTGAGATGAGTAACCAATAAGAAAACCATCATATGCTTTGCTATCAAACTTTCCTAAGTGAGTTTTGGTATTGAGAATGGTACAAGGACACCCAAAAGGTTTGAAAAATCCAATAAATGGTTTTCTTTTATTTAAAAGCTCATATGGTGTCTTGTTCTTAGGCTTGACTACTAGTACTCTGTTTTAGACATAGCAAGCAGTATTAACTACTTCAGTCCAGAAAGTAATTGGAAGTTTTGAATCAGCTAACAGAGATCTAGCAGCCTCAATCAGTGTCATATTCCTTCTCTCAGCAACACCATTTTGTTGTGGAGTCCTAGGAGCACTGTATTGCCTCTCAATTCCTTTTTCCTCACAAAAGGTATTTAGATCAAGATTTTTAAATTCAGTACCATTATCTGACCTAATGACTTTTACCTTTTGATTTGTTTGGTTTTCAATTCTTAGAATAAAGGATTTGATCAGTCCACTTGTCTCATCCTTAGTCCTTAGAAAATATACCCAAGTAAATCTAGAGTAATCATCAACAATAACTAAGCAGTATGATTTCTTACCTATACTCATAACATTTGTAGGACCAAACAGATCCATATGCAACAACTGAAGAGAAGAAGAAATTGTGTTCAACTCTTTGGACTTATGAGAAGTTTTGTGTTGTTTACCTTTGAGACAAGCAACACAAGGATCATCACATGAAAAGACTTTTGAAGGCAGACCTCTTACAAGGTTGTTTTTAACAAGTTTATTCATTGTTTTAAAGTTCATGTGACACATCCTTCTGTGCCAAAGTGATGATTCATCCAAAGAGGCTTTTGAAATAAGGCAGTTTAGGGATGAATCATTTGAAACATTTTCCATATCCAAACAATAAACATTATCCTTTCTAGGAGTTCTTAGTAGTATCATCTTTTCATCAACTACCTTGAATCCAGGAGCAAGGATAATGCATTCTGAATCAGTAAATAATATACTATGCTTTTTGTCACAAACCTGTGATACACTTAACAAGTTGTATCTTAACTGTTCAACATAGAAAACATCCTGAAAGGTCATCTTACCTTTTGTTACATCACCCTTACCACTAATCTTACCTCCATCTGGAGTATTACCAAAGGCAACATGCCCTCCATCAATTTTCTTGAAATTCTTGAGGCAAGCCATGTTCCCTGTCATGTGCCTAGAGCAACCACTATCAAAATGCCAAATGCTCTTTCCCTTGAGCTGCTGGTTGCTCCGCACATAAGATAAATCAATTAGTATTGATTGGGAACCTAAGCCAAAGTGGTCTTGGGCCTCCCTTTCTCATCAAAGTACTTACACTCCTTTTTGATGAGATTTTTAAATTTAGAATCTTCTTGACTGGAGTACTTTGTCAAGATGATTGGTCTAGAAGCACAAGCACTAGAAGCAGTACTAATTTTAGAAGTACTAACTGAGTTAACAGCACTAACAGGTTTGGCAGTACTAACCTTGTTAGAAGCACTAACAGAGTTAGCAGTATTAACATTTGAAGAAGTACTAACAATGTTAGTTTTAGAAGTACTAATACTCTCAGCAGCACTAACATTGATAGCAGTAGTATTGCTTCTGGAAGCACTATCTTTGTCAGCAGCACTATTTGTGGTAGCAGTACTAACAGTTTTAGTGCTTTTGGGAACCCACATCTTGACACTCTCTGTTACAGTCATTTTCTTCATGTGGCTTTTAGATTTAACATGTTTCTTAGCCACATGGTTCCTTTCATTCTTCCTATAACCAAAGGGTTTTTGCATGGATCTTTGAAATTTTATCCTTTGGTTAATAGGATTAAAGTAACAGTGCTTGGCAAGATGGTTCAATTTGCCAGATATGAAACAAGGTTTTGGTCTGATGATTCTACTCAGATTAACTCCTTGTTTCTGAGCCCACTGATTATTCCAATTTCTTTGATTTCCCCTCCTTTTATCATGTTTTAGGGGCTCATTTTTATTACCTTCACACTGTTTGCAAGGAACATGATTCACAACTGTGGTCTGCTTGTAATGAACCTTTTTAGACTTTCCCTCAGTCTTCTCTACACCTTCAGATTTGACCCAATCCCTTCCACCACCCTCATTGGTAAGAATGTTATTTTCTAAGGGAATCTCACCACTCACAGTGTTATCCTTACTCTTACCAACTACTTTCTCAGTCTTGTCCTCAACAATTACTTCATCTAAAGGATCTATCTTAGTGGCTCCCTCATGCAAGTCCTTCCTATCCTTGGTTTCTAGCAAGTCTGATTTAGGAGGGATGTAGTTGTTGTTGTATGGTGGTGGTGTGGTATTGTACCCAATTCCTGGTTTAAGCTTATCATGGATTTGGACCTTTAGAATTGAATCCATGGCTTTAGAAGCATATGAAAACTTTTCCACATCTAGCTTAACCTTATCTAGTTCTCCTCTCAATTTTTCATTCTCCTCTCTAGACTTTGTCAGTTGGATTTCTAGATCATTTTTCTCCCACTTCCAGTAATTTGTATCATATGTGTGTTGAAGTTCATTGGCTTGGAAACCTTTAATTTGTTCCTCAAACCTTTCAACAATTTTCACATAGTCTTTTCTATCCTTTTCTAACCTCTTAAGGTCATCACTCATACTCTGGTTGTGATCCCTGTACCTTTTAACAGTGTCTATGCAAGTTTGAGAACAGAGATTAGAAAGTACCTCAGTTGGGAGATCAGATACCTCTGCCATGAGAGCTTGATTTTGAATGGCCTCTTCTGCTTGATCACTCCAGTCAAACCCCATTCCTTGTTGAGAAACAAGAGCTTGAGCAGAGTTTTTGTTCTGGTTGAAGCTTCCAGTTTGAGCTTGTTGGTGGTTGTTTTGAGACATTCCACTTCTGCATTCCCTGGCAAAGTGTCCCTTCATGTGACACTTGTAGCACTCCACCTTTGACTTATCAAAGCCTGCTCCATCTTCTCTTCTTTGGGAGAAGTTGTTCCTCCCAGTCCTTTTGATGAACTTCTTCACCCTCATAGAAAGCATGGCCATCTGCCATTTAATATCCATCTCTTCAAGATCATCAGGATGAAGCTGTTCCAAGTCATCATTGATTAAAGAAGAGTTACCATGGCTGGAAAGAAAGGCTTCAAAAACAGATTCATTGCCTTTTTCTTGATTTACTCCACTGGCAGCATTAACTGATTCAGGGTTAGCAGTAGAATCAGTTGATGCTGATAGGAGTGCAGCATTATGAACATATCCAGTAGGCTTCTTCTTTGCTTCCACCTCAGATTCAAGCACTCTCAGATCATTGTACAGATCATCCAGTTCCTTTTCTTCCAACATGTCATTCTGTCTGAATGAGACAGTGTACATGGTCCATTCATCTCCAAGAGATCTGAGGAACTTTCGGTTGACATCATCTTGTTCCATCTGAACTCTAACAGTAGCCAACTCACCAATTAACTTATTGTATCTATCAAAAGTTTGAGTCATAGACTCATTCTTTGAAAATGTAAAATTCTCATATTGTTGCTTAAGAATATCCCTTTGATTCCTCTTAGTGCTCTTGGTGCCAACAAATCTCTTCTCTAAAGCATTCCATAGAATCTGAGCATCAGTGCAGTGGTGAAACTGATGTTGATACTCATTAGGGATGGCCAAAAGCAGGGTGCTTAAGGCTTTCATCTCCAATTGTCTCACTTTCTTCTCAGCATCAGTTTTTGGAGGTGGTCTTCTTCCATCTTGCCCAATTTTACCTTCAGCAGAGGGACCATTCTCAACAATGTCCCACATAGAAAAGTCTGTAAGGAGGATGTACTGCTTGATTCTAATTTTCCACATGTCAAACTCATTAGGTTTGAGCATGGAACCTTTGAAACAAGAGTACTGGTTGATTCAACTGTGTTGTCCATGATGAATGAAGGTTTATGAGAATACTATGCTCTGATACCACTTGTCAGGATCTGATTCTTAACAAGAATAATGAAACTCAGAAACAATATTAAAGAAGTTGCGGAAAAACACTTTAATATTCAAACTATCAATGTAACAGTAAAATAGAAATCACAACTTGTAAACTTTATTGAATGATTAAAGTTACAAGGTTTCAAACAAAACCTCAATCTTGATGAACAGGCTCACCAAGACGAATTCTACTTCTCTAGAATTAGGATTGTAAACCTTGAGGTTAATTCTCTCTCTAAACAAAAACTTAAAATGAATTTCTCATCTATCAAACAATTCTATACTATATAAACAAAGATTGAATACAAGATAATTACAAAACATAAAAGATCTTCAGTATATTCTTCCATAATTATCTTCAACCTTCCATGATTATCTTCAGACTTGATCTGCGCTTATCTTGATTATCACATAAGCAGTATTAAGTTGTAGCAGTATTAACACTCTGAGCAGTACTAATCTTCACCAACAACACTAACTATGCTCAACAGTATTAATTTCTTCAAGCAATATTAATATGACTCAGCAGTAGTAACTTGTCTCAGAAGTAGTAACCATGTTGTTCTGGCAGTATTAATCACTTAGACAAATCTTCAGTTCCCAAAACTTTAAGCGCTTCAAATTGGTTGAGCTCTTCTTGTATGACTGTAACCCAATCTGGATCACGAAGAGCTTCTAAAACTTTTGTCGGTTCTATTTTGCTCAGTAATGAATCAAACAAACATTCATTTGCTGTTGTAGACCTAGTTTGCACTGACTTTGACGGTTCTCCAATAATTTGATGAACCGAGTGCTCTTTGGTCCACTTGTATACATGAGGAAGTAGATTAGGTGTAGATTGATCATATTGATCATCTAAGTATCCAATATTTACTTCATGTTGGGGTTCAGTTGAAGTAATCAGTGCAGAAGTTTCAGTGGATTAGACATTTGATGTCGGTTAAGTAGGCATTATCGTACATCCAACTGAATGTGTAACTTCTGGCTCTGCCTTATCATGTGCAGCTTCAACTGAGTGGCTAGGTGTTTGAATTGGAGTTTCTTCCTGAATCGGGGGATCGGATTCGGTTGAGACATCTGAAGTAGTTGGATGATGACTACTTGAATCTTCAGATCTATCAATCACAACAGGTTTTGTCAATTTAGAACCAAGAAACTCATCGTAGAAAAATTCAAACAATAAGTCTAATTCTGTTAAATGATGTAGACGTTGATGCTTTATCAGAATTAGAAACTTTAACCGCAGGTTCTGGACTGATTTGTCTAGAAGCTAAAACTCCTGTTATAACGGGCTCTGAACTCTTTGATCAGAAGCCATTTCTTCATCGAATGTGACATTTACACTCTCCACCACTATCTTGGATTTCTTCATGTAAACTCTGTATGCGGCAGATGTCTGAGAATATCCAATGAAAATGCCTTCATCAACTTTCGTACTGAACTTGTTCAAGTTCTACTTGTCGTTCAGTACAAAACACCTGCATCCAAAGATGTGAAAATGTTTAATGCTAGGTATTCAATTATTAATCAAAGCATATGGTGTTTTACCAAACCGGCGGTGAATGATTGATCTGTTTTGCGTATAACATACAGTTGAAACAACTTCGACCCACAAAAATAAAGGTAGATCGGATTGGCTCAGCATTGTTCGTGCAGCCTCGACAAGAGTCTGATTTCGTCGTTCAACTTCCCCATTTTGTTTCAGAGTTCTGGCAACAGAAAACTGATGAGTTATCCCGACTGTTTCGAGATAATCGTCAACCGTCTTGTTCTTGAATTCTGTGCCATTATTAGTTCTGAGAAGCTTAACTGTCTTCTGCAAGTTCACTTGGACGGTCTTTAAGAACGAGATGATGACATCGGGTGTCTCATCTTTCGATCTTAGAAATTTGACCCAAGTGTATCTTGAATAATCGTCTACAATCACCAAAACATATTTCTTGTCGTTTATGCTTTGAGTTCGCATTGGACCACAGAGATCCATATGCAGCAGTTCTAAAGGAGTACTTGTGCTCGGTTCAGGCTTAGGCTTATGAGAAGTTCTTTTCATCTTACCTTTCTCACATGCGTCACACAGATGTTGTCGTTCATATTTCAGCTCCAGAAGTCCTTTCACCAAGATACCAGTCACCAGTTTGTTGATATAACGAAAGTTGAGATGAGATAGCCTTCTATGCCATAACCAACTCTGTTGCAGAGATGCTTTAGTAAGTAGACACACAACATTATCTGGCTTAAGATCAAACAAGTTGATAGTGTAGAGGTTTGACTTTCGCGTGCCGATGAATAGTTCTTTTCCGTCTTCAGTTCTAACACAACACCTCTTGGCCTTGAAGTTCACCTCTAAGTCCTTGTCACAGAACTGACCAATGTTGAATAGGTTGTGTCCTAATCCTTCAACATAGCTCACCTTCTTCATCGTTACATTTTCTTCCACGACATCTCCATATCCAAGTATCAGTGAAAACTGATCATTTCCAAATCGCACATTACCGCAGAATTTATCTGTATAATTAGATAAAGTATCTTTCTGCCAGTCATATGCTTGGAGCAACCAGAATCCAAGTACCACATATGACGGGTCTGCACAGGAGAAATCATACAACAACAGTTTTAGGTACCCATTTATATCTAGGTCCTATCAAGTTAGCACAAGATTTTGGCACCCATATGAATTTGGGTCCTCTTTTCTTTTGAAAACCATGAGAATGATGTATATAATAAGTACCGAACCAAAAATCAAAATATTGTCGAGTCACAAAATCATTCTGATCATGTGTAGAAAACTGAGTAGTTGATGGAGATAATTGGAGCAATTGCTTTATTGAGTAAGTCTTGTAAGAAGATACAAGTTTAGTTTTATGAGAAACAATACTACCAATTACATCAGTATCACTAACAGCAATCCTATTACATTCTGTATCCGAAAATGATTTTGTATTCTCTCCAACTTTCTGCCTTGGTCTCCATTCCAGTTTCACTTCAAACTTTTTCCACCTCAATTCTGAAACATAAGATTTAACTTTGTTAGAAACATGAGATTTCTGAGTTTGTGCTTTCTTATGCTTACCCGTGTTGGTCCGTTTCTGTGAGCACATTTTCTTTTGCTTTTTACCTTTAGAATAATTGGTACTCACAAAAACTGATTCAGCAACCTTAGTTGATGATTCACCTTTCTCAAATACACTAGGTAAAACATCAGAATTGATAAGAAATTCAGAATGATCCGGAAGTTTCGCATTGAAATCAAACATATCAACACTTTCATCAACACAACCATCAGAATTTAAAAAATCATTGTCATCCGAAAATAAGTCATCAACATCATCATCATAAACTTGAGGTGCCTTGGAAGAGTTTGAAAATTTGAAATCATTTAACATTTTAGAACACTTTTGTTTAAGAGACATTTTAGCACTATCTAAAGTTTTAGGCTTTGTAAAAACATTTCCCATGAAAACTTTACACGATGACGCATCTGAATCAGTAGAATTGTTTACACAAACTCTTTATGAGTCAGAGTTGTCATATGTAGCTTCAGATTTAAAAACAGTGTTCTTCATAACAGTAGAAAACACAACTTTCTCAAGATCAACAAAAATTCTTTGTTCCGCTAAAATGTTTTCAAGTTCAGTAATTTTGGTTTCTAAGACAAGTGGAGGAACATAAATTTTGGCTTTAACAGGTTTTGCCTCCATCTCCTCAATAGAATAGCTTTGAAAATAATCATTTGATAGAAATTTTGGTTGCTCAGAAAGATAACTATCATTTAGCTTTTTATAGCAAAATGGTAGTTGCATTTTGGTTGTGTTATTTCTGTTCTCATCCACCTTAGCCTCAACCTCATCAGATGATTTTGTAACAGATTTGGGTTTCAAATGAGGAATTTTGTCAACAACTTGTAAGAAATTGAAATTATATAAAGCGGGCTGCTTTCGAATAGCTTTCTTCAGATAATGTGGGTTATCATAACCGAGACCCCACTTATCTTTAAAATCTATTTCTTCCTTTGGCGTGTTTAGAAAAATTGTGTGATCTGTTTGTCCTCGAGTATAAAGATTTGCTTCCAAACCATTAATCTTTTTCTGCAAATTCTTATCATCAATCTGTAAGTTGTGAACATTCAAAACAAACACTTGTTTCTCACGTTCAGATGTATTAAACTTTGAAACTGTTTCAGAAATTTGAGTTTCAAAACAAACTCTTTGTTTTTCAAAAAACAGTAGCAGAATTGTTTAAAGAATCAATCAAGTTTTTGTTCCCAACAAGTTCCTTGTTGAGATCAAAAATTGTTTGACGCTTCTTTGCAACTCTATTTTTCTCTTTTTTGAGCTTAGCTTGTAAGTCTTGAAGCTCAACCATCATGGTTTCCATTTTTGTTAAAAAACCAGATTCAAAAAAATTTAGTACCTCTTCAGAAGTCTCATCATACGACTCATCATATCTGACTTCTTTTCCCATCAAGCACATGTGGGTTGTCTCCTCATTGTCATCTGCAGGTTCAGAATGATCCAACCAATAATCATCTTTGGCCATTAAAGCTTTGCCCACTTCTTTCTGCTTAGCTAGAAGCATTTTGTTTTTGTAATATTCAGAACTGTGAACTTTGAGCTTCCGGCAGTCTTTGGCAAAGTGACCAATTTTCCCACAATTGTAGCATTTGATAGGATCTTCCACCTTCTTTGGCTCATAATCATTCACAAATTTTCTCTCTTCCTGTTTCTTTTCACTCAAAATCTTACCATCAAATCTCCTGTCATCATACCTTCTACCTTCCATTCTCTCCTTATGCTCATAGTTTCTGGATCCTGAAGAGTACCTCTAACTGTTTGAACCCGGTTTCTTGTAGAATTTCTTCTAAAAGGCTTGGGTTAGCAAAAGCATAGCTTGCTTGAGGTTTTCTTCATTGTCGGAATAAGAACCAACACTTTCAGTATCATCAGAATCAGAAACAATTATCTTCTTCTTCTTCTTCTTCTTCTTCTTCTTCTTCTTCTTATCCTTCTTCTCTTTCTCTTTCCTCATCACAACCAAGGCAATAGGATCAGCTACCTTCTCATTCTTTTTCTTCTCTCCTCTTTTCTCTTCAACTTCCTCTTCATTCTGACGGAGGGTTTCATATACTTCATGTAGAGGTATGTCACAGAGGTCTTTCATCTGTTTCATTCTTCTGGTATGCTTCTTCCATTCAGGTTGAAGAATGCTCAAAAACTTTACGTTGTTCTTTATCTGTTTCTTCTTCACTTTGTTCTTTGCAAGCTCATTCAGCAGAGACACAAACCTCTCATAAGTTTCCTCTAGGCTTTCCCCATCTTTAGCTTTAAACTCCTTATAATTGTTCCTTCTTCTCTTTCTCTTTCCTCATCACAACCAAGGCAATAGGATCAGCTACCTTCTCATTCTTTTTCTTCTCTCCTCTTTTCTCTTCAACTTCCTCTTCATTCTGACGGAGGGTTTCATATACTTCATGTAGAGTTATGTCACAGAGGTCTTTCATCTGTTTCATTCTTCTGGTATGCTTCTTCCATTCAGGTTGAAGAATGCTCAAAAACTTTACGTTGTTCTTTATCTGTTTCTTCTTCACTTTGTTCTTTGCAAGCTCATTCAGCAGAGACACAAACCTCTCATAAGTTTCCTCTAGGCTTTCCCCATCTTTAGCTTTAAACTCCTTATAACTGTTTATGCAATTTGCCACTTTCATCTGATTGCCAACTTTGGATCCCATCATCATCTTCTCTAGTTGATCCCACATCTTTTTGGTCGTTGCCTTGTAGTTGTCTATCTTAATGTAGATCTCATTCGGTATGCTTTGAAGGAGTAGAGATATAACCTACTTGTCAACTTTGTACCTTTCTCTCTCTTCATCAGAATATCTAGAAATATCCATTGGAACCCTCTTAGTCCTCTGTTCTCTCGGCTGATTTCCATCTTCACTATCAGATGATTCATCATCGAAAATTTCCATAGTAAGAGGAATCATTGGACCTTCCTCAATAGACATCTTGATGTTATCACCATTGGCGTGTCTGTCAATGAAGTCTAGAAACCTGTATTTCCATTGTTCCTATTCTCCTTTGAAGAACACTAGTGGTTTGACATCGGTTCCGATAGAAAGTGCATCCCTTGAAATCATCCTGACAAATAAACTGTAATATAAGAACTTAAAATGATCGTTAGTTCGAAAGAAATAAGTATTCAGAAACCAATTCGCACACCAAGAAATAACACCAGAATTCGCAGAAACTGAGCTATTTGCACACAACGAGATTACAATTTGCATACAAGGAGCAATTCGCATGATTTGATATACGAATTCTACGCAATTCGCACGTTGCTAAAAGCGAAATCTGAGGAATTCGCACGACGTTATATGCGAATTCTTGACTTGAACAAAAATTTGAAATTTAAGCTCTTCGCATGAACTTTTCGAATAACAGGGATATACGAATTCAACACTTAGAAAAATTATCTTGATTTTCTATGCGAAAAGTTCAAGAATTCGTATGAAACACTTATGCGAATTCTACGAAATTCGTATGCCTCCTTATGCGAATACTCCACTTTTCGTATAAGGGCCTATGCGAATTCTGTCCTTAGAAACATTTTCCACCAACTTTTCATATAAAGGAGTTATGCGAATTTTGTGCTTTTCGTACACCACTCCTATGCGAATTACATACTTGTCTTTTTCAAAAACAAAAGCTAAGCGAAATCCTTTACTATGCGCGTTCTTCGTGCGAGTTCTTCAAGGATTATGCGAATTCCTTAGATCTTGATGATTTTTGACTCTGAATTCACAGATTTCAACTCAAATCTTGGAGTTTGATCACCAAAATTTGACACTTTGCTCACAATACGATCGAGAACAACCCTTGGGCATCAATTCTTCCAAGAACAAACATGATCAAAGAATTTGATCAATTCACAGTATGTTAACAGTGTTCGACTGAAAAATCACAAAAATTCAAATTGAATCCAAAATTACAGTGCAATAGTGATTTTTATCTATACAAATTGATTCTATGATGCTAATCGAACACAAATCTATCACTAATTCACTCAATTACACACTGAAATTCACAAATCGATCGAAATTCAGAAACTCAGGGTGCGAAGCATTTTTCTTTAAAATTCAATCAAACTTCTGCTCTGATACCAATTGTGTGTCCCACAATACTAGTTCTAATCAAGATTAACAACAAGAAAAATCAATTCAAATTTTCATATGTCATTAATCGAATTTCACAGTTTACAAGAATCATATACAGGATGCTATCTCTCAATATTTCTCTCTCTACAACCAGATTCTCTCTTAATCACATGAGTCTACAAACGAAAAAGGAAACTATTTATACCCCTATCGATTACAAGACAAAACTAAAGTAGTTGACTTTATTTGACTTTGAGATTTGACTTTGACTTTTACTTAAGAGGATTTGACTTGGACTTTGACTTTCATCAAAATGATCTTGGATACAACATTTAAGCTCAAACACTGATACTGATGTTTGTGATCATATCCCTTTATCTGAATCCATTATCTCTGACTCCTCAAGTGAAGTTAAGGTAGAAGAGATTTCAAATGTCATGAATTCTAGTGTTCGAAATAAGTTTGTTGATCAAATGTCTGAGGAGATTTTTGAAGATATGATGAATTCCTCGGATCCTGTCCCGATTTTGGAAAAGCTTGAGTCTAACTCTGCAATTGATCAAACATCTGATTTACTTAAACAAATCTCAGATTTACAAAAGTCTCTTGAAGAGATAGAAGATGAAAACTGTGATATTCGATTCAAATTGGATAAATCTTTAGAAGAGAACAAAGAGCTTTGTAAAGAAATAAATGATTTGAAAAACGATTTGTTTAAAAATAACTTAACTGAACAAAAGGTGTTTGATGATGAAAAATGGAATGTTAGATTTAATCTAGAGTTTGTAATTTCAGTCAAGCCTACAATTGTTTATTCTGAATGTCCTGAATATTTGCCAAGCATTTTTGAAAAGGGAGAAACTTCTGGAATTATTAAAAAGAATTCATTCTCTAAGAAGAAGACTAATAAAGTTTCTTTTCGTGTTTCAGATCTAAATAGAAGTGTTGGTAAAGGAGAATGGAGGAAGAAAGATAGTGACAAGAAAGATTGTCAAGTTTTGTCTGAAAATGATTGTGTTGTTTCTAGTAGTGATAAAAATTTGACATGTAATAGTTCTAAAGAAAATAAATGTCAAATTTGTTCGAATAAATGTAACTCTTTTGATAAATCCAAGATATTGACATTTGCTCGCAAGAACTTCATATGTAATCACTGTGGTGACAATTCTTTTTCATTTTACTCCATTCCTCCCAAACCAAAGAATGTTAAAAGAGTTTATAAAGCTAAATATGAATCTAACTCCTCAACACAACACATTCATGTATTCCAAGATAAGTTTGCTAATTTTTCAAAGAAAAAGCAATTTCATGATTTGAATGTCAAAATGATTTGGAAATGGTTGCCAAAACCAAGATATGAATGGAGAATCAAAGGCAAAACAAATGATGTTAAGAAAGTGAAAGATGCTAACAAATCAGGACCCATCTGGATATGGGTACCTAAAAAGAAGTAATTTGTTCCTTTTGCAAGCCTGTCATTTGTGGTTCATAGACTCTGGTTGTTCAAGACATATGACAGGATACAAGCACTTACTTCATAATTATGTGGAAGAACCTGCGGGAACAGTTAACTTTGCGAATGATGATCTGAAAGGTTACGTCAGAGGATATGACATGCTAACAAATGGCGCCGTAACCATCAACAAAGTTTTATATGTTGAAGGACTTGATCACAACTTGTTCAACACAAGTCATTTTTGTGATAGTTTGTATCAAGTGCGGTTTACTACAACTCACTTTCACATCGAGACTCCATACGGTTCAGTGATTTTTAGAGCTGAAAGATATGTTAATCTTTATGCGGTCAATTTTCCAACTCTTTCCGCTACACGTTCTGTTTGTCTACTTGCTAAAGCGACGAAAGAACAAAGTTGGATTTGGCATCAACGCCTGTCTCATCAAAAATTCAAAGCTATTTATAGGTTGGCAAGACAAGGCATTGTCAAAGGTCTTCCTGAGATGCGTTTCGAGAAGGATTCACTATGTCCTTCTTGTGAAATCGGGAAGATGAAAAGAAGCTCTCACAAGTCAAAGATTGAATCTTCTTGTACAATGTCACTGGAAATGTTTCATATGGACCTTTGTGGCCCAATGCATACTCAGTCAATTAACGGTAAAAAGTACATATTGGTAATGATTGACGAGTACTCAAGGTATACATGGTTGGAATTTCTGCGAGCCAAATCAGACGCACCAGATTTGATCATTGCCTTCATAAAGAAAGTACAAGTTCTGCTTCAATTACCAATAAAGAAGCTGCGTAGAGATAACGACACAGAGTTCAAAAATGAGATTCTTCAAAGCTATCTCAATTCAGTTGGGATTTCTCACACTTTCTCGGCCGCGTGAACACCGCAACAAAATGGCGTTGTTGAACGGAAAAACAGAACTTTGGTCGAAGCAGCGAGAACCATGTTGGCATATTCTGGTCTACCACTATACCTCTGGGCTGAAGCCGTTGCAACCGCTTGCTTTACTCAAAACCGGATGATTGTGATTAAACGTTTTAACAAGACAACTAATGAACTGATTATAATAAACGTAAACCAAATATTAAATTTTTACGTGTTTTTGGTTGCAAGTGTTATTTACTCAATCACCATGCTAATTTTGGCAAGTTTTACAAGAAGGCAGACGAAGGCTACTTTATCGGTTATTCTCTAATGTCTAAAGCCTATCGTGTTTATAATCGCCGGACCAAGACTATCATGGAAAGCATACATGTGTCTTTTGATGAAAATTCTACACCGACTTCTGAACAACACAGTTCAGAACTCAAGCTTAAGGGAAAGGCTTCTGTTCATGATGGAATAGAACACGAGCCAAAACAGACTAAGTCATCTAACTCTTCTAATGCTACATCTGAGTTAGATATGTTATTTCTTGATACTTTTATGGACATATGTGCCGATTTTGACAAATCAGGCGTGTCTGCATCAACTTCAGAGGTTTCAATTATAACTGAAGATTTATCTGGACCTTCTGAACCAGTCATAACAACAACCTCTTCAAGTACATCTACACCTAATGTTTCTGATAACACTAATACAGTTTCTGCTTCTGCAGATAGAAATTCTGGACAAGAAGTCCCGAGCACTTCCTCTGTTGCTCCAGATTACTTTCATCAGATACACCAGTACAAGAAGTTCCGTTTACTTCTGAGGTTTTTCCTGCAATAGTCGATGAATACAACGAGCAAAATACACAAGTATCTGTTCAACCACTCCCAAGCACAAATCGATGGACAAGAGATCACCCTCTTCAAAATATTATTGGTGACGTACATAGTGGCGTACAAACGCGTGCAACATCAACAAATTTTTGTCTTTACTCAAGTTTCCTTAGTTCCTTAGAGCCGAAAAAGTTTTCTGAAGCTCTTCGCGATCCTGATTGGATACTAGTGATGCAAGATGATCTACTATAATTCGAAAGGAATAAGGTATGGCGGCTAATTCCATGTCTAAAAGACAAATTAGTGATAGGCACAAAGTGGGTCTTGAGGAACAAGAAAGATGAGGCTGGAGTTGTCGTACGAAACAAGGCTCGACTTGTTGCAATGGGTTACTATCAACAGGAGGGGATAGACTACGATGAAACGTTTGCTCCTGTTGCACGGATCGAGGCTATCAAAATCTTTCTATTTTATGTAGCACATAAGAATTTCACTGTCCACCAAATGGACATGAAATCTGCTTTTCTCAACGGTATACTGCATGAGGAGGTCTATGTAGAACAACTTGAAGGCTTTGTTGATCCACATCACCCAAATCATTTCTACGTTCTAGACAAAGCACTGTATGGATTAAAACAGGCACCACGAGCTTGGTATGACACTCTCACACAATTCTTACTTGCCTCGGGCTTTAAGAAAGGTACAATCGATACCACTCTGTTCCTTAAGAAGCAAGGTGAGGACTTAATCTTAATACAGATTTATGTAGACGACATAATATTTGGGTTTACCAATCCTAAATTCTGTAAAAACTTTTCAAAAATTATGGAGACTCGGTTTGAAATGTCGATGATGGGTGAATAGACATTTTTCCTTGGTCTTCAAGTGAAACAGTCCCCAGACGGTATCTTTATCAACCAGTCGAAATATAATCGTAACATTTTGAAAAAGTTTAACATGACTGAGAGTTCTGTAATGAAAATGCCCATGGCTACCAACACGCTTCTGGACGCAGATTTAACCGGTAAATCTGTCGATCAGAAAACGTACCGTAGCATGATCAGATCATTACTGTATCTCACTGGAAGTAGACCTGATATCATGTTTGCTACCTGTTTCTGTGCGAGATATCAAGCTAACCCGAAGGAATCCCACCTTATAGCTGTCAAAAGAATTCTAAGATACTTGAAAGGCACTCCCGAGTTAGGCCTTTGGTATCCTAAGGATTCTGGTATTGATTTAACTGCATATACTGACGCTGATCATGCAGGTTGTAAACTTGATCGGAAGAGCATGTTAGTGTAATGTTGTATCCAAGATTTAGAGTGAAAGGTCAAAGTCTGTAAAGTCTAGAAAAGTCAAAGTCATAGCTTGTAAGAGTTTAGAATGGATAAGCATATGAGAGCTTATGCTTTGTGAGAGTTTGTTAAATAGGTATATGAGAGTTCTTGGAAAGCTTGTAACATTCACATTGAGGATAATACGACTTGTGATATTTTCTCTCTCTACTCTCTCTCTAGATCATACACATAATTGTCAAATCTTTACATTTTGATTGATATGGCTTAATTAGTGGACTTACATTTGGTATCAGAGCCAACCCCAATTATATTCAGACGAATTACTTCATTTGATTTGGATCGATTTCTTGAAATTTTCATGAACGCGCAGATTGGTTTTGGTTCTTCACTGTTGAATCGAATTCTCATTGAATTGTTGTTCTTTGATTCTGAAAATGGTTCCATAGGATTCGTGTGTTGTAATATAATAGTTCTTATTCAATTTGTTTCACGAATTACTCACAGTTTTAGATCGAAGTTTTGAATTTTTGGATTTTCTTGAAAAACGAAGTCGAACACTGTTTCATGGATCGCACTGTAATTTTCTTGTTTTTAGCATTTTCAGTGTATTAGAAAAGTGTTTAGAAAATTATTTCAATCATATTGGTGCATTATTGAAAGCTAATTGCAGGTTTATTGGATTTTTGATTGAATCTGTGAGCTTAAGTAAAGAACGCGCTAGATCCATAGTTCACGCTAAGGAAGAACACGCACACCCTGAAGAACACGCATGATGATGATGTTTATGATTTCTACGAGTTTTTGTGTGGTTCGTGCATAAAGTTGTGTACGAGAAGTGGAAACACGCAAAGCTCTTGGTGCGAGTTCTTAGTTCATTCTGCGTGTTTAAGTTCTGCGAGAAGTACCTGGTGCGAGTTTTCATTTAGCGAGTTTCATATTTCTCAAAAATGTCTAAGTATGGGGTTGATTGATCTGTGAGTTTGCTTTCATTTGCGAGAACCAAAGTTGATCAAAATATTCTAAGTACAAAACACACACGTAGTAGTGTACGAGAAGATCAAATGCGTACGTTGAAGCCTGCGAGTTTTGAGAAAAGTGCACGTAACGGTCTGTGAGAAACTACTTCGCACATATCGAAATCTGCGAGTTCTAGAAACACGCAATTAGTTGTGTGCGAGTTCTGAAAACACGCACAAAGTTGTTAGCGAGAAGTTCAAGGAACAGTGTCTTGCGAGTTTATCTGGTCTGCGAGTTCTGGAGTTGGAATTTTTTTTTCTGTGATCTATTTCAAGTGGTGATATGAATTTGACTTTTCAGTCAACTTTTCTGAATATTTTGGGAACGATCATTTCAAGCTAATTTTTCATTCAAGATGCCTACTACAGATGAAAGAGGGAATACTATATTGTCAGCAAGAGATGTTGTTGTATTGTACATGTCTGAGATACCTAGCATAGAAGTTGAACTAGATAAACTGAAGATTCAGAATTCAAATCTTTTAAATCAGATTCAGGAGTTTAAATCTAAATTGTTAAACTCTGATAAAACTTCTATATGTGCTAAATGTATGTATCATTCTAAATCTGATTTTCCAGGTATCATCAGAGCAAGAGAGAAAGAAATTAAAGAGAAAGAAAAAGAAATTAAGATGAAAGAGGATATGATTGTGACTATTGAGAAATAAATCAAACTGAAAGAGAGAAATATAACAAATCTTCAAAGCAAGCTGAAGACAACTGAACAACAGACATCAGAATTTAAAGTTGAATCAGTTGATCTACACATCAAGTTTAAAGCTTTTGAAGAAAAGTTATCTGCTTTGGAGACAAAGAATGTTGAGCTTCTAAATTTGATAAGAATGCTTTGGAGAAAGTTTGTTTTTCCAAAGACAGTCCAGAGTTCAAAGAGATGAAGATACCGATCATTCAAAGATTCCTCAAAGTTGTCTTAAAGTTCAAAATTGTAAAGTTCAAAAGTTTAAAGAATTTAAAGTTTTGTTAAAGACTTGATGACTTTACAAAGCTTTGTGAAAGACTTTTCAAGATTCTTCAAAGCATCAAAGTTTAAAGATTATCAGAGCTTCAAAGTTTAAGACCGTCAGAGATAAAGTTTGAATAATCAAGAGCTGAAGACTATTGTCAAAATTTTTTTTAAATCTTGAATACAAAGGGGGAGATTGTTAGTGTATTGTTGTATCCAAGATTTAGAGTGAAAAGTCAAAGTCTGTAACGTCTAGAAAAGTCAAACAAAGTTATAGCTTGTAAGAGTTTAGAATGGATAAGCATATGAGAACTTATGCTTTGTGAGAGTTTGTCAAATAGGTATATGAGAGTTCTTGGGAAGCTTGTAACATTCATATTGAGGATAATACGACTTGTGATATTTTCTCTCTCTACTCTCTCTCTCTAGATCATACACATAATTGTCAAATCTTTACATTTTGATTGATATGGCTTGATTAGTGGACTTACAGAGCACCTCTGGATCGTGTCAATTTTTAGGAGATAATCTTGTAAGTTGGACATCCAAAAAGTAGAACTGCGTGTCTACATCCACTGCTAAGGTAGAATACGTAGGTGCTGCAAGCTGCTGTTCACAAGTCCTCTGGATGAAAACACAATTGAAGGACTTTGGATATTCTTACAAGCGAGTCCCTATCTATTGTTATTCCAAGAGCGTAATTGCAATAACTGCTAATCCCGTTCAACACTCAAAGACTAAGCATATCGACGTGCGTTACCATTTCATCAAAGATCATGTGGAGAAAGGCGATGTTGAAATGCACTTCGTTCAAACGGACTACCAATTAGCTGATCTTTTTACTAAACCGTTAGATGAAAAGCGTTTTAAATTCCTAATCAGCAAACTTGGTATGTTGAATATGTCTACTTGAATACTTATCCATGATCTGAGGGGGAGTTTATCTTACTTATGCATAACTGCTCGTGTCTATGGGAAATCAGAACAGTTGCTTATATTCTTGACTACTGACCAAAACGGAGTCATTTGTATAATAATTACCAAGATCTTTATTGTTTTGCAGGATATTCTTTGTGACTATGGCTTCTGGATAATTCAGTTCAGAACCCGGAGTTAAGTGTTTCTCTGCTTAAGGATGCTGATAAGATACATCATTTAATACAAAGGGGGAGTATCTGAAGTTTTGTCAAATGATGCTTAATTGATAATATTCAATTTAGGGGGAGTTAAGATTTTTACACTAAAGGTGTATCATTCTAAATCTTAATCTCTTACATATCTTGAAAAGATGAACGGTTTTCAGGTATGAAAAACACTTTCTTAAACGTTCAAACTACCTAGTGTTCTCAAAAAGATTTTATGAACTTCGAAGTGTGATTTTAAATGTTTTTCATATCAGTACTTTCATGATTATCTGACCATGTGTTTCTCAAAGATCAATACTTGTGTATTATCTTTTCATATACTGTCAAGTATTCTTACACACACTGGTTTAGTAAATTTTTATTGACTTTGTTATTACCATGTCTCAAAAGAAAAGTCTTTCGATGGTAATACTCCCGTTTGAAATTCAATGTTGAGTAAGTATCATACGTCATTTCTTATTAATTGTGCTTTCATTGCCAAATTGTTTATATCTTGTTCATATAAACAAATTTTCGTTCTTTGATATCCCGATATAATTTTCTTCATGATATATGATCTAATCGAATCATTGTCAGATTCTCAAAACACTTCGCTTGAATTTGTTTCATTCATTCAATTTCATTGTTTTGAGAGATCTTAAATGTTCAATTGCTCAAATTTCATTCTTATCTTTAATGAGCATACATTTTCTGATAATGATATCTTGTGCTTAACTGTCAACATAAATTGTTGAGCAACACATTCTTTTTAGGACAAAATAAATGGGATTCAGTGTGAGTGCTTAGAAGACTTCCATGGATTCACCTTAACCAGTGTTTCCTACCCCAGAAGTAATCCTAAGTGATTGACGGGAGATGGGTTAAAAGATTAGAGTGTGGGAGTGTGCTGAGGTAAAATGTAAAAGAGAGTTTGGTTAGAAGTGAGCTCAAATGTTTAAAAGAAAGAGGGTGAGAGATCAGAGTAAAAGAATATCAAACTCTGCACCAAATTTTTTCTGAGTCGGGCAACCACATTACTGTTGTTTTACAATTCTTTCGTGAACTTCATTGAAAAAGGCAACTAGCCCATGCCAAATCTTGCATATAACCCCACTAGCTACTCATTCTTTTCTTAACAAAAGAGTGTTTCATATTTTCTGGGGAAGCAACAAATAATCTATCTGATCTTCATTTGGAAGATATTGATATTGAAAAAAAAAAGGAAAGTTGCCCCACCTTCTACCCTTTCTCATGCACATTGAGTCTATGTAGTATCTGTTGCTGTCTCAACGGTTTACATACTTTGAACCTGTTTAAGCTTTAATTGCTTCAGTCATTGCCACACTTGCACGAGCACACAAGGAATAAGTTTTCTTGTCATAACATTCATAGAAAATTTCTTTGTGGTTTTTCAATGATTGAATGGAAGCCCTGGGGGAGTGAACTTTAAAAACATCCTTTCCAATGTGTATCCGTTACACACAGTGGCTCCATGCTACTGACAGGCATATCAACTGATTCATTTGTTGATTCAGGGTTACCACTCATAATTTGTCTGAATTTGAAAAGATTCGGATAAATACTTTTATGAATTGACGGCAGAATTCTATATCAGATCAGACTGAGATTATATTCTTTGGCGGAGATTGTCTATTTTTCCAAAGAAGGAGAATATCTGTGTTTCTCATGAAGACTGTGCTTACATTGCTATTTGGTGGAAGATATTTTACAGACAAAACTGAAATTGATAATGTTTTGATGATTCTAATTATCAAAATTCATCAAAAAGGGGGAGAGTCTTCAATGATCAATTTCAAAGAGAAAGAAAGTCAAGTAAGAGTGATAAAGGGGGAGAAAATATAGTCAGATTGTTGTTTATTCTAAAGGGAGAAAAGTTAGTTGAAGAGATGATTCAAAGAAGAGATCAAAGTCAAGTGAAAGGTGCAAAGCTAAAGATGTTTGTACTTCAAGTCAAAGCAAGTTCAGACTATTGTTGTATTAAAGAAAATTTTCTGAGAACTTGTTGCACGATTGTAACAAGTGAGGGAGATTGTTAAAGCTGTTAAAGTTTTGAAGTTTTCAAAGTTTTGTGAAGAAAGTCAAAGTATTCAAGATTTCAAGCTGACAAAGATTATAAAGTTGAAGATTTCTCAAGAGAAAGAAGACCTGAACATTATTGTAATTTTTTTTAATCTTGAATCCAAAGGGGGAGATTGTTAGAGCTATATTGTATTCAAGATTAAATGAGGGTTTTTTGTGTAAATGTTTGTAAAGTCTAAGTGTTTGAGTTGTAAAGTCAAGGTATAAATAGTTTGTGTCTTTGTAATTGTTTGTAACATAGAGAGAGAACACACGTGCATACTATTGAAAACACACACACACAGAGTTTTACAAAGAGATTCAAGAAATAGGTATATGAATCTATGGAGATGTTGTAATATCTTGATCAATCAATAAAAAGATTGTTTTCTACATTGTTTGTGTGATCAATTGAGTTAGAAACTGGAACTACAATTACCAACGGTCTTACTTTACCGACGGATTACCGACGGACTTATTGGGCGTTCATGGGTTGTAATGGGTGGAAATGAACTATATTGGAACTTATTAAGTCCCGATATAACCTATTTAAACCCAACCGAACCGATTTCAGCCCAATGGAACCGATTTAAGCCAAACAGAACCGATTTAAGCCAAATTTAACCGATTTAAGATCGTTGTTGACTTATTAAGGCCTAAACACACAAGTGATGACTTATTATGTGCTTCTTTACACGTATGGACTTCATATATGCATGTGTCGTGTATTCGGGTCAATTAGACAACTAAGCACCATTATACCCCGATGTGAACCACTCAACCACCATTATAGTCTAATATGAAATTTTATGACTTATTAATGCCCAGTAATACCAGTGGTGACTTATTACATGCTTGTGTGCAGATATCGACCGTATTGATGCATGTGTTGTGTATTAGGGTCAATTAGACAACTAAGATCCATTATACCGCGATATGAACCACTCGACCACCATTATAGCCTAATATGACATTTTATGACTTAGTAAGGCCCTAAAACACTAGTGGTGGCTTATTATGTCTCTGTGTGCACGTATCTACTCATAGATGTATGTGTTGTTTATTACGGTCGATAAAACAACAAAGAACCATTATACCACAATATATGCCACTAAACCACCATTATAGCCAAATATGACCCTTTACAATTTATTAAGCCCAACATAACACCATATATGAATTAATACGTGTTTGTGTACTAATATGTACCACATATATGCGTGTGATTTATAGTCGGTTCGATAAGTCAACTAAACCAACACATATTAAGGCCCAGACACACAAGTGATGCCTTATTATGTGTTTTTTTACACGTATAAAATCCAAAATTAATTTTAAAATAGTTACAGTATTATTTAATAAATGGTTTCTAAAATTGAATTTTCTTAAATTTTGAATTTTAATTTTAATTCTAAAAGCTTAAAATTATTTTGAGTATTAATTTAATTTTAGATTATATAATAAAATGTTTTAATTATTTACTGACGGAATACCGATGGAAATTATTATAAAAATAAATAAAAATCAAAATATTTAAGATTCCGTCGGTGATTTGTGACGGATTACCGACGGGTTTTAATATTTTTTTTAAAAAATAATTTAAATATTTACCGATGGATTATCGACGGAATTTATAATAAAAATTAAAATATTAAAGGGTCAATCGATAATCCGTCGGTAATTTGTGACGGATTACCGGCGGTTTTTTAATTTAAAAATAACAATAATAATTTAATTACTTACTGACGGAATATATAATAAAAATAAATAAATATTAAAATATTAAAGAGTCCGTCGGTAATCCGTCGGAAACCATTTTTTTACTGACGGATTACCGACGGATGGTGATTTTTACCGACGGTTTATCGACGGCAAAGTTTTTCGTCGCTAAAATCCAAAATCCGTCGGTATTCCGTCGCTATTCACCGATGGTTTTTGTCCGTCGGTAATTTTCGTCGGAAATTACGAATTTTCTAGTAGTGATACGTGTACATATATACTATCATCTACATATACTTACACATATATACTATCATCCATATATACATACACACATATAAACCATATAAGACAAATATCATCCGTAAAACTTCATACACGTACTAGAATTGAAAAAAACAAAAAAAATATTAAATTCCATCGGTAATCCGTCAGTAATTTGTGACGGATTACCGACGAAATTTATAATAAAAATAACTAAAAATTAAAATATTAAAGGGTCCGTTGGTAATCCGTCGATGATTTGTGAAGGATTACCAACGGTATTTAATATTTTTCTAAAAATAATAATTTAATTATTTATCGATGGAATACCGGCGGAATTTATAATAAAAATAAATAAAATTTAAAATATTAAAGGGTCCGCCGACGGATTACCGACGGTTTTTTAATTAAAAAAATAATAATAATTTAATTATTTACCAACGGAATACCGACGGAATATATAATAAAAATAAATAAAAAATAAAATATTGAAGGGTCCGTCGGTAATCCGACGGATTTTTAATAATTTAATTATTTACCGACGGAATACCGACGGAATATATAATAAAAATAAATAAAAATTAAAATATTAAAGGGTCCGTCGGTAATCCGTCGGAAACCATTATTTTACCGACGGATTACCGACGGCAAAGTTTTTTGTCGCTAAAATCCAAAATCCGTCGGTATTCCGTCGATATTCACCGACGGTTTTTGTCCGTCGGCAATTTTCGTCGGAAATTATGATTTTTCTAGTAGTGATGTGGATTTTCATTTAATCATAAATAAAAATAAAAATAAAAATAAAAATAAAAATCCACGTGTCCGTTGTCGTCACTAATTAGCGACTCCACGTGTCCGTTACTAATCCGTCGCTAATTACTGACGGATTAGCGATGAATTTTTATTTTTATTTTTATTTTATCATTTTCTCATGTTTATGTGTTATATATACCCATGTATATGTGTGTTGGTTCCATGTTTGGGCTCAAACACTGATATAAACCAAAATATGCAAAACAGATTAGAGTCTGCAAGCGTTTTAAAGCATAAGAATGGTTTGATTGGTAGTAGACAGACACAAACAAGAAAGACAATAACAAAGTATAAAAATGATTCTCTGAAATATTGCCTTCATTGACTTGCCAAAATACACCAAGAACACAAAGTTGTGTGTGTAAAATGCTCTCAACAGATTATCTCTCTCTAAAACAAGCGTGGATGTAAATTATGTGCGTGCCCTTAGAATTCAGGAGGTTCTCCCTACATATATAGATTAGTGGAGCACACAAACGTACAAAGAAAAGGCTGCCATTTCATAAAAGGAATGACACCTGGAAAGTAGAAAATCGTGTGTGTACTATTTGATATGCAGAATCTTCGTACAACAGGGGCACATGTTAAGCGCGTGGTTTTGTTTCTTCATGAAGAACATAAGTCTTCCATCTTCCAGAGATAGCCACCACAGAGGCTCTGTTAAGGGTCGCATAGGCTCTACGGTCTGAAGTTGATCTTCAGGTTAATTTCTTTGCGGATGATGGTTGACAGAGGTTCTAACCACATAGTTCTGTTGAATCTTGGTGTATGGCATATGTCTTCTGTGGTTCCTATACTTAGCCTATTTTTGAATACTTCTATACAAGACAGATGGAGCTAACAACCTCCCCCTAAGTATTGAAAAAAAAAGATGAGTGTATGGATAAGTAAGAAACAAAGAGGTGAAAGGAACTCATCCTCTGAAGACATATATTCATTCACAAAATAAGATGCCTTAGTGGCATTTACAGAAGATAAATAAAAGAAAATACAAGTACAAATTACAAAAGAAACTATTATGGGAAATCATCTATAGGCTGAGTGAAGCTTTCAACTAGAGTTTTGCACATGCTAAAGATGAGATCCTTGAACTTCAACTGTGCATTTATGTCACTAATCATATCCTCTACAGGCCCCCTCTAAACTGTTTCTGTTCCAATTCTTTCGAGAATCGTGGCCCTTATCTTCAGAAGGGTGTCATTTGAATATTTGTTGCTCTGACTAGGCTTGATCATTTTCTTTCTGCCGTCCTCGTCCTTGTAGACAAACCCTCTTACTGGCTCCACGATCAATGGGTTACTTGGGATTTCTTCGATGCCAAGGATGAGGTCATCTGGCTTTGTGATGGCTAACTTATCGACCCAAGGCGTAGAACAACTTCAAAGTCCATTTTACTAAAGTATTTGATGTGCTCGCGCATTACCTCCTTTATGCATCCATTGGTGATCGTGAACTCTTTCCTCTGTCCAAGTCTTTGCTCTGTGAACACATGGAGTTATTGGAGATCACAAGGGCATAGATTTTTAAGGTTAGCATTAGAGAACACATTCTTCTATCCATCTTTCTTCTCTATGTGATATTTTATGTACATCACAACCTTGTTTGCAAAGGAATGCAAAGTGATGCCCAGAACTTGTTTGATATCAGAGGTTGAGAAGACCTTGGATTTGTCTTGAGCAGTCTTCCAGAACTTCCATCTTACTTCTTCTTTCATCAGAGGATGAATATTCGGCTGAATGAATACCCTTTCGTCTTCGCTGTACAAGAAAGTGTAGATGTTCTCGTGGAAGGTTGGTTCTTTCGGTGGTGGCTTAGGAATTGGAATTCTCATGGCATCCATAGATTGAACAATCTTCTGCACTCGATCATCTGTTGGTTCTTTTGGAGTGGTTGTAACCGCTGAAGAGGGTATCATCTTCTTGGGTACAGAGGAGCTAGAAGCTTTGGTCTTCTACAGTGTTTCCTCTGTGGGCATCAACTTTTCATTGTCTTCATTTACGTTGCTTGGCTCAAGGGTTGTGAATTGTACGAGAGGTGCAGAGGCCTCTGGGATGATTTCTGGACTTGATGATCTAACAAATTTAGCTAGATCCTCTGCGATTTATTCTAAGCCCGCATTCACTTTCGGTTTCAGCAGGGGCTCTGCAGAAATGGTGACACTTGTATTGACATGGGCACTTGAGTTCTGGACCTCAAAGGCACAAGATCTGGTCTTCTTGGAAGTTCTCTCTGAGCCTTATGGTACTGCACTAAGGGGAGTGGCTGCAATTGGTTTTGCAGTGATTGTTGGCTGATAACAACAATTTTTGGTGTTATTCTAATACCACTATTCGATTAGTCTTAGTCTGGTTCTGAGCAAACCAGCGTGATCTTATGCAATTATCGAGAACTTTTGCAGCATTCTGAGAAGAGGACCTTAGTCATGAAAAAGTAGCATACATGGAAGAATCCCGGTGGTTTATGGTTTGTTAGACTTCTCATAGGGAGACAAACAACGAGTTGGGCGACATATCCTGTGGCTTCCAACTCGCAGCTACTTTTTGACATGCGCGACTTACCCCGCGGCCTCCAAGCCGTGGGGCAAGCCGTAGATTTCGCTGTTTCGAAGTCAGCAACTCATATTCTAATTTGGAGCTAGGGTTAAGAGGGAGACTGTTTTCTAACCGACGATGGCTACAGAGAGACGGACTGGGAGATAAAGAGAAGCGATTTTTGGTTGGAAAAGGTGGGGAGATCCTGGTGGAAACAGATATTGAAGCAATTTACAATACCTGTGATTGGAGAATTGAGATCTCAGGGAGTTTTTGTACTTTTGGGCACTTTTTCCTTCTTAGAACAATGTTTGGATTTACAATCATTTCTTTGTGTGTTTTGATCTTCAATACCCTCAGCATGAACTAATCCTTTCATGTTGGGGGTTGGATGAATTTTGGGTGTAATTGTGTTTAAACATATGATTGGGTTTTGTATTTTTATTTGATTAAATTAATGAAGCATATGACACAACTTTACTTGAGCCTGTTTAGCCTGGTCATCTAATGGATTGTTTCTTGGCCTTTTTAAATTTTGAGAAAGGTTTGATAAGGTTAGATGTAAATGTTATATGCCTATGGTGAGAATTGGATAGAGAGATACCAATTCCACCATAGAAGTTGTTTAATCCTGTTCTGATAAATCAGTTGATTTGACTGTTGAGATCGAGAGATAAAACATCATTTTTCCAAATGTTAATGTTGCTATAGCTTGAGAAAGTGTAGTAACTGTATTTGTGATCAATATCATTGAATAATTGAGAAGAATACTTAACTCTTCCATTGTGTGAATGAAATGAACCCAAAAGGATTCCAATCCCCAACTGCTCTTTCAAATCAGAATTTGTTTCTTGAAACATCTCAGTTGCATTTTTGTGTTTTTTCTAGATCACTTTGATTATTTAAACAAATCCAATTTCCGCTAGTCTAGTTAATAATTGATATAGTCATTGTGGTACTCAATACAAGTTCCTTTCGTTCGATACTCGTACTTACGTACGTATTACTTGATTCGACACGGTACACTTGCGGTATAATTAAGGAGGGTGTAAACCCACCTATCATTGACAGAGCCTTCTCCCCCTCATGAGGACTAAAAGGACCAGCTCTGTACGGTCTTTGGTCGTCATGCTTCCCCCTCTGTTGATTTGCCTCTACTTGGAAAGATGAGGGTTCCTTCCTTTTCTTTTTCTAGACGGCAGGCTTGAGATGTGCCTTAGCAGAGCGTTCAATTAGTTAGACAATGTCGTCTGCCGCCAGGGTCACCTTGTTCACTTCATAATCAGTTTTGAACTTCATTAGGGCGATAATGTGCTTTACATCTTCTGCAACTGTGCAGGCCTTAGAAGTGAAATCGTCGCCAATTTTTTCACTCTCGTTAGTAGAGCCTCTCCCATTTTGTGGAGCTCGACCTTAGTTTCCAGATGGGAGGGGAAGCTCACTTCTTCTTGGGGTCTGGAAGAGGGTGTTGTATGCGCTGTGTGGGGACCATGGCATTTCAAACAATGTCCTTAATCTCGGATCAGAGTGATTGGAGGACTTCTGCTGCGGAGGTTGAAGGACCTGCAGAAGGTTCTGGAGCTTGTCTTTGTTTAGTGATTATTTCTTCCAGGCACTTTAGAGCCTCTGTATTTGCCTAAACTGCCTCTGTCAACTTCTTGAAATCTGTTTTAGAGACTGAGTCGTTAGAGGCAAGGGTAGTTTCTTGACGTCCATAAAGTTGGTCATGGACACATTCTTTAATGTGTTGACCGTCTATATAAGTTGTTCCAACTTGAATGATGAGTGGGAGGGAATAGATCTTTGTAACTCATCCAATCTTTGGTACACATTGTTAGCAAAGGTTTAGAACTCATCATTTGTAACAAAGGCACCAGGAGTAACCTCTGGATCAATACATGATCCAGATTTGGCCAACGCTCCTTTGGCACCTTCAGAGCTTGATTTGATGTGGGGCTCTGTAGGATTTCCTTCTGATCCTTGACGTTCTTTAGAAGAACCGTCTACAGAAGTTCTGTCATCGACTTTTTCAAGTGATGTTTCAGAGTCATGCACTTGTCATTCGATGAGTGGACTCGATGGTTGGTCTAGAACCACAGAGTCATTGTGTGTCCTCACAAGCTGCTCTGAACAGCCTCGGGTGTTTCCCTCTAGTGTACCAGAGGCAACATATGCCTCTGCAAGGATTGGTATCGTGATCTGGGGCGATGGAGCACTTATGTCACCACCAACATCCTTTTGAGAGGATGTAGTTGCTTGATTTCCCCCGGTTAAGCGTGACACATAGGAGGAAAAAGGTTCCTCTGTTTGTCTAGGTGGGTTTTGGTTTGGAATGTGCACTCCTTCTTCCATACTCATCTGTACTAGACCTGCAGAGGTAGATGGGTGGTTTGCACAGGGGGTGGGTTTGGTTGTGTGCCATCAAGGGCATTTTTTTCTCCCTCTGTCTCCTCCTTCTGTTTTCCACTCTCTTCTTCATCACTTTCCTCTTCCTCATTTACGTCCTCTACTAAGAACCTCCTCTTCTGTAGGATTTGATCTTGTTGGTGATTGATTGTTCCAGATCCAAGCTATAAGCACACTCTAGAATATAGAACTCATCTTTGTATTGATTATCAACAATGATTATAATGATCTCTTAATCACAAATCTCTCAGAGTGCCATATACCTATTTTTCACAAACTTTCTCTCTCTAATATCTATGTGCGTGTTCTTGATATGTCTTGATTTCCTAATGATTACAAAAGACCAAACCTATTTATATGGTCCACAACATTGACCTTACAACTCAAAGCTAACATGTCAAAGTCAAACACTTTGAGTTACAAGGCTTTTACAAATACTTACACTTTACAACTATTTACAACTTTTTACAACATTGACCCCTCTTTAATCTTGAATACAATATATGAATTAACAATCTCCCCCGTTAGATTCAAGATTAAAAAAAAATTGACAATGATCTCCAGGTCTTCTCACAGTTGTAAAATCTTCAACAAAGAGTCTTTAACAACTTTAAATCTTTGAGAATCTCCCTCTTTGGAATTCTTTTCAACACGTTTACTTCGTCTGTCTTTATCAACTTTGACTCTTCAAAACTTGAAAACTTTTACAATCTCCCCCTTTGTTCAAAAAAAATGCAACAAACTTTCAGACTTCCCAAACATCTTCAGATTAGCTTTAACCTTTGAACTTTGAAAACTTTGGAAACTTGAATTCTCTCCTCTTTTAATCAAAGTAATAGAAATCAGACTTTGAAAAACGTGATTTCTCTGCTTTACGACTTTCACTTGACTTTGCTTTCCTCTGAAAATGATCTTTGAAAACTCTCCCCCTTTTTGATAAAATCAACATAACTCTGACTTTGAAACTCTTGAAATATCTCCCCCTTTTTGATGAATGATGAAATCAGAATCATCAAAACTTTTTAATGTTAGCACCGTATTTGATATAATCTCTCCTAAATATCAAGATAAGCATAGTCATCATAATAAGCCGAAATAATTTCCCCCATTAAATATGATAAGCAATCTCCCCTGAAGAGAATAGTTTCTCCCTCTGATCTGACACGAACATGTAACCATCAATTCATGAATGTATTTATCCGAATCTTTTCAAATTCAGAAAAATTAAGAATGGTAACCCTGAATCAACATATGAATCAGTCAGTATGCCTGTAAGTAACACGAAGGCACTTTGTGCAACATATGCACTTTGGAAAGGAGCTTTTTGATGTTCGCTCCCCAAGGCTTCCATTCAATCATTGAAAAACCACAAAGGAATTTTCTATGAATGTTGAGACAAGAAAACTTATTCCTTGTGTGCTCGTGCACATGTAAAATGATTGAAGTTACTTAGGCTTCTTCAAGATCAATTTGTGTATGTTGAGTCAAGATTGTATTCATGATTAAATAAGGGGTCAAAGTGTAAAGTTGTATTGTATAAGATTTTGTTTGTTAATATTCTTTGTAAGTCAAAGTATTTGACTTTGATTTTAGTTAGCTTGTAAGGTCATGTTGACCACGTATAAATAGTGAATGTCTTTGTAATTGTCAGTGTAGAATCTAGAGATCAAGAACACACACACAGAGAAATAGGTATATGACACTATGAGATCTGTGACACAAGAAATCATTGTAATAGAAGTTATATCAATCAAAGAAATGATTTCTACATATTCAGTATATGATTGTTAAGCTTGGATTGGACTTTCAATTGGTAACAGAGCTTAATTCGAAGAAATCAATCAAAAAGAAGAACTTGCACCCTGTCGATTGTATATTGGATCAATTTCGCAAATTTGATGTTGTTTTGTGCAAAGTCTCGATTGTTTTATGATCGATTAGTGTCCTAAACACTTTTAGTATAGATCAATCTCACTTGAACACTGTAATTTGGATTCAATTTTGTATTTTTTGTGTTTTTCGAAAGATAGAATTCTACGCACTGTATTGTGATTGAGATGTACATTTGAGTCAATCTGATTGTAATTCTTTGATTGAAATCAAATCCAGTAGTGTTCGTGGTCAAATTGGTGGAATTGCAGATCGAAACTCGAAGATTTGAGTGGGTTTTCGATCGATTTAAGTGATTTTTGGCCGAAATACGAAGAACTCGCAAGATCTGAGTAATTCGTATAAGCTTGTACAGAATTCACATGGAATTGGATTTTTGAAAAGTCTAAGTGTGGTTTTCGCATAGCGTTGGGTACTAAAAGATCATAATTCGTATTTGTCTTCATACGAGAAGGAGGATTACGCAGCACTTGTTATACGAAAAGTTGGTTTTCAAAATTCTAAGGGAATAATTCATTTCTCAAAGGATACAAATTTCAGTGTTTCGCATCGTACAACATACGGATTTCAGAAATTCGCATCTTTCATCATACGAATTGTGAGGTTTTCGCATGGCAAAGTTGAAAATTTTCTAAGTATAGAATCCGTATCGATACGGAAAGTTGAGTGTGTGAAAGTTTCTATGTATAGAATTCGCATAAGATCATCGTGCGAAAAGTTTGAAGCTGAAAATATTTCTGAGTCAAGAATTCGCATACAGAGGCGTGCGGAAAGAAGAAATTTGCATAGAGAGGCGTGTGGATTTGTTGGTTGTGCGAATTCTAAATCACTTGGCGTGAATTGTTTTGGGTGTGTGAAAAGTAATTCACTTGGTGTGCGAATTTTGTGAAGTATATTGGTGTGAGGATTTCTGACTTAGAAAATTTTTGAAAATTTTTTCTGGAAATTCTTTTGAGTTGTTCTTTGTTGATTATTCGAACTAACGATCATTCCAAGCTTTTATTCAACAGATTCTAAGATGTCTAATGATTTGATTTCTATGTGGTCGCAATCCAAACCTCCAGTTCTGTCAATTGGAGAATACCTTCAATGAAAACGCCGGATGACTCAGTTCCTCAATCATAAAAACAGAGATTACATGAAGTCAATCATTGATGGACCAGTTTGCCCTGTTGTTACGGTACCCTGTCAACCTGTAACGGAAACTTCTCCTGAGATATTGGTCAAATATGTGCCAAAGCCATACGAGTATTACAGTGAGAAGGAGAAGGCACAAGAAAAGATTGACGAAGAAGCTCTTATTTATTTCACTATGACTATCCCCAACGACATCTACAACCGAGTAGACAGTCGTGACTCAACAAAGGATATGTAGGATGAGCTTGAGAGACAATTTCAAGGCATTGACCGATCCATCAAAGCTAAGATGAATCAAAGTATTAATACTTATGAGGGGTTCCGAGCAAAGGAGGGTGAAGCATTGGTAGACACCTACAACAGATTTAATGTGGTTTTGAACGATTTGAGACGGAACGACATGATCAAGTCTGTGTCGGAGATTAACTACAAGTTTATCAAGAATCTTAACCCGGAATGGAAGAGTTATGCCATTAATCTCCAGATGTCAAAAGATATGGACTTATAAGTTGTAAATGATATCTTTACCACTTTGTCTCAACATAAAGATGAAGTAAAGATGCTAAGTGAAGAGAAGGAAATGGTGAAAGAGTCCTTAGCTCTGGTAACTGAGAAGAAAGTGAGTAAGTCAAGTTCATGTTCTGGTTCTGGTTCCGGATCAAAGTCAAAGTCAAAGCTGCCTAAAGCTTACTTGTCTGAGCTACCAAATTCTAGTTCTGAGTCGTCGGTGGAAGAAGTAGAGGTGCATTCTGATGATGATATTCAAAGGTTTGCGGAGAATCTGGCCTTCATAACCAAACAGTTCAACAAGAGTTTTGGTAAGAAGAAATACTTTTCAAAGCCAAAATATGAAGGTTACAGGAAGAATAAGACTGAGAAGTTCAAGCCCCGATATGCGAAAGGGTATGGCAAGAAAGAAGAGAAAAAGGAAGAGAAAAAGGAAGACAAGATAGATCCGTAAAGCGGAAGATGTTTTAATTGTGGAAATTTTGGGCAATTTTCTAAAGATTGCAAGTTCAAGAGGATTAAGAACTCGGAGTATTATTCCAAAAAGTCCCTTTTGGTCAAGAATCAAGAAGAAGGAAAAGTTCTTATGGCCGAAGAAGAAAACTGGTTGTGTCAGACTTCTGATGATGAATTCTGTTCGTACACATCTGATCCTTCTTTCTCAACCTTCAACTTCTTCCGATCCTCTTTACTCAAGTGTGCATGATAGCCAAGGTTGAAGATTGTGAACAACCTGCTTCTGACAATTCCGACGGTGACTCTGAGGTAAGTGAACAATTTGATAATCTTGATATAGTTCATTCTTTACTTGCTCAAATTCAACATATAGAAACTGAATTTGATGTGCTTAAAAGTAAACTAAGCCTTGAACGACAGTCAATGATGAATTTTCGTGGTGAAAATGCGTTGTTGAAAGTTGTAATCGAGGATAAAGAAAAGGAAAAAGATGATTTGAAAAAGGAAAAAGACGAATTGACATCTAAGATCACCGAACTTGAAAAGAAATTAGTGAATCTGAATTTTGAAAAGGGTGAATTTAAAATTAAAGTTTGCTTTCAAGAGCGCAATAAGGCTTACTGTAAAATTAAGCAACTGGAGGACTTAAACTTTAAAAGAGGACAGACTGAACAAACTCTGAATCTTCTGACAAACAAACTCAAAGATGTTCGTTTTTATAATCCAAAACCGGGGTTAGATTTGTTAGAAACTGATGTTTTAAAACGAGCCCCTGAGAATTTATACAACTTTGATAAATTAGGTTCAACTGTTAAGAAGATTCCAGATATTCGTGACACATTCGTAAAAGCTGAGACTATTAAATCTGAAACTCCACAAAAAGATAAGGAAGTGATAGATAATAATCAATCGAGTTGTACTGATTCACAATCTAGTTTCAAATCTGTGGGATTCAAATATAATGATTTGAATACGAGCTACAAGACTAAAAAGTTAGAATTTGTAGATTTCAAATGATTATTTTCCACACATTCTTCAAATACTGAATCAATCAACGAAGATAAAATCTTACCTGAGACCAAGTGTCAGTATGATGAGTATGAATATGATACTGATGTTTATGATCAGACCATCATTTCTGAATCTATTGCTTCTGAATCTCCAAATGGAGCAAAGGTAGAAGAATCTCCACATGTCACGGATTCTGATGAAAAATCTGAGTTTGTTGAGAAAATGTCTGAAGAAATTTTTGAAGAAATGATGAATTCTTCAGATCCTGTCCCTATTTTAAACAAGCTTGAGTCTGACTCCGTGGTTCATCAAACATCCAATTTTGAAAAGGAAATATCTGATTTACAAAAGACTCTTGAAGAAGTTGAAGATGAAAATTACGATCTTCGTTTCAAACTTGATAAATCTTTGGATGAAAATAAAGAGCTTTGTAAACAGATTAATGCTTTGAAAAATCATTTGTTCCAAAAGAATTTATCTGAACAAAAAGAGTTTGATGAAAAAACGTGGAATGTAAGATCAAACCCAAGGTTTGTGACACTTGCAAAACCAACAGTTGTTTATTCATCTTGTTTTGAAAAGTAGTCTAGTGTGTTCGAGAAGGGTGAAACTTCTGGAGTTAAGAAGATAAATTCACTCTATAAGAAATCAACTAACAAAGTTTCTTTTGGTTTTTCAGATCTAAATGGAAAGGTTAAAGTGTGACCCAGATTACTAGCATATAATTTCACAACACAGATTAAGAACACATTTGTATTAGATCAAATCATATGTTTTACAACTAGTCACAGATCTAACTCGTAATCACAAGTCTCACGTATTCACAGTGTGTGTGTGTGTGCGAGTTCTTTCTCACCAAATCTCTGGATTCGTATGACTACACGCGTGTGTTACAAGATTACAAAGAATCTAACCTATTTATACTAAGTCAACATAGTTGACTTTACAACTCAAAACCCTTAACTATTCAACATTTACAAACTAGACCCTCTATTTTAATCTTGAAGACAATATATATCCAACAATCTCCCCCTTTGGATTCAAGATTAAAATTTTTTTGAGGATAATCTTCAGGTCTTCTTATCTTCAGAAATGATCTTCAGCAAAAATCTTTTTCAGCTTTAAATCTTGAAAACTTTGAAACCTTGTATGAATTTGAACATCTGAAGTGAATCTTCCCCTTTTGGCTTTAGTTTAACAACTTTGATAAATCATCAAAACTTTCAAACTTTCTTTCAAAATTTGACTTTGAAATCCCTTAATTCAAACACCCATCTATCTGATTTGAATATCTCTCCTTTTCATTACATCTCCTTTGACTTATTGATAATTACTTTAAAAATTATCTCACGTACAAGGTATTGGTTTTACACCAAGAACACACACACTAGGCATTCGACGGCTACAAGAGATATATGACTATATTGATCTATTCTTCTTTATCTCTTATCTTTATTGTATTGTGATGTTATTTATCAACTAATATCTGGGTTTAACATTTGGTATCAGAGCCAAAGAATCAATATTTTGGATTGAAAAGTTGTTTTTCGAAAACCTTCACTGTGTGAAAATAGATTTCATGGTTTATTGTGTTTTTGTGGATAAAATTGATTTGATTAGGTGTGTTTCATGCTATAGAACATCCTCAGATTGCCTATCCTCAGATTGCCTATTCAAAGTTAAAAACATCAATAGATTGTTGTTTTGATGATTTTCGAAGGTTTTGGTCATATGATAGCCGAACACTGTTACATTAGATCCAATGCACAAGAGTTGTTTTTAAGGGTTTGTTTTTTATTAGGGTATGTTCAAAATACATTGGTGAATGTATTGTGTGAGTTTTACATTGTATCTTAATCGTTTGCTATGTTTTTGGATCAAAACTCGAAGTACAAGGACGTACAGGTGATGAACTCGCGAGTTCTTTGAAGAACTCGCAAAACCCCTAATTCTCGCAGGGTGTTTAATCTGTTTAGGTATAAGATTTGCATGTGTTTGTATTACGAAAACCTCGAGACTCGCAAGAACCTTACTCACGAAAGTTTAGGATACGCAGGATATTTGTAATTTGAATATTTAATCAAGTACAGATTTCGCAGATACCTTGTCTGCGAATACTGAAAAACTCGCAGGTTAATAGTCTATGAATTCCCTGAGATTCGCTAATAGTTGTTACGAATCCTTGAGCCTTAATTTCTAAAAACTTTCACCAAGTATAGAACTCGCAGCTTCTTAAAATCAATACTTAATCAGGTTGCGAAAGTTAATCTACAAAAGTTGGAGTGAAAAGTTCAAAATATTCTAAGTCTAGGATTCGTGAATCAATAGTTTGCGAATTCTTGCTTACGAATTCTTTGTTGTTTGCGAATTGTGGAAACTTAGAACCTGAATTTTCTTTAAGTATAGAACTCTCAAGTCTATACTCTGCGAATTCCAATTGTGAAAGTCTGTTTTCTAAATTTAATCTAAGGGAAGGATTCGCTAGGTACTATTTTGCGAATTGTTAAGGTTTCGCAGGTTTCTTGATTGTGAATTATAAGTTATTCAGACGAATTGATTGCGAATTCTATCTATCTGTGAATTCTATTTATCTCATTTGCGAATCTTGAAGTCTTTCTCTGTGTTTGCGAATCTCTCTGTGTTCCTTGTAACTTGCGAACTCTGCAATTGAGCATTTTTAGGAAAAAAAAAATTTCTGGAAATTTTTAAGTGTATATCTTATCCGTTTCATGATTCAAAGATCTTATTAGTTGATTTAAATTGTAAAGATAAGTTTGCATACTAATCCAACTGCTAAAGATGCCATACACAGATGAGAAAGGAAATCCGGTGCTTACAAACAAGAGATTGTGCTTTAGCGTACATGCCAGAGATTCCATCACTCGAAGCTGAGAATAAAAATCTGAAGATTCAGAACTCATCTCTTCTAGAATAGATTGATAGATTGAAAAATGATAAAGATTTAAAGAAAGAGCTTGTTTGCTCAGAATGTATCTCTAACTCAAAGATTAATTTTGTAGGAATAATTGAGTCTAAAGAAAAAGAGATTTTAAATCTTCAAGCAAAGCTGAAGAGATCTGAAAGTCTTAATTCTAGCTCAAGCTGGTCAAAGAAGGAATCAATGCAAAGAGAGCTAGATGAACTTAGAAGAAAAGCAAACATCTCAAGTGAAACATCTGATGGGCTGAGAAAAATGAATTCTCAAATATTTGTTGGAAGAAATTTTTTGAAAGACAAAGTCTTCAGTCTTGAGGTTGAGATTAACATGATGAAAGAAAAAGCAACCCAAGACAGAGACTACACAAAATCCCAGGATGAGATGAAAAAGAGAAGAAATCATTAGAGCTTAAATGTATAAAGCTTTCTCAACAAGTGACAGATTTCGAGAAAGTTATCATTCTTGAAAGAAATAAATTTGAGAAAGAAAAGAAGAAGATAGCTGAGAAAAAGAGTATAGAGAAAGATTTTACAAAAGAAAAGAAAGTATTTGAGACTGAGATTGCTAAGCTGACAAGAAAGTTATCTGAGCTGTCAACAAACGTCTTGAAGGAGAAGAATGTAAAATTTGAGTTTCATAAGAAGTTTGATCTGATGTTAAAGGAAAGAAACTATTTGTCTTCAAATATAAAAGAACTTGAAGAGATCATGTTCAAGGTGAAGTTGACTGAGCACAAAACGCCAGAATCAATTGCTCAATCACCGAGAGATGATCTAGCTGAGTCAGATTGTTCATTCAAAACAGCTTCAAGTTCACGTTTTTCAAATGTTTCTAATAATCCTTTATTTGATTCAGATGATAGTCTTACTTCTAAATCTAAAGATCAGATTCGTCCTTCTAACCTTTTCTATGACAAAAATGTTGATGGTTCAGGTAACATCAAGAAGAGCAAGTCTCCGAAGAAAAGATTCTGGAGAAGAATAAATGAGAAATATAAAGAGAAGTGGATTTGGATTGTGAAAGGTTCCTCTGAGGAGAAGAAGGAACAAAAATCATTTGTACATTCATCAAATTCTAAAAGGAACAGTGCTTCCAAAGGTAAAACGTTTGGCAAACCAGATCTTGTGTATACCATCAATTAATTGATCAGGTTAGCACAGAAGAAATTTAGTTGTTCCTATTGTGGTACAAATGATTTTGTAAGAAAAGATTATGTGAATAACTGGTATGGTTCTTATTTTATCTCTCCTACTAGAACTGCAACTAACACACCAAGACCCAAATACCAGTGGGTACCAAAAGCTAAATTTGTGTTGCAGGGACCCAAGGTTTAAGGGGGAGAAAGAACATTGACTTCTAAGTACAACAACTTAGGACTCGATCTTCAATGTCAAGAACTATGGCTTCCAATCATATCTGATTAGAACCCGTATTTCAAAGATTTACTTCCAAAAGGGAGGAGCTTAATTGTCAACCACTTTTGGATTGAGAGGAAGAATTGTATTGTCAAACACCTTATGTCTTTGATCTCTCCAAATATTTATTCTTCATGAGTAATTGTGCTTCTTTGTGATTTCATGTACAAATGACTGTTAAACAACGTGTTCACTTAGGAAAATACATGATTCAATGTGAGCTTATCAGAACTTACATGGATTCACACCAACCAGTGTTTCCTACCCCGGAAGTAATCCTGAGAGATTGAGGGGAGAGGGGTTCATTAACATAGAGTTGGGGGAGAATGCTGAGCTACAATGCAAATGCAAGTTTGGTTAGAGGTGAGCTCAATTGCATTAAAAGAAAGAGGGTGAGAGATCAGAGTAAAATAACCATACACTCTACACCACATCTTCTCTGAGTCGGGAAACCACATAATCTATTGCTTCACAATCGTTGGTGAACAATATTGAAACAGGCAACTAGCCCATGCCACCTCTTGCTTATAACCCCACCAACTATTCATCTTCTTCTTTGATGTGTGTTTTAAATTTATAACCGCAAGCGTACGGGAGGTGTAGCATACAGGTCGATCACAGGGAGGCGATGGACTAAACACGGACTCGTTCTAGACTATGGCCTAGCTACGGGATTTATCAATTGGTGATTTTGATTTTTTATAAAATAAACTAAAAAGAAAGACGAGACAATAAAAACAAATGCTAACGAAGATCGGGCAATGCTAGTGAGGTGGAAAAGTCTTTCTAAAATGATATTTACACCTACTTTCGTATGATACAAATATTGAAAAAGAAGCAGTTAAATATAACAAATATTTTCTCATCCTACTGTTGGAATATGCTCGTGTCATAATAGATAATTATATGGCTAGACGCACGTGGGGCATATAGGGTCACACATATATACACTGAGATACCATTTAATATAATATAATTATTGTATTTACATAGCCTAAGTAACGTGGGAAAATTAAAAAGGCATTAACATTAAATTAGACTTATTGGGTTTGTATTAAAGTTAAGTTAATAGCAAGCCCATTAACTTAATTTAATACTGGGCCCATAAAAGATTTAGAAGAGAAAATTGTTAAAAGCCCAAGAGAGCTCTAGGGTTTATTTATATAAGGATATAAAAAAAACCCATTAGGTTTAACCCTAATCTCTCCTCCTCTCTCAAAAATCGGCGCCCCCTCTTTGCTCTCTCTAAGATTTTCTATTTTGATCTTCTACCTCGGTTCTTGGTTAATCGAGGTTCAAAGATCGTTACAAAGGAGGACTAGCATCCGGTGGTGATCAAGGAAGTGTAGTGTGGACTACTTTAGAGGTATTGACGATTGAATACTTGGTCTCAAAGGAACACACAAGCAGATCCATTTCGTCTACAAATCACGCTACAAAGGTATACCGTTATTTGTATTTTTTTCGTTTAATCATATTGGCAATACGTTGATTCCTTTTGGTGATTTATTTCCGCTGCGTGTATATATAAATGTTATTTTTGTGTTTTGCATTAAATCGACAACAGTGGTATCAGAGCCATCGTATGTGCCATATGATTAGCGCGTATATGTAAAAGTGGATAAAAACGTTTTCTTTTGTGGATCGAATTTTTTTTTGCCACAAATTGCATATACTAATCGTAGATTAATTATTGTAGTTTTTCTTCGATTCGTTGGCTTGCTCTCTTTTTTTAGATCCATGGTAAAAAACATGCATTTTTTCCCATGGACCAAGCCAACACTTTTATGTTTGTGTTGATGTACAAAACTGATGAAAACCATGACCGTTTGTGTGCCTTGTTTCTTTGTTTATCGGGGTTTTGGATTATAATAATTTAGATTATTATTTCATTTATTTTCACTTAGTTTAGTGTTAGAATAAATGTATTTAGTCAAAAAATTGTAACCGTTGCTTGGAATGGAATGGCGACAAAGTTAAAGACGAAAAAGAAATTTCGTAGTTGTTGGACTGCCCGCACGAAAAATGAATTTCCCGGAGTTTCACAACTTGGAATGTGCTGATTCTTGTTGTTGGAGTTTTGTATCGCATAGGAGAACAACTTTGCAGAAGGATGTTTCTGTTGGGGAAGAATCCTTTCATGTCGTTTCGGGCCCCGAAGCTGCTGCGTTTTTTCGGACAGTTTTGGTGTTTGGTTTTTCTTATGGGTTCTACTTGCTCTTGATGGTCTTGGAGCAAGTGGGAGACCATTAAGGGTTTATGTTGGCCCGTCCTTAGTTTCCCTCTTGGTCCGTTGTGATGGCTCACGAGATCAAGCAGAGGTTTTTTCATCGGTTGAGGTTTTGCGTTTTTTGGTTGTGTGTTTTATTTCATATTGCGTTGTTATGTATATCTCGGATGTTATAACTTGCAAATGGTTTTTTCAAACCTAAAATTAAACACATACCACTTATGAAACTAAATTGTTAGTTTTGGTTAATACATAATTTTGAATTGGATTTATGTTAGATCACATATCTATTGGATTCAAGATCATCCAATCTGAAGATCGCAATCTGAAGCTAAAGCAGAAAAGTCGTCTCTTAAATAATAAGTCTAAGTCGTTTGTAATAAATAGTCAAAGTTAGTTGTTATTGTTATTAGTTAATTAGTTAAATAATATCTAGATATTATATTCTAGATATTATATTGTTAGTTGTTAGATAATATCTAATATAGATATTAGTTGTTGGGAGCTCTTAGATCAGAACACTGATCACACACAAGAACACACATAAAAAGGTGTAAACGAGAGAGAGCTTCAAACATATCAATACCGAACCTTGTAATCGTTGAATGTTATATCAAACAGGTTGGTAATCGTTTATTTGATTTATCTGGTAAAGATCCTTGTTCAAAACAGGGACACACAATTGGTATCAGAGCTTAACCAGATCAAAATCAATTTTTCAAACTTGACACTGTGTTCTTTACTTTCAAAATCATTTTGGAGTTTTAGGGTGTTTTAGGTGTTGAAATCGATCAGGCAGTGATCGATAGGTGTTTTAGAACGATTTGGTGGTGATTAATTTCAGTTTATCACATCAATCGAGTCCCAATTTTGTGAAAATTGTGTCTGAGTTCACGTTCTAAAAACAACATTGTTCCATCGATCAATTTTTCAAAAAGTGATGTTTATTGCGATCGAGTGTTTGTAATCTGTTATAGAACTATTAGTGGTCATTTTATTACAATTTGGGACTACTAACCGGTGCCAAACAATTCGATTTATCGAAATCAGATCGATTTTTCGAACACAGGGACGAACTCGCGCAAACCAGAGTTTTGCGCCAACCTCAAGTCGCGAGAATTCGAGTTTTGCGCCAGCCACTTATCGCGAGAACTTAAGTTTTGCGCCAACCTCGTGTAGCGCAAGTTTAGTTTTGCGCCAGACACTACTCGCGCAAAGTTCTGTTTCGCGCCATCAACTTCACGCGCAAACCGTTTTTCGCACCAGACACTGCTCGCGCAAGCCACCCTTTTGCGCCACCCTCAGCTCGCGCAAACCATCCTTTTGCGTCACCCTCAGCTCGCGCAAACCATCCTTTTGCGCCACTGCCCCCATACCCCTGCAAGGGCTTTGCCCCTTGACCCCACCCGCTAACCGGGTAGCGGGACCCCCGTGCTAAGTCTGCCTAGGGGGACAAAATTTCTTGTGTGATCAAATTTTATTTGGATTAACGATCATATCTGTCAAGTTCTCTTATTCGAAACAGGATGTCATCCAGAGAAATTCTAGCTATCGGAACTGACTCAAAGCCACCAGTACTCTTCAGGGGAGACTTTGATCAGTGGAAAAGTCGGTTCATAGATTTCATTGAAAGACATGAAATGAAGGATTTTATTAGAAAATCTCTTAGGGAAGGAAAAATGACAGTTCCAACGAAACCTTCTACTCATGTGAAGGAAAATGGAGAAATAGTACCAGCTCAGCTTCAATTAAGACTTAATGAATACACTGATGAGCAGAAAAAGAGACATGAAGCTGACCAATTAGCCCGATCTTTCCTACTGAATGGAATGAATGAAGAGATTTCAAGAGATTTTTCTCATATTAGATCGCGAAAGGGCTACAGGAAAGCTGATATGGGAACATATTGAGAAGTGTATGACAGGATCAATAATGTCATCAAAAGTTAAGGCTTTGGAAGCTGAGAACTCTGAACTTAAAAGAAAGATTTCTACTCTTGAAACTCAAATACATAAGTTAGATCTTGTTGAGAGCAATGAGAATAAATCTAAGGACTTGGAGAGTACAAATGCTGAGCTACAAAAGAAATTATCAGAGTTTGAGAAGATGTTCTCAGACCTTTCCAAGAAGAGTGTTGAAGAGAAGAAGATACTTGAGCTTAAATGTCTAAAGTTTTCTCAACAAGTTAGTAACTTTGAGAAAGTAATAATTTTGGAAAGAGATGAGTTTGCCAAACATGTTGGGAACTGAAGAATTGCTAAGTACAGTTAATGCTGCTAGCAGAACCTGGTTACTACTTCTAATGTTAATACTGCTAATACAGGTTAGTGCTGCTTGTCAAAGATTAATACTGCTGGAGTTAGTACTGCTAGAACAAAGTTAATACTGCTCAGAGTGTTAATACTGCTGAAGAATTAATGTTGCTTATGAGATAATGAAGACTTTACATAGAAAGAAGACAGCTGGATTGTTTGAAGATAAGTATGGAAGACTTGAAGATAACTATAGAAGGATATACAGAAGATCTTTTATTTATTGTAATTATCTTTTATCTACAGTATATATATATATATATATATATGTATAGAATAGTTTGCATAGAAGATAGATTTTTGTCATTCTAAGTTTTTAGCTTTCAGAGAAAGAATCAACCTCAAGGTTAGAACCCTAATTCTAGAGAAGTAGAATTCATATTGGTGAGTCTATTCATCAATATTGAGGTTGTGTGTAAAAGCTTGTGACTTTCAATCATTCAATAAGAGTTTGCAAGTTGTGATTCTGATTTACTGTTTCATTGTTTTTCTGAATATTAAAGTGCTATTCCGTAGCTTCTTTAATATTGTTTTCTGAGTGTGTGTTCTTGTTAAGAATTAAGATCCTGACAAGTGGTATCAGAGCCATATTCTCAGAAATCTCATTCATCATGGAAAACGCAGTTGAATCAAACAGTACCCTGGTCTCAAAGGTCCCAATGCTCAGATCCAATGAATTTGACATGTGGAAGATAAGGATCAAGCAATATATTCTTCTCACAGATTACTCTATGTGGGACATCATTGAGAATGACCCATCTGATGAAGGAAAGATTGGTACAGATGGAAAAAGAACTCCACCAAAGACGGATGCAGAAAAGAAGTCAAGACAGACAAAGATGAAAGCCTTAAGCACACTGCTTTTGGCTATTCCCAATGAATATCAACACCAATTCTGCAATTGCACTGATGCACAGATGCTTTGGAATGCTCTAGAGAAGAGGTTCTCTGGTACCAAAAGTACCAAGAGAAATCAGAAGGCTATATTGAAGCAATTGTATGAAAACTTTATGTCAACCAAGAATGAGTCCATGACACAAACTTTTGACAGGTTTAACAAGTTAATTGGTGAACTAGCTACTGTGGGAGTACAGATTGATCAAGATGATCTAAACAGAAAGTTCTTAAGGTCCCTTGGAGATAATTGGACTATGTATATTGTTTCTTTCAGACAGAATGAACAATTGGAAGAAAAAGAACTTGATGATCTGTACAATGACCTTAGAGTGTTTGAATCTGAGGTAGAAGCTAAGAAGAAACCATCTGGATATGTTCACAATGCTGCACTCCTATCAGCATCAATTGATTCTTCTTCTAACCCTGAATCAGTTAGTGCTGCTAATGGAGCAAGTCAAGAGAAAGGCACTGAATCTGTGTTTGAAGCCTTTCTATCCAGTCATGGAAACTCTTCTCTAATTAATGATGACTTGGAACAACTCCATCCGGATGATCTTGAAGAGATGGACATTAAATGGCAAATGGCCATGCTCTCTATGAGGGTAAAGAAGTTCATCAAGAGAACTGGGAGAAACAACTTCTCCCAAAGAAGAGAAGATGGAGCAGGTTTTGACAAGTCAAAGGTGGAATGTTATAAATGTCATCTGAAGGGGCACTTTGCTAGAGAATGCAGAAGTGGAGTGTCTCACAACAACAGCCACCAACAATCACAATCTGGAAGCTTCAATAATAACAGAAACTCTGCTCAAGCCCTAGTCTCTCAACAAGGTATGGGGTTTGACTGGAGTGATCAAGCAGAAGAGGCTATCCAAAACCAAGCTCTCATGGCAGAAGTTTCTGATCTCCCAAATGAGGTAATTTCTAATCTTTGTTCTCAAAATTGCATAGATACAGTTAAAAGGTACAGGGATCACAATCAAAGTATGAGTGATAACCTAAAGAGATTAGAAAAAGATATAAAAGACTATGTGAAGATTGTTGAGAGGTTTGAGGAACAAATTAGAGGTTTCCAAGCCAATGAACTTCAGCACATGTATGACACCAATTACTGGAAGTGGGAGAAAGATCAGTATGAGTTTAAGCTAAGACAGAAAGAAGAGGAGTGTGAGAAGATAAAAAGTGAGTATGAGAAAGCTAAGCTTGACATTGAGAAGTATTCATATGCTTCTAAAGCTATGGACTCTATTCTAAAGGTCCAAATACATGACAAGATTAAACTTGGAATAGAGTACAATACTACACCACCACCTTACAACAACAACTACATCCCTCCTACATCAGACTTGCTAGAGACCAAAGAAAGGAAGGACTTGCCTGAGGGAACCACTGAGATAGATCCCTTAGATGATGTAGTTGTTGAGGACAAGACTGAGAAGGAAACTGTCAAGAATAAGGACAATAATGTGAGTGGTGAGATTCCTATAGAAAATCACATTATCACCAATGAGGGGTGTGGAAAGACTTGGGTTAAGTCCAATAAGGTAGAAAAGACTGAGGAAAAGAATAAGAAGGTTCATTATAAGCAGACCACTATTGTGAACCCTATCCCTTGCAACAAGTGTGCATGCAATAAATCTGAGCCTCAAAAACATGATAAAAAGAGGGGTAATCAGAGAAACTGGAATAATCTGTGGGCACAAAAACAAGGGGTTGATCTGAGTAAAATCAATAAACCAAAACCCTGTTTTATTTGTGGAAAGCTTAATCACATTGCCAAATACTGCTATTTTAATCCTATGAACCAAAGGCTGAATTTTCAAAGACCTGCACAAAAACCCTCTGGTCATAGGAAGAATGACAAGAACCATGTGGCTAAGAAAGTTGTTAAATCTAAAAGCCACATGAAGAAAAAGAATGTGGAAGAAAGTGTCAATATGTGGGTTCCTAAAAGCACTAAAACTGTCAGTACTGCTACCACAAATAGTGCTGCTGGCAATGATAGTGCTACTAGAAGTAATACTACTGCTAACAATGTTAGTGTTGCTGACATTGTTAGTAGTTCTTCAAAAGTCAATACTGCTAACTCTGTTAGTGCTGCTAACAAGGTTAGTACTGCTAAACCTGTTAGTACTGCTAACTCAGTTAGTACTTCCAAAGTTAGTACTGCTGTTAAAACTGCTCTAGGTTAATACTTCTTATGTCCCATACACTATAAATACCCTTTGCCCGCCTAAAAGATCATAACGACTCTTTGAATATTGTTCACTTTCTCTCTAACCCTTTTCTCTCAAGAATCAAGTGTTTCAGGCAAGAATACTCAAGCTCAATGGCGTCTATGGCATTTATTGACGAGCACAATGAAATCGCGATGCTACAAAAGCCAAAGCAAGTTGCAGGCTTTCATCAAATAGTGGATTTTCTGAAGTCTAGCCATATTGCCCATGCTCTAACTGTGTCTCCAACTATCTACATTGAGCATCAAAAGCAATTCTGGGCGAATGCCACCATAGTCACAGAGAATGGTGTGCCGATTCTGAAAACAAGGGTGTGTGACAAACCCTTGTCAGTTACTGAAGAGGTGATACGCATCTGTCTACGTCTAGACGATGCTGAAGGTATTACTTCTCTTCCTAATGAGGACTTGTTCTCAAATTTGTCAAGAATGGGGTATGGAGGCCAATTGGGTGGTTTTAAATTCTCAAAAGCAAAATTTTATACCCAATGGCGTTTTCTTGTTCATACCCTTATCCACTGTATTTCGAAAAAGACTACTGGATGGAGTGAGTTTAGCAGTACCATTGCTTATGCTTTGGTCTGCTTGGCCACTGCCAGAAAGTACAATTTTTCTAGAATGATTTTCACTGATCTTGTCTCAAACTTGGGAAGCAAAAAGAGCTTTTATATGTACCCCAGGTTTGTACAAGAATTTATAACCCACGAATTGACGGATATGCCTCACTTTGATGAGGTATATGTACCAAAAATTCCCAGAGGTAAGGTCTTTTCAAACATGAAGAGATCCCCATTAGACTCGGAAGGAGTTGACACCCCATTATTCTCTACAATGATGGTGGTGTCCCACACTGAAGAAGGTATGGCAGCAGGGTCAAGGCCCTCATTAGACCATCCCACTGCTAGCCAATCCCAACCTTCCCACTCTATATCTATCCCACAGTCTCTACTTCAAAAGCCAACTTCTCCAATCACCCAAACATATACAAGGAAAAAGGTAAAGAAGGCTCCTTCCCTTCTTGTACCATCACCCACAGAGCCTTTAAGCCTTCTAAGGGAGAATTCTCCTTTAGAGAATATCTACAGGGAAACCACAGGGGTGTCTCCCAACCCCAAGGAGGTGCTCACTGAGGAGATGGTTGAGCATATGGGTGCTAAGGCTGCCACTACTCCTGCTAGCACAGAGGAGGTCAGTGGTAACATCAATAAGACCTTCCCCATGGCAACTTTGGGTGAGCAATCATCCAAAGGTCCCTGGTGCCAAGAACCCACGGGGGTGGAGAGTGCTTCTGTTAGGCAGAAGGCTCCCACTACAAAAAGATCCTATGATCCTTCAAAAGAGGGTAACACTTCTGGAGAAGGTGAGGACAAATATAACTATCAAGAATTGATGGATGATATGGGTAACATCAACTTGGATGTCATCAAACAAGGAGCTGACATTGAAGAAATGAAATTGGTAATCTTGTCCCAACAAGTGCAAATTACCAAACTCAAGAAATTGGTGATGAAGCTAGTCCAGAAAAAGAAGAAGAGACAGCTTGTGCTAAGGAGAAGGAAATCAGGGGATGATGCTCCCAAAAAGGGGGAATCAGAAGCTGAGTTCAACATGAAAGAAACTACAGATAAGGGGGAGCTTGATGGGGTGAAACATGATGTTGAGGGGGAGAGATTTGATACTGAGGGGGAGCAAGAAGGAAAAACAGAAAAAGAATCAGTGCAAGCAGCAGTAAAAGAGCAAGCAGCATAAACCATTAATGCTGTTGGTACAAGCAAAGCAGCAGAAATGGTTAATACTGCTGAAATAAGTGAAGCAACAGAAAAAGTGAAAGAAGTACTAACAGATCTTGAGATTGCAGAAACCTTAATCAAAGCCAAGCATGATACTCCCAAGGTCACCTCAAAGACCAAAGGAGTTGTCATCAAAGAACAAGGTGAAGTGATCTAGAAAGATAACATTAAGAAAGTGATGAGTAAAGAGAAAGGCAAAGCAAAGCTAGTGGAATCTGATCAACCAATGAAAAATCAAAAGTTGATTGAGTCAGATGAAGCTTTGGCTAGGCAGATTCAGGCTGAACTTGAGCAAGAAGAACAGGTTCAAGTGGAAAAAGATAGAGAGATAGCAAAAGCTATGGCTGTAGAACTCAATAAAGCTTATCAACAGAGTCTTGCAACAGAACTAGCCAAGAAGAAAGCCACATCTCTAAGGAAGCCTGGAAAGATCAAAATGGCTGCAAAGAAAAGACAACCTTCAAAGACATACCTTGGTGCTCAAGAGAGAAAGAAGATGATTACTTTCCTCAAGGGTGCTGTAGGTGTCAAAGTGGAAATGTTCTCAAAGATGTCTTTTAAGAAAATCAAAGGGCTATATGATGCAGAAATGACAAAGCTTCAAGGGAATGAAACTGCCAGAGTTGAAATGGAAAAGAGGATGAAAGAGAGCAATGACTGTCTGATACAAAAACCATTCCCTGATGAGCAATAAACACCAAAGAAGGAGGCCTCTCTAAGTGAAAGTCTGAGGACTTTAAAAAGAACTAAGATGATGGCAAAAAGAAAATCAGCCAAGAAGCATAGAGTGGAAGAAACTGAGGAAGAACAGAGGGTTGCTGAAGAAGAAGGGGCACCTAAGCCAAGTGATAAGGTAGAACCATCAAGTACTGGTGATGTGAACATGTACATGGTAGTGATGGACAAAGTGCCTGAACCTATAACTGCAGAACCTGTTGGTGTAAAGCCTCTAGAAGTCATTCACTGGGATACACTGGAAGTTGATGGAAAAGAGTAACATCAGGCTCAAAAGAAAGGATGAGAAGTATGAAGTTTATACTACTTGGGCCAAGATTGTCAGAACATGTTCTAGGTCTGATATAGAAGAAATGTTTGAAATAGGGATGAAGTTGTATGCAGATCAGTTAAAAGCTCCAGGGATTTCAATTACAAAACTGATGATGGAGTATCTGTGTATGATGTTCAAACCTGATGAAGTGGAAGGAGTGATAAGGAATGTGTTTCAAATTGTCAACAATTGGACTCTATATGAAACTAGTGGAGTATATGCAGTGACTTTGGATAGAAATCACATAGAATACTTCCTAGTGGATAGAGTGTACAACCACAGTAGATTGAAGCTTCATGCAATGTTGAAAAAGAAGCTTGGTTGTATTCAAGATTCACAAATGGCTAAGTATCTAATCCAAAGAACAATTAATCAGAGTCTGGGGTTGGATGCTAATACAGGGCTTTGAAGAATGGTGTTTTGGGAGCATCTGAAGAACTTGACTTCTCTTCTTAAAAGTCAAGTTAGGGGGAGATTGTTGGGAACTGAAGAATTGCTAAGTACAGTTAATGCTGCTAGCAGAACCTGGTTACTACTTCTGATGTTAATACTGCTAATACAGGTTAGTGCTGCTTGTCAAAGATTAATACTGCTGGAGTTAGTACTGCTAGAACAAAGTTAATACTGCTCAAGGTGTTAATACTGCTGAAGAATTAATGCTGCTTATGAGATAATGAAGACTTTGCATAGAAAGAAGACAGCTGGATTGTTTGAAGATAATTATGGAAGACTTGAAGATAACTATAGAAGGATATACAGAAGATCTTTTATTTATTGTAATTATCTTTTATCTACAGTATATATATATATATATATACATATATGTATAGAATAGTTTGCATAGAAGATAGATTTTTGTCATTCTAAGTTTTTAGCTTTCAGAGAAAGAATCAACCTCAAGGTTAGAACCCTAATTCTAGAGAAGTAGAATTCGTATTGGTGAGTCTATTCATCAATATTGAGGTTGTGTGTAAAAGCTTGTGACTTTCAATCATTCAATAAGAGTTTGCAAGTTGTGATTCTGATTTACTGTTTCATTGTTTTTCTGAATATTAAAGTGCTATTCCGCAGCTTCTTTAATATTGTTTTCTGAGTGTGTGTTCTTATTAAGAATTAAGATCCTGACAAAACAGAAGAAGGCAAATGATCTAAATTCAGCTGGATTCTTAAAAGAAATAACAGATAGAAGGAAGGGTGCTAAGAAAGGATTTGAAGAAGAGAGAAGCACCTTTGAAGCTGCAATTAGGAAGCTTAATGCAAAGCTATCTGAATTGTCTAAATTTACACAGAAAGAGAAGAAAAAGAAGTCTGAGCTTGAGATGAAGATTGACCTTATTGTCAAAGAAAGAGGCAGTTATTCTTCAAAGATAAAAGAGCTTCAAGATATTATTTCAAAGATGGTGGTGGTGATTGAGCGAACGTCTCCAGAGTAAAAAATCCACTAACCTAGAAATAATTCAGTTGGTTCTAACAAACCAACCGCAAGCTCACATCAGAAAACTGCTCTTTTTAGAAGGTCAGTTAAATCTTCTAATCAGATTCATTCTATTAATCTTTTCTATGACAGGAATGGAGATAGTTCAGGTACACATCAAAGAAGGAGAAGAAGCTTCCAGGAAGAAGAACTGGTCTGGAAGAAGACACCAGTTAAAGAAGAGCTGAAATGTAAAAGCTCATGTGTACATACGCATAATGCCAAGAAGAACATTGCTCGTAAAGGTAAACCTGATTTCGTCTACACGAGAGATCAATTAATCAGGTTGTCAGGTAAGAAATTCTATTGTTCTTATTGTCATACACATGATCCTATTCATAAAACAAGTGATCATTACTGGTACGGTTCTTACTCAATAAGTCCTATAAGAACTGCAACTCACACACATGGACCCAAATACCGGTGGGTACCAAAGAAGATAATTGATTCTGTGTTACAGGCACCTACTGTCAAGGGGGAGTAGGAGAATCAATGTCTCTTGAGTAAGTCAACTCAAGACCCGGACTTCAATGTCAGAACGAATGGCTTCTAAGTACATCAGCTTAGAACCCGTACTTCAACGAAGTTTGACTTCTAAACACAACAGTTTAGGACTCGCACTTCAATGATCAAAAGACCTTACTCCTGTGCTGATATGAGAAATTGTACTCCGATAATCAAATGAGGAAATCAACCTTCAAGGGGGAGTACATACTTTTATGAAATTTATGCATTGGATAGATATGATGAACTGCATTTCAAAAAGGGAAATTGTAGATCTCTATCATGTGCTTTTCACTGACATACTTTTGATGCATAATTTCAAGGGGAGTAAAAAGGTGATGACTTCTGATTATTCCTGATCAGAACTCGTACTTTAATAGTTTTACTACTTTTTCGTCTTTTCAATTTAAGTGAATAAATTTACTTTGACTTAACATAAGACTTTTGCAGAATTTTTGAGAGAAGCTTACAAGTACATATGTTTATGACTTAAAGCTTGACTTCATGAGATGTAAGATTGCACTCAGAAGGTATCATTCCTTATCTTCATCTCATATATGGTTGAAAGTGGACAACTTTCAATCATAGAAAACATTGTTCTTAAATGTTCAAACCACTTTCCGAATCTTAAACCGATTTCATGAATTGGAAGTGTGACTTTAAATGTTTTCAAGATCAACATTGTGCTTTAACTGAAATAGTTAAACCAACTTGAGCATCATATGCATCATAGAAAAACATGATTTCATTGTGCTAGGACTTAACACAACTTCTATGGAATCACCTTAACCAGTGATTTCTACCCACGAAGTTAATCCATAGTGATTGAGTGTGATAAGTCAAAAGAAATGAGTGTGTCAAACAGAGAAAGAAAGTTTGGTTAGAGTGAGCTTAATGTTTAAAAGAAAGAGGGTGTGAGAACAGAGTTAAAAGAATATCAGAACTCTGCACCAACTTCTTTTTGAGTTGGGCAGCCACAATTCTAATGTTTCACAATTCTTTGGTGATCATTATTGAAACAGGCAACTAGCCCATGCCAACTCTTGATCAAACCTCACCAACTACTCATTTTCTTCTTAACAAGAAAGTGTTTCACATTTTCAAAGGGGAAGCAGCACATTTACTATCTGATTTTCATTTGGAAAATCTGGATATTGAAAAGAAGGAAGTCCGCCCCACCTTCGCACTTCAATCATGCACATTGAGTTTGTGTTTAACTTACTGTTGTCTCAGTGGTTTACACAATTTTGAGCCTATAAGCAATCATCCGTGCTGAATTCTTTCTATCACATGCACGAACACACAAGGAATTTGATTCTTTGTCATAACGTTTATAGAAATAACCTTTGTGGTGTTTTCGATGATTAAATGGAAGCCCTGGGGGAGTAAACATGAAAAAGCTCCTTTCCATTGTGTATTCGTTACACACGGTGACTTAGTGTTACTGACAAGCATTTTTAACTGATTCATTTGTTGATATAGGTGTTACACGACTAATTTGTCTGGATTTGCAAAGATCTAGATGAATATCTTATGAATTGACGAATCAGAGGCTCCGAAAGATAGACATTTCTTGACTTAAAGTTTTGATGAACTTCTTTCTCTTTTCATCAAAAAGGGGAAGAAGGGCCAACACAAGAAATGTGGAACAACACAAGATTAGGGCAAGTATTCTGAAGACATGTTGATTTCAGATAAATTTTCTTTAAAGATACTTTGCTAAAGCATTTTGAGCTAGAGAAAGAGATTGCATAGAAAGAGATTACATCTTCTGAGCTGAAAATAAAGACTGAATTGCTAAAATCTTTTTAGTAATGATCTTGATCCAAAGGGGGAGATTGTTAGATCACATATCTATTGGATTCAAGATCATCCAATCTGAAGCTAAAGCAGAAAAGTCGTCTCTTAAATAATAAGTCTAAGTCGTTTGTAATAAATAGTCAAAGTTAGTTGTTATTGTTATTAGTTAATTAGTTAAATAATATCTAGATATTATATTCTAGATATTATATTGTTAGTTGTTAGATAATATCTAATATAGATATTAGTTGTTGGGAGCTCTTAGATCAGAACACTGATCACACACAAGAACACACATAAAAAGGTGTAAACGAGAGAGAGCTTCAAACAAATCAATACCGAACCTTGTAATCATTGAATGTTATATCAAACAGGTTGGTAATCGTTTATTTGATTTATCTGGTAAAGATCCTTGTTCAAAACAGGGTCACACAATTTAAAACTTAAAACTATTGTTTTATATAAATAACGTTTAAAAGGGTTTTGTCGGTTATTTAATTTATGTAATGTCAAATGGACATCTCGACACACATAAAATAAAACAAATTAATCGTTAAGAATTGTTTTTAACTTATGCTACGAATGAAGAATGTATGCTTCTTTTGTACATCCTTTTTTGTATATCAATCTATCATACCCGTCACAATTTTAAGTCATGCCGTCCAATCAGATTGAAATCACTCGCCATTACCTTTTGCCTATGCGTGAGACCTAGGTTGAATTGTAATCTCGAGGTGATTATTATCTATGCGTGAGACCTAGATCCATTTTCACATGATTTCAAATTGGATGACTTAATCGAGTTAAGCAGGTGAGACCTTAACGCGAGGCAAAGATGGGACTAAACATGCTAGCTTGACACTAGTTGCTCGGCCACTAGATGCCATGGGTCCCATAAGGATCTAAGAATTGCACTAGTAATGCAATTGGTGAACGTCACCTACCTATTGAATCTATCATTGCTAGCAGATCAACTGATGTAATGATAGAACCTCAATGAGGATCTTAGCCTTTTTCGTAAAATTAAATATATAATTGGGTAATTAATTTAAAGAAAAAGGATTAATTATAGAAAATACTAAATCTTGAACTTTGTATGTTTGTAGATGACAACAACCAACAACAATCAAACCCTAAGCAACTCAACAATCAGGTCAGTTCTTGAAAAAGAGAAACTGACAGGTATCAACTTCATCGACTGGTATTGAAATATGAGGATCGTCCTTAGGGTTGAAAATAAGTTGATCCATCTGGAAGAGGCCTTACCTGAGGCACCTCCTGCCACTGCTTCTGCTGCAATTCGTGCTGCCTACACCCGTAGGTTTAACGAACAACAAGAAGTAGTTGCTCTTATGTTGGTGAGCATGACACCCAAGATCCAAAAAAACATGGAGGAACTCACAACTTTTGAGATGCTACGAGAGTTGAAAACCATGTTTCAACAACAAGCAGAATAGGAATTGTTTGAAACAGTCAAAGCATTCCACGCTTGTAAACAGGAAGATGGCCAGTCAGTTAGCGCTTACGTCTTGAAGATGAAAGACTATCTTAACCAAATGGAGCGTCTTGGTTACCCCATGCCACAAGTTCTTGGAGTGAGCTTGATTCTTACCTCACTCTCCAAGGACTATAATCAGTTTTTTATGAACTTTAACATGCATAGCATGGGGAAGACTATCTCTGAACTGCATGCTATGCTGAAACTTGCAGAGCAAGGGATGCCCAAGAAAGCTCCTGCTGTTCTAGCAATCAGGGCAGGTAAAATCCAGAAACCCAAACCACAAACACTGGGCAAGGGTCGTGGCAAGGGTAAGCATGTTTACAAACCCAAACCTAAGATTTCCTCACCTGCTAAAAAGGAGCACCCTGCAAAGGACGCCACATGGCATCACTGTGGAGTGATAGGCCACTGGAGGAGGAACTGTCCTGCCTACCTGGCAGAGTTGAAGAAGAACAAAGCTACCCCGGCTAGCACATCATGTATCTTCACTATAGAACTCTATGCTATTCCTAATAAATCCTGGGTTTATGACACCGGTTGTGGAACTCACATTTGTAATAATGTGTAGGGACTAAAGAGAAGTAGAAAGCTAAACAAAGGAGCTTTGGACCTATACGTAGGCAATGGAATGCGTGCAACTGTTGAAGCTATAGGGAGCTACGATCTTATCCTCCCTGATGGATTGATCATTGTTTTAGACAATTGTCATTATGCACCCACTATTACTAGGGGTATTGTTTCGCCTTTTCGTTTGAAGGATAACGGTTTTATTAATACCTTTACAGATTATGGTATTTCGGTTTCTAAAGATAATATATTTTATTTTAATGCTATTCCTCGTGATGGTATTTGTGAAATTGACATGCATGGTCTTGTTTCAAACGATAGTTCTATATATACATGTAGCACTAAAAAATCCAAACGTAATTTGGATTCAACTTACCTATGGCACTGTCGTCTTTGCCACATAAGCAAGAAGCGCATTATAAAGCTGCAACACGATGGGCTTCTAAAGTCAACCAACGATGAGTCGTTTGAAAAATGCCTCTCTTGCATATCTGGGAAGATGACAAGAAAACCTTTCTCCCATATAGGTGAAAGAGCTAAAGATCTACTTGGACTCATACATACTGATGTATGTGGCCCATTTAGAACGGTGTCTAGGGAAGGTGCTAGCTACTTCATCACTTTCACTGATGATTTCAATCGCTATGGTTATGTTTACTTGATTAAACATAAACATGAAGCCTTTGAAACATTCAAAGCCTTTCAAAATGAAGTAGAAAATCAACTCGACAAGACTATTAAGGCTCTCCGATCTGATCGAGGAGGAGAGTACATGAGTCAAGAGTTTTTAGATCATCTAACTAAATGTGGGATTGTCTCACAATTCACTCCTCCATACACTCCACAACATAATGGTGTGTCTGAGAGGAGAAATCGAACTTTGCTAGACATGGTTCGATCCATGATGAGTCTAACTACTTTCCCACTATCCTTTTGGGGTTGTGCTCTAGAGTCTGCTGCTCGCATACTCAATATGGTTCCGACCAAGAAGGTTGATAAGACTCCATATGAAATATGGCACGGGAAAGTCCCTAATATGTCTTACTTAAAGGTCTGGGGTTGTGAGGCTCTCATGAAACGAAACACACCGAACAAACTTGAGCCTAGATCTATTAAATGTATCTTCATAGGGTACCCAAAGACAACAATGGGTTACTATTTCTACTACCCACCCGAAAACAAAATATTTGTTGCTCGGTATGCTTAGTTTCTTGAGAACAGTCTCATTTTACAAGAAGCAAGTGGGAGAACTGTAGACCTTGACGAGATTCATAGCGAAGAGGCACAACCTTCTGGTAACACTAGCGAACATCACGCCGAGGATAAACATACAAATGATGAACCACAGAATGATGTAATTCCCATTCGTAGATCTGCAAGTGAGATGTTGTTAGACGTCCACCACTGTAAGAATCCTATTTGGCTGCTGTCAAACGGATTTTTAGATATCTGAAGGGGACTGCAGATCTTGGTCTGTGGTATCCTAAAGATACAGGGTTTGAACTGACTGCTTATTCAGACGCGGATCATGCTGGATGCATGTTGGACAGGAAGAGCACTTCAGGTCATATTCAATTCCTTGGAGACAAGCTCGTTAGCTGGGCGTCAAAGAAACAACTTTGTGTTTCCACATCGACTGTTGCAGCAGAGTATGTAGCTGCTGCTAGTTGCTACTCTCAGGTCTTGTGGATGAGGACACAACTTCGAGACTATGGATTCAAGTTTGATAAAATACCGATCTATTGTGACTCGAAGAGCGCTATCGCTATAACAGCTAATTCTGTGCAACACACTAAAACAAAGCACATTGATGTCAGGTATCATTTTATTAAAGATAATGTAGAAAAAGGTATAATAGAACTTTACTTTGTAAAGACTGATTATTAACTTGCAGATTTGTTTACCAAAGCTTTAGATGAAAAGAGATTTAATTTTCTTGTGTCTAAGCTTGGTATGCTAAATCTCAAGATCTAATCAGTAATTACCTATTAAAGTTTCTTTTATTGTAATTTTTCATCATTTCTTTATCATTATTTTTAAAAGGATATCCGCACTTTAATTATTTGTTCATGATCTCAGGGGGAGTGAGACAAGACTTTAAGATGATCAACATTATTTTGAGGAGGAGTTTATAGATTTGTTGCATTTACGTAACTGTTAAATTTTTGTGATGCATGATTTTAGGGGGAGTCTATGAGTACAACAACAAGGAGTAAGGATATGATTTCTGATTATTTCAGATCAGAACTCGTACTTTAATTGTTTTACTGTTTTATGTCTTTTATTTTTTCAATAAATTTTGTGAATAAAGTTGCTTTGACATGACTTTGAGACTTGTGCAGAATGAGAGAAGCTTACAAGATCATATCTTTATGACTTCAGCTGACTTCATGAGATTTAAGACTGCAGAGAAAGGTATATTTCTTATCTTAATCTCATATATGGTTGAAAGAAGGACAACTTTCAGTCATATAAAACATGTTTTTTTTAAATGTTCAAACCACTTCCCGATTCTTAAACCGATTTCATGAATTGGAAGTGTGATTTTAAATGTTTTTAAGATTTACTTGTGCTTATATGATTACAAACCCTGTGTTTCCAAAGATAAATACTTGTGTATTGTCTTTTCTATATACTTTCAAGTATTCACACACACCGGTTTGATTTTTTTGTTCAAAATGTTCTTACCATGTCTCAAATTTGAAACATATTTTCGATGGTAAGACACCCCGCTTGTATTTCAAAGAATTTTGAGCGATATTTCATTTCGAAGCGTTCATTTCAAGAATGTCTATATTTTGATTTGTATAGACAATATCCATTATTCTTGACCATAAGCTTTGATTGTTATATCATTTCATTCTGATCATTTTTTTTATACAACGTCAAATTTTCAAACAAGTCTCTTGTCTTCATGTTTATTCTTTTAATATACTTGTTTGAAAATACTTCAATGTTTATAAATGCTCATATCTTCATGATTATATTCTGAGCATATATACATCTGACTTGTATTTGCGCTTTAACAGTTCTAGTTAAACCATATTGAGCAACATATGCTTCATAGGAATATGGGTTCTTTATGCTAGGACTTAAATGAAACTTCTATGGATTCATGATTACGAGTGTATCCTACCAAAGAAGTTAATACATAGTGATTGAGTGTGAGGAGTCGAAAAGAAATGAGTGTGGGTTGTGCGTTGAGGTAAAACGGAAAAGAGAGTTTGGTTAGATGTGAGCTTAATGATTAAAAGAAAGAGGGTGTGAGAACAGAGTAAAAGAATATCAAACTCTGCACCAACTACTTTCTTGGTGAACATTATTGAAACAGGCAACTAGCCCAGGCCAACTCTTGATAAAAATCTCACTAGCCACTCATTTTCTTATTTGGGGACGCAACACATAATCTATCTGGTTTTCATTTGGAAAATCTGGATATTGAAAAAGAAGGAAGTCTGCCCCACCTTCGTACTTCAATCATGCACATTGAGTCTGTGTTTATCTACTGTTGTCTCAGTGGTTTACACAATGTTGAGCCTTTTATAAAAGCAATCATCATATGCTTAATTCTTTCTACACTTGCACGAACACACAAGGAATTTGTTTTCTTGTCATAACATTCATAGAAATTTCCTTTGTGGTGTTTCGATGATTGGATGGAAGCCCTGGGGGAGTGAACATAAAAACAGCTCCTTTCTTATGTGTATCTGTTAAACACAGTAACTTAGTGTTACTGACAGGAAATTTAACAGATTCATTTGTTGATTCATGTGTTACATTCCTATTTTGTCTAGATTTGCAAAGATCTGGATGAATACATTTTTCAAATTGGCAATGAATCAGAGGCTCTTGACAGATCAGTGGCCAGTTCAGATTATAAAAGACATTTCTTGGTGAATGTTTTGATGTTATAGATATTCTATTCATCAAAAAGGGGGAGATGAATTACAGAAATGTTCAGATTCAAAAATATCAAAGTTAAAAAGTTGAAGAAGATAAAGTTCAATGATTGAAAGTTTGAACGATTGTACAAACAAAGTTGAAGAGTTCTGAAGATGTGCTGAATTTAAGGAAATTTTCTTTGAAGATTATTTGCTGAAGCAATCCGAGCTAAATCTGAAGATAATTTCTTTCCGAAGTCTGAAAGAGTTTCTGTGATAATTCTGAAGAGGTTATTGAAGATCGTTTCTACCATATTTGGGGGAGATTGTTAATTTTGTTCAAAGAGACAGACTTGGGAAGAATACAGTCAAAGAAAGAAAAGATTGCAATGTTTGTGCTTACTAAAGAAATTTGTTTCAAAGAGGGAGATTGTAGTTTTTGAGCTTGAAGAGAAGACTGAACTGCTAAATCTTTTAAAGATGATTTTGAATCCAAAGGGGGAGATTGTTAGAGCAGAAATATGTTGGATACAAAATCATGAAGACTAAAGGTTAAAGTACAAGAAGTCAAAGCTGGAAAGTCAACTCTCATGGAAAGTCAAAGTCTTTGTATTTGTTAGGGTATAAATAGATTTGTTTTTGCTGTTTAATAGATAGATGACTAGTTGAAGAGTTCACATTCAGAGAGAGTTTTGTAGAGAGAGAAAGATTCTTGTAGAGAGAGAAAGTTGCAATCTATGTTTGTAATTTTTAAATTGGAAATTGGAATTAAGCAGGCAGTTAATAAATCTTGTTTGTTTGTTTGAATTGCAATTAGAAATCTTGAATTTGGGACACACACAAATAGCAGAACAATGATTGCAGTCGCTCACACTACTTAGTGATCAAGTCAGAAGAATGATAAAGTGCTCTCAGCAGTCTAACCACAAAAGAAGTTCTCCAGACTGATGATTGCAGATGCTCAGGCAGCTAACTCAATCCAAGCAGAGACCAAATCATGAAATCCAGAATCTGAAAATCTTGACAGACATGAGCACTCGAGTAAAAATTGATCAGTTGCTAATGATATGTGACCAACATATGATAAGAGTGATGTCACATATGCATTCCGCGTATAAAGCTCAGGAACAGGGCAAACTTGTATGAAACAGGGTTCAGAACAGTCAGGATCTCAAAAAATTCATCAAAATTCGCAAACAATCAAAATTCGCAGATCACTGTAGACAATTAAGCACAATTCGCAAGATGGCATGAGCCTGAAACACAATTCGCAGAGGCTTGCATTGCGAATTCCCAACTTTCGCAAGCCTCACATTAGCGAATCCTCGCCTTTCGCAAATCTCACAATCACGAATTCTTCAGAATTCGCTAAACACTCTCCTGCGAATTCTATACTTAGAACATTTCTCATAGATGGAAGCCACTTTTCGCATACATATAACCTGCGAAAACTTTGACATTTCGTAACCAAGTGGCCTGCGAATCCTTTAGAATTCGCACACAACATAAGGCACAGTAGTCTGCGAATTCCTCAACTTTCGCATGTGACTACCTGCGAATCTCACACTTGTAATTTTGTTGTGTCCAATGTTCTTTGCGAAACCTTCAATGAAAGCTCTTCTTTCTTCGAATTCCTCAACATCTGCGAGTTCTTCAATATATCTTGTGAAATTTGTAGATCTGGAACGATTTTTCAAAACTTTTTCAATAAAATATTCAAAACTTCGATTCTTGAGTTGATACTTTATCCATAGGTTCAAAAACTACTTTGGAGTACATTTGTAGTTGATCATATTATACAAATTTGACTCTATAGCAATTTTTGATCCAACCACAGAAAAGAAAATTTTCGAACAAAATAAACTCAAAAATCGACCAAATTGATTTCTGGAATGAAATTGACACTAGTAATTGATTCGATAATGGTCTAAAATATACTCTGAATCAATTTTAACAATAAAGAACATCTAATCCAGCATCAATTCCAGAAATCGACTGTTCTATTCAAAAAACCAAACAGATCTCAGATCGTACAGAAAATGATTTTTCTGTTTAGCTCTGATACCACTTGATAGGTCCATTGAGATCATGATTGGTATTGATTGAGAAATAAACAAGAGATTAAGGGATAGAAATCAGTAGATTTATCCAATGGAAAAAATGCAAAACTACAACTACTATGAACAGTAGCCGTATGTCTACATAGTGAGAGATGGAGGATTACACAAAATGAAAGTTAACCTAAAACATAACTACAAGATTCCTATATATACCCCATATCCCTTGTATACATTGTAAGTCCAAACCCAATACAAGGCCCAATACAATAAATGGAGATTATTTTATAAAACTTCTAAATAGAACATAAAATATGTTCTAACAATAATATAAACTTTGGTCTGATTTAGACTTTGACAAACTTTTCTCCAATTCTGTAAACTGACTTTGAAACCTTTATATATCTCCCCCTTTTTGATGAATTGTGAGAATCAGAATCATCAAAACTATTTCAATGTCAACACAGTCTTTGAATAGTCTCCCCCAAATCATCTGATAAGCACAGTCTTCATGACTAATCTCCCCTTCTTGGTAAGATATAAACATTCTCCCCCAATATATGAACAGATCTGATAATGAGCCGTCAATTCATGAAAGTATTTATCCGAATCTTTTCAAATTCAGACAAATTGGAATGGTAACCCTGAATCAACAGATGAAAAAGTTAGGAATGACTGTCAGTAACATAAAGTTACTGTGTACAACGAATGTACAATGTAAGGAGCTTGAGATGACGTTCACTCCCCAGGACTTCCATTCAATCATTGAAAAACACAAGGTATTTTCTTTGAATGTTCTGACAGAAAAACATATTTTCTGTGTCCTCGTGCTTGTGTATGAAAGAATTAACACAATGATTGTTGTTTAGGCTCAAAATTTTGCAAACCATTGAGACAACAAAGGTTATACATAGACTCAAATGTGCATGAAAAAGGGTCGAAGGTGGGGCAACATTCCTTCTTTCTCAATATCAGTATCTTCCGACTGAAGAACCAATAGCGTATGTGTTGCATCCCCAGAAAATGTGAAACATTATCTTTTTGAGAAAAGAATGAGTAGCTGGTGGGGTTGTATACAAGAGTTGTCATGGGCTCACTGCCTTTTTCAATGATGGTCACCAAAGAATGTGAACCAATCAGATTATGTGGCTGCCCGACTCAAAAAGAATTTGGTGCAGAGTTTAATATTCTTTTACTCTGTTCTCACACCCTCTTTTTTTTAATCTTTTAAGCTCACTTCTAACCAATCTCTCTTTTTCATTTTACCTCTTCACACACCAACACTCAAATCTTATGACCCCTCTCCCCTCAATCACTCTTAAGATTACTTCCGGGGTAGGAAACACTGGTTATCGTGAATCCATGGAAGTTCTGTTAAGCTCACACATTGAATCCCATGTATTGTCCTAAAAGTATGTATTGCCTCAATGATTTTCTTGACATGAAAGCACAAGAAATCATTTGTCAGTATATGTATGCGCATCAAAAATCAAATTGAAATTTGAGCATTTTAAGCATTTAAGATTTCTCAAAACTTTGAATGAATGAATAATCATGAAAGAATAGAAATATTTTGAGAATCTGACAATGATTTAAATCAGATCAAAATTAATGAAAAATAATATTTTGGGAAATCAAAGACGTAAGATGTTTATATGAAGAAAATATAAACATGTTTGCATTGAAAGCACATATTATGATGAAATGACGCCTGATCTCAAACAATGTAGAGTAGCAAATGGGAGTATTACCATAGAAAGATTTAATATTTGATACATGGTAATAACAAAGTCAAGAAATGCACTGAACCAATGTGTGTATGAATAATTGATAGTATAAGGACAAGACAATTACACAAGTATTTGTCATTAGAAACACACGGTCAGATAATCTTGAAAGTATCCATATGAAAATCATTTAAAATCGCACTTCTCAGTTCATGAAAACATTTTAAGAATGTGAAGTGGTTTGAACATTTGAAGAAACCATTTTTCACAAGTGAAAGTTGTTCATCTTTCAACAAGTGATAGATTTTGATATATTGAAGATATACCTGTAGTATATAGTATCTCAACTCCCCCTCTAATGTAGATCATCGTTTAAATATCCTCGACAAAACGTCAGATATCCTCCCCCTAAATATCTGTAAAAAGTCAATTTATTTGAAAAATATAACAGTGAAATATATTTTCTCCCCCTAAAAGATATAGCAATTAAATTTCTATAAACTCCATCTCAACATAAAAACTCCTTGAAAAGATGTGATCTATTGAGCATCCTTCACAAGAAAAACAGTTGAGTACAGGTTCTGAACAAAGATATTCAGAAACCATGATTACATATTCTCCGGTGAGAATAGTAATAGGAAAGATACCAATGAAGACTGGGTCCTGATCTGATATAATCAGAAACCATTGTCACTTGAAAAATAACCTGCAAGATAAAAGATTTTGGCAATCATTTTAAAAATGATTCCGCCTTTGTCAGTAAATGATGAATAGAAGTAACTGTTCACAGTTTCCAAAACACAATCAATATAAGCACAAAGCAAGATACACTCCCCCTTGAATCATGGAATGACATTTAACATACCTTGATGAAGTGGTACCGTACATCAATGTGTTTAGTCTTTGAGTGCTGCACTGGATTAGCCATTATTGCTATCGCGCTCTTGGAGTCACAATAGATAGGGACTCACTGGTATGAATAACCAAAATCATTCAATTGTGTCTTCATCCAGAGGACTTGTGAACAGCAGCTTGCGACAGCTACATATTCAGCCTCGGCGGTAGATGTAGATACACAATTTTGTTTCTTTGACGTCCAACTTACCAACTTATCGCCTAAAAACTGACATGATCCAGACGGGCTCTTGCGATCCCGTTTGCATCCTGCGTGATCAACATCTGTGTAGGCAGTTAGATAAAAACTAGAACCCTTAGGATACCAAATGCCTAACTCGGGAGTGCCTTTGAGGTACCTAAGAATTCTTTTTACAACAACTAGGTGAGATTCCTTCGGGTTCGCTTGATACCTAGCACAGAAACATGTGGCAAACATAATATCCGGTCTACTTGTTGTTAAGTATAATAATGAACCAATCATGCTACGGTACACTTTTTGATCTACATGTTCACTAGAAAGGTCAGCTTCTAAAAGTGTGCCAGTTGCCATTGGTGTTTTCATCACTGAACTTTCAGACTGTTGGGATTTTATGTTCAAGAACATGGGTTTCAAAAACCATAAAACGATTTTAGGCAACGGAAGCAAAAACAAAAATTTTGAACATAAACATAAAACCATTTTATTCCCACAAAGGATCTTGTTACATGCAATGAAAAGATAAAACATAAAAGGAAGTTTAGATTTACAACCTTTGAAGACTTTAGATCCTCACGGGAGGTTAATCGTTGATGATGATGGTAGAACCCAAGGTAGAGTTCCTCTATCGGTATCCACCAACAAGCTCCAACACCTCGAATGCTAGTTCCATTCTTTTGATGATGCAAGTATGCTTTCTTGAGTCAAATCTACAAGGGATTTGATTAAGCAAGAAACACCAAAACCACCACTATGGTGGTTTTGGCCGAAGTCTAGAGAGAGGGAGGAGAGAAGAGAGTTTTGTTTCTTTTTTCAAAACTTGTTCTATGCATGCCTAAAAGCAAGGTGAAAGGTTTGAATAAAAGCAACCAACCACCTCACAAAAGAACCAATGAGCATGCTCCCCTTCCATGCATATTTTCATTCAAGCCCTTCCACTTTTAAATTATAGCTATGCATATTTTCCCTTTAGCCCTCCTAGTTTAAATTAGTTAAAATCATAATTTTAACAATATAAACTTTATTACTATAAGTCCCTCTTGTAATTCTAGTTACATATGAGCTCATCATATTATAAATAAACTAGAATCTTTTATTTGCATCAATTATTATGAATCACATTCAATAATAATTTTCAAGAATTATTAATATTTATCAAGAATCAAAATTCTTATAAATATTAATTTGGTGTCTACTTGTTTTTGGTGTGACCCTATAGGATCATAAATTACCGGCAATATTATTTTATAATCATTCTTGAGCATATAGAACCAACAATCTCCCACTTGCTCAAGATTGTATTATAGAATAATATAGACAGTGGTGGACGTCTAGCAACATCTCACTGCCCCCAACAACGTATGAATGTATGTGCCATTCATCAACATTCAATTCCCACAAGCTCAAAACTTTAATTGATGTATAAGGTGTGGTATCAGTTATCCCTTTGTTCGGACATCATGTTGAACATGAGACATGGATCGCTATCATTCTCATATGTCATTCAACTTTTGGTAAGGCGCCTTATATGTCTCACTCTTAAACCATTTAGAGGAACAAATCCCATTTTGACTACATACGCCTCTTATGCAGTTCATACTATACCCAATGATGGCCTTTATAGCTGCCTACTATTTCAAGATCAGCGGTTAACCATATAAAAGCACAGTACTCCCTACACTTAAGTCCCTAATATGTATCTCAGGTCAAAGGATACAAAGATATTACCTTTATTCAAGTGTCACTCATGACAACGATGCATGAAGTGATCTTGATGCGGGTCATGTCCAGTACTTGTTCCCTAGCAAGTACCTACGAACTTGGTTGCAACACTTTGCCACTTTTACCCTTAAAAGTCAACCAATCCAATTCATATTAGTCTTTCTTCATAGTTGCTCCCACAACTATGATCGACTATGGACGTTTAGAATAAGTGATTTATTCACGGATTAAACATGCTAATATATAACACAACAAGTATAAGAGATCATATCCTATATATCTTTACTAAATACTATACTTGTTGCTTAACTTGTTCCAATATCCAAATACTAAATTCAAATCAATTTCCATCACTAGAATAACGAAGTCCTATGGCTCAAGCATGACCCCTCAAGCTTAGCATATGAAAAGAGCTTCGTAAATGAGTCATCCAAAATTTGATTTGTGTGAACTTTGTGAATACTAACATCTCCATCTCTAACTTTGTTCCGAACATAGTTAAATGTTTAGAGTAGATGCTTGGTACTCTGATGTGACATAGTGTCCTTTAGCTTGCGTAATGGCAACCATATTGTCACAAAAGATTTCTAGGTGATCCTGAATGGAAGGTATCATCCTAGCTTTTCAATGAACTCTTTCATCCAAAACATCTTATCTTTTGCAGCTTCTAAAGCAACAATATATTCTTATTCTGTAGTATATTATGCAATTTAGCTTCATTTGGAACTCTTTCCAATGAGCTACTTCTTCATTCACAATGAAGACATACCCCTTTTAATGGTCAAGAACCTTCTCGATCTATATGGAAGCTATCAACAATGTAACAGTTTACTATGATCTTCTTCCAATCTTTAATTAAGGAACAACTTCTTTGGTTCTTCGTAAGTACCTTAGACTGTTCTTTACTGTGATCCAATGACCTTCCCTCGTATGTCGTTGGTTTCTTCTTCTAATGCTCCAAAGTGTTATGACATACTCGGTCTTGTGCATATCTGGTATTTATGATGGATCCAATTGTCGTAGCATATGGAATACCAATCATTTTATCTAACTCAACCTTCTCAAAATGATGTCATATAATCATTGCAAGAGACTACCTCTAGTGCCTTGCATCTTGAACCTTTCAAGATCTTGTCAATTTACGTACTTTGACTTAAACCTATAAGTCATCTTGATCTATCTCTACAGATTTTTATTCCAAGAACATAATTAGCCTTTCCTAAGTCTTTCATTACGGAAATATTGTCCGAGCGAAGACATGATGTCTTCCACATACAATATTAGGAATTTTACTGCGCTCCCACTAGCCTTTTAGTAAATTCATGAGTCCTTTTTATTTTGGTGAAATCAAAAACTTTTGATTTTCTCGTCAAAATGAAGATTCCAGCTTTAAGATGCTTATACTGATCCATGAATGGATTGCATCTTGGTATTCATGACTCTAAGTCACTTATCAGATTTAGAATCTGACATAGCACATTAGTAGTTGATAGGCTTACAAGAATCCTATCATACATCATCCTTCATTAGTCATAAGAAAACGATATTTCTCGGACTTCTGAATGATTCTACTAGATTTGTGAACACATTATGCTTTACTAAGTTTCTGATCAATCAAATTGTTCAGTTTCAACAACCTTTGTTTGATAACTAGTGCCAACCAATAAGTGCATTAGGTTATGAGGTTACTGAATCTCTTCAAGTCCCTTAAACCTCCCATTTGCCTTGCCCATTAGAAACTTGCTTTCTAAGAACTTGGCATTCAAAATTAAACAATTTTATTATTTGTGGGATTGTAGAATCGATATTCTAAAACAATTTTTAGTATATTCTACAATACATGCATTTAGTAGATTTTAGGTCGAGTTTGGTTGAAGCTTATTGTCTTACATGAGCTTCATAAACCCACACCTTCAATTAAGATTAAGGATGAAAACTTTCATACGAAATCTTATAAGATGTATTGTCTACCTCTTGGTTGGTGTCATATTTAAAATACGATTTATAGTAAATGGGGTAGAACTCGGAATTTATATAGGAATAGTACTTCTACTCATCAAAGAGCGAACCATATTTAATAAGGTTCGGTTCATCCTCTCGAACATATCATAAAGAAGTGGTGTTTTGGATGGACAAATTGTGTTACTATCCCACAATATCTAAGACAATCCAAGAGTTCTTAGTTGGTTACTTTCCTATATCAGAAAAGACTTTAATGGTCCTATAGAGCTGTTTTCTTTAACTTCACTTTGAAGCAGCTTGAATCATATCAAATGCTTCATGCTTATAACTTCAACTTTTGAAAAACATTAGTGAAGATATTGTATCATCTATCACCATATCTAGACAAGGTTTTGAAAGGCCATATACATCAACATGTATCAATCTTAACCAAAGACTTTTCTCTTTTACTACAATAATTAGAGAGAAGAGTTATATTCAACTTGTCAAAACTCGCATATATCAAATGAAACATTCTCATTTGCCTTCAAAATACCGCACTTTTGAAGTTGGGATATGCGTTTAATGTTTGTATGACTAAGTTGACTATGTCATAAATTTGATTCAAATCTCATTTGAGTCTTATGGTGTTTACGCGATATAGAACTATGTTTAAGAAAGCAATTGAGATTCACTTTATTGTTCAATTAAGAGAACCGGTTCTCGAAACAGAATAATTCATTTTGAATATGAAAATGATCGTTTCAAAAAACGCTTAAGTGAATTTCATCCAATCAATAAACATTCAACTGAAATAATAATTTAGTCAAACTAAATTTAAACATTGTTCGAAACAACATTGTTTTAACAATACAAGCGATGTGGTTTCATAATAAAATCTCTTATAAGCTTGGTATGCAATTTTGCTTCCTTGCTTACATGGATCACCATCATGCTTGTCTTTCAGCCACTTACCTTTCTTGAATATCTGTAACATATTACAAGATAGAGTTCTACACTTAGTATCAAATACATAAGTGCAAGATAGAAAGGGTAAAATTTATGTCTATCTTATAGATACCTGAAGGACTTTCCTTGTTAGAAAACTTTACTTCACAGGGGATAATCTCCTCCAACACTTGAAGTCACTGCCTCGGGAAGATTTCTTTCATATGTTTCTAGTAACATATATAAGTCCGAGACCGAAACTTCCCGAAAATCCATTTTAAAACCATCGAACCTTTTGTTCAAGGACCCGAGAATCGCATTCTTGGCTAGCATATCCGGATAAGGACAGCCAAGTCTATCTAAATAGTCTAGATGCATCCTCATGATTTGAAGATGGGAGCCCACACTTTGGTCTTCCCTCATTTTGGTCTGATGAAGTGTCCGACGTGTTTTAAGGACTTCTGTTCTCACAAAACTTTTATGATATGTCCGTAGTCTCTCCACAAGGTCATATGCCATATCTTGAAATATCTCCACATCTTCTCGTAAGACTGGATCCATAGTTTCAAGCATAAGACATGAAACATCGTATGAATCATTATAATGCTTCCACCAAGCATTTTGGGCCTCTATGGAGGTGAGAGGAGGTTCTTGTGGAAGAGGTACGAAAAGTACGTTTGATTTCTTTTCACGTGAGAGAATAAGTCTCAGCCTTTGAATCCACAAAGGGAAGTTTGGGACAGTTAACCTATCTTCCAAGAGAGAGGCTCTTAGGGCTGAGTTAATTGCGGTGTTTTGGTTCATCTACAAAAATTAACAAGGTTCATTTAGAATTTTCAATATTTAATATTTGACTCAATTAATACCCTCTTACGTTTCTTAAACATTAATTAGTCAAATCTATAATCCAAGTTGCGAAACGAACAAACGGTTAGGTGACCTTTATCCCACCTATTCAATCCAACAAGGTAGGCAACGCTTACCAATTACATCTAGATGTAACTTATAGCGGTATGGGATTCTTAACAAATTTTGTCAACTTGGCATGTTTGATCCCATCTATGCCTCGGGCCTCTTTTGTTTAGGTGCCCTTTATCACAAAAAAATTCCCGATCAAGTCATCCTACTTGAGACAACGTGTGAAACTTACATCAATGCGGTTAGGTGACCTTTATCCCACAAGGACACAAGAATCACCTCATTCATCACAAGACAATCCAAGCGGTTAGGTGATCTTTATCCCACAAGGGTGCCATAGTGATGAATGGAGTGTCTCACAAAAGGATGGCATTGACTTGCCTTCTAAGAGGGATTTATATGTTTTACAATTCTAGTATTGAAAAACATTTGTGTTAAGAGTTATTGCATGCGTCTAATACGTGGTACTATATTAAAAAACTTATTTACCATCATATAGTTCCTTTTAGTTAAAATAAAATCCCCATTTTATCATCTAAAATTTGTGGTCAAAATATTAATATCATATATTAAGATTTATGTTTGATCACAAAAAAATATTTATAGTCCTATAATAAACATTTTATTATTAGACTATGATTTTGGATGATGCTTAAAATCTCCATTTTAACTCCTTTCACTAATTAAAAAAAATTGACGTTTGGTAGTTTTTAGAACAAAAATTTACAAAACCATTTTAGCGTCTTATTAAAAACGTCAAAATTCGATTTCCAAACTCTTAGTACCATATAATTGCATGGGTCAAAATACTCTTAGTTTTGAAAAAACTTATTTCTTCAAAATTATTTAAAATCTCCATTTTAAATTGTTTGGTTCATATAAAATCCAATTTTTAGAGTGTTTTTAAAAAACTATTTTATTCAAAACACATATGAATCAATTTGCATGTTATGGATTTAAAATCTCTATTTTAAATTTTGTTTTACTTAAAATCTCCATTTTAAGGTTTGGTTTATCTCATTATAAAACTTATCTTAAAATTGTCGCTCCAAAAAACAAACAATTTTAAAGCGAGTTTGAACCAAATTTATGTTCTCTACTAGCATATAAAATATCTTATATTTTAAAGCAAATAAAAAGGAATATAAACAATCACAACATGCAAAAGTATGTGCATAAAACAAAGCCATTTCTAATGACATTTCTTGTGAGCCAAAACAAGAAATGTCAAGTCCGTTCCTTAGGACAAAAAATAAAAACATTTAAAAAAAAGATCTTCATGATCCCACTTGCTTTGACATCTCCATGCAAACAAGTCACCAAGCTCCATCTTCAAGTTTCATGTTGGTCTCCATTTATCTACTATTTATAAATAAAGAAACTAGTTATAACAACTAATCTAATATTTATAAAATGAACATAATAGAAGATAATAAATCCTATTTACTATTACAAACCAACATGAATAAAAATATTACAACCATATCGAATTTTTAACTCACATAAAAACACGAAAGGTCCATGTCTTGTTTATGCTCATATTTCATAAAATAAACAACACTTTGTTTTTCTAAGGCAACTTTTATGTAACAAAAATGCATGTCAAAATTTTGTTACATAAAATATAAAGACTAGCATAAAAAGGTTGCCAAAGAAGCCATGCATGAACCTTTTCATACAAGATGAAATTTTTATCCATGGCTTCCAAAAAACCAAGTTTCAACCAAATAAAACTTATTATCTAATCATGCATATAACATCGGCTCTGATACCACTTGTTGGGATTTTATGTTCAAGAACATGGGTTTCAAAAACCATAAAACGATTTTAGGCAACGGAAGCAAAAACAAAAATTTTGAACATAAACATAAAACCATTTTATTCCCACAAAGGATCTTGTTACATGCAATGAAAAGATAAAACATAAAAGGAAGTTTAGATTTACAACCTTTGAAGACTTTGGATCCTCACGGGAGGTTAATCGTTGATGATGATGGTAGAACCCAAGGTATAGTTCCTCTATCGGTATCCACCAACAAGCTCCAACACCTCGAATGCTAGTTCCATTCTTTTGATGATGCAAGTATGCTTTCTTGAGTCAAATCTACAAGGGATTTGATTAAGCAAGAAACACCAAAACCACCACTATGGTGGTTTTGGCCGAAGTCTAGAGAGAGGGAGGAGAGAAAAGAGTTTTTTTTCTTTTTTCAAAACTTGTTCTATGCATGCCTAAAAGCAAGGTGAAAGGTTTGAATAAAAGAAACCAACCACCTCACAAAAGAACCAATGAGCATGCTCCCTTCCATGCATATTTTCATTCAAGCCCTTCCACTTTTAAAATATAGCCATGCATATTTTCCCTTTAGCCTTCCTAGTTTAAATTAGTTAAAATCATAATTTTAACAATATAAACTTTATTACTATAAGTCCCTCTTGTAATTCTAGTTACATATGAGCAGTTCAGAACTTGGATCTAGTGATAAAGCTTCCACATTAACCAGTGTGGAACCTGCTTCAAAACAGACTAAGATTTCTAAATCTTTTACTGATTCAGATTTATATTTTCTGTTTTATGATGCGTTTGATAACTTTCAGAACATACAAGGTCAATATGATATACCTATCACTGATACATCTACTACCATTACAGATATATCAGGACCCTCTGAAGATAATGGAGAAGATTCTACAACTCAAGTACAAGAAGTTTTAGACAACACAACTTCAACAAATAATGAAGATATTCCATCTACATCTGAAGGAAATGTGTTGGAAACTCCCATTGCAGAAACTATTCCATTGCAAAGCACATCAAGTCCAATTGTATCTTCTTCAGAAGGATCAGAAGTTCAAATTACCTCAACTCCTGAAGAACCAGCAATACAAGATGAGTTTGATTCTTCTAATAATCAAACAGAGGTTGATGTATTACCAAGTTCACACAGATGGACAAGGAATCATCCTCCAGAAAACATAATTGGTGACCCGTCTGCTAGAGTGACTACCAGATCTGCTTTTCTACCGGCAACAGCCAATTTCTGCATGTTTTCAAGTTTTCTGAGCAACATTTAACCAAAGAAGCCTTCAGAAGCTTTAAAGGATCCAGATTGAATTAATGCAATGCAAGATGAGCTAAATGAGTTCAAAAGAAACAAAGTGTGGAGATTGATACCAAGACCCAAAGACAAATCAATTGTTGGAACAAAGTGGGTCTTCCGAAACAAAAAGGACAAGGCTGGAGTTATCGTGAGGAACAAAGCAAGACTGGTTGCAAAAGGTTACAATCAACAAGAAGGGATTGATTATGACAAAATCTATGCAACAGTTGCTCGGATTGAAGCCATAAAAATCTTTCTTGCTTATGCGGCTCACAAGAATATCAAAGTATTTCAAATGGACGTGAAGTTTGCTTTTCTCAACGGCATTCTTCATGAAGAAGTCTATGTGAGTCAACCAGAAGGCTTTGTGGATCCGAAGTTTCCAGATCATGTTTATGTTCTTGATAAGGCACTGTATGGATTAAAACAAGCGCCAAGAGCATGGTATGAAACCTTATCAGTCTATCTAACCGAGTCAGGTTTTCGGAAAGGTACAATCGATACTACTTTATTTCTCAAAAAGAAAGGTAAGGATCTGATACTTGTACAAATTTATGTTGACGACATAATTTTTGGCTCTACTTCACAAGAATTGTGCGTAGAATTTGAAAATATCATGAAAAAGCGTTTTCAAATGTCAATGATGGGAGAACTCACATTTTTCTTAGGCCTGCAAGTTAAGCAAACCCCGGAAGGAATTTTTATAAATCAGGCTAAATATATCTGAGACATGTTGAAGAAATTTGACATGAACTCTACTTCACCCATGAAAACTCCAATGCTAGCTGGCAGTCTGTTGGATGCTGATATCTCCGGAAAATCAGTAGACCAACATACTTACAGAAGTATAATTGGTTCTCTTCTTTATTTGACAGCAAGTAGGCCAGATATTATGTTTGCAACATGTTTTTGTGCAAGGTATCAGGAAAATCCTAAAGAGTCTCATCTTTCTACTGTCAAAAGAATCTTGAGGTATCTCAAAGGTACACCAAATCTGGGACTTTGGTATCCAAAAGATTCTAAGTTTGAATTAATTACATATACTGACGCAGATCATGCAGGAAATAAATTAGACAGGAAAAGCACATCAGGAGCATGTCACTATCTAGGAGATAAACTGGTCAGTTGGTCATCAAAGAAGCATAATTGTGTATCCACATCTACAGCTGAAGCGGAATACGTTGCGGCTGCAAGCTGCTGTTCACAGGTTCTGTGGATGAGAACCCAGCTGAGAGATTATGGATATACTTTTCATAAGGTACCAATCTACTGTGATTCCAAGAGTGCAATAGCAATCACATCAAATCCTGTGCAGCACTAAAAAACGAAGCACATAGATATCAGGTATCACTTTATTAAAGACCATGTTGAAAAAGGTGATGTAGAAATGCATTTTGTTTCAACTGACCTTGAGGTTGTTGATTTGTTTACAAAACCTCTTGATGAAAAGAGATTTAATTTTCTAGTCAGTAAACTTGGTATGTTGAACCTTAATGAATAGTTACATCATTCTTTATATTTCTGAGGGGGAGCATTTCTTTATATCTGGTATGTTTTTTGTATTCATTTACTCAATTTCAAAAAGCTGGATATTATTAACAAACCTGGACTCATGTTCAATGAGTACCAAAGATTTATTTGTTTTACAGGTTTGTATACTGGACTATGACTTCTGATCACATCAGATCAGGACTCGTACTTAATGATTTGTGCTTCACAACAAAAAATCAAGGGGGAGAAATCAAGATGTGTACATACTTCAAGGGGGAGCTTAATGCAAAAGTCTGTAAGTGTGTATATATATATTTGAAAGATCTGAAAGGTTTGAAAAGTTTGAAAAGTTTTTCCTGAGAAAAATACTGGTTTTGTGCTAAAAAGTCAATTTTGCAAAGTTGCTATTTTGGGAAAGTAAAAGTTTTCATTTTTGGAAAGATTTCATTTTCTGAAATTTTTTTCTCAAAATTTTTCTAAGTATGGAAACGCGCAAAGCACTATGCTTACGCTTAAACGCGCAAGGCATAGTCTGCGAGTTCACCAAATGCGCAAGGCATTGCTAGCGAGTTTGATAAACGCGCAAGGTGAACCTAGCGAGTCTGATAAACGCGCAAGGTGAAGCTAGCGAGTCTGATAAACGCGCAAGGTGAAGCCAGCGAGTTTGGGTAAACGCGCTAGTTGAGGCGTGCGAGTTTCAAAAACGCGCAAGGCGTTACTTGCAAGTTTGGGCGAGAAATTTCTTTCAGCCTGCGAGTTTCAATTTTCTTACTCCTTAGGCTTGCATGTTTCACGAATTTTTCACTTGAATTGTTTCTTGAGTGAAACACACACACATATTTGTCAATGTTTGAGACAAATACCTTGTTTTCTTGATATGAGAGAAGAAAAACTCAATTCGTGCGTTGTGTGCGAGTTTTGTACAATAAACTGTGACTTGCGAGTTATTGGGCTTGCGAGTTCTGTGAATGAACAGTGACTTGCGAGGGCTTTGACTTGCGAGTTCTGTGACTAGCGCGTTTTGTCGAGTATATAAATGTTCTATCTCTTTACTTCTCTCATTATCAGTCTGTGGCTTTCAACACTTAGCGATTTCTCTCTGAAATTTTCTTGCGACTTTCATCTTTTCAATTCATTTCCCTCGAAGATTTCAGTGTACGTTGTTGTTTTTCATTTGTTTAATTGTTTGTTCTTAGTTTTATCGTTTCTAGGGTTTCATACTTTATTTTGTCGATTCAATTTTTTTAACTGTTCATCTTCCTAGTTCGATGTGTTTTAAAATTCACAGACACAAAATTTCTTTTTGGGTTTGTTCTTTTAAACTAATGTTAGTATTAAAAATCATACTTGATAGAATCTGGGTTTGCTCGATATTTTGATTTTTGCAGGTTACTATAACTCTTGGATTCTTGAACTGAACCATTGGTTATTCAGAACTGAACTGAACTCGAAATGATATTCTGAACTGAACTAATCTGGACTTAATGGATGAATGATTGAACTCATAAACTTTAATCATCTTGTTCAAGATTAAAAGAAGATTAAAAGTCAGAATTTTTGAAATAAAGTGAACGGTTTGAATTTTGAAAGTTAAATTTGAATTTCAAATTTTTTCAAATAAAGAGTAAATTGCAAAGTTTGATTATTGGAGTTCATTTCAAAAAAATTCAAGTTTAAAAAGTCAAAAGTTTTGGTTACCTTTGCAAAATCAATATGATAATTAATTTTTCAGATTTCAAGTATTATTTTTAAATACAACATTATTTTGACAGAATAAATTCGAAATGTGAAGTGTTGTAGTCAATTTTATGTTTTTGTGTGTTGTTGTGAAATTTTGTTCATTTGAAGTTGCAATTTGTTTTCTGCAACTTATTGTGCTTTCATTGCAAGATCTTAAAGTACATTGTTCTGTACTTCAAAATTGTTTTTCTGAAAAACAAGTTTTTGGATTTATACTGACATATTGGATTTTATCCAATACATTTTATAATTTTTCAGGAAATCAATGGAGGAAGAAAATATTCATGATCAAAGTGTTGATCCGAATGTTTCACGGGAGATGCCCATGCCTTCTTCCCGATCCCATTTTTATGAAGTTGGTGCTGATCCAGATCTTCAATTGATCAATCCTCAAGATTATCTCTCTTTGTCACCAAATAATCATCATGTGATATTTGACAATCTCATGGTCAAGCCATTGATAAAGGAGATACTGAAAAACCATCCAATCTGTACTGCCTTAACTGCAACTGCTACTGTACCAATGATCTATTTACAACAAGCATGGAGAACCATTGAGCATGTAGTGCAAGGCAACAGAAAGTATTTCACCATTCGCATCGACAACTTCACATCCATCCTAACCTATCAAAGACTTCGTCTGCTTCTTGATCTACCTTTGCCAGATTCAAGAGAAGGAAAGACAACTTTTGATCCTTATCCTACAGATCACGAAATGTTTGCTGGTATTCGTGCTCTAGGATATGTTGGAAGTCTTTCAAAGATGAGTGACTTTAAGAAGTCAAATTTGCCTCCATTCTATTATCAGTTTTTCTCAGTGATCAACAAGTGCTTGACTTCACGACATTCTGAGCATGACAACACCAATATTCATACTCTAAGACTGTTCCATGCTATCATCTATGATCTGCATGTTGATTATGCTGTGGCCATCTGGACTGAGCTGTATGAGAAAGTTCTTGGCAAGAGACATTAAAAGAAGCCAAAATATGTGCCTTATCAGAGATTTTTACAACTTATTGTCCGAGGCATTTTGAGATCCAGCCGAGATGTTCCAAAGAGATTACATCATGAAAGTGCCCCAGAAAATGAAATGACACATCTTCAAAAGCAGAAGCAATGCTTCACTTTTGAGATGCCAGTTCCTACTGCACTGCTTGCTTATGCCGATCCGAATGCTCCGAGTGTTAGGAAATATAGGGAGTCCATAGGATTTCCAGAGCCGGAGATCCCTACCCAGAACTCAGAACCAGTTAGACGAGCGGAGTCGGTGAGGGTTCAGCATACTACGGGAGTAGTTGAACGAGAAAGTGAGCAGAGAGAAAATATTGAGAGGGGTTCAGGAGTTGGTCAAATTTCTGTACTGGGGGGTGTGGGAACACAGGCACAATCTGCCACGCATTTAGTGATTCCTACATCTCAACCTGAGATTGCTATCATTCCTCAATTGGGCACTCAGGAAGAGAATCCCATTGAAAGTCAGAACTCTGAGAGAACTATATCGGTTGGACAAGCAAGCTCTTCTAGTACTTCGGTACCTTCACCAACATCAGCACAGGATACAGCAGATCAAGGAAATGATCAGAATGTTAATACTGATAATAACATGGGTCATAGTTTTGGATTTTTGGAGAAGGTTTCATTACACCAAAGTCTTGGTTCTACTGCAAGAGATCTTGACTTGGAAGGTGTTGATTCAACAATCAGGAATATTGTTTCTGACTCTGGAGTATAAGGCAGGAAGAGGGAGTATTAGTTGAAAACCCAGAAAATGTGAGGACTAGAGTGAATGTAGAAAAAGAACATGGTGAGCGTGTGTGTATCCAAACTTACCATTCTAGAAGGGAAGCCACATCTACTACCTCGTCGCATGTGTTGCGAGCAGGAGGTATTGAAACAGACATTAGTCGCCCACTAATGCATATACACACCTCAGCCAGCCATTCTATTGCCTCTCAACAGGCTATAGTCTCATCTTTACACGGGGATTTAGCACATACTCTATCTGCCTTTCACTCGGAAATGGCAGGTATTGAAACAAGAACTCAGTTGCCCCCAAGTTTGACTTCTTTCAGTGCACCTGTGAGTCTAGAGCCAATTGTTACAAATGTTTTTATTCCTAGGACACAACCAATTATATCTGCTATCACCGGTCGTCTTAGTGACCCGGTCAGAACATCTGTAGTAGATCCGCAATCCGGACTACGAGGATCAGGTGGAAGTCCTGTCATTGCTAACATTATGCCAGCTTTGAGAACATGCCACACTGTTGTATCTTTAACAGCTGTGTTAACGGGAAGCTTGAGTAGCCCCGGTGTTACTTTACCCGAATTCGTTTCAAGGGAATTTCTCAAAGACGCCCTAAAGGTCGTTGAAACCTCGTTATCGCAGAAATTTCAGTCGGAGATGAATAAAGCAACTGCAAAGTTTGAGGAGGAGATTAGAAAGGTGTTGAGAATGTTGAAAGGGAAAAATCCAGTTGGTGAGGAGCCTGAGCAAACACTTCCACCACCATTTGTTCCACATCCACCACCAGTTTAATCCGTTTCTGAGCTGAAATCTTTACTTCTAGCCCAGCTGTTATCCAAAGCTCCAGCAGATCAAACCGAAGCAGATCTTATTGGATTATTGAGACAACAATACCAACCAATTGTTTCTCAAGTTCCAGTAGATTATGTTACACAATCTCAGTTCAACCAATTCAAAGATTCAGTTGAAAAGCACTTACAGGACCTAACCACAGCAGTACAACTTTCTTGCAAGGCTCAATCTGATGCAGTTTTAAAGAAAAGGCATGATCGTGATTCTGATCAAGATCATGAGGGGGAGATGAATAAGAGACAGAAAACTGCAGAAGATATTGTTATTGCTATTATTGAGGAGCAGGGGACTGAAGTAGCTGAAACTACACATGGAGAACAGTCAGAAAAGGAACAGTTGAATGAGAATGTTCCAGAAGCTGAAGTAGAGTTGATGATCTATGACAATATGGAATCAAGGGTTGAAAATCCTGCGATTGCCATAGTTGAGGAAGTTATGGAGATGTTGGGAGTTACTGCTGAAAACTTTGTCAACCTAGATGATTATGAAATTGATGATGATGAACAGGCTGCTGCTAGGTATGACAGTTATTGGAAAGTAAAGCAAGAAGGAATGAACATTATTGAGCACAATATTCAAAGTGAAGGACCAGATCCAGAGAACTCAGTTACAGTTGAAGAATTTGTACATAATTCAATTGCTCAAGGAAATCTGAGTCAAAGTAAGAATGTGCTGGATGATTTGTTTGGAGAAACTTTAGATGAGAATTTTGATGATATTGATAGTCAAGATGAAGAGATTGCAGATCTTGATCAAACTTTTTCAGTTCAACAAGCTGAAGTTGTGGAGGTTGCACAGATTGATAGTAAAGTTGATTATGCTCCACCAACCTACAGACTGTTTGATGAAGATGAAATCTTGACTACTATTCCTATTTGTCTCTCCCACAAGAAACTTCTATGTCCCTGAAAACCTTGATGCTTCTGAACCAAGAGTTGCTCTTCCTTTTCCTAAAGATTTTGATTCTGAACAACCAGCTGATCAACCCAAGCAGAAACCAAAAGCTGATAAGCCCAAAAAGTCAAAAAGATCAAGAATTTCTACCTCAAAGCCCAAACCAAAAGATCTAGAAGAAGAAAGGCCAATCATTATTGATATCCAAGACTTCAGGAATAAGCTATACAAAGAAAGAAAGCAAAGAGAAAAGGAGGAAATACAGATAGTCTGAGAAGCTAAAGCTGAATTAAGAAAAGAAGAAGAAGAAGCAGCCAGAGCAAAAGCTAGTGCATTTCCTTACATTCGAAACCCAGATAGTCCAAAGATATTAAGTGCAGCTGAAACCTCTATATAGTTAAAGCCAAATACTGTTTTTGTTACTCCTATGGAAGTGGAAGAATTCTCAAAAGCTCATGGTCCAGAACTTGAAACAATTCAAGCAGAAGAGCTCATCTCTTATGAAATCAGTGATATAAGGAAAGTTACTTTCAAAGGAGATGTTAGAGTTGGTGCTATTCCTTATACAGGATATGATGTTGAGGGAGATTCTTTGAAGTTCATTGAGATCATCAGAAAGTTTCTCAAAGTACCATTCCTAGAAGAGTCAACCAAAATCTTTGTTTCTTCTCTGCAGCCGATTGATGAAGCTTGTTTTTATGGTGTTGGAGATAGAGACAAAGTTTATCATGCCAATTACATCAGATTCATGAAGACAATGTGTAGTCTTTCCCCTTATGCCAAAAGAGAAGAGATTCTGCAGGTTCAAAATGTTCACATATGCAAGATTCTTAATGTCTACTATCCAAAGTTCACAGTTCAAAGAAAAAATATGCAGATCAGTACCTTTACAGAAGCTGATTTTGATAACTTGAATTTCTCAAACATCATGTTCATTGTGAATGAGTTCAGAGACAGGAGTAAGAGGAGGAGATCACAAGTTGTTGCTTATTCTTTGGATGTTATTAAAAGATTCATGACAAGGAGTATCTACAATGCTTATTCATTTGACTTTCAACTTGGCATTGAAACCAATCAGAACAGAGTAAACCTGCTGGCACCAAACTTCAATCATCATAAGATCAGAGTTCTAGAGCCTTTTCAGATCTCCAGATATCCAGAGTTGGGTGTGATGTATGTAAACACCAAGTCTCATAAGAAGCAGTTCATGAGAGCATCAGAATTGGCTAAGTATTCAGATGGTACTTTGAAGTATGTGCGGAAAGTGCTTGAAGATAAGTTGTTTCTGTCAGAGCAGGAAAGATTAAGAAAGAATGAAGCTTAAAGAACAGTTGAGTCTCTTAACATGGAAGCTATGCTAGAAGAGATTAAGAATAAGATTGATTTCAGAGAGCACATCAGGAGGTTTGAAACATACCTTGGGATCAGAAGAATCTGTTTTAGAAGATGGGACCAGAGCAAAATTGTAAAATGATCTAAAAAGGGGAGATTGTTATTGTATTTTTTGTTTAGATCATTTTATGTTGACTTTTGTAAGTTTACCTTGTTCCTTGTTTTGACCTATAAATAGGTCTTCCTTGTTTTCCTTTAGTAGTAACTAGCCTGATTGTAATCTTTGAGAGAATCTTGAGAGAGAAACTCATGTAACCCTATCATTTGTGACATCAATACACTTGTGGTTTCCCCAATGATTCTTATTGTTATTGGTTGTTATTTGATTGTGGTTTGATTAGACATCATCATCAGATTCATCAGATTCACTTTCATCCGCAGTTGCCACTCGATCCGACACAGTTTGAGAATTCGAACTTTCCTCGACATTCTCTTCCTGTTGGCCCATTGATGGAATGATAGCCGTAAAAGGTTGAGATGTGGAATCAACTTGATGTATGGCATGAGCCAGTGATTCCACAACATTCGGTTAAATATTCTGACCCCTGACCTTTCCCCTCTCAGAGTTTTCCCTCTGCTTTCCCCGTTCAAGTACCTCCCTCGGTAACAAGAACCCTCGTAGACTTCTCTATCCTAAGGATTGAGTCAGGGTAGGGGAAGCTAGTTCTGGCCGTCCCATAGATTCTCTATACTCTCTTACACACTCGACGCGTATGATAATAATTCTTCAGGGATTGGCATGTTGTAGTTGAATGTTCTCTTATGCTTCTGAAGATATCTCATCGGGAACTCTAGGCCAAATTCATGACGAGATCGCCCTGGAATCTCTCTGTTAGATGTTAACATGCTTCAGATAATTAGTTGCAGAAATCATTGATACGATACAAAGATTGGTGCCTTTATAGTACGCTTGGCCATGACCCGTTCATAGAGTTCATTCCAGAAGATAAACGATTAGTCGACGTGAAGATCATACACAACGACATGAAACATCTTTAGATTATGTATGCTTGCATTGTTCATTCTGGTATGCTTGGCGGTTAAGCATCGATTGATTACTGAAAATAAGGCATACCAAAAAGGTGGCAAGTTGTTCTTCTTGAACTGGCTGATCTGAGTGAGCTCACCAACATATCCTAGTGCTCTAATGCCTTCGAACAATTCAGAATCTGTGGGATAAAGGTCAAACGAGTTCTTGACTTCTCGGGAATTAGCTTCTGATAGCCTAAGAATAAGTCTCGGTCTCTAATAGTCCAAGATTGAAATGTAGTGATCAATCTAAATCTCAAACTATAGTTCATCATCCTAATAAATGAACTTGATGGTCTTCCAAGCTTGTTGAAGATAGATGACTGGCATAGTAGCTCTTCCAGTCAGTGCATATTATAGGGGGATGACCTTTCAGAATTTCCAGTACAAGAGGGTCAATGTTGAGGTTATCAAAGTCAACATGATGATTATTCTGGTACAACAACTTGTAATCAATCGGATGGATTAGTGCCATATCAGGGTTTTCTCCAACTTGTGATTGATAGTTGGATCTGGAAGATGGAATCGGTGCTTCCCTAGAGATTTGGGGATGGTTTTCATCCATTTGAAAATTTTGTTGAACGAATTGATCATCATTCGCCATTAAAAACCTGAAAACTGAAAAATTATGGACCGGTGTCCATTTTGTCAGTTAAAGCACAAAAATGATTTTTGAAAAAAAATTCAGAAAAATTTCCTAAGGACAGAATCCGCATAGCACATGAAGTATATGTACTTTTCGCAGGCCAAGGAATTTGACATTTTCGCAGGCCAAGGATTGCGAAAAGGAAACTTGCAAAAATTGCTCGACTCATAAAGAATTGGCAGGAGCCTTGAAATACTTGAACTTGGCATTGAAACTTGAACAAGTCAAGAATTCGTAGAGTTCTTCTAATGAAGAACTCACAAGTTTCATCATTCAAATATTCATCCAGATTATTGAAAAATCATTAAGTGTCCTTAAATCCAAAAATCTCTCCACATATTAGGTCAAAATTACCAATTAGACATGATTTTGACAACCCATTTCATTTTTGTCCATTAACAATCATCCAAAAGTCAATCTCAGTCTCAAGAACTCATAAGAGTTCGAACAGTCCAAAATCACAATCAGTCTATGAAAAGTCTATTTTGTCCAAAGTAAGTCCACAAATACGTCCAAATCAATTACCAACAAGATTTAACAAGTTTTCAAACAAGATTTGTCTATTATCATAGTCCAATATTCAAAATTCTAAGAACTCGGTTCATAGGGTTTTGGGATGATGAATAGTCTTAATCGAAAACCCTAAAATTTAAACATTAAGATTTGAAATTGATGGACAACAACAGAGTAGAAACACAAATTGAACAAAAAATACCAATCAAAGTTACAAATGAACCTACCCTGAGTCGAAATATGAATCTGGAAAGAGGAAGTCATATGAACTGAGGTTGAGAGCAAGAAAATTCTAAGTGAAGAAATCGTAAACAAGCTTATGAGACAAAGTGGGAAATGAGGAGTTTGAATCGTGTATATATACTCGAGAATGTGTATGACACGTGGCACGAGTGGATTGGACCGCCCACTTGTCGCAAAGCACTAAAATTGGAACTTGTCACAAAGAAATAAGAAGGTGTGTGTGAACTTGTCGCAAGGCACGATTCACGACAATTGTTCCAAAGGAACGAATCCATAAACCAAAAGGAACGGATTGCCATTTTACACAGACTAAAGGTTGCAAATTGTGACTTTCCGCAGACCAAAGGTTGCGAGAAGTCAACTTTTCGCAGACCAAGGGATGCGAATAATTACTTTTCGCAGATAATGTCTTGCAGCAAGTAACTTTTCGCATACCACTGTTTGCAAGAAGTGAACATAACCAAAAATTCACAACTTTCCAAAATGCACTTTTTGACTTTTCAAACTTTCCAAAAATATGTGCATTAACAATCTCCCCCTTTGGATGCAAGATCATCTTCAAAAAGATATGCAATACAATCTCCCACTTTGTTAAGAATCGTTAACAAAAACATAATCTTCCTCTTTGGAAATAACACTGATCATCTTCAAAGAATAAGATCATGAGCTCTCCTTTTGGTTCAGAAAAATATTTCAGCATCAAAGAACAATCTCCCTCAGAGTAAATCTGTTCAACATCATTCTTTCCTTTCTTTGAACTGTCTTCAAAAACTTTCTGTCATCTCCCAAAAGTCTGTGATATTGTTCTTCAAGAATCTTTAACAATCTTCCCAAGGTAATGAAAAACCTTTTCCAGACTTCAGAAAAAAAAAATTATCTTCAGATTTAGCTCACTATACTTTAGCAAATACTCTTCAAAGAAAATTTCTGTACAATTCAGCAAACTTTCCGAAATCTTTGAACTTACTTTCAAATCTTGAACACTCTTTCCAGACTCTAGAAAAATATAACATTACAGCTCTGGCAATTCTTGATCAACTTGTCATAATTGTTACAAACTTTTCTTCAAACAACCTTTCTTGAAATTAATTTATCCCCGTTTTTGATGATGTAGCATCGAAATCATCAAAACTTCTTCAAGAAATGTCATCAGTTTCTGACCCTGATCCTTTCATATGAGCCTCTGAATATCCATCAATTCATAATGTATTCATCCGAATCTTTTGAAATTCAGACAAATAAGAGTGTAAACCTGAATCAACAAATGAATCAGTTAATAATGTATGTCAGTAGCACGAAGCCACTGTGTGTAACAAATACACATTGGAAAGGAGCTTTTTGATGTTCACTCTCCTATGTCTTCCATTCAATCATCGAATAACACAAGGTTAAACTATGAACGTTTAGACAAAAAAAAAACAAATTTTCTGTGTGTTTGTGCTTGTGTATGAAATAATTAAGCATATGATTGCTTGTAATAGGCTCAAAATGAGTAAACCATTGAGACCACAACAGTAATACACGAATTCAATTGTGCATGATCAAAGTGCAAAGGTGGGGCAGACTTCCTTCTTTTTCAATATCTACATCTTCCGAATGAAGACAAGATAGCATATGTGTTGCATCCCCAATAAAATTGAAACATTTCTTTGTTGAGAAAAAGATGAGTAGCTGGTGGGGTTTAAAACAAGAGTTGGCAAGGGCTAGTTGCCTGTTTCAATGATGTTCACGAAAGAATTGTGAAACAACAGTAATGTGGTTGCCCGACTCAGAAAAAGTTGGTGTAGAGTTTGATATTCTTTTACTTTGATCTGTCACCCTCTTTCTTTTTATCAATTAAGCTCACTTCTAACCAAACTCTCTTTACATTTTATCTCAGGACACACCCACCCTCAGATATTGACCTCTCGCCTCTCGATCACTCAAGGATAACTTCTTGGGTAGGAAACACTGATTAACGTGAATCCATAGAAGTTGAGTTAAATCCTCACACTGATCCCGTGAATTTTATCCTAAAGAAAATGTTGCTCAAATGGTTTAACTTGAACAGTTAAAGTACAAAATGGAATACATGTCAGATATAAGTATGTTCAGTAAAGTAATCATGAAAATTTGAGCATTTAAATCATGAAAGATATTGAATGAATGAAATGAATACTAATTTCTTGTTTGAGAATCTGACTATGTATGAAAAGATCAAATATGAATGATATAGCAATAAAAGCTTAGGTCAAGAAAAATTGGATTTTGTCTATAAGAGCAATTATAGACATTTTTGAAAGAAACATTTTGAATGAATCAACGCTCGAATATCAATGAAGTTCAAACGGGGTGTCTTACTATCGAAAATTAGTTTCAAATTTGAGACATGGTAAGAACTTAGTCAATAAAAGTACGAAACCGGTGTGTGTAAATATTTAACATTATATGGAAAAGATAATACACAAGTATTTATCTTTGGAAACACACGATTAGTTAAAGCATTAAAGCACATAATAACAAAAACAATTAAAATCACACTTCTGTATTCATGAAATATGTTTAAGAATCGAGAAGTGGTTTGAACATTTAAGAAAAAGTTTTCATGTCTGAAAGTTGTCCTTCTTTCAAACATAATGAGATTAAGGTTAGAATAATCCTTACACTCAGCATTAATCTCATAAAGTCGGCTCGAAAATCATGATTGATATCATGATTGATATGATCATGTAAGCTCCCCCTCAAAATATGCATTCATTCAAAAGTCGTCAAAGTAACAAAGTCTTATTGAAAAGAAAAACATTTTATTGAAAAAATTAAAGACATGAAAGCAGTAAAACAATTTAAGAACGAGTTCTGATCAGATGTAATCAGAAGTCATTGTCCTTACTCCCCCTAAACATATGCATCACAAAATATGTCAGTGTAAGATATATGCAAAATTCTCTAACTCCCCCTAAAATGTAGATCATCTTATCTTTGTCTCACACTCCCCCTGAAATCATAAACAACCTTCAGTGAAGATATCTTTCAGATTAAAAATATAAAGAAATGAAGAAAAAATAACAAAAATAAACTGTACTAGGTAACTACAAATGGCTTTTCATCTAATGGCTTGGTGAATAAATCAGCATGTTGATAATCTGTGTTTACAAAGTAAAGTTCAATTGTACCTTTTTCAACATTATCTTTAATAAAATGATATTTCACGTCAATATGTTTGGTTTTCGTATGTTGAACAGGATTTGCAGATATAGCGATAGCGCTCTTTGAATCGCATTAAATCGGGATATTTTTGTAGTTGAAGCCATAATCTTGGAGTTGTGTTCGCATCCACAACACTTGAGAACAGTAGCTAGCAGCATGTACTCTGCTTCAGCTGTTGAAGTAGATACACATAGTTGTTTCTTCGAAGCCCAACTCACGAGCTTATCGCATAAGAATTGTATATGTCCCGAAGTACTTTTCCTGTCAAATATACAACCTGCATGATATGCGTCTGAATACGCTGTTAGCTCAAAACCAGTATCTTTAGGATACCACAAACCAAGATCTGCAGTTCCCTTCTTCAAATACCTAAATATCTGCTTAACCGCTGAAAGATGGGATTCTTTAGGCGAAGATTGATATCTAGCACACAAGCGTGTAGAAAACATAATATCTGGCCGACTAGCCGTCAAGTACATTAAAGAACCAATCATTCCTCTATAGGTTCTAACATCGATAACTTTTTCCGAAATATCAGCTCCGATCATAGTTCCAGATGACATCGGGGTACCAATCGGAGTACAATTTTTCATTTTAAATTTTCACAGAATATCAGAAATATACTTCGCTTGATTAATAAAAATCTCCGTAGAAAATTGTCTGACTTGTAATCCGAGAAAGAAGTTCATCTCTCCCATCATACTCATCTGAAATCGTGACACCATGAGGTTTAAAAAATTCTTACAATACTTTGGATTAGTTGAACCAAATATGATGTCGTCCACATATATTTGAATTAAAATGATATCAGTTTTCTCCTTTTTAATAAAGAGAGTAGTATCGATTTTACCTTTAGAAAAGCCAGACTTGACTAAAAATTTGGATAAAATGTCATGTCATGCGCGAGGAGCTTGTTTCAAACCATAAAGAGCCTTGTCCAGAATGTAGACATGATCTAGTTTATCAGGATTGACAAAGCCTTCAGGTTGCGAGATATAAACATCCTCTTTTAGAATGCCATTCATAAAGGCAGTCTTCACATCCATTTGATAGACTGTGAAGTTCTTGTGTGCGGCGTAGGCTAGAAACATTCTGATTGCCTCTATACGTGTAACTGTAGCATAAGTCTCGTCGTAATCTTGCCTATATCCTTTAGCAACATGTCTTGCTTTGTTCCTTACTACGATACCATCCTCATCTTTCTTGTTTTTGAATACCCATTTCGTGCCAATGATTGTTTTTCCTTCAGGTCGTGGCACGAGTCTCCAGACTTTAAGTGCTTAAAATTGATTGAGCTCTTCTTGCATTGCAGTTATCCAATCTAAAGTAGCTAGAGCTTCAGATACTCGGGTAGGCTCTATCTTACTTAGAAATGAATCATGCATGCACTGGTTCAATGTTGCAGACCTAGTTTACACCGGCTTGGACGGATCTCCAATGATTTGATGTATGGGGTGCTCTTGGGTCCACTTATGTTCATGAGGGAGTTGATTAGATGTAGATTGATCATGTTGATCATCTAAGTATCCACTATCGTCTTCTTCTTGTAGGGGTTCAGTTGAGTTAATTGGCGCAGAAGTTTAAGTTGGTTGGATACTGGATGTCTATTGAGTAGGTATTACTGAACATCCAACTGAATGAATAACTTTCGTCTCAACATTTTCACGTACAACTTCAACTGATTGAGTAGGTGTTTGAACTTGAGTTTCTTCTTGAATCGGTGTATCTGATTCACTAGATACCTCTGATGTGATAGGTTGATTGTCGCTTGATTCTTCAGATCTATCAATCACAACAGGTTTAGTCACTTTAGTACCAAGAAACTCATCATAAAAATGTTCAAACAATAAATCTAGATTTGATAAACGAGATGTAGACGTTGACGCTTTATCGGACTTAGAAACATTAACCGCAGGTTCTGGACTGATTTGTCCATAAGCTAATACTCCGCTAATAACGGGTTATGAACTGATTTGAACAGAAGCCATTTCTTCATCAAATGTAACGTTGACGCTTTCCACCACAATCTTTGACTTCTTCAAAAAAAACCTGTATGATGCGGACGTTTGGGAGTAGCCAATGAAGATCCCTTCTTCAGCTTTGGGACTGAACTTATTCAGGCTTTCTTTATCATCGAGTACATAACACATGCATCCAAAAATATGAAAATCTTTAATGCTTGGTGTTCTGTCGATGGATGATAGATCTGTTTTGAGTATAACATGCAGTAGACACAACTTCAACCCACAGAAATAAAGGTAAGTCTGACTGGCTGAGCATCGTGTGTGCAACCTCGACTAATGTTCTGTTTCTTCTTTCAACTACCCTATTCTGCTCTGGTGTTCTGGCAGCATAAAATTGATGTATTATCCTGACCAATTCGAGATGATCGTCAACAATTCTGTTCTTGAATTCTATGCCATTGTCTGTTCTTAGAAGCTTTACTGTCTTTTGCAAGTTTACTTGGATAGTCTTCAGAAATGAGATGATGACATCGGACGTCACATCTTTCGATCTATGAAATTTGACCCAAGAATATCTAGAATAATCATCTACGATCACTAGAACATACTTCTTGCCATTTATGTTTTTTGTTCTCATAGGACCACAACAACAGATCTAAAGAAGAACTTGTACTCGGTTCAGGCTTTGGCTTATGTGAAGCTCTCTTCATTTTGATTTTCTCACAAGCGTCACACATATGTTCTTTCACGTACTTCAGCTCTGGAAGTCCTTTTACTAAATTCCCAGTCACCAACTTGTTAATATATCGAATGTTGAGGTGAGATAGCCTTCTATGCCATAACCAATTTTGTTGTATAGAGGCTTTTGATAGTAGACACACAAAATTTCCCGATTTGACTTTAGACAGGTTGATAGTGTAGAGGTTAGACTTTTGCGTGCCGACCACGAGTTCTTTGCCATCTTCAGTTCAAACACAACATCTCTTGGCCTTGAAATTAACCTCTAAGTCCTTGTCGCAGAATTGACCAATGCTGAACAAATTGTCTCCTAACCCTTCAACATAACTCACCCTCTTTATTGTTACATGATTTTGCACGACATCTCCGAATCCCAAGATTGGTTAAAACTGGTCGTTTCCAAACCTCACATTTCCGCATAATTTCTCTATAGAATTAGATAAAATATCTTTCTGCCCTGTCATATGCTTGGAGCAACCAGAATCCAAGTACCACATATGACGGGTCTACACAAGAGAAATCAAGGAAAGACAGATTTAGGTACCCATTTATAGATGTGTCCTTTCGTGTTAGCACAAGATTTTGGCATCCATTTGAAATTGGACCCTTTGAGCTTTTGAAAAACTTTTGATCCATTATGACAGAAGACATGATATGAACCAAACCACTAATCAGAATATTGTCGATTAAAACAAAATCATTCAGACCATATGTGAAAAACTAAGTAGTAGACGGAGATAATTGGATCAATCGCTTTGTTGAATAAGTCTTGTAAGAAGTTACAAGGTTTGTTTTATGAGAAGCAGATTGACCAATTACATCAGAATTACTAACATAATTCCGATTACAAGATATATCAGAAAATGATTTTGTTGACTCTTCAATCTTCATTTTAGGTTGCCATGTAATCTTTGCTTCAATCCTCTTATTTTTCAACTCTGAAACAGAAGATTTAGATTTGTTAGAACCACGAGATTTAAGAGTTTGTGCTTTCTGATGCTTACCCGTGTTGGTCTGTTTCTGTGAGTACCTTCCCTTTTGCTTCTTACCCCTGGCATAATAAGTACTCACAGAAACTAATTCATCAACCTTAGTTGATGATTCACCCTTTTCAAAAACACTAGGTAAAACATCCGTTTTGATAACAAACTCAGAATGATCTGGAAGTTTAGTATTAAAATCAAACTTATCTGTTAAGTCAAAATATTGTATCCAGGATTTAATAGGAAAGTCAAAGTGGTTAAGTCAACATTGTCAAAGTCAAAGTTGTATTAATCAATCTTGTAGTTTGCTTTGCGCCATTCAAATTAGTGTGTTCATTTGCAAGAACCAAATTGTGATTGGAGGTTCTCAATTAGTAGGACGGTGCAAGTGCAATGGATTATGGATTTGTTTTGCACCATTCAAATAAATCAAATATGTGCCAACTTCATCAACATTGCACCTTCATTAAACTTTGCGCCAACCTCATATTATGATTTGCGCCAACTTTATCTTTTTCTTGCGCCACCATCAGTTCGCGCAAAAACAAGTGTTATTCAAGTTTTCATTTGCGCCAGCTACCTTTAGCTCAATTTTTTAATTTTGCGCCACTACCTGTGATGTTTGTGATCAATTTAATTTGCAAGTTCTAATTCATTTGATCTGCAGGTTTTAAAATCATTTGATTTGCAAATTTTTAAATTTCAGGTGGTCTGCGAGTTTTTAAAATTTTAAGTGCAAGTTTCTGTGATTTGAGAGTTCCAGAGATAGAATTTATCTGAGAATATTTTTTGTGATCTAAGTTTGACTTTCAGTGAAATTTTCTGAATTGTTTGGGAACGATCATTCATATCAAGCTGATATTTCATTCAAGATGATGATTACAGGTTCTTTTTGGAACAGGTTAAACACACCACAGTTGTACAAAGGAGAATACGAAAAGTGGAGAGATAATTTTTTAAACTCTGTAGATAAACATGAGTTGGCTTACTATATCAGATTATCTTTGACTGAAGGAGAGATGAAAACTCAAATTCCAATGGAAAATTGTACTGAGGAACAAGAGAAAAGACAGAGAGCTGATAATAATTCTCGACATTTTATGATACGTGAATTTTCTCTTTATATTTCTCGTGAAATTACTGATAAAATAAATATCTACAAAATGACAGGTAAAGATTTGTGGGATTGTATGAAATGGTTGATCAAAGGGCCAACGGTTGTGTCTGAGTTAAAAGGAAAGATTTATGAGTTGGAAAATAAAATTCAGCAAGTCGTATCTGTTGAGAGTTATGAAGAGAAGATTAGACGTTTGGAAGATTCTAATGCTGAGCTTCAAAGGAGAATATCTAATTTGGAACAAACGATGGTCAAAGAAAAATCTGATTTTGAAAGTAAAAAGAAAGAGTTTGCTAAAAAGTTTTCAGAGTTTTCCAAGAAGAGTTTTGAAGAAAAGAAGACAGTTGAGCTTAAGTGTATAAAACTTTCTCAACAAGTTTCTGATTTTGAGAAAGTTCTCATTCTAGAAAGGGAAAAGTTTGCCAAAGAAAAGAAGGCCATTAAACAGAAGAACGTTGGATTCTTAAGGAAATACCCGGTCAAAGAAAGGATGCTGAGAAGGGGTTTGAAGAAGAAAGAAGCATATTTGAGACTGAGATTAGAAAATTGACTGTCAAGTTATCTGAACTATCTGAGAATGCACTGAAAGAGCAAAAAACGAAGTCTGAATTCAAGGAAAAGATTGACTTACTTGTCAAAGAAAGAGACAGCTTTGCTTCAAAGATTAAAGAGCTTGAAAAGACAGCTTCAAGTTCAAAACAGAAAACTGTTTCTTCCAAGAGGTCAGTTAAATCTTCTGATCAGATTCGTAGTACTAACTTTTTCTATGATAGAAATATAGATGGTTCAGGTACACATCAAAGAAGAAGGAGATACAAAGAAGAAGAATTGATTTGGAGAAAGAAACCAGTTAAAGATGAGAAGAAAGATGAGCTGAAAGGTAAAAGTCATGTGTACATACACACAAAGCCAAGAAGAACAAAGTGCGTAAAGGTAAACCTGATCATATCTACTCGAGAGATCAATTAATCAGGTTGTCAGGTAAGAAATACTATTGTTCTTATTGCTATACACATGATCCTATTCACAAGACCAGTGATCATTTCTGGTATGGTTCTTACTTGATTACCCCCACAAGAAATGCAACTAACATTCATGGACCCAAATACGAGTGGGTACCAAAGCCAAAAATTGATTCTGTGTTGCAGGCACCTCAAGTCAAGGGGGAGTAAGAGAACCATGGCTTCTAAGTAAATCAGCTTAGAACTTGTACTTCAACGGAGTTTGATTTCTAAACACAACAGTTTACGACTCGTACTTCAGTGATCAAAAGACCTTACTCCGGTAGTACTTTGCATCCGATAAGATATGACGGTCTACAATTCACAAGGGAGTTGTATTGATCTCTATCATGTGCTTTTTCATTGCCAATATACTTACGATATGATGGTCTACAATTCAAAAGGGAGTTGTATTGATCTCTATCTTGTGTTTTAACTGACATATTTCAGATGCATAATTTAAGGGGGAGTAAAGGTGATGGCTTCTGATCACATGACAGATCAGGACCCGTTCTTCAATGTTCAGACTTGGATATTTTGCAAATATCCAGGGGGAGCTTTAAAGGTAAATATCTTCTAATCTAGATCTCTGATTGTTTGAAGGAAGAACAACTTTCAAGCATGAAAAACAGTTTCTGAAATGTTCAAACAACTTCTGGTTCTCAAAAGATTTTATGAATTTAGAAGTGTGATTTTAAATGTTTTTCAATTTTGAACTTTAATGTTTAACTGACCGTGTATTTCCAAAGATCAATACTTGTGTATTATCTTGTCCATATACTGTAAAGTATTCATACACACCGGTTCAGTATTTCATTTGAATTTGTTATTACCATGTCTCATAACGAAACAATTTTTCGATGGTAACACCCTTGTTTGAAATTCAATGTTGTTGAGCATCAATCATCTTTTCGAAATTTGTGCTTTCATTGCTAAATTGTTTATATTTGTTCATATAAACAAAATATCCAGTTCTTTGATACCCTAACCATTTTATTTGATCTGATTGATACATTGTCAGATTCTCAAAACAAATCTCTTGATTTCATTTCAATTATTCAATATCTTTGTTTTGAAAAATCTTCATTGTTCAATTGCTCAACTCTCATGAGCATACATTTTGACAGTGTTATCTTATCTATGCTTAACTGTTCAAGTTAAACTGTTGAGCAACCATTCTTTTTAGGACCTACATGGGATTCGTGTGAGAGCTTAAACAGAACTTCCATGGATTCACGTAACCCAGTGTTTCCTACCCAGGAAGTTATCCTTGAGTGATTGAGGGGTGAGGGTTCGAAATCAAAGAGTGGGGGAGATAACTCATCCGGTTGAGTTGTTCTCATTGTGTGGAGCGGTAAAATGGAAAAGAGAGTTTGGTTAGAAGTGAGCATAATGATAAAAAGAAAGAGGGTGTGAGTCCAGAGTTAAAAGAATATCAGAACTCTGCACCAACCACTTTCTGAGTCGGGCAACCACATCTTCTGATTGGCTCACATTCTTTGGTTACCATCATTGAAATAGGTAGTGAGCCCATGCCAACTCTTGCTATAACCCCACCAGCCACTCATTTCTTTCTTAACAAAGAAATGTTTCATTTTCTTTGGGGACGCATCATATATGCTATCTAATCTTCTCTCGGAAGATTTAGATATTGAAAAAGAAGGAAAGTTGCCCCACCTTCGCACCTCTTTCATGCACATTGAGTCCGTGTAAAATCTGTTGTTGTCTCAACAATTTACACAATTTGAGCCTGAAAAAGCTAAGTAGCTTCAATCATTCATACACTTTCACGTACACACAAGGAATATGTTTTCTTGTCATAACATTCATTGAAAATTCTTTTTTGGTTTTTCGATGATTGAATGGAAACCCTGGAGGAGTGAACATCACAAAGATCCTTTCCAATGTACATCCGTTGTACAAAGTAGCTCCGTGCTACTTACAGGCATATTAACTGTTTCATCTGTTGAATCAGGGTTACACTGTTTATTATGTTTGAATTTGAAAAGATTCGGATATATACATTTCATGACTTGACGGATAATCAGATCAAAGCGCGAAGAATGTCAAATTATTATGACGGGGAGATTGTAACAGGGGGAAATCAAAGAAAGTGCTGAAATTGATGAGGAGTTTTGATGATCATGATGCTCACAATCATCAAAAAGGGGGAGAAGTTTACAAAGTTCAATTTCAAAGCAAAAATGTCAAAATTGGGGAGAAATTTCTGAAAGAACAGTTTCAAAGACTTCAAGAAGTTGTCAAAGTGAAGATAGACTTTTCTGAATGTTCTGTCAAAGTTTGTAAAAGATTCTGAAGTTAGATGGTTGAGAAAGTTTGTTTTTCTGAAGACGGTCCAGAGATCACAAGAGATGAAGATACATGTTTGTCAAAGATCCCTCGAAGTTCCAAAGTTTTTCAAAGATGTTTCAAAGTTGATGTTTCAAAAGTTTCAAGTTTTCAGATTCGTGTTAAAGACATGTTGACTTTTAAAGCTTCAAAGTGAAAAAGACTTTTCAAGATTCTTCAAAGGCTGAAAGACTGAAGGTTGTTAAAGTTTCAAAGTTCAAAAATGTCAGAGACAAAAGCTGAAGAATCAAGTGCTGAAGACTAGTGTCAAATTTTTATTAAATCTTGAATAGAAAGGGGGAGATTGTTAAGTCAAAATATTGTATCTAAGATTTAATAGGAAAGTCAAAGTGGTTAAGTCAACATTGTCAAAGTCAAAGTTGTATTAGTCAATGTTTAGTTTCCTTTGTCTTTAAGTCTTGTATTAGAGTGGTGGTATAAATAGGTTTAGGCTTTGTAATTTTGGTAAGACTTTCATTGTAAATCATTAGACGTGAGATATATGATTCAAGATCTACTTTCTCTCTCCTCTCTCTCTCTAGTTCATAATTGTTAGATTCTTGATTGAGAATAGCTTGATTGTTTGGGATTTTAAATTCACATTATCAATACTCTCCTCAAAACAACCATTGGAGTTTAAGAAATCATTTTCATCCGCAAATAAGTCAACATCATCATCATCAGATGTAGAAGCTTTAGAAGATTTGAAATCTATATTTAAAAGCACGGTAGAAAATACAATCTTTTCTAAATCAGCCAAAATTCGCTCATCTACTAAGGTATCCTCAAGTTTAGAAATTTTACTTTCCAAAATGAGTGGAGGTACATAAATTTTAACTTCAACAGGTTTAGCCTCCATCTCCTCAGTAGAATAGCTTTGAAAATAATCGTTTGACAAAAGTTTAGGTTGTTAAGTTAGATAACTATCATTCAACTTATCATAGCAAAATGGTAGTTGCATTTTGATTTTTTTTCCTGTTTTCATCTTCTTTAGGTTCAACCTCATCAGATGATTTAGTAACAAATTTGGGTTTCAAATGAGGACATTTATTAGCCACTTTTAAGAAATCAAAAAATTGTATAAAGCGGGTTGTTTTCGAATGGCTTTCTTTAGATAATGTGGGTTGTCGTAACCGATACCCCACTTTTCTTTAAAATCATAGTCTTCATTTGGTGTGTTTAGAAAGATGGTTTGATACGTTTGACCTCAAGTGTAAAGCTTTGCTTCCAAAACATTAATCTTTTTCAGCAAAGTTTTGTTTTCAAATTTCAAATTATTAAATTGTACAACACCCTCTTGTTTCTCAAGTTCACACTTTTGAAACTTAGAAACTGCTTCAGAAATTTGAATGTCAAAACAAGCTTTTTGTTTTTCAAAACCTTTAGTAGTTTTGTTAAAAGAATCAATCAAGTTTTTGTTCCCAGCAAGTTGCTTGTTGAGATCAAAAATTGTTTGACGCTTTTTAACAACTCTACCTTTTTCCTTTTTGAGTTTAGCTTGAAGATCTTTAAGCTCAACCATCATGGCTTCCATCTTGGTTAGAAAATTAGATTCAGAAAAATTGTTTACCTCGTCAGAAGTCTCTTCATATGATTTGTTAGCCCACAAATATGTTGGATACAAGATCATGAAGATTAAAGGGGAAATTCAAAATCAATAGCTCAAATCAAACTCTCATGCTCAAGTCAAAGTCTTTTGTAATAAAATCAAGTCAACGTCAACTAGTGTTTTAAGTGTTTTCTCTTGTAATTTGTAATTAGGATATAAATAGATTTTTGTTAGTAGAATCATTAGGTTAAGAGAGATTAAGAGTTGAGCGCGTTTATAGAGAGAGAAATTGTGAGAGCATCGAATTGTAATCAAAATTGATTTGAATTGAAATTGATTGTTTGTGTCATCTTGATCTTGAATTGCACTCATTGTAGGACAGACAATTGTTATCATAGAGAAACAAGAATTCAGAAATGGTTTTAATCTAATCAGTGGTCGACTTTTTCAAGAACTCGCAAAGCGTCTGTTGAAGATCAATTTATGAGATTTTATGATGTTTTTTATTTGTATTTGATCTGTTTGTACTCGTCTTTGTATCTTGAACATATTCTGTTTGTACTGTGTTGCCTAATTCACAACATTTAGATGTGAATTTTGGATTTCATTGGGGAGTTTTTTCGAAGTATTGGAAACGTACTATTCTAGATCAATTTGTAATTTTGATGTTTTAGGTTGAAATCATTTAATTGTAACTTGTTCTAGATTCGTTCTAGAGTATATCTACAAAGTTTCAGAGCCAATTTCAAATGATTGAATCGAATTCAAGTTGAAAAGTTAGATTTTTGGTCGAAATGGTCAAGAACGCGCTAGATCTGAAGAACGCGCAGATTTCTTAGAGAAGAACACGCAGAGGGTTAAAACTAGCAGAGTGTGAAGAACTCGCAAGACTAAGCTTGTGAGAAGTAGAAATGTGCATGTCATTGTGTGCATATTTGTGTTGATTAATTCCGTTGTTCAGCGAGAAGTGGAGTTCTGCGAGAAGTGATTTTTTTGCGCGAAGTTAAATTGTGGAAATTTTTTTAAGTGTTAGAACGCGCAGACGCATTGCTCGAAGTGTTTGCGTGAAGTAATTTCTCAAAACTCGCGAGACCCTGTCTACGCGAAGAAAGAACGCACAAACCTCTGTCTACGCGAAGCTAGAACTCGCATAGTTCTTCTTGCGCAAACTTCAGAACTCGCACGATTCGTTTTGCGCGAACTTAGAACGCGCATAGTACTTCATGTGCGAACCTTAAACGCGCATAACATTGTTTGCGCGAAGTTTGTCATTTTCTTTGATCTGCGAGTTTCAACACTTAGAACTTTTTCTGAGTTTCTCGAGCGTTGATCAAGTTTGACTTTCAAAGTCAAATTTATTTCTGAATGTTTGAACGTTCAAATCAGTGAAAAATTAAAGATGACTTCCGGAGAGGCTCTTGCTATTGGTACAGACGTGAAACCACAGTTCTTTTTAAGGGAGAGTATGAGCAGTGGAAGGATAGATTCTTAGACTTCATTGACCGAAATGATTTGGGTGACTATATCATACTATCTCTGAAAGAAGGAGTGATGAAACCTCCGACCAAGATTCATACTACTGAAACTGATGGAGAAAAAGTTGTAAACAAAGAGTATCCATTGCCAATAGAAGATTATACTGAGGAACAGAAGAAAAGACAAAAGTATGACAGATTGGCCAGATCTTTTATTCTACAAGGTATTCCCAATGAGATATATGTCAAGATAGACAACTACCTCGCTACGGGAAAGCAGAAGTGGGATCAGCTTGAGAAAATGATGCTAGGGTCAAAAATTAGAAATCAGCTGAAAGTATCAAACTATCTGAACAACTATGAAGAATTCAAGGCTAAGGACGGTGAAAGTCTTGAGGCTACGTATGATAGGTTTGTTACTCTTCTGAACGAGCTGAGCAAGAACAAACTCAATAAGTCTCAGATTGAGGTAAATGTCAAATTCTTGAGTATCCTATAGCCAGAGTGGAAGAGGTTTACTAGGCAGATCAAACAAATGAAAGATAAACACATTATCATCCCAAAGAGACATTACTATAAACAACAATCATACTTTGGCTTACTAGCTTGGAAACTTTCGCACTACTCCAACGGTCAACATACCAGGGTAGAGCAGGTAAACACATTAAGCATGTAGGTTCGCCATAAAGGAGTAACGGCTGCTACACAAGCACGAGAAAGGGTAAGAAAGAGATTAACTGAAACAAGCACGAAAGAAACGTACCACCACGTCTACCAATTGTCGTAACATTAGCAAACCAAGTACACTCGCGTAAAATATCCTCATAATAACATTAGCTACTTGAGATTATGAACATATAACACATAAGGGTTCTTGTTACCATCATCACAACACTTGATTAACATAACTTCCGTCGACTCTAAGACTGTCCCATCTTAGAAGTTCTACCCAATCTCACAATCATTGCCTATCAACTCAGTCTAAGTCTAGACATCTTACATTCATGCCTAGTTCACTTAAACTAGAGCTCTGATACCAACTTGTAACATCCTAAAATTCAGAGTAAAATAAAACCTGGAAACCTGGCAACATGACATTCGCATTTATATAAACCTCCCACAAAGGGGATCAGTCCTTAAGACTTTACAAAACCTGCACAGATATAAGATTCATCAACAAACTAATCTAGACACCTCTATCAAGATTACATCAGTTGACAATCCATAATTCACCAAAAGAATGAGACTTAACAAATGCCCAGTTACAATACTAGTCATCTCAAATGCCTCGAGACCAAACCCATCTCTCAAAACCCTGACAACCCACCGCTAAGGGAAACCTGTTATACACATCATTTGAGAAAAAGTGTTAGGCTTAAAGCCTAGTGAGAACATACAGTTCATAAATCTCAAGAGATATAATCAAATGCATCAAAGTAAATCCTTCCAAAGGTTTAGTTATGCAAATACTGTTCTTTGATAATATACGGACAACCGGTCCAAAACACATCTTCTGATGACGGGGATTACCCGATTTACCAAGGATTATAGTGGAACACAAAGTAAGCCATAAATCCGAGTTATGAGCTAAATACATGGAACCATGGCCACGAACGCTTCGGTCCGTACTACGATGTGAGGTAGGCCCCCAAGGAACCAGTCATACTCTTTCGTTAGACTACATTTGACCCATGGCTAGTAACCGGTCTCACATAACCGTACTAAGTGCCCCCGAAGATCAAATGTATCTAACTACAACAGAAGGGGTACAAACATCCCAACAATAAGCCGACTCGATACCAAGGGATCCACTAGTATAGTCATGACTTGTCACAATATTTCATGTGACTATTTTAAAGCTAGATAAACAACTTTCAACACATTTATATTTCAAAATGCCATTTTCCAGACCAACTGCTGGTAAGAAAGATAATCATAAAACCAGTTTATATACATTCTTTCAATAAGCCACAAACATGGGCAAGTAAAACATCATTTTACTTCTAATAAGGAGGAACCCGTCATTTTAGTCAAAACTGATCGGAAACCCCGAAAATGACCAAAAACATCATTTATATCAAAATGTAGAGAACATGAAATCATACCGTAGAAATACTTCGGATTTCGCAAATAAGAGTTTTGACATGTATAAAGTTTGTAAAATGGTAGTAGGAACTCACCAGTAGGTTTTAGAATAAAACCCGGAAAACCAGATATCGATCACGACGAAGAGGTGAAGCTTAAAACACCGACCCCTTGCTAGAAACACCGAAAACTAGCAACCAAACGATACCTCGAAGATCGAAAGAAGAAAAGGAAAAAGAAAGAGAGAGAGAGAGAGAGAGACTGAGATATTGAGAGATATATGAAAATATCTCTCAATCTAGATATTTAAGCTGGCCTCGAAAAAGCAACCTGACAGTCGTGCGCCCTCAAAGAAGGAAATGCGCACGACCCATGCGCAAGCCCACTGCCTCGCCACTGTTTCATACGCACGACCCGTGCATTTTCTCTGAAGGAGGGCGCACGACCCGTGCGTCCTGCAGAACAGTGCAGAAACCTCCTTTTCTCTAAACATCTTCGCAAAACGGCCAAACGAAATTCGGGGTGTTACAAATCTCCCAACCTTAGAACGATTTCGTCCTCGAAATCTACTCTTCTCAACGGAACACTGTTCGCAGAGAGGATTGTCCTTAACCCAAGAACCAGAATTATTAACGTGATCCTAATACCGACATCCGCATTAGCTACCCTTCTTGGGCACATTTCACTCCTAACCAAGCGAATACTCAACTCTCCAAAGTAACCTTTACTCATAAGTTTACGGTTGTCTCCCAACCTTGGGTAACAATTACTACCTCCAGGAAATTAGTGACCTCAATTTCCCACCGAACAATTTATTTCGAAACTCGACGGTTCCGAACCCAAAGCCAACGGTCGTTGCCAATCTTCCAAAATCCTCAGATTTCACTGATCCACTCCTAAAATCGATAAAGATAAACTTACAAGCCCCACCAATACATCTTTCAGGCAATCGGTTAACACAGATTCTGCTATCACTCAACTCCGATCCGTCCCCAAATCTGGAAATAGCAAACTATTTAAAATTTTCTAAATACATCTATTGATAATAATAAAATCCCAATTCAATCAAGCTAATTACACAAGATATGAACATTATGCACAAGAACTAGAGAGAGAAAGTCTAGAGAGAGAAAGTAGATCTTGAATTACATCAACTCTAGAATTACAATATGCAATTGCTACTAGTTCGTTACTACATGATTACAAAGGCAAACCCTTATATACCCACATATCTAACAAAGACTTAACAACTAAGGAAAGTAAACATTACAAAACTAACTATTACAAGGTCAATGTTGACTTTTACAATTTTGACTTTCCTATTAAATCTTAGATACAATATTTAGACTTAACAACATCAAAATTACTTCGTCTACAACCATAATAAAATGATTAACCTCAATACGTACAACCAATCTATACATTCGGACTATAAAGGACGGGCGCTGCTAAAACCCATGCGTAGTCACTATCTCTAACCTGTGGAAGACTTCACCAACAACTTATTCTAGCTCAAGGCTAAGGCCCGCCTCCTCAAAGCACTGCTAGAACCGAACCCCCAACAAGAAAAGATGCACATGTAGATAAATAAAAAGGGTTAAGCTTAACGCCTAGAGATCTCAAGAGTTTTACATAAGTAAAAGCATTTAAATGGATGAACTTCTCTTTAAATCAGAACCTTTCAAGTAATGAACTTTAAAACATGGAAACAACTCCTTTTCAAAGTCATGCACTTTCAAAGACGGATACTTCATTTCAAATATGTTTTATAAATTGACACAACTTGTATAACTCGAAGTATGAAATATTAGTAACACCATCCATATCGTACGTCCGAAAACATGGACACTAGGCCCAACACCCACACGACCAAAATACGAAAGAAAACTAAATACCAACACGCAGGAAAACACATTTCATTCAAACCTTAATATACGTGGGGAGAACCCACTATTAAAGTCATCATTTACCATCGACCACACATAAACCAAAGTTGGTAAAAATATGACATTAGCGTTTAAAATACCCCGGGTCTACGACGGAGAGACCCGTACACAAAGAGAATAGAAGAACACGCAAGTAGGCCGCCCACACAACTTCCTCGCATGACTTCTAAACGTTTCCATTTTGGGTGGCGAGAACAATGAATGGGGCCACCCGTGATGTTATTGGATTTCACCACGTATCCCGATCTTAGTTCCCATGCCATACCAGACATCACAACTACAAACCGTTTATTGCCTCTGGTCATACTCCGTCGAGTTCCACCTCAAGGGCTTATGGACATGGGTGCCTATCCAATCTAGACGAGTTCCAACTCAGCGGCTCGTGCCACCTATTGTCTACTCGCTAGCCAACCCGAGCGGTCACTAAGTGTAACCCAAAACCTCAGGCCTTACAAAACAGACAAACTGTCTATGGATCCATTACAACACCGCCTAACATTACATGACTCCAAATGAATGACCAACACACTCAAAACATGCAACTCACCAAAGACCCGAATAAACGCCATCATACTAAAATCTTTCATTACGGTTATAAATCCGGACAAATGTCCACACGACTCATTTAGTCAAAACCGAGCCAAAGGCCCAACATTTTACGTAAATCTCCAACGAAAGCCTTCGTAAACCTTAAAACACATTTAACCGACATTTAACGTTCCCCAAATAATGAAATGTTTTTAAACAATGCTTATGAAAACACACACCACAAAGACATGATTTCTCAAAACTCAACACGTATTGGGACCAAAGATTTTCCAAAGGTTTATGAATACAATTATACTAAGATGCATATGTCATGAAATAAACTTTGCTTGCACAAAAATCATCAAAGATGCATAAATCATAATATAGATTTTACGTGTAAAAATCACCCAGAATACGTAACTCACGCTATTTACTTATTGATATATTCAAGCTCGACATGAGGAATTTATGATGTTAAAACAATCCAAGTTACCGAATACGAAAACTTATCAAAATACTCACACCTTGAGAAATACCGAGTAAAACATACGCAACCATTTACACTATAAACGTGAAAATAGGGTCTTGCACCTCAACACGTGCAACAATTGTTTGTACAACTCCCAAGGGGAAAATCACAATTTTATCTTTAAAATTCTTCCTCTATAACCAAGAGACATTGCAGCAAAAAGAATTTTCAACTCACCCCATATGCAACGATTCATTCCCCAAAGGGCGGTAAAATAACGGGGATGGAAATAAAATTTCAAATCGAGTTTAAAGCTTCACGTTGTAAAGATAAACACATTTGACCAAATTAGAAAGTACAAAGACAAAATACCGTTAACTCGCTAAATGTTTTGCGGAAATTTTAACAGTAAGAGTTAATGATGGAAATACAATCAGAACGGAAGTCCTGTCTTAAAATTAACATAAATCATTTATACAATCATTCACACCAACGTTATACTTAAATCTAATGCACATAGTACACGACAGTTGACCTTTGATAACAAAAACCCAAAATTAACGCACACAATGATGCACATGCACATGCCCTCCCAAAGTTATTTACGCGACGCAAAAGTCGTAAGATGAGACACCATAATCCAACTGGATTTTCATAAAACTCATTAACACTAAAAATCAAGTGGTGTCAAAATTTCTATTTTTTTTTCAACATAAGGTAAGGTGACCATTTAGACAAGATTCTGATGAGACACGACTCCCAAATGTGACATCTGCCTTCCGGAACCTCCAGGTTAGCACCCGAGCTGTGTAAATCACGATTAAATATATAGGAACACCCTTCTACGACCTAATTTTATAGGCAAGGGCTTTAGTTTCCTAAGGTTCCCGGTAGGGCGCTTAGAATATCCGGTCACTGCGCGTAACGGGATACACCGTCTTATAAAATGCCAATCCGATAAAATTAAAATTTTATTTTATTAATAGTAATAATAATGAGTGGGTTAATTATAAAATTTAATTAACCAAATATAAATTCTAAATTTTAAGCAATCAAAACAAAAATTTAAGCAAATAATTGAGATTTCACCTACCCATAACCTATCTTTTTATAAAAAAATATATATATATATATTTTTGTAAAGAATTGTCCATGTGCCCCCCCCTATATCCTCACTTTTGTTTTTATTTTCTTCTTCAAGACCACCAACACTCCATCATTTCTCTCATTTCTCTCTCTCTCTCTCTAGCACCAATTCTCTCTTCATTTCTCTCTAAACTCCAGCCCCAAACCTCCTTCCAAATCATAATTTTTGAAGATCAAAACAACTCCTCATCATCAAGGTAACATTCTACTCTTGTATTTCATGAATCATACCTTTAAATCTTCATAAAAATCAAGTTTTCATCATTTTTCCTTCATTCTTCTTCATCTTCTTGAAGGTTTTCTAGAATTTAGGGCTTTGTAAAGTCCCTAAATGGTAGGTTATACACCAATGACATGTTAAATGTCAAGCAATGGTGATAACCCTTGACCCATACCTCTAAAACTCAAGAAAATGAAGTTTGAATGACATGCATGTCCATTTTTCTTACAATCTAAAGATATTAGAGTCCATACATGTGTTTCAAAAAGTTAAAGGATGATTTTTATTAAAACTTATGTAAAATGGAAGATAAAAACGTTTTCAATCAAGAAACCCCAATTTATGGGCCAAAAAGTGATAAAATGTTCATAAAATTTAGTTATTTCAATTTTTATTTTCTGTCAGATTCATTGCATGTTAGTATTTTGGGCATAACTTGAAAACTATGGACTCAAATGCTATGAATCTTCTTCTGGAATTTAATATAATGAAATACCAATCAAACCCCACTGGAATCACTCAAAAATATGGAGTTTTGACCCCTCAACCTTACCTTTAAAGTTTATGGTGCAATTAGAATCCGGCTGGACAAAATCTTGCAATCAATCAACCATAACCATCATGCAAAACCATAAAAATTAATGATTCTTTTTCTGGAAGTAACTTTAATGATCTGGGAACCAAACAAAATTTGATTCACTTGAAAATATAAAAATTTGAGTACTCAACCATCATTAACAAGTTGAGTGTGCAAAAAGCAACTTTCTGTCAGATTGGGACACTTGTCTTAAAACGGATGTAACTCACTCATTATTGGTCCAAATAAGATGAATCTTTTTCTGGAAGTTTCTTCTTTGAATAAGGAACAAAACCCAACTTGAATCACCAGAAAAGAGTAAGTTTTGACCCTTCAAATGATCGAGACAAGCAGAAGGTGTACACTGCATGGATCTCTGTGACCAATGAACTTTAAGAACATAATTGCCCTATCTAATCAACTCTAAAAAGGGTGTTACCTATGCCAAAAGTTCACCAAGGCAGTAAATTAAACACTATAAAAATTTGGTAAAATAATAACATATGGAAAATGGTTATAGTATCATTAAAAGTAGGCATAAAATTTTGACAGCTTAAGTCAAGGGTCAGATTTGTTAAAAAGAGGATTTTTGGACTTTATAACTCTATAATTTATTCAAAGATTTACATATTTATACTTGAAATCACGTTATAGTATATAATTTAGTAATTAGACTAAAATAACTATTTGAATGATTTTGGACTAAAATATACACTTCTTGGCATTTCATAAATCACTCGGAAGGATTATTTGGACTTAGGACGAGTAATGACGTATTTTCCTTGTGGCATCTTTCGTTATAGGAATTATAGGGAGTAACGACCTTCGGTGATCACTATCTCAAAATCCTCGCACTTTCTCCAAAAGGTGAGTATTCACAGCCCCACTTTTATCGTTTTAATTGATTTTGGGGTGGAAAGCATGTTTAAATTGCGTATTTAAAGATTCATGAGAATTGTTTGAAAGTATTGCGAATTGGCAATTTATAAGGCTTTGTTAAAATCATTTGGAATTATAAGCTATATGATAAGTATGCAATTGATGTGTTGAGTTTTTAATGTTAAGACCCCGTGACACTACTATTAACTCGAAGAAAATCGGGCCTATAGTATTAGTGGATAGCGCTATTTGGTGTGACAAGCCCACCTTAATGCTGACGAGCAGGGGTGCACTATACTAGAGAAGATGACTAAACATGTGGCATGAACCACCGCTGAGTTAGTTCATCGGGGGCGTTGAAATTGGTCAGGGACGGCTTAGTAGTGGCTCAACGTAATATTATCTTTGCATACACTTATCATAAAGAAATTGAATTATGGTACTCATGAATCAATGAATTGAAGATTGGTTTTTACACGTGATTTACAATGTCAACTTGCATATAAAAATAATTTGTGCATATTTAAAACCTGTGAACTCACCAACTCTTTGTAGTTGACCTTGTTTTATACATGCTTTTCAGGAAGTCAAGAAGGTAGACATCGATGTTTAAGCTACCTGAACTTTGTTTTGAAGCAAGCTTACCTTTACGAATATAGTCCGTTATGTTTAAGATTTTGGAAATTGTAAACGATGATAAATATTTTTTTTATGTAATGTTTTAAATAATTAAATTGTATGGTGGTATGAACTTTAATCTTGTGCTATGCGTATCGAGCTGTTATGCCCCGTGTTTCCGCTTTAGCGGGGTGTGACAGATTTGGTATCAGAGCCACAGGTTATAGAGAATACCGGTTTTATTATAAAACCATACACTATAACCTCTATTTAAAAAAAAAAAAAAAAAAAAATTGTTTTACAAATAAAATTACGAATTCGAGTATACTACTAGTATGACTAGAATATGTTTCATATTATTATATTCTAACTTAAACGAAGCTTGATCACCCTCGTTTAATTTAGATGTATATAATGGGGACATGGACCGGTTATGCTAGGGGTTACTAAAAATAGAAACTTTTGTTCATAAAAATGAAAAGCATGGTTGTTATGTGAGTTTGCATGGTATTTTTGGGTTTTGATAAATATTTTAGCATGTTTTAACAAATTAAACTTTGTCAATTACCGCAGTCATTATGTCACGGACACCACCTCACCGAGAGCAGTCACCTGACGAGTCAGGCTATTTTACTCACATACCTAGAGGGGATACTTCTAGGAGTGAGAACTTTGACCCATCCGAGCATAGTTTTTCAGAGTCTGGTCAGTCTCCTGAGAGATCCGTCACACCTTTGACCGATTCATCTTCACAGTCTGTACCTAGAGCGAGAGCCCGGGGCATCGCTCGGATGAGTGTGCGGCCACCCGTTCGGGAGACCTTTACCATCCCACGTAGGGATGAAGCTGGGCCCTCCCGACCGAGAAGAAGGAGAGTATCGCCACCCCCATGTGTTGGGATACCGGTGCCACGTCCAGCTGGTATGACAACAGCTGAGAGCTATTGGGTTTCGGGCATGTCCCGAGACATAGAGCTGTTTAGGATGGAGTTAGAGCATCATGGGCATTCCATTGACGCACTCCTGTCTATGTTGAATTCGAATGATCAGATTGTGGATGGGGTTATATCGATGATGAGCATGAGTGACCAGATGGTGAATGGAATTATGGGTGGGCTGGTTGATACTAGGGCGGCGGTGAGGAGGCTGTACGCATGTTTATCCTTAGGGATGGGATTCGTGGTGGTTGTGATCGCATGGTTGATGATGTTTTTCATGCATCGGTAGTCTAGTTTGATAAAGAATATTTGGGATGTTAAACTTTCTTTTGGTAGCATGTAGTCCGTTGTTTTGAACAATTACTTTTTCCATGGCTACTACTTTTGGTTGGATATTAAACTTTTGATGTGGTATCTTTATAATTTTGAAAATGTCTATGAAATGCTGATTATGATTACTTACAACGTGTGGTTTTGAAATATATGTTGTTAATATATTATGTATCGAATGTATGTTTAATCAATTGCAATGAATATATATTGTATTAAGAACGTAGAATAGATATAAAATGAGTACGGATATAGTAATAGATGATGATTAGATTTTAATTTGAAACTTTGCCTTAGAATTATGCCTCCAAGAAGGGAAAACCCCGAAATTACGCGACTCGTGTCTGAACAAATCTTAGTTGCACTTCCCAATATAGTTAGTCAGGTAGCAGCAGGTTTGAATGCTAACCAAGTTGACAATCCAAGGGTCGGTACAAACGGAGATAAAGAATGTACATATAAGACCTTTAGATCTTGTAACCCGAAAGAATTCCATGGTACTGAAGGAGCTGTTGGATTATTAACTTGGATTGAAGGAATGGAGTCCGTACTCCATATTAGTAAGTGTACAGAAGCAAACAAGGTGGCGTTTGCAGCTTGTCTACTGCAAGGGAGAGCGTTGACATGGTGGAATACTCAGGTTCAAACACGAGGACGGGATGCTGCTAACAAAGTCACATGGGATGAATTTAAGGAGATGCTTAAAGAGGAATATTGTCCGAGGAGTGAAATGCAAAAGTTACAAGCGGAGTTATGGGATCACGAAATGAAGGGAAATGATATAGATGCATACACAGCACGATTTCATGAATTGGCAAAGATGGTACCACATTTGGTAACACCAGAAGAGAATCGAGTGGACAAATATATCTGGGGTTTAGCTCCATTAATCCGAGGGGATGTGACTTCGGGAAATCCAAAAACCCTCCAAGAAGCAGTAAACTTAGCAACCAAACTTACCAACAATGCCAACCGTTCGGGACTTTTCACTAATGACAGAGCTAAGGGAAAGAGGAAGATTGAGGAAACTTCAGGGAGACAGTTTGACAGGAGCCGAGGAAAGGAGCAAAGAATAGTGGGGAATTATGGAATCCAAGCTCAGGCTACTGACAAAGGAAAAGGAACGTATCCAAAATGTGACAAGTGTAACAATCATCACACTGGGAATTGTATTATTTGTCACAAATGCAACAGAGGGGGTCATTATGCGAAGGATTGTAAGATTGGGGGAAGACGAGTTTGTTTTGAGTGTGGAAGTCCATATCACTTCAAGAACACCTACCCCAAGATGAACAGAAGGCTGACTCTTAATCAAGCTCAACCGGCCAACCAAGGGAATCAAAGAGGTCAGGCACGGGGTCGAGTATTTGAAATTGGGGCAGAGGAAGCAAGGCAAAACCCAGATGTGATGTGATTACAGGTACGTTTCTCTTAAAATAATCATCCTGCATCTGTATTATTTGATGCCGGGGCAGATAGAAGTTTCGTATCACTAAATTTTAGATCAAAATTAATCGAAAACCCCAAAAGTTAAAAGAAATTTATGCCATCGAATTTGCTAATGGACAAGAAGTTAGGGTCAAGGATGTAATTTTGAACTATACCCTAAACCTAGCTGAAAAGGAATTTAAAGATGGTATCATGTATGAAGATGTAGAATTATCTGAGGAAAGAGTACGTTGCATTTCTGGCGTGTAGTAAATAAAGAGAATAAGAAAAACGCATTCAAGATATTCCTATAGTCCAGGATTTTGCCGAAGTATTTCCTGATGAATTACCTGGATTACCCCCACCAAGACAAGTTGAATTCCGTATAGATTTAATTCCAGGAGCTGCACCAGTATCCAATGTGCGCCATATGAAGCTTTATACGGACGTTAGTGTAGATCCCCACTCAGTTGGATGGAAACCAGTGATAGTCAATTGATCGAGTCTGATATTATACAAGAAACCACTGATAAAATATCTACTATCCAGGATAAACTAAAAGCTGCGAGAGACCGTCAGAAAAGTTATGCAGATAACCATAGAAAGCCGTTAGAATTCCAATTGGGTGATAAAGTCCTTCTGAAAGTGTCACCTTGGAAAGGATGGGTTCGATTTGGGAAAAGAGGTAAATTGAGTCCAGGATATATTGGCCCATTCGTGATACTAGAAAGAATTGGACCAGTAGCTTATAAACTCAAATTACCACAAGTGCTGAGTGCTATACAGGACACTTTTCATGAGTCAAATTTAAAGAAATGTTTAACTGATGAATCATTGGTTATAAATCCTGAAGAGGTTCAGATTGTCGAGCGTTTGCGCTTCGTAGAAAAACCAATTGAAATCGTTGACCGGGAAGTCAAACGCCTGAGGCGTAGTAAAATTCCAATCTTGAAAATTCGTTGGAACTCGAGTCTTGGACCCGAGTACACCTGGGAGCCGGAAGATCATATGAAACTCAAGTATCCCTACCTCTTCACAAAGGATCAGTCTAGAGATAGCAATCATTATTTCGGGACGAAATTCTTTTAAGGAGGGGAGACTGTGACATCTGCCTTCCGGAACCTCCAGGTTAGCACCCGAGCTGTGTAAATCACGATTAAATATATAGGAACACCCTTCTACGACCTAATTTTATAGGCAAGGGCTTTAGTTTCCTAAGGTTCCCGGTAGGGCGCTTAGAATATCCGGTCACTGCGCGTAACGGGATACACCGTCTTATAAAATGCCAATCCGATAAAATTAAAATTTTATTTTATTAATAGTAATAATAATGAGTGGGTTAATTATAAAATTTAATTAACCAAATATAAATTCTAAATTTTAAGCAATCAAAACAAAAATTTAAGCAAATAATTGAGAATTCACCTACCCATAACCTATCTTTTTATAAAAATTACATTATATATATATAAAACTTAAATAAAAAAAATAAATAAATATATTTTTTTGTAAAGAATTGTCCATGTGCCCCCCCCCCTATATCCTCACTTTTGTTTTTATTTTCTTCTTCAAGACCACCAACACTCCATCATTTCTCTCATTTCTCTCTCTCTCTCTAGCACCAATTCTCTCTTCATTTCTCTCTAAACTCCAGCCCCAAACCTCCTTCCAAATCATAATTTTTGAAGATCAAAACAACTCCTCATCATCAAGGTAACATTCTACTCTTGTATTTCATGAATCATACCTTTAAATCTTCATAAAAATCAAGTTTTCATCATTTTTCCTTCATTCTTCTTCATCTTCTTGAAGGTTTTCTAGAATTTAGGGCTTTGTAAAGTCCCTAAATGGTAGGTTATACACCAATGACATGTTAAATGTCAAGCAATGGTGATAACCCTTGACCCATACCTCTAAAACTCAAGAAAATGAAGTTTGAATGACATGCATGTCCATTTTTCTTACAATCTAAAGATATTAGAGTCCATACATGTGTTTCAAAAAGTTAAAGGATGATTTTTATTAAAACTTATGTAAAATGGAAGATAAAAACGTTTTCAATCAAGAAACCCCAATTTATGGGCCAAAAAGTGATAAAATGTTCATAAAATTTAGTTATTTCAATTTTTATTTTCTGTCAGATTCATTGCATGTTAGTATTTTGGGCATAACTTGAAAACTATGGACTCAAATGCTATGAATCTTCTTCTGGAATTTAATATAATGAAATACCAATCAAACCCCACTGGAATCACTCAAAAATATGGAGTTTTGACCCCTCAACCTTACCTTTAAAGTTTATGGTGCAATTAGAATCCGGCTGGACAAAATCTTGCAATCAATCAACCATAACCATCATGCAAAACCATAAAAATTAATGATTCTTTTTCTGGAAGTAACTTTAATGATCTGGGAACCAAACAAAATTTGATTCACTTGAAAATATAAAAATTTGAGTACTCAACCATCATTAACAAGTTGAGTGTGCAAAAAGCAACTTTCTGTCAGATTGGGACACTTGTCTTAAAACGGATGTAACTCACTCATTATTGGTCCAAATAAGATGAATCTTTTTCTGGAAGTTTCTTCTTTGAATAAGGAACAAAACCCAACTTGAATCACCAGAAAAGAGTAAGTTTTGACCCTTCAAATGATCGAGACAAGCAGAAGGTGTACACTGCATGGATCTCTGTGACCAATGAACTTTAAGAACATAATTGCCCTATCTAATCAACTCTAAAAAGGGTGTTACCTATGCCAAAAGTTCACCAAGGCAGTAAATTAAACACTATAAAAATTTGGTAAAATAATAACATATGGAAAATGGTTATAGTATCATTAAAAGTAGGCATAAAATTTTGACAGCTTAAGTCAAGGGTCAGATTTGTTAAAAAGAGGATTTTTGGACTTTATAACTCTATAATTTATTCAAAGATTTACATATTTATACTTGAAATCACGTTATAGTATATAATTTAGTAATTAGACTAAAATAACTATTTGAATGATTTTGGACTAAAATATACACTTCTTGGCATTTCATAAATCACTCGGAAGGATTATTTGGACTTAGGACGAGTAATGACGTATTTTCCTTGTGGCATCTTTCGTTATAGGAATTATAGGGAGTAACGACCTTCGGTGATCACTATCTCAAAATCCTCGCACTTTCTCCAAAAGGTGAGTATTCACAGCCCCACTTTTATCGTTTTAATTGATTTTGGGGTGGAAAGCATGTTTAAATTGCGTATTTAAAGATTCATGAGAATTGTTTGAAAGTATTGCGAATTGGCAATTTATAAGGCTTTGTTAAAATCATTTGGAATTATAAGCTATATGATAAGTATGCAATTGATGTGTTGAGTTTTTAATGTTAAGACCCCGTGACACTACTATTAACTCGAAGAAAATCGGGCCTATAGTATTAGTGGATAGCGCTATTTGGTGTGACAAGCCCACCTTAATGCTGACGAGCAGGGGTGCACTATACTAGAGAAGATGACTAAACATGTGGCATGAACCACCGCTGAGTTAGTTCATCGGGGGCGTTGAAATTGGTCAGGGACGGCTTAGTAGTGGCTCAACGTAATATTATCTTTGCATACACTTATCATAAAGAAATTGAATTATGGTACTCATGAATCAATGAATTGAAGATTGGTTTTTACACGTGATTTACAATGTCAACTTGCATATAAAAATAATTTGTGCATATTTAAAACCTGTGAACTCACCAACTCTTTGTAGTTGACCTTGTTTTATACATGCTTTTCAGGAAGTCAAGAAGGTAGACATCGATGTTTAAGCTACCTGAACTTTGTTTTGAAGCAAGCTTACCTTTACGAATATAGTCCGTTATGTTTAAGATTTTGGAAATTGTAAACGATGATAAATATTTTTTTTATGTAATGTTTTAAATAATTAAATTGTATGGTGGTATGAACTTTAATCTTGTGCTATGCGTATCGAGCTGTTATGCCCCGTGTTTCCGCTTTAGCGGGGTGTGACAGATTTGGTATCAGAGCCACAGGTTATAGAGAATACCGGTTTTATTATAAAACCATACACTATAACCTCTATTTAAAAAAAAAAAAAAAAAAAAATTGTTTTACAAATAAAATTACGAATTCGAGTATACTACTAGTATGACTAGAATATGTTTCATATTATTATATTCTAACTTAAACGAAGCTTGATCACCCTCGTTTAATTTAGATGTATATAATGGGGACATGGACCGGTTATGCTAGGGGTTACTAAAAATAGAAACTTTTGTTCATAAAAATGAAAAGCATGGTTGTTATGTGAGTTTGCATGGTATTTTTGGGTTTTGATAAATATTTTAGCATGTTTTAACAAATTAAACTTTGTCAATTACCGCAGTCATTATGTCACGGACACCACCTCACCGAGAGCAGTCACCTGACGAGTCAGGCTATTTTACTCACATACCTAGAGGGGATACTTCTAGGAGTGAGAACTTTGACCCATCCGAGCATAGTTTTTCAGAGTCTGGTCAGTCTCCTGAGAGATCCGTCACACCTTTGACCGATTCATCTTCACAGTCTGTACCTAGAGCGAGAGCCCGGGGCATCGCTCGGATGAGTGTGCGGCCACCCGTTCGGGAGACCTTTACCATCCCACGTAGGGATGAAGCTGGGCCCTCCCGACCGAGAAGAAGGAGAGTATCGCCACCCCCATGTGTTGGGATACCGGTGCCACGTCCAGCTGGTATGACAACAGCTGAGAGCTATTGGGTTTCGGGCATGTCCCGAGACATAGAGCTGTTTAGGATGGAGTTAGAGCATCATGGGCATTCCATTGACGCACTCCTGTCTATGTTGAATTCGAATGATCAGATTGTGGATGGGGTTATATCGATGATGAGCATGAGTGACCAGATGGTGAATGGAATTATGGGTGGGCTGGTTGATACTAGGGCGGCGGTGAGGAGGCTGTACGCATGTTTATCCTTAGGGATGGGATTCGTGGTGGTTGTGATCGCATGGTTGATGATGTTTTTCATGCATCGGTAGTCTAGTTTGATAAAGAATATTTGGGATGTTAAACTTTCTTTTGGTAGCATGTAGTCCGTTGTTTTGAACAATTACTTTTTCCATGGCTACTACTTTTGGTTGGATATTAAACTTTTGATGTGGTATCTTTATAATTTTGAAAATGTCTATGAAATGCTGATTATGATTACTTACAACGTGTGGTTTTGAAATATATGTTGTTAATATATTATGTATCGAATGTATGTTTAATCAATTGCAATGAATATATATTGTATTAAGAACGTAGAATAGATATAAAATGAGTACGGATATAGTAATAGATGATGATTAGATTTTAATTTGAAACTTTGCCTTAGAATTATGCCTCCAAGAAGGGAAAACCCCGAAATTACGCGACTCGTGTCTGAACAAATCTTAGTTGCACTTCCCAATATAGTTAGTCAGGTAGCAGCAGGTTTGAATGCTAACCAAGTTGACAATCCAAGGGTCGGTACAAACGGAGATAAAGAATGTACATATAAGACCTTTAGATCTTGTAACCCGAAAGAATTCCATGGTACTGAAGGAGCTGTTGGATTATTAACTTGGATTGAAGGAATGGAGTCCGTACTCCATATTAGTAAGTGTACAGAAGCAAACAAGGTGGCGTTTGCAGCTTGTCTACTGCAAGGGAGAGCGTTGACATGGTGGAATACTCAGGTTCAAACACGAGGACGGGATGCTGCTAACAAAGTCACATGGGATGAATTTAAGGAGATGCTTAAAGAGGAATATTGTCCGAGGAGTGAAATGCAAAAGTTACAAGCGGAGTTATGGGATCACGAAATGAAGGGAAATGATATAGATGCATACACAGCACGATTTCATGAATTGGCAAAGATGGTACCACATTTGGTAACACCAGAAGAGAATCGAGTGGACAAATATATCTGGGGTTTAGCTCCATTAATCCGAGGGGATGTGACTTCGGGAAATCCAAAAACCCTCCAAGAAGCAGTAAACTTAGCAACCAAACTTACCAACAATGCCAACCGTTCGGGACTTTTCACTAATGACAGAGCTAAGGGAAAGAGGAAGATTGAGGAAACTTCAGGGAGACAGTTTGACAGGAGCCGAGGAAAGGAGCAAAGAATAGTGGGGAATTATGGAATCCAAGCTCAGGCTACTGACAAAGGAAAAGGAACGTATCCAAAATGTGACAAGTGTAACAATCATCACACTGGGAATTGTATTATTTGTCACAAATGCAACAGAGGGGGTCATTATGCGAAGGATTGTAAGATTGGGGGAAGACGAGTTTGTTTTGAGTGTGGAAGTCCATATCACTTCAAGAACACCTACCCCAAGATGAACAGAAGGCTGACTCTTAATCAAGCTCAACCGGCCAACCAAGGGAATCAAAGAGGTCAGGCACGGGGTCGAGTATTTGAAATTGGGGCAGAGGAAGCAAGGCAAAACCCAGATGTGATGTGATTACAGGTACGTTTCTCTTAAAATAATCATCCTGCATCTGTATTATTTGATGCCGGGGCAGATAGAAGTTTCGTATCACTAAATTTTAGATCAAAATTAATCGAAAACCCCAAAAGTTAAAAGAAATTTATGCCATCGAATTTGCTAATGGACAAGAAGTTAGGGTCAAGGATGTAATTTTGAACTATACCCTAAACCTAGCTGAAAAGGAATTTAAAGATGGTATCATGTATGAAGATGTAGAATTATCTGAGGAAAGAGTACGTTGCATTTCTGGCGTGTAGTAAATAAAGAGAATAAGAAAAACGCATTCAAAATGTAGAGAACCTGAAATCATACCGTAGAAATACTTCGGATTTCGCAAATAAGAGTTTTGACATGTATAAAGTTTGTAAAATGGTAGTAGGAACTCACCAGTAGGTTTTAGAATAAAACCCGGAAAACCAGATATCGATCACGACGAAGAGGTGAAGCTTAAAACACCGACCCCTTGCTAGAAACACCGAAAACTAGCAACCAAACGATACCTCGAAGATCGAAAGAAGAAAAGGAAAAAGAAAGAGAGAGAGAGAGAGAGATAGAGAGAGACTGAGATATTGAGAGATATATGAAAATATCTCTCAATATAGATATTTAAGCTGGCCTCGAAAAAGCAACCTGACAGTCGTGCGCCCTCAAAAAAGGAAATGCGCACGACCCATGCGCAAGCCCACTGCCTCGCCACTGTTTCATACGCACGACCCGTGCATTTTCTCTGAAGGAGGGCGCACGACCCGTGCGTCCTGCAGAACAGTGCAGAAACCTCCTTTTCTCTAAACATCTTCGCAAAACGGCCAAACGAAATTCGGGGTGTTACAAATCTCCCAACCTTAGAACGATTTCGTCCTCGAAATCTACTCTTCTCAACGGAACACTGTTCGCAGAGAGGATTGTCCTTAACCCAAGAACCAGAATTATTAACGTGATCCTAATACCGACATCCGCATTAGCTACCATTCTTGGGCACATTTCACTCCTAACCAAGCGAATACTCAACTCTCCAAAGTAACCTTTACTCATAAGTTTACGGTTGTCTCCCAACCTTGGGTAACAATTACTACCTCCAGGAAATTAGTGACCTCAATTTCCCACCGAACAATTTATTTCGAAACTCGACGGTTCCGAACCCAAAGCCAACGGTCGATGCCAATCTTCCAAAATCCTCAGATTTCACTGATCCACTCCTAAAATCGATAAAGATAAACTTACAAGGCGCACCAATACATCTTTCAGGCAATCGGTTAAAACAGATTCTGCTATCACTCAACTCCGATCCGTCCCCAGATCTGGAAATAGCAAACTATTTAAAAGTTTCTAAATACATCAAAATTACTTCGTCTACAACCATAATAAAATGATTAACCCATGTACCTATCACTTGTGACATCAATACACTTGTCATTTCCTCAATGATTCTTATTGTTCTTGATTGCTTTGTGATTGTGATTTGATTGGACATTATCATTTGGTATCAGAGCGAACAAGAAGGAGCAGATTGAAGATCAAATTTGAAAATTTTCTTGGAATATTTTTGGCGGACTGAAAAGTTACTGTTTGATCCGTGTTTTTCTTGTTTTTGTACAATTAAATCAAGAAATTGATTTGGTTGTGTACGTTTTATCCATTGGATCAAATTTTATTCAGATCACATAGTCTAATTCGTACTTTAGATTGATCAATTTGCTCAAAATGTTAGTTTTGTGAATAGTAAAAGTCGTACCCTGTAATTCCATCTAAGCACTGTAATTTTTGATTTCTTTTGTAATTTCAGTGTTGTAATCTTGTTTTGTATTGTATATTGAACTAATTGTGTAATTTTCAGAATCAGAAATCAAGTTTTACTTGATTTTTGATAGAACAGGTGAAGAACACGCAAGTTCATCGCAAGAACGCGCTAGATCTCTGAAACGCGCAAGTTCTTCCCAAGAACGCGCAGATTCTGTGAAAAGCGCACGTTTATCGCAAGAACGTGCAAGGTGAAGAATTCGGTCTCAAACGCGCAAGGCGTTATTAGCGAGTTCATAGAACGCGCTCATCAAAGGTTGCGAGTTTAGCTCCTTGATCTGCGAGTTTCTTTAAGATTCCATCTGCGAGTTTTATCTTACGAGTTTGATCAAACACGCAAGTTAGCCTCTGCGAGTTCCAGAAACGCGTACGGTACAGTCTGCGAGTTCATCAGGAACAGTGTTCTGTGGGTTCCTTCGGTCTGCGAGTTTGCTCGAAATAGTGTGTAGCGAGTTTATTCGGTCTGCGTGTTTTGGCCTGCGAGTTATTTCTGTGGGTTCATTTTATCTGCGAGTTTCAAGCTATTCAGTGATCTGCGAGTTTGAGTACTTAGTCATTTTTGTCCGTTGTTTCAAATTTGATCAGTTTTGAATTTTACACACCAAGTGTAATCTGCACTTCTTGAACGATCAGTTCAAATCACATTTCTGTTACAATCATGTCTAGAGATCTACTCAGCATGGGTTCGAAATCCAAACCTCCAGGTCTTCAAGAAGATGAATATTCTCAGTGGAGAAAGAGAATGATAAACTTTCTGAACAATCAAGATAAATCCTTGATGACTTATATTCTGGAAGGACCCCATTTTCCTCATGTCACTGCAGCAAGGGTTCCTGAATGAAAAACCACACCAGAAATTCCTGAAAGAAATGTTGCTAAAAATCCAATTCAGTACAATGATAATGATAGGAAATTGGTCGAAAGAGATGCTAATGCACTGACTTTCCTGATCATGGCAATTCCAAATGACATATTCAACCGAGTTGACAGCCGTGATTCAGCTAAAGACATCTGGGATGAATTGGAGAAACAGTTTCTTGGATCGGCCAAGTCTCAAAAGACTAAAAGAAACCAAAGCATTATTGCTTATGAAGGTTTCAAGGCCAAGGATGGTGAATCGTTGAAGGATGCTTATGATAGGTATAACATCATCCTGAATGAACTGAGGAAAAATGGAGTTCAGAAATCAGATTCAGAGATAAATTTCAAGTTTATTAAAAATCTTCAGCCAGAATGGGAAGTTTATACAATTCAGATGCAGATTAACAAAGACATGGATGAAGAAAAGCTGCATGATCTATTTTCTGCATTAAATCAACATGAGGATGTCATCAAGAAACAAGCTGTTGCTACAAAAGAACTGAGTCAGTTGAAAGAAAAGCACAAGAAAGTGGAAGACTCTCTAGCTTTACTGACACAGAATCCGAGATTGATTTTAAAAGCAACATCTGGATCAAGCAAACCATTAAAGGCAAAAGCTATGGTGTCAAAGATTGTTGATTCTTCTGATAGTTCTGAGGAAGAGGATGAGGATGCTGAACCTGAAGAAGTAGATGAGATTACTGCTTTCACAGAAAAACTGACTTTGTTAACTACAAGATTTCACAAGAAGTTTGCAAAGAAGAAATTCTACAACAAACCCAAGAATGATGGTTACAAGTCAGGTAAATTCAAAGGTAAATTGTTGATTGAGAAAGAAAAGAAGGAAGAAAAAGATAAAGAAAAGTCAGACAAGTGCTTTAATTGTGGAAAGTCAGGTCACTTTGCTAGAGATTGTCCGGAGAAAAAGGTGAAGAACTATGAGTACTACAAGAAGAAAGCTCAACTTGCAAAGGCTGTTGAAAAAGGGCAAGCTCTGAAAGCTGAAGATGAAATCTGGTTGTACTATTCAGATGAGGAGGAAAGTAAAGTAAAAGCAAACCTGACTGAGGTCCACTACAACCTCATGGCTCATTTATAGGAAGAGTCTGATACTGAGGTAACTTCAATGTCTGATGCATCTTAATCTTCTGAAAACGAAGAGTTAATGAACTTAATGTCCGAATTAACTCAAGTGAATACTGAATTTTTGAAACTAAAAGATACTCTTGAAAAACAAAAATTCATTATACAAGGACATCAAGATCAAGTGTTGCTTTATAAAACATTATCAGAAGATAAAGAAGAAGAGAAAAATGTTTTTAAAATGGACAAAGCAAAGCTTCAAAATGAAATATCTGATTTGCAAAAAGAAGTTGTAATTCTTAAAGATCAGAAACTTGATTTAACACTTCAGTATGAACTTGTGATGAAAGACAGAATTGAGGCATATACCAGAATAAAAGAGTTAGAAGAATTAATTCTCAAAAGAGGTCAAACTGAACAGACTTTAAAATTTTTAGTAAGGGGTCAAAAGGAAAACAAATTTTATAAGGCCAAGCCTGGTCTAGGTCTTCAGATGTGGATGTTTTGAAGAAGGCACCAGAACAACTTTACAATTTAAACAAAAACGATTTTGAGCCTATTGTTATAGTTCCACATATCCTTGAGACGTTTGTTAAAACAAAGATTGTTTCAGATACATCAACTAAAATAGAAACAGAACCTATTGTTGAAGATAAATCTGAAAATGAGATGAAGTATGAATCTCAAGGTCTCAAAAATGTCTATTTTAAATAAGACGAATTGAATTCTTCTTATGAAAATAAAGAGAAAACATTCGTTGAATTTGAAAATATCTTTCCAAAAGAAAATGAGACTTATACTACATAACATGTTTCTGATTCATCTGAAATAATAGTTACATGTCCTATTATAGTAGATGGAAATGAAAAGTCTTTAATTTTAAACAAACCTGTTCCAGAAATGACTTCTAAGAGTTTTGATCTTGAATATTAAGCAGCTTTAAACAAAATTTATGTTCTTGAAAAAGAAATTTCAGACTTACAAATCAAAAAGCTGATCTTGAAAAGAAAACTCTCCAAGAAAAGAAAGATCTTGAACTCAGATTTATGCAACTTTCAAAGCAAGTCTCTAAATTTGAAAAAATCCTGATAATTGAAAGAGACACATTTGCTCATCAACGTCAAATCTTTCAAAGTCAAATATCTAAGTATGTCAAAGATCTATCTGTTCTATCGTCAGATATAATGAAAGAAAAATTAATCAATTCTGACTTGAAAAAGAAAGTTGATATTTCAAATTCTAGTTCTTCTAAGCTGGTAAATGACAAAATTCTTTCTGAAGAACCTGTTTCATCTGAAGAAGTATGTTTAAATTCTCATTTAACTAATATGACTTCTGATTGTGTTTCAGATTGCTTACTGAAGAAGAATGTGTCCAAAGAAAAGCAGAAGGTGGAAGAGATTCTGAATACTACTCATGACAGTACATGTAATAGAGTAGCTCCAGCTTGTAATAAATGTCAACAAAGTTCTAATAAATCAAAATTTCTTTCAAAGATTGATTTGTTGACACAAGCTTCTACTAGTTGCGATGTTCATTCTGTTATGAAAGTTCATTCTCTCTTAAACCTAAATATTCAAAGAAAAGAAGAAAAGTCCATTTGAAAAACATTAAATCTTCTACTTCTTCTTCTAATAAATCAAAAGCTAAAGTTTATACTGTAAAGTCTAAAAATCAAAAAGTTGAGTTAAAGAAAGTTTCTGAATTACGATATGTGCAAAGATGGATTCCTAAAGATATACTTAATGCACAAATTGTAAAAAGCAAAAGTTCAAAAGATAAGAATGCTACTAACAAGAAAGGACCCATTCTTATATGGGTACCTAAGTTAAAGTAACTATTTTTGCAGGCTTTTCATATGTGGATTATAGACTCAGGAGCCTCGAGACACATGACAGCTTACAAACACCTGCTGCAAGATTATGTAGAACATTACGCAGGAACAGTTAACTTTGGGAATAAGATGAATGGTTATGTCAGAGGATACGGTGTTCTCAAGAACAGAATGATCTCTATCTCTAAAGTTCTGTGTGTCGAGGGGTTAGAGTACAATTTGTTTTCCATCAGTCAATTCACCGAGAAGAAGTGTAAAGTGGAATTTGATGAAGACTTTTGTTATATCAAGGATAAGTCAGGCACAGAGTTAATCAAAGGAGAAATAATGGGATTACTTTATGGTGTTCATTTTCCAACTCTACAAGCTTCAAAACCTGCATGTCTTATCTCAAAAGCTTCTGTAGATGAAAGTTGGTTATGGCATCGTCGGTTTTCTCATCAACATTTCAGAGAAGTTGAGGACTCAGAATCTTGTCACCAGGCTTCCAGAGCTAAAAATAGAACAAGACTCTCTTTGTTCTGCATGTCACAAGGGCAAGATGAAAAGGAGTTCTCACAAGTTGAAGATGCTATCTAACTTTTCAAGGTGCATGGAACTTATTGACATGGATTTGTGTGGTCCGATGAGAACTCAGTCAATAAACGGCAAGAAGTATATGTTGGTCATGATTGATGAATACTCCAGATATACGTGGCTAGAGTTTTTGAGACACAAGTCGGATGCTCCAGATCTCATCATCAAATTCATAAAGAAAATACAAGTTATTCTTCAAAGTCAAGTGCAACAACTCAGAAGTGATAATGGCACTGAATTCAAGAATTCAACTCTTCAATAATATTTGGATTAAGTCGGCATTTCACACAACTTCTCAGTTGCAATGACACCACAGCAAAATGGTGTTGTGGAAATGAAAAATACATAAAAAATTTAAAACCGGGTCAACCACCCGGTTGGACCGGTTGAACCGTGACCCGGTCACCAAACCGGGTCAACCAAAAAACCGGTTTTTAAAACATTGCCTACTACTGATAATTCTACTACCACTGCAGATATATCAGGACCCTCTGAAGACAATGGTGAAGCTTCTACAAGTCAAGTTCAAGAAGTTTCAGACAACATAACTTCAACCACCAATGAAGATGTTTCATCTACATCTATCACACCTGAAGAGAATGTGTTGGAAACTCCAACAGAAGAAGTTGTTCCATTGCAAAGCACATCAAGTCCAATTTTATCTTCTTCAGAAGAACCAGAAGTTCCAATCACTTCAACTTCTGAAGAACCAGCAATACAAGATGATTTTGATTCCTCTAATAATCAAACAGAAGTTGATGTTTTACCAAGCTCACATAGATGGAAAAGAAACCATCCTCCAGAAAACATTATTGGTGACCCGTCTGCTAGAGTGACTACCAGATCTGCTTTTCCACCAGCAACTGCAAATTTCTGCATGCTTTCAAGTTTTCTAAGCAGTATTGAACCAAAGAAGCCATCAGAAGCGTTAAAGGATCCAGATTGGATTAATGCAATGCAGGATGAGCTAAATGAGTTCAAAAGGAACAAGGTGTGGAGTTTGATACCAAGACCCAAAGGCATATCCATTATTGGCACAAAATGGGTCTTCCGAAACAAAAAGGACGAGGCTGGAATTATCGTGAGGAATAAAGCAAGGCTGGTTGCAAAAGGTTACAATCAACAAGAAGGAATTGATTACCACGAAACATATGCATCAGTTGCTCGGATCGAAGCCATTAGGATCTTTCTTGCTTATGCGGCTCACAAGAATATCAAGGTATTTCAAATGGATGTGAAGTCTGCTTTTCTCAACGGCATTCTTCATGAAGAAGTCTATGTGAGTCAACCTGAAGACTTTGTGGATCCGAAGTTCCCAGATCATGTTTATGTTCTTGATAAGGCACTGTACGGATTAAAACAAGCGCCAAAAGCATGGTATGAAACACTTTCAGTGTACTTAACCGAGTCAGGTTTTCGGAAAGGTACAATAGACACTACTATTTTTCTCAAAAAGAAAGGTAAAGATCTCATACTTGTGCAAATTTATGTTGACGACATAATTTTTGGCTCTACTTCACAAGAATTGTGCGTAGAATTTGAAGATATCATGAAAAAGCGTTTTCAAATGTCAATGATGGGTGAACTCACATTTTTCTTAGGCTTGCAAGTTAAGCAAACCCCGGAAGGGATTTTTATAAATCAGGCTAAATATATCAAAGACATGTTGAATAAATTTGACATGAGCTCTACTTCACCCATGAAGACTCCCATGCAAGCTGCCAGTTTGTTGGATGCTGATATCTCCGGAAAATCAGTAGACCAACATACCTACAGAAGCATGATTGGATCTCTTCTTTATTTGACAGCAAGTAGGCCAGATATTATGTTTGCACATTGTTTTTGTGCATGGTATCAGGCAAATCCTAAAGAGTCACACCTTTCTGCTGTAAAAAGAATCTTGAGGTATCTCAAAGGCACACCAAATTTGGGCCTTTTGTATCCAAAGATTCTAAGTTTAAATTAACAGCATATACTGACACAGATCATGCAGGAAACAAATTAGATAGGAAAAGTACATCAGGAGCATGTCACTATCTAGGAGATAAACTGGTCAGCTGGTCATCAAAGAAGCAGAATTGTGTATCCACATCTACAGCTGAAGCGGAATATGTTGCAGCTGCAAGCTGCAGCTCACAGGTTCTGTGGATGAGAACCCAGCTGAGAGATTATGGATATACTTTTCACAAGGTACCAATCTACTGTGATTCCAAGAGTGCAATAGCAATCACATCAAATCTTGTACAACACTCAAAGACGAAGCACATAGATATCAGGTATCACTTTATTAAAGACCATGTTGAAAAAGGTGATGTAGAAATGCATTTTGTTTCAACTAATCTTGAGGTTGCTGATTTGTTTACTAAACCTCTTGATGAAAAGAGATTTAATTTTCTAGTCAGCAAACTTGGTATGTTGAACCTTAATGAATAGTTACATCATTCTTTATATTTCTGAGGGGGAGCATTTCTTTACATTTGTAATTCATTTACTCAATTTCAAAAAGCTGGATATTATTAACAAACCTGGACTCATGTTCAATGAGTACCAAAACTTTATCTGTTTTACATGTTTGTATTTTGGACTATGACTTCTGATCACATCAGATCAGGACTCGTACTTCATGATTTGTGCTTAACAGCAAAAATCAAGGGGGAGAAATTAAGATATGTGCATACTTCAAGGGGGAGCTTAATGCCAAAGTCTGTAAGTGTGTATGTATAATTGAAAGATCTGAAAAGTCTGAAAAAAAAATTCCTGAGAAAAAATACTAGTTTTGTGCTAAAAAGTCAAATTTTGGAAAGTTAATATTTTGAGAAAGTCAAAGGTTTCATTTTCGGTAAGATTTCATTTTTTTGGAAACTTTTCTCAAAAAATTTCTAATTATGGAAACGCACAAAGCACTATGCTTACGCTAAAACGCGCAAGGCATTGCTAGCGAGTTTGGCAAATGCGCAAGGCATTGCTAGCGAGTTTGGCAAATGCGCAAGGCATTTCTAGCGAGTTTGTAGAATGCGCAAGGTGAAGCTAGCGAGTTTAAGCAAACGCGCTAGATGTGGTGTGCGAGTTTCATAAACGCGCAAGTCGTTACCTGCGAGTTTGGGCGATTAATTTCTTTCAGCTTGCGAGTTTTAACTTCTTTACTCTCTAGGCTTGCGTGTTTCACAAATTTTTCACTTAAATTGGTTCTTAAGTGAAAAACACACACCTATTTGTTGAATTTTGAGACAAATACCTTGTTTCCTTGATATTAGTCTGCAGATTTCAACACTTAGCGATTTTTTCTCTCGACTCCTCTTGCGATTTTCAGCTTTCTAGTTCATCTCTTTCGAAGAATCAGTGTAGGTTATCATGTTTATGTTCATTTGATTGATTGTTCTTCATTGTTGATTCGATTTCTTCAAGTTCTAGGGTTTCAAATTTTTTTCAGTTTTGTCGATTAAAGTTTTTGACTGTTCATCTTCTTGGTTCGTTAATGATCTGAAGCAGAAGATACTTATCATTTTTGAGTTTGTTCTTTCAAACTAATGATTTGTAGTTCAAATCATACTTGGTATAATCTGGGTTTGTTCAAAATATTGATTCTTGCAGGTTTACCATGACTGTTGGATATCTGAACTGTACTCGAACTCATGTTCTGAACTGGACTATTCACTTCTTGGATTAAAACTTTAAGCTGTTGAACTGGACTTATGATTTTTGGCCTAAAGTTTTGAACTTATGAACTTTAAACAGGCACTGGATGGAACTTTGAAGAAGAACTGAACTTATGAACTCATTGATCTTAACTGTGTTCTAAAACTGTAATCTTGAACCTGAACTTCTGGATTTGAACTGAACAAGAACTGGATTCACGTGATTTATTCTGACAAAAATAAATCTCAAACATGTTATGAATATCATTTCAGGTTCTAATTATTAAATTTTGTCACAAATCAATTTCTTGGATTGAAAAGGTAATTTCATTTTGAATTTTGAAATTCAAATTTGAATTTCAAAGTTTTCAAATGAACAGTGTTCTTTGAATTTTTTTTAAGTTTAAATCCAAGATTTGAAAAGTTCTAATTTGGTTCCAATATTAAAATAATAAAAGTTCAATAGTCAAGAGTTTTGGTTACCTTTGCAGAATCATTATTTTTAGTAAGTTCTAGATTTCAAGTATTATTGTTAATACAACGTTATTTTGACAGAATAAATTCAAAGTGTTAGGTGTCATTGTTAATTTTTTTTTTGTGTGTTGTTGTTACGTTCTGTTCATCTGAAGTTGCAAATTGTTTTCTGCAACTTACTGTGCTTTCATATGCAATATCTTAAAGTACATTGTTTTGTACTTCAAAATTGGTTTTCTGAAAACAAGTTTTTGGATTTATACTGACATATTGGATTTTATCCAATACTTTTGATATTTTTTCAGGAAATCAATGGCGGAGGAAAATATCATTGACCAAAGTGTTCAGATGGATGAACATGACCCGAATGTTTCACGGGAGATGCCCAAGCCTTCTTCCCGATCTCATTATTCTGAAATTGGTGCAGATCCAGATCTTCAATTGATCAATCCTCAAGATTATCTCTCTTTGTCACCAAATAATCATCATGTGATCTTTGAAAATCTCATTGTCAAGCCACTGATAAAGGAGATTCTGAAAAACCATCCAATCTGCACTGCCTTAACTGCAACTGCTACTGTGCCAATGATTTATTTACAACAAGCATGGAGAACCATTGAGCATGTAGTGCAAGGCAACAGGAAACATTTCACAATCCACATTGACAATTTCACATCCATCCTGACCTTTCAAAGACTAAGATTGCTTCTAGATCTTCCTTTGCCATATTCAAGAGCAGGAAAGACAACTTTTGATCCCTATCCAACAGATCAAGAAATGTTGCTGGAATTCGTGCTCTAGGATATGTTGGAAGCCTTTCAAACATGAGTGACTTTAAAAAGTCAAATTTGCCTCCATTCTATTATCAGTTCTTCTCAGTGATCAACAAGTGTTTGACTTCAAGACATTCTGGGCATGACAACACCAACATTCATACATTAAGACTGTTCCATGCTATTATCTATGATCTGCATGTTGATTATGTTGTGGCTATCTGGACTGAGCTGTATGAGAAAGTTATGAGCAAGAGACATTCAAAGAAGCCAAAATATGTGCCTTATCAGAGATTTTTACAACTCATTGTCCGAGGCTTATTGAGATCCAACCGAGATATTCCAAAAATATTACATCATGAGATTGTTCCAAAAAATGAAATGACACATCTTCAAAAGCAGAAGCAATCCTTCACTTTTGAGATGCCAGTACCTGTTGCACTGCTTGCTTATGCTGATCAGAATGTTTTGTGTGTTAGGAAATATAGGGAGTCCATGGGATTGCCAGAGCCGGATATCCCTACCCAGGACGTAGATCCACTTAGTCGAGCGGAGTCAGTGAGGGTTCAACATACTACGGAAGTAGTTGAACGGGAAAGTGAGCAGAGAGAAAATTTAGAGAGGGGTTCAGGAGTGGGTCAGACTTCTATACTGGAGGGTGTGGGAACACGGGCACAATCTGCCACGCATGTAGTGATTTCCACATCTCAACCTGAGATTGCTATCATTCCTCAATTGGGCACTCAGGAAGAGAATCCCAATGAAAGTCAGAACTCTAAAAGAACTGTATCGGTTGGAAAAGCAAGCTCATCTGATACTTCAGTGCCATCAGCAACATCAGAACAGGATGCAGCAAATCAAGGAAATGATCAGCATGATGATGATGATAACACATGTCATAGCTTTGGATTTTTAGAGAATGTTTCTTTACACTATAGTCTTGATTCTATTGCAAGAGATCTTGACTTGGAAGGTGTTGATTCAACAATCATGAATGTTGTATCTGACTCTGGAGTTATAAGGCAGGAAGAGGGAGTATTAGTTGAAAATCAAGAAAATGTGAGGTCTAGAGTGAATGAAGGAAAAGAACATGGTGAGCGTGTGTGTACTCGAACCTACCATTCCAGAAGGGCAGCCACATCTACTACCTCACCGCATGTGTTGCGAGCAGGAGGTATTGAAACAGACATTAGTCACCCACTAATGCATATGCACACCTCAGCCAGCCATTCTATTGCCTCTCAACAGGCTATAGTCTCAACTTTACACGGGGTTTTAGCACAAAATCTATCTGTTGTTCACTCGGAACAGGCAGGTATTGAAACAAGAACTCAGTTGCCCCTGAGTTCGACTTCTTTCAGTGCATAAGTGGGTCTAGAACCAATTGTTACATCTCTTTTTATTCCTAGGACACAACCAATCATATCTACTACCATCAGGAGTCTTTGTGCCCCGATCGGAACATCTGTAGTAGCTACGCATTCCGGACTACGAGGATCAGGTGGAAGTCCTGTCATTGCTAACATCACGCCAGCTTTGAGAACAGGCCACACTGTTGTATCTTCAACAGCTGTGTTAACGGGAAGCTTGAGTAGCCCCGGTGTTACTTTACCCGAATTCATTTCAAGGGAATTTCTCAATGACGCCCTAAAGGTCGTTGAAAACTCTTTATCACATAAGTTTTAGTCGGAGATGAATAAAGCAACTGAAAAGTTTGAGGAGGAGATTGGAAAGGAGATGAGAATGTTGAAAGGGAAAAATCCAGTTGTTGAGGAGCCTGAGCAACCACTTCCACCACCATCTGTTCCACAACCACCACCAGTTCAATCCGTATCTGATTTGAAATCTTTGCTTCTAGCTCAGTTGTTATCCGAAGCTCCAGCAGATCAAACCGAAGCAGATCTTATTGGTTTACTGAGGCAACAATCCCAACCAATTGTTCCTCAAGTTCCAGTAGATTATGTCACATAGTCTCAATTTAACCAGTTCAAAGATTCAGTAGAGAAGCACTTACAGGACCTAACCACAACAATACAACTTTCTTGCAAGGCTCAATCTGATGCAGTTTTAAAGAAAAGACATGATCGTGATTCTGATCAAGATCATGAGGGGGAGATGAATAAGAGTCAGAAAACTGCAGAAGATACTGTTATTGTTACTGTTGAGGAGCAGGGGACTGAAGTAGCTAAAACTACACATGGAGAACAGTCAGAACAGGAACAGTTGGATGAGAATGCTCCACAGGATGAAGTAGAGCTGATGATCTATGACAATACGGAATCAAGGGTTGAAAATCCTACGATTGCCACAGTTGAAGAAGTGATGGAGATGTTGGGAGTTACTGCTGAAAACTTTGTTAACCTAGATGATTATGCAAGTGATGATGATGAGCAAGCTGCTGCTAGGTATGACATTTATTGGAGAGTAAAGCAGGAAGGAATAGATGTTATTGAGCACAATATTCAAAGTGATGGACCAGATCCTGAGAATTCAATCACAGTTGAAGAGTTTGTATAGAATGTTATTTCTCAAGGAAATATGAGCCCGAGTGAACATGTGCTGGATGATTTGTTTGGAGAAAATTTAGATGAGAATTTTGATGATCTTGTAAGTGAAGATGAAGAGATTGCAGATCTTGATTAAACTTTCCCAGTTCAACAAGCAAAATTTGTGGAGATTGCACAGATTGCTAGTACAGTTGATTATGCTCCACCAACATATAGACTATTTGATGAAGATGAAATCTTGAATGCAGTTCCAATAGTTTCTCCCTCAAGAAACTTTTATGTCCCTGAAAATCTTGATGCTTCTGAACCAAGAGTTGCTCTACCTCTACCTAAAGATTTTGATTCTAAAGAACCAGTCGTTCAACTTAAGCAAAAACCAAAAACTGACAAGTCCAAGAAGTCTAAAAGGTCAAGAATTCCTACTTCAAAGCCCAAACCAAAAGATCTTGAAGAAGAAAGGCCAATTATTATTGATAATCAAGACTTCAAAAATAAGCTGAACAAAGAAAGAAAGCAAAGAGAAAAGGAGGAAAGGCAAATAATTTGGGAAGCAAAAGCTGAACTAAGAAAAGAGGAAGAAGAAGCAGCCAGAGCCAAAGACAATACACTTCCTTACATTCGAAACCCTGATAGTCCAAAGATACTAAGTGCAGCTGAAGTCTCTATAAAGCTAAAGCCAAATCCTGTTTTTGTCACTCCAAACGAAGTGGAAGAATTTTCCAAAGCTCATGGTCCAGAACTTGAAACAATGCAAGCAGAAGAGCTTATCTCTTATGAAATCAGTGACATAGGGAAAGTTACTTTCAAGGGAGATGTTAGAGTTGGTTCTATTCCTTATACATGCTATGATATTGAGGGGGACTCTTTGAAGTTCATTGAGATCATCAGAAAGTCACTCAAAGTACCATTCCTGGAAGAGACAACCAAAATCTTTGTCTCATCTCTTATGGTGTTGGAGACAGAGATAAGGTTTATCAGGCAAACTACATCAGATTTATGAAGACTCAAAGCAGACTTTCCCCAGTTGCCAAAAGAGAAGAGATTTTTCAGGTCCAAAATGTTCACATGTGCAAGATTCTGAATGTCCACTATCCAAAGTTCACAGTTCAAAGAAGAGATATGAAGATCAGTACCTTTACAGAAGCTGATTTTGATAACTTGAACTTCTCAAACATTATGTTTATTGTGAATGAGTTCAGAGACAGGATGAAGAGAAAGAGGACACAGGTTGTTGCTTATGCTTTGGATGCTATCAAAAGATTCATGACAAGGAGTGTATACAATGCTTACACATTTGACTTTCAGCTTGGCATTGAAACTAATCAGAACAGAGTAAACCTGCTGGCACCAAACTTCAACCATCCTAAGATCAGAGTTCTAGAGCCTTTTCAGATCTCCAGATATCCAGAATTGGGTGTGATGTATGTAAACACCAAGTCTCATAAGAAGCAGTTCATGAGAGCATCAGAATTGGCTAAGTATTCAGATGGTACTTTGAAGTATGTGCGAAAAGTGCTTGAAGATAAATAGTTTTTGTTAGAGCAGGAAAGATTCAGAAAGAATGAAGGTGTAAGGTCAGTTGAGTCTCTTAACATGGAAGTTATGCTTGAAGAGATCAACAAGAAGATTGAGTTCAGAGAGCACATCCAAAGGTTTGAAGCACACCTTGGGATCAGAAGAATTTGTTTCAGAAGATGGGACCAGAACAAGTTTATCAAATGATCTAAAAGGGGGAGATTGTTATTGTATTTTGTTTAGATCATTTTATGTTGACTTTGTCTTTAGTTTTCTTGTATTTTGGTTGACCTATAAATAGGTTCTTCCTTATTGTTTTCTTAGTAACTAAGCCTTGATTGTAATACTCTGAGAGAATCTTGAGAGAGAAACCCATGTACCTATCACTTGTGACATCAATACACTTGTGATTTCCTCAATGATTCTTATTGTTCTTGATTGCTTTGTGATTGTGATTTGATTGGACATTATCAATCATGTTTGTTATTGATAAATTGATTCACAAGGATTGTAATCGATCTCTCTGCGAGCATAATGTCAAATTTAGTGGGCTATTTCAAAGTTTTGAGTTGAATTCAGTGAAATTTTTCGAAAGAATGCTCAAGATCTCAAGAATTTGCATGATCATCGAAGAACCCGCGTGAAGAACTTGCATGAAGATTTCGCATGTTGAAAAGTTTGAGGAATTCGCATGAAACATCTATGGACACAACAATTTTCTCTAAGTCAGGAATTCGCAGGTAGTCATGTGTGAAAAGTGAAGAATTCGCATGCTACTGTGCACATGTTGTGTGTGAATTGCGTAAAATTTGCAAGTCACTTGATGCGAAATGTCAAGAATTCGAATGTAGTTATATGGGAGAAGTGGCTTCTAGTGTGGTAAAATGTTCTAAGTGTAGAATTCGTATAAAGTCATATGCAAATTGCGAGGAATTCGCACATAGGCACATGCGAAAAGATAGAATTCGCACGCAGGCCTATGCAAATTGTGGGATTTCGGCTATAGCCTCATGCGAGTTGTGTCCTTAATGTTTAAAGATCTGCGAATTGTGAGGGTTATGCGAAAATTTTTTGATTCTATACGAAAAGTGACTGTTTTAAACCCATTTTTCTATAAGTTTGCCCTGTTCCCGAGATTTTCCGGGTAATGCATATGTGACATCATTCCTATCTTCCGTTGGTCACATATTTTTAGCAACTGATCTAATTCACGAGTGCTCATGCTTGTCAAGATTTTCAGATACTGGATGTTTGGATTTCGTCTCTGATTTGATTGGATTAGCAGTTTAAGTATCTGCAATCATCAGTCTGGAGTACTTCTCTACGATGTTAGACCGTTGAGTGCTCTTAATCATTCAATTAGAAGTGTGAGTGACTGCAATCATTGTTCTGATGTTTTGATTGTGATTCAGAATCTTGAGTGTTTATAATCATCCAGCTGGTTTGTGAAGAAAGGAGTTCTGAGTTCGTTCGTTCAGTGTTTTGAAAATCAGTTAGAAAATGAGCGTCTTTCATCAGTTGTTGAACAATTATCAGAGTTATCTTCTAACCCTTGCATTGTGGTGTTTGCTACAAGATGCTTCCTCATGCATGCTGATTAGAATAAGTTATTAATCTGAATTCCTATTCAACTCGTGGTTCAAAGACAGATCCGGTGTTATAAACTGAAGATTCACTTTGGTTGTCACGTCATAATTCACACATTTCTTTCTTGTGGGCATAACGAATGTGTTGGATTTAGAAGAGATAAAAGTTGTCTTTATGTGCACTCAGTCGGGGTTATTGTCTACATCAGATCTGGTATTAAAGTTGAAACTTCAAGGATAAGAGCTACTTTCAAGGGGGAGTCAGAGATGCTTTGATGTTTAAGCAAGGGTAAGTTTTTTAAAAAAATAAAGGGGGAGAAGAACTGAAGCTGAAGAGGATGATTCCTTTACAAAACTTAGGGGGAGAATGTTAGAATATAAAATGTTCTATTTAGAAGTTTTGTAAAGTAATATTTGTATTTGTATTTAGGCCTTGTACTTTGGGTTTGGGCTTATAATGTAAACAAGGGTGTTGGGGTATAAATATGGGATTTGTTTGTAGTTTTGTAAGTAAGTCATTTTCACAATGTAGTCGTATACGAATCTTGTTCTTCTAGAGAGAGAAATCTTGTGACTCACTCTAGACTCTGTGAATAATAAACAAATTCCCTCCCAATTTCTCTTGTTAATCCTTTCCTAATCAATTAAACCTTGATCATTGGACCTAACAGAATCTGAACCAGCCAAGTGTTATAACTACGGTAAAGTAGACCATTTTGCTAAAGATTGTCGGAAACCGAAGGTCCACAATTCAGAGTACTACAAGAATAAAATGCTTTTGACCATGCAGCAAGAAGCTGGTAAAGCATTGATGGCTGAAGATGAATACTGGTTGGATCATTCAGATGGTGAAGACGACAATGATGAAAATGCTCACATGTGCTTTATGGGTCAGAACATAACTGAAGCAGATTCTTATGCTGAGGATTCTGAAGAGGTATGTGATATGATTGAATCATATTTTCTATCTCAAATGCAATCCATGATGATTGAACTTCAGGATTTGCAGTCTAAACTTAAACGCGAAAAAGGTATCATTAAAGAGAAAAATCAATCAATACTGAAACTCAACAATGACATTGCTGAGAAAAATGTATTGATTGAGGCTTTACACAAAAATAATGATACCAGTTCTAGAGAAAAGACTGTAATCCATAATCAACTTACTGAAACATCATCAAAATTTAAACTGTGTGAACTTGAGGTTAAAGAAGTTGCGAAAAAGTGTTTATCTTTAAAGAAAGAAAAAAATCTTTAGTTGAAAAAGTGAATGGTTTGGAAGAGAAAGTTTATACTCTTGGTCAGACTGAGCAAACCATTCATCTCAACAAACCAAAAGAGAGTAGTGAGTGTTGGGGTCTTGGCTATGATAACCCACACTATCTGAAAAAGGGTATTTCCAAAGTGCCTGCTTTATACGATTTTGGTTTCCTTAAATTGGCACCTCAATACCCTGAAACTCAAAGTTAAATGGACAAAATTATCAGATGAGGATGAAGCTAAGGAAATTGAGAAAAGGAAAAATAAAACTAAAATGGAACTTCCATTTCGACATGAGAGGTTGAATTCTAGTTACAGTTCTGATCTGTCAAAATGTTTTTCTAACAATTACTTTCAAAGGTATTCTATAGAGGAAATGGAGGCAAAACCGATTGAAGGCAAAATTTATGGTCCTCCTCTCATTTTAGAAAGTAAAATTTCTGAACTTGAGAACACTCTTGTGGAAGAGAGGATTTTGACTGGGCTAAAATAAATGATATTTTCAACTGTTTTCACTAACACATATTTCTCCAAAGCTTCTAAATCGAATGATGTTAATAGTCTATTTGATGAAGAGTTTGATTTCCTAAACTCTAATGGTTGTTTTGATGAATGTGTTGATCAATTTGACTTTAATGCAAAACTTCCAGATCATTCTCAATTCATTATTAATTCTTATGCTTTACCCAATGTGTATGAGAAAGGTGAATCATCAACGAAAGTTGATAAACCAGTTTCTATGAGTACTACTCATGCCAAAGGTGAAAAGAAAAAGAATAGGCATTCACAAAAACGAATTAATACTGGTAAATCAAAGAATAAACAATCTTTTAAATCTCACAGTTCTAACTTTCAAAGTTCATATGTTTCAGTTGTGAAAAAGAAAATGTAAGTCCAATAATCAAGCCATGACAATCAATTTCATATAAAATGATCAAGAACTAGAGATATAATCTAGACAGAGAAAGCAACTCAGTCGTATATCTCTTAAGTGCCAAATGTACAATGAACTCTCACAAGCTTGGTCAAATACTTCTCTCAAGATATTACACATTATATATGCACCAAAACTCTCACAAGACTAAAACTCTCAAAGACTTACAAAACTTAAATTCAAACAATAAAGTCAACAAATTGATCTAAACTAATACATTTACAATCTCCCCCTTTTAGATCAACTCAACAAAAGTCTTCATCTGCCCCATCTTGAATAGCTTCCTTGACGAATACCGAGTAGGGACTCAAAAATCCTTATGCCTCGCCTGAAATGAATTATGTCTTCTAAAGCATCCAAGACTCTGATCAAAGCAAGTCTGTCAAACTTTCCAAGACCTTTTTCTCCTTGCTTGACCTTCTTCTCATTCCCTTTGAATCTTTGGTTCAGCTACAATTTGACCACTTTGATAGTTCCATCCGAAAACTTGGCAATCTCCGAAATTCTGAGAAATCTTTTCTTGTTTTCCCCATTCTTGTAAATCACTCCAAGTTCCGGCTTTTCAATGATCGTGAACAAGTCATAACTGTCAATATCTTCTAACTCCAGATTGGTCTTGATCATGTTGACTTTCCTTTGATTAGTTTCAATTGCAAGCTGAAAGTCATAGCAGTAAGTATAGTTGACATGCCTCCTCATGAATCTTTTCACAGCTTCTAAGGCAAAGATGATATTTTCTGGTCTGATGGTCATGCTCCTGAACAGGTGTTAAAGATATTCAATTTCATCCACATCCAAGTATTGGAAATCAGCTTCAGAGAATTCACAATTTGTAAGATCTCTTCTTTGTACAAAGAAGACCGGATACTAGATTTTCTGAAATTTCCTCATCCTGACTTCTTTCACCGTGACAATCCTTGACTTAGTATTTACATACTTCTCTGCTTTCCTCACCCAAAGCACTAATTTCATCTCAAACTCGCAGAACACTAAGATGAAACTAAAAACTCGCATGAACAGTAAATTCAACCAAGAACTCGCATATAACTGAATTGAAAGATCAAACTCGTAAGACATTGTGTTCAAGGATAAAAACACGCATGAACCTGTGTTCATGTGAAGAACACTCAAGACATTCCTTCAAAATTTTAAAATTTTAAACTTTTTAAACCCAAATTTTAGCTTTTAATCTGAAAATTTATGTTTAGTTATCTTCGATTAGGGTTTAATTGCTATTTTATCAATGAGATTCAAACAAAAAGGTTCCATTTTGAAGCATCGATTCAATCTAACAGTTCAAAAATGTTCCAACAGTTCTCGAGTTTGAATCGTAATCCAAAAATTCCAAGTCAAGGTTCCCTGCAAAGATGAACAATCCGATCGACTAACAAAACCCAAAAGAAAAGTAGAGTTCAAACAAAATACAAACACTCATTTAAAAGAAATTAATCAAAATCCCAAGTGTTTCGTTCAAAGAACATGAACAGTCACTGAGAAAAAATTGAGCGAAACCCAAAGATATCAAACAATCAAGTTTGCAAAGCACGAAAATAAGATACAAGAAACAAGAACAAACAACAAACAACAAATAATCAACATATAATGAAAACCTACACTGAATCGAGGTCTGAGATTGAAGAAACTGAAAGTCGCAAGAAGTTTATTTGAGAGAAAAGTTATCTAAGTAAAGAACTCGCTAAGAATGGTCTGAGAGAAGTTAACTTTGAAAGGGAAAACATCGATTTTATACTCTGAGAACTCGTTGACACGTGGCACGATCTGAGTGTATGATCACTTCGCGCAAACCAAAGAGAAAACACTTACCGCACAACAAAGGGAAAGAAGTGTGTGCACTTCACGCAAGAAGCAATTTGTGCGAAGTGGTGAAAAGTTGAAGAACTCGCATGAAGGGTCATGCGGGAAGCGGGAACTCGCACAGCGTTGTGTGCGTGTTTCGTACTTCGTGCAGCCTTTGCTATGCGCGAAGTGAGAACTCGCATACCACAGGGTGCGCGTTCTACACTTTGCGCATGCAATGGTGTGCGCAAACCTGGAACTCGCATGACACACTATGCGCGTTTTATACTTAGAAAAATTTTGAAAATTTTCCAAAAATGGAAACTTTCCAAAAATGATTTTCCCACTTTCCAAAAATAGTATGTTCTTTAAAACCACTTTTAAGCCCAAAAAGACATCCTTTTCTCATTAAAAATCTTTCTGATTTCAAAAATCTTTTAAAAACACAGACTCACACAAACACTTACAGACTTTTCAAATTAGTTCCCCCTTGAAGTGTGCATTGATCTGATTACTCCCCCTTGATTTATGCACTTAGCTCATTATACTGAAGCATGAGTCCTGATCTAACTTGATCAGAACTCAATGTCCATGATGTGATCTTGTTAAACAGTGCAAGACACTTTCATACTGCAAAACAAATTAAAATTTTGGTACTCATTGAACATGAGTCCACAACTGTTAAAAGTATCAGACTTTGAAAATATTTAATAACCAAAACACTTCAACAGATAAACACATAATCACTCCCCCTCAACAACAGATATAAGAAAAAGAGTATAACTATGCATTGTGGTTCAACATACCAAGTTTACTGACCAAAAAATTAAATCTTTTTTCATCAAGAGGTTTAGTGAATAAGTCATCAACCTCAAAATCTGTTGAAACAAAATGCATTTCTACATTTCCTTTCTCTACATGATCTTTAATGAAATGGTACCTGATGTCAATATGTTTGGTTTTTGAATGTTGTACTAGATTTGAAGTTATTGCAATTGCACTTCTTGAATCATAGTAGATGGGGACTTTGTTGGATGTGTATCCATAATCCTTCAGCTGAGTCTTCATCCACATAACTTGTGAGAAACAACTAGCAGCTGCAACATACTCTGCTTCAGCTGTAGAGGTTGACACGTAGTTCTGTTTCTTTGAGGACCAGCTCACCAACTTGTCTCCCAAAAACTGGCAAGCTCCGGAGGTACTTTTTCTGTCTAGTTTATTGCCTGCATGGTCTGCATCTGTATACGCAATTAGCTCAAAACCAGAATATTTCAGATACCAAAGGCCCATATTTGGTGTACCTTTAAGGTACCTGAAGATTCTTTTGACAACAGCTAGATGGGACTCTTTAGGATTAGCCTGATACCGTGCACAAAAACAGGTAGCAAACATTATATCAGGTCTACTTGATGTCAAGTAGAGAAGAGATCCTATCATGCTTCTGTAGTTCCGTTGATCAACTGATTTTCCAGAGATATCAGCATCCAACAGACTTCCAGATTGCATTGGAGTCTTCATGGGTGATGAAGAGTTCATGTGAAATTTCTTCAACATGTCTCTTATATATTTGGCTTGGTTTATGAAAATCCCTTCCGGGGTTTGTTTAACTTGCAAGCCTAAGAAAAAATTTAGTTCACCCATCATTGACATCTGAAACCTACTCTTCATGATGTTTTGAAACTCATTACAAAGTTTAGGATTCGTAGATCTAAATATAATATCGTCTACATATATTTGTACAAGTATCAAGTTATCACCTTTCTTCTTTAAAAACAAAGTAGTGTCGATAATACCTTTTTGAAATACAAACTCAGTCAGGTAAACTGTTAAGGTTTCATACCATGTGCGTGGTGCTTGCTTCAATCCATAGAGCGCTTTATCCAGCACGTACACATGGTCTGGGAATTTTGGATCTGTGAAACCCTCAGGCTGACTTACATATACTTCTTCATACAGGATACCGTTGAGGAATGCTGACTTGACATCCATCTGGTATACCTTGATATTTTTGTGTGCAACATATGCAAAAAATATCCTAATAGCTTCGATCCTTGCTACGGGTGCGTAGGTTTCGTCATAATTAATGCCTTCTTGTTGATTGTAACCCTTCGCGACTAACCGAGCTTTGTTCCTAACAATTATTCCCGCTTCGTCCTTCTTATTTTGAAAAACCCACTTAGTACCGACGATTGTTTTGTCTTTTGGTCTTGGTACTAATCTCCACACTTCATTTCTCTTGAATTCGTTGAGCACGTCTTGCATTGCACTAATCCAATCTGGATCTTTAAGTGCCTCAGAAGACTTCTTCGGTTCCATGTTGCTTAAGAAGTTTACAAACATGCAGTAGTTGGAAGACGCAGATGCAATGGCAGATCGAGTAGACACTTTAGCATTCAGATCCCCAATAATATTTTCTAGAGGATGACTCCTGGTCCATCTGTGAGTGCTTGGCAGTAGATCAATTTCTGTCTGAAGGTTTGAGTTATCAAACTCATCCTGAATTGCGGTAGATCAACTTCTGTTGCAGGTGGACTCTTTGCACTTGGTGATGGATCAGCTTCCTCTGATACAGTTTCTGATTGATGCTCTCTAGACACAGCTGATGTAGATCCCGGTTTAACCAATGGTGAAACCATTTCAGTTGTGTTGTCTGGTGTAGCTTGATCAGAAACAACTTGAGTTTTGCTTGTGGAAGCTTCACCAATTTCTTCAGAGGGTTCTGAGATGTTTGTACTTGTAGTAGGTGAGTTAGTATTTATTATATTTTCTTGATTGTTATCTTCAGCATTTATATCATTAAAAGCATCTAAGAATAACAAATCAATATCTGATTCTGTAAGAGTTTGAGAATGCTTATTCTTTTGAATATCAGGTTCTACACTTCTTGATGTAGAAGCTCTATCTGTAGGTACGAGTTCTGAACTGATGTGTTTCGAAGTCCTTGTCTTTAATTCATCAAAGCTACATTGATATTCTCAATAACAGTCTTTGTCCGCTTATTGTAAACCCTGTACGCTTTGGATTGAAGAGAATATCCGATGAATATTCCTTTGTCACCTTTGGCTTGAAACTTTGACAGGTTCTCTCTATCATTCAGCACGTAGCATATGCAGCCAAACACACGAAAAAATTTAACTGTAGTTTTTGACCGTTAATAATTTCATAAGATGTTTTATTTAAACGCTTATTTATTAAAGTCTTGTTCTGTGTAAAGCATGTTGTGGCTACTGCTTCAGCCCAGAGGAACAGAGGTAGATCTGAATACGCAAGCATCCTCCATCCAACTTCTACCAAAGTCCTATTCTTTCTTTCAACAACCTCATTCTGTTGAGGTGTCATGGTCATTGAGAAGTTGTGTGAAATGACAACGGAGTCAAGAAAATACTGTAACGTTGCATTCTTGAACTCAGTACCGCTGTCACTTCTCAACTGTTGCATCGGGCTTTGAAGAAGAACTTGAATTTTCTTAATGAACTTGATGATCAGATCGGGAGCCTCAGATTTCTTTCTTAAGAACTCTAATCAGGTGTATCTTGAATATTCATCCACCATGACTAGAATGTATTTCTTGCCATTGATGGATTTAGTTCTCATTGGTCCGCAAAGATCCATGTGAATAAGCCTCTAAACATTTATTGCAGTTCGATACCATCTTCAGCTTGTGAGAACTTCTCATCATTTTTCCCTTTTTATATGCAGAACAAAGTGAATCTTGTTCTATCTTCAGATCTGGAAGACCCGTGACAATATGTTGAGTTCTCAGCTTATTCAGATCCCGGAAATGCTGATGAGATAAACAACGATGCCACAACCAACTTTCTTCAGTTGAAGTCTTAGAGATAAGACATATTGGCTTTGAGGCTTCTAAAGTCGGAAAGTGAACACCGTACAGTAAACCCATTATCCCAGCTTTGATTAACTCAGCTCCACTTTGATTTTTGATGTAGCAATAATCCGCATCAAACTCTACTTTGCACTTCTTCTCAGTGAATTGACTGATAGAGAAAAGATTATATGCCAAACCCTCTACGTACAAGACTTTTGAGATTGAGATCATACTATTTTTTACTGTACCATAACCTCTGACATATCCTTTCATCTCATTTCCGAAGTTGACTGATCCTGCATAGTGTTCAACATAATCGAATATCAGGTGCTTATGTCCTGTCATGTGTCTTGATGCACCGGAGTCTATGATACACACATGACAAGCCTGCAAGCAACAGTCACTTCGATTTAGGTACCCATATAAATATGGGTCCTTTCTTGTTAGTATCCTTAAAATTCTTTAAATCAACTGATAACCCTTTAATTCTCCATTCAAATCTGGGTCCTTTTGGTAAAGTTTATGCTTTAATTTCAGATTTTGGAATCCATTTCCACACAAATTTTACATCAGCTATTTTGTTTACTTGAAAATCTTTGTTTTTCTTGTTAACAGAGTAAACTTCATCTTTTCGATTAACATTGGAATAAGTAGAAGTTTTCATGTTTTTAAACTGAATTGCTTTTCTTTTCTTCGAAGACTTAGGTTTCAAAGAAAATGAACTTTCAAGACAGTATGAGCATTGCAACTTAGTAGCAGCTTACGTCAACAACTATTTTCGAGAAAGAGTTTTTGTTTTATTCAAACAGTGTTGACAAACATCAGTACAAGCCTTTAGTACTCAATTACATTTAGTACTATCAGGAACTTTCACTTTCTTGTCAACTTTCGTCCTCTTTGGCTTCTTCAGACTTTCCTTCCTCACTTTTGTATCTGTAAAACAATCAGAGTTAGAAACATTAAAAGAAGAAGATTTAGAACATTCACCCATCTCATTAACACTTACCTCCTTTTCTGAAGATTTAAGAACTTTTAATTCTGATTTCATAACAGGAGTTGTAGTATCTACTGTGGAAGACTCAGACTGAACCTTAGCACTTGGACTTACAGAAATTGGAGTATCTTTGTCAATACAAGCCTCTTTTCCTTTTGAAAGTTTGAAAATTTGGGATTCTAGATTTCTGATCTCCTTTTGTAAAGTTTCATTTTGAATTAAACTAGAGTCTAGTTCCATCCCGAAATTTTCATTTGCCTCTTCCAGTTCAACAATGAGCTTGTTGAGAGCTGAAATCTACCTTTCTAAATCAGAAATTTTATTCAAGTGTTCAAGGTCAGTGAATTTAGAAAAGTTCTCAGAAACAGATGTGTTTTGTGAAATAACTTCTTCATCTTTGTCTTCTTTGATGGAACAAGTAATAACTGTTTCAGTTGTATCAGAATATGAATTAGATTCAAAAGACTTAGGTTGTTTTGAGAAAAGATTTTCATATTCGATGAATGTTTTCTCTTTATTTTCATAAGAAGAATTCAAATCGTCATATGAAAATTTACGAGAATTAAAACCATGAGTGTCTGAATCAGTTTGTATTTCTTACTTAACGTCCATAGTTTCTTCCTTCTTCATCTTGGAAGTCTCTGGCTTGACAAAGGTCTCAAAAAGTTACAGGAGCATCACCCGACTTTTTGAAATTGTAAAGGTTTCGGGTGCTTTCTTTAAAACATCCACATCAGAAAGACCCAAGCCAGGTTTTGCTTTGTAAAACCGAGCATTTTTTTGGTTGTTCGTTAAAATCTTTAACGTCTGTTCTGTCTGACCTCTCTTGAAATTTAGGTCCTCCAACTCTTTAATCTTTGTGTATGCTTCAGTCCTGTCTTTCAACACAATATCATACTGAAGTGTTAATTCAAGATTTTTGTCTTTCAATGTAACTACTTCCTTTTGTAGTTCAGATATTTTGGCTTGAAGGTTAGTTTTGTCCAGCTTTAAAACATTTTTCTCTTCTTCTCTTTCCGCTGCCAATGTCTTATAGATTAATGCTTGATCTTGATGTCCCTAAATTGTACTATTTTGTAGCTTAAAATTTTCTTATAGCTTTAAAAACTCAGAGTTCATTAAGTTCAATTGAGATATCAAGTTCAACACTTCTTCATTTTCAGATAAACAATCAGAGTTGTCAGAAATAGAGTTTACCTCAGAATCAGACTCTTCGTTCAAGTGTGCCATCAGATTGTAGTGAACTTGAGTCATATTAACCTTGACCTCTTCTTCTTCATCATCAGAGTACTCGAACCATATTTCTTCCTCAGCTTTCAAAGCCTTTCCTTTTTCCATTACTTTGGCAAGTTGGGCTTTCTTCGCATAGTACTCGTAGTTGTTTACTCTTTTGACTGGACAATCTTTGATGAAGTGACCAGTTTTTCCACATTTAAAACATTTATCTTATTCTTCTTTTTCTTTCTCTTCTCTCTTCTCTCTTCTCTTCTTTCTTCTCTTCTTTCTTCTCTTCTTTCTTCTCCTCTTTCTTTTCCTCTTTATTCTCTTTCACTTTCTCAAACTTTCCTCTATACTTGCTTGACTTGTATGAATCATACTTTGGCTTGTTGTAAAACTTCTTTCTGCCAAATCTCTTATGGAAGCTTGAAGTCAAAAGAGCAAGATTCTCATCAAATTCTGTTAACTCATCATCCTCAGATTCTTCTTGTACCTACTCCTCAGAACTTTCTGAAGACTCAATCAGGCTTGTCATTAACGCTTTCTTTTTTGAAGCCTTTGCAGAGACTGAGCTTCCCTTGACCAACTTGCCCTTGCCTTATGCTAGTAGGGCTAAAGAATCCTCAACCTTTTTCTGTTTGTCTTTCAGTTGATGAAGTTCTTTGTTGACGACAACTTGTTCTTTAACCTTGTGTTCATGTTGGTTAAGGGACCAAAACAAATCATTAAGCTTCTCCTCGTCCATATCTTTGTTGATTTGCATCTGTATAGTGTAGATGTCCCATTCAGGTTGGAGGTTCTTAATGAATTTGTAGTTGATCTCGTAATCTGACATTTGCACCCCTTTTCTCCTTAAATCATTCAGAATGATGTTATATCTGTCATAGGCTTCCCTTAAAGATTCCCTTTCCTTAGCTTTGAAACCCTCGTACACGTTTATGCTCTGATTTCTTTTTGTCTTGATGGATTTAGCATAACCTTGAAACTGTTTCTCTAACTCATCCCAGATGTCTTTAGTTGATTCTCTGCTATCAACTCTATTGAAGATGTCATTAGGGATAGCCATGATCAGAAAAGTTAAGGCCTGAGCATCTCTTGCCACCAATTCTCTGTCTTGTTAGTTATATTGGATTGGGTCTCTAGCTATGTTCCTCTCAGGGATCTCAGGATTTGTGTCAGTTGCGGGAATCCTGGAAACTGTGACATGTGGGTAGTGAGGTCCATCAATGATAGAATTCATTAACTTCTTGTCTTGGTTATTCAAAAAGTTAATCATTCTCTTCCGCCATTGAGGATATTCGTCCGCTTGTAGAGCTGGAGGCTTTGACTTGGAACCCATACTAAGAAGATCACGAGACATCTTTGCACGAAATGATCATCCCAAAATATTCAGTAAAAGTTGACTGGAAGAGTCAAACTTGGATCAACACTTGAAACAGATCGGAAAAATTTCTAACTCCAAAACTCGCAAAACACTGTTCACTGAACTTCACGCGGATAGCCTTGTGCGCGTAGCTAGTTCTCGCAGACTACTACGTGCGCGTTCAAAATTCTTGCAGACTTCGACGTGTGCGTTTTGTGTTCTCGCAAACCAACACGTGCGTGTTTTGTACTTAGAAACTTTTTATCAATTCAGTTTCGCGCAAACAAATGCAAACTCGCAAATCAAGGAATCGAATCAAAACTCGCAAGGCACTTTGCGTGTTCCAAACTTAGAAAAATTTTGAGAAAATGAGAACTCGCAGAATGCAAACTCGCAACCCAGTACTTCTCGCAGAACTAAGAACTCGCAGATTAATCAAGAAACTCGCACCACGTGATTAGCGCGTTTTCACTTCTCGCAAATCACTCTATGCGCGAATCAAACAAAACTCGCAGAAACCATGAAAATGCCAAATCTCTTCATCGTGCGTTTTCTTCAGACTAGTATGTTTAGAGATGTACATGTTCTTGCCTTGCGCGAAGTACAGATCTAGCGTGTTCTTCACTGTTGAACACCAGATCTATCAAACACTTTGTAAACCTGTCAATTGCTTTCAAGATTGCTCCAAAATGACCGATATATGATTTTAATCACTTTTCTATCACACAGAAATGACTAAAAATCCAAAAATACAGTAAGATCCATGAGAATACAGTGTTCGACAATTTTCTTGAAAAAATTCAAAAAAAATCCAAAATTCAATCCGATTAAGTGAAAACTTCAAAACAAATTGTGAACAAGAAAGTGTCTAATTCACCCAACGATCACTGTAGAATCATTTTTGAATCCTAAAATCGATTATCAAATGCGAATTTTATCAAACAGTGAAACTTGTGCGTGTTCTTCGTGAAAAATGAGAAATCGATCAAAAACAAGTGTAACAATCCATCTGAATGTAATTGGGTAGGCTCTAATACCAAATATAAGTCCAATAATCAATCCATGACAATCAATTTCATATAAAATGATCAAGAACTAGAGAGAGAATCTAGAGAGAGAAAGCAACTCAGTCGTATATCTCGTAAGTGCCAAATGTATAATGAACTCTCTTAAGCTTGGTCACATACTTCTCTCAAGACATTACACATTATATATGAACCAAAACTCTCACAAGACTAAAACTCTCAAAGACTTACAAAACATAAAGTCAAACGATAAAGTCAACAAGTTGATCCAAACTAATACATTTACAGAAAAAGCCTGAAGTGAAATCAGAGTGGAGACCAAAGAAAAAAATTGACGAGAATGCAAAATCATGTTCTGATATTCAGTGTAATAGAATGATTGTTAGTAATACTGTTGGTCCCTAAGGTGCTTAAAAAGTTTGTAAAAGGGGGGGTTAAATACAAACACAGAATTTAAAATTTAAAAAATTGTTTATTGATAAATCAAACACAATTTACAAGTCTGTTGCGGAATAAGATTAAGTAAGACTCAATCTAAACAAACTTAAGAAAACACTAAGATGGTTGCACAAGAATTTCAGAGAATGGGGGATTTAGAATATAGAAAACAAAGGTTTCTATTTGGGGTTCAAGGATTGAGCACACCCTCAGATGGAGGGGTGAACTTCCTATTTATACCCTATGCATTAAATGCATGGCAGGGCACTTTACACGTGGCATTCACTGATTGGCTTTGTAAGTCTGACTTTGGGAGACATGCTTTCGGCTGGATCATGAACAGTGTAGTAGACAGAGTTGTGTACGAATTGTGGCAGAGACATGTCCTTTCTGACACATTGTACTGAGTTGTGCAAGGTAAGACAAATGAAAACTTGAGGTATAAGCTTTGTGATCATTCAATCTCTGAATATCTCTTTCTTCAGAGATATCAAGAGTTCAGCGATCGTTGAAGCTTTCCTCATGTTCCTTCGCGTATAAGTAGAGTTGTCTTTTCTTCACTGATATCCGCATCAGGTCACTAGTAGACTTCTCTTTGTTCAGCAGCTTCGTCTTTGATTCAGCTATGAACATCTGTTGACGCGAGACTTGTCTTCAGGGATTACGTTACTGTTTACATCAGAACTATCAGCGATACTGAACAGACTCAGTTTGATCACTGATAGTGAAACACATACATATTAAATGTTTATAAGAAAAGACTATCAGTGATAACTGAACAGACTCAGTCTGATCGCTAATGGTGAAACACTAATACATATTAAACGTAATTTTCACTAAGTACAGAAAAGGGTCGTTATCAAATCACTGAGAGAGTTTGGATCAACAATCTCCCCCTATTTGATAATGACAAAGTAACTGAAGAAAATTACTTTATAATTCAAAATGATGGTATAATCAGGACTCATAACATACATGTCCCAATTACTATTTTGAGGGATCTTTTACAGTACTGATAGAGTTAAGTACTTCACTGAAATTTTCATTAATCTAGGAAAAGAATTACAAGGTATGAAAATTAAAAGTACAAGTGATGTACTAACTACTGTAAGTTAAATCTAATAGATTACAAGAAAGAAAACTAATCTATTAGCTATCTAAAGAGGGTTTAGAAGGATTGATCAAATACTCAGGTATTTCTTCTCCTTTTTGCCTTCGCTCTAAAGATTCTTTCCAGATGATCGCTATGATTGGCTCAGCAGCAGGAGAGAGAGTACAACATAGGCACATGAGATCCTTGAGAAGAGCGAGGGGACAGATAGGGATTTCAGAGACTCTTTGAAATCTGAGTTGTTCCTCGTCATCTCTGAAGAAGATTCCAAAAGGTTCTTCAAGAACTTGTCCCGCAACGTATGGTCCGCCAGGAGGCAGAGATAGATCCAGAACTGAAAGATCAGAAGGAGGACCGAACAGAGCTTCTCTTGAGAATTTGATAGAGGTTTCATTTCTGATCACTGCGACATTATCAGATGAGGAGGAGATAGGCTTTCTCTTGATTTGCTTGGACTTTGGAGGAAGAGTAGATGGCACCTTTAGTATAGCAGCGACTCTGTTGATGAGGGCATTATTCAGCCTTTCAACATAGCCTCTGTATGTTGACTTTGATTTCTTCAGCACATCTTTGAACTCAAGCCACTCCATGTAGCCGAAGTCTTCCAGCTTTGAAATGAACATAGCCTTGCAGCTTCCATCCTCTCTAGTAATCTCCATGGTGACAGAAAGTTTATCCTTCTTCTTTCTCCCAGAGATAGCAACAGCTACGATCTTCATTGGGTCAGAGCGATAGTCAATTTTGTGCTTGTACCAATCGACTGTATTATCGCTGACTGCTTTTTCTTTGGTGCGTTCCTCTTCAATCTCTTTCAAAAGAGCTGCCTGGACTTCCACTGGTTTGCTTTTCAGCTTCTTGTCTTTGACTTGAGAGGATTGAATTTTGAGAGCCAGAGAGGCATCTCTTTGACAGTCAGCAATCAGCTTCTCAGCCCTGACGGATTCTTCAATTTCAGCTTCAGTTAGGAACTCTAGATCTGTTGATTGAGAGGGGATATTCAGTCGTTGACTCCTAAGATGAGAGATCATCTCTGTTCTTTTCTTCATCTCTTCCTCTGACCAATGAAGTGGTCTAGAGGGCCTCCGTGGGTGTTGCAGGGACTCATCTTCTTCTTCTACCTCTTCATCAATCTCACTTACAGAGATTGGGATTGGTTGGTCATCAGCTTCAGCAGCTAGGATTATTTGGAGCTCTTTACCCTTAAGCAGGGGAGAGAACTGTCTGGTCAGAAAATGAAAAAGGTTAGTTTATTTTTATGGAAGAAGAGAGATAAAGGCTATAAAGAAACAGGGGTGGAATTTTTATAGAAGGATAAGGGAACGAGGGAAAGGCATACCTGAGAAGGATTCTCCTCAGATAGTGAAGTCTTCTTCAGGTTTCCCTCAGCAGTAGCACCTTTGCTTTGGGAAGGGGTTCCTGAAGAAGTTACATGGCTCCCCCCTGCTTTGATAACTTCTTTCGAAGCTATCGCTGATGAAGTGACGGCTGAAGAACACCATAGCGATGGATCTTCTTCATCGTCATCATCATCATCTTGATGAGGTTCTTCCTCTTGATCTTCAAGATCAAGGGCTTCATCTTCATCGTCCTCTTCTTCTTCATCATCGATTAAATCTTCAAGAGAAGGAGGGGCTTTTTCAGCAGCTATCTCCCCCTCAACCTGAGAGGGAGTTTCCTTCTGTTGGACCTCAGCAGCGACTTCAAACTCCGTATTTTCTTCAGCTGCTTTCTCCCCCTCTTTGTCATTATCATTGAGGGAGAGATATTTAGAAGGAGATGAAGCTTTTGCAGCGGCCAACACCTGAACTTCAGCCTCCAAACAGTCCAGACGACCTTCAAACGCAGGAAGATCTGACGTAGCCTGATGAATGAACTCCACGGCAATGTTCAGCGATGTACGATCGTTCTCTGTGAATGAGGGAGTAGGAGTCGGAGCTGGTGCCTTCAGGTGAGTCAGGATTTGTTGAAGAAGAACTTCACAGGAATCAACCTTTGTAGCAGGGGCTGCAAACTGTTGCTGTGAGTCTTCCCTGACTTTGACATTCGCTTCTTGGAGAGTAGCGATTTGAGAAACGTCAGCTTTGGAGGCGCAGTTGGCTGTCAGCGTCTTCCGTGCTTCACCAGCTGATTGAACAGCATTGGTGGTGGTGTTGAGAGAGGCAGTCAGAGATTCCACCTTTGCACTCAAACTGTTGACATTGGTGTCAACAGTTGCCAAACTAGGACCTGAAACATAAGTTAGTTTTTGAGAAACAGGCTTATATGGTGAGTTGGGAGAAGTGTTTAAGGTTATAGGGATACCTGAATTATCAAACATTTTGTAGAATTGTAAAGATTACTCAAAAGATTGATGTTCAGGTCCTATGGGTCCAAACTGTGGTTGAGTAGAAATAGATGGAGGGTTAGAGATCAAAGAAATAGAAGGAATAGAGATGGGGATAGAAGATGTAGGGATAGAGGTAGTTACCTCAGGTTGTTGTTGAACTGGGATCATAGGTTGCGTCACAGTTGTTGTGACAGCGACCGAGATCGCTGGCATGGTTGAAGTAGGTATTGCTGAGGATGTGGAGGAGAGACCCACGAATGCATCCAAGGAAGTTTGTTGATAAACATCCTTAGGTATAGAGCTAGAGGTAGCTTTCTCCTTGGTCACCTTGGCCTTCTTCGAAGGACCAAGGGAGCCAGTTGATGGTCGTTTGGAAGGGGTAGCGGCAGGGATAGCAGAAGAAGGAACCTCCTGCATGGCCGCTGAAGACAAAGAAGTGAGGAGAGAGAGTCGGGAGCGAAGTTCAGAGATACTTACCTCGTTGGAGAGCGTCTTGACCTCCAGGGAGCGTTGACCCACTTTTGGAAAAGATGCATCCGAGTTAGTGGGGTAAGTAGCAGGGTAGAGGAACTTCAGGTACGCGCAGATGAAGCGTACGTAGGGGACCTTGGGATCCCTCTCGGTCTTCTCTATCTTTGACTTTAGATCGTCAAAGATAGTTGTTGCATAGTCGAAGTTTCTTCCAGCGATCACTAAGTAAGCCATCTGGACCTGAATCTTGTTGGTTTGGTCCAGTGACCCACTCTTCCCACTCATACACTGAATGAAGTGTGAGAAGATGTAGTTAAGCTGAGAAGGCATCAGTGCCTTCTTCACAAGAGTCAGCTTCTTGTTTGGAATCGTCGTCCTTGGCTTGGGTTCCCAAGAGTATTCCATTGCATCCAGGAATTGGATGAGTTCAGCATCAGTTGGCAAGGCATCGAATCCATTCCTAGGTTTGTCAGGAAAACGCAGAGCTTTCCTCAGCCCTAAGGCAGTCATCATCCTTGATCCAAGTTCAGTGCTGAAGGAGATAGCAGGAACCTGTTCACCCTTTTTGTTGGTGATAGAGGTTTCTTCAGCGGTAAACCAGAATTGTTGGAGTAGAGCTTTGGAAGTAGTGGGATCCACAGTGATAGCGTAAGCAATGCAGGATTGCTTTAGAAACTTTGCGGCTTCTTTCAGATGTGGGTATTTGACACCATCAAAGTCAAGGCGAGCAAGATGATTGTTTTGGGGAAGCTCCGAGTCAGAGATGGCGAACTTGACGTTCTTAGAGGCGACAAGTGCAGATTGAGACATTCTGAGAATGAACAGATAGAAGAATAGAAGAAAGGTTTTAGTCTAAAAAATAAAGAAGATTTGCCCAGTTTCTATTTTGGGAAAGAAACATAGAAAAATCAACAATTTTGAAGATTAAAAAGGTGTTCTTAATATAAGATACAAGAACAAGAAGAAAAACCAAAGATTTTGAATGAAGAAAAATCAAAATAAAATGGTTTTTAAAGAATAAAATCAAAAATGAAAATGATTTTATGTGATAAGAATCTTATAAACCCATAATGGCAGTCCATAAATGGAGTTTTATGTAAAAAGATTTAAGATAAGAATAAGAAAAAGATCAAGAATAACCTGTTGATCTTTGAAGAGGATGATGCAAACGCTTGAGAATGCTAGAATGCTTGAGAAAGAATTCTTGCTTAGAAAGTATTTCCAGAAAGCGTAAAATGATAAAAATGGAAAAACATTCCTTTTATACGTGAGAGAGAGAGTGTGTGTGTGAGAGGCAGGAAAACAAATGCTCATCATGACATGGACACGTCCCACGAAGTTGATTGGATGGAAGGGCAACGGACGAACGTGTCAGAAAAAAAAAAGGCATGTCATGGATTATCGGTTCAAATGACGTCATAGAAGAGAGAGACTGTTCATTTGTCCGTTTTGAAATTATCGCTGAAGAAAAGTCAGCAATAGATTTTTCGTTTTGAAAGTATCCCTTATGGTAAAGTTAGGGATGAGTTTTATTTTTAAGAAGGATCACTGACTAGAAATATCAGTGATATATTTATTTTTCAAAAAGCTTTTAATCATTTGAAGAAAGTTCAGTGATTAAGGTTTATATTTTAAAAAACATCTTAACTGAATGAAGATTCAGTTGTAGGGATGGAGAGAACATACCTGAGAGTCAGAATGTTTATCAGAAAAAAAAATGATAAAAAGGGGAACTTATGATTACTGACACAATGCATGAACGCTGAAGAATTATTCTTCGAGATTCAGCATTCCAAGCTCACTGATGAGAAAGTTGAACCTTGTCTCATCGAGAGGTTTGGTGAATAAATCAGCAAGCTGAAAGTCAGTAGGGATAAAATGAAGTTCAATATCACCGTTCATCACATGATCTCTGATAAAGTGATATCTGATCTCTATGTGTTTTGTCTTTGAATGTAGCACTGGATTATTTTCTATAGCGATAGCACTAGTGCTGTCGCAATAGATTGGAATCTTTGATAGCTGAAGGGTCATAGTCTAATAGTTGATTTCTCATCCATAAGATCTGAGAACAACAGCTTCCAGCTGCTACGTATTCAGCTTCAGTCGTGGAAGTGGACACCGAATTTTGCTTTTTGCTTGTCCAACTTACCAGCTTTCCTCCTAGGAGTTGACATCCACCAGTGGTACTCTTTCTGTCAAGTTTACAACCTGCAAAATCACTATCAGAATAACCAGTTAGATCGAACCCTGAGTCTTTGGGATACCAAAGACCGAGGTTAGGAGTTCCTTTCAGATATCTGATTATGCGCTTAACAGCAATCAGATGGGATTCCTTGGGTTCAGATTGGTAGCGTGCACATAAACAAGTGGAGTACATGATGTCAGGTCGGCTCGCCGTAAGATACAGCAGGGAGCCTATCATTCCTCTATAGGCAGTGACATTAACAGGTTTTCCAGAAGGATCTTTGTTAAGTGTCAAAGGAGGTGCCATAGGAGTTTTCATTGCTGAAGTTTGTGTTAGATCAAACTTCTTCAGCATATCTTTAACATACTTTCCTTGGCTTATAAAAGTACCTTTGTCAGATTGTTTAATCTGAAGACCAAGAAAATATGTCAGCTCACCCATCATACTCATTTTGTATTCTTTCTTCATTCTTTCCACGAAGCGAGTGCATAGAGATGGGTTAGTAGAACCAAATATTATGTCATCGACATATATTTGTACAAGAATTATATGACCTTTTATTTTTCTGAAAAATAACGTATTATCAATCTTGCCACGTTCAAAATTTTCAGAGATAAGAAAAGATAAGAGAGTGTCATACAAATCACGAGGGGCTTGTTTTAGACCATAGAGAGCCTTATCCAATTTATAAACATAATTTGGATACTTAGGGTTATAGAACCCTGGAGGTTGTTCTACATAGACTTCTTCATTCAGCTTTCCATTGAGGAACGCTGATTTTACATCCATTTGATACATAATGAAGTCTTTGTAAACTGCATAAGCTAAGAATAGTCGAATTGCTTAGAGCCTAGCCACAGGGGCAAAGGTTTCATCATAGTATATGCCTTCCTCTTGTCTATATCCCTGAGCAACAAGTCGAGCCTTGTTGCGGGTTACAGTTCCATGTTCATCTAACTTGTTTCTAAACACCCATTTGGTGCCTATAACAGTTTTATCAGATGGTCTAGAAACGAGATTCCAAACTTTGTTACGAGAGAACTCAGTCAGCTCTTCTTGCATAGCGCTGAACCAGTTTGGATCTCTGAGGGCATCATCAGTCTTCTTTGGTTCTATTAAAGAGAGAAAGTTGACAAAGAGACAGATATTACCTGAGCTTCGTCATGTCTGAATACCTGCATATGGATCACCAAGAATTTGATCTATTGGATGATCTCTGGTCCATCACTGAGCAGGAGCATGATCGCTTAACTCATAGGTTGGATCAACAATTGGGATGTTTACTGATGAGGACGTTTGAGGTTCATCAGCAATTAACTGTTGAGTAGTGGATAGACTGTTGTTATCAGAGAGGTTTTCAGACAGAGGTAGATCTGATGGTAGTAAGGTGTTTAGAGGTTCAGCTAAAACCCATGAGTTGGATTCAGCGTTAGGATGTATGATGTTTGGATCATCATCAGCAGTAGGTGGATCTGTGTGCTGATGGTTTGAGAAGAAGGGTTCACTTTCTTTGTAGTGAGAAAACATCCAAGCATTTAACTCTTCATTGTCAGCGATTGGTTTGGAGTTCGCTGAGCGAGTTTCATCAAAAGTGACATGAATTGTTTCTTCCACAGATTGTCTTCGTTTGTTGAAAACTCTGTAGGCTTTTGAGATGGAGGAATATCCTAGAAATATTCCATCATCAGCTTTTGGGTCGAACTTTCCAAGCTGATCTTTGTTGTTTAAGATAAAGCACTGACAACCAAAGATATGAAGAAAGCTGATAGAAGGCTTCCTTCTATGAAAAAGTTCATAAGCTGTCTTTCCAAATCGCTTTACTATCAGCGATCTGTTTTGAGTAAAACATGCAGTGTTTACAGCTTCTGCCCAAAATTGAGTAGGGAGATGAGAATCACTAAGCATTGATCTAGCAGCTTCAATGATCGTTATGATTCTTCTTTCAGCGACTCCGTTTTGCTGAGGTGTTCTTACTGAGGAAAAGTTATGAGAAATTCTTTTATTCTCAAAGAAAATATTCAGGGAACTGTTTTTGAATTCAGTTCCATGATCACTTCTTATTGAACGAACAGTAAGATTATTCAGCACTTCCATCTTTTTAACAAAGGATATTAGTTCTTCTGGAGTATCACTCTTACAGCGAAGAAAGATAACCCAGGTATAGCGAGAGAATTCATCTTCAATGACAAGCGTATATTTCTTTCCAGCTATTGATTGGATATTGACAGGGCCAAACAGATCCATATGTAAGAGCTGAAGAGGACTTGTCACTGAAGAGACTTGTTTAGACTTGAAACTAGCTTTTTTTTGTTTTCCTTTTTCACATGCTGAGCAGAGAGATTCTTTAGCATATGAGTGTTGAGGAAGACCGAAACCAGTTCCTTAGAAGAGAGAGAATTCAGAGTTTTGAAGTTTAGATGATATAGCCTTTTGTGCCATAGCCAGTTGACATCAGAAGAGGCCTTAGAGAGAAAACATAAGTTTTCAGTGGTAGTAGAGTCCATATCTATTACATACACATTTTCTCTGCGATAACCACTGAGAGCAAGTTTTCCTTTCTCATCCACCACTGAACATGCTTTCTTGGAAAAGCGAACTTCGTAGTCTTTGTCACATAGCTGACTGATGCTTAGAAGGTTGTGCTTCAGTCCATCTACATAAGCGACTCTTCGAAAGGTAGTTGTCCCATTGCTGAGGACACCAAACCCTCGGGTATATCCTTTTCCATTTCCACCGAAGGTCACAGAGGGACCTTTCTCTTTCTTGTATTCAGTGAGCAGGTCTTTTTGTCCAGTCATATGACTAGAACATCCACTATCGAGATACCAGATGCCCTTTGATCCCTACACACATAAGGAAGATTAAGAGTTGTTTGGTACCCACTTTTCAATGGGTCCTTTAGAGTTAGTGGATGTGGAAGATTCAGCAGTCTTCACAGCAGATGAAGATACAGCTTCAGTGGTGATCTTCACTTTGGTTAATTTCTTAACCTTAGTGGTATTCTTCACCTTGGTCGATTTTTCAGCTTTAGTGACCTTTTCAGCCTTGGAGGCATTCATCTTCACTTTAGCTGATTTATCAGCTTTAGTGGCAGTTGGACATTTGCTTGCAATATGGTCAGTAAAACCACAGTGATAGCATTTTCTATATTTGAAAATGGTTTTAGGACCAGAAGTAGAAGGTTTTGCAAGTTTAAGATGAGCAGGGCCAGGTCCAAGAATGCTTTTCTCATGAGATCTGGGAGGAATTTTCATTTCTTCAGATTTCATGGGTCTAAGATCAATTTTTAGCTTTGGAGGACAGAGATCGAAGATTTCTATCACAGAGCTAGAGGATTGATTCACTGAAGGTTTAGAAGGAACTTTCAGTTTTGCTTTCTTGGTAGCCTTCTGAGGACGAATAATGGATTTTCCTTTATCCGCAGACTTAGTGTCTTTGGATTTTTTTTCAGGGATAGAATTTGAGGAAGAACAGGGATAGAATTGATTATAAGAAGTGTCAAAGAAAGAAGTGACAAACGTTCCAAACTTAAGCATGGAACTTTCTTCTTTAGTTTCATCCTGTGGTTTCCAAAAACCAAGACCAGTTCTATCACTTTCAGGAATTTGAGCATTTATTATCTCAGAGATCTTTGTTGATGATTTGCACCATTTTTCAACATGATCCTTTTCTGCTTTTAGAGCAGCGTTGGCTTGTTCACGTTCAATGCTGATGATTTCATTTATAATGACTTGATCTTTCAACTTTTCTTCTAAAAGATTTAGTTCTCTGATCTTTTCATGACATTTCTCTAGCTCTTGAGTTAAATGAACATTTTTATTCTCAGCTTGAGTTTTGTCGTTTAGAGCATTATAAAGGTCAATCGTCAGCACATCAACAGCGCGACTTCTCTCAGCTTCAGGCAGAGAGGGATTTGTAGAGATAGATACCTGAGATGATATGTAGCTCATAGAAGGTTCAGATGGTTCTTCCACTTCTTCTTTAATCTCAGCCATGAGGCAGAGATTAGCGACTTCTTCTTCATCAGAACTTGATTCTTCTGATTCATCCCAGTCATGTTCTTCAGCGATGAGACCTTTACCTTTTCGCTTGTAGCTTTTCAGCTTTAGATATTTGTTCTTCAACTTTAGGTATTTGTCATCACTGGATCTTCTAGAGGTAGAAGGCTTGAAGACCTTTTTAGACCTGCACTCACTAGCAAAGTGTCCAATCTTTTCACAGTTATAGCAAGTGGCAGTAGCCTTATCAACAGGAGTTGATTTTGGATTTTCAGTAAGAGAGAGAGGCTTATTTCTTTGGAAATTGCTCTTTCTTGCAAATCTCTTAAAAGATTTTGTCAAGAGTGCTAAGGACTCATCGAACTCTGAAAGATCAGGGTCTGATAGATCCTCAGATTCAGAATCTAACTCAGTGATGGTGAGAGTAGATCGCTGAGATGGAGTTATCTCTGAAGAGACAAAAGCAACAGGAGTGCTTTTGGAGTCTTTAGAATATTTAGAATCTTTTACAATATTCTTTTTTAGGAGATTCGATTGCTCATAGTTGAGCAATATTCCATACAGAGTGCTTAGAGAGAGAATTTAAGTCTTTTGTCAGCTTAAGACATATTGAATAACTGTCCCAGATTTCAGGAAGACATTCTAAGAATTTTGTTGAGACCTCAGAATTAGAATAGGTCCTACCAACAGTTCTTAGATCAATGATTAAGCAGTTAAACCGCTGATGAACGTCAGAAAGAGATTCATTCTTACCAGCGATGAAACTTTCATATTGTCTTACTAAGTTAATCTTTCGAGTCTCTTGTATTTCAGTGGTGCCCTCATATTGAACACATATGGTTTCCCACATTTCTTTAGAAGTTTTCAGATGCATGATGGAATGGAAAACTTAATCAGGCAGAGCCATTGAGATAATGGTCTTTGCTCTTGCATCTATACCTACCTTCTTTTTGTCTTCATCACTCCACTGTCTTATCTCCTTAACGACATAGCGTTCAGGGATAACTTCAGTGGTGGCAGTAGCGAGAACTGCAGCTATAATTCTAACAGGTTCATAGGGTCTATTTTCTATATATTCAGGTATAGTAGGATCAGCACCTTCAAGAAATAGCATCATTCGAGTTTTCCATAGAGAAAAGTTATCTCTGCTAAATCGAGGAGGTTTAGAAAGTGAACCATTATCATAGTAGTTTGTATTTGTGTTAAGTGCCATTTAGAATAGCAAAGAAGAGAATAAAGCAAGATCTTGTTTATTAGATTAAACAAACTGCTCTGATACCACTTGTTGGTCCCTAAGGTGCTTAACAAGTTTGTAGAAGGGGGGGTTGAATACAAACACAGAATTTAAAATTTAATAAATTGTTTATTGATAAATCAAACACAATTTACAAGTCTGTTGCGGAATAAGATTAAGTAAGACTCAATCTAAACAAACTTAAGAAAACACTAAGATGGTTGCACAAGAATTTCAGAGAATGGGGGATTTAGAATATAGAAAACAAAGGTTTCTATTTGGGGTTCAAGGATTGAGCACACCCTCAGATGGAGGGGTGAACTTCCTATTTATACCCTATGTATTAAATGCATGGCAAGGCACTTTACACGTGGCATTCACTGATTGGCTTTGTAAGTCTGACTTTGGGAGACATGCTTTCGGCCGGATCATGAACAGTGTAGTAGACAGAGTTGTGTAGGAATTGTGGTAGAGACATGTCCTTTCTGACACATCGTACTGAGTTGTGCAAGGGAAGACAAATGGAAACTTGAGGTATAAGCTTTGTGATCATTCAATCGCTGAATATCTCTTTTTTCAGAGATATCAAGAGTTCAGCGATCGCTGAAGCTTTCCTCATGTTCCTTCGCGTATAAGTAGAGTTGTCTTTTCTTCACTGATATCCGCATCAGGTCACTAGTAGACTTCTCTTTGTTCAGCAGCTTCGTCTTTGATTCAGCTATGAACATCTGTTGACGCGAGACTTGTCTTCAGGGATTACGTTACTGTTTACATCATAACTATCAGCGATAATGAACAGACTCAGTTTGATTACTGATAGTGAAACACATACATATTAAATGTTTATAAGAAAAGACTATCAGCGATAACTGAACAGACTCAGTCTGATCGCTGATGGTGAAACACTAATACATATTAAACGTAATTTTAACTACGTACAGAAAAGGGTCGTTATCAAATCACTGAGAGAGTTTGGATCAACAAATACTGATGTAGTTTCTTATGTTTCTTTTCACAAAACAAAACTTGTAACATCTTACAAGCATTACTCAATAGAGCAATTACTCCAATTATCTTCGTCTACTAATAAGTCTTCTACATATCGTCGAAATCGTTGTGTGTCTCGCTAATATTCTGATGATTGGTTTGGTTCATATCATGTTTATTCTAATTCATTCATTTCAAAAGGTTTTCAAAATCAAAGAGGACCCAAATTCAAATGGGTGCCAAAATCTTGTGCTAACATGAAAGGACCCAGATATAAATGGGTACCTAAACCTGTTGTTCATTAATTTCTCATGTCCAGACCCGTCATATGTGGTACTTGGATTCTGGTTGCTCCAAGCATATGACCGGGCAGAAAGATATTTTATCTAATTATACAGAGAAATTCTGCGGGAATGTCAGATTTGGAAATTACCAGTTTTCACCAATCTTAGGATATAGAGATGTTATCCAAGACAATGTAACGATTAAGAATGTGAGTTACGTTGAAGGATTTGGGCACAACCTATTCAGCATTGGTTAGTTCTGTGACAAAGACTTAGAGGTGAATTTTAAGACCAAGCGTTGTTGTGTGAGAACTGAAGATGGTAAAGAACTATTGGTCGGGACGCGGAAGTCAAACCTCTACACGATCATTTGTCAAAAGTCAAGACTGATAATGAGGTGTGTCTACTTTCAAAAGCCTCTATGCAACAAAGTTGGTTATGGCATAGAAGGTTATCTCATCTTAACTTCAGATACATCAACAAGTTGGTGACTGGTAATTTGGTTAAGGGTTTACCTGAGCTGAAATATGTCAAAGAACATCTGTGTGCGGCGTGTGAGAAGGGTAAGATGAAAAGAGCTTCTCATAAGGCTAAGCCTGAACCGAGTACAAGGGTAAGATGGATATTTGTGGTCCAATGCAAACTCAAAGCATCAACGGCAAGAAATATGTCTTAGTGATTGTGGACGATTATTCCAGTTACACTTGGATCAAATTTCTTAGATCGAAAGTTGAGACGCCCGATGTCATCATCTCATTTTTAAAGACCGTTCAAGTAAACTTGCAGAAGACAGTTAAGCTTCTTAAAACAGACAATGGCACAGAATTCAAGAATAAGACTGTAGATGATTATCTCGAATCGATAGGGATAACACACCAATTTTCTGCTTCCAGAACACCAGAACAGAATGTAGTAGTAGAAAGGTGAAACAGAACTTTAGTTGAAGTTGCTCGCACTATGCTGAGTCAATCTGATCTACCTCTATTTTTGTGGGCTGAAGTTGTGTCAACTGCATGTTATACGCAGAATCGTTCCATTATCCATCGACGGTTTGGTAAAACACCATATGCTTTTATTAATAATCGAATACCTAGCATTAAACATTTTCATATTTTTAGATGCAGGTGTTTCATGCTTAACTGATAATGTCCCTGATTCAAGTTCTTTTCTAATTCAAAAAATCACAAAACAAACAAGATGAATTCAGATTTTAATCTCAATCTGTTATTCAATTCTAAATCACAATTCGTACAATCTTTCTCTCTCTAGCTTTCTCTTTCTACAACTCTGTGAATACGATTTCTCAGTTCTAGTTACATGTATGTTGCAAAACCACTAGCCACAAATCTATTAAAGAAAAACAAAACAACTACACACGCTTACAAGCAAAAGTAAAAAACAACAACTAACTAAGACTTTGACATTGACATTTGACATTCACTAAGAGAGTTGACGTTTAAGCTTTGACTTTCTTTGACTTTCAGCTTCAGACTTTATGATCTTGCATCCAACAAATTTGTGCACTAACAATAACGACAAGGAGAACTTGAACAAGTTTAGTCCTAAGGCTAATAAAGGCATTTTCATCGGATATTCTCAAACGTCTGTTGCATATAGAGTTTTGTTAGTCTATAAAAAGTGTTAGAAAGTAAATAGTTTTAAATAGCTTTGTAAATTGTATTTGTAAAGGGCTTAATTGTAAAGGCATGGGCCTAGAGATGTAACTAGGTGGTAGGTAGGAAGTATGGGCTATAAATAGATGTCTTGGGTTGTAAACCATTTCATACTTTTAATATTAAAAATGTAGCCCTTAAACATTTTGTGCTCTCTCTATATTAGGTTTAATTTTCTTTTAAATATATAATAAAGCCTACTTCTATCCTACCTAATTAATCTCATACATGAATGTCTAGATTTCGGACTTAACAAGTGGTATCAGAGCCAAACGATAAAATATTATCGAAACGATTATCAAATCTCGACATTTCGTGTTTATTAGCCCGATCTACAAGTAAGTTGTTCCAAAGCACAATTCCTCTTGAAGAATTGTTCTTGATGAGATTACAGATCTAGTAGAATTTTTGGATTCAAATTTCGTTGAGTTTTGAGGTTTTTCGAATTTTTCGTTCGAATTTTTCGGTGTTCTTCGTGTCAAATTTTTCGATCCGAAATTTTTCTTGCATGAGGCGATTTGATTTACATATATCTATTCGTTATCGAATTTTGAGCATTCTACAACTTTTAGATTCGAATTTCGTCGAAAAACAAGCTAGATACGAGCTTCAAAAGTTCATTCGCCGGAAAATCTAGATCTGACCAGAATCTCGCCGAAATCTCAGGTTTGAACTTAAATACCGTCAAATCTTCGTACAAGATCTGTTCTAAATGTTTACCTCGATTGTTTGATGTATTTTTGAGTAACAAATTCGAGAAATTTTGATCTGTGAACACACCTCGCTGGAAAAACGTTTTTCCCGGAAAGTTACTGTTCATCGAGCAGAAAATCGAGGTTTGAGCTGAAAATTGTCACATCTTTGTCACAGATCTGATCTTAATGTTTAATTCGATCTATTTTTAATTGCTTGACAAAATTTTGAGCATGTAGCCAAGTAGAGGTTGCTAAGCATATGAGAGACCAATGTTGTGAGCGTACTTGTAACTGTTATTTCCCAAATATCAAGTTCTAATCAAATTCAATTACAAACAAGATCACAACCAATCGATTAACTACCTGTTTTCAATTAATCACTAGATTTCGTATACTGAAGTTTCTCTCTCTAACTTTCTCTCTCTAAACTCAACGTACAATCTGTTTCTAGTTACAAGCTTCTTACCACACAATCTAACCACAAGTCTTTTAAACAAAGACAAAACATACGCTCAACACACTTACAAAAACAATTTACAAAGACTTTGACTTTGACTTTTATTACAAGAGACTTTGACTTTCACTTGAGAGTTGACTTTAAGCTTTGACTTGGCTTGACTTTGACCTTCAATCTTTATGATCTTGTATCCAACAAATATGTGAACTAACAATCTCCCCCTTTGTATTCAAGATCATCTCTAAAAGATTTTGCAATTCAATCTCTCCTTTTCGTTGCATTGAAAAACTTTCAGAATTTATCTCCCCTTTAAGCTCAATCGGTGTAATCTCCCTCTTTGTCAAAATATTGTCAGCTCTTTTACTTAGCGATCTCCCCTTTCTCTAAAAACTCTGTCTTCAAAAACTTTTGTAATCTCTCCAAAGTCTGTCTTTAAAAAATAGTAACAATCTCATCCAAGGTTGTAAAACGTCTTTTAGACATAGGAAAGAAATTATCTTCAGGTTTCGCTCAGTTTGCTTTAGCAAACAATCTTCAAAGAAAATTTCAGTAATCTTTGCTCTCTTTTAGAGAAATCATTGAACTTTCCTTCAGCTTTGAACAAACTTCAACAATCTTTCTTCAAATTGACAATTCTTGATCACTTCATAAACATTTCTTTATCCTCTCCCCCTTTTTGATGATAGAAGCATGAAATCCTCAAAACTCTGACAAGAAATGTCACTGAATTTGTTCTGACCATTGATCTTTTAACACTGAGCCTCTAATTATTCATTGATCCAAAAAGATATTCATCCGAATCTTTGCAAATTTAGACAAATTAGGAATGTAACACCTGAATCAACAAATGAATCAGTTAAAATGTCTGTCAGTAACACGAAGTCACTGTGTGTAACGAATACACATTGGAAAGGAGCTTTTGTAATGTTCACTCCCCCAGATCTTCCCTTCAATCATCAAATAACACAAGTTTATTCTATGAACGTTTTGACAGAAAAATGAATTTCCTATGTGTACGTGCTTGTGTTTGAAAGAATTAGCACAGATGATTGCTATTATATAGGCTCAAAATTGTGTAAACCATTGAGACAACAACAGTTAAACACAGACTCGATTGTGCATGATCGAAGTGCGAAGGTGGTGCAGACTTCCTTCTTTTTCAATATCTAGATTTTCCAAATGAAAACCAGATAGATTATGTGTTGCGTCCCCTTTAAAAATGTGAAACATTTTCTTGTTGAGAAGAAAATGAGTAGCTGGTGGGGTTTTTATCAAGAGTTGGCATGGGCTAGTTGCCTGTTTCAATAATGTTCACGAAGAATTGGGAAACACTAGAAATGTGGTTGCCCAGCTCAGAAAAAGTTGGTGCAGAGTTTGATATTCTTTTACTCTGTTCTCACACCCTCTTTCCTTTAATCTTTAAGCTCGCTTCTAACCAAACTCTCATTTCTATTTTACCTCATCATTCAACCCACACTCAGTATTTTGACTCCTCACACATTCGATCACTCAAGGATTAACTTCTTGGGTAGGAAACACTGGTTAACGTGAGTTCATAGAAGTTTCATTTAAGCTCACACAATGAACCCATGTAATCCTGTAAAAACATGTTGCTCAAAATGGTTTAACTTTGCAGTTAAAACACATATATACAAGTCAAATGTATGTATGCTCAATAAGATAATCATGAAGATTTGAGCATTTTAAAACATTGAAGACTTTTCAAAACAAGTATATTGAATGAATAAAATGAATACAAGAAACTTGTTTGAAAATCTGACATTGTATGATAAAGATCAAAATGTCTGAATGATTTAGCAACTTAGGCTTAGGTCAGCAAAAACTGGATATCCTCTATACGAATCAAGATATAGACACTCTTGAAAGAAATGTTTCGAAATGAAATTACGCTCAAAATTCATTGAAGTTCAATCGGGGTGTATCACCATCGAAAAAATTTGGTCAATTTGAGACATGGTTATAACATTTACAACAAAAAGTTAAACCGATGTGTATGAATACTTGACAGTATATGGAAAAGATAAAACACAAGTATTTATCTTTGGAAACACACGGTTTGTAGATCATTTAAGCACATGAAACATGAAAACATTTTAAAAAATCACACTTCTAAATTCATGAAATCGTTTTAAGAACAAGAAGTGGTTTGAACATTTAAAAACATGTTTTCATATCTGAAAGTTGTCCTTCTTTCAGATACATATGAGATTAAGATTATAAATAAACCTTTTCGCTCAGACTTAAATCTCATCAAATCAGCTCTAAGTCATATATGATATGATCATGTAAGCTCACTCTCAATTCTGCAAAAATCGCAAAGTCGTCAATGTGCAAAGCTTTATTCACAACATTTATTGAAAAGTAATGACAGAAAGCAGTAAAACTTTGAATGTACGAGTTCTGAATCATTCTCTTGAAGCTCTCACGGTACAATCCTCTTCCCGCCGAGCCCCCTTTTCACAAATAAGAAGTTTCGAATCAGATGTAATCCGAAATCATATACCATACTCCTGTTCTCTTACTCCCCCTGCAATTATGCATCAGAAAATAGTGACAAACATATGCAAGAGTCATAAACTCCCCCTCAAATTTATGTAGTTCATCTTATCATCTTCTCACACTCCCTCTGAAAACATTAACAAACTTAAAGTGCAGATATCTTTAAGATTAAAAATAAAGAAATGAAGAAAAATAACAATAACTAAAACTTTAGTAGGTAATCATCGATTATGTATTGAGATTTAACATACCAAGTTTAGAAACGAGAAAATTAAATCTCTTTTTTGTCGAGAGGCTTGGTAAATAAATCTGCAAGTTGATAATCAGTGTTTACAAAATAAAGTTCGATTGTACCTTTTCGACATTATCTTTAATAAAATGATATCGGACATCTATGTGTTTGGTCTTCGTATGTTGAACAGGATTCGCAGATATAGCAATGGCACTCTTCGAATCACAGTATATCGGGATCTTGTTGTATTGAAAGCCATAATCTCGGAGTTGTGTTCTCATCCACAAGACTTGAGAACAACAGCTCGCCGCAGCGACGTACTCTGCCTCAGCTGTTGATGTGGAAACACAGAGTTGTTTCTTTGAAGCCCAACTCACGAGTTTATCGCCAAGAAATTGTATGTGGCCCGATGTACTTTTCCTGTCAAATATACAACCTGCATGGTTTGTATCTGAATATGTTGTCAGTTCAAAACTTGTATCTTTTGATACCACAGACCAAGATCTACAGTGCCCTTCAGATATCTAAAAATCCTTTTGACCACAGACAAATGGGATTCTTTAGGATTAGCCTGATATCTAGCACATAGACATGTAGAGAACATTATATCTGGCCTACTAGAAGTTAAATACATCAAAGAACCAATCATACCTCAATAGGTTCTAACATCGACAGTTTTTCCTGAAGGATCAGTGCCAATCTTAGATCCTGGTGCCATTGGGGTTCCAATAGGTGTACAATTTTCCATTTTAAATTTTCTAAGAATATCAAAAATGTACTTTGATTGATTGATAAAAATACCCGTTGAAAATTGTTTGACTTGTAATCCAAGAAAGAAATTCATCTCTCCCATCATACTCATCTGAAATCTTGACACCATGAGGTTAGAAAAATTCTTACAGTATTTTGGATTTGTTGAGCCAAATATGATGTCATTCACATATATCTGAATTAATATGATATGGGCTTTTCCCTTTTTAATAAACAAAGTAGTATCGATCTTACCTTTAGAGAAGCCAGACTTGACAAGGAATTTAGATAATACTTCGTACCAGGCTCGAGGTACTTGTTTCAGACCGTAAAGTGCTTTGTCAAGAATGTAGACATGATTCGGTTTCTCTTGATTGACAAAGCCTTCAGGCTGTAAGATGTAGACTTCCTCCTTTAATATGCCGTTGAGAAAGGCTGTCTTCACGTCCATCTGGTAGATGGTGAAGTTCTTATGGGCAGCATATGCAAGAAACATTTTGATCGCTTCGATGCGTGCCACTAGAGTGTAAGTCTCGTCGTAGTCAATTCCTTCATCTTGCCGATTGACTTTTGCAACAAGTCTTGCTTTATTTCTGATCACGATACCATCTTCGTCCTTTTTGTTCTTGAATACCCATTTTGTACCAATGATAGATTTACCTTCCGGTCGTGGCACAAGTCTCCAGACTTTTAACGCTTCGAACTGATTCATCTCCTCTTGCATCGCAGTCACCCAATCCGAGTCAGCTAGAGCTTCAGATACACGAGTTGGCTATATCTTGCTCAGAAATGAGTCATGCATAAACATATTTAATGTAGCAGACCTAGTTTGCACCGACTTTGATGGATCTCCTATTATCTGGCTTATCGGGTGCTCTTTGGTCCACCTATGTTCATGAGGGAGTGGATTTGATATAAATTGATCATGATTTTCATCAAGAAATCCATTGTCAGCTTCATCAGTTTGATCAGTATTTGATGGGAGTACAGTTGAAGTGTTCGGTATAGAAGCATCAGTTGGTACAACAATATCTGGCTGTTGATTAGTCGTTACAGTACAACCAACTGATTCAGCAACTTCTGTCTCCTCGTTAACGTTCACAACTTCAACTATTGGAGTAGGTGTTTGAATTGGAATCTCTCGCTGAATTGGGGAATCTGATTCAGTAGATATATCTGAAGTGGTTGGTTGATTTCTTCGTGAATCTTCTGAACTGTCAACCACAACAGGTTTAGACACTTTAGTTCCAAGAAATTCATCATAAAACAATTCAAACAATAAATCTAAATCAGATAAATGTGAAGTAGACGATGACGCTTCATCTGATTTAGTCGCAGTAGGCACAGGTTCTGGACTGATCTGTCCAGAAGCTAGTACGCCAGTTATAACGGGTTCTGAACTGTCTTGAACAGAAGCCATATCCTCGTCGAATGTAACATTTACGCTTTCAATCACTATCTTTGACTTCTTAAGATACACCCGGTAGGCAGCAAATGTTTGAGAGTATCCAATGAAGATGCCTTTTTCAGCCTTTGGTCCGAACTTGTTCAAGCTCTCTCTGTCGTTCAGTATGAAGCACCTGCATCCAAAAATATGAAAGTGTTTAATGCTAGGTGTACGATTATTAATCAAAGCATATGGAGTTTTACCAAACCGACGATGTATTATGGAGCGATTCTGAGTGTAGCATGTCACACCCCGCTAAAGCGGAAACACGGGATGTACAGGTAAGGGTTTCATAGCATAAGGTAAGTAAACAACACCCACCATAGATATTACATTAAATTTAAAAGTTATACAAATTGTCTTGAAAGTTTTACAAATGGGGAAATAACGACAAGGAGAAATAATGCATGTTGCTGCCACACACAGTCATCATCCTAATGCAAGCTTATGTCCGTGCACCTGAAAAGCATGTCAAAAACGAGGTCAACTACTGCAGTAGTTGGTGAGATCACAGATATTCTGAAAGAAATGGCATTTTGCCTTTTAGCTTCTTTAGAAATCCACAAAGTGGAATAAATAAAATATCGGTTGTAGAAATTTTTGCTCAATGTTTAAATGTAAATGCAATTATGTGTTTCGCAATGAGCCATTACCCAATCCTAATGACCGATAAAGGAAAGTCCCATCTTGCATGTCTATCGCGAACATGCGAATTGCCAACAACAATAATTATACACTCCGGCTTGGCAGCCTTACAGAGTGGGTGGTCAACCAAATAGTACTATCCACAATTACCAACGGCTCGCGCATCGAGTTAAATAGGTAATGTAAAGAAATAACATGGTGACTTCCAAATTTACGATATAAGAACTCAACACACAAGCATACATACCATAGAGCAGAAGTCATGGAAGACTCCAAAATATATTTTCAAGAAAAATCCAACCGATAAGTAATAATCATTGAGATAGTAAACATGCTTTTCACCCCAAGACGTATAAAAACAGTAAAAGGGGGTTGTGAATACTCACTTGTGAAATGCGATGGTATATCCAAAAATTCTCATGGGAATGCAACCAATGATAGATCCTACCTTGCTCCTACAAATCGTAAGGACACTAGTAAGATTCTACGCTTAAATCTTAGGTCTTGATAATACTTGGTTATCCATATCATCATAAAATGCCTTATTACATTAAGTCAAAACGTATATATATATATATATTATATATATATATATATATATTAGATTGATGATACCGCAATTTCGTCACAACAAGTGACGAAAAGGGTCTAAAATAAAAAGAGAGAATACATAATATATATATATATATATATATATATATATATATATATACACCGCAATTTCATCACATGAAATGATGAAAAGGGATAAAAGGTAAAAGTAAAATAAAAATTGCAATATATAATATAAGTTAGATTAACATAAATATATAATATATACCGCAATTTCATCACATGAAATGATGAAAAGGTTTCAAGGTTTGTTTCTAACAATAGTAAGAAAATTGTCCCTTGCTGTCCACAAATTGTTGTCATTTTGTGTCCATAATCAGATGTCCTCCAAAGTTCCTTTGGTCACGAAAGTTTTACCTAATATAAAACATTAAGTTAAGAAACTTTTGGCATAGGTTTCATAATTTTTGGAGGTATATAAGTCCATCAAAACAGTCCATAATCAGGTGTATAACAGAAAGTTTGGTTGTTTGCGAACTTGTTTTGTAACAACTGTTTGGTGGTCGAAATCTTAACATTTTTCAGTGATTCCAGTTGGGTTCGAATCTTAACACATAAACTTAAATTCCAGAAGAAATTTAACTTTATTTGGATGTTTTTTGAGTGAGATATGGCTTTGTAAAGTCAATGGAAAAATCTGACAGCTTGCTGTTAGAAGTAAACTTTTAAAATTTTGCATCCTTTTCCATTGGCCCTTTTTATGACTTATTCCTTTTTGCTTAGCCACGTTTTTTGGCAAGATCAAATCAATATTTTCAGACTAAAAACTCTCTTTTTCTTATACAAGCTATATGCATGCATGCTAGACAAGTTATCTTGTCAAAACTTAAAAAAAAGTTGATCTTTTGATCTTTTTGTAAGATTTGCTTAAACCCAAGCTTTTAGCTTGGTTTTTGCTACCAAAAATGAAATGTTTAATCCACAATCATGAAGTTTCAAAGTAGCTTCTTTACAAAAATATGATTTCATGCATCCTTTGGAAAAACCCATACAAGAAAATGTGTATATTAAACATGCAAGTAAACATGAACTTTTTACAAGCTCCTCTTTGATCTTAACATTGGTTTGATCATGGATGTTATTCCCTTTTTAAACATGTATCATGTTGTTGGGAATACATCTACAAACATTAAGTATCAAAGATATATTTTAAGAAAAGAACATCTTTAAAGAATGCATGAATAAGAAGAAAAGATGTAGGTTTGTTGTTAGGTTAGGAGATTTACCTCAAGAATGCTCTTGAAGGCTTTGAATCTTGAAGTTTGATGATGAAGATTGATGGTAGTTCTTGAGAGAAAGTAGGGAGAAATAGAGAGAAAATGAGAGAAGTGTTTTAGAGAGAGAAGTTAGAGAGAGAGAGAGGGAAATGCAAAGTGAGAAAAAATGGAAGCATAGGCTTCTATTTATATTTGGAAAAGAAGAGAGGAGAGGGGGGCGGTTAGGGGGGGGAGAGAAATTGGTGGTTGAGTGTGGTATTGGGTATTGATTTATTGTATAAAATTTGCATTTTTGAAAGTATATTTATAAAATTATGGTGTATAATTCTTGTATTATGCAACCTACTTATTACTTAAGGTTATATGTATATATATAATATATATATATATATATACAATATATAATATGTACTTATTTATATAAATTGTTAAAAATGGGCATTTTATGAGATTTGCGGATAATTCACTCATTTAAGTGAATATGAAGTATTAGTTCTAGACTTTTCTAGGGATGTAACCTAAATTATATTTCTATCATGAAACACATTTTTATTACTGCGTTCAGCTCAGTACTAACCTGTAAGGTATTTTTGACGGATGTCACATAGCACGCAGTCGATAAAACTTCAGCACATAGAAACAGAGGTAGATCGGACTGACTCAGTATAGTACGAGCGGTCTTGACTAGCGTTCGATTACGTCTCTCTACTACTCCGTTCTGTTCTGGCGTTCTGGCAGCAGAATACTGATGTGTTATCCCGACTGATTCGAGATAATCTTCGACAGTTTTGTTCTTGAATTCTGTGTCGTTATCTGTATGAAGAAACTTGACTTGATTTTGTAGATTCACTTGGGTAGTTTTTAAGAATGTGATGATGACTTCGGGCGTCTCATCTTTTGACCTCAGAAATTTCACCCATGTGTACAACGAGTAATCGTCCACAATAACTAACACATATTTCTTGTCGTTAATGCTTTGCGTACGCATAGGACCGCAAAGATCCATATGCAGTAACTCAAGTGGAGAACTTGTACTTGGCTCAGGATTCGGCTTGTGAGCGACTCTCTTCATTTTACCTTTCTCGTACGCTGCGCATAGATGTTCTTTTTCGTATTTTAGCTCAGGAAGTCCTTTGACTAATTTACCCGTGACCAATTTGTTGATGTAACAAAAATTCAGGTGAGAAAGCCTTCGGTGCCATAACCAGCTTTGTTGCAGCGAGGCTTTTGACAGTAGACAAACCTCATTGTCAGTCTGGACTTTTGACAGATTAATCGTGTAGAGGTTAGACTTTCGCGTTCCGACCAAGAGTTCTTTACTATCTTCAGTACGCATAGAACATCTCTTGGCCTTGAAATTTACCTCTAGATCTTTGTCACAGAACTGGCCAATGTTGAATAGGTTATGCCCTAAACCTTCAACATAGCTCACCTTCGTAATCGTCACGTTGTCTTGTATAACGTCACCATATCCCAAGATTGGTGAAAACTGATCCTTTCCAAAAAGCACTGTTCCGCAATATTTCTCTGTATAATTAGATAATAAATCTTTCCACCCGGTTATATGCTTGGAGCAACCAGAATCCACGTACCACATATGACGGGTCTGCACATGAGAAATCAGGGAACAATAACTTTAGGTACCCATTTAAATCTGTGTCCTACAGAGTTAGCACAAGATTTTGGCATCCATTTATATATGGACCCTTTGACCTTTTGAAAAACATTTGAAGCAAGAGAATGATAAGAATATACATGATATGTACCAAACCAAACATCAGAATATTTACGAGAAGCATAATCATTTCTTTTATAATTAGAAGACTTTATAGCAGACGGAGATAATTGGAACAATTGCTTTATTGAATAACTCTTGTAACAAGTTACAAGTTTTGGTTTTGAAAAAGCAACATTCTCAACTACATCAGTTTTACTAGTATGTCCTCTATTACAATCCGAATCAGAACATGATTTAGCATTCTCGTCAATCTACTGTTTCGGTCGCCATTTTGATTTAACTTCGGTCCTTTTCTTTCTCACATCTGAAACATTTGAAACTTTAGAATTAGAACTATGATATTTGTAACACCCTCAAATTTGGATAGAGCGACTAATTTAAAATTTCCAAGAATACCTTAAAGGAATATAAATTCTCTTACTACAAGACCATTATTGAAATACATTTCTAGGTTAATCCATCATCGAATAATTAAAGTCTTACACAAATACTAATTAAAGTCGGGTGTCACTAACAAAACCACTAACTGCCGCTATCTCCAATATAAATGCGGAATTCTTCAATAAGCTACTCACCTTCTTGAGCACACAACTAGAACCCACGTCTTCACAGTGACGTTAGATCTAATCCCGAAATGGAACCTGATGCACATGCCGACAAATAAAAAGGTTAGGCTAATGCCTAGTGAGTTCAAGAGATTTTAACATGAATGTAAGAATCGTAAAATGAAAATAATGCAACTTAAATCATGATCCTTTAAAATGAATGGCTTTAAATATGAGAAAGACCCGTTTTCCAGTAATACACATTTTATAATTGGACGCCTCAAGGACAAAGCTTTCTTTCATGAGGTAATGCAACCCAACACTTATTCAAAACGTGAATAATGGAAAATACTCAAATATTGGAATTTGAATAAAACTTTATAAAACAAACGACCAAAATATGAGTAAACTCAAGTCTCCAAAATTAGAGCATATGGAGGAAAACCCAACTCAACACGTCACCGAAAACAAGGATAAAACTAAATACCCCAAAACAACACCTCTCGGTGACGAGGGTGACCCGAATTCCGAGGCTAGTGGCGGAACACAAAAGTAGGTCACATTCCAAGTTACTGAGCTCACCATATTAGGATCAAGGCCACGAACACGCCGGCTCGTACTAAGACGTGGGGGAGGGCACCCAATGATTTCTAATCAAGCTCATTCGCTAGGATTTACATTTACGACCCACGGCTAGTATCCGGTCTCATATAATCGTACCAAGTTTCCACCCTAGGGTCCAAGTCTCAACTAGCTTCAAATGGGAAATGACCATCCCATAAAATAGACTCAGAAATTACATCACGGGCCCAGGACCGGATATTGGACTCCACGAGCCCGCACCATAATGCCCTCGATAATCCCATGACTAATTTTGGTCCCAACATATAAACTGTTAGAGCACATATTTGTTGGATGCAAGATCATAAAGAATGAAGATTAAAGTCAAAGCTCAAAGTCAACTCTCAAGCAAGAATGTCAAAGTCTTTGTGTAATAAGTCAAAGTCAAAGTTTTTATTTTAGTTTTCTTATTTTGTTTCAGGTATAAATAGCTTCCTTGTCTTTGTAATAAGTAGGAGTAACATTCAGATTGTATGAGCGTGTGAATCAGATTAGAGAATAGGTTTATATTCATATCATTCTAGAAAGAGAGAGAGTGAATGTAGAGAGAGAAAGTGAGAGATTGTAATATTTGATTGAATCAATGATATAAGATTTGGTTAATTGATCATCTTGATTGTTTTGTTATGATTAGAATTTGAATTATGGGTTTAACATAAACAATAGCCCTTTTTCTTAACATAACACAGACTGACTTATATACCTATGGATCCATTGCATTACAGTCTAAAACATTACATGACTCCAATTGAATAAACAACGGATTAAAAACATGTAACTCTCAAATGACACGTAATAAATGCCATCATACTAAAAAAAATCTACAACGGGCTATTAAACCGGACAAATGTGCTCAAGACTCATTTTAGTTAAAACCGAACCAAAGGCTCAACAATTTACTTAAATCTCCAATAAAAGACAGTGTAAACATTGAAACACATTTGACCAACGGATATGCAAACACAATGACTAAAACTATGATTAACCCAAACCTCCTCATTGGTTGAAACAAAACATTTTCCCAAAGGACTCATTCCCTTATTTTTCCAAAATGACTCATAACACAATGATATGTGTTAGACTAAAATTGTATTCAAGATTAAAATAGAGGGTCTAGTTTGTAATTGTTGTATTGTTAAGGGTTTTGAGTTGTAAAGTCAACTATGTTGACTTAGTATAAATAGTTTTGTTCCTTTGTAATCTTGTAAGAACGCACGCATAGATACGAATCAGTCTGTGGTAAGAACTCGCACACTGAGAACACACACATATGTGAGATCTGTGGCACTGTTTTAGATCTATGACCACGTTGCAGTCATATGGTTTAAATCAATAATATTGTGTTCTTAATCTGTTGTGTTAATCACATGCTAGTAATCTGGGTCACAATTGGTATCAGAGCTAGAAATTCAACAGTTTGAAAGGTTTTTGAGTTCGTTTTCTGAGTTTGAGTTTCTTGATTGAATTTGTGTGGAAATATAAGCTTTTGATAAAATTGTTGGTTGATTTGTAGTCGAAAAAGGTTTTATAACATTTGTGTGCAATTGAATTTCACAGAAAAACATGTATTGGTAGTTGATTTGTGATTTCTGAAAAAGTTTTGTTCGAAAAAAATGTTGAACACTGTTTGATCAAATTTTATATGATTAAGTGTAAATTTGATTGAGATATTGCATTGGACTGTTCATTGTACTAACGTGGTTGATTATGTGAAGTTACAGCTTCTGATTTGAAGGTTTGGATCGATTTCTGGATTAAAATCGAATTTTTTAGATTGTGAACTCAAGAACTCGCAAGATTCAAGTATTTCGTATGAAGAACTCGCATAACTCAGTTTAACCAGAAAGAATTCACATATTAGATAATCTGAAATCATTAAGGAAAGAATTCGCATATCAGTATTAAGTAAGGAATTCGCATAAAATTTTCTTTAAAATATATAAGTGTTGGAATTCGTACTGAAAGTCCAAGATCTACCAAATCTTAGAGAGAGAAAGTAGAGAGAGAGTGCGCCAAATGTAAACTGTTTATTCAAATGAGTTCCAAAAGTTACAAAACAAAGGCACCTACGGGACTTAAATACCCATGGCCTAAACCAATATAGATAAGCAAGCTAAACACAGTTAAGACCACTGATAATAAATACAATGATTACTATAAAATCAGACTTAACAATCTCCCCCTTAGTAATCATTGGCGTTCTTCTCTTTGACGAAGTCGATTTAAACCAAGCAAAACTTCTAAGCGTCTTAGAGTTGAACGGAAGATCAACCTCTCATCAATGATAGTCAATACTTTCTTGAGAAGTTGAATCTCTTCATTCTCAATCTGATACAGTTCACTTCTTGATTCCAAAAAGCTTCTTACAGCGGCTTTTAAACGATTCTCCAACTGTAGCTTGATCACCTTCAACGTTCCATCAGAGTAATGATTAATCTCTTCAAATCTTAGGAAGCATTTCTTACTAGAAGCATTTCTGTAAACAACTCCATATGGATTCTGAAGAATAGTGAATAAAGAATATGAGTCGATGTTCGGCAAGCTACGGTCGGGTCTTTGAAGGTTTACCACTGGCTGAAAGCTTTCAACAGCCATTTGAAAGTCAAAAACTCTGTAGAATCTGATTTGGCGTCGAATGAATCTTTTAATCACAAACAATGCTTGAGAGACATCTTCAGTTCTGTGATAAAGATTCCTGAAATGATCATACAGAAACTCAACGTCATCAATGGATAGATCATTGAAATCAACCTCCGAGAAAGTATACAAGTTGCAGTCTCTTCTTTCCACTTTAAACACTAGATACCAGATATGTACAAACTTATTTATTGAAACACTGATAATCCTAACAATCAGATGAGGAGAGGAAACCAGATGCTTTCCACGGCACTGATATTTGATGAACATCAAGTATTCATACTGATAATCAGCAGACTCCTTTTCAACCCCAAGAATTGCATGAATGTTGATCTGTCTTCTCCTAGAAACAAAAATATTGCTTTGAGAGTCTTCTAGAAAAGCAGATCTTAGCCTTGAAGCCATATGCCGTTGTTGTAAACTTCTTTGTTTCTGCTGCCTAGTCAATGTTGGACCTTCTTCTAAAATAGTCGGTGGAATCACATGATCAGAAGGAGGAATTTCAGCTTGAGCTCTAGACGACTGACCAACTTCAAATGTTCTTAAAGGAGCAGTGGTAGTCGGAGCTGTATCAACAACAGGACTGGTAGTATTAGGAGTAGCTTCAGGAAACTCATCTTGTGAAGGAAGATCTCCGTACAAAGTATCAGCTACCTCTTCATCCTTTGCGTCAAGAAAGAAAGTATTATCTTCAGTAACATAAATGATGATTATATCATTGCAGTCCTCTTCTTTAACTTTGCAAAGCTTCTCATATCTGATGTCATCGTCATCATCTGAACTGATCTCTATGAAGTTTGCGAAGAAAGATCTCATGTTGTTTGCTGCTTCAGAATCATCCAGGTCAATTGACCTTGTTGCAGTGTCTGGATCAACATAAACAACTATCTGCATGTTATTCTCTATATTCTGTTCAGAAATGCTCAACACATTAGACATAGCAGATAAATCAACACTTTCTATGATTTTGTTCACAAGATCTTCAACACAACAATCTTGAACATTATCAGTATTCTTTTCTCTGACAGCCGCCTCATCTTGATATTGATCTTCTCTAGCTGAAGAACCCTCTACCCTTTGTCTCTTCGTCATCTCCCCCTCATGACCTTGATGATCGGGATCATCTTGGTCATGTCTCCTTTTATGAGACTGGCCTGCTTCATTTCTGCAACTCTGTTCATGAAGATCAAACCTGTTAGATAAATCAGTTAAGGCTTGAATCATGAGAGATAGACCTTCCTTGATATCTGAAAATTTTGTTCAAGCTTCAGATCTAAAAAAAGTGAATTCATCATACAACACAGAAACCCTGTCAGGTGCAGAAGTAGAAGCTGAAGGCGGAGTCGGTTGAAAATTCCGTAACAGAGAAATCAAGTCTTTGTCTTGTTGTTGTGGCGGTGACATAGAAAGCAGACGAGCATAGAGCATATCTGTCAATTCTGAAATCGGAAGATCTTGAACTGGAGTGCTGGAAGATACTGGAGGACAACCAGATATAGATACACCAACTGACTGAGTAAATGGTGGAGGAAGAGGAATAGATACGATCGCTGGAGCAGTAGTAGAAACGGTTGATGGTTCACGAATGACAACACCAGATGGTCGTTTAAACGGAATCTCCGGCGGAATCATAGTAGTATCAATCTCTGGCATCTTGCCTCTGAAAAGAGCCCGCATCTTCTGAATTTCTTCATTTTTTTGTTCTTCAAACCGTTCGCTCATTTGACTGATGACTTCATTCAAAGTCATAATCTTTTCTGTTGGATCTCGAGCCTGAACGGAAGAAGGCTCAACAACTGAAGTAGGTGTAGCTGAAGAAGGAATAACAGAGAGAGAAGTTGCTGGTCCTTGACTCTGTAGCTAAGCTGTAGCATTAGCAAAGGCTAAGTCTAATTCGTCGACCTGTATGGCAGCAACTGCAGGATTGATAGACACAGATTCTTCATCAGACATAACAATGACTGGTTCATTCAAATATGGTGCTCTAATCTCCTTGTCTAAGATACGAATAGCAGGTTGATCATTATCTGCATCATCACCATCATCATCATCATTACCGTTATTACCATCATGACCAACATCTCCATCTCCATTTCCATCATTAGCATCATCAGCAGTAGTAGCATCATCATGAACAATATCAGCAGGTTCATTGTCAATGGCAGCAAGTACATCACCTATTTGTTGATCAGCAACATTTGCTTGAAATGCTTGTTCAGCATGAAAAGATTCAGCTTGTTCATCATGAGAAGGTTCAGCTTGGTCAGCTGCCAAAGAAAAATCATGCTCCAGACAGTATTGAATTATGTTGTCATCAGATGGATCAGCATAATTCACAATAAGCTCATGAGGAATCGGCATTAAGTAGTCAAAAGTCCGCTTCTGTTTCTGAATGTAAGTCATCTCAGTATCCGGAACTTGAGGCCAAGACAGACGACGAGGAATAGTAGAGTTAATTCGTAGCATACTTCGAACAATTAGCTTCATGAACCGAGCAAAAGGAATAAACTTTCGCTTCTTATGAGTCAATTTGTCTTGCACTCTCTCGGAAAGTTCGGTCCAGAAGATGTACGTGAAGTCGACATGCAGGTCATAGACAACTGCATGGAACAGTCTGAGATAGTGAAGACTAGCATTATCCGTGCCGGAATTTTTCGACGTGAGGCACCTGTTGAGGACAGAGAATAAAGCATACCAAACCGGAGGCAGGTTGGATTTATCAAACTGACTCACTCGATCCAAATCACCAATATATCCCAGATTACGAATACCCTCTAATACATCCAATTCAGAAGGGTAGTTGTCATAGGAAGTGCGACCCGGTCGTGAATTAGGTTCAGGGAGTTCTAAAATCAGTCGAAGACGTTTGTATGATAGAAAAGAATCAAACTGGTCGATATGTAAGTCGAATCGATGAGGACGAACGAGCTCATTCTTTGAGATTGAATGCCAGGCCTGTTGGAGATAAACTTCAGGAACATCGGCACAAGAAGTGAGAGCTGGAGCAAGCGGATGTCCTCTGAGAATTGCTCGAATCACAGGATGAATCTTTATCTTGTCAAAATCCACAAAGTAATTGTTAGCCTTGTAAGGAAACATATACATCATAGTCGGAAACACATCATTCGGTGTGCGCCTCTGAGCTGAAAGATTTGCACCCGTGGAAGGTACAGACGGCATGGGCGTTTCGCGCGATGCACGATCAGATGGATCATCGTGAAGGACATTCTCGTCGGATCACGGGATCAGTGATATTGTGAGAAGCCATTAGAGAACCTAAGAAACAGAAAAGAAGAAAAATTAGACAAGGAAAATAAAATTGAAAAACACAAAAAAAAATGAAAAAGTTTCTAAGTAAGGTTTGCGCAACAAGTGTGAGACGCAAACTAAGGTTTGCGCTTTGAATTAGTGGCGCAAAGAAAGGTTTGCGTGACAAACGATTGACGCAAAACAAAGTTTGTGTATCAAGTACATGGCGCAAAACAAAGTTTGCGCGATACACTTGTGAAGTAAACCTGACTTGGAAAATTTTCATTAATAAAAAAGAAAACACACAACTAAGGTTTGCATGACACGAAGGTAACGCAAAGGTAACTTTTCGTTCTCAACAGGTAGCGCAAAGGTAACTTTGTGTGACCAACAGGTAGCGCAAAGATAACTTTGCGTGACCAACAGGTAGCGCAAAGGTAACTTTGCGTGACCAATGGGTAGCGCAAAGTTAACTTGCGTGACCAACGAGATACGCAAAAAACCCTAAAACACTTAAAGATATGCGCGAGTTCATCTCTGATTTTTCAAACAAATCAAATAAACCGATTTTAAGGTATAAAAGTTGTTTGAAACATATAAAGGATTGAATATAAACACATTTCAAGCAAACTATTACTGAATAGAATTATTTTACAACCCAAAATTTTGAAAAAGGCGGAGATGAACAGTCGCACATATTCAAAACCCAAAATCAAAGAGAAATACAACGAAATACGAGAAGAAATCACATACCTGATGATCGAAATCAGTATCTAATACAAACCCAACAATCAATTTGAACAAAATAAGCTCTCGATCTGATTAAGAAGAAGATGAACAGTGCGAATGAAGAAATCGCACAATAAGAAATCACTTAAGAAATCGAAATCAAATAAGAACAATGTTATACTAATCATAACCACAAATCAACAATGAAAAGAAATAGAAACAAACCTGAATCAAGGGAGAATCCTGAAATCAAATAAAAAAATGCACAGAGAGAGGGAAACCCAAAACTGAGTTCGAAAAGAGAAATGGAGCGAGAAAAGAGAAAGAGAAAAGGACAAACACTATTTATACCACTAAAAAAAAATTAAGAAAATACTAGAAAAAAAAATTAACACTTCTAAAAAAATCACATAAAAAAAATGAAATGTTACCTGAATAGCCCTTTTACTCCCCCTACACAAATGCACTAAATAAAACAGATCAGATTAGCATTTGTATAGAACAAAAACAGAAATACTTACCTGATGAACTTCTAATCAGCACGTGAAATACTTTATCAGCTATGTATCTGACCACTTTATTTACTCCCCCTCAAAATCAGAATATATCAAATTGTTTTCAATCAGATTGTCTCTCCCTCCTTGAAATAAGCACATACCAATGTACAAAAATATGGATACACAAACATAGAGACATCAGTGTAAAAAGAAAAATCATACTGAATATAAATTTTGTAACAACTGAACATATAAAATTTTAAACACTAAACAAATTAAATTCTACTCAGTAAAATATCACAGACTTATCAACCAGTTGAAATCAAGTATGTATTTTTGGATACAAATACAAGTTTTATTGCATATCAAGTTAAGACATGTTCAGTTTCAAAAACTTCCAACAATCTATTCAGTGTGCTTACATGCGAACTTCGATTAGCTTCAAGAAAATGCAATTCTAAAAATATAATAGAGAACTTTGCATGTACTCACACTAAGCCATCAAGAATTAAGATTTTCACAAATTTATAGGTTTATCGCAACTCAAACGTATCACCAAGTATCAATAGATGTGTGCTCATTGGCATCTTTTAGCATTGTGCACATTGGCATCTTCACATGATTGTGCTTTTTGACATCTTTTAAGCTTGTGCACTTTGGCATCTTTTTAATCAAAAAGTTTGGTAAGTAAAGAACATGCCGTAAAAGTAACTTTCTATCTGATCCTATTGCAGGATTTGGGTCAGCCGCTCCCAGACCAGATGGCCTTACGGGACTAGGTTTCAAGCACCTCTTGGAACTTACTCTCCCAGATCAGAAAGGCTACATATACACATCCTAAACCTATTCATACCAGTAGAACATGACTTTCGATCTGGTTCTATAGAAGGATTTGGGTTCGATCACTCCCAGACCAATTGACCTTAGGGGACCAGATGACAAGCATCCCACGGAACTTACTTTCCCAAACCAGAAAGGTCACAGGTACAAACTCTTAAACTTAGAGATTTCTGTATTTTAGAAATATAATTTTCATCTCAATCACTCAGTTTTACATCTAAGTGCTTATCCCATATTTTCATTACGATCCATAATTCTGACTTTTTAGGTTTTCTAAGCATTGTAAACTATAAATATTTCGAATCACATAACTTTAAAGCAGAATGCAAAAGCTACAAACATGTTGCTGACCTTTCGATTTTAGTAAGACTTGAAAGTTGAACATATAAAACTTCAATATAAACAAATCAACTTGAAAATTTATCCTAGACACACATTTTATTCAAAAGAAAGAGAACCTGTAAAGTTTTTACTTTATAGAATAAAATTTGTAAAGATTTAAACTTTTAAATTCAACATGCCGAGTTTTGAAAGCAGAAAATTAAAACGTTTTTCATCTAAATCTTTTGTAAAAATATCAGCAAGTTGATATTCAGTTGGTACAAAATATAATTCAATAGCACCTTCTTCCACATGATGCTTTATGAAATGGTATCGCATATCTATGTGTTTGGTCTTTGTGTGTTGGACCGGATTGACTGATATCGCGATCGCAGATTTGCTGTCACAATAGATAGGAACAGTTTTGTACAGCATCCTGTAGTCACGAAGTTGTGTCTTCATCCATAGCACTTGAGCACAACAACTAGCTGCGACGACGTATTCTGCTTCTGCAGTTGAGATAGAAACACAGTTCTGCTTCTTCGACGCCCAGCTTATCAGTCTATCACCAAGAAATTGAAGATGACCTGAAGTACTTTTCCGGTCCAATTGATTTCCACCAAAATCTGCATCAGAGTAAGCAATCAATTTATAATCAGAACTCTTAGGATACCACAAACCTAAGTACAGACTTCCTTTGATGTATCGAAAGATTCTCTTGACTGCTAAGAGATGTGATTCTTTTGGCTTTGCTTGAAATCTGGCACATAAGCAGGTAAAGAACATGATATCCGGCCGACTTGAAGTTAGGTACATTAGTGATCCGATCATTCCTCGATAAGTCTTGACGTCCACAGCTTTTCCATCTGGATCGAGTCCAATTTTAGCACCATGAGCCATAGGCGTGCTAATTGAAGAAGATTTGTCCATCTTGAATTTCTTTAGGATGTCAAAAACGTACTTCAACTGGTTAATAAAGATTCCATCTGAAATTTGTTTCACTTGTAAGCCAAGGAAGAAATTAATTTCTCCCATCATGCTCATTTGAAACCTGGAGGTCATAAGATCAGAAAACCAAGTACATAAAGATTTATTAGTCGCACCAAATATAATATCATCTACGTATATTTGAACTAAGCAGATATCCAAGTTAGAACGATAAATGAAAAGAGTGGTATCTATGGATCCTTTGGTAAACACGGATTTGATCAAGAAGGCCGACAACTCATCATACCACGCCCTTGGTGCTTGTTTCAGGCCATACAGTGCTTTATCGAGAAAGTAGACATGATCAGGACGGTCCTTGTCAACAAACCCCTCTGGTTGAGAAACATAAACTTCTTCTTTCAGTTTCCCGTTAAAAAAGGATGTTTTTACATCCATCTAATACATAGTAAAATTGCGATAAGCAGCAAACGCGAGAAACATTCGAATAGCTTCTAATCTTGCAATCGGCACGAAAGTTTCATCGTAGTCGATTCCTTCTTCTTGTCGATAACCCTTGGCAACCAGTCTAGATTTGTTACGAACAACGATACCATCTTTGTCTTTCTTGTTCTTGAATATCCACTTTGTGCCAATTATGCTCTTTCCTTTTGGTTGTGGTACAAGTCTCCAAACTTTTAAAGCGTCAAATTGATTGAGCTCCTCTTGCATCGCTATTATCCAATCCGGATCCTCCAATGCTTCAGAAATTTTGGTTGGTTCAATCTTGCTTAGAAAGCAAGTGAATAGACATTCATTGGGAGTTGCCGTCTTGGAACGTGTAGATACACTTGCTTGAGGATCACCAATAATCTGATGAATAGGATGAGATCTTGTCCATTTGGTGGTGTGAGGGAGAGTATCTATAACTTCTTGAACAACTTCTAGTTGTTGAGAGAGAGCTTCAGTTTTGTCTATGTCAGATGAAGAGACATCAACAGTTTCAACTGGAGGATGAGATATTTCAACAACTTTTGAATCAGATTCTGGAATTGTTGGTTAAAAGGCAGCAGTTTGTTCTTCTTCCTGAATTGATGCTTCTTGAACAGGTTGTTCTTGAATAATTTCTTCTTGAACTAAATCTGTGTTCACTTGTTCAGATTCTGATTGCTCTGGATTAAATTCAGAAATACTGTTTTGAGTGACAGGAGATACTGGAACAGCATCATTGTCAGAGATAGATGCAGCGGAATTGGATGTAGATGCGCTCACAGTTTCCTGATTCAAAACATTTGAAGCATTTTCAGTATTAGATTTAGGCACATCATCATAAAAATGCTCAAATAAAAAATCAAGATCAGTAAGATTAAGCAAAGAAGAAGAGGGATCCTGATTTGACGGTTGTAGCGAAGGTTCTGAACTGTTTTGTACATAAGTTGAATTCCTTGTAAGTGCGGGTTCTGAACCTGTTTGGCCAGAAACCAAATTGGAAGCTTCGTCAAATTTGACATTTACACTCTCTATCACCTTTCTGGATGAGATAAGAAAGACTCTATAAGCCGCTGAAGTAGAAGAACAACCCGGAAATATACCGTTGTCTGCCTTTGGACTAAACTTGTTCAGATTGTCTCGGTTATTCAGAACATAACACTTACACCCAAATGACTTAAAATATTTGACATTCGGTTTGATACCGTTCATAAGCTCATATGGTGTTTTGTTGAATCGGCGATGTAGAATTGATCTGTTCTGAGTATGACATGCAGTTGAGACAGCTTCAGCCCAATGAGATAAAGGAAGACCAGAATAAGCAAGCATCGATCTGGCAGCCTCAACAAGCGTTCTATTTCGTCGTTCAACAACCCCATTCTGTTGCGGTGTTCGAGCAGCAGAAAACTGTTGTTGAATGTCTTGATCCTCGTAGAATGCTTGAAGAGTGTTGTTCTTAAATTCTGTACCATTGTCGGATCTGACAACTTTGACTGCTTTTTGCTTGTTGGTCTGAATTGTTTTGATGAGGTTGATGAGAATGTCAGGAGTTTCATCTTTAGACTTGAGAAACTTAACCCATGTATAGCGTGAATAATCGTCAACAACCACCAAAACATATCTTTTCTTTCCGATACTCTTTGTCTTCATCGGTCCGCATAAATCAACATGTAACAATTCAAGAATATCCGAAGAGCAGGCTTCAGGCTTTGGCTTGTACGGAACTTTCTTCATCATTCCTTTCTCACAATCTTGACAGAGGTGGTCTTTCTGAAATCGGAGTACTAGGAGACCTCGAACTGAATCATTCTTGACAAGGCATTCCATGTATTTAAAGTTGAGATGAGCTAGTCGTCGGTGCCATATCCAGCTTTCATGAACAGAGGCTTTAGAAAGCAAACAGATATCTGATGGAATTTTAACCTTGGAAAGATCAATGGTGTATAAATTCGATCTTCTCTTTCTGACTAGTAAATCCCTGCCACTATCATTCTTTACAGCAACTCTTTTGGATTTGAAGCTAACTTCAAGATCTTTGTTGCAAAATTGCCCGATGCTGAATAAATTGTGGCTTAGACCTTCAACATAGCTAACTCGTTTGACGGTTATATTACCTTGAACAAGATTACCATAACCTAGAATGGGAGTTGTCTCATAGTTTCCAAACTTAACACGACTGCAACATTTTTCTTTAAAATTTGTAAGCAGTGCTTTGTTGCCCGTCATGTGTTTGGAACACCCCGAATCCAGATACCATAATTGACTAAGCTGCATATATAGAAATTACACATATTTAGGTACCCATATGCTTATGGGTCCCTTCTTGTTAGTCCTTTGCCGTTTATTTTTCATAACTCTCTTTTTAGAAAAAATATGAACAAAATCATTCATGGAGGAAGAATTATAATCATCTGAATCAGAAGTAGAAGAAAAATATGAGATATTCTTTGCAATTTGAATCATTTGCTTTATTGAATATTTTTTGTTTTTATTACAAAATGCAAATGTATCCGTTTTACAAAGACGATCTACACATTTATCCTCTAAAGCTGCAGATTCATTTGACTTCTGTTTGATCCTCCATATCTGCCTTGATGACTTCTTCCAAAGTCCGATCTGAAACAGTAGAATTAGAAGAATTAGAATTTTCAGACATGACATTATCTTGTTTCTTGGACTTCTTTGACCTTCTTCTTTTACGCTTTGGTTTATAATATTGATCATTTAGCATAAAAGAATCATCAACAATTGAATTAGAAGAAGAAATTTTATCTAAGAAATCAAACTGAGCATTCGACATTTTTGAACTTGCCTCGGAGTGAGAACTTTCAGAAAAACACAAGTCTGGAAGAGTTTTGCGCGACCCACTGGTGGCGCATACTGAGTTTTGCGCTACCAACCTCTGGCGCAAATCTTCAGTTTGCTCTACCTGTGGTTGACGCAAACTTTCACTTGTTTGTACTTTTTGAGTATTTTCCTTAGAATCGATAGAAAATCCAGAATTTATTTTATCTTCAAAACTTGATTTCATGATAAAAAGAAATAAACTGTTTTCAAAATCAGTTTGAAGATTTTGTTCTTCCATTTTATCTTCAAGATCAATGATTTTACTTTCTAATACTAATGGGGGAATATATCTCTTAGAATCATATGAAACCGGAGATATATTTTCCTTATTAGTATTATTAGCATATATATCAAAATAATCATTTGATACTGAAGATTTAATGGAAGAATTGACATTTAAAACATTTTGAGATTTTCTGGATTTCTTTGATTGTTCAGGAAAATACTTGGCATTTTCACTAGTATAAACAAATGGCATTTCCATTTTCTTGTTGTTCATTCTATTCTGATTTTCGATTTCTAATTCTTGCTTCTCATTCATCCACTCAATTTTAAATTGAGGAGCATATTTTGCAAGACTTAGATAATCAAAATTATATAAAGTGGGGGTTTTTGTTATAACATTGTTTAGACAATGTCGATTTTCAAAACCAAGTCCCCATCTTTATTTTATTGCCTCATCACTCCTTGGTTTATTCATATATATGGTTTTCTCAGTTTGTTCTCTCTTATATAATTTTCCTTCTAAAACAATTATTTTATCAGAAAAAGTTTTATTCAAATTGGTCATTTCTGTCAAAGATTCAAGATTAGTCTTGTTCAAATTTTCTAATTCATCCAATTTCTTTTGAAACTTTTCTTTTGTATCTGTCAAAATAATTTTTTCATCTTTCAATGAAATTTGCAATTTTTCAATCATGACAGATTTTTCTTGATTTATGTACTTTTCAGATAGGAACTTCGAACGTAAATCATGTAAAGCAGTTATTGTGACGTTCATTTGTGATGAAATAAAGTTGTAATCAAACTCAGTAGGTACCTCAGATTCATCAGTGGAAGTGTCGTCATCTTCATCATCACTCTTGTCATCCCCAATGAAACACATGGCTGCTGTTTCCTCGTTTTCAGCTTCATTGTCGGAATGATCAAGCCAGTATTCCTCCTCAGCAAGCAGAATAGTTCCATTCTCTCTCTTCTCTGCTAGTTCCAACTTTTTCCAGTAAAACGCAGAGTCCTTGACAACCTTCACTCTACACTCATTTGCTATGTGTCCGGGTTTTCCACAGTTGAAGCAGTTCATTGCTTTCTTTTCCTCCTTTTTCGGCTCAGCCACTTTACCCGGTTCATACTTTGGAACATATGGTTTTGAGGGAGCACCGGGTTCCACTTTCTTTGAGCCGAAAGTGAAGCGAAGATTATTTGATCCTGATCTATGCTGGAACTTTTTCTGATAATGTTGAGAGAGAAGTATCATAGCTTTTTCTAGAGCCTCACCATCATCTTCAGTTGAACCATCATAGGCATTTTCAGATAAAGCTTGTTCTGCCAATTGACTAGCCAGCAGAGCAATCGGATCAACAGTCTTTGGCTTATTTTTCTTTTCAATCTTAGTTTTCTTTTCCAGCACCAAATTCTCTTCAGCCATTAAGATCTCATACAGTTCCTGAATTGGCATTGTGGAGATCCGTACATCATTCCTCATCCTATGACAAGATTTGCTCCATTCTGGTTGAAGAGCATTTAAGAATTTTAGATTGGCTTCCAGTTCAGTCTTTGTCACCTTTATCTTGTACAAATCATTGATCATTGCCCAAAATCTGTCAAACACATTTTTCAGACTCTCTCCATCTTTTGCCTTAAACTCCTCAAAGTTATTCATGTAACGAGTCTGACGGAGTTGAGTGGCAACTGCTGATCCAAGCATTATCTTTTCTAATTGAGTCCACATTAGCATCAGATTCTGCTTGAAACAATCAATTCGATTGTATATTGAATTGGGTAGTGCAAGAATCAGATTAGATTTTGCTTGATTATCAGCTTGATATCTCAAAAGCTCTTCAGCATCATACTCTCTTATAGCCTTCTCAACTCTTGTAGTCGGAGTAGTTGCAGTAGCTGGTATTTCTTTCATAAGTCTTTCCATAGGACCTTCAGTTAGAGACTTCATCATATTGTCCCCATTTGGTTGTCGCTCTATGAAATTGATGAATCTGTCTTGCCACTGCTAAAATTCGTTTTCATTTATCAGAACTGGAGGGCGAGTGTCTGATCCTAAAGACATCATTATGTCGTTCTTATAAAACTGAGCTTATAGAGACATCTTGACATAATCACAAAGTCGGAAAATTCTAAGTCTGAAATCTGGTAAACTGGCGCAAACTGAAGGTTTGCGTGAGCAGTATGTAGCGCAAATGAGATTTGCGTGAGCTGTGGATGACGCAAACGAGATTTGCGTGAGCTGTTGATGGCGCAAATCAAACTTTGCGTGAGATGCTGGAGGCGCAAATGTAACTTCTTATTATCCGAAATGCAAGGATTCGCATAAGTGTGTTTTACGAAAAGTTGGTTTTTGATTGTTCAAGGAAAGAATTCGCAGGGATCTTTATACGAATTGCACAGAATTCGCATACCTGTGTAGTGTGAATTGTGTAATTTTCGCATACTTGAGTGGTGCAAATTGTAGGTTTTCGTACAAGTGTTTATACGAATTCTTGTTAGTATATAGTGCTTCAAAGAATATTTCTAAGTAAAGAATTCGTACCTTCTTGTTATACGAATTCTACTTGCAAAAAGCTTGTATGCGAAAAGATTTTCAATAAAATGTTTTCCAAGGATAAAATTCGCATCATAGAGACGTGCGAATTGTGAAGGATTCGCAGAAAGCTTTATACGAATTTTGAAGAATTCGCATATAAGTTTATGTGAATTGCTTAGATTTTGTTCTCTCTTGTCTACGAATTCTATACTTGTGCGAATTGTTAATCTTGCTTATACGAATTTCAAGTGTTGTATGAATTCTAATGCAAATTTCATGCGAATTGCTACTTGTTTCTAGTGCATGTGAATTCTAGACAAGGTTTTTAGAAATTTCAGTTTCTGAAAATTTTTCAAGGTCAAAGAGAGAGGACGATCCAAACACTAGAAGACAAATATTTATAAGGTCTTGCGTTATCGACTTCGGGGGTAGTTGGGACTCTCACCTACCTTTGGTGGAGTTTGTTTATAACAATAGCTACCACTCGAGTATCGGAATGGCTCCGTTCGAGGCCTTATATGGGCGGAAGTGTAGAACTCCCATATGTTGGCTTGAAGCGGGGGAGAAGCAATTTGAAAACCTGAAATCGTGCAAGAGACGGACGATAAGGTCAAGGGCATTCGGGAAAGATTGAAAGCGGCTCAAGATCGGCAAAAGAGCTATGCAGATAAGAAGAGACGCCCGATGGATTTCCAAGTGGGCGATCGTGTGATGCTAAAGGTGTCGTCGTGGAAGGGCATTATTCGGTTCGGAAAATGCGGGAAGTTGAGTCCCTGTTTCCTTGGACCATTTAAAGTGCTTAAGTGTGTGGGCTTGCAAGCCTACCAGTTGGAACTTCCTCCAGAAATGAACGGGATCCACAACACATTCCACATCTGCTATCTCCGAAAATGCTTGGCGGAGGAAGAGAGTGTTATCCCTCTTTCCGAGATTAGAGTGGATGAAGGTAACCGTTGTGTTGAAGAGTCTGAAGCTATTTTGGAGAAAAAGTCAAAGAAGCTTTGCCACAAAGAAGTCACCATGGTCAAAGTTCAATGGAAGCATCATCGAGGTGCCAATGTGACGTGGGAAGTTGAGGAGGATATGAAGCGAATATATCCTCATCTTTTCGAGTAGTTGGGATTTCGGGGACAAAATCATTTCCAAGTTGGGGAGGATTGTAACACCCGTAATTTTGTGTAAATCTAGATTCCCAACTTGTTTGTATTTGGTACCTTTATTCATTGTAATTCCATTCCTATCCGCGTTATCTATTCTCGTTTTGTAGTCTCGTAAGTCGCGGGATCGAAACCTCAATTTTCAGCCTCGGTACCATCGGCGCGACCTTGCCCGCGATAGTGACAGTGTCACTATAGTCGGGGCACTATCGCGGAAGGGTTTTTGATCCGCGGTACATTTGGCGCGAGCTTGCCCCGCGATAGTGATAGTGTCACTATCGCGAGCGGGCACTGTGCCATTAATTAGACCAGCTCCGAAATTATTTCATTTATCTGATATTTTGGTTTAGCTTGGCCGATTTTCTCTCTTCTGTTTGGTAAGTCTTCAAACCCTAGTCTTCCCTTTACATTTATTACTCCACCCAACCTCCTCCTTCTCATTAATGGTGATTGGTTTAGGTGAATCTAAGGTATCCTTGTGAGGATCTCAAGCTCAAGTACTAGTTCTCTCCAACTAGAACATCTAGGGTTTTGGTATTTAACCTAATGTGAGTCATTCTTTCTTTTATTAAACTTTATACACATCAAAATGCATATTTTCACTTCTAAACATCTCATTGGTTACATTTTATTGTTGTTGAGATTTTGACCTAACTTGGTGTTTTTGGGAGATTGTTAGGGTTCTTACCATTTCTGTAAAATGATGATATAATCAATGTTTTGAAACTACAAAGGGGTTATTGTTATATTATGTGGAGTAAAATGTTCAACTTATGGCTTCTAGCCAAGTTTATGATTTAACTTTTATAGATTTTGGTTGAAAGGAGTATTTCATGAAAAAGACAATAAATAGTTTATAACACGAGGAAATTTATGTTCAAATAAAAAGGTTCTTCTATGGAAGAGTTTATTTGGTAAGGTAACACTTCGGAAAATTGAGATGGGAGCCTTATGTTTTATATTCGGGGTTCGTATTTCTTATCAGCAGTTAACTACCAAAATGTGAATTGGGAGCTAAATGGTGTATTGAACTATATGGTTGATTATAGTTGGTCACATGTGTTATTGTGACAAGTCTAGATTATTACTAGTGGATCCCTAGATATTGAGTCGGCTTATATGTTGGGATGTTTTCCCTTTTGTAGCTACGGATGCATTTTTACCCCTTTTGGGCCTTTGGTACGGTTATGTGGGATCGGTTACTAGCCATGGGTTAAATGTAATTATAGTGAATGAGCATGACTAGGAATCATTGGGTGCCATCCCCCACATATTTATTCGAGTCGGCGTGCTCGCGGCCTTGATCCTAGTATGGTGAGCTCAAAACTCGGAAGGTGGCTTACTTTGTGTTTCGCCACAATCCTTGGAATTCGGGCTTACACCCGTCATCGCAAGATGAAGTCTGGACCGGAAGGTCATTATGTGTTTAGCAAACCATTTACAAAGATGTTGATGAAAACAGTTTATTTATATTGCAACTAATTCTTTTACTGTCTTTCATATAAATTGTATGTTCTCAATAGACTTTAAGCCTAACACTTTTTCTCAAATGATGTGTATAACAGGTTCCCTTAGCGGAGGGCCGTCAAGGGGTTGAGAGGAGAGCGTGGTCTCTTGAGGGCATTTTTGAATGATAGAACTTTTGGAAGCTTTAGCATTGAAACAATTATTCATTTTGGTATTGGGTTGACAACCAATGTAATCTAGCTAGATGTAGTTTAGATTAGTTTGTTGTCGTTTCCCCATACATTATTACAGGTTTTGTAAATGCTCACGCTTTGCCCTTATTTGGGTGGTTTGCCCTATTTATAAACGTTATATTGCCGAATTTTCAATTTTCAAAATTACCCGAATTTTTAGGGTGTTACATTTACCCCACCCATGCTTGGGGGTTTTGGGATACAACGTTTTATCCACATTTCTTAAATTGGAAGTCAATCGCCGCTCTCGCTTCGAGTGAGTTTTGGGTTACATCATTTTATAAATAATGTTTTGTAATGAGGCGTTCATCTTTGAAAATGCATGATATTGGAAAAGAGTCGTCTCCGGGTTTAAATTAATCTTTTGAAAGGTTATGATTTAAGTGAAGTTTATTCCTTTTATAAATATGTTCATTCGTGTAAAACTCTTGGACTCACTAGGCGTTAGCCTAACCTTTTTATTTGTCGGCATGTGCAACAGGCATTGTTTAGGAATAGTTCTAGGGACACTATGGAGAGAGAAGTGCTAGTTGTGTGCTCGTGAAATGAGCAGCTTGGTGAAGTCTCCTGCGTTAGTTTGTAAAGAGAAACATGTATTGGGGTTATGTAGCACCTGACTCCGGTCTAGTCCTTGTATCTTGTCGGAGTATGTATTTGTTGAGGTAATTATAGATTTTTAACCCGAGACATTTTGAGTTCGGAATTGTACGAGGAATTCTTGTCCCTATTTTGATGTTATATAGATTTTTTTTATTAGTTGCTCTTACCAAATTTGAGAGTGTTATACTTCATAACTTTTATAGTATTCTAAAATATTTAATCATGGTATTGGTTTGGTTATCCCACATTCGTGTGGAAATGATAACTCTTTAGATGGATGTAAGTATATAAAGAAATAGAGATGTCTTACAAAATTGAAACAATTTGTGTCAACATAAATAGTCAACTTTTTTTTGTCGACTCACTTTTAGCAAAAACAATATCGGTTTAGAAATTAATCTTTATCTTTATATTTTTATATATGTAAAAGAAATAAACCGAGAATTTGAGGTGACACCATAAATTTTTAGCATTCTATTTTTTTTTTTAATTGTGGTGTTGGTTTGGTTATGGTGTGGTGATGATAACTTGAGAGAGGGAGATGAATATGTCAATGGAGTAGCGATGTCTTATAGAATTGAAAAATGATTTGTGCAACTTAGAGAGTTGACTTTTATCTCACTAACTCATTTTTGCAAAAACAATATATTTTTATACATCTAAAAAGAAAAATCAAACAGATGAGATGATATCATAAATTTTTAATACTCCAAAAAGTCTTAAATTATAATGTTGGGAATGGTTACTTCATGGCCATTTATCTATTTTCTTATAATTTTGAGTTTTTTTAATTATATTGGCATATTAAATTAGAAGTTTTTCAATTGTGCATTAAATGAGTACAACCTTTTATTTTCTTTATTATTTTTCATTCTATCTTTTTATTATATAATCTTTTTATTTATTAATTTTTTTATATGTTGATTTTTTTAATAAATGACCAAAAGTTTATTTAACATTTGCTAAAAAAATGTATTTTTATTTTTATTTACTTCATTTATATTATTTAAACATATATGTTTATTTGAATTTTTTTTCAATTTAATCATCTTATTTTCTTAATAACCTAACAATCAATCTATTATATATATATATATATATATATATATATATATATATATATATATATAAAGAAAGGCATAAGAGAGAGAGTGGATGAAAGGCCTCCATGGCCATTTATCTATTTTCATAGAATTTTGAGTTTTTTTAATTATATTGGCATATTAAATGAGAAGTTTTTCAATTGTGCATTAAATGAGTACAACCTTTTATTTTCTTTATTATTTTTCATTCTAGATTTTACTTATATAATCTTGTTATTTATTAATTTTTTTATATGTTGATTTTTTTAATAAATGGCCAAAACTTTATTTAACATTTGCTAAAAAAATATATTTTTATTATTATTTGCTTCATTTATATTATTTAAACATATATGTTTATTTGAATTTTTTTTTCAATTTAATAATCTTATTTTCTTAATAACCTAACAATCATCAATATCAATATATATATATATAAAGGAAGACATAGGAGAGAGAACGAATGAGAGACCTCCATGGTATTTATCTATTTTCTTAGAATCTTAAGTTTTTTTTTAATTATATTGGCATATTAAATGAGAACTTTTTCAATTGTGCATTAAATGAATACAACCTTTTATTTTCTTTATTATTTTTCATTCTATCTTTTTATTATATAATCTTTTTATTTATTAATTTTTTTATATGTTGATTTTTTTAATAAATGACGAAAAGTTTATTTAACATTTGCTAAAAAAATGTATTTTTATTTTTATTTACTTCATTTATATTATTTAAACATATATGTTTATTTTATTTTTTTTTCAATTTAATCATCTTATTTTCTTAATAACCTAACAATCAATATATATATATATATATATATATATATATATATATATATATATATATAAAGAAAGGCATAGGAGAGAGAGAGAATGAGAGGCCTCCATGGCCATTTATCTATTTTCTTAGAATTTTGAGTTTTTTTTAATTATATTGGCATATTAAATGAGAAGTTTTTCAATTGAGCATTAAATAAGTACAACCTTTTATTTTCTTTATTATTTTTCATTCTAGTTTTTACTTATATAATCTTTTTATTTATTATTTTTTTTATATGTTGATTTTTATAATAAATGGCCAAAAGTTTATTTAACATTTGTTAAAAAATTAATTTTTATTTTTATTTACTTCATTTATATTATTTAAACATATATGTTTATTTGAATTTTTTTTCAATTTAATCATTATATTTTCTTAATAACCTAACAATCAATATATATATATATATATATTTATATATATATATATATATATATATATATATATATATATATTTATATATATATATATATAAAGGAAGGCATAGGAAAGAGAGTGAATGAGAGACCTCCATGACCATTTATCTATTTTCTTAGAATTTTGAGTTTTTTTTAATTATATTGGCATATTAATTGAGAAGTTTTTCCATTGTGCATTAAATGAGTACAACCTTTTATTTTCTTTATTATTTTTCCTTCTAGCTTTTACTTTATATAATCTTTTTATTTATTAATTTTTTTATATGTTGATTTTTTTAATAAATGGCCAAAAGTTTATTTAACATTTGCTAAAAAATGTATTTTTATTTTTATTTACTTCATTTATATTATTTAAACATATATGTTTATTTCAATTTTTTTTTCAATTTAATCATCTTATTTACTTAATAACCTAACAATCAATATCTATACTACCTTATAATACATTCACATCAAAACTCTTAAAGACAAGTGATAATGCATGTGGTACAATGATTTTATACATGAAATTCAAAAAACTATGAATTACAAATTTACATGCATAAGGTACACACTCTTAATGCAGCCACCAATCACCAATACAAAATTGGATTACTTCAGACTTTGCTTTTTGAATACAGAGTTCTTCATGCCATTTTCGGTTCCCGCTAAACCAATTCTCCAGAAAAAGTTAAGGTTTCAAATTTCAAATTCATATTTTCAAAATCGTTCCTACAGCTTTAGGGTTTATCTCCTCAATAACGCTCTCCTCCCTTTCATCGGCTCCCAAGGTGCTTCTTTCCTTCCTCCAAGCTCCACCATCAATGCTCCTCCAAGCTCCATCTCTGCGACAAACCGAGTTCTCCATCTTCTAAATTGGTATTTAGTCATTGTTTCATACCGTCGGTTGGATCTTGACTGACCATTATTTCTTTTGTGTTTGATTTCTGCATTAGGTTTCCTTCTACACATTTCAGTTTCTCCAGGTTTGACCTTTCTCCTTTGCCTCTTATATTTGTGTTTTTTTATCAATGGTTTTTTTACTCTGTAGGTTTTTCCATCTCTTTCTTATTTACTTACAGAATTGGCTTTCTCCATTGTATTTCAGGTTTTTTGGTTTTTAATTTGTATAGTTCAAGGTTAGGTTTCTTATCAGTTTTATCTACTTTTGTCTGCTTTCTATTGATGTCTACTGAAATCAATTTTGGTTTGTTATCTTAAAATCGATTTTAATTTGTTATCATGCTATTGAAATCGATTTTGATTTTTCTATCCATGGCTACCGAAATCGATTTTGGTTTTGGTTTGCTTTTGTTGTGGGTGGTGTTTTAAAAATACTCATATTTGCTCTTGGGGTTTTGGGTGTAGTTATAGGCTTGATTATGCCATTTCCATTGTAGAACATCTTCTTGGTTCTCTATGGAGTTTGGCTTCTTTTCTTGGGTATACTTGTGAGGTCTGGTATATATATGGTCTTTGGGGTGATAGGATTATCCAGTCCTTTGATGTTCTAAGAGAGGCTCTCAATTTAATAATTGCCATTTTCTTTCTGTTGAATGTTACATTAGCATTTCAGCATTTGTTTCTATCCCCATTTATTGGTCTAATGATACATCTATGGGGCTTTGGGGTGGGACAAATGGATGACTGTATAAGGGGGAGCAGGGTAATGGGATTAGGACCTTTGAATTTGTTTTGTAGTAACAAGGAGGTTCATTTGGGAGTGTGGTTTGTGGGATGGAGAAACTCAAAAATGATGTAAAGGGGGTTTGGTTTTGAGCAATACAATAATCTGTTTGAAGGGGGTGAGTTTTTTTATGTTTTTTGTTTTCATCAAGCATGGTCATGAGCAACTTTTTGGCTTAATCCATGACTTGATTCCTTTCTTTGGGAACTGGAATTATTACACACAGGGGGGATATAGATGGGGATTTATAGAAGTAGATTGTTTAGTGGAAGGGATACATAATTGGAGTTATAAGGAGTTTTATCCCTGGATGATGTAATTTTTCAAGATCTCAAGTAAGCCTAATACTTTGACCTTTACTCTGGTTCTTTATACTTTCTTTATGTTGATTGCTGCATTGGTTTATCAACTATTGGTTCTTTCTATATTTTTTGGCCTATTGAAATATATCTGGGGATTTGGGGAGGGACAAAGGGATGATGGTATAAGGGGGTGTGGGGTAATAGAGCCAAGTTTCTTGAATTTACTCTGGAGTAAAAAGGAGGTCACTTAGGAGGAAAGGGTGTTTTGTTGGTGGTGGCATGTTGTGGTGTATAGGGGTATTTGGTTAGTATTGGAAATATTTGTACATTTGAAGAGGGAAGGCTTAGAATTTTTTGATTTCTCCAGGTCTGTACTAGAGCAATTTTTTTGGTTCTGTATAGACTATGGATTATTTCTTAGGAATTGGTGGAGGAAAATATTGGTTTATGCAATTTGGCATTCTGCCATTGCATATATTGAGGTATGGCATATGCTGTGGAGGGATAAGAGGCAAATAGATTGCATCTTTGGGTTGCAAAGTTGGAAGTTGAGAATTTGTGATGAAAGGAGGGATAAGGAGTTTTATTTGGTTATTGAAAAGTGGGATTACTGTGCTACTAAGTGGTCATATATTGATCTTTTCCAGCTGTCTGAACTATTATTCTTTCATTATTTGTTTCTCATCTGTTTGCTTGGTCTATTCTATATGTTGGGGACTAAACTGGTTTCCAATCATTGTTTTCTTTTCCATTCTTTGGTCCTATATTTGGTTCATTCTTATGTATGAAATTTGGCACACTGCCATTTCATTTTATTGGCCTGACTGTGTTTGGAGGAATAAGGGGATTGGTTTGATAAGTAATTTTCAGTATGAGCTACCTGTTGTCAATCTTCGTAGTTTATCTATTGATGATATGCACAGATTCTGGAGTTGTATGCATTTTGAGCCATCTTTGGTATATTGGTGGGATTGGTCATGGTGCTGCTTGATGGTTTTTTAGTACTGGTTGCACTTTCTGACTGAAATAATCTTATGTAAGGCTTGCTTTCTCACCTTTTGCCTACTACTTCGATGGATATGGGATATTTGTGAGTGGACTGATGGTATGAAAAAGTTTCTAAGGATCCTTATATTTCTGTTTTTGAGTACATTAACAACTACTCAATATTTGCTTCTCATCTTTTCGATTGGTCCTTGCTATGGTTTAGAGGCTAAACTGGCTTTCTAGCAGATGTTCCCTATACTTTCATTTGGTATTTTTCATCAAATATTTTTTATTTTGGATCCTGTTGTAAAGGCCAGTGGCCAATTTACAACTGATTTTTGGAATGTTCATGACTTGGGATTTATAAAAAAATTCATGGTTTGTGGATTTGGTGTTTTGGGATGATAGAAGGAGGAGTAGAAGAAGAATATCTTCTCTAAAATTATGGAAAGTCAGATTATGGGGATGTATGATCCTCGAAGAGTCTTCCTTAAATCCAAGATCTTGAATTGCAGATTTTGTAATTGGAGGATAAGGTTTTCGAAGTCTGTAATTCTCTTTTTTTGGTGAAGTGGGATTGGGATAAGAATAATGATGGGTGTTATTTTGATCAAAAAGGAAGTCTTCTTGAACTGTGGAAAAGGAAATGTGAGGTTGAAATAATATGTGGCTCAAATTTAATTTGGAGTTAGGCTGCGTGGAGTTTTCTTGTGGAAAATTTTGATGGATATGATTTTAAAATGGAGTTAATCTCTTGGTGGATGTGGGCCGAGAGGAGGAGAAAAAAAGTTAATCTCAAATTTGTTTTAATGAATTGGATTTGGTTTCGGCCGTGGACTTGGGGTTTTTCCTTTTTAGTTTTCATAGAATGGAGTTGTGGATTTATATCCTTTTTTGGTTTGTTGGGTTAAATCCTTAGATTGGTTTTTCCCTCATTGTATTCACTTGGGGTATGTCCCTCGTAATTTGTAATTTCTTTTTCATTTTTTAATAAAAATTTTCTGGGGGTTCCGTCCCCTTTTCCCAAAAAAAAAACTTAAGTATTTATAAAGTAGTTTATTATGACACTTAAACACTTTTGGTATTTTTGACGTCCTATAAATTCGATTCTGTTGCAGTGAACTTAACATGACAAACATTAACAATCCATTTATTTTTAATAGAGATTTTCAATCCATAAACATTGGATGAATCTTATATTGGTAGTCATTGTTTTAGAATTTGGATCGTTGATTGAATTGAAACAATTTTCTTTTATCAACATGTTGGCAAGAAACTATTTTTTTGGAAAAAAAATCATCTATTTTCGTTTGAATATAACGTGTTACGATTCAAACCGAAGAAAAAACAACTTCTCATTTGCCTTAGCTTTTGCTAGGACAATAAATAAATTAAGGTCATGGACCGACAATTTTGAATACAAGTAGGTATCCATCGTAAATCGTAATCAGTATGTTCACTTATATTTATTCAAATTTTACTTCCCGCCGCTTTGCACGGGTACACAACTAGGTGTTCAAATGCAAATTTTTTAATGGTGCAAACCCATGCAATCCACTTATCTACCACATATTTTATTTTCCCATTTTTTTATTAAAAAGGTAAAAACAAAATATGTGGTAGATAAGTGGGTTGCATGGTTTGCACAATTAAAAATTTTGTATTTGAAGGTGTCTCTCTCTCTCTATATATATATACATATATATATATATATATATATATATATATATATATATATATATATATAAAGGAAGACATAGGAGAGAGAGTGAATGAGAGGCCTCCATGGCCATTTATCTATTTTCTTAGAATTTTTAGTTTTTTTTAATTATATTGCCATATTAAATGAGAAGTTTTTCAATTATGCATTAAATGAGTACAACCTTTTATTTTTATTTTTTTTTCATTCTAGCTTTTACTTATATAATCTTTTTATTTATTAATTTTTTTATATGTTGATTTTTTTAATAAATGGCCAAAAGTTTATTTAACATTTGCTAAAAAAATGTATTTTATTTTTATTTACTTCATTTATATTATTTAAACATATACGTTTATTTGAATTTTTTTCAATTTAATCATCTTATTTTCTTAATAACCTAACAATCAATATATATATATATATATATATAAAGGAAGGCATAGGAGAGAGAGTGAATGAGAGGCCTCCATGACCATTTATATATTTTCTTAAAATTTTGAGTTTTTTTAATTATATTGGCATATTAATTGAGAAGTTTTTCAATTGTGCATTAAATGAGTACAACCTTTTATTTTCTTTATTATTTTTCCTTCTAGTTTTTATTTATATAATCTTTTTATTTATTAATTTTTTTATATGTTGATTTTTTTAATAAATGGCCAAAAGTTTATTTAACATTTGCTAAAAATGTATTTTTATTTTTATTTACTTCATTTATATTATTTAAACATATATGTTTATTTGAATTTTTTTTTCAATTTAATCATCTTATTTTCTTAATAACCTAACAATCAATATATATATCTTTATATATATAAAAACAAAAACCAAGAGAAATGACATGGCACAATGTGGATTGAGAATTCTAAAATATTGGATTGTGGTTAACTTTGGTCATCCCACATTGATAGGATAATGAAATGTTGGAACATGAAGTTGATTATAAAAAGAGAAGAATGCCAACTTTTTTGACATGACCTATGATTTGTTTTAATCTATTTTGGATTAAAGATTTTATTTTTAGTTACAAATTTGTTGATGTTGAATATATATTATATATTGTATTACAACTATCTTTATTTTTATACATCTTTATATATATAAAAGCAAAAACCAAGAGAAATGACATGGCACAATGTGGATTGAGAATTTTAAAATATTGGATTGTGGTTAACTTTGGTCATCCCACGTTGATAGAATAAAGCAAAAACCAAGAGAAATGACATGGCATAATGTGGATTGAAAATTTTAAAATATTGGATTGTGGTTAACTTTGGTCATCCCACATCGATAGAATAATGAAATGTTGGAACATGAAGTTGATTATAAAAAGAGAAGAATTCCAACTTTTTTGACATGACCTATGATTTGTTTTAATCCATTTTGGATTAAAGAGTTTATTTTTAGTTACAAATTTGTTGATGTTGAATATATATTATATATTGTATTACAACTATTTTTATCTTTAAATATATAAAATCAAAAACCAAGATAAATGACATGGTACAATGTGGATAGAGAATTCTAAAATATTGGATTGTGGTTAACTTTGGCTATCCTACATTGATAGAAAGATGAAATGTTGGAACATGAAAATGATTATAAAAGGAAAAGTATGCCAACTTTTTTTTACATGATTTATGATTTGTTTTAATCCATTTTGGATTAAAGAGTTGATTTTTAGTTACAAATTTATTGGTGTTGATATATATTGTATTACAACTAATAAGATACACTTATTTCATTTAATTTGTTTATTTTTTATATCTTTTTGTCTTTGTATACATAAAATGAAAAACAAGACAAAATGACATATCATGATGTGGATTAAGAAATCTAATATATATATATATATATATATATATATATATATATATATATATATATATATATAAGTAAAATTACTCAAGAGAAATGACACGCCTCAAATAAGAATCATCAATATATATATATATTTTTATATATATATACATATATTTATATTTATATAAAAGAAAGAACCATAGAGAATGATATGACATTGTGAGATTTGAGTAATGTAGGTACCTATAAGAAACGAGGACATTTGGATTTGATATGAGATACGAGTATTCTCAAATACTACTATATTCTGGTGGTGTTTTGCACATCTCACATTGATGAGTGAATATAAGATTGGAGAACGAAGATATACCTGTAGACACACAGAGATTTAGATTTTGATAAATTAAAGGATTACTTGGCTAAATATTCTTTTTGGCCGACCCCTATTTTTGTTAAAAATACCCATTTATATAAGCAAATAAATCGATAGACAAATGTATACAAATCATCATATTTCATCAATTTATACAATATTATCAATGTTGAACCTTGATGTCTTTTTATTTTCTCACAAGTCACAAGAAGATTTAAGTATTCTCAAATCTTGAATTGTGATGTTATTTGGTTATCCCACATTGATAGAAAGAAAATAAATTTGGAAGAATGGATGAGTATGTAAAAGTTGAATGAGATGTCTTATTTGATTGTCCCACATCGACATAAAGACAATAGATTTGGAAGAAGATGTTAGTATATAAAAGCTGGATGAAATGTCTTATTTATTTATCCCACATCGGTACAAAAAGATAGATTTGAAAGAAGAGGTTAGTATATAAAAGGTGCATGAGCTGCCTTATTTGGTTAATCCACATCAACGTAAAGATAATAAATTTGGAAGATGAGGTAAACAAAAGAAAAGGCGGATAAGACAACTTACAAGTTTAAAAGTTTGTGGCAACCTATGTGGTTGTCTCATTTTAGTCGACCTCTTTCGCTAAAAATCAAATTTTATAAAATATTAATCTTTATGTGACTTTATTTATATAAAAAAGAACAACCATAAATAATGAGATGACATTGTGAGATTTCAGTATTCTAAAATATTGCATTGTGTTGTAGTTCAATTATCCTACCTTGATGCAAGGTGCAAGATTGGAGAATGAAGATGACTGTAAGAAACAAGGATTGATTTTGATAATCAAAATTTTAGTTGGATAAATATGTTTTACCTCACGATTGAAATCCCATAATAAATTAGCAAGAAAGTAGGATTTGGAAGAGAGGGTTGATATTGGCTGCCAACTCTCATTTTCCAAAAAAAATTATATATATATATATATACAAATTAACCACTCATTGAAACACATCAATTATTTTATATTTTATTCAATTAACTGTTAACTGACGAATTATGTTTTATATATCTTATCTCGATACATATATTTCCTGAAATAATTATCGCCACAACTGATGATGTGGCCTAACCAAGTTTGAGTATTATTAAACGTTAAATTATGGTTTGGTTAAATTATCCCACATTACTATGAAGATGATAAAATTTAAAAATAAATGGTTATATATGAGTAGAAGTTGACTTGAAAATTTTAAAAATAGGTTTGATATATTGGCCAACAATAATTTTTCAAAAAATCTATACATCTACTTTAGACCTTAAGTTTAAAACTTAATGTCAACATGTTTGTTAGAGTGTTTTTATTATATGTCACCTTATATATAAACTCAAGAGCATCAAACGAACTTTTGGAACGAATCAAGTTGGATATCATATTAGCGCATTACAAGTTTGAGTCATTAAAATAATAACCAACATTTTTTAAGTTCAAACTTCAAAATTATCAAACTCAAATTTGAGCCAGACGGTGATTCCTCAAAACTTTCGTAACAACAATAATGATATGAGTGTATGACATGTTATTTCATTCTAAATAACATAACAAAAAAGTTAATGTCAATACGTGTCAAACTCTTCGTAACAATAAAAGGTTATCAATACGTGAAAATAAACCACTTATGTAAATACATTCTTCATTTTAAATTGTATCTCATTAATTAGTAAGCAAGAAATTATGTTCTATTTTAACTCGGTCAAGTACTTCTTTAAAAAAAATTATCGCTACCGTGTATATATATATATATATATACATATATATATATAAAGGAAGACATAGGAGAGAGAGTGAATGAAAGGCCCCCATGGCAATTTATCTATTTTCTAAAAAATTTGAGTTTTTTTTAATTATATTGGCATATTAAATGAGAAGTTTTTCAATTGTGCATTAAATTAGTATAACCTTTTATTTTCTTTATTATTTTTCATTCTAGCTTTTACTTATATAATCTTTTTATTTATTAATTTTTTTATATGTTGATTTTTTTAATAAATGGTCAAAAGTTTATTTAACATTTGCTAAAAAAATGTATTTTTATTTTTATTTACTTCATTTATATTATTTAAACATATATGTTTATTTGAATTTTTTTTTCAATTTAATCATCTTATTTTCTTAATAACTAACAATCAATATATATATATATATATATAAATGAAGGCATAGGAGAGAGATTGAATGAGAGGCCTTCATGGCCATTTATCTATTTTCTTAGAATTTTGAGTTTTTTTTAGTTATATTGGCATGTTAAATGAGAAGTTTTTCAATTTTGCATTAAATGAGTACAATCTTTTATTTTCTTTATTATTTTTCATTCTAGGTTTTACTTATATAATCTTTTTATTTATTAATTTTTTATATGTTGATTTTTTTAATAAATGGCCAAAAGTTTATTTAACATTTGCTAAAAAATGTATTTTTATTTTTATTTATTTCATTTATATTATTTAAACATATATGTTTATTTTAATTTTTTTTTCAATTTAATCATCTTATTTTCTTAATAACCTAACAATCAATATATTTGTTGGTCCCAAATAGCAGTAAGTAAATAAGAAAAGTATTGTAGAAGGGGGTTGAATACAATACACACAGTTTTTCACTTAATTTAATTCTTATTGATTTAAAATCAAGAATTACACATAGAAAACTTTTGATTGTTGTGGAAGAGAATAAATGAAATCTATTCAAACAATCTTACACAAAGAGAATGAAGAACAATTGTAAAACACTTAGAAAAAATTGAACTTCGTAGAGAGAAAGTTGCCAGACACTTAGAGAACTTGAAGGTTGTAGAACTGGTTCTGCTGGGTATCTTGCAAGTTGAAGCATCTTTCATATATATAGTGCCTTATGCATTAATTGCATGGGACACCTGTTGAGCAAACGATGGACACAGGTCTTCAACAAGGTACAGGATGTACCTTTTGTCTTGAGGTGTTTTGGCTTGAAGTGTTGACCTGCAAGGATGGTGGAGACCTTTCCTTAAAAGAGTATAAACTACAAAACATACTTTTTCTGATCTTCGGATGAGGTCCACGTCAATGCAAGATATCACAAATATACTTTGTCAGAAAAGTACAATGTGTTAAAGAGATCTTCGGGCTTTGAAGATTAAGAGGTCTTCGACTCCCGAAGTGAGAGGTCTTCGGCTCCCGAAGACTGAGAGGTCTTCGGCTCCCGAAGACTGAGATCGGCACCATCCTGGCCAATGGTGTTGATCAAGTAGGCATACTTGGCTTTAGGCTGAGGAGTCTATCTTCAATCCGCTTTGAGAGATATTATCCTTCTTTGTCTTCTTCGGTTGATCTTCGACTTCACCGAATATTTGTATAGAAACCAAGCTGCTAAAAGAACCTCAAAATACTCTAAGTATGGTGATATAAAATGGAAGATCGGGAGGTTATCTTCAAATCTTCAGATGACCCAACAATCTCCCCCTATTTGAGGATGACATCCATACTAAAGAATAAAATTAAGAGTATACTGAATAATTCAATTTGACCCATTTTTACTCTTTTTGGGTTCTTTTCACATAGACCATTCTTTTTTTTTTGGTATATCTAACATTTACAAATGAATGAAAAAGTATAGCTATACAAACGAATAAATAAGTACAATGAATAAAGAATGAGAGAAAAAAATATATACAAAGATAAGAAGACAGTAGCCGGAATTGTTTGAACTTAAGTGAGTGGTTGCTCCCCCTCAACTAATGTAAGGTGGTTTTGATCACACAGTCCATCGCAAAATTAGTTTCAACAGAGTTTAAGCTTGAGTGGTAAGTTGCTCCCCCTCAACTCATACTCCCCCTCAACTAATTCACGGTGTCGGAAAGTAAGAAGTCAGAAAGTTTTCAGGATCCTCCGAACCTGCTTCTGGAAAGGAAGATTCATCCTTGGATCATGCAGAATCATCGGGACTAAGAATCTCGGGTGATAGGCTGTGAGGTGGAGAAGAAGCACCTTGGATTGGGGAGGTATCCAAGTCATCCTTATCAACCAAGGAAAAGGTTGATGAGGGAATAATAGGAGGCCTCGATTTTACAATTGTATCCTTTTGTGAGGATACAAAGGAGGTGGCTTTAGGTTTAGCAGAGTCCCCGTGCCCGGATGGGAAAATTTCAACATCTGCCGATTGTGGAGAATCGGTGGGTGGAGTTTGTGGCTTGGCCCTTGAAACCTTCCTCAGCCTCTTGAGAGGAGAGGGAGGGGAAGAAGGTGAGTGCCTCCGCTTTGGAGAGGGATATGTGACCTGGGCAACAACCGAAGGTTCTTTCGGTCGTATGGTCATCGAAGCAAATGCGGAGGTGCCGGAAGCTTTGAGGATTTTTTTTTTACTAGTCGGCATCACTTGGGACAGGCAGAGGTGGCCACTACAGATGAGGGGGCCTTGGACACCGGAGTGTCGAGAGCATCAACCCATTGTAGATCGGGAGAGGTTATGAAAGAAAACATACTGGGTTGAGAGCTCGATTGGTGGAAAGAGAGCCCTTGTTGAGAGAGGTCTTCTTGACTTTCTTAGTGTTGGACGACAAGTCATCACCAAATCAATTAGAGACCCAATAATTTTTCTCCCCCTATTTGATGATGACACCAGCACATAGAGAAAAAATGGCACTGACACAAAGAAAATTTACAAGACACGAAGAAACTCATAAATTTAGTGGCCCATTTTATTATTTATTTATTTATTTATTGTGGGGGCTCTTTTCCTTTTTTTTTTAACAGGTAAGTAAGAGAAAAGAAAGAGAGAATAGAGGGGTAGAAAAAAAGGTGGGTAATTATGGTGAGAGATGGTAGTTTAGGTGGGATAAGGAGTGGGTGTCGGCATAGGGGTGTTTAGAAGCCGAAGAAGAAAAATAGGAAAGGGGAGGGTAGGTTCGGCTTGGTGGAGTGGAGGCCGAAAGGTGAGTAAGCAAGAGGGGGGTTCGGCTTGGGTTTGGGAGGTCCGAAGAAAAGAGGGTGGTTGGTATTTCGGTGGGGAGATGTGGTGTGGGTGAGGGCCGAGGGTGGGTAAGGCCTTGGGGGCCGAAGGGGGTGTGTGGTCGGTGGGAGAGGGGGGAATGGGGAAGGGGTTTCGGCCGAGGGAGGTATAAGGGGGTGTTGTGGGATTTTCGGGGGGTGATAAGGGGGGTGGTGGGGGTTCGGTGGTTAAGGGGAGAGGGAGAGAAATAGGGAGTTCGGTGGTGGTGGGTGAGAGAGAAGAGAGAGAGCCGAAGGTGAGAGAGAGAGAGCCGAAGGGGAGAAGGGAGGGAAGAGAGAGAGGCCGAAAGAGAAATAAGAGGGAAGAGAGAGAGACACCGAAAAGAGGGGAAGAGAGAGACCGAAAGGGAGAGGGGTGGGAAGAGAGAGAGAGCCGAAGGGTAAGAGAGAGAGAGAGGGAAACCAAAAAAGAGAGGGGAGAGAAGAGAGAGAGAGAGAGAGTAAAAAACACAATTTTTTTTTTGAATTCTATTCTTTCTCTCTTCATTTTTTTTATTTCTTTTCTTTTCTTTCTCTCTTTTCCTTTTTTTAATAAGAAAAAATTAAACGTCGGCATTTAACATACCGAGTTTGCCGATGAGAAACCTGAACCGAGCTTCGTCAAGAGGCTTGGTGAAGAGATCCGCCAGTTGGAGGTCGGTAGGGATGAAATGTAATTCGATATCACCTTTGGAGATATGATCCCGAATGAAGTGATACCGGATGTCGATGTGCTTGGAACGAGAGTGCAGCACCGGATTGTTTGCGATTGCGATCGCACTTGAGTTGTCACACATAATCGGGATATGAGAGTACAGTTGATTGTAGTCTCTCAGTTGGTTCTTCATCCAAAGGATTTGAGCACAACAACTTCCAGCATCTACATACTCAGCCTCAGCAGTAGAAGTGGAGACTGAGTTCTGCTTCTTGCTGGACCAGCTAACAAGCTTGCCACCAAGGAGTTGGCAGCTGCCAGTGGTGCTTTTCCTATCAATCTTTGATCCTGCAAAGTCAGAATCTGAATACCCCATTAGATCAAAATCTGAGTCTTTGGGATACCAAAGACCCAGATTCATGGTACCTTTCAGATACCGAAAAATGCGTTTAACCGCAACCAAATGATATGCTTTCGGATTGGCTTGGTAACGCGCACACAAGCAAGTAGCAAACATGATGTCTGGTCTACTAGCAGTAAGATATAGAAGGGAGCCGATCATGTCTCGGTAGTTGGTGATATCCACAGATACACCATCCGGATCAGCATGGAGTTTCAAAGGTGGTGCCATAAGAGTTTTCATGGGGGAGGAGTTTTCAAAATTGAACTTTTTCAGAAGATCACGTATGTACTTACTTTGATTTATAAAAATTCCTTCCGAAGATTGTTTAACTTGAAGTCCTAAGAAAAAGGTAAGCTCCCCCATCATACTCATCTCATATTGGCTTTTCATGAGAGAGGCAAACTCATCACACAGTGACTCATCGGTGGCACCAAAAATGACATCATCCACAAAATTTAAACAAGAATAAGATTACCTGAGGTTTGCTTGATGAACAGAGTGTTGTCAATTTTACCTATTGAATACTTGTTCTTCAGGAGAAAGTCAGCAAGAGTGTCTTACCAGGCACGAGGAGCTTGCTTTAGGCCATAGAGAGCTTTGTCTAACCTGTACACATGGTCAGGATGGATTGGATCTTCAAAGCTAGGGGTTGTTTCACATAGACTTCTTCAGGAAAGAGAGATGGAAGATCGGCAGGAATAGGTGAAGAAAGAATGTATGGTTGAGAAGGTGGGATGATTTGTGGTGAATTTTGAGGTTGAGAGGAAGATGGGAATGATGGAGGAAGGAAGGTGATATGATGAAAAATGGAAAAGAATAGGATAGGAGGGATCTTGATCTTCAGAGATGATTATATGAAGATCAGGGATTAGAGATGAGAAGAAAGGTAGGTCACGGTTTTGATGAGATGTGACTGAGGAGAAAGGAACATATGGTTTTGAGTCAGATGCAGGATTTTGAGAATTTTCACCAACACATGATGAAATCCACCATCATCATCACATGAAGAGATGATGACTTAAGATCATCAAACTTCATAAAAGTAGATCCATTTTCTCCGAAGATGGTAGACCAAGTAGGACTTTGAAGAGAAAGAATATCCTACGAAGATTCCTTCATAAGATTTGTTAATGCTAAAACACCTGCAATCACAGAGAAATCATTTCTTTGGTACCCATTTGGAAATGGGTCCTTTTGAGTTAGAAGAAGAAGAATCCTTGGAAGCATTTTTATCAAATCTTTCCATAGGACAATCCTTAGCGAGGTGAAAGGTATTACCACAGTTATAACATTTTCTATAGGTAAAATCCTTTTTGGAGCTTTGATCAGATTCCTTGTGATGACTGGTCACATTGACTTTCATGACCTTTGAGGATAGAGAAGTGTCAAGAGGCCCTAAACCCAAGATACCTTTACCAAAGTTAGCTGAAGGATTAGGAGAGGGTGACTTGGAATTCAGCTTTTTCAACATCACTGGTCTTGGGATAGGAAGAGAAGAAGATTTCTTTGAGTTTTTCTTTGGAAATTTCTTTTGGGGAGGAAGATTGGCAACAAATTTTCCCTTTTCGGAGGAAGAGAATTTGTTTGAAGAAGGCTGAGGAACTTTGGAAGGTTTGGGTTTAGAAGGGGAAGACTCATTTATCTTTAAGGAGGACATAGACTCAAGAATGGGTTTAGGAGAGTCTTCTGAGTCTTGGGCTTCCTCATTTTCATGAGGAGAATCAATGCTCTTAGCTTTGATGAAAGTCCCAAACTTGAGATTTTTAGAGAGGCCAGAAGAGTCCAAAGGTTCAGAGTTGTCAGAGTTCTCTTCAGAATATTCATAGAATGAGGGAAGAGAGAAGGGAGCATGGGTGTCAGATGGAGGTTCAAGGTCAGATTTTCCAAAGCCTAGTCCAGACTTGTCATCACAAGGTATTTGATCTTGAAAAATCCTTTCTAAATTTTTGGAGGAACTAGTCCACCTTTTCACAATTTCTTGCTCCTTTTTTAATCTTTTGAGAAGTTTATTTTTCTCTTTGGCAAGAGTGAAATTTATGGTTTTCAAATCTTCAAGCTCAGCCTTGATTTTGTCAAAGTATTTTAGCTGAGAAAGACAAATTTGCAGTTGAGAAGAAAGAGATTTTATCTGAGCATTTGCCTTTTTCTTTGCGTCTTTGGCTTCATAGAAGTCAATGGTCAAAGAGTCAAAAGATTCAATTTTCTCAGCATCAGATAGAGAAAAGAAAGGATGTACCTGAGTAGAAGAGGTGGAGCTCTCAGCAGTAACAAGATCCATAGAGGTGGAAGAGGCTTCACAGTCATCAACATCATCTAGTTTAGCCATAAAACAAAGGTTGGCCATTTTCTTATCACTTTCGGAAGTTGGTTCATCTGCCCAATCATGAGATTCAACAAGAAGACCTTTTCCTTTGTTGGCTAGAAAAGCATTTCTTTCCTTCTCTCTCTTATATTTTACCTTGTACTTTTCAGCACGGTCAGAGTTCGAAGGAATAGAAGTGTTTGGCTTTTGAAAAGAGGGTTGGTAGGAGTCAGACTTGGTTCTGACATACCTTGAGGATGTACGGTTAGAGGAGGGCAGTCTAGATTTATCAGAGGACCTACTTCTGCACTCAGAAGAAAAGTGTCCCTTCCTCCCACACCAGTAACATTCCTCATTTGATTTGTCATATGGAGTGTTTTTGGAAAGAGTAGAAGATGATTTTCTAGAAAACCTGGGTTTTCCATAAGAGAAACGAGGTTTGCCTTTTGAAAAACCTGCAAGCATGGCAACACCATCTGACAGTTGAGCCACAGAGGTCTCCTCTCCTTCATCATCAGCCTCACTAAGATAGGCTTCTGAAGGGTCATTGGGGTCCTCTTGACTATTGTCAGAATCATAGGGATAGGTGATTCTAGGTACACACATAGTATTTTTGGAAGAATCACTAACAAGAGCTAGAGAAGAGCTTTTAATGTCTTTTGTGATAGACTTCCTAAGCAGTTTAGTTTGCTCATAGTTGAAGAGAGTGCCATACAAGGCAGTGAGAGGCATGGAATCAAGATCCTTGGTAGACTTGATACAAGTACAGATATTTTCCCAAAACTCAGGAAGACAGTCCATAAACTTGCACAAGACTTCCTCATTATCATATATGAGACCCACAAGTTTAAGATCGTTGAGAAGACTGTTAAAACGATTGTAGTAGTCTGAGAGAGATTCACCCTTTTCATGAAAAAATAGTTCATACTTTCTTACAAGAGCAATCTTTCTGCTCTTTTTCACCTCAGACGTACCTTCATAAAGAACACACAGGGTGGACCACATTTCTTTAGCGGTAGAAAGGTTAACAAGGGAGTGATAGACCTCATCAGGCAGAGAGAGGGCAATGATGACTCTGACTTTAGTATCAAGAGCTATAAGACGTTTGTCTTCATCATTGTATTTACTGGGGTCCTTTACAATGTATCTCCCAGTGGCTGGAGTTCTTTCTTCCTCAGAAGAGTCCTCATCAGCTTTTGCCTTATCTGCAATGTACCGGCCCCAAACTTTAGGAATAAAAGGACCTTCATGTAAGATAGTTGGATATCTGCTGTCAACTCCTTCTAGAAAGAGTATCATACGACTTTTCCACAAGAAGAAGTTATTGGGGTTAAACCTTGGTGGTTTGGCTATAGAGCCATTGTCGTATGAAACAGCAGTGGTGTTTTGAGAAGAAACATTGTTTAAAGAAGAAGAAGAAGAAGAGGTTGCCATTGCAAATCTAGTTTATTGAGTTAAACTAAACCGCTCTGATACCACTTGTTGGTCCCAAATAGCAGTAAGTAAATAAGAAAAGTATTGTTGAAGGGGGTTGAATACAATACACACAGTTTTTCACTTAATTTAATTCTTATTGATTTAAAATCAAGAATTACACATAGAAAACTTTTGATTGTTGCGGAAGAGAATAAATGAAATCTATTCAAACAATCTTACACAAAGAGAATGAAGAACAATTGTAAAACACTTAGAAAAAATTGAACTTCGTAGAAAGAAAGTTGCCAGGCACTTAGAGAACTTGAAGGTTGTAGAACTGGTTCTGCTGGGTATCTTGCAAGTTGAAGCATCCTCCATATATATAGTGCCTCATGCATTAAATGCATGGGACACCTGTTGAGCAAAGGATGGGCACAGGTCTTCAGCAAGGTACATGATGTACCTTTTGTCTTGAGGTGTTTTGGCTTGAAGTGTTGACCTGCAAGGATGGTGGAGACCTTTCCTTAAAAGAGTATAAACTACAAAACATACTTTTTCTGATCTTCGGATGAGGTCCACGTCAATGCAAGATATCACAAATATACTTTGTCATAAAAGTACAATGTGTTAGAGAGATCTTCGGGCTTTGAAGATTAAGAGGTCTTCAGCTCCCGAAGTGAGAGGTCTTCGGCTCCCGAAGACTGAGATCAGCACCATCCTGACCAATGGTGTTGATCAAGTAGGCATACTTGGCTTTAGGCTGAGGAGTCTATCTTCAATCCGCTTTGAGAGATATTATCCTTCTTTGTCTTCTTCGGTTGATCTTCGACTTCACCGAACATTTGTATATAAACCAAACTGCTAAAAGAACCTCAAAATACTCTAAGTATGATGATATAAAATTGAAGATCGGGAGGTCATCTTCAAATCTTCAGATGACCCAACAATATCAATATATATATACTAGTGGTGTTCCCGCGCGATGCAGCGCGGGTGAATCACAATTCCGAAACATCAAGTTGAAGGTTAATATGTTGTATTAGCAAAATCGAATGGAAAAATAATTGCACACATATTAGGCTTCTAAATCCATTACTCAGAACTAATTACAAAACTTGAAATTATTGACTGAACAAAGAAATACAATCATTTGTAAATAATGCTCATCCGTATCTCCAGAATGTTGTTTAGTTTTCGTGATACACTCATTCGTAAATATTTTCTGCAAAAAAACACCAATTTCTCATTCAAATCAAATCCAATTTCACTAGCTACTTCATATACATTTGACAACCAATATGTTATATGTTGACAAATTGGGTGATTAATTTTTTTAGAAAATCATACCCTCTTCCCACTCAATCGTCTTTTTTTTCTTTTTTTATTGATAGTTATAATTTTGGTCCCTAAACTCTTTGAGTGATTTACTTTATACCTTATGTTTTTATATTTTATATTTTTATTATATTAATACATATAAACGTATATTAACTAAAATACGTTAAAAAGGTAATTTTTAATTTTAACAAGTTACATAATTATAATCGTCTCGTCGATACCTTCGAAATTAGCCCAACATTGAATATTTTTTGATTTAATTATATTATTACATGTCATATATTGTACATTGGTTAATCGATTTTTTATTATTTATTTAAATCAACATAGACACGAGTATTTTTTTTAAACGTATTTTAGTTAATATACGATGAATATGGTTAAACGTATTTTAGTAATAACAATATTTTTCATTTGCCACTTTTAAAACGTATGAATATATTTATTCGTTTTTTATACCCAAATTACTACAACAATTGTTCCTCGACCTAATTTACCACTTTCTGATAATTATATCGGGGATCTCGCTTGGGAGGCATAGGATACCCCCTTCCCACTCAATCGTTTGGGAGACATAGGATACCACTTTCTGATTATTATATGTTGACAAATTGGTTGATTAAAATTCGTAGAAAATCATACCCCTGGCCCCCTTCCCGCTCAATCGTTTTTTTTTTCTTTTTTTTATTGATAGTTACAATTTTGGTCCCTAAACTCTTTTGATTGATTTACTTTATACCTTATGATTTTATAATTTACATTTTACATTTTACATTTTTATTATATTAACACATATAAGCGTATATTAACTAAAATACGTTAAAAAAGTAATTTTTAATTTTAACAAGTTACAACATTATAATCATCTCGTCGATACCTTCGAAATGAGTCCAATATTGAATATTTTTTATTTAATTATATTATTACATGTCATATATTGTACATTGGTTAATCGATTTTTTATTATTCATTTAAATAAACATAGTTACAAGTATTTTTTTTAAACGTATTTTAGTTAATATACGATGGATATGGTTAAACGTATTTTAGTAATAACGATATTTTTCATTTGCCACTTTTGAAACGTATGAATATGTTTATTCGTTTTTTATACCCAAATTGCTACAACAATTGTTCCTCAACCTAATTTGTCACTTTCTGATTATTATATCTGGTTTAGTTTTAATATCATTATTATTCTAAAAACTTTTAGATATGGCTCGAAATCCACAATTTTCATCGCCCATACAGAGAGAGGGAGAGAGTTTGAAATGAAATCCCAAAACCGACCCGTTAATACCCGGTTTTTTCGGTTTTCGGTTTTTTTATTTTTCAGATTTTTTGGTTATCGAATTTATCGATTTCATATATAAACATACACTATCATACATGTAAATATGAACATTTTTGAACAAAGAGTCCCTTTAAATCATATCATAGAAGTTGAATGGTATATTCTTTCTATAAAGTAAATCAACTTTGATCTTTTTATAATTAAATTAATTATAGTTTTTGATAAACATTTTTTCTTTTCATCGAATGTTGATTCTTAATTAGAAATGTAAAACCCTCTTATAAATTGATTTAAAGATATTTGAACTTGAACTACTAATAATAATCTTTTATCATGATTTTAAGTTAAAAAATGCAAATTCAATATGAAAAATGAAATTGCAATGCAAATAACGTTGAACCATGTCGAGTGAAAAATGCAATTGCTATACTCCATACCAAAACGTATTTTTGAACGTATTTTGACATATTTTAATATATAATAAAATAATTAAATTAAAAAATATTTAATATTGAGCTCATTTTAAAGGTATCGAAAAGACGATTATAATGGCATAATTTGTTAAAATTAAAACTATTTATTTTAGTTAATATACGATTATATGTGTTAATATGATGATGGTGTAAAATGAAAATTAAAAAAGTAAAGGGTATAAAGTAAATAAATAAAAAGAATTGAAGGACCAAAACTGTAACTATTAATTCAAATTAAAAAAACCCCTTTCACGTCGGCTCCTTGGCTTGTCGGACGCCGCCAAATCCACATTTCAATTCAATTTCCAGTCGACCAAATCTCATTTCACTAACCATGCATTTGTATCCAATGTTTTAAAAACCGGTTTTTTGGTTGACCTGGTGTGGTGACCGGGTCACGGTTTAACCGGTCCAACCGGGTGGTTGACTCGGTTTCAAAAATTTTATGTATTTTTCATTTTCTTGCATATATATAACTTCTCGCAAAATATTTAACTTCTCGTATGATCCTCCCTCTATATATGTATATATATAAAACCAAGAATTTGATGTCCACAAGTTAAAAAGTTTACATCAATCCAAAAACATTAAAAAAAACACATAACAACAAGTTTTATATCAATCTAAAAACATAAAAAACACAAATATAAAAAAATTATTTTTTTAACCGGGTCAACACACACATAACATAATCTCTCTCTAACCTTTCATTTTCTCTCTCTAGAATTCACTCACTCATACCTTCTCTCTCTCTCTCTCTAACATAGGTTGTATCGACATCTTATCTATCTATCTGAATCAATCGTTTTCGAGTAAAAATGGAGTTGGAGGAAGCAATTGTTAGTACACAGATATGTATTTCAATAATACATATAAATTACAAATATCGTAATAACTGAATATAATCAACAACTGATTAGTAAACGAATAGAAAGGGAATCGACATAAAATGTAAATGAATAAACCATATATTCAAACGATCGATGCCGAGGCTCGTGTTGAACACGATACCCTTAAACAGATTTGTTGTCTGTTCCCAGGGTACAACAGCAGAAGCAGCGTACTGCCGGATATAAACTTGCCTGGAAAAATCGCCGGAGAAACAACGTATGCTTGAGAGAATTCAGAAAGCTTTGTGTTCAAGATTGTTATGTGTATTGGACTGAAACCAGAGTCCTCTATTTATACTAAAGACTGGAAAACCGAAGGATTAATGATAATTAATCCTATTAATCATTTCCAATAATGAGTATGAAGGAGTTACAAACCGGTTTTTGAACCAGAGAAATTCGCGACTTACCACGCGGGTGAAGTCGCAGCACAACCCGCGTAATTCACTGTTTCTCGTCTATAAACAGTAAATTTCGCGACTTACTGCGCGAGTAAGCCCCGCGGCTTAACCCGCGTAACTCACTGTTTTATCGTCCATAAACAGAACATTTCGCGACTAATGGTGCGGGTAAACTCGCGACCTAACTCGCGAAATACACTGGTTCAAAACAAAATTTTCGCAAAAACCAACCTGTGCGAGCGACATTCGTGTCCGCAGGTCGCGCCCATGCACAAGTTCGCCGAATTTAGCCTACGAAGGCCGCAATCGGCACCCCCCCTGCGCGCGGGTAGGTGATGGAGTAAAACCAAACTAAGGACTTGAAAGTCCCTCCCACATTTTTAGTTATAAACCACTAAAACTTTGGTCCTCCTTCCTATGTGGGACAAGTTCCCACACCCACTTGGTTTTGCCAATTTTCATCCCAAACACTCAACTTTGAGCATCGATATCTCATTCACACATATTCTGTTTTGGACATATAATATATCATTTTGAAGCTCTCATATAGGAGAACATAAACCCACGAAGAGTTAGATATATACAATACATATACATGTATTTATTTGTGTCCAAAGTTAGTAAAAAATCACATTTTTACGAAAATTTTCCAACAACAATTTGCTTCCAGTTTTCGTCGTTATTTTCCGGTGGATTGACTTAAAAAAAAAGACACTTCCCTCATTTCCGGCGATCTCCTCCATTCCGGCGAAATACTTTTCTTTTTATCCCCGTCACCCACCACAGATCTGGATTGTGCATCAATGGAGGTGAAGCTGAAATTGGGTTTGGGTGACATAAGGTGGTTTGTTCACCATCTTCAACGACCTGCTTCATCAGATATTGTAAAACGCATACCCACGGTTAGATTGGATTTATTTCACCTCCTTGCACACACACACTACCACCTTCAAAATGGGTATGCGTTTTCTAAGTTTTTTCGATTCACACCAAGTTTGGGTTTTCTTTGATTCCACATTGAGAGGTTTAGGTTTTCTTCGATTTTGAGTTAAGAGCATAAATAGACAGGGATGAAATAAAGGGGCAAAGATGTGTGTGTGTGTGTGTGTCCTATTATAAAAGAGAGAGAGATGTAATGTTTCCAACCCATTTGTTCACCAATTAGTTGCTTCTGAAATGTGGGTTTTCTCTTTTTCCTCCACTATAATGATGTGATTCTCATCATTTTCTCAAAATAAGTTTGATCTGTATTTTCAAAATTCACTTTTTTTCCTTTCATGTTTGTTTAAATTTCTATTGCTTTATGTTTCAATTTCATATAAAATGGAACTGAATCTAACCTGAGGTTAAAGAACTGAAATCTGCAAAACCTGCAAAATAAAAAAAACAACTGAAATCTGCAAAACCTGCAAAATAAAAAAACAATTGAATGAGAGTTTTTGCTTTTAATTTGTAGCATGGGATTTGAAAGTTTTGGGTTGGTGGTTGAAAGATTAAGATAAACAGGAACTGAAAGTTTTTTTTTTCATAAACATGGAAAGTTTCTTCTTTTTTATTCATAAACAAAGAAAGTTTCTTTTTTCTTTTATCTAGAAAGGGATGGCCGAAAGAGAAGAATATGTATTTTTGGTAGAAGAAGTGCTTTGATTGTTTGTACATCATGCTTTATAGGTTGTTTTTAAGACTTTTTAAGACTTTTATGCTTTAGAATGTTGTACTCTATACTTTTTTTTTGACAAATTTCAATTATAAGGTAGTATAGATAAAGGAAGGCATAAGAGATAGTGAATGAGAGGCCTCCATGGCCATTTATTTATTTTCTTAGAATTTTGAGTTTTTTTTTAATTTTGTTGGCATATTAAATGAGAAGTTTTTTCAATTGTGCATTAAATGAGTACAACCTTTTATTTTTTTTTATTATTTTTCATTCTAGCTTTTACTTATATAATCTTTTTATTTATTAATTTTTTTATATGTTGATTTTTTTTAATAAATTGCCAAAAGTTTATTTAACATTTGCTAAAAAAATGTATTTTTATTTTTATTTACTTCATTTATATTATTTAAACATATATGTTTATTTGAATTTTTTTTTCAATTTAATCATCATATTTTCTTAATAACCTAACAATCAATATATATATATATATATATATCTTCTATATTTATATAAAACAGAAACTTCACCCGATGACGTGTCGCTCCCAAATTTCAGAATCCCTTCCTTCCCTTTTTCTTAGTTTTTTGATTTTCTTCATAAATCTATTATTAGGTTTAACTCTTCATCACCCTTAAACGTTCAACATCATCATCCATGGAGAAATCAAAAAAATCTCGCCACTCGCTCATCTTCCCTACTCGCTCATCGGTATGCTAATTGTAAGAAAACCCCAAAATCAAAGCTAAACCGAACCCTAAAACCACCTCCATTCTCTCCTCCTTCAAAATCGCAGGTTGTTTATCTTCGTGAGGGCATTTGCGTGGTGGTGGAGAACCAATCCGATGATCAAGTTGCGGGTTTTTGGATGTGGCGGCGATATCGATGTGAGGTGTGTTCTTCTTTCTTTTGTTGGTGGATTTAGTGGGATCAAGTTTTGAGTCTGATGAGTGAGTTGAAGATAACGGGTTGTTGGTTTGATCCGCCATGAAAATTTGAAATTTGGTGATGGTGAATTGGTGATGATAGGTTTAGGGTTTCAGAAATATTGTTGAAGAAAGGGAGGGAAAGTTTCTTGAAATGGAGGTGATTGAAATATGAGCGATTTGGATGACTGTTGTGTATTCAGGATTTGATGTACAAGTTTGATTTGAATCCCTCTCAAAGTTATGAGACAGCTTCAAAGTTCTGTACCAACTACCTAGCCTCCATGGCACACATGGACGTGTAATCTTGTGTTTCATTCTTTATCAAGTTTAATTGATAATATGGTTGCTTATGCTTTTAAGAGTGATGGAGGTTACGTATGGACATGCAAAAACTATGATGGTGATGTTCAAAGTGATATGTTAGCACATGGTAGAGTTACTGTCTATTGCTACACTTATTTTCTCACGATGATTTTGATTTAGTAGTTTAGTTCACTTAATTTGATTTCGCATTCCAGGGTTCGGACTTCGGATCTCTTGGATTGATGACATCAGTCCTGGTATATACCCATCTATATTTTCTTGATCATGTTCAAAGAGATGAGTGGAATAATTGTTTTTGTTTTTTATGTTAATTTTATTCATGTGTAATTGTAATGGGTTCTGGTTTAGGTGTATCCTGATGGGAAGACCATTAAAGTTGAAGCATCTCATGGCACTGTAACGCGTCACTACATGGTGCATCAAAAGGGAGGCGAAACAAGCACAAATAGCATAGCCTCAATCTTTGCTTGGACCCAGGGCTCACCCACAGGTTAAACCTTTATCTGCTCGGCAAAAAGAATTTATCATATTCGAATTTTAACCTATAATTTTTTTTCTCTCTAAAACACTCAGAATATAAATTGTGTAATTCAGGGCAAAGTTGGATAATAACTCTAAGCTTTTTGTTGATCCCAGTTGTGATGTTCTTTAACTTGATTTAACCTTTTACTACACATAGATTAAATAAATAGAGTGCGGAAGCGTTTAATACGTGTAGAAAAGGTTGAACATGCAAGGTAGTAAACACACAAGTAATTAATGAACAGGAAGTAAAGTATCACAAGAAAGTTACTCAAAGAACTGTTTCATTGATTACTCAAGAGCACCAAGAACACGCACTGGTATGTGCAAAATGTGCTCAAGGATTATACAGACTGCTATTTTCGTGTGTGCTTTTTTTTCTCTAAGGTGGTGTTCCCTTAATATACAAGAGGGATGTACCCCTTAGTACAAGACAAAAACTGACATTCCATAAACGGAATGCCACCTGGAAAGTAAACATCGTGGGACGCCCATTACTTTGATCTTGAGGATCTTCGTACAGCAGGTCTCACGTGTTCTGCACGTGGTCTTGTCTTGAATTCTTAGAAAAACTTCATTGATCTCCAGAGGTTGGCCTTCACAGAGGCTCTGTGAGTGATCACAGAGGCTCTGTGATCCAAGAATTATTATCAGGTTTGACTTCTGGTAGATCTTCTGTGGAGTAACCTCTGAGCTTTGCACCTTCTGTGGTGTACTTGAGTGTACAGCGGCAGGCTTCTGCAATTCACATACTTAGCCTATTTTTCAATACTTCTATACAATGAGAGTGGAGCTAACACTTTTGGAATTCACTGAGAAGCAGGAAGCAGCATGTATTGGAACTGTTGTATCTGGGAAAATGACAAAGGATCTTGCACTCATTATTCATGGATCCAAGTAAGTGATTTTGGTGTTCATCTACATATTTTCGCGATTCCATGAAAATTACATTACTTGACTTAAGGGTGATTTAAAAGAAATGTTTTGACTAATAACAAAATGTCTTGAATGCCCTTGCAAAACGCGGAATCTTGTGCACCCAATACTCGAATACCATCACTTGATAGTTTTGACGAAGGACAAATAAGTAATTCTGGATTAACAGAAAAAATATTGGAATGGTTTTCAGGTTGAGTAGGGAGCACTATTTGAACACAGAAGAATTTATCGACGTTGTAGCAAACGAGCTGAAAGCAAGACTTGTGGGTAAATCATCACTGTATGTACTATTGAACGATAAAACATTATGTAGATCTTTTCACAAAATTCTTTTTGCATTTTTTAGTAAAATGTATTCATGAACCAACCAGGTGTTCTGTTGTGTTTTATACATGTAAGGTGATAGTTGAGAGTAATGGTACATGAGGAAGATTTATATGTATGGTTGTGTTTAATCGCCGTTCATTTGAGGACTCTATCTATTTCTGGAATTAGATTCTTGGTTTGATCATGTGATTGGATTCAGGAAAGCTACACTCAAACATCACCATGGTTATGGTCATTTGAAGGATTTGTTTTATCTTTTGATCAATTTAATTCTCAAGGGCACTTTTATGTTCACAAGATGAGGAAAAATACCGTTAGAAATTTTGTTGGTGCTTTTGTTTTGATTGTTTAGATATTTCTCTACTTGTAGGGGTGGACTTATGGTCAATGGTGTATGAACGTCTTATCGGACGTTATTTTCAAGTGAGATTTTATGGAAATGTTTGGGAGTTGATAGACTAGCATGTTCATGATCTAGCAAAAAACAATATCCACATACACACTCTCAAAACATCAGTGTCACAACCCTTTTTATGATGTTGAATTTCTGATTTCATAGCTTGATCAACAAAAAACAGAAAAGGAAAATATCCTACTAATCTCAATCGCAGGGTGGTTACTTTGAGCGATCTAATTTGGTACGAGTTACAAAATATTTTGACTCAACAGATTGCAGCCCAACTACTACTAAATTAAAAACCCAAACTTCTAAATATAATGTCGTAAAATAAAATATGTTTCTTTCTGGAACAATGGATTTTATAATTTATTTCCTAACGTCATTAAGTCTTAATCCTTTATCACAACTTTGTTTCTTTCACAAGGAATGCAAAGATATTTGATTAAAAAAAGGAGGAGTGTCGACTTTGGACAACAATCATGTACGGGTGAACAACCAAGAGGTAACTTTTTACTTCGATATGTTTCTTTTACGACAGTTGAACATAAGGTTTTTTAGTTTTTTTTTTATCACCATCTACCAACTGAACCATGCGGGTTTTTGTTTCTTTTACATTAGAAATCTATGTAGGAACTGGGTGAGTGTTTTTGTTTTAATAGGGAGTTCTTGTATATAATAGTATTAATTGTGTGTGATATTGTGTGCAGGAGTCTTCATCCTCATGTGTGAGAGGTTAAATGAGAGAGAGGAATTTGGTAAGTGCAGCTGAACCTCTTTCAACACCCGATGTAAGAATAATTAGATTTGAAGCCATTGTATATGAATTTCATTAGCTAAAAATGTTATTTGACGTATAGTTACTTCATAAATTTGCTTTTTAAATTGTCTTTGAGTGTGGTTGGCTATTCATTCACCTTTGACTTTTTTCTAAAATGTTTAGTTTGTTGATCCATTATCTTTTCCATGGAAACAATTCAACAGACCCAAATGAATATCTACAACCATTCAAGTGGCAATATCCTCTGCAAGTGGCAACTTCTTATGGTGAGAAGTTATCATTCAAGCATTTTCATTTATCACTATACCTAGAGGATTGTATGTAAAAAACATGTGTTGTAATCTATGGATGTAAATGAATAGGACTCAAAGAGCAAAGCCTGTTATAGTTGATCCGGGATTGTATATGACAAAAAAAGTTGATGTTTTTTGGATCACACAGCGAAGAAGTGTACCTACTGCATTCAAATTATTTACAGGTATGTAATGGCACCTTACACACTCATTTTAGTTTCAAATGTAAAATTCCTAAGTTTCTATTGGACTGTGCATAAGCTGTTGTAATTGTACCAGTTTTGGTGTTCATAACTTGGTAGTGTAGTTAGTTATCTTATGAATAAATTTAGAATGTGGGTTGGTTAAAAATCTCAACATGATTAACCATTTTCAGTGTTCATTATTATGGGCGTTCTCACATCTTTTACCTAATTTAGATCTAGCTTTGAATATAAAGTTTATCATTTTTCTTCCTTCATTTGTCAAACCTTTGCATATGGTTTTCAAATACCGCTCCTGTTTGGTAGTAGCTCCTGTTTGGTTTGTGCAGGATTGGATTGGATTTTAAGGGATTTGGAATTGAATTCCATTCCAATCAAATTTTTGGTTTGAATATAAAATTTATCAAAATTTTGAGCTATTTATGTGTTCTAATAGTAATATTCATCATAAATGACCACTTTTATATTTTTCACTTAATATTTAAATGTTTTAGTGGTTTTAATTAATATCTTATTTTCCAACTTCTTTGTAACCACAATTATGATTAATGACACCTCTTAATGTTCATCATTGTACTTCATGAGGGGTTTTCCAACTTTGTAACCACAACTAAAATTAATGGTTTTAAAACATGGTATTCCATTCCACGTTCCTAATATAAATAATCATATGTTTACTTTCTAACTGTCACTTACACTCTTTTATTTTTGGAACTTAACAATCATTTAAAATTAATGGAGTTAACTCATCTCAAAAATCTCAAAATCGAAGCCATAATCATTGAATTCTTTTTTCACATATCTCTTTAACATGGATTTTGATCATCGTGCGCAACGCGCAGTATCAACACTAGTATATATATATATAAAGGAAAACGTAGGGGAGAGAGTGAATGAGAGGCCTCCATGGCCATTTATTTATTTTCTTAGAATCTTGAGTTTTTTTAATTATATTGGCATATTAAATGAGTACAACCTTTTATTTCTTTATTATTTTTCATTCTAGCTTTTACTTATATAATCTTTTTATTTATTAATTTTTTTATATGTTGTTTTTTTTAATAAATGGCCAAAAGTTTATTTAACATTTGCTAAAAAAATGTATTTTTATTTTTATTTATTTCATTTATATTATTTAAACATATATGTTTATTTGAATTTTTTTTTTCAATTTAATCATCTTATTTTCTTAATAACTAACAATCAATATATATACATATCTTTATATATATAAAAGCAAAACCAAGAGAAATGACATGGCACAATGTGGATTGAGAATTTTAAAATATTGGATTGTGGTTAACTTTGGTCATCCCACATTGATAGAATAAATCAAAAACCAAAAGAAAATGACATGACATAATGTGGATTGAGAATTTTAAAATATTGGATTGTGGTTAACTTTGGTCATCCGACATTGATAGAATAATGAAATGTTGGAACATGAAGTTGATTATAAAAAGAGAAGAATGCCAACTTTTTTTACATGACCTATTATTTGTTTTAATCCATTTTGGATTAAAGAGTTTATTTTTAGTTACAAATTTGTTGATGTTGAATATATATTATATATTGTATTACAATTATCCTTATCTTTAAATATATAAAAGCAAAAACCAAGATAAATGACATGGTACAATGTGGATTGAGAATTCTAAAATATTGGATTGTGGTTAACTTTGGCTATCCTACATTGATAGAAAGATGAAATGTTGGAACATGAAGATGATTATAAAAGGAAAAGGATGCCAACTTTTTTTTACATGATTTATGATTTGTTTTAATCCATTTTGGATTAAAGAGTTGATTTTTAGTTACAAATTTGTTGGTGTTGATATATATTGTATTACAACTAATAAGATACACTTATTTCATTTAATTTGTTTATTTTTTATATCTTTTTGTCTTTGTATACATAAAATGAAAAACAAGACAAAATGACATGTCATGATGTGGATTAAGAAATCTAATATATATATATATAAGTAAAATTACCCAAGAGAAATGACACGCCTTGTAACACCTTAGGCATATCCCATATCGGCCGTGGACAGGAGTGATGCTGGGTGTTATAAGTAATATCTTGGCCTTCCTAACAACAACGCGTTTTGGGGCCACAAGCACGTCAGGTTCTGGGAACTCTGAGGTTAAGCGTGCTTGGGTGGGAGTAGTCCCAGGATGGGTGACCTCCTGGGAAGTTTCTCACCAGGTCGCCAGAAACAAATCCGTGCGCTACACGTTGGTTAAATCTAGGGGCAAAGCGGACAATATTGTTGTCGAGGTAGGCGGGATGTTACAGATGGTATCAGAGCCACTCCTGTGCCGTTCGGGATATGGGGCAAACCTCATCGAGGACGATGAGTCCCAAGGGGGGGTGTTTGTAACACCTTAGGCATATCCCATATCGGCCGTGGACAGGAGTGATGCTGGGTGTTATAAGTAATATCTTGGCCTTCCTAACAACAACGCGTTTTGGGGCCACAAGCACGTCAGGTTCTGGGAACTCTGAGGTTAAGCGTGCTTGGGTGGGAGTAGTCACAGGATGGGTGACCTCCTGGGAAGTTTCTCACCAGGTCGCCAGAAACAAATCCGTGCGCTACACGTTGGTTAAATCCAGGGGCAAAGCGGACAATATTGTTGTCGAGGTAGGCGGGATGTTACACGCCTTAAATAAGAATCATCAATATATATATATATATATATATATATATATATATATATTTATATAAAAGAAAGAATCATAGAGAATGATATGACATTGTGAGATTTGAGTAATGTAGGTACCTATAAGAAACGAGGACATTTGGATTTGATATGAGATGAGATACGAGTATTCTCAAATACTACTATATTCTGGTGGTGTTTTACACATCTCACATTGATGAGTGAATATAAGATTGGAGAATGAAGATATACCTGTAGACACACAGAGATTTAGATTTTGATAAATTAAAGGATTACTTGGCTAAATATTCTTTTTGGCCGACCCCTATTTTTGTTAAAAACACCCATTTATATAAGCAAATAAATCGATAGACAAATGTATACAAATCATCATATTTCATCAATTTATACAATATTATCAATGTTGAACCTTGATGTCTTTTTATTGTCTCACAAGTCACAAGAAGATTTAAGTATTCTCAAATCTTGAATTGTGATGTTATTTGGTTATCCCATATTGATAGAAAGAAAACAAATTTGGAAGAATGGATGAGTGTGTAAAAGTTGAATGAGATTCTTATTTGATTGTCCCACATCGACATAAAGACAATAGATTTGGAAGAAGATGTTAGTATATAAAAGTTGGATGAAATGTCTTTATTTATTTATCCCACATCGGTAAAAAAAGATAGATTTGAAAGAAGAGGTTAGTATATAAAAGGTGCATGAGCTGTCTTATTTGGTTAATCCACATCAACGTAAAGATAATAAATTTGGAAGATGAGGTAAACAAAAGAAAAGGCGGATAAGATGACTTACAAGTTTAAAAGTTTGTGGCAACCTATGTGGTTGTCTCATTTTAGTCGACCTCTTTCGCTAAAAATCAAATTTTATAAAATATTAATCTTTTATGTGACTTTATTTATATAAAAAGAACAACCATAAATAATGAGATGACATTGTGAGATTTCAGTATTCTAAAGTATTGCATTGTGTTGTAGTTCAATTATCCCACCTTGATGCGAGGTGCAAGATTGGAGAATGAAGATGACTGAAAGAAACAAGGGTTGATTTTGATAATCAAAATTTTAGTTGGATAAATATGTTTTAGCTCACGATTGGAATCCCATAATAAATTAGCAAGAAAGTAGGATTTGGAAGAGAGGGTTGATATTGGCTGCCAACTCTCATTTTCCAAAAAAAATTATATATATATATATATATATACATATACAAATTAACCACTCATTGAAACACATTAATTATTTTATATTGTATTCAATTAACTCTTAGCTGACGAATTATGTTTTATATATCTTATCTCGATACATATATTTCCTGAAATAATTATCGCCACAACTGATGATGTGGCTTAACCAAGTTTGAGTATTATTAAACGTTAAATTATGGTTTGGTTAAATTATCCCACATTACTATGAAGATGATAAAATTTAAAAATAGATGGTTATATATGAGTAGAAGTTGGCTTGAAAAATTTAAAAATAGGTTTGACTAAATATATTGGCCAACAATAATTTTTCAAAAAATCTATACATCTACTTTAGGCCTTAAGTTTAAAACTTAATGTCAACATGTTTGTTAAAGTGTTTTTATTATATGTCACCTTATATATAAACTCAAGAGCATTAAACGAACTTTTGGAACGAATCAAGTTGGATATCATATTAGCGCATTACAAGTTTGAGTCATTAAAATAATAAGCAACATTTTTTTAGTTCAAACTTCAAAATTATCAAACTCAAATTTGAGTCAGACGGTGATTCCTCAAAACTTTCGTAACAACAATAATGATATGGGTGTATGACATGTTGTTTCATTCTAAATAACATAACAAAAAAGTTAATGTCAATACGTGTCAAACTCTTTGTAACAATAAAAGGTTATCAATACGTGAAAATAAACCACTTATGTAAATACATTCTTCATTTTAAATTGTATCTCATTAATTATTAAGCAAGAAATTATGTTCTATTTTAACTCGGTCAAGTACTTCTTTAAAAAATTTATCGCTACCGTGCAACGCACGGGGTTGCCACTAGTATATATAAAAGCAAAACCTACAAAGGATGATGTGGCACAATGTAAGAAGAGGATTTGTCTAAAGGAATTTGTCTAAAGGAATTTTCTCATTATTTTGAATTTTTTTAATATCAAATAAGTTAAAGACTTCTTTACCCTTAAGTGAAAAATGTGTATTTCATTATAAGAAGGGTGCTTTGGTAATTTTACCACCTAATTAATTAGTTTTAACCTACAAACTATCCAACTTCCTATAGCATTTATTTTGCTCTATTCATCTCTCCATCTATTTTTCTCAAAAAGTAAGTAAGATAACAATATGCATGGAAATTTTCTTTGACTCCAAAATGATAGCAAATTTTTCCATGTTGGATAATATGTCATAGGGTTTTTTATTTTACCCCATGAACAAAGTTTGATGTATTATCTTGCATAGTGATGACATTGTATAACATTTCTCATTTTAGGTGCACATTTCATCACTTGGTAGACATGAATTTATAATAAGAAAAAATGTCTTACAATATATTTTTTGATGTACGGAATCACTTTTCCTCTTTAATTAAGTACATTTATATGTTTGTTAATTATTTTTATGTGCAACCTGTTTTAGAATGCGTTAATAATTAAGTTGTAAAACATGCATTATAAGCTAAATTGGAAGACTAATTAATTTTGTGTACACTCATCGTAATATTAATATTGCACATGTGATTGCAACAAACCATTTTTATATAATTTTCAACTTTAATATCAAAACATTATTTTACAACAAAAATAAAATAAAAAAGTGTATGACATTCTCTTTTCATCATCCAACTCAAGCAACGAAACATCATTCTATTGAAATTTGAAGGGTTAATCAATACGAAGCAATTGTATTTTACTACTGTGCTAAAATTATCTGTAACATCCCCCGTCCCCGTGGTCCGGAACGGGTGATGTCACATACGGGACTTAACATAATTACACAACTAAATCAGAGCTACTAATAAACTCCAAACATATATTACAATCCAAAATCTTACACTTCAAAAAGTGTTTATAAACTTAGAACGTTTATATAATAATGCGATTATAAGAACTCCAAAATTTCACGCTCGATCTCAAGTCTCGTCCCCGTAAACGTCACTTCGTACCTGCCGTGTCAGAAAACAAAAACACGGCTGAGCACATGGCTCAGTGAATGGATTATAATATAAGTTCGTAAATAATAATGAAAACATCAATAACGAAGCGGAAGACTTAAAAATTCATTCGATGAAAGTTCTTGAAACTCAAGTTCATAACAAAAGAGATGTTCAGTAATTTTCAAAGACAATAATTTCAAGAACAGTTCACACTTTAATTTCAAAACGTAATATAAATAAAGTCCGTCAATTCCGGTCGTTGTGTTCGTGGGGTGGCCAAACCACACGAACTGGGTCGGCATGCGGGCACACACAACGGATCCCCCGTGAATTTAACCACGGTCACATATTCTGTGGGTAAATTTCTAGAATCGATTCATCCGCCCTGGAGCCAACAACGTCAGCCAAGTCCCCCCAGAGTGGGTTCACGTAAGCCACATAGGCTTAACTCTGGTGGACCATCATCTGCAGGACGCTATGACAACAAAGCCGCCATAGAAGGCATCCCAAATAATATGCCCATTTATTGGGTTCTTCTAAAATCAAAGAAAACTAAACATGTGCCACTTACCCAAATGGAGATCACAGAAATTATAATCTATATACTTCACATTTTTTCATAAACAATCTCATACGAGACACATTTTAATAAAACATCAAAATGTTCAAACAACTGATTCAATAAACCAAAATCAATGTGTATGTGTGTGTACAATTTCGCATTTGTTGATCACGTTTGGTTGATCAATCATAAGGCGGTGAACCACTTTTAGGAAGGGTCAACTACAACAAATAGTTGCCCACGATTCAAAAGAAATGAAATCCATACCTTGATCGGATTGAGACGTAACACGCGATCAATCGAGACCGACTACGAACTTTAACCCGTTCGATTGCCTATTTAAACCACCAATTATTAATAATCGCATAACCTAAAACTCAATGGTTATATTATAAGCTTAAGCACGGATTTTGTTCACGTAGACATTAAACCGATCACTTGGTGTGCGGTTAAACATCTAGATACAAATATCACCGTTTGATTCTAAACTTTACCCGTTTGTAATTTTGACAAAAACAAACATTCCTATACATGTTTATGATTATAACTTTACAATATATAATCATAATCTACCAACTAACTTCAACTACTCTAACTTACCAACTTAAATAACTTAAGAAGAAATTTATACCTCTAGGAAGGGTTCGTCGCGTAGATTCCGAATATGTAATTGTTACCGGGATTTCTTCAACGATACGCAAATTATTTTAGAGAGAAGATTGAGATTAGAGAGAGAGACCTATGGCGGTGAGAAAAAAAAATCAGAGGGACGATATGATTGTAGTTTACTCTTAGTTTGTTTTCTTATTATATATATATATAATATAATTAATAAGTTTGATTAAATGACGGTTTTAACCTCTCAACTATCTTTGGTTGACATATTTAGCTACGGTTCAGTTCGGGTAAGAATAATTACACTTTTTATTTTAAAACCGAGTCTTACAATTATCCCCCCTTAAAAGAGATTTCGTCCCCGAAATCAAACTTAGACAGAAAACTTACATCGACTAAAGAACTCGGGGTACTCCCGTTGCATGTGTTCCTCAGTTTCCCACGTCGCCTCACGATCAGAATGATTTTTCAATAGAACTTTTACAAAAGGAATCACGATTCTCTCTTCCGTGTACCTCTCTCATCACGATCAATAATCGCTTTAGGTTCCTCACGATAAGAAATATCAGGTTCTATTTGTTCCAAGGGATATTCAATGACGTGTAAGGGATGATAGTTGTACCCTCGAAGTGAAAAGACATAGAACACGTTATGCACATGGGATAGTTGCAGCGGTACAACTAACCGGTAAGCCACAACTTCAACCCTTTCCTTAATTTCAAAGGGACCAATGTATCTCGGGCTCAACTTTCCTTTGAGACCGAAACGTTTGATGCCACGAGTTGGGGAAACCTTTAAGAAAACATTATCTCCCGGTTGGAACTCAATAGGTCAACGTCGCTTGTCGGCGTAGCTCTTTTGACGAGCATGAGCCTCTTTCATCATTTGATGTGCATTTGTACCATTTCTGGGCCTTCGAGAATACGTTCTCCAACTTCATTCCAACAAGTCGGTGTTCGACATTTTCGGCCATAAAGTGCTTCATACGGGGCCATGCCGATACTTGACTGGCAACTATTATTATAGGAGAACTCTATTAGGTACAAATAACTATCCCAACTTCCATGTCATTCTATCACACATGCTCGGAGCATATCCTCCAGTGTTTGAATCGTACGTTCAGATTGCCCATCAGTTTGCGGATGAAAGGATGTACTAAAATTCAAACGTGTGCCCCAAGCTTTATGTAAACCTTCCCAAAATCGAGATGTAAAACATGGGTCTCGATCCGAGGTAATTGATACTGGAGTGCCATGAAGACGTATAATCTCACATTGGAATACTTCTGTCAATATATCAATTGACCAAGTTTGTCGGATAGGAAGAAAATGAGCCGATTTCGTCAGTCGGTCAACCACTACCCAAATTGCATCGTATTTCCAGGTCATGCGGGGTAGTCCGACTACAAAATCCATAGTTACATATTCCCATTTCCATACTGGGATGTTCAGCGATTGGAGAAGACCACCCGGACGTTGATGTTCACTTTTAACTTGTTGACAAGTGAGACAACGAGCTACAAAATCGGCGATATCTCGCTTCATTCCAACCCACCAGTAATGGGTCTTTAAGTTGTGATACATTTTTGTTGTACCCGGGTGAACGGAAAACATAGAGTTATAAGCTTCGGTGATTCTTTAAGCTCCGAGTTATTTGGAACACAAAGACGATCCCGAAACCACAACACGTGATCATCATCGATCCTGAATTCCGAACTAACATTCTCTTTTGCTTGCTGGAAGTTCGCCCATAATTCACTGTCGTCTTGTTGGGCTTCTTTTATCCGAGAAATTAGAGTCGGTTCTACCATCAGATTCGATAGAATTTCCGTTTGTGAACTCGGATAGATTTCCAGTCCGAACCGATCGATCTCCAAAGCCAACTCTGTAGGAACAAGTAAAGAAGAACCTGTTCCACAGCTTTACGACTTAAAGCGTCGGCGACTACATTAGCCTTACCCGGATGATACTGTATATCAACATCATAATCCTTTAGAATTTCGATCCACCTCCGCTGACGCATATTTAACTCTTTTTGAGTAAATATATATTTAAGGCTCTTGTGGTCGGTGAAAATTTCACATGTCTCACCGTACAAACAATGACGCCAAATTTTGAGTGCGAAGATAACCGCAGCCAATTCGAGATCATGAGTCGGATAATTGACCTCATAAGGCTTTAATTGACGTGAATCATATGCGATTACTCTACCGTTTTGCATAAGAACACAACCGAGACCTTTCTTTGAAGCATCACTGTAAACTTGAAAACCTCCGGTGCCAGACGGTAATACAAGAACAGGCGCAGTAACTAATCGATGTTTCAATTCCTCGAAACTAGATTCTTGTTCGGAACCCCAATTAAATTTGACTCCTTTTTGGAGTAATCGGGTTAACGGTAGAGATATTTTAGAAAATCCTTCAACGAATCGTCTATAATAACCAGCCAGACCTAGAAAACCACGAACTTCAGATACGTTCGTAGGTTGAGGCCATTTAGTGACAGTTTCAATTTTCGTTGGATCGACTTTGACACCTTCCGCAGAAATTACGTGTCCGAGAAAAGATACTTGATCAAGCCAGAATTCACATTTGGAACGTTTTGCGTATAACTTTTTCGTTCGATGAGTTTCCAAAACGATGTGAAGATGTTGATCATGTTGCTCTCTTGAATTCGAGTATATCAATATGTCATCAATAAAGACGATAACAAAGTCGTCGAGATAATCCTTGAAAACCCGATTCATAAGATCCATAAAGACCGCTGGAGCATTAGTTAGCCCGAAAGGCATTACTAAGAATTCGTAGTGCCCATAGCGAGTTCTGAATGCGGTTTTCGAAATATCACAATCTCGGATACGAAGTTGATTGTACCCGGACCGAAGATCAATTTTGGAAAAGTATCGTGCCCCTTGTAATTGATCGAACAAATCGTTGATTCTCGACAACGGATACTTGTTATGAATCGTTACTTTATTAAGCTCCCGATAATCAATACAAAGACGCATCGTACCGTCTTTCTTTTTGACAAAGAGAACCGGAGCTCCCCAGGGTGAGACGCTGGGTCGAATGAAACCTTTCTTCAATAGATCATCGAGTTGATTTTTAAGTTCCTTCATTTCAGTTGGAGCCATTCGGTAGGGAGACTTAGAAATAGGAGAAGCTCCCGAAACTAGATCAATGGTAAATTTGACTTCCCGGACTGGTGGTAGGTAGATCGTCAGGAAACACATCAAGATATTCAGAAACAACAGGTACGAGTGCAGAAGTAGGGATTACCTGTTCGGGATCTAGTAACGAGGCCAGAAAACTTTCGCTACTTTGTCAAGTATACTGCTTCATAGTAATAGAAGTTAAAGTGCTAATATCTTCTTTTGGAGTACCTCCTTGAAAGATTGCCTCTGGTTTGTCAACATCCCCAAACAATATTTGTTTGGCATTACAGTCTATAGTTGTACGGTGGTGTGACAACCAGTCCATCCCCAATATTAATTGAAAGTGGGACATATGCATTGGAAGTAGAGTGACCTCCCATATGCGATCTCCAATAATTAACGGACAATTTGAGAATTGATTTAACACAAAGATTGAACCACCCATCGGGGTAGATATCACGACTGGAAATTCGGTGGTTTGTTCATAAGGTTTTAACCGGGATTCTAATTGTTCAGAAACAACAGAGCGTGTTGCCCCTGTATCAAACAAAGCATAACCAGACATCACACTAGACATGGTCAGACGAACCAAATCAGCAATATTAGGCTCACTTGTACCCCTCACTGGATTGGGGTTTGGGTTACCCTCAGGTTAACATCTGGATTTGTGTGGGCGACCACGTCTCGACATTCTAACACAGAACAAGATCAAGATCGGAATTCAAAACAGTTACGGATTGAAAATCGTTAAATAGAATTAAATTCTAGTCTACCCATTCTAATGTCTACCCAATTCTCACAGGTCAAACTTATTTAATCTACAAGTCGTAACCTATGCTCTGATACCATATTTGTAACATGCCCCGTCCCCGTGGTCCGGAACGGGTGATGTCACATACGGGACTTAACATAATTACACAACTAAATCAGAGCTACTAATAAACTCCAAACATATATTACAATCCAAAATCTTACACTTCAAAAAGTGTTTATAAACTTAGAACGTTTATATAATAATGCGATTCTAAGAACTCCAAAATTTCACGCTCGATCTCAAGTCCCGTCCCCGTAAACGTCACTTCGTACCTGCCGTGTCAGAAAACAAAAACACGGCTGAGCACATGGCTCAGTGAATGGATTATAATATAAGTTCGTAAATAATAATGAAAACATCAATAACGAAGCGGAAGACTTAAAAATTCATTGATCTGTGCCGCCACAACTACCGGCACGGATCTGCTCCTAGTTACTCTCTCTGACATGACTACAGAGAAAGTACCTGCACACAGATTAGAATAAGTCCAAAGTGATAAAGCAAGTTAAGCACGCACATGTACCTGTAAATTTACAATTACACTGGCCAGATGTAATTTTAAATTTACCTTACATGTTAGTTCTCGCTACTCTATCACTCGTCCCCCTATGGTTCTCCTATTATCTCAGTTATGTCTTATTTCCTAAGTTTAAGTCTAGGCCCGAACGGTTACCTAGATCTCTTAAACTAATGCTCTGATACCAATTAAAACAACCAAAACCATCTAACGTAAAAAGTACTGTCTTAAAATAACTAATGCCGAAAATCGGCTCAATCCAAGAGTAATATCTGAAGGTTTTCAAATAAATAACCTATTACATAACTGAGATAATAACAATTTATAAGAATCAATTCAGGAGTCTTCTATCATGGACGCTTCTTAAACTTTCTCCTTTCCTTTACTCGGACCACCAACCCCTAGCTTACCTGAAAAAGTTTTACATTGTTAAAAGAGCGAGGGTTAGACCAATGTTCTAGTGAGATCCCTCAAAACGAGAACTATCACAATTTATAAAATTAGGATAAATAAACTCTTTCAGTTTTTAAAAGAATTAACTACACATAAAGCTCACTTCCGGCACACACTACCGTCACAAAAGTAACGACGTGTCTGTCTCATACTGCCTTAGATGGGACACACCCAGATAGCATAAACGGGACACTCCCCCCGGTATGAGTACAGGCGGGCCACACCCCCCGTCTTTAGCCGCTCTTAACAATGTATACATACATTTATCAATCAAAGAAAACTTAAACCGCATAAATAAACTCACGTATATAAAGCTTGCATAAATACAGTTACATTTTCAAATGAGCTTCTTAAGTCTTAAACAGTTAAGACAACACAATTAATTAACTTCCATGAACATAAACAACATTATAAACTTGTGAGGTTTTAGGCTCAGAAAAACTCACCTGGCGTCCTTAGTTAGACCTCACGTTAACCTGTATAGACTGATCTGAAACCTATAAGAAAATATAGACTGGTGAACTCTCTATTCAGATTATTTTATAAGAGTTTGACCTAACTCAATATCCCATTGTCAACTACTCTCACTACGCAACTTGACCCAACCAACTTCAACTTGAAATTGAAATAATGAAATCCCTAAATGAGAAAAATGGATCAGACTAGCACTACTGGCCCAACAAATTAATGATCAACACTAAAACATAGGGAGGTGGGCTTCGGCCCACAAGCCGGATTTGATAACCTGACCCAAAAGTAGCCCGGAGGCAAAAATCTTCCCAGGCGCCGACCGAGGCCACACCAAGCGCCGACCGAGGCCGCACCAAGCGCCGACCGAGGCCGCACCAAGCGCCGACCGATAACACCAGCGACCGGGGCCTTTGGCCGATCGGTATCACCAGCGACCGGGGCCTTTGGCCGACCGGTATCACCAGCGACCGGGGCCTTCCCCGACCGATATCTACCCTTCGACCGGACCTGCATTCGCCCGGGGCGATACTGGGTTTTCGAACGCCGCATGTATCGACATCGATACTCATATTTTCCCCAATATAAAGTACCCAATAATCAAACAATGATGAAATAAATCCTTGAATTGCCCAACATAAACATAAACCTGATTACATTACACTAATCGATCAACAGATGAACAACACAAAAGTCTAAATCCTTCTAACCCAGATTCAGTTCTAACAAGCTTCAACCTCTATTGAAATTAGACATTACTTAAGAAGCTTATTAGGAGAAGATAGGTTCAGAATTATTACCGTATAGGGAATCCTTGGTAGAAACTTCACAATCTCTTATCTTCAACCTCTACAGCTTCTTCCTTACTGCTCTCCCTCCCTCTCGGCCGAAATCCTCAACATAATACCTACAACCCTAACCTAAAGCCTTTTAAAACAAACATTTACATTTGGCCCCTTTGGAAATATAAGTTTTACAAGTTCCATCCAAATTACATTTTCTAACTTTAAACCGGTTATTACAATATCCTCCCCTCAAAATAATTCCGTCCCGGAATTCCATTTTCGAAAAGATGTGGATATTGAGACTTCATGTCCGCCTCCACTTCCCACGTTGACTCTTGACCTTTATGAAATCTCCATTGAACTCTTACCAGTCTGATCTCTTTATTTCTTAACTTCTTTACCTTAGAATCTATAATTTCAATCGGCTCTTCGATTTAAGTTAGTTTTTCATCCACTTGAATATCCTCTAACGGTATCGATACATCGGTCTCCGCCAAACATTTCTTCAAATTTGACACGTGGAACGTGGGGGTGTACTCCTTGCAACTCCCCAGGCAATTCAAGTTTGCAAGATACCTCTCCTACCCGCTCTAAAATAACAAACGGTCCGACAAACCTCGGACGAAGCTTACCTTTCTTTCCGAAACGGACTACCCCTTTCCAAGGCGAAACTTTCAACATAACTTTATCTCCTACTTGAAACTCGATAGGCTTTCTTCGTTTATTTGCGTACATCCGCTGCCGATCCTGAGCCGTCTTTAATCTCTCTCGAATGTGGATCACTTTTTCTGCAGTCAATTGCACTATTTCTGGGCCTGTCAGTTTACGTTCTCCCACTTTGTTCCAGCACAACGGTGTTCTACATTTCCGACCATACAACGCCTCGAACGGTGCTGCTTGAATGCTTGCATGATAACTGTTATTATAAGAGAACTCTATCAACGGTAGATGAACTTCCCATGGACCTTTGAAATCAATTACACAAGCCCGGAGCATGTCTTCGAGCATTTGAATGGTTCTTTCACTCTGGCCGTCAGTCTGCGGATGATAAGCTGTACTCAACTTAAGTTGCAATCCCAACTCCCTTTGCAAGCTCCTCCAGAAAGAAGAAGTAAATCGAGCATCCCTGTCTGACATAATTGATGACGATACTCCATGTCTGGTTACTATCTCGTCTACGTACAACCGGGCCAATTTCTCTATCGGATACGTCTCCTTGATAGGTAGGAAATGAGCCGACTTTGTGAGTCGATCCACTATCACCCAAATGGAGTCGTGCCCCTTAGGTGATTACGGTAACCCAGTAACAAGGTCCATCGTAATCTCGTCCCACTTCCAGACCGGGATTTCCAACGGCTGAAGCTCTCCGTACGGTCTCTGGTGCTCCGCTTTAACTTTCAAACACGTCAGTCATTTCTCGACAAAATGAGCAATATCCTTTTTCAATCCCGGCCACCAATAGCCTTGCTTTAGGTCTCGGTACATCTTGTTGGTTCCCGGGTGCATTGAATAACGTGATTTGTGCGCTTCTTCCAACACTCTCTTTCGAAGCTCTCCCAGTTTAGGCACCCACACTCTAGTCTTGAAGCATTGCACCCCACGACTATCGTCAGATAACAAATTGATAACTCCAACTATTATCTCACTCTTCCAATTTTTTCTCTAATAAGGCTTCCTTTTGGTAACCCTTGACTTCTTCCATAAAGTCGGAAACAACTTCAACTCGGTAAGCCACCACTTTTGCGGCTTCTCCACGCTCCTTACGACTTAGAGCATCCGCCACCACGTTGGCTTTGCCCGGATGGTATAAAATCTCACAGTCGTAATCGCTCAGCAATTCCATCCACCGACGCTGCCTCATATTGAGCTCCTTCTGATTGAAAAGATGTTGAAGACTCTTGTGATCCGTGAAAATCTGACACTTGATCCCGTAAAGGTAATGTCTCTAAATCTTCAAAGCGAAGACTACCGCTGCCGGCTCTAAATCGTGCGTTGGGTAGTTCTTCTCATGCTCTTTCAACTGACGAGATGCATACGCAATCACCTTACCTTCTTGCATTAATACGCACCCCAGACCCAATTTTGAAGCATCGCTAAAGATTACGAGTCCTTCAGTTCCGTTGGGTAGGGACAAGATAGGCGCACTACTCAGACTCTCTTTTAACTTGCTGAACGCTTCTTTCTAAGCTTCCGCCCACACGAACTTGACATTCTTCCTGGTTAGCGCTGTCAGTGGTGTGGCTATCCTCGAGAAATCTTGAATGAACTTTCGATAGTAGCCCGCCAATCCTAGAAAGCTCCTCACTTCAGATGGTGTTCTCGGCGCTTTCCACTTTCGAATGGCCTCAACCTTGGCCGGATCAACCTTAATTCCGTCTTTTGACACTACGTGCCCTAGAAATTGTACCTCCCTCAACCAAAATTCACACTTTGAGAATTTGGCGTACAATTTCTCATGCTTAAGCAATTCCAAAATTGCTCGCAAATGAGTTTCATGATCTTCCTTGGACCGTGAATAAATCAGTATGTCATCTATAAAGACTATGACACACTGATCTAAGAGTGGGCTACACACTCTATTCATCAAGTCCATGAAAACCGCAGGCGCGTTGGTCAGCCCGAAGGGCATGACCAGGAACTCATAATGTCCATACCTCGTGTAGAAAGCAGTCTTAGGTATATCCTCCTCCCTCACCTTCAACTGATGATACCCCGATCGAAGATCTATCTTCGAGAAGTAACTTGCTCCTTGAAGCTGATCAAACACGTCATCAATTCTGGGTAGCGGGTACTTATTCTTAACTGTGACCTTGTTGAGCTCCCGGTAGTCTATACACATCCTCATAGATCCATCTTTCTTCTTAACGAACAACACGGGCGCTCCCCATGGTGAGGTATTGGGACGGATAAACCCTTTGTCGAGTAGCTCTTGCAGTTGAGTCATCATCTCCTTCATTTCTGCTGGTGCCAGCCGGTAAGGCGCTCTTGCAATGGGCGTTGCTCCGGGTACGAGATCAATACGAAATTCTACTTGCCGGTCAGGAGGCAGAGCGGTTAAATCTTCCGGAAAGACCTCCGAATACTCACTTACCACAGGAGCGGACTCTAATCCCTTCTTCTCTTTCTTAGCATCCACCACGTATGCTAAGAAACCCATACATCCTTTCACTATACACCGCCTTGCTTTGATCATAGAGATCAAACACGATTTCCTATCCCTCCGATCCCCATACACTACTACCTCCTTCCCTCCCGGCAACGCTATTCGAATCAGCTTCTTATTACATACAATATGAGCATCATTTGACTCCAACCAATCCATCCCTACGATGATATCAAATTCCCCCATACCCATCGGGTATAACCGAAGGGGAAATGACTTTCCATCGATAACGATACAACACCCCTCATATACCTCCCTTACCGAGACTCGACTATCATCCGCTACTTCTACCTCAAACCCAATACTGAGCTCCCTAGGTTTCACACCCAGATTACGAACAAAGTTCGGTGACACAAACGAACGGTTTGCGCCCGAATCAAACAACACTTTTGCAAAAGTCGAGTCGATAAGAAAAGTACCTGTAACCACATGCGGTATCTCTACCGCCTCTTCCGCTGTCATGTTAAACGCCCTCGCTCTGGCTCAGGCGGGTTCCACCTTCCGCTCTCCTCCTTTTCCTCCAGTAACCCCAACTGATCCCCTTTTCAACTGTGGACAATCTGATTTCATATGACCCATCGCCCCACACTGATAACAGGTTCTAACCCCTTGACAATCGCGAGCCATATGTCCTGTTTTCCCGCACTTATAACAACCTTCCCAATCTGCTAAACACTCTCCCTTGGGCATCCTGTTACACTTGCTGCACGGCTTGTTCGCTATTCTTTATACAACCTTCTGATCAGGTCTGGTGCTCTTGAACTTCTTTGAATCACGAGCTGGACCATCCCATTTCCTTTTCTCGCTGCCCTTCTCAGTCATTTGACGAGCTTTGTCCTTCTCTATCATTTCGGTCGCGTTAACAGCCGCCTGAAAAGTGACAGGTTCTCGTGCTACCGCCAACTCTCTAATACTGCTCCTCAGTCCAAACAAATAACGATCCACTCGACGTTCCTCATTTGGCACATACACTTCAGCGAAATGTGCCTTCTCAAGAAATTTGGTTGTATATTCTCTCACAATCATATATCCCTGTTCCAGATTCAGAAATTCTTCTTCCAACTTCTTCACAGCCGCTAACGGACATAATTGCTTCTTGAATTTGGCTACAAAAGTTTCCCAATCCATACCTCTAGCTGCTTTCGAGCCCTTGCCTCCAGTCTCGGCTTCCCACCAGAACACCGCATCATCCCTCATCATTGATAGTGCAAACACCACTTTGTCTTCCTCCGCACACTTGCAGGTATCAAACGCTAGTTCCATATTTCCAATCCACTTGATGACCACCACTGGATCACACTCTCCTTTAAAGGTAGGAGGGTTACAAGTGGTAAATGACTTGTAACTGCATCCCTTTCCAATACCAGCTTTAATTTCCATACCGGGCGTTGATTGTGATTGACTACCTACCACTGCTATCGGCGAGTTGGAAATTTCTGTCAACTCCTTCTCCTCACTCTTTCCTTGGCTGACTGATGTTTCCTTAGCTTGATGAATAAGAATGGCTTACAGTGTCTCATTAAGCTTTCCCATATCTGCTGCAAATGCTTCTTGTGTTACAAAGTCCTGGGCCGGACCTCCCTTCTTATTCTTAGTTGGTCCTTTTCTTTCGACCGGAGACGAACTTCCTTGACGGGAAGATTCCTGATCGGCCACTATTTCCACGCTCTTAGCCCGACGGGCTACCCGTACCATCTTCTTCCTCTGATCCCTGACCTCTGGTTCGTTCACTTGCGTGGCCGCTTTTCGAGTTGTCTTACCCTTAGGTCGCCCACGACCTTTTCCTCTAGTTGCGGTTGTTTGAGGAGGAACGACTGGTCCATCCTCAACGACTTCATTGATCTGTGCCGCCACAACTACCGGCACGGATCTGCTCCTAGTTACTCTCTCTGACATGACTACAGAGAAAGTACCTGCACACAGATTAGAATAAGTCCAAAGTGATAAAGCAAGTTAAGCACGCACATGTACCTGTAAATTTACAATTACACTGGCCAGATGTAATTTTAAATTTACCTTACATGTTAGTTCTCGCTACTCTATCACTCGTCCCCCTATGGTTCTCCTATTATCTCAGTTATGTCTTATTTCCTAAGTTTAAGTCTAGGCCCGAACGGTTACCTAGATCTCTTAAACTAATGCTCTGATACCAATTAAAACAACCAAAACCATCTAACGTAAAAAGTACTGTCTTAAAATAACTAATGCCGAAAATCGGCTCAATCCAAGAGTAATATCTGAAGGTTTTCAAATAAATAACCTATTACATAACTGAGATAATAACAATTTCTAAGAATCAATTCAGGAGCCTTCTATCATGGACGCTTCTTAAACTTTCTCCTTTCCTTTACTCGGACCACCAACCCCTAGCTTACCTGAAAAAGTTTTACATTGTTAAAAGAGCGAGGGTTAGACCAATGGTCTAGTGAGATCCCTCAAAACGAGAACTATCACAATTTATAAAATTAGGATAAATAAACTCTTTCAGTTTTTAAAAGAATTAACTACACATAAAGCTCACTTCCGGCACACACTACCGTCACAAAAGTAACGACGTGTCTGTCTCATACTGCCTTAGATGGGACACACCCAGATAGCATAAACGGGACACTCCCCCCGGTATGAGTACAGGCGGGCCACACCCCCCGTCTTTAGCCGCTCTTAACAATGTATACATACATTTATCAATCAAAGAAAACTTAAACCGTATAAATAAACTCACGTATATAAAGCTTGCATAAATACAGTTACATTTTCAAATGAGCTTCTCAAGTCTTAAACAGTTAAGACAACACAATTAATTAACTTCCATGAACATAAACAACTTTATAAACTTGTGAGGTTTTAGGCTCAGAAAAACTCACCTGGCGTCCTTAGTTAGACCTCGCGTTTACCCGTATAGACTGATCTGAAACCTATAAGGAAATATAGACTGGTGAACTCTCTATTCAGATTATTTTATAAGAGTTTGACCTAACTCAATATCCCATTGTCACCTACTCTCACTACGCAACTTGACCCAACCAACTTCAACTTGAAATTGAAATAATGAAATCCCTAAATGAGAAAAATGGATCAGACTAGCACTACTGGCCCAACAAATTAATGATCAACACTAAAACATAGGGAGGTGGGCTTCGGCCCACAAGCCGGATTTGATAACCTGACCCAAAAGTAGCCCGGAGGCAAAATCTTCCCTGGCGTTAACCGAGGCCGCACCAAGCGTCGACCGAGGCGTCGACCGAGGCGCCGACCGAGGCCGCACCAAGCGCCGACCGATAACACCAACGATCGGGGCCTTTGGCCGACCGGTATCACCAGCGACCAGGGCCTTTGGCCAACCGATATCACCAGCGACCGAAGCCTTTGGCCGACGGGTATCACCAGCGACCGGGGCCTTCCCCGACCGATATCTACCCTTCGACCGGACCTGCATTCGCCCGAGGCGATACTGGGTTTTCGAACGCCGCAGGTATCGACATCGATACTCAGATTTTTCCCCAACATAGAGTACCCAATAATCAAACAATGATAAAATAAATCCTTGAATTGCCCAACATAAACATAAACCTGATTACATTAGACTAATCGATCAACAGATGAACAACACAAAAGTCTAAATCCTTCTAACCCAGATTCAGTTCTAACAAGCTTCAACCTCTATTGAAATTAGACATTACTTAAGAAGCTTATTAGGAGAAGATAGGTTCAGAATTATTACCGTATGGGGAATCCTTGGTAGAAACTTCACAATCTCTTCTCTTCAACCTCTACAACTTCTTCCTTACTGCTCTCCCTCCCTCTCGGCCGAAATCCTCAACATAATACCTACAACCCTAACGTAAAGCCTTTTAAAACAAACATTTACACTTGGCCCCTTTGGAAATATAAGTTTGACAAGTTCCATCAAAATTACATTTTCTAACTTTAAACCGGTTATTACAGTCTAGTAGTTTAGTTAGGGCTAGGGTTTGTCTTTATGTTTCGATAAAAATCGTATTGTGATTTATTAGTTCTTGGTACGGTCGTATTTGCTTTACTTTCACAGATTTTTCGGTGAATTATTGGGGCTACAAAATTAACATCCACAACCATTGAGGTTTAAATAAACGAATATTCCAAAATGTTTTTGTCCAATTAAGACTTGTTTTAATACTATAATTGTGATTTGCAGGTCAACAGCCATGAAGAACATCATCTCTCACAGAAGAGTATAGTTCAGAAACAGAGGCTTCTTGGTTTTTACAACAACCACATAAACGAATTAGGTATGTTTTTTCCGGTATGTTTTTATCCAATCTCTAAATGATTTATTGCTCCATTGGAATCTATCGAAGTTAAGCTCTTCACTAGCAGCGACCCTCTAAACACAGACATGTTAATGTGTGTCAATGAGCTAACATTTAAGACTATCACACGTTTTTTGAAGTATTACCATGAGATCAATACTAAGTTTCTCATTATGATGAAATATCATCTATTGGTAAGCAATAAATCAATCTCATTACAATATTTACAACCTCATGAATCAAGAGAAAATAAAACCAACTTGGAACCATTTGACAGAGGATGTGTGTATAATTTTCTTGAACATGGAAATGCAAATGCTTACCTGGTAATCAAATGAACTAATCAAATGAACGATATTGAAATATCAGATAACCTACAAATAAGATCGACGTTGAACGTACCTTAAACATCAAAATGTTTCTTATCTTTTTTTTTCTCAATTTATGCAGAAAATGAGAAAATCGAGTGCAGGCAGAAACATTGGAGCAACCACATCCAGAGCCTGCTGGAATTTTTGTTCAGTTGGTTCTCTTACCTCATTTTTCTTTGTTTTCCAGGGTTGTTTTAATTCAAGTTCTTCTTACTTATAATATGTTTTATGTAAGTTTCACAGGTTGGCTCCAAAAATACAAGTGAGGGACACAATGGCTATTGGAATCCAGAGGTATAGCCTAGGCATATCTCAACTTTCATTTCAATTGTTAATAGCTATCAATATTCAATATAATTTGTTCTTGGTACCCATGTTTCTCACATTTATTTTCAAATGGTTATTAGTTCATGAAATGATATGAAATTATAATTGTGGGAATGGTTCTTGATGATCTCTTAAAAAACTTGTTGTTTTGTGTTTTTTTTTTTTATCTTTTTGGGCTATTTTTTTTGTTAAAATATGTGTTGTTTTCGTTGTATTTTTATTGTTTGAAAAAAATCCCTAATTGGACTCTCAAACTTTTATGCTTATATCTGAGTAGGGAAACAAGATGACCAAAAATGTAATTGGAAGTTTGGTCAACTAAACCGTTAAAATGCCCATTACTAACATGTTTGGCAAAAATTACTCAACATTATATGTAGAAATAGTAATATACCTATTATTCATGGTTCTTTGCAACATCTTGCATAATAGGGAATTATCTTACCTGCAATCAATAGCTTAGTCTAAACTTGAAATTTCTAGAAGGGACAGAATGCTAGAGAGACTCACAAAATTGGTTTTGGAGGTGTAGAATGGCCCTGGGAGTTTTAAAAACAAACAAAAAGATCCACCAAAATAGGCTTGGTTGATCTTGATTTTGTGATTTTAGTTGGGTTTAATAGCACGGACAAAAAGGTCCTTGAAGCAAGACTTGAAAAGCTCAAAATTATAAAGGGTATCCATTACATAGTAAACAAACAATTTTGTATTAGAAAAATGTCTCAGTTTCTTGGACACTTATAAGCAGTATAGTAGCATTATCTCTAACTATAATGATCTTTACCAACAATTTCTACTCCAATTATGACATGTGTAGTAGCTTCTTTGGTTTATATGACATGTGGGAATTGCAATAACGCCTTTGCAATTCAATGTGTTTTTAAGATTTGGATGTGTAAGTACATGTAGACCCATCAAAATCTTTCTGACATGCCCGTTCATTCCTTTGGTTACCCAAAAAAATAGGGTTCTTATGACGAAGATAACTTGATTAGTTTGATTCAAACGTAAACTTCTTTCTTAATTGATTTGATTTATTCAAGTACGTGAATAAATGTGTGCACATTGTAATGCTTCTCTATTGAGTTTATGCTAAGCTGGGATTAAATGTTGTGCTTATGGAAGAATGGTATCTTGCAAATGATGAGGAAATATAGCATACTGAGTTGAAAGTCAAGATTGAGATGAATGATATTTGTTCGTTGTCTTTCTTGCACATGTTTATAACATATAGACAAATTTGTACTGCAATTTGCTTGATAGTTTGCAATTATGTAGTGAAGTATTATTTTTAAGAAACAGAAAGATGGAGGATACAATTGAACCACATGTTCAAGACATAGAGCAATTCATATTTGATACCTTTGATTGCCAACAATTTGTGTGCTATTTTTTTACCCTCCTAGGCATGGCTGCTATATGCTAAATGTCAATTTTAGGTTGTACACCAAACAATGTTCATGGAGCCATTTAGCTTATGAGACTGGTTATGAAGCAGAATGGGCGGAGTAGAAAATCAAAAAAATCAACATGTTTGCTGCAAAAACGTATCAACAGGTGAGATCTTTTGGCATGTGGACTTTTGGGTCCTTGCATCTATTTCCATGTGAAATATATCTACTTTGGAATGATTAACACCTTTGATATCTTCTCCTACCAAGTATCCACTGTAATTAGTCTACAGATTGGGTTCTTTCTCCTCGCAACTGACATGTTTGAAACAATATTAGGACAAAGAGTGTTAGGTGAAAGGACATCACAGAAGAATCTCTGAAATGAGTGTTCTAATCTCTACAATTTGGATTTGTATAGTAGGGTTACTATTATCATCATTTTATGAACAGGATCAGTATTGTGTTATTGGATACAAATTATATAATAAATACATGTAGAATTAGCAACAAAACATGAAGTTTCATTCTTGATCAGCCTATGTTGAAAATCAAGAATATTTCATTGGAATTTCAGAAATAAGAAACGTATAAAAATCTGTGATTCTCTCTTCCATCTACATGGAGTTTAAGTTTTGTTGGCGCTATCATATATTTTTTTAGAGTGATGCATATTCAAAATAAAAATGAACTGGTTGCAACTTACCACAATAGTCATGGGCAATATTCTTGAATGAGAACTTTGGGGTCGTTTACCGGTAAACGCTTACTACTTACAGGTAAAAATCACGCTCTAACTTAAAGAACATAACTTTTTAAACTACAAATATATAGACATATATAGACATGTAGTTTATTTGGTGTAAACTACAAAGTTGTAATACACTCAAAGACCTTTCTGTCGATATAAAGTACACCTTATTTGGACAAATGGTTGATTTTATATGAATTTTTAAACTTACCACAATGAATCTACCTTTTAAGTCACTGTATTGACCAAAAAATACTGCCTATCTCTTTTCGTAAAAATAAAAGCATTTGAGCACCACATAAACAATAGTCCATATTTTGCCCAAAATAGTTGTGCCATGATATATTTTGCCCAAAATAGTTTGGCTATGTGATAAGTTTGGTTTACAATATGCACAGAGGTTGCTTACTTCTCCAATTTATATAACCCGTTTCACATTTATATGATGTTTATAAACTTATCTGTTGTTTGTTTAATCTCTCATAACATCAATTTTAACTATAATATCAATCTCTTTCTCCAATTTATAGTTGATGATGTTTATTTATGATATTATACATTGCATTATATTTAATTACAATTGCTCATTTGTCATTCTAATATTACTTTCAAAATCAACATTGACGAATCGTATTGTTTTAATTCCTTGGTTCTAAAAAAGTTGATGATAGCAATGGAACAACCATGGGAAGGTTTTAACAAGGTACATATTAAAACTTTGTTCTTTGAATTAACAAGGTTTTAAGTATTGGAATCAATATTATTGAAATTTATGTAATGGCATTTTATATTTATTAAATGGTAATTGAGGTTTATTCCCCATCTTTTAACTTACTTAATATAATTAAAGACCCTTTATTGTAATTAATAAGTCCCATTATGTGTCTAATCAATCTCCTAACTTTTAACCTACATAATTACATTTACATGCTATTTATTTCACTATAAGTGCTTGAATTATGATGAAGTAATGTTTGGTTTAACCTACATAATTACATTTACATGCCATTTATTTCACTATAAGTGCTTGAATTATGTTCAAGTAATGTTTATTTCACTATAAGTGTTGTGGAGGATTAAATGGATATATACAAATGTTACTTTAACATTATAATGATTGACTACTATAACTTGATTATAACATCATAATGACTAATTACTATAACATGATTATAACATTATAATAATTAATTACTAATTTAATCTAAATAAATGTCTTTCAATTATGATGTCTCTTCATGTACGTAATAAATGTGCTAATGTGATATGTTTGCACTATTTATATACATGATCCTACATGCATATCTTCACCTTTAGATTTTTTTGTTAAATCCATAGAAATCATAACACGTTCTCGGTATAATGAATTATGTAGGGTTGAAAGATTTGGGCACCGAGAATGAGTGTTGGTATGTTACGGTGATAATATGTCGAATGTGGGAGTCGATCAATACCAAAAAAAAGGGGAATTAATAAGCTTGGATATGGTTTTGGTTGATGAGCAGGTAATATTGTGTTATTACATCACAATTTTACATTTTCTTTTGTTGTATATTAATATTGTATTTTATTAATGATTCTTTTGTCGCATGTGCTTAGGATACATTGACGGCTGCAACAATAAGGAGAAACTTGGTGAGGAAATTCCAACCTCTGTTAAAAGAAGGTGTTGTGTATAACATAAGTAACTTCAAAGTAGTTGCAAATTCAGGCAACTATAGAGTTGTTGATTCAAAGCTCAAAATGTTGTTCACTCTTTTAACAACCGTGAAGAAGATGAATAACGTCCCTGTCATTTCGATGAATAGTTTTCAATTTGTGGGTGAAAAGTTGATTAACAGTCGACTCGAAAATGATAGCATTCTTACAGGTACAATCATTTGATTTATCAGCTCATTGGACATACAATTACGTGATTTTTGTTCCTAATTCTTTTTAAATAATATTTTTTGTATGAAGACATTGTTGGTTGCTTGGCTCAAGTGGGTGACGTTGAAACTGTGTCCGACGGTTTTAGGAAAAGGGATCTAGAAATCATATCGGATTAGTAAGCTATCAACAATACAATTTCAAATTTTTTTTAATTCTTTTAAATAGTATACATGGATGACCATTTTTTTCCATTCTGTTGTATTTAAATGCAGCTCAGTGACGTGCAAAGTAACATTGTGGGGAGAAGTTGGAGAACGATTTATAGATGAACACAAAATTGATCAAGAGAAAGGCCCTTTCATCATTATTTTTACTTCCATGAGAATCAAAAAATATCTAGGTATCCAATTAATTATCATATACTTTATTGTATGATTCCTTTTATTTTTTTATAAAATAATAAATATTTAAGTTTTTTCTATTCATTTGGATGTTTCGATTGTGTTCTAATTTATCCTTCACATTACACGAAGGTGTCGTGAATTATGCAACAACAAGTGCAACCAAAGTGTATGTTAATCTCGAGCATCCTTACGTGTCATCTTTAATTGAAAGATTTTCCTGTGTTTGTCCTCGGGTGAAGTTTTTGGAACCCATCGGTGTTATTCGGAAAACAGTGGAGGATGAAATGTTTGAAAACCGAATGACTATAGAGCAGCTTATGAGAGCCGACTGGCTTAATGAATCAAAGGTTAATTTGTTAGGTCTTTTATTATCGAAAAATTGTATTACAATGTTTTACACATTTAATTGATCAATGTTCTATTTCAGGGATATGCCATTACTATTATGGGTGTTATTGATGACATTGATACGTAATATGGATGGTATTATTTGGGATGCAAAGGTTGTTGCAGGAAGATTTATCCTACTGAAGGTGTCTACACATGTGATAACTGCGACATTCAATCATACACTCCATTAACATTGTAATATTTAAAATACTAAAAGGTTATTGATGTTTACTATTACAAATTGTACATTATTTTAACTTTAATATAATTTTAGGTACAAACTTCATTTGGTCGTGCGGGATGAAACTGGTGTAACCACATGTGTAGTATTACACCGACTTGCAGAACGGATGCTAGATTCTTCGGCATTGAAGTTGTTCAACAAATATGATAGTGGTCACTTTCCAAAAGAAATCACAGATCTTTGTGGGAAGAAGTTAATCTTTAAGCTGCAACTGACTGATTACAATCTTAAACGTGGTAGTGATGTTTTTTCTGTATATAATGTGTTTGAACCAACCGATAGTTTGGAGGAGAAGTATAAATCTATGATGTCAGTGAAGGTATATTTATTTATACTCTTGATTTTTATTCCTTAGTTCAATATTTTCTTTATACATTTATATTTTTCTCTAAGCAGGACACCACAAGCAACAATGCAACAAGTAGCACTCGTAGCATAGCAAATGCAACCAAGGTATATAATTACATTCCTTTTAACAACCACTATCAAGTATCATATAATTAATAAATAAATGGTACATGTTCAATGATTTTTTAAATTTAACAGATTGACAATTCATTGGTTGATGATTCATTGGTTGATGATGTTGGTGATAATAATATTGGAAGTTTGACCCTCCGAAGCCACAAATAAAAAAAGAAAAAGAATTGTGATGCTCGATGAAGACGAAGACGAAGACAAGTAACGGATGGGAGGCTCTCCATATCGATCTCGACAACATTTTCATAGGTGTTTTGTGTAGTTGTTTCATTTAGTCGATTACAATAACGATTTGATATTTGATCTAATTTAGCACAAATATATTACTTCATTTACTTGCAAATTTAGAGACTTTTGTTTACTTTTTATGAAGTCTATAATATAATAAGAAAAAAAATGCATAACGGAAATTGATCCTAGGGATGTTTTTGACGGCCTAAAGATCGATTTGCTTTTATGTGTTGTAACATGTCTTCCAGGGTTTATTTTGATTTATCCATATCTTTTCGTGTGTGGATCTTCTGTGTTGTCATGTGTGATATTTTCTTTAGATTAGGAACAAATTAAAGAGGAAGTGTTTGTGTTTAGGAAAAAAGGAAAGCAAAACGAAAGAGTAATCAAGCAAAAAACCAAGCAAATAAAATCAAGCAAATTAATGAAGATCAAGGAGTTTACAAAATTATGATTAAATGACAATTTAAAACACAATGAATGCATATAAAATCGTCTAATTAAATTCAAATCATACATTAATAATTATTATATGACAATTTAATCCCAAAAACTTCATATAAAATTGTGCACTAAACCCTAAAATTCAAACAAATTGGTAGAGTAGGATCCTTCTAAAGGAATTTTCTCATTTTTAAATTTTTTTTAAAATAATAAATAAGTTAAAGACTTTTCTACCCTTAAATGAAAAATATATATTTCATTATAAGAAAGATCCTTTCGTAATTTTACTTCCAAATTCATAGTTTCAACCTCTAAACTATCCAACTTCCACCCATAATACTCATTATATATTCATAATTAAATGGCAATTTACAACACATTTATTACATATAAAATCATCTAATTAAATTCAAATCACTCATTAATAGTCATTATATGACAATTTAAACCCCAAAACTCATATAAAATTGTCTACTAAAATTCAAATAAAACCAAAAAAATCAACAAAGACATAAGGTTGCACATAGCAACATATCTAAACCATACTACACCAAACTTTTGTTGTTATTAAAGATCGTAACTCATTAAGGAAACGATTTCTGGCTTCTGAAGAAGGTATGACTTTTTTTTATTTATACATTTCTTAAACTCATTCAAATTTATCGTTATCATTGTCTATTCTCTTAATACAAATAACTGTTATTTACTATTTTTTATTTCAAATATTTATCATTTACTATATTTTCGATACAAATAGTTATAGTTTACTGTATTTTAAAACTAATGGTAAACGAAATTAATATATATTGTAGTCGTTCTTTTAGTCAAAAAGATTTCATGAATTGCTCTTGCATACTTTAGAACTTATGGATTCTATGATTCTCTGTACATAATACTTGAGTTCTTTCTACTTTGTTATGAAGCCCATAATATGGAAAACCATATATATATATATATGACAATTTAAACCAAAAAATTACATATTACTACTGTTTTCATCCACATTGCAACAACTCAACATTGATGCAGTGCCCCTTTTTGATCAAATTTATTGGTATTCATTATTTTATATATTTACTTTTATTAATCTAAATATGTATATATTCTAACGATACTAAAAAATATTGAATTATACTATTATAATATATAATTGTTGATCATAATTATACATGTGTAACTTTGTATTATGTGTATATTTTATCTCACTATAGACTTTCAAAAGGTACAATGGTATTATTGGACGAAGTGTACGATGTTCGAAAACGATTGGCATATATGGCACGATATGAACGACGACAGAAATTGAAATTCAAACGTGGTGCTGAACAGACTATCCATGCATTGAACGTTTTAAAAAAGCATATTTGCAAACGTAAGAGGTTGCGAAGGAAACTTGCAATCATCGATAGGCGGTTCCAACACTCAGATTTTATGAGGATCAACATGAAACTTCGATTAGTACATTTGTTCCCTCTCAACATTTAAACACAATGGAATTTAAATGGTATATATTTGACCTTTTTAATACATAACATTTTAACTATTCATAAGTATGGTTAATAACATATTTTTGGGGTTTTTTATATACTAAAAACAGTATAATTTATTTTCTATTATACACAATCAGATGATATCAGGCTTCCCTCAACTGGTGAGACCCAAATTCATGAACTTGCTTCGAATTTGCATCAACGCCCAATCTCTACAACACATGGAGGTAATTATGTTACCCCACCAATTAACTGCTTTGAATTTTATCTTTATCTTTTCCTTTTACAAATAAATTAATATCATATAATTTTTACAAACCAGATGAGGCAGGCACAAGTTCAATTGGCCAGAATCTAAACAGATATGTTCATGCTAGAAAAAACCGCATCCAAGGTAATTTTCTTACAATGTTTTGTTATAGAAGTCGTAACCACTATACTATTAAGAGCTACCTATAAAGTACATGTGTTTTCTGTTTAACAGCATCACGAACGGTACCATGGACCATTGGACAACCAACTCATACTTTCCAGTATTGCCATGCCATTATGTGGTATGAAGAACGAACCTAGAAGACCAAAAAAACTGCAACGCCAAAATTCATGTTTTGTTGTTCAGAAGGACGTGTGCAACTACCGTTACTTCAGCATCCTCCAAAAACTTTGGCTGATCTACTTGGCCCTGAATCTGGAAAAAAGGGTATTTTGTTTTGTAAGGAAATAAGGACATATAATTCAATGTTTGCATTCACATCTCTCGGAGCACGCATCGATTCCTCAATTAATCGTGGCAAAGGACCGTATGTTTATAGAGTTAGTGGGCAAAATTATCACAGAATTGGTTCTTTGTTGCCAGAAAGGGGAAAGAAACCACAATTTGCACAACTCTACATCTATGATACAGAGAATGAGATTGCTAACAGGTTGGATGCTATTCAAAGGCAATTTGACAAAGATGGCATTGATTTACAAATTACCGAAGAACTTTCTGAAATGATGGAGGAACACAATATTTTAGTAAAGTCTTTTCGCATGGCAAGAGATAGGTACCGTTCCAATCCTGATACTTCTTTCCGTCTAAGAATCATAAAAAATCGTCATACAGATGGACGTCTTTACAATATGCCCAACGCTAATGAGGTGGCTGGTTTGATAGTTGGTGACCTTACTGAAAGTAATTTTGAACGTGATGTCATTGTCGAGCATCGTACAAATGGCCTTCAACGAATTACTGACCTACATCCGAGTTTTATGTCTATGTCATATCCTTTGATCCACCCTTATGGTGAAGACGGATTTAGAGAAGACATTAAATTGCAAACTGTAGAGGGTTATTCCAAGAAACGGACATCTTTAACCATGAGACAATATTATTGTTTTCGTTTTCAACAACGACTACATGAGGGACGCACATTACTACAGTCGGGAAGATTGCTTCAACAATACATGGTGGATGCTTACATGGCAATTGAAGAGGGTAGGTTCAGGTGGATTCGAAATAATCAACAACAACTAAGGTCAGATTTGTTCTTGGGATTGATAGATGTTGTCCATCGTGGGGATACAAATGGTAAAAATGTAGGCAAAGCTGTTATTTTACCATCATCTCATACCGGTGGACCACGCTACAGAGTTCAAAATTACCAAGATGCAATGGCTTTGTGCAAATGGGCTGGATATTCGGATATATTTCTGACATTTACTTGCAATCCAAAATGGCCAAAGATAAATGAGATGTTACGCATGATTCAACAAGAGGATGATCTAAACAGAGTTGACATAGTATGCAAAGTTTTTGAAATCAAGTTAAGACAACTAATGTTTGACTTGAAAACAGAGAAGCCATTTAGAGCAGTTGTCGCATGTAAGTATAAGAAACACATCACTATAAATTACAAAATACAATCATTTCAACATTTTTAATGTCATTTTTTTCATTCATAGATATATGTGGGAAATTGATATCAACTACAATTTTCAGGTCTTTATACCATCGAGTTTCAAAGGCGAGGACTTCCACATGCACACATTCTACTATTTCAAAATCTGGAAGACCTTCCATAAATTTGCATACGACTTCCTCGTTGTCATAAAGTTTTCCAACAAGTTTTAACTTATTTAAGAGACTGTTAAAACGGTTGTAGTAGGAGGGAAGAGATTCTCCTTTTTCATGAGAAAAGAATTCGTATCTACGAACAAGAGAGATTTTCATAGATTTCTTTACTTCATTTGTACCTTCATACAAAACACATAGGGTTGACCACATCTCTTTTGCAGTTTTAAGACTGACAAGAGATTGGTACACTTCATCAGGAAGTGATTGAGCAATGATGGTTCGTACTTTGGACTCAAGTCCAATAATGCGCCTATCTTCATCATTGAATTCTTTTGCCGTTTTCAAAACATATCGACCAGTGGCAGAATTTCTTTCCTCCTCTGACGAGTCATCGGAAACTTGAAAAAGATCGTCCTTTTTCTTTTCTTTATCCTTAGGAGTTTTGACAAATCTATCCTAGACTTTTGGGATAAGAGGACCTTCACTAAGAATGGTTAGATAACGACTGTCAGCTCCTTCCAAGAAGAGCATCATCCTACTTTTCCATAAGGAGAAGTTGTTCGAATTGAACTTAGGAGGTTTGACAGTAGATCCATTGTCAGAGTAGAAAGAGTTTTGAGAAGAAGATTCAAGTTTTGTAGAAGGAGATGCCATTACGGATCTGGTTTATTAAATTAAACCAACCGCTCTGATACCACTTGTTAGTCCCAAAATGGCACAACAAGTATTGTAGAAGGGGGGGGGTTGAATACAATACTCAAAATTACTTAATTTTAATTCTTTTATTGATATGAAATATCGAGAATTACACAAAAAGAAATAAAGACTGTTGCGGAAAAAGAATACTTAAGAACTACTCTAAACAATCTAACACTTAGAAGATTTTAAAGAACAAAAGACTTAATCTTAGAGAGACAAGGAAAACTATCAACCTGCTTGAAAACTTGTGAATTTGAATTCTTGAGTTGAAAGCGTGAGTAGCAAGGTGCTACCTCCATCCTTTATATACTATCCAATGTAATTAGTGCAAAGGACATATAAAAGTAAAGGCATGGGTGGTTGAGATATTGGCAATAAATTATAAGATATTTGATGTGACATGTCATAACACAAAAGGTAACTTTTGTGCTATGAAAGTACAATATCTATTATAAAATATTCAAGGGGCAATCTTTTTGAGATCAAAAAGAAAATAAACATCTAATCAAATTAAGACTAAATGTAAATCTTCTTAAGGAAGAAAGAAGTTTCCATTCCCATTGTTAGAAGATCATTGGGAACGAGGAAGTATGTCAAATCATGAGGGTTTAACATAAATGCTCTTACAAGATAAAGAAGCAATCTGTAAGAGGAAGACTACCGAAAGAGGAATTCGGTAACAGAGGTATGTGCCGAACAAAGGTAGTTCGGCACAAAAGAGAAGGTATGCCGAACAAGGAATCGGCAAGGGTATGTTCTGCCGAACAGGAATCGGCAAACTAGGCTTAGTTCACTTTTGAAGTTCATCTCAATCCGCACTGTAGATTTCCTTCATGTTGAATTCGGTTTATCTTCGACTCACCGATCTGTTTAACTAACTAAGCTATTACAAAGAACCACAAATCAAAATACAAGGTTCAAACATCAATAAAGACTAAGGAGAGGTTATCTTTAAATCTTAGATGACCCAACAATCTCCCCCTATTTGATGATAACATCTCATAAACCATAAAGTAAATGAATAATGCATTTTGACCCTTTTTCATACTCTTTTGGGTTCTTTTTCACATAGACCATTCTTTTTGTTTCTTTTTGGATTTTTTTAAAGTATCCGACATTTACAAGTATAAAGGAATGAAATAATGATATGTACAAATTATTTACGATAAACAAGAACTACTCAATGTATTAATCTATTTAAGAAGATTACAATACAGAGGAAAAGAAAATAGATACAAACATAAAAACTACACCGAGTTTATTCAAAAGAAAAATGCGGTTCAGCATCCCTCTTCTTTAGTTCATCGGTTGTAGCCATATAGAGATCCTTTGCCGAGATTGGAATTAATTGAATAATCCCATGGAGAAAGATGGTGTCGGCAATAGGGATTTGACTTGATCTGAAGAAGGAGATCTGCCCAAGTGCATTGTTGAAGAAGATTCCATGAGTAGGCTCTGTAATCACAATGGTTGAAGGAAAAGGAACCGGAGTAGGTAAGAATAAATCCAGATTTGAAAAATTCGGTACCTTTCCTTCTCTAGCCATTTGAACAAACACATCTTCCTTTTTGGATCTCGGCTTAGATTTGGGAGGAGGAAGATCAGACCTTAGATTTTCGATGATCTTCTCTTCGGCAGGTGTGTGAACGATGTTATACGTTTTTCGGTATGATCTGAACTTCGATTGGAGATCTGCAAGAAATTTGTCAACCTCAGGCTTGAGAGCATTTCGGCTGTTATTCAAACAGATACCAATTTCCATCCATTCAGCAACTCCAAACCGAACAAGAGAATTCAGTCTGTCCATAAAACTTGAAGCATCCTCCCTTATAATTCTTAGCCGAATGGTTTTGCAACTTGAAGATGGTTTGATTATTTTGACATCTGTGATTTTTGTAGAGGACCGGCGTCTATTTAGAGCTTTGCGGTACCAATCGATACACAAAGACTTTATTTCTTCATTTTTCTTCGCCGATTCCTCCAGAGCACTCACCTGAGCTTTGATTGTGTCGGTAGGATCTTCTTCTGCAGCCAGCTTCAAGGCTAGGTCGACATCTCTGTCACGAGAAATCTGGGCAAGCTTTGCAACTTTCAGTTCTTCTTCGGATAAGCCCAAATCAGGAGAGGTAGTCTTTGGGGGAGGGAGGTGAAGACCAGCACCATCTGCAGCTTTCTTTATTGAAGCATCTTTACGACGCTTTTCTTCAGAAGCTACTTCATCTGGTGTCATAATAGCTTTGCCCTTATCATTTTTGGGCTTTTTCTCCCCCTCAGACTCTTCGACCACCAACGGGTGATCGGTGCCCTTCTCTTCGGTAGTAGATGGTTCGGCAGTAGTAGCAGCAGTAGGTTCGGTAGCAGCAGAGACTTCGGCAGGAGCAGAGGTTTTTCCCTGACTCGTACTGACTATATGAACCTGAGGGATTTGCTCCCCCTCAGTTGGTTTCTCCCCCTCAGAACGAGCCGGGGAAGAAACACCAGCTTTAGCCAACACACGGCCAAGACGGTGATCGACACGCTCCAACACTGTGCGATCATCAGGAGTAAAAGTGGACTCGGTGATGTCGATGTCCAGAGATTGAGCACAGTATTGAGCAACATCGGCAGGCATAGAATCAAGACGCCGATTTATATTCTGAAGAGCAGTGAGAATTCGAGAATTTACAGATTCCTGTGCCAGGGCCTGCTTCCGAAGATTGATGAGATCCTGATCCCGTGCATCAGAGGCTGCCTTTAGAGCGGCCACTGACAGTGTCAAAGAGGTATTATTGTTGTTGAACCGGATTACCTCCTTGAGGACAGGATCTAGAGCGGCAGAGAAAGGAGCACGAAGACCATCAATTTGATTATGTACCACATCCAAGCACCGAAAGATGTCCTTGTTGAGGTCAATACACTCAGCATTCTGTTCCTTGATGAGTTGAAGCAGTCCATCAAGGAGAGAATTTTGAGTTTCCAAAGATGCCGAAATCTCAGGATATCTCATGGTTTTTCTTAGTAACTCATACTGAGTGCCAAGAAATCGTACCTGCCGATTTGTATCCAGAATATCAGCAAGGACGTCGGTTGGGAGATTGATGGGTTGTTGAGCAAACGTAAAAGTAGATGTCTAAGGTCCAGGGTTGTTGGTCTGAGGAGATGGAGACTTAGGAGGGGTAGATGGTTTGTCGGTAGGAGAAGGGGATTTCTTCGGTGAAACTCTCGGCGAGTGTTTAGGGGAAGGGGTTGTCTTCGGCGAGGGTTTGGGTGTTTCTGGGTGAGAAGAACCCTTCGGCGAGGATGGGGGAGAGAAAAATCCCAGAAACATATCCTGGGTTAAAATCCCAGATTGTGCAATATCAACGGGATTGACCCCGGGTGATAGGCTGTGTTGTGAGGAAGCAAAATGTCGGTCCGGAGAGGAGACCGACTCATCTTCAATCTCCACAGAAGGAGGAGGAGAAGGAATATTAGGGGAATCCTTTTGTACAACCAAATCTTGTTGAAAAGGTTTGGAGGAGGTGGGAGAGGGTTTAGCAGATCCCCGTGGCCCTGGAGGGGGAAGATCAACATCTGCCGATTTTTGAGAATCGGTAGATGGAGTGTGTGGATCGGCCGAAGGTTTCCGAAGTCTCTTAGAACGAGACTTAGGAGGGGATATTGAGCCCCGTCGCTTAACATAAACAGAAGGGGTAATGACCTGGGTAGCCACCGACGGATTTGTCAGCGGCAGAGTCATAAGAGCAAGTGCGACGTTGCCGGTGGCCTTTTTCTTTTTAATAGCCACCGACTTAGCTCGGGAAGGTTTTGGGGGAGAGGGGACCACCGATTTGGATGGCTTTGGAGAAGATGAAGGCCTTTCAGATTCACCTTCGACAAGCGTTCCCCAAATCGAATTGGGAGAAGAGATGAAAGAAAGCATACATGAGGTGAGCGGAGAGTCGGTTGGCTTCGCTGGTTTGAAAATAGTTTGCTTGCTAATTTGAGAAATTGGAAAGTCAAACTTGATCATCGGCTCGGGGAGAGCAGCATCGGCACTCAGTTGTGCAGACAACTTGTGATTGATTATGAGAGAGATGAAGCGAGGAAGTGCCACATTGTGATTCCTGGGAGGTGAGATGGCAGAGACCAAGGAATCGAAGAATACCTGAGCAAAGTCGATCCGTCTCATAAAAATGAGAGCATGAGCAAGACGAGTAATAGCCGTCGGAGATTGATCCCACCCCGAAGTCTTGTGAGAAAGACAGTAGAGGAGGTGAGAAAAGAAGTAGTTCCAAAGTGCACCCATATTCTTTCGAAGAAGAGTGCCGGAACCCTTGGTTTTGCCCTCGTGCACATAGTTTAGAGCTGCAACGACCTCATCATGTTCTTGATGAGTAGGAAAGGGAGCATACACATTGAACTCTGGGATTTCGAGAACCGTGCGAATGTCATTTACCCCAAAGGAAATATCGGGGTGTTCTTCAGAGGATAGAACAGAAGCAGACACCTGGTGAGAAGTAGAGTCATACTTACAGGTTAGCCAAAAGTTACCAAGGAGCATTTTGCTCATCTTGGTGGATGCAGTGAGAGCGTGGCAGATTGGAGATCGTTGGAGAAAGATGGATACTTGGTTGAACTCTGGATGATCAACATCCGTAGAGAGACGAGCGACTTGGTTGCAAGCAGGGAAAGTGAGAGATTCACTAGTGAGAGGAGTATTCTTGGAAGCCTTAGTCGATTTGGAGGACGCCATTGAAGAAGAAGAGAGTTGCAGGTTTAGTGATTCTTGATGAAGAAGATGAGAATACAGGTAAAGAATGAAAAGGAAAGATAAGAGAAGTATTTATAGGTTTGAAAAAGAAGAGGGAACGGGTGGAATTCAAAACGTTAAAAGGTAATGATGGTGCGACACATACATGCGTCATGGAAAAGTGCAAGAGCCGAAAAACGGCATGGTGTCAGGTCGTGGACGTCCCATCAACTGACGCACGAACACTGAAGTGCCACGTGGCGTTAAAGCATTGGGTAACGAAAAGGTGCCGAATGTATTCGGTATGTGTGATGTGGATAAGGTTGACACATCATACAAGATACCGAAAAGAGAGGTACCGAAATATGAGAGATACCTCGGTAGGTAGAGATACCGAATGTCGAATACACTTCGGTAACGATAATTTCGGTGTGAAGAGATACCGAAGATATATGCCGAAGGAAAGTAGGCCGAATGTACCGAAGATATATGCCGAAAGAAATTTGGTCTTAAAACGAATCTTCGGTACTGAGGTACCGTCAATTATTAGGCAATAGTCAACTTTTCCGTTTTTTTTACGATAAATTTAACATACCTAAAGATCCCACAAGGAAGTTGAATCGTGCCTCATCCAGTGGTTTTGTAAAGAGGTCTGCAAGTTGAAGATTTGTAGGAATGAAGTGAAGTTCAATATCATCTTTAGATATATGATCTCTTATAAAGTGATACCGAATATCAATGTGTTTAGATCTGGAATGCAGCACCGGATTGTTGGCAATGGCTATGGCACTAGAATTGTCACATAGAATCGGTACATGAGAATAAAACTTGTCATAATATTGTAGTTGGTTTTTCATCCACAAGATTTGAGCACAACAACTTCCAGCTGCAGCATATCCGGCTTCGGCAGTGGAAGTGGATACCGAATTCTGCTTCTTACTGGACTAGCTGACCAAATTTCCACCTAGTAATTGACAAATGCCAGTTGTACTTTTTCTATCAATCTTAGACCCTGCAAAGTCAGAATCTGAATAGCCAATTAGATCAAAACCTGAGTCCTTGGGATACCAAAGACCCAGATTCATAGTACCTTTTAGGTACCGAAAAATACGTTTCACAGCCGCCAAGTGAGATTCCTTGGGATTTGCTTGATAACGTGCACACAGACGCGTAGCATACATGATGTCAGGTCTACTAGCAGTAAGATAAAGAATAGAACCTATCATTCCTCTATAATTCGTGATATCTACCGACTTGCCGGCAGAATCGACATGAATCTTTAGAGGAGGTGCCATTGGAGTTTTCATGGAAGAGCAATTTTCAAAATCAAACTTCTTCAACAGATCACGAATATATTTATTTTGACAAATGAAAATACCTTCAGAAGATTGTTTAATTTGAAGGCCAAGAAAGAAAGTAAGTTCACCCATCATGCTCATCTCATATTTACTTTTCATGAGAGAGGCAAACTCCTGACAGAGATGCTCATCAGTGGCACCGAAAATGATACCATCCACATAGATTTGAACAAGAATGATATTACCTTTAGTTTTCTTGAGGAAGGGAGTATTATCAATTTTACCTCTGGTATATCGGTTGGAGAGAAGAAAGTCAGACAAGGTGTCATACCAAGCACGAGGAGCTTGTTTCAGACCATAGAAAGCTTTGTCAAGTCTGAACACATGGTAAGGATGAGCTGGATCTTCAAAGCCAGGTAGTTGTTTCACATAGACTTCTTCATCAAGTTTTCCATTGAGAAATGCACTCTTAACATCCATTTGAAAGACCCAGAAGTTTTTGTGAGCAGCATGAGCAAGAAAGATTCTTATTGCTTTAAGTCTAGCGATAGGAGCAAAGGTTTCATCATAATCAATACCTTCCTCCTGCCTATATCCTTGAGCAACAAGTCTGGCTTTATTCCGGATTACAGTACCGACTTCGTCCATCTTGTTTCGGAAAACCCACTTAGTACCGATAATGGTCTTACCGAAAGGTCGTGGCACAAGTCTCCATACTTTGTTTCTCTCAAATTGAGACAACTCTTCTTGCATGGCAGTGACCCAACAAGAATCTGCTAGAGCTTCCTCAAATTTCTTGGGTTCGATAATAGAGAGAAAATTCACATAGAGACAAATGTTTCCAACACCTCTTCTAGTTTGGACACCTGCTTGTTGATCACCGATAATTTGATTTATCGGATGATCTTTTGTCCATTTTAGAGCTGGGGGAAGAGGTGCAGGAAATGTGTTTGATGGTGAAGGATCGGTGGGTATAGGATGCGTGTTATGAATGGGTGAAGTATGTAAGGTAGGTTCGGTGGGAGATGTGGGTTCGGTAGGAGCAATGGGTTCGGTAGCCGGAGAGGGATCTGCCGAACTATGATGTAGGGAAGAAGAAGATACCGAAAATGGAACATAAGGAGGTCCTGAAGATAGAATATTTGGAGATTCTTCTCCAACACAGGAAATAATCCATTCATGAAGTTCAATATCATCACAAGATAATGAAGATGTCTTGTGATCATCAAACTTTACATGTATTGACTCATCAATACATTTTCTTCTTAGATTGTATACTTTGTAGGCTTTAGAAGAGAGAGAATAACCCACAAATATACCTTCATCAGCCTTGGGATCAAATTTCCCAAGATGCTCTCGATCATTCAAGATAAAACACAGACAGCCGAAAACATGAAGAAAACCAATGTTTGGTTTTCGGTCATAGAAGACTTCATAGGAAGTCTTGTTGTGTCTTTTCACAATGATAGACCGATTTTGAGTGAAACAGGCTGTATTGATAGCCTCAGCCCAAAAATAGGTTGGAAGATTTGATTCACTTAGCATGGATCTTGCAGCTTCACATAGCATACGATTCTTCCTTTCCACAACACCATTTTGTTGTGGAGATCTTACTGCTGCAAAGTTTTGAGAAATGCCTTTGTCACATAGAAAGGCATCCAAGGTAGCATTTCTGAATTCAGTCCCATTGTCACTTCTGATAGATCTGACTAATTGACCGTTGAGAACTTCAGATTTCTTGATAAAGTTGATGATTTCTTCAGATGTATCACTTTTGTACCTGAGAAAGAATACCCAAGTGTAACGTGTGTATTCATCAATAATTACAAGAATGTACCTTTTTCCACCTAGGCTGGGTGTGCTGACCGGCCCACAAAGATCCATGTGCAGCATCTGTAGAGGGGTAGAGATAGAAAAACACTGTTTTGATTTGAAAGAAGATTTTGTCAGTTTGCCTTTCTCACAAGCTGCACAAAGCTTCTCTTTTGAGAAAGAGATTTTCGGAAAGCCTACAACAAGCTCTTTGTTGGAGAGAGCATTTAACGTCTTGAAGTTGAGATGAGAAAGACGTTTATGCCAGAGCCAGTTATTCTTTTCAGAGTGTTCAGAAATAAAGCAAATGCTTTCATCTTCAGTTGACTTGTCATTCATATTGATGACGTACACATTGTCCTTTCTAAAGCCAGATAGGAAAGTGTGAAACCGTTTATCAGTGATAAGACAATCAATTTCTCTGAAAATCACATAGTAACCTAAATCACATAGTTGACTAATGCTCAAAAAATTATGCATTAGACCTTCCACATAGGCAACTTTGTTGAAAGTAATGGAACCGTTAGAGAGAGTTCCATAACCTTTAGTGAAACCTCGAGAGTTGTCACCAAAAGTTACGGATGACCCCTTTTCTTTCACAAAGTCTAGAAGAAGAGATTTGTTCCCAGTCATATGTCGTGAGCATCCGCTATCAAGATACCATGTTTGATGATGCCCATAGACCTGCAGCCAAGAACAAATTAGTCCTTTGGAACCCGTTTTGAGGTGGGTCCTTTAGGGTTAGAAGAAGAAGAAGTAGGATTTTTCTGACTATATCTTTCAATACGGTCCTTTGGACAGTCTTTGGCCAAATGAAATATGTCACCGCAGTTGTAACACTTTCGGTAAATGAATTTCTTCTTTGGTTCAAGAGAAGCAGCTTTTACCTTTCCTTGAGGTTTGGATTTAGGAAGTTTGGAAAGGTGAGAGGGAATGGGATAACTGTATGGAACGTGAGGGTTATGAGGAGCAGGTCCAAGGATTCCTTTGTAAACAGAAGAAGAAGAGTTGATTGAAATTCCTTTGGACTTCTTTACTTTTAAGGCTCTAGGAATGAAGTTCGTTGTGGTCATGGGAGATTTACCTTTTGAAGAAGGTGTAATCTTTCTTTTGTTAGGAAGATTAACAACAACGGATTTTCCTTTAGAGAGGAGAGGAGCCTCTGTAATAGTATGGGAAGAAGAGGACGAAGAAGAAGAAGAGACTTCTTTTAGTTTTAAGGACATAAGAAGATCATTCACAGGCTTGACTAACTCATTGGAGTCTTGATCTTCTTTTATAAGAGGCTTGGAAGATTTGGCGGACACAAAGTAACCAAATTTTCTTGAATCAAGAAGATCCATGGAGTAAACTGAGTTAGAATCTTCTGAGTTAGAATCATCCTAATCAGAGGAATATGAGGGTAGTTTAGAAGACAGAGGAATATTATGACTAGGAGAGGAAATGTTTTTAGAAGGATTACACACAACATTCTCTTTCCAGTAACCTAAACCATATGTTTCACCAACAACTTGATCTTGAAAAATTTTCACAAGATTTTTAGAAGAAGTGTTCCATTTGTTTACGGTTTCCTGTTGTTTCTGAAGCTTCTTTAGAAGCTTGTTCTTCTCATTGGCAAGCACATAGTTTAAAGTCTTCAAGTCATCTAACTCAGTTTTTAGTTTATCAAACTGTTTTAGCTGAGATAGAGAAACTTGGAGTTGAGAGGAGAGAGACTTGACTTGAGCATTTGCTCTTTTCTTTGCATCTTTTTCATTGTGAAAAAGTACAGTTAGAGAGTCAAAAGTCTCAATCTTCTCCTCATTAGAGAGAGAGTGGAAGGGATGTACCTGAGAAGAAGAAGAAGAAGAGCACTCAGCTGTGAAGTCCATCCTTGAGCAAGAGTCTTTTGGTTCTTCATCGAGTTTAGCCATAAGGCATTTACTCGACACTTCCTTCTCACTATCGGAAGTATGTTCGTCTGCCCAGTCTAACGTTTCTGCCATTAAGCCTTTGCCTCTTCTTTGAGAGTTGAAATTTCTTTCTTTTTCTCTTTTGTATTTGGCTTTGTATTTGTCAGCTTTGTCGGAAAGCTCTTTGAATGAAGAAGATGGAGAAGGTTTTCTTGGATGCGATCTACCTGTAGAATTAGATCGAAGATTTCTTCTTTTAGAAGAGTTAGAAGAATTAGATTTAGAAATCCTAGAAGGATTGCTTCTACACTCAGATGCAAAGTGGCCTTTTTTACCACATGCATAACAATCCTCCTTGGATTTGTTCAAGGAGTTTTTAGAAGAAGAAGAAAAATTTCTGTTGCTTTGAAATTTATTAGAAGAGTTCTTTCGGAACTTAGAGAAATTTGCAAGCATACTCATCTCTTCTGTCAAATGATTGACAGAGGGATCTTCTCCTTCATCATCAGCTTCACTTAGATAAGCCTCCGAGGAGTGATTCAGATTTTCATGACTTTCTTTATCTGAATCATCAGAAGGATAGGTTATACGAGGAACACACACAGATTTCTTGGAGCCATCACTATAAGATCCATAGAGGGGGCTCTTATTTCTTTGAAGATGGTCTTCCTTTGAAGTCAGGTTTGTTCGTGATTATGAAACATACCATAAAGAGAAGTAAGGGGAAGACTTTCCAACCCCTGGAAGTTTAAATGCAAGTGGAAAGGGTATTCCAGAAATCTGGAAGACCTCCCATAAATTTGCATACGACTTCCTCGTTGTCATAAAGTTTTCCAACAAGTTTTAACTCATTTAAGAGACTGTTCAAACGGTTGTAGTAGGAGGGAAGAGATTCTCCTTTTTCATGAGAAAAGAATTCGTATCTACGAACAAGAGAGATTTTCTTAGATTTCTTTACTTCATTTATACCTTCATACAAAACACATAGGGTTGACCACATCTCTTTTGCAGTTTTAAGACTGACAAGAGATTGGTACACTTCATCAGGAAGTGATTGAGCAATGATGGTTCGTACTTTGGAGTCAAGTCCAATAATGCGCCTATCTTCATCATTGAATTCTTTTGCCGTTTTCAAAACATATCGACCAGTGGCATAATTTCTTCCCTCTTCTGACGAGTCATCGGAAATTTGAAAAAGATCGTCCTTTTTCTTTTCTTTATCCTTAGGAGTTTTGACAAATCTATCCCAGACTTTTGGGATAAGAGGACCTTCACTAAGAATGGTTAGATAACGACTGTCAGCTCCTTCCAAGAAGAGCATCATCCTACTTTTCCATAAGGAGAAGTTGTTCGAATTGAACTTAGGAGGTTTGACAGTAGATCCATTGTCAGAGTAGAAAGAGTTTTGAGAAGAAGACTCAGGTTTTGTAGAAGGAGATGCCATTATGGATCTGGTTTATTAAATTAAACCAACCGCTCTGATACCACTTGTTAGTCCCAAAATGGCATAACAAGTATTGTAGAAAGGGGGGAGGGGGTTGAATACAATACTCAAAATTACTTAATTTTAATTCTTTTATTGATATGAAATATCAAGAATTACACAAAGAGAAATAAAGACTGTTGCGGAAAAAGAATAGTTAAGAACTACTCTAAACAATCTAACACTTAGAAGATATTAAAGAACACAAAGACTTAATCTTAGGGAGACAAGGAAAACTATCAACCTGCTTGAAAACTTGTGAATCTGAATTCTTGAGTTGAAAGCGTGAGTAGCAAGGTGCTACCTCCATCCTTTATATACTATCCAATGTAATGAGTGCAAAGGACATATAGGAGTAAAGGCATGGATGGTTGAGATATTGTCAATAAATTATAAGATATTTGATGTGACATGTCATAACACAAAAGGTAACTTTTATGCTATGAAAGTACAATATCTATTATAAAATATTCAAGGGACAATCTTTTTGAGATCAAAAAGAAAATAAACATCTAATCAAATTAAGACTAAATGTAAATCTTCTCAAGGAAGAAAGAAGTTTCCATTCCCATTGTCAGAAGATCATTGGGAACGAGGAAGTATGTCAAATCATGAGGGTTTAACATAAATGCTCTTACAAGATAAAGAAGCAATCTGTAAGAGGAAGACTACCGAAAGAGGAATTCGGTAACAGAGGTATGTGCCGAACAAAGGTAGTTCGGCACAAAAGAGAAGGTATGCCGAACAAGGAATCGACAAGGGTATGTTTTGCCAAACAGGAATCGGCAGACTAGGCTTAGTTCACTTTTGAAGTTCATCTCAATCCGCACAGTAGATTTCCTTCATGTTGAATTCGGTTTATCTTTGACTCACCGATCTGTTTAACTAACTAAGCTATTACAAATAACCACAAATCAAAATACAAGGTTCAAACATCAATAAAGACTAAGGAGAGGTTATCTTTAAATCTTAGATGACCCAACACAATGCAATTCCGTAGTCCTAGTACTCTCCCCACCTAACAATGCTCTACCCGGATGAACAGTGATACTAATTGTTCAACCAACTTAAGTCTAGGTATGCTAGAGTCGACACCTAGTTCACTTAAACTAGAGCTCCGATACCAACTTGTAACACCCCAAAAATTGGGATAACAAAAATTTCCATGAAAGGGAAACATGGTAGTCAAATAAATGCCTTAGCATTAGCTTACCCAAAAAGGGAACAATAATTGCCTATATAATTACAAGTCTGTAATAACAACCAATGAGAGATAACAACCTCTTAATCTAAATTCTAAACAAGAAACTAGATTACAAACAGTTGTCATCTATATCCAAAATAATCATAACTACTATTGGCCTCCCAAAAGTTCCCAAGCTCGCATCTAAAAGCCTGCTAAACCTTCCTGGTGGGCGCGTCGGTTGAACCTGAGATACATATCAAACCAAACAAGTGTTAGGCCAAACGGGCCTAGTGAGTTGTACATAAACATGGCATGATATTCAAGAGACATGATAAATCATTAATAACGACTCGATCCATATGGCCATATGGGAATCAACGGGGGAGATCCATCACACCAATGAGGTTTACCTCATGTCAATGTACCTTGATGTTGTTCTCATGACAACACCCCAAAGGCCCGGTACACCGTCCCGGTGGCGGAGGCCTTAGGTGCATACCGTCCCGGTGGCACCTAAAGCTACATCCTCCTGGCACCTGCTCACGGTTCATCCAACTTATATATATATATATATATATATATATACCATCCGTCTCTATACATATCCCGCATCAACAAGATACATGCATAAGACTACGAATGATTTCAAACTCATGTTAGGCCCAAAATACCGAACATGTGGGTTCAACAATAATCTTCACAAGTTCCATGATATTACACCATCATACTCAATAATAATCACATTAATCAACCCAACAATTTCTCATGTGAATCAAAAGCCAAAACCCCAAGTAATCATATAAAGAGCATTTAGGTCAAACTTATCAGGTGATCAGATTTGTACAAGCATATGAGATAATACAAGTAAGCATTCAAATCTGTATCCCATTTAAAGATTTTGGTAAAGAAAACTCACAATCTAGGTTTTATAGAAAACCCTAAAAACTTAGCAAGAACCCTAGAAATGGATGGGGGAGAAGATGATCTTGAAGCTTGAGATCTTTGGTTGGAGAAGCTTGATTCTTGCAATAAATGTGATAGATGATGATTTGGATGTCCCTTGAACCGATCTTGAGAAATAAATAGGGGAGAGAGAGTTTTTGAAAGAAGTAGATGGAAGATAAATGAGAAGAGTCTGAAAATCCCCTCTTTATTTCATCAGGGTTCGCGCACGGCTAGTGGCGCGGGTTGACCCGCACGGTCATCCGCGCCGCCACTGGATGTTTACACGGACAGTGATCCGCGTGGATCACAGTGTGGCCTAACCCGCGCGGCCACTCGCGCGAGGCACTGTTTCCAGCATTTCCTCTTTCCCTTTAACTGAAAATCAGAGTGTTACAATCCTCCCCACCTAATAAGGATTTCGTCCCCGAAATCACTACTGATAAAATAAGTGAGGGTATCTCCTCTTCATGTCCTCTTCCGACTCCCACGTCACGTTCGTACCCTGGTGATGCTTCCATTAGACTTTTACCATTATTACCTCCTTGTGGCACAATTTCTTTGTCTTGGATTCCAATATAGTTTCCAGTTCTTCCACACATCAGTTTCCAGTGTCGACTCGAATCTCTGTTAACGGTATAACGCTTTCTTCTTCCTCCAAGCACTTACGAAGGTAGCATATGTGAAATATAGGATGAACCCCGTTCATTTCAGGTGGAAAGTCCAGTATTTAAGCTTGAAGACCGATCTTTTCCAAAATAGTGAAGGGTCCAAGGAAGCGAGGACTAAGCTTCCCGCGTTTCTCGAAACGAATGATCCCCTTCCATGGTGACACTTTCAACATAACTCGCTCCCCCACCTGGAATTCGACCGGTCTTCTCTTCTTATCCGCATAGCTCTTTTGGCGATCTTGTGCCGCTTTCAAACGTTCTCGAATTCCTTTAACCTTGTCCGTCATTTCTTGAACTATTTCCGATCCCACAAACTGTTTTTCTCTCGCCTCAAGCCAACACACTGACGTCCTACATTTTCGCCCGTAAAGTGGTTCGAACTGTGCCATCCCAATGCTCGAATGGAAACTGTTATTGTACGCAAATTCCACTAACGGCAAGTGCGAGTCCCAATTCCCTCCAAAGTCTATGACACATGACCGCAACATGTCCTCAAGTGTCTGTATCGCCCTTTCGCTTTGCCCGTCGGTTTGGGGATGGTAGGTCGTGCTCAATTTGACTTTCGTGCCCAACTCTCTTTGCAATCCATCCCAAAACTTGGATGTAAACCGACTATCCCTATCCAAAACTATGGATATTGGAACCCCGTGTCGTGACACTACTTCATCAATATAGAGCTTATCTAGATTGTCCATCGGCAATGTCTCCCGCATTGCTAGGAAGTGTGCACTCTTGGTGAGTATATCCACCACTACCCAAATAGTGTCGTGACCCTTCAAATTCTTCGGTAGTTTGGTGACGAAGTCCATTGTGATGTGCTCCCACTTCCATTCCGGAATGGCCAATGGCTGCAAGCTCCCATAAGGTCTTTGATGTTCCGCTTTGACTTGAAGACAAGTGACGCATCTTTCCACGTAATTGGCCACATCGAGCTTCATTACCGGACACCAATAGTGCAATTTTAAATCTCTATACATCTTGGTGCTACCGGGATGTATAGAGTACTTGGACTTGTGAGCCTCCGCCAAAAGCAACTCGCGGATCCCTCCAATCTTCGGCACCCAGATTCTCCGTTAGAAAAGCTTAAGGCTACGACTATCCTCCGTTAATGTTTCCCGTTGCTTCACTATGATCTCATCTTTAAGGTTTACCTCTCGAAGTGCCTCCACTTGGCTTCGTTTAATGTCCTCCACTAAGCTCGAGATTACGTCAATTCTGTTTAAAGTTACCTTGACTTCGCTCCCGTAATTCTTCTGGCCTAAAGCGTCTGCCACTACGTTGTCTTTACCGGGGTGGTAAAGCAACTCACAATCGTAATCTTTCAAAAGCTCTAACCACCGTCGTTGCCGCATGTTGAGGTCCTTTTGGTCGAAGATGTACTTCAAACTTTTATGATCGGTGAACAACGTACACTTCGTCCCATAGATGTAGTGTCGCCAAAGCTTCAAGGCGAACACTACTGTCGCTAACTCCAAGTCGTGCGTAAGATAATTCTTCTCGTGATCCTTGAGTTCACGCGATGCATACGCTATCACTTTTCCCCTTTGCATCAAAACACACCCGAGCCCAAGCTTAGACGCGTCACTATAAACCACAAAATCTTCGGAACCTTCGGGTAAGGATAAGTTCGGTGCTTCACATAATTTTCTTTGGAGAGTCCGAAAGGCCTTCTCTTGCGTATCGGTCCATAAGAACTTAATGTTCTTCTTCGTCAATGCCGTGAGTGGAGACGCGTTCTTTGAAAGGTCTTGAATAAACCGTCGGTAGTAACCGGCCAAACCTAAGAAACTTCTTATCTCTGTTGGGCTCGTCTGTGGTTCCCAATTCATCATGGCCTCGATCTTTGTCGGATCCACTTTTATCCCATCCTTTGACACCACGTGGCCCAAGAATTGGACTTCTTGGAGCCAAAATTCTCACTTCGAAAATTTCGCAAACAACTTTTCTTTTAGGAGGGTTTCCAAAACCTCCCGTAAATGTTGTCGATGCTCCGCTTCATCCCGTAAGTAGATCAAAAAGTCATCGATGAATACTATGACTGATCTGTCAAGTAGAGGTCGGCATTCGCGGTTCATCAAGTCCATAAAGATGGCCGGAGCATTAGTCAATCCGAATGGCATGACTAGGAACTCGTAGTGACTGTATCTTGTCCGAAACGCCATCTTCGGTATGTCGCTCTCCTTCACTGGTACTTGATGGTAACCGGATCACAAATCTATCTTGGAGAAACATCCCGCTCCTTGGAGCTGATCGAAGAGGTCGTCGATCCGGGGAAACGGATACTTATTCTTCACGGTGACCTTGTTGAGCTCACGGTAGTCGATGCACATTCGCATCGACCCGTCCTTCTTCTTCACAAATTGGACCGGGGCTCTCCATGGCGACGAGCTCGGTCGTATAAATCCCTTCTCGAGGAGTTCTTGACGTTGCATCATCATCTCTTGCATTTCTGTCGGGGCTAGACGGTAAGGAGCATGAGCTATCGGAGCGGCTCCCGGAGTGAGGTCGATGTGAAACTCCACTTGTCGCTCCGGTGGTGTAACACCCTAAAAATAGGGATAACAAAAATCCGAAAAACGAACATGCGGTATTTAAAATTGCCAAAGCAAGACCCTCCCAAAAATGGGGAAAATACACAAACCTGTTTAAATACAATCGTAATTAAACGGATAATAAATAACAACCAACTAATCAAATTTCTATAACCAGAAAAGAGATTACAAACAAGGGTGTCATTTATAGACCTAAAGGATTCTCTACCAATAGTAAGTCCAAAAGCGATATTCCTAAATCTCTCACCCAAGCACTACGCCAGCTTAGGACTGATGCCGCTAAAATCTGAGATACACATCGACACCAAACAAGTGTTAGGCCAAAAAGCCTAGTGAGTTGAACAATAGTAAGCATGCATGAACAGTCACATTTCTTATCAACAGTTAACCATAGTTCAACAAATGTGGAGTCAATAGGGGAGACCCATAGCACCAATCAAGTCCCACCCAAGAGTCGATATACCTTGATGCCCTTAAGAAGGAACACCCCAAAGGCCCGGCACACCCGAAGACTATCGCTAAGAAAATTCCCCGAATAGCGGAGGTCTAGGCACATGCCATCACAGTGGCGCCCAAGACTATATCCTCCTAGTGTACTGACTTGGTTCGTCCACATAACATTTATAAGGGGTCTTTTAGGTATATTTCAACCCACATAATTCAATACCAACTACGGGTATAATATTACCACCTTATCCTCGTGATGTCTAACAAAAGACCCAATGTAAAATCATGCTCATCATGCATATAAACATATCACCAAAATGGTGTTCCAACTAGAATCATCATAATACCCATATATGCATACATTTAACATATCAAGGTACCCACATTATGTATCTATGAGACAAATCCCAAATAATGATACATATAACAATAATCATGGCAAATCACCCTTATATATATACATCCTCCAACTATTTTTATGAAGAAATCTCCAAACATTTGAACATATAGAGATAAAGTAACAAATAGGAGATTATGATGTGTATCTAGTTTTAACAAAGGTTTAGTAAACTCACCTTGCTAGATTTAGACTAAATCTAGATTTTACCCACTTAGAGCTTTCCTTGAAGAAACTTGGTTCTTCAAACAAAATCTTCCAAAACCTAGATCCACAAGGTTCCAACCATAAATATACATAATCAACCACAAAGAATCGTTTCCCAAACCATGTACATGGATACCTCAACTAATACCGAAACCCTAACTTCCATAACCGAAGAGAATAGAAGATTACCTTAACCCAAGCTTGAATTCACCAACCAAAACACTTCTAGTTCACCAAAATGATTACAAACCTTCAATCTATGAAAGGGAGAACAAAGGGTGGATGAAACCCTAGAAAACTTTGGGGAAGAAGATGAATAGGGAGAGATGAGAAGCTTACCACCACAAAATGCTCTAGAATACTTCAATAAACTTCCAATTTCTTGCTTGATCCTTGAAGAGCTCTCAAAAACGACACCGTAGCATGTTGAATCACCAAAATCGGAGTTGAAATGAGAGAGATATGAAGAAATGAAGTTTGGGGCTGAAAATCGTGATTTTAATACTCTAATACACCCAGGCGATTGTGTCAGGCTATAGTGACAATGTCACAATCGCCGGGCACAATCGCTGAGATTGTACCGAGAGTTTTCGGGCTCTGGCGACCATGACAGACGATTGTGACACTGTCACAATCGCCGGGCATTATAGCCTAGCACGTACCGAAACTGTTTTGGTCATAACTTCTTCGTTATAGCTCCGTTTTCGCTTCGGAAAGAACTGTTGGTCTCGTAATTGAATCCTTTATCCATCAAGACTATAAAACCAAGGATTCAAGCCTAAAATCAAATATCTTATTTTTCCTTAATATATCGGTTTCTGTATAAACTTGAAATGATACTTTTCGAAAATCGGGGTGTTACAATCCTCCCAACCTTAAAAGAGATTTCGTCCTCGAAATCTAGCACCAACCAATCACCCAATATCGCCCTTGGCGAGTTCAAATGATTCCCTGTCCAAAAGGAATACCTTTACTAAACCTTACCTCATATACGAATCCGATTACATCCCCGTTGAGGTTATTGTTGCGTTCCTTATAACGAACCATCGCCAACTCAACCTCAACTTTCCATATAACTCACCCAAAGCAGGATAAACGTTAAGTTCTAGCTTAATCATATTCTTAACATTAAATCTCGGTCGCCTCCCAACCTTATGTTGTTCATATTACCTCAAGAGTAACTTACGACCTTATTTAGTCATTTCCACTAAGAATACTCCAAAGAAAACATTTCCCTTAGTTACCTCTAAATACACGCATCAAGGTCTCTTCAATAATAGATTTGTACTTAAAGTCTACCTCAACATTCTCACCAAATGTCTCCAATAAACATTACCACTAAACTCCCACCATGAACTCAAGCATCGATTTCCAAATCAGCGAAAGTCCTGACAATTATCAAAATACCAATGATTGATTTCTTAATTATCGACATCTTATTTCCTTAAGTTTACCACTCGTCCTGCAGATGCACCAGATCTAACGGAAATATATTGAAGCACACCAACAGTTATTGTCCTCAAAATCAAGCGCCAACACCTAACCTCGAGATGGTCATTCTGCAAACGTGGGCATACTACCAAATATTTCCTTTCCGATTAACAATGTCGATTCAAAGTTGACACCTACTCTTGGGAGTAGTCACCCAAATCCAACATCCTTACCAGTCAACCATAACATCATCATTATTCACGAATACCCAACAATATAGTACACCACCGACATATAGCATGTCGTCATACCAAATTCCCACAAATCCACAACCAACCATATCCAAACAACCGAACACGATTTTAATCCGTAGGTTTAGCGAAGCATAAAGATCGTTACTTAACTAAATGGGAGAAAGCACATTTCTAACGCCTCAAACTCCGAGGACTCTTTTAATCCTGAATATCGACTTCTAACACGAGGGGGATTACACCTATAGCCCAATGAGTTCAAGGTTTTTCACACTACTATGCCTATTTTGAAATTTATAAAACTCTCAAATACATAAGTTTTATAACAATTAAACGTGCGGTGAAAATATACTATCGTGCATTCGATAGGTTTCAAAATTGATCACCAATGCCACACATATAAACCATTTTCAAAACTCATTTGATCATTACTTACACTAATACAACGATAACGAAAGATGCGTATCAAAATTTTAAAACGGACTACCAGGGTCTTAGTATGCATCAATTTATGCTATGCGTATGAAAATAACTTTCCGTTCCATAACATGTGCAATAAAAGTTTGTACAACTCCCAAAAGAGGATTTCACAACTTCAACTTTAAAATCTTTTACTTTGACACAAAACGTCGGAAGATAAAATTTCCAACATGACCTATATACGTCCGATCATTTCCCAAATGTAGTAACACAATAGGAAAATAAATATATATATATATATATATATTATTCGCGGTTCAAATTTGGGCCGCACCGATAAAACGTACTTACCCAAAATTGTAAATACAATGACATGCAAACCGGAACTTCATCTCATGTATTGCGGAAAACTCCTATCAGTAAAATCAATAACTGAAATATGTTCCGGGCAAATGTTCTATCCGAAATACCAAAAATCTTTCATACGATTACTCACACCAACAGTATAATTTATGTAACGAATGAGAAATAGTTTTACGTACTAAAACAGTGTATAACAAGACTTTCATACAAAATTACATAAGGGAGATTCACAAAATCGAACCTCAAAATTCCTGCAATTAACCATGAAATGTCATGAAATAAAACCTCCCATCGTGACTCGCATACATCTGTTTATTCCCCAAAATTTAGTAAAGACATATGCATGCGATTTGAGCAATTTCAAAAGTAATTTAGTTTAATTCCAAACTGTATAAATAAAATGTTTGCAAAACCCGAGACAACATGGTCATAATATCGAACTCTTAAAGTTTTCTCTCTTTTAGTCACAATGCGGCACGAAATAAGATTTCACAACAAAACTTGCATGCGATCGATTATTTCGCAAAGCTAGTAGATTGATATGCGTCTGTACCCGGTTAAAACATGAAATAATTTATGTCGTTTTCGAGTTCAGAGCCAAATATAAACATGTTCTCATCGTTCCAAAACATTGGCTGAAATACCATGACGGAATTTCCAATAAATTATGCATACATGATATGTGTAACTGAACTGCTCCCACTAAACTCAAAGGGAAACAATATCATTGTTTTTAAACCGGACAATTTTCTTCAAAACTCCATTTAGTTAAAACCGAGCCAACGACCCATGAAAGCCAGTAGAGACATCGAAATACGTTTGACCAACAATTATGCAAACACCATGACCCAAAAAGGTAATTAGTCCAAAACTCCTCATCAGTTGCAACGAATGTTTTCCAAATGAACTCTTTCTTTTCATGTTTCCAAAACGACTCCTAGTTCAATGATATGCATTTTCTAACGGTTTATAAAATCGTATGCACCAAATGGACAATTATATAAAATGACTTCCATTTATATATTACATCATAAAAGAAATATATCAAAATGATTTATTTATCAAAATGCCCAAGAATCACGAAAATGTGTGTTACATAAGTTTATAAAGTTAAATATATCCAAATAACCCAAAATTTATCAGCAGTTAACAATTTAATGTAAAACACAAGCACTTTAAAATAAGTAACTTATAAATAATAGCCCGTTTTCTTTTTAAATAATAAAGACCGACTCATATACATATGAATCCACTGCATTACAGTCTAAACAGTACATGGCTCCAATTGAATGACCAACGCACTCAAAACATGTACTTCTCAAATGATGCGCATTAACTGCCATCATACTTGGTATTTCACAATTAAGCTATTAAACTAGACCGAAGTCCTAAAGACTCATTTATTTTCAAATATGCATTTCCAAGTGTAACTGCCGGTAAGAATAGAAATCATAAAATGGGACTATATACATAATTTCAAATACTTCACATAAATATGCAAGTAATGCTTCATTAAACATTCCCTTTCATGAATGATGCATAAAAACCGACAACCATTCAAAAGTATATTTCTTTGACCAAAGATCGTTTTATGCAATAAAACGTTAAAACACATTGATTTGTGACCCTCTATCAAAATGTCCAAAAATCCCAAAAGTGGTGTTATACAAAGTTTATAAAGGTAAATACTTCAAATAATCAAAGATTACCAACTAACCCAACATTTGATAATTTCATGTAAAACGCATAAACACTTAAAAAAGGATATTTTGGCATGTACACCGTTTTCACAAATCAACTTGAACTCACACTCCTCGATTTCACTAGTTACACTATCGTCATCCAGATGCTCAACATCTTAAGGCAAAAATCACGGACTTCATAGGTTCACCTTACAATTTCTCCTCGAATACATTGATTCGAAAAGTCTATGATTCTAATCCAACCAATTAATCCGACTCGAACAGTTCACTTAACGCAATCACCATACTTACCGTCACTCCAAGTAACGAATAATAAAAACATTAACCTTTTCTAATAGTTACTCATTCGGAAACTTTCTTACCACCCCAACGGTCGACATACCAAGGCAGTTCATGCAAGCATGAGAATGAATAAGGAGGAGATTAACAGAATTGAACATGAAGGAAACATACTACTACGTCTACCAAATAACATAACGTTAGTAAACCAAGCACAAGAGAACGTACCACTACATTACCAATTGTCACAGTAACGGCACTTCAAGCACCATCACGTATAAATATCCTTATAATAACATTAGCTAGGTGAGATTATGAACATATAATACATAAAGGTTCTCGTTACCATCGCCACAACGCTTGATAACCATAGTTTCCGTCGAATCTAAGACTAACCCATCTTAAAAATTTATACCCATCTCACAAATCATTGCCTAACGTACTTAGTCTAAGTCTAGACATCTTACATTCATGCCTAGTTCACTTAAACTAGAGCTCTGATACCAACTTGTAACACCCTAAAAATAGGGATAACAAAAATCCGAAAAACGAACATGCGGTATTTAAAATTGCCAAAGCAAGAGCCTCCCAAAAATGGGGAAAATACACAAACCTGTTTAAATACAGTCGTAATTAAACGGATAATAAATAACAACCAACTAATCTAATTTCTATAACCAAAAAAGAAATTACAATCAAGGGTGTCATTTATAGACCCAAAGGATTCTCTACCAATAGTAAGTCCAAAAGCGATATTCCCAAATCTCTCACCCAAGCACTACGCCAGCTTAGGACCGATGCCGCTAAAACCTGAGATACACATCGACACCAAACAAGTGTTAGGCCAAAAAGCCTAGTGAGTTGAACAATAGTAAGCATGCATGAACAGTCACATTTCTTATCAGCAGTTAACCATAGTTCAACAAATGTGGAGTCAATAGGGGAGACCCATAGCACCAATCAAGTCCCACCCAAGAGTCGATATACCTTGATGCCCTTAAGAAGGAACACCCCAAAGGCCCGGCACACCCGAAGACTATCGCTAAGAAAATTCCCCGAATAGCGGAGGTCTAGGCACATGCCATCACAGTGGCGCCCAAGACTATATCCTCCTAGTGTACTGACTTGGTTCGTCCACATAACATTTATAAGGGGTCCTTTAGGTATATTTCAACCCACATAATTCAATACCAACTACGGGTATAATATTACCACCTTATCCTCGTGATGTCTAACAAAAGACCCAATGTAAAATCATGCTCATCATGCATATAAACATATCACCAAAATGGTGTTCCAACTAGAATCATCATAATACCCATATATGCATACATTTAACATATCAAGGTACCCACATTATGTATCTATGAGACAAATCCCAAATAATGATACATATAACAATAATCATGGCAAATCACCCTTATATATATACATCCTCCAACTATTTTTATGAAGAAATCTCCAAACATTTGAACATATAGAGATAAAGTAACAAATAGGAGATTATGATGTGTATCTAGTTTTAACAAAGGTTTAGTAAACTCACCTTGCTAGATTTAGACTAAATCTAGATTTTACCCACTTAGAGCTTTCCTTGAAGAAACTTGGTTCTTCAAACAAAATCTTCCAAAACCTAGATCCACAAGGTTCCAACCATAAATATACATAATCAACCATAAAGAATCGTTTCCCAAACCATGTACATGGATACCTCAACTAATACCGAAACCCTAACTTCCATAACCGAAGAGAATAGAAGATTACCTTAACCCAAGCTTGAATTCACCAACCAAAACACTTCTAGTTCACCAAAATGATTATAAACCTTCAATCTATGAAAGGGAGAACAAAGGGTGGATGAAACCCTAGAAATCTTTGGGGAAGAAGATGAATAGGGAGAGATGAGAAGCTTACCACCACAAAATGATCTAGAATACTTCAATCAACTTCCAATATCTTGCTTGATCCTTGAAGAGCTCTCAAAAACGAAACCGTAGCAAGTTGAATCACCAAAATCGGAGTTGAAATGAGAGAGATAAGAAGAAATGAAGTTTGGGGCAGAAAATCGCAATTTTAACACTCTGATACACCCAGGCGATTGTGCCAGGCTATAGTGACAATGTCACAATCGCCGGGCACAATCGCTGAGATTGTACCGAGAGATTTCGGGCTCTGGCGACCATGACAGGCGATTGTGACACTGTCACAATCGCCGGGCATTATAGCCTAGCACGTACCGAAACTGTTTTGGCCATAACTTCTTCGTTATAGCTCCGTTTTTGCTCCGAAAAGAACTGTTGGTCTCGTAATTGAATCCTTTATCCATCAAGACTATAAAACCAAGGATTCAAGCCCAAAATCAAATATCTTATTTTTCCTTAATATATCGGTTTCTGTATAAACTGGAAATGATACCTTTCGAAAATCGGGGTGTTACAGGTGGTAGCCCGGGTATTCACGCACCACGTCCACATCTTCCACATCTTCCACCTTCTTATTTTTTAACTTTGCGTCGATGACGTAGGCTAGGTACGATGCACATCCCTTGGCTAAGCTCTTTCGTGCTTTGAGGGATGAAATGATCATGTTGGCCTTTCGGTTCTTCTCCCCGTAGATGATCACTTCGCTGCCCTTCGGCAAGGATACTCTAATCAGCTTCTTGGAACAGAATATACCAGCATCATTCTTGGATAGCCAATCCATCCCGACAATTATGTCAAACCCTCCGATATCCGCCGGTAACAAGTATATTACAAAAGACTCCCCATCTACACTTAAGATACAACCAAAGTAGCATTCTCGAACTAGCAATTGTTCCCCATTGGCTACTTCTACCACTAAAGCATCACTCAATACGCTAGGAGGAGTAGTGAAGTTCTTACAGAATGAAGTAGACATAAAGGATCGGTTTGCGCCCGAATCAAACAAAATACGGGTAGGTAGAGAGTTCACTAGAAACGTACCCGATACTACATCCGCTGTCTCCCTCGCCTCATCCGCCGTCATTTGGACGACCCTGCTCGGCGCCTTCGGTTGGATTTCCTTCTTCGGCATTACCGCACTTGGAATTCCTTGGTGGTTCTTTGTTAACTTCGGGCAATTCCGCTTGAGGTGCCCCGATTCTCGGCATTCAAAACAGACTCCCGCTCGGGAGAAACAGTCCTTACTCAAGTGGCCTCTCCGACCACAGTTGAAACATTCGACAGAGTTGGGTAGAGATCTCTGATTGCAGGGCCCAGAATGTTTACTCCTGCACTCTCCCCACCTAACAATGCTCTACCCGGATGGACAGTGATACTAATTGTTCAACCAACTTAAGTCTAGGTATGCTAGAGTCGACACCTAGTTCACTTAAACTAGAGCTCTGATACCAACTTGTAACACCCCAAAAATTGGGATAACAAAAATTTCCATGAAAGGGAAACATGGTAGTCAAATAAATGCCTTAGCATTAGCTTACCCTAAAAGGGAACAATAATTGCCTGTATAATTACAAGTTTGTAATAACAACCAATGAGAGATAACAACCTCTTAATCTAAATTCTAAACAAGAAACTAGATTACAAACGGTTGTCATCTATATCCAAAATAATCATAACTAATATTGGCCTTCCAAAAGTTCCTAAGCTCGCATCTAAAAGCCTGCTAAACCTTCCTGGCGGGCGCGCCGCTATAACCTGAGATACATATCAAACCAAACAAGTGTTAGGCCAAACGGGCCTAGTGAGTTGTACATAAACAAGGCATGATATTCAAGAGACATGATAAAGCATTAATAACGACTCGGTCCACATGGCCATACTAGAATCAACGGGGTAGATCCATCACACCAATGAGGTTTACCTCAATTCAATGTACCTTGATGTTGTTCTTATGACAACACCCCAAAGGACCGACACACCGTCCCTGTGGCGGAGGCCTTAGGTGCATACCGTCCCGGTGGCACCTAAAGCTACATCCTCAGGTGATCAGATTTGTACAAGCATATGAGATAATACAAGTAAGCATTCAAATATGTATCCCATTTAAAGATTTTGGTAAAGAAAACTCAGAATCTAGGTTTTATAGAAAACCCTAGAAACTTAGCAAGAACCCTAGAAATGGATGGGGTAGAAGTTGATCTTGAAGCTTGAGATCTTTGGTTGGAGAAGCTTGATTTTGAAATAAATGTGATGGATGATGGTTTAGATGTCCCTTGAACCGATCTTGAGAAATAAATAGGGGAGAGAGAGTTTTTGAAAGAAGTAGATGGAAGAGTAAATGAGAAGAGTTTGAAAATCCCCTATTTATTTCATCAGGGTTCGCGCGCGGCTAGTGGTGCGGGTTGACCTGCGCGGTCATCTGCGCCGCCACTGGATGTTCACACGGACAGTGCTCCGCATGGCTCACGGTGCGGCCTAACCCGCGCGGCCACTCGCGCGAGGCATTGTTTCCTGCATTTCCTCTTTCCCTTTAACTGAAAATCAGAGTGTTACAATCCTCCCCACCTAATAAGGATTTCGTCCCCGAAATCACTACTGATCAAATAAGTGAGTGTATCTCCTCTTCATATCCTCTTCCGACTCCCACGTCACGTTCGTACCCCGGTGATGCTTCCATTGGACTTTTACCATTATTACCTCCTTGTGGCACAATTTCTTTGTCTTGGATTCCAATATGGTTTCCGGTTCTTCCACAGATCGGTTTCCATTGTCGACTCGAATCTCTGTTAACGGTATAACGCTTTCTTCTTCCGCCAAGCACTTACGAAGGTAGCATACGTGAAATGTAGGATGAATCCCGTTCATTTCAAGTGGCAAATACAGTCTGTAAGCTTGAAGCCCGATCTTTTCCAAAATAGTGAAGGGTCCAAGGAAGCGAGGACTAAGCTTCCCGCGTTTCCCGAAACGAATGATCCCCTTCCATGGTGACACTTTCAACATAACTCGCTCCCCCACCAGGAATTCGACCGGTCTTCTCTTCTTATCCGCATAGCTCTTTTGGAGATCTTGTGCCGCTTTCAAACTTTCTCGAATTCCTTTAACCTTGTCCGTCGTTGCTTGAACTATTTCCGGTCTCGCAAACTGTTTTTCTCTCACCTCAAGCCAACACACCGACGTCCTACATTTTCGCCCATAAAGTGCTTCGAACGGTGCCATCCTAATGCTCGAATGGAAACTGTTATTGTACGCAAATTCCACTAACGGCAAGTGCGAGTCCCAATTCCCTCCAAAGTCTATGACACATGACCGCAACATGTCCTCAAGTGTCTGTATCGCCCTTTTCGCTTTGCCCGTCGGTTTGGGGATGGTAGGTCGTGCTCAATTTGACTTTAGTGCCCAACTCTCTTTGCAATCCATCCCAAAACTTGGATGTAAACCGACTATATCGATCCGAAATTATGGATAGTGGAACCCCGTGTCTTGACACTACTTCATCAATATAGAGCTTATCTAGATTGTCCATCGGCAATGTCTCCCACATTGCTAGGAAGTGTGCACTCTTGGTGAGTATATCCACCACTAACCAAATAGTGTCATGACCCTTCAAAGTCTTCGGTAGTTTGGTGACGAATTCTATTGTGATGTCCTGCCACTTCCATTCCGGAATGGCCAATGGCTGCAAGCTCCCATAAGGTCTTTGATGTTCCGCTTTGACTTGAAGACAAGTGACGCATCTTTCCACGTAATTGGCCACATCGAGCTTCATTACCGGACACCAATAGTGCAATTTTAAATCTCTATACATCTTGGTGCTACCGGGATGTATAGAATAGTTGGACTTGTGAGCCTCCGCCAAAAGCAACTCGCGGATCCCTCCAATCTTCGGCACCCAGATTCTCCCTTGGAAAAGTTTAAGGCCACGACTATCCTCCGTTAATGTTTCCCGTTTCTTCACCATGATCTCATCTTTAAGGTTTACCTCTCAAAGTGCCTCCACTTGGCTTCGTTTAATATCCTCCACTAAGCTCGAGATTACGTCCATTCTGTTTAAAGTTACCTTGACTTCGCTCCCGTAATTCTTCCGGCTCAAAGCGTCTGCCACTACGTTGGCTTTACCGGGGTGGTAAAGCAACTCACAAGCGTAATATTTCAAAAGCTCTAACCACTGTCGTTGCCGCATGTTGAGGTCCTTTTGGTCGAAGATGTACTTCAAACTTTTATGATCGGTGAACAACGTACACTTTGTCCCATAGAGGTAGTGTCGCCAAAGCTTCAAGGCGAACACTACTGTCGCTAACTCCAAGTTGTGCGTAGGATAATTCTTCTCGTGATCCTTGAGTTAACGCGATGCATACGCTATCACTTTTCCCTTTGCATCAAAACACACCCGAGCCCAAGCTTAGACGCGTCACTATAAACCACAAAATCTTCGGAACCTTCGAGTAAGGATAAGATCGGCGCTTCATATAATTTTCTTTGGAGATTCTGAAAGGCCTTCTCTTGCGTATTGGTCCATAAGAACTTAATGTTCTTCTTCGTCAATGCCGTGAGTGGAGACGCGATCTTTGAAAAGTCTTGAATAAATCGTCGGTAGTAACCGGCCAAACCCAAGAAACTTCTTATCTCTGTTGGGCTCGTCGATGGTTTCCAATTCATCATGGCCTCGATCTTTGTCGGATCCACTTTTATCCCATCCTTTGACACCACGTGGCCCAAGAATTGGACTTCTTGGAGCCAAAATTCGCACTTCGAAAATTTCGAAAACAACTTTTCCCTTCGGAGGGTTTCCAAAACCTCCCGAAAATGTTTTCGATGCTCCGCTTCATCCCGTGAGTAGATCAAAATGTCATCGATGAATACTAAGACTGATCTGTCCAGTAGAGGTCGGCATACGCGGTTCATCAAGTCCATAAAGACGGTCGGAGCATTAGTCAATCCGAATGGAATGACTAGGAACTCGTAGTGACCGTATCTCATCCGAAACTTCATCTTCGGTATGTCGCTCTCCTTCACTCGTACTTGATGGAAACCGGATCGCAAATCTATCTTGGAAAAACATCCCGCTCCTTGGAGCTGATCGAAGAGGTCGTCGATCCGGGGAAGCGAATACTTATTCTTCACGGTGACCTTGTTGAGCTCACGGTAGTCGATGCACATTCGCATCGACCCATCCTTCTTCTTCACAAATAGGACTGGGGCTCCCCATGGCGACGAGCTCGGGCGAATAAATCCCTTCTCGAGGAGTTCTTGAAGTTGCGTCATCATCACTTGCATTTCTGTCGGGGCTAGACGGTAAGGAGCACGAGCTATCGGAGCAGCTCCCGGAGTGAGGTCGATGTGAAACTCCACTTGTCGCTCCGGTGGTAGCCCTGGTAGATCCTCCGGAAAGATATCCGGGTATTCGTGCACCATGTCCACATCTTCCACCTTCTTCTTTTTTAACTTTGCGTCGATCACGTAGGCTAGGTACGATGCACATTCCTTGGCTAAGCTCTTTCGTGCTTTGAGGGATGAGATGATCATGTTGGCCTTTCGGTTCTTCTCCCCGTAGATGATCACTTAGCCGCCCTTCGGCAAGGGTACTCTAATCAGCTTCTTGGAACATAATATACCAGCATCATTCTTGGATAGCCAATCCATCCCGACAATTACGTCAAACCCTCCGATATCCTCCGGTAACAAGTCTATTACAAAAGACTCCCCATCTACACTTAAGATACTACCAAAGTAGCATTCTCGAACTAGCAATTGTTCCCCGTTGGCTACTTCTACCACTAAAGCATCACTCAATAGGCTAGGAGGAGTAGTGAAGTTCTTACAAAATGAAGTAGACATAAAGGATCGGTTTGCGCCCGAATCAAACAAAATACGGGTAGGTAGAGAGTTCACTAGAAACGTACCCGATACTACATCCGCTGTCTCCCTCGCCTCATCCGCCGTCATTTGGACGGCCCAGCTCGGCGCCTTCGGTTGGATTTCCTTCTTCGGCATTACCGCACTTGGAATTCCTTGGTGGCTCTTTGTTAACTTCGGGCAATTCCGCTTGAGGTGCCCCGGTTCTCGGCATTCAAAACAGACTCCCGCTCGGGAGAAACAGTCCTTACTCAAGTGGCCTCTCCGACCACAGTTGGAACATTCGACAGAGTTGGGTAGAGATCTCTGATTGCAGGACCCGGAATGTTTACTCCTGCACTTGGAGCACCACATCGTGTCGCGTCTCGGCTCCCTGTTCCTTCCCCCGCTAAATGGCTTGGATGATCGCACGGGCCCGGTCGGCTCTTCCCATTTTCTCTTTTCTCCTAGCTGGTTCTTCTCTTCTCTGTCTTGGATCATGTCATCCTCTATCAGTTGGGATGCCTCGATCACTTCTTGTAAGGTGCTCTTGTGAGCATTTCTCACATCTGTATTCATGTCTACCGGCAAGCCCTTCAAAAATGCCTTTATTTTCGATTCCTCATCAGTAGCCAAGTGCTCCACTAGGCTAAGTTTATCCATAAACTGCTTCACGTAGTCGACAATAGACATATTGCCCTTCTTTAGATTTCGGAACTCCTCCTCAATCTTGTCAAGTGCCCTCGCATTACAATACTTCTCCATGATTTTCTTTTTGAAAATGGGCCAAGTGATTTAGGCCAACACCTCCAGTGTAAGTGCCCTTCTGGTAACATTCCACCAACTCAGCGCATCTCCTCGAAGCAGCTGAGATGCATATTTGTCCCTTTGAGAGTCCGCACAATCACTGGACTCGAATGTCATCTCGACATCCTGAATCCACTTCATACATGCTAGTGGGTCGGTTGTCCCGGAGAATTCTGGAGCCCGACTACACATAAACGTTTTGAAGAAGCAACCCCCTTCCTTCTTCTTCTCGGTCCGGATAGCATGCTCTTCGGTCCCTATGGCGGCCGGTCCGCCGCCCGACCCGTTCACCACGTTCTCCGCCATGACTTCATTATCTCGATGACTGGCATCACGGTCCTCTAACAATTTCAAGAAGAATTCTTGTTGTTGTGCCATAGCCGAATTCATGGCTTGCATCATGTTGTCTCGGATCCTTGTCTCCATAGTTACTTCCTCTATAATCGGATGGGAGGATGCGATATTTATTCTTGGTATCTGTTCGGGTCCTCCACCCAAGACATTAGTTGCGGGTGGCCTTTCAGTTGCTATTACCAAAGGAGGTTGATCGGCGGTAGACTCGTCTTCGATGATGACATCCCGCGAATTTTGGAGCATATTTCGAGTACTCACCATGATGCTCTGTCAGACATGACAAAGATCACACCGGTTAATTCTTTAAAAGATAAACGGTTCAATACGTACTACTACGACGATTAATCATCATAATAACAATTTCAAACATGCTTACGTAATCATAAATTCAGAACAACACTGGCCAAGTGAGATTGTGAACGTATTTTACATAAGAATTCTCATCGTCATTATCATAAATTTCAATCAATGCAATTCCGTAATCCTAGTACTCTCCCCACCTAACAATGCTCTACTCGGATGGACAGTGATACTAATTGTTCAACCAGCTTAAGTCTAGGTATGCTAGAGTCGACACCTAGTTCACTTAAACTAGAGCTCTGATACCAACTTGTAACACCCCAAAAATTGGGATAACAAAAATTTCCATGAAAGGGAAACATGGTAGTCAAATAAATTCCTTAGCATTAGCTTACCCTAAAAGGGAACAATAATTGCCTGTATAATTACAAGTCTGTAATAACAACCAATGAGAGATAACAACCTCTTAATCTAAATTCTAAACAAGAAACTAGATTACAAACAGTTGTCAACTATATCCAAAATAATCATAACTAATATTGGCCTCCCAAAAGTTCCCAAGCTCGCATCTAAAAGCCTGCTAAACCTTCCTGGCGGGCGCGCCGCTAGAACCTGAGATGCATATCAAACCTAACAAGTGTTAGGCCAAACGGGCCTAGTGAGTTGTACATAAACATGGCATGATATTCAAGAGACATGATAAAGCATTAATAACGACTCGGTCCACATGGCCATACTAGAATCAACGGGGGAGATCCATCACACCAATGAGGTTTACCTCAAGTCAATGTACCTTGATGTTGTTCTCATGACAACACCCCAAAGGCCCGGCACACCGTCCCGGTGGCGGAGGCCTTAGGTGCATACCGTCCCGGTGGCACCTAACGCTACATCCTCCTGGCACCTGCTCACGATTCATCCAACTTATATATATATATATATATATATATATATATATATACCATCCGTCTCTATACATATCCCGCATCAACAAGATACATGCATAAGACTACGAATGATTTCAAACTCATGTTAGGCCCAAAATACCGAACATGTGGGTTCAACAATAATCTTCACAAGTTCCATGATATTACACCATCATACTCAATAATAATCACATTAATCAACCCAACAATTTCTCATGTGAATCAAAAGCCAAAACCCCAAGTAATCATATAAAGAGCATTTAGGTCAAACTTATCAGGTGATCAGATTTGTACAAGCATATGAGATAATACAAGTAAGCATTCAAATATGTATCCCATTTAAAGATTTTGGTAAAGAAAACTCACAATCTAGGTTTTATAGAAAACCCTAGAAACTTAGCAAGAACCCTAGAAATGGATGGGGGAGAAGATGATCTTGAAGCTTGAGATCTTTGATTGGAGAAGCTTGATTCTTGCAATAAATGTGATAGATGATGATTTGGATGTCCCTTGAACCGATCTTGAGAAATAAATAGGGGAGAGAGAGTTTTTGAAAGAAGTAGATGGAAGAGTAAATGAGACGAGTCTGAAAATCCCCTCTTTATTTCATCAGGGTTTGCGCGCGGCTAGTGGCGCGGGTTGACCCGCGCGGTCATCCGCGCCGCCCCCTGGATGTTCACACGGACAGTGCTCCCCGCAGCTCACGGCGCGACCTAACCCGCGCGGCCACTCGCGCGGGGCACTGTTTCCTGCATTTCCTCTTTCTCTTTAACTGAAAATCAGAGTGTTACAACCATTTATCTATTTTTTTAGAATTTTGAGTTTTTTTTATAATTATATTGTTATGTTAAATGAGAAGTTTTTCAATTGTGCATTAAATGAGTACAACCTTTTATTTTCTTTATTATTTTTCATTCTAGCTTTTACTTATATAATCTTTTTATTTATTAATTTTTTTATATGTTGATTTTTTTAATAAATGGCCAAAAGTTTATTTAACATTTGCTAAAAAAATGTATTTTTATTTTTATTACTTCATTTATATTATTTAAACATATATGTTTAATTGATTTTTTTTTCAATTTAATCATCTTATTTTCTTAATAACCTAACAATGTTTATAAATCAAAACTTACATGAATCTTATTTTTTTTTTTACTAACCTAACAATGTTTATAAATCATATTAACCTAACAATGTTTATAAATCTAAACTTACATTTAACATAGTATTTATAATAAAGTAATTATTTATTGTACTAGAGACAATTTACTAACAATTATTTTATTTATTTATGTTACATTTCATTTCATGTCCATTTCATTATGTTATAAACATAAATTAATGTTATCATTAGACAATTATCTTATCATGAATATTTTGAAGAGTCATTTATTAACATTTAGTTAACTTATTTATGTTACATAAAGAAAATGACCGTTACCATTAATTAGTATATTCCTGACACTTATTAGTCATTATGTACTCATGTTATATAAATGAATTACATAATTGAAATATCAATATGTTATATTTAATTTTATTTAATAGGTCAATTTCATTATAACATATCATTATATATTTATGTTATCATTAACAATTATTTATAAAAGGTAATTCAATATATATATATATATATATATATACACACATATAACAAATATTTTATATTTATAGATTTCACTTTATTTATCACGTCATATTTATTATAACCTATCATTTTTTATAAAGTTATGTTACATAAATAAGTTACCATTCTCTTTAACAATATTTTACGTATTTTTAGATAACTTTATCTTAATAAATGATGATTACAGTATTTCCCTTGCATCTATGTGTGTATACATATATAATATCATACATATATAATATGATATATATATATATATATATATATATATATATATATTTGGTTTTAGTTATCTAACAATGCTTATAAATCAATAGTTGTTTTTTTATTACTTAGTAAGATAACGAGCCTTATAAATAATTATTTATTGTACTATTAACAATTACTTTACTTATTTATGTTACATATCATGTTCATTTCATGTCCATTTCATTATGATATAAACATAAATTTATGTTATCATTCAAAATAAATTATTATTATTTTCAATAAACAATTATCTAAGAGTCATTATTAACATTTAGTTCACTTATTTATGTTGCATAAAAAAATGACCGTTACCATTAATTAGTATGTTCATTACACTTATTAGTCATTATGTATTCATGTTATATAAATAAATTACATAATACTGATATTATATTTAATTTTAATTAACAGGTCAATTTCATTATAACATATCATTATTTAGTTATATTATCATAAACAATTATTTATAAAAGGTAATACAATATATATATATATACACACACACATAACTATTATTTTTTATTTATGTAACACCCTCCCTAGTCCTTGGAAGGTATTACAGCCAAAAACTAAATCTTAAAAAAATTAACATGCAAAACTAAGGCTCGAATTAAATTTTAATCAATAACGTTTAACTGGCAGCGGAAGTCTTTAAACTAAAAAAAAATATTGCTCACTAAAAGCCTATCCCATTCTAGGTTATTTATTACATCATACCAAACAAAAAAAGAACATATGCGATCTAACAAATCCATTCGATGATTTATGATGATTACAATTCCTTGCAAGTCCTCGCGAGATTTTCTCCTGAGACACACGACATGAGTTAGTTTACAAAGTTAAGTGAGTTCATGAAAAGGCTAACAATTAAACATTCTATAACAAATGACTAACTACACATTTACGATGCATATAATTCACAAAAATCAATATACGACTATAACAGTTATTGTTGTAAGCAAATCATGCTAACTGAACTGCTACTTCTGGACGGTTCCCAATAGAGAACTATTACTGAAGTTTCTGAGTACCATTGAGCTTAACTCTACCAATGACTCATGCTAAAACCCATCACATGTATAAGTCACTAATCACAACATATTCACAACGGCCGAACAATGTAAATAATTAAACTGTAACAAAACTGAGATTACTCACAGGCGCATATATATATATATATATATATATATGAACATATTAATCACATACGAACATATAATATAAGCATAACGATGGCACACTGTAACATGCTTAGCAATTTAAATAATATAAACATAATAAATAAATTGCGTGAACTGAAACTAATCTAGTCGTGTATCCTCCCCTTTGGGGAAACGAGTCATGAAAACTCACCTGATTTGCTGAAGATAGTGCTATAACTAATTATTGAGAACTTGGGATGAACTGAATACCTAACAAATGATCACGGTTCCAAGGTTACGATACGATAATTATAAACTAATTCTAACGTAAACGTCTCAACGAATGACTTTCCGGTTTATATCGTCTACTCTACAACCTTTAAAATTAAATTAATTAATTTCTATACTTTATAATTTAACCTCGATTAATTTCTTAACACTAATATTATTAATAATAAAATTAACATGTTAATGGCGCATGGTTTCTTCCTATTCTTTCTCACTTCCAAGCTAACATGCACAAGTGCATGCCAATAGCCATTAAGACATTAACTTTTGATTTCTCATGCATGGACTCAACATAATGCATGAACTTAATTAGAAACTAAACAAATGACCACTTTAATTGCTTTACAATAAAAGAACATGCATCTGCCTGTGTGGTGTAGGAGACATGCGAATCTACATAAAGGAAAGGACTTCAGTACTACTTCTCTTTTCACCAACAACGATCACACACAGTGACCTCTCGCTACACTCTCGCCGTATTCAGCCAAGGCCAGAATTGGCGATTCCTCGCTCATGCGGTGAACACAAGGGTTCAACCTTCTCCTAACCGTGCTCGATCTCGGCGGTGTGAAAAAGAAGAACACACCGAACGGGTATCCAACGGTTGCCTCCGACAAAACCCGTGGCCAGAGCCACCCCTTTTTGTTTTCCGACCGATGCTTACAACAACAAGAAAACTTAACGCCGTTCTACAACTTTTGACGTTAAGCAACTATTTTCGATTTCGAACTTCAAAGCTATATATATATATACACATATATATATATATATATATATATCTTCGATACTCACAAAGAAAACGTAACTAATATCCATGATCGATACCCATCGATCGCTACCCAGAAAAAGGTTTCGATTCATAAATCTAAACGAGAACGAAGGAGGTTACTCACCGAGATCTAACAAAACTGCTGCACGGTTTCTTGAGCCAAGAATCCCTACGAACTCTCCACGTCTTTCTCCTCTCCTCTCTCGCTTTGCTCCTCTATTTAAAGAAGACTCCAGGAGACTTTTTTTTTCTTGATTTGCTACTAACTCTCACCATGGGAAATGAAGGTTTTCTCAAATTTTATCATTATTCCCCACTATGAATTCGAGTTGAAGGAGGTTATCAAAACCTCCAGCAAATCTTCGCCGACTTTTCTGTTGATGTGGGTTTATCCCACCACATCCTAATTGACCAAATCTTATACCACATCTACCCCTTCTACATTTCACATTTGAGACTTCTTGGTCCCCATGGTTTACTAGTTTACAAATAACCCCCTAAAATGGGTGTTACAACTCTCCTCCCCTACAAAAAAAAATTTGCCCTCGAAATTTGTATCGGGTTGGAACAAAAGAGAATTTATCATCTTCATTTCCACTTCAGATTCTCCCACCGATTCTAACTTCTTTTTGGGACTTCCGTTTAATTGGTACTGAGAGAGTGATAATCTTATGTTATTATCTTCTTTACCTGAACTAGTGAATACTTGTATTCTTTAGGTACTTTATCTTTTCGTATAACACTTGAACTGACTCTCCCTCATAGCTTGACTTATTTGTGATCTAAATTCCTTCTAAAGATGCTACAACGTTTTTGACGACTAATCTTGTTCTTAAATTTCAAATTTTAACACCATTATGCTGGAAATCTTAGTTGATAGGCTACTCTATCAACTCTCGCAACTAAGTCGAACGTACTTGTGACCTCACTCCTCTTGCCAAAAATGACTATGCCCTTCCTATACGATGTCTTTAACATCATCCCATTATTTGTCTGAAAAGTCTAGCAGTCTATGTTGCTTATCTACGTAGCTCTCATGGTAAAAAAACACACAAACTAAACATATCCTATCATAACTGAACACTGTTGGCGAAACTTCATCAAAAATGACATAATATAGCTAAAACTCCTAGGAACACTTCAATGTACTATACAAATGCTAACGGTGCTGAAATGTATAAAAATGTATATATTGATTGTTGATCTTGGTTGCTCTCAATCCAATATAGTTGCTAACTTGCTTGGACTTACTTAGATACAATTCTTGTTAACTGTTGGCCAAGAAACTAACCAAATATAAAACTCGCATTCAAAACTTTGCTTACTGTTTCTCCTTCTTTAACCGTTAAAAGACCAACTTCTAGCACTATACATATTTGGTCTTTATCGAATAGTTGAACATACTGCAAAGATGACTATAAGTAACTTATCGAAATATGGTCTACATATTACACTCACAAGGTCTACAATACTACTGATATGTTTCTCAACCCCGATGGCATGATTGAGATAATGCATTCAAACTAAACAAAATCAAAACAAACTTAGTTTCATGTATGCAACAATCTAGCTGACTGAACATTGAACTAATGCATGTAAACACTGTAAATTTGAATACTTTGAAAATTGTAAGCACATAACATGATCCTCATACATCTAAAATTCAGAATCAAACATAGTGTTCTACAAAACATACTGAAAATGAATTGAAAACATCGGACGTATTTACCATACTAAAATACTGAACTTCATACTATTTATTATATGTATCTGAGCACGTTTCGATTAACAGATAGTCGAGTGTCGGTTAATTTTTTACTCCCACCCAACTAAACACTACGGCGTTAGTTTAACAGACAACTTATAGTCTATTAAAGTCGTTCAATCATCAAATAATGCATTGGTACTTTCTAATCACTAATCGACTGTTTCTACTAACCTACACATTTTCTAGTTGTTTGGCATCTTTGCTTGCTGGACTCTTTCCTGAAACGCCTCTACTGTCTTGACAGTTCTCGCTGAAATTATTAAGTACTTTGGAAAAAAAAACCTTATTTGCATCACTCGATCAGGTCACATTCATGACATATCTAACTAGCTTTGCACTCCCAACTAAGTGCCTTGACTCACCAGCTCTTAAGCACTATGTGTTCCCTAATCGACATCCCCTGAATTGTTCCTTCCTATTTTTGGAATGTCTAACTCACTTGTTTTCGCTTACGCTCTAGATTGAAATCGAACTGCTTGAATCCCTTAATGACTCAATCACTCTTTTGTTTATTGTCACTTTTTGACTTTGCGGTCTTACCATTACTCGTCTTTATTACCTCAGCTATCTAAACTACTTTCACTAGGGTCTTAGGAGCTACCACGTTCACATACCTGCTGCCATCTAATCTTGGACCGTCTATGTGTCATATATCTTACACCGTTTGATTTAAACACAAGGTTGGCAACCTCGGCTTCTAACTAACTTCTTGCATTTTTTTTTTGCACCATAATATTTATTGTTTAGCTACAGAACCTGGTCTATAGTCAATTCACATTTGCACTGGGATGACACTCCTCTATCACGAGTTCTTTCATTACACCCTGAATCCTAGAGGCTATCTTGCATCCTTAAATATGGTAATTGTTACTTGACTAACTATTTCCAAAAGCACTCACAACTAATGGAAGATTTTTTTCCCATCCTGCTAGTTTAGCTTTTTAGCACTACTGAACCCTTTTCACTTCTAACTTTCTCACACTAGTTCAACTAAAAGGTCCCATGACTGTACCATTTCTTTGTTTCATTATCGATGTTATCGTCGATTCATTCCTCATGAACTAGACTACTTGGATACTCAGTTAGTGGCATTGGCCAAGATATTGTGAATTATAACTTGTAGCACTTGTGCTACTCTTCTCGTCAACTTTTCATCCATTACAAATGTTACCTTGAGTATGCTCTACAATTTCTAAATTGATTTGTCCTTTGTCTAAACAATCATGAGTTGATGGGGTTGAGTTGTGCCCCACTCTAAACACTACTTCTACTTTAGCTCCGATATTGTCTAGCCAATATGTCCGGTTGGCATGACACACTTCAATTTTCTGCTAGCTAAAAGCCTAAAACAATCTGTATTCACACTATTATTGTAGTCAAAAAGTGGCATGCTTTAATTTAACAATTGGCTACTCTTACTAACTTAGATGCAACATATTAGCTAAAATAGAAACATGTAGAACCTTGGTTCTCACAACATGTACCGAAATAGTGGAACTTTGGTTCTCACAACTATCCTGAACCAAATGGAACTTTGGTTCCCTCAAATTAAATAACAACAAAACTTCGGCTCCTGACCACATAACATGCAACAAAAGCGCCATTGAAATTGACAACTATCATTCTTATTCAAATTAATGGTTTCAACCATTCATGCTAAGTTACGTCCATTGGATGTACTACATCAGTTGTACTAGAGAGATATACTTACTATCACAAGCCAAAGCTGAAACTTCAACTAAAAGCTAAAACCTGATACAACTATTGAATTGTTGGTACTACTAAAATCAGGTCCATGACAGTTCTGAATCTCGTAACTTACATGTCCTACTCTTAGGAAGACACTTGTACTAGCCATTGTCTCACCTTGCATGGGTTTCACTTATGAGCTTCCTATGTACACGCTTAACACTAACCATCTAGAAGGGAAAGAAACTAGATTACTTATAACTGTAACTAAATTTACTCACCCCAGTGCAATGCCATATTGTACTTGTGTTTGTGATGAAATTAACTTATACTTACACTGAGTTGCATCTAAAATGTCCATACTAATATTGAGTTCTATCTAAAACTCAGGCCTCACTGATCTCGCACGTAAAAGTTCAAGCTTAGGCTATATGTCATAACCTATTTCTCTTGAACTACTGCTCTGATACCAACTTGTAACACCCTCCTTAGTCCTTGGAAGGTATTACGGCCAAAAACTAAATCTTAAAAAAATTAACATGCAAAACTAAGGCTCGAATTAAATTTTAATCAATAACGTTTAACTGGCAACGGAAGTCTTTAAACTAAAAAAAAATATTGCTCACTAAAAGCCTATCCCATTCTAGGTTATTTATTACATCATACCAAACAGAAAAAGAACATATGCGATCTAACAAATCCATTCCATGATTTATGATGATTACAATTCCTTGCAAGTCCCCGCGAGATTTTCTCCTGAGACACACGACATGAGTTAGCTTACAAAGCTAAGTGAGTTCATGAAAAGGCTAACAATTAAACATTCTATAACAAATGACTAACTACACATTTACGATGCATATAATTCACAAAAATCAATATACGACTATAACAGTTATTGTTGTAAGCAAATCATGCTAACTGAACTGCTACTTCTGGACGGTTCCCAATAGAGAACTATTACTGAAGTTTCTGAGTACCATTGAGCTTAACTCTACCAATGACTCATGCTAAAACCCATCACATGTATAAGTCACTAATCACAACATGTTCACAACGGCCGAACAATGTAAATAATTAAACTGTAACAAAACTGAGATTACTCACAGGCGCATATATATATATATATATATATATATATATATATGTGTGTGAACATATTAATCACATACGAACATATAATATAAGCATAACGATGGCACACTGTAACATGCTTAGCAATTTAAATAATATAAACATAATAAATAAATTGCGTGAACTGAAACTAATCTAGTCGTGTATCCTCCCCTTTGGGGAAACGAGTCATGAAAGCTCACCTGATTTGCTGTAGATAGAGTTATAACTAATTATTTAGAACTTGGGATGAACTGAATACCTAACAAATGATCACGGTTTCAAGGTTACGATACGATAATTATAAACTAATTCTAACGTAAACGTCTCAAAGAATTACTTTCCGGTTTATATCGTCTACTCTACAACCTTTAAAATTAAATTAATTAATTTATATACTTTATAATTTAACCTCGACTAATTTCTTAACACTAATGTTATTAATAATAAAAATAGCATGTTAATGGCGCATGGTTTCTTCCTATTCTTTCTCACTTCCAGGCTAACATGCACAAGTGCATGCCAATAGCCATTAAGACATTAACTTTTGATTTCTCATGCATGGACTCAACATAATGCATGAACTTAATTAGAAACTAAACAAATGACCACTTTAATTGCTTTACAATAAAAGAACATGCATCTGCATGTGTGGTGTAGGAGACATGCGAATCTACATAAAGAAAAGGACTTCAGTACTACTTCTCTTTTCACCAACAACGATCACACACAGTGACCTCTCGCTACACTCTCGCCGTATTCAGCCAAGGCCAGAATTGGCGATTCCTCGCTCATGCGGTGAACACAAGGGTTCAACCTTCTCCTAACCGTGCTCGATCTCGGCAGTGTGAAAAAGAAGAACACACCGAACGGGTATCCAACGGTTGCCTCCGACAAAACCCGTGGCCAGAGCCACCCCTTTTTGTTTTCCGACCAATGCTTACAACAACAAGAAAACTTAACGCCGTTCTACAACTTTTGACGTTAAGCAACTATTTTCGATTTCGAACTTCAAAGCTATATATATATATATACATATATATATCTTCGATACTCACAAAGAAAACGTAACTAATATCCATGATCGATACCCATCGATCGCTACCCGAAAAAATGTTTCGAGACATAAATCTAAACGAGGACGAAGGAGGTTACTCACCGAGATCTAACGAAACTGCTTCACGGTTTCTTGAGCCAAGAATCCCTACGAGCTCTCCACGTCTTTCTCCTCTCCTCTCTCGCTTTGCTTCTCTATTTAAAGAAGACTCTAGGAGACTTTTTTTTTCTTGATTTGCTACTAACTCTCACCATGGGAAATGAAGGTTTTCTCAAATTTTATCATTATTCCCCACTATGACTTCGAGTTGAAGGAGGTTATCAAAACCTCCACCAAATCTTTGCCGACTTTTCTGTTGATGTGAGTTTATCCCACCACATCCTAATTGACCAAATCTTATACCACATCTACCGCTTCTACATTTAACATTTGAGACTTCTTGGTCCCTATGGTTTACTAGTTTACAAATAACCCCCTAAAATGGGGTGTTACAATTTATACATTTCACTTTATTTATCACGTCACATTTATTATAACCTATCATTTTTTAAAGAGTTATGTTAGATAAATAAATTACTATTATAACCTATCATTTTTATTATAACTTGTTAGGACACAGTCTCATTGGATTCAAGATCATCCAAATACGAAGATCGCAATCTGAAGTTTAAGCTGAAAGTTACTCTCAACCATAGTCTAGGGTCTATTCTGTAATAAAGTCAAAGTTATAATATCTAGATATTTATTATTTAGATATTATGTTTTTAGTTTTAATATTAGTTTATTAAGTTTTGATAATATCTTAAACAGATATTATCTCTTTCTCTCTGTACATCGATCAACACAACAATCACACACACATACACATACTAAAAAGTGTAAACAGAGAGAAAAACAAACAGAGAGCTTAACTTAAGAAATCAACCGTGTAATCCGCGTTTGTAATCCAAACAGGTTGGTTTATTATCTATTGTTTGTTGTTTTGATTATCTAGTAACGATCACGGACTCACAATTGGTATCAGAGCTCGTACTTTAAAAGTTTTACTGCTTTTTGTCTTTTCAATTTAAGTGAATAAATTTTACTTTGACTTAAGACTTTTGCAGAAGTTTGAGAGAAGTTTAAAAGATCATATCTTTATGACTTTAAGCTTAGCTTCATGAGATGGAAGATCGTACGTAAAGGTATAATTCCAAATCTTCATCTCATATATGGTTGAAAGAAGGACAACTTTCAATCATAGAAAACATTCTTTTTAATGTTCAAACCACTTCCTGATTTTTCAGCCGATTTTATATTTTGGGAGTGTATTTTAAATGTTTTCATGATCTAAATTGTGCTTTAACTGAAATAGTTAAACCAATCTGAGCATCACATGCATCATAGGAAAACAAGAATCATTGTGCTAGGAATTAACACAACTTCTATGGAATCACCTTAACCAGTGATTTCTACCCAAGAAGTTAATCCTTAGTGATTGAGTGTGCAAAGAGAATAGAAATGAGTGTGATTAGAGAAAGCAAAACGTTTAAAAGAAAGAGCGTGTGAGAACAGAGTTAAAAAGAATATCACAACTCTGCACCAACTTTTTCTGAGCCGGGTAGCCACAATTCTAGTGATTCACAATTCTTTGGTGATCATTATTGAAACATGCAACTAACCCATGCCAACTCTTGATCAAACCTCACCATCTACTCATTTTCTTCTCAACAAGAAAGTGTTTCACATTTTCAAAAGGGGATGCAGCACATTTGCTATCTGATTTTCATTTGGAAAATCTGGATATTGAAAAGAAGGAAGTCTGCCCCACCTTCGCACTTCACTCATACACATTGAGTCTGTGTTTAACTTACTGTTGTCTCAGTGGTTTACACAATTTTGAGCTAATAAGCAATCATCAAGTGCTTAATTCTTTCTATCACAAGCACGAACACACAAGGAATTAGTTTCTTTGTCATAACGTTTATAGAAATAACCTTTGTGGTGTTTCGATGATTAAATGGAAGCCCTGGGGGAGTCAACATCAATCAGCTTCTTTCCAATGTGTATTCGTTACACACAGTGACTTAGTGTTACTGACAGGCATTCTAACTGATTCATTAGTTGATTCAGGTGTTACATGATTATTTTGTCTAGATTTGTAAAGATCAGGATGAATAACTATTGAATTGACGGATCAGAGACTACAAGTGGTTGACATTTCTTACTCAAAGTTTTGATGAAGTCGTTACACTTTCCATCAAAAAGGGGGAGAATCTAAAGCTTGAAGAAATGTTCAGTCCATTACATTACAAGACCAAGAACTGCGAGATCAAAGTATTCTGAAGACATGCTGATTTCAGATAAATTTTCTTTGAAGATACTTTGCTAAAGCATTCTGAGCTAGAGAAAGAGATTGCATCTTCTTCTGTGCTGAAAGAGAAGATCGTATTGCCAAATCATTTTCGTAATGATCTTGATCCAAAGGGGGAGATTGTTAGGACACAGTCTCATTGGATTCAAGATCATCCAAATACGAAGATCGCAATCTGAAGTTTAAGCTGAAAGTTACTCTCAACAATAGTCTAGGGTCTATTCTGTAATAAAGTCAAAGTTATAATATCTAGATATTTATTATTTAGATATTATGTTTTTAGTTTTAATATTAATTTATTAAGTTTTGATAATATCTTAAACATATATTATCTCTTTCTCTCTGTACATCGATCAACACAACAATCACACACACATACACATACTAAAAAGTGTAAACAGAGAGAAAAACAAACAGAGAGCTTAACTCAAGAAATCAACCGTGTAATCCGCGTTTGTAATCCAAACAGGTTGGTTTATTATCTATTGTTTGTTGTTTTGATTATCTGGTAACGATCACGGACTCACATAACTTTATCTTACTAAATGATGATAACAATATTTCCCTTGCATCTATGTGTATATACATTTATAATATCATATATATATATATATATATATATATATATATATAGGTGGTTTCAATTGGAAACCATATTAGATTGGAAACTTTGGAAACCGTCAATTTCATTGGTTAAATTAATGAAATTGGTTCATAAAGTTGTTTCATATAATTATTTTGTTAATGAAATTGTTTCATATATTTATGTTTATTATGTAGTTTCATATATTTTTCTCATTCTGATGAAATTGGTTCATGTATTTTCACAATCTGATAAACTTTTTCATTTTTACATAAAAACACAAATATATGCAACAATTTCATCAATAAAAGAATTATATGAAACACTTTCATCAAATTAAACAATTTCATGAAACAATTTCATTAACTTAACCAATGAAATCGAGGGTTTCCACGGTTTTCAAAATTAGAGTGGTTTTCATTTGATCGCTCCCCTATATATATATATATATATATATATATATATATATGAACATTGTTTCAATTTATTTAACGAATTTTTTTGACAGTTTTCATTAATTATTATCGACACAATACTTACATGATAGTCATTACATATATTATTATTAACACAAAACCCCATTATACATATTGTTTAAAAAGAACTTTAATATTAAATAGTTAAAAATTAAAAAAAAAACTTATTATAACCTATCATTATATAAATGAAATACTTATGACAATTAAATACAATTAAATAACAATTATGATTTACTAATAATTATAATTTTATTTATTTTAATTCAATTTCTCGCTATATAAAGGTTGTAGAGGTAATTATTTCCAAATAGTTGAATCATTGTTTGTTATTTGATTTCAAGCGTCATGGAGTATTCTTTACTAAACAACTTGAAAAATGATCGTGATGATTACATTATCAAAATTCGGATTTGTAGAATGTGGGAATGTCTAAACACAAAGAAAGGTGGAGAATTGATCAATTTAGACATGATTTTAATCAACGAGAAGGTATGATGAAATTGTCAATTGTGTTACCAATTTCTTCTAATTTGTCTCATTTGTTATCCACCTTTTTTTTTACAGAAAACCTTAATGCATGCATTTGTGCATGAAAATTTGGTCCCAAGGTTTCGTCATCTATTGAGTGAGGGTGTTTTGTATTGTCTAAAAAAGTTTGAGGTTATTGAAAGTAAAGGAAATTACCGACCACTTTCAACTAAGTAAAAAAAATGTTTTTTGACTTTCACTTTCGTAAAAAAATTAGAAGAAGATGTGATAAAAATATCTGTCAATGGCTTTGAGTTTATATCTCAAAGTTTAGCTGAATCACGCATCAACGATGACACAATACTGTCAGATTTATAAATCTAATTTATATGTTTTTTATTTATTTTATGTATATATTTAATATTTAATATTGTAATTTTTTTAATTATATTTTTATGAAATATTTTTAAATAGATGTCGTAGGACGTCTTTGCGGTGTTGGTAAAATTGAAGTTGTTGGAGGTGGTTGGAAAAAAAGGGACTTAGAAGTCATTACCGATTTGTAAGTGACTTATTGTCTTAGAATAATTGTCTCTATAGATTAATTTTTATAATATTTTATTATTATATTTCATTAGCTCCGTCACTGTGAAAATTACATTATGGGGGAAATTAGGGGAGACGTTTGACGAGTCAATTCTTTTTGGTGCAGGTGACAATCCTGTTGTTATAATTGTAACTTCCACCCGGGTTAAAAAATTCAAAGGTAACCGAATTGTATTTTTATTTATTATGAACTTTTCATACATTTTCATAGTTAACATTTGTTGTCTATATTTTCAATAGGAGCACTCAACTTTGGTTCAACGACTTCCACTAAAATATACCATAATCTTCAAATAGATTATGTGAAGTCTTTGATTCAAAGATTTTCTACTATCTCGAACCGGGTGCAATTAACTCGCATTCCACATGTCGCCAAAGTTCCAATTGAAGAAGCCATGTTTGCAAATAGAATGAGTATTAAGGAATTATTATCTACTGATTGGAGCGAAAAGTCCGAGGTTCCTTTATATCAAAATCTTTTTAAAATTTATAATATAGAGAAAGATATATTTCCCTTGCATGTTGTATTCAATTTATTGCAGATCTTTAAAGTCATCATTCGAGGTACGATAACTGCAATTGAAAATTTCTATGGATGGTATTATTTTTCGTGCAAAGCATGCATGAGGAAGGTGGTCCCCCGTGACAATGGTTACTTTTGCAATGGATGTGATACTAAATGTGACTATCCTGTCGCGTTGTGAGTGAAATTTTTTTTCTCTTTTAAATAATATCAATGAGAATATCAATCAATTAATTTGTGTCTTTTTTCTATGACAATGACTACTTGTGTTCTATTCAATTTGATGGATGAAAAAATTCTCGATACATCCCCCCATAAATTGTTGAACAGATTGCCAGCAGGTAGTGATGATTTTCCTCTGGAGATTCAAACCCTTTGTGGGAAAGATTTCGTTTACGAGCTACAACTAACCGACTATAACACAAAAAGAGGGCAAGAAAACTATACAATTGTGAAGCTTTACGATCCCAACGAAAAACTAGAACAAAATCACGAATTGAAACTTGCGAGAAAGGTAACTTCATAATCATAAAAGAGGTACAAACTTTTAAACGTATTTTTGTAATTAATTTAAATTATTATACATAGGAGAAAGATGTTGCGGTTGTTGCAAAGGAGGGGCAAAATAAATATCACGTTCCAATCTCCATAGCCAAGGTAAGTTTTTTAATTTCTTAGTTCTTACATTTCATTGTATTGTTTTCCTATCAAATTACACTTAATTTTGTTACCTTATATAATATTAATAAAACCCATTTAACTACTTGCCAGACCGAGACTTCTTTCGTTCCCCCTCAATCGGGAGTTGAAAGTGGAGACAAAAGTTCATCCATTGGTTCTAACCGGAAAAGAAAAAGGACATGTAAAGCATTGATCAATGATGAAGAAAATAACGAAGATTAAAGTGGAACGCCTTGAGTCTTCATTTTCCTACATTTAAGCATGTCTTTGTTTATGAATTGTCAGTTAAAGATATTTGGTTTTTCAAATTTAAGCATTGTTATTATTATGCAATAAAAATAAACTTACAATTTTAGAAGAAGTTGATTTTTATTATGCATTCTTATTCTATAATGTGATTGTTAATTGGCAAAAAGAAATAGTAGTATTAAAAGTTGCGAGGACATGAGAATTAATTATGGGATGTAATGTAGGAAATATCACATTATAAATAAATTCAAGATTCTGATTTATATATCTTACAATATAATATGGTCCATACTTTATTAAAAAGAAAAATAGAACTCTATTTTAAAAGTGAGCCCAATAGGGTCTTCGATGATTCATTTTAAGGCCCAAGCCCATGAGATATACACTCCAAATACATTCAAGATCAAATATAACTTACAATTCTCGCTCTCGGCACTGTATCATCGCCTTCATCACCACTTCTTGCAAAATCAAACTCAGAAGCAAAAGTTGGAGAAGCAAATAGGTACAATCAAACTCGGCTCTCTTGCAGGATCATTCATCAATTGCAATCACCAAAGTTCGGAGAAGCAACGATTGACGCTTGATAAGAATCGGTACTTTGACTAATGCATTTTCTCCTATTTTACTAATTAAAGATGTTATTCTTTTTTTACAAGTAAATAAATCTTCTGATTAATTGGGAGTGAAGCATGGATTAATGAATTATGTTGTTTTAAGGAAATAAATTAACTATACCACCTACTGTTTGATGAAATGCTTAAGAGAAGAATACAAAAAAAAGGCTTAATAAATTTGATGAGAAATGATAAAAGAAAAAAACTCACTAAAACATAATCCTCTTATATAAGAAACACCATTATCTAACGTTATAACTAATATTTGTATTTTAACTTCTTGCTTATGCAAGTTAATTTGAGACCATGCTAATGAGCAATTCAGTGAGACCACTAATGGAAATTCAATGTTTTTTGATTGAATTTTATGTTATAAGCTATTGCATTAGTAAAGAGCTCCTATCTTGTGTAAAGATATAGGGGGCGTTTGGTTCGCAGAATGTTTTTGGATGAAATGAAATATGTCAAAGAAATTTGACTTTGAAGGAATTGGAATGGAATGTTGTCAGGTTTGACCACCTGTTTGGTTGACAAAATTGGAATGTAATCTATTAAATTAATTGGAATTTTTTTTGGTTCACAGATTGTAGCTTCGAAATTGGAATGAAATTTTGGTAAATGACCAAAATACCCTTTTTGATTATTTTAATTTTTTTAAACAAAAATTACTTTAATGAAATAGTCATTAAATAGTTTAATTTTTAACTAAAATTGTTTTGATTATTTTAACATATGAATGATGCCTAGAGAGAGAGAGGGGGGACAAGAGAGAGAGAGAATAGAGGGAGAGAGAGAGAGAGAGAGAAAAAGAGGAGAAAGAGAGAGATGGGAGAGAGAGAGGAGAGAATAGAGAGAGAGAGAGGAGAGAGAGAGTTGGTGTCTGCTGATAATCAATATCAATAGGGTTTAGTTTGGGGTAAAGGGTAACTTTGGAATTATCAAAATATGAGATTCCATTCCATTGAAATCCTTGGGTTTTATGATGGAATGTTCAAATCCTATATCTATGGAATTTATTAGAATTCAAAGATTCTATCAATTGAAAAACTTGAACCAAACAAGGGAATGGAATCTGGTCAAATGAATTCAACATTCCAATTCCACCAGATTCCATCAGATTCTGCGAACCAAACGCCCCGATAGTCTTTTGCATCAGCACACCCATGGGTTCAACAGAAGATATTAGTTGAGGGTGACGTTCTTTACATTATGAGGAAGAAAAAGTAAATAAAAGACTTATACAATACGTCTTCTTCATGCCTCCAACTAACTCATTCATTAGTATTTCCCACTAATAAGCCATATTGGGCGAGTTTATCACCTCCTTCATGCAGCGATCAAATACTAGCTAGCTCACTGGAAATTATTGTGGTAAGTTTTCTTGCTGTAAGGGTTTCAAATCTACCGGTCAGAACATACGTATGCACCAATCAAGATTTTGAACTTCGGATTGAACCTTATAAACCAAAACGATCTCAACAACGATTTGAACCAGCTTGCTCAATTGTTGCATAAACTTGAAAGTATATTATTAAGGAGTCGTTTACCCAACAGTTATCTGGTAAGCTCTTACCGGTTAAATTAAAACTATCACTTGCCTTACCGGGTAAAATTTAGTCCATTGACGACAGTGTATGTAAAAATTTATCTTGTAAGCGCTAATCGGGTAAGAGTTGTCGCCCTCACTTGCCGGGTAAGAACCTCGGTCTTTGTCCTCAATATTACCGGGTAAGATTCTTTGTCCTTGCCATATTCATCGGTTAAGGTAATATAACTTGGTATGCGTTCGGTAAAACGACCCCTTATGGTATCCTCTTCGTGGTATATGATTTATCTTGGTCGGTTAACGTTCTTTCAGAATTATTCCCCTCCAACTCAAATAAAGCATAAAACAACTATGAAAGGATTTAATCATTTTCATTTGCACATTAATACAATTGACAGTTTGTAACGACCCAACCTTAGATACAACAAGAAAGCAACTTAAACTTAAATAATAACGCCAAACTGCCCAAATCTACATCTAAAATACAAGGTTTGCGGAAAGACAACATAGTACACAACTGAGAGTACACCGACAAAACTATAATGGAGGTCCTCTAAATCAGCTCCAGCTCGCATCAACTCTTAAAACTCAACCGTCCTTCTTATGCCACTCTTTACCTGAAAAAAGTTTTAGATTTGAAAAGAGCTAGGGTTAGACCGAAAGGTCTAGTGAGTCCCCTCTTACAACAATATTTAAATCATCAAACAAACAATCAAAGATTTAGCATAAAATAACCATTTCAGCTTCACGGAAAAACCTTTAACTTTCAGCAACTTCTTCGCTCACACTACCGCCACCCTAAGATGACAGCGTGTCTGTGACTCACACTGCCTTTGTTGGGGACACACCTCCAACGGCATAAACGGAACACAACCCCCGGTATGAGCACAGGCGGGTCACACCCCCCGACTTTGAGCCTACACGCTTAGGACCATGTATGCATACATTTCCACTTTGACAACCATAAAAAGATCATCTTTAACATTTAAATAAATCTCGCAAGTAAGTAATAAAGCAACATCATTTCAAAGCTTGCATATAATTTGGTAATACTCATGCCATCATATATAAATCAAAGTTTAAGAAATAAAACTTCACATGCTTTCGTAAACAAGGTTTTGTTCAGAAAACTCACCTGGCGTCCTTAGTTCGAGAATCGCGTCTACTCTTTCAATTTGGTTCGAGACCTATAAATGAAACATTGACCGATGAACACCCGTTCTTTCTAATTTATAAAGTTTGACCTTAACACCTTTAACTCTACGGTATCTAACCTTTAACCGACTTGATTCCCTAAACACTTACATGCTAAATTAATTTGCATCCTTAAATCAAAATACTAAATTAGGGTGGGCCACAAAACTAAGCCCACAACTAAACCAATTCCAAATGGAATGGGCTTTGGCCCATGCCTCTCACTTCGGGGACCGGGGCGTTTAAGCCGACCGGTGTGTCAAAAAACCGGGGTCTTCCTCCCCACCAACCGGGGTGTTCCCCAACAAATCGACCGGTGCCACTTTACAACCGGTGTCAACTTTCGACCGATGTCGACTTTCGGCCGGCGTCGACCTCGGCCGGCGTCGACCTCGGCCGGCGTCGACCTCGGCCGGCGTCGACCTCGGCCGGCGTCGACCTCGAACAAAGTCCCGTAACCCAAACGAAATTCGCAGACAACCCCGAACTCAAAACGAAACAATCCAAAATAACTCATCCTCATACGAAGGACTCGATTTCTACCAATGATCCATTTAACACATAGATAATCCTATATTGATTTCCAAATACTTACTACTTCCATTTCAGAAAAATAAATAAGAGGCAGACCCAGCAACAAAATGCAGAAACTCTATTCATTTCAAACCCAGATTAACAAGACGCAATTTCAGATTCATTAGAAATATCCCCAAAATCCATAACGATAAAAACAACTTTAGAATTTGATGAGGTTGCTAGTCAAAAGAAGATTTACCTTGATTTGCAGATCAAAACCCAACTTGAAATTCTTGAAGAATCGACTTCCTACTCAGTTCTCCCAAAATCGCCCCAAGAGCCCTCCTTGCCAAAATAGCCGCCTCACACCCCCACAACACTGATCCTTTAGGGTTAAAAACCCTTTCTCCCAATTTTCGCAATAGCCCCTCCTTAAAGAGATTTTCCCTTTTCTTACCCAACTTTTATTTTATTTGATTTAAGCCTGGTTATTACAATATCCCCCCCTCAAGAGAATTCCGTCCCCGGAATTCCTTCGTAGAACAAACTGGGATATTGATCCTTCATAACAGACTCTAACTCCCAAGTCGCTTCCTGACCTTTGTGAAATTGCCATTGAACTTTCACTAGCTGAATTTCCTTAGTCCTTAATTTCTTCACTTTACAATCTAGAATTGCTACCGGTTCCTCTACATAACTTATCTTCTCATCTATTTGGACATCCTCTAAGGTATAATGACATCGCTTTCTGTTAAACATTTCTTCAGATTAGATATAGAGAAAACGGGATGAACTCCTCGCAGATCCACGGTAGATCCAGTCTATACGCTACCTCCCCAACGTGCTCCACGTTAGCAACGGCCCAACGTATCTAGGTCTCAACTTCCGTTTCTTTCGGAACCGGGTCACACCCTTCTAATGCGGGACCGGTAACTTTACATTTGTCACCGCCTAGGACTAATGTCTCATGATTCTCAATCTAATCAAATTAGTACCATTTGATTATCCAAGTCATTCTGGTCAATACATGGTCGTACGCAGTCATCAAATTTACCCTTCGATTACAACAATTTCCTTAATCGATAGAATTTTTCCGGAGTCATAACACGACAACATGCATCACTGCTGAATTCTCACCCAACTAGCCAACATAACATGTCGACAACTGAAGACATCACCAACAACTCACAGTTACGAGCTTCTTCTTTATGTAATTGCCCTTGCCAGCAACCCCTCTTAGCACAACATAAGCCAAACGCAGAAGTACCTTCCTTTATTGAACCACATTGATCTCAACTCCTCGACCTTACTCAAATTTCGCTAAATATACATTGTCCCAACGTCATCACTTCAACTTCTTACATTTTGGTAGAAACTTACACAAATCTAACCCTTGCAATTCACCAGTTTCAACTGGCCAGAAAATGCGACATATATTTCCGCTTCTCATAGTATCCACAATCCCCCGACCGCATGCACAGAAAAACCCAGCTTCACCCGCTCAACACAGCGTGGCCAAGCTCCTACAAACTATTCCAAATAGTTTAACAATGGTCAACCGACTCACTTGGAATCCCTTTTCACGCTTTACCAAAACTGACACTATGATTCTTCGCTCCGAGCACTACATCCAACCACTTTTACCTTCCTCCTTGAAGACTTCAAATCCACTTCTAACGACCGACTCACTGATTAGTGGTGTGGACTGTTGGCCAGCTGCACGATTTTAATTAATCAACCCTCACACCGCACCGAACGCCATAATTCCCTTTTTTTATACCTAAACTAGGGATTTATAAACCTGCTAGCAGCAGAATCTGAAAACGTACCTCCACATTTTGTGCCACTTGCCAAACTTCTTACCCTCAGATTTTTCCACCTTTCCGATATGATATCTTCCCGCTCTTCTCGCTGCAAGAAACACTGCTCACTCAACATTGCTTACTCTATTCCCTGATGATTCCCAGATGTCCACTCCTATTTACATTACTTTGCTTGGTCAACCAACCTTCCACAATTCTTACACGAGATAATCAACCCCACTCTTTCAAAGCATTACCCTATACTCGAAAGCGCTGCACAAAATTTCGCTCTCCAAACAGGATTACCCAATCTGCTAGAATCCTTTCACCCTAAAGAATACCTCAATAACCCAAACATTCACACATCCCAACCATATACTCTCCACTTACCAGTCATTCCCCATAGATCTTCGGACAAGGATGCTCATCCAAAAACAATGACACCAGTCTTCTACACCTCCTCCCGGAAACTCCTTACCACTTTAATAAGTTACACTCCCAGATACGCCATAAAGACATCACCAACTCATGGTTATAACCATCACTCTACTACCTCATCCCAAAACAACTGCAAATCCCCACGACCACTTGTCACGCATATCAACACCGTCATTTCTCACTGGTCATAATATTAAAATTGGACTTCAAGGCATTTCACGACCTTGTCTTTCCCTAACCTGAATAAATCACAAAACTATGATCCTCAAATCCCCCAACAAGATATCGTTCCTTGTCGGCTCAACGCGACCTGCTGGAATCAAACTCCAGTAGCCTGAATAATTAAACATACCACCTCGAAGACTTAAATGCTCAAAGCACAACCCCTCCCAGTTGTGCTATATATAACTTCGCTCTCCCCTAACCATCAACGCCTCATAGATAAAGAACCACTTGACCGAACTAAAGATCTTCCATAATTGTAAGATCCTCACAAGGTTGCCCAATATCACAATAGGTACACACCTTATCTGAATTACTCTATTTTTTTTTCACAAAACTCCCCAAAATTAATCATAACTACTTCTTCATTTTCAACGTCCCGTCATTCACCACAAAAAGGTTGCGGGCTTCAACTTTGCCAGTCGACATGGTGGTATTTCAACCACATCTCTGACCAACAGAATTTCCAATGGGATTTACCTCTGTCGTCCCAACATATAAAAGTATCCCAACGACTTCGAATCTCACCCTGGACATAAACATCTACCGACCTCCTTATCTTATTCCACTGATCAAGCGAGCATGCCATAAAACACCCTTAATGTCAAAGGCCCATGCTTTCAGTAGCCACCTCCCGCTAATTAACACACTTCCAAAACAGGAACGCCAAAATCAAGAATTGACTACCCCTGATCTAGCATCATACTTCCACTCTCAACACTAACATCATCCTTAATTGTAACCTTTCTCTACGACCTGGAGAGTTTATAGCCTCCATGCATGACACACAATTTTTTTTTTTAAATCTTGACACATTTGAAAATTTAGAGGATACTTACAATATGAACAAACTTGGGTGTACACGACATAACATTGACATAGTCAGGCACAACGATTTTAAGAATTGTTCAACCTCAACTTCCACAAAAAAAATTCTCTTCACCACATCTCAACATCGATGTTGACACACTTGAATTTAATTGTTGATAAACATTACCCTCGTGCTTTAAACAAATACTACAGAATCGCTTATAACAAGTTAAACGACCCTCACTCTCTTTGATATAACAACATGTGATCGCACCCAAAATACGCTTATAAAATCGTGTGACTCAAAACCGATATGAATTCCACAACAAAAGTTAACTTATTTATAAAAAGTAAATTATCTTTCGCACGTAAAATAAAAATGTTATCGCTCAAACAGCACACGTGTCTTTTCAATCTAACACACTTTTGCACGCATCCATGTGTTTTAAAAACAAAGAATCCCCCAAGGTACATGCACGTCCAAAAATATCTGTCATGATGGACACCAACAATTTGTTCAAAACATAATGCATGAGACTCACTTGACATTGAAGGCTATAAATACTCTCACAAGATTAACCACTTGCACTCACCACAGCTCTTCTCGGACTTTCTACTTCCGACCAATCGGTATGAGTCCTATACCGTGCCACAACCTCCGGCACCAACATCTTCTAGCAACCTTGTAAGCCCAACAATTAGTCACCACCGTGACTACTGACTCGCAAATCTAGCGTCCTCACTTTGACCCCAAACAAACTCGCCAACAATAGCTCCTTTCCATCCGATCCTCATTACATGTCATCAGTCAACACAGATATCTTCTCTTAACCACCCTTCAATTACTACAGCTTTAGAAACCTCAAAACTACCCCTAGACTCTTGGATTAACACTCTCCTGATTCTCACTAATCAACATACCAATTTACCAAACCGAAGACTCCCTTGGAGCGAAAAGCTCACCTCTTATTCTCATTCTCTTCCTTATGGACACAGGAGGCCATTTCTCACCGAAATATCTACATCCCTCACGATACTCATCATAAACGATAATAATCTTACCACCAAAACGAACCTCCACTACACGCTAGGCTAACACTATCAATCTATGGATAGAACTCTCTACCCTGACCCACCCTCAACAATATCAATTGAGTATGCCCATGTACCTGTAAATTCATAATGGCATTGGCCAGATGCGATTCTGAATTTACCTTACATGAGAGTACTCACTATTGTTATCACGTCTCACAATGAACAAAGTCATTCTTAAAGGCTTCCTATTTCTCAGTTGTGTTCATCTACTCCACAGTTTAAGTTTAGGCCCATCCGGTCACCTAAATCCCTTAAACTATGGCTCTGATACCAATTGTAACGACCCAACCTTAGATACAACAAGAAAGCAACTTAAACTTAAATAATAACGCCAAACTGCCCAAACCTACATCTAAAATACAAGGTTTGCGGAAAGACAACATAGTACACAACTGAGAGTACACCGACAAAACTACAATGGAGGTCCTCTAAATCAGCTCCAGCTCGCATCAACTCTTAAAACTCAACCGTCCTTCTTATGCCACTCTTTACCTGAAAAGGGTTTTAGATTTGAAAAGAGCAAGGGTTAGACCGAAAAGTCTAGTGAGTCCCCTCTTACAACAATATTTAAATCATCAAACAAACAATCAAAGATTTAACATAAAATAACCATTTCAGCTTCACGGAAAAACCTTTAACTTTCAGCAACTTCTTCGCTCACACTACCGCCACCCTAAGGTAACAGCGTGTCTGTGACTCACACTGCCTTTGTTGGGGACACACCTCCAATGGCATAAACGGAACACACCCCCCGGTATGAGCACAGGCGGGTCACACCCCCTGACTTTGAGCCTACACGCTTAGGACTATGTATGCATACATTTCCACTTTGACAACCATAAAAAGATCATCTTTAACATTTAAATAAATCTCGCAAGTACGTAATAAAGCAACATCATTTCAAAGCTTGCATATAATTTCGTAATACTCATGCCATCATATATAAATCAAAGTTTAAGAAATTAAACTTCACATGCTTTCGTAAACAAGGTTTTGTTCAGAAAACTCACCTGGCGTCCTTAGTTCGAGAATCGCGTCTACTCTTTCAATTTGGTTCGAGACCTATAAATGAAACATCGACCGATGAACACCCGTTCTTTCTAATTTATAAAGTTTGACCTTAACACCTTTAACTCTACAGTATCTAACCTTTAACCGACTTGATTCCCTAAACACTTACATGCTAAATTAATTTGCATCCTTAAATCAAAATACTAAATTAGGGTGGGCCACAAAACTAAGCCCATAACTAAACCAATTCCAAATGGAATGGGATTCAGCCCATGCCTCTCACTTCGGGGACCGGGGCGTTTAAGCCGACCGGTGTGAGTCAAAAGACCGGGGTCTTCCTCCCCACCAACTGGGGTGTTCCCCAACAAATCGACCGGTGCCACTTTATAACTGGTGTCAACTTTCGACAGATGTCGACTTTCGACCGGTGTCGACCTCGACCGGTGTCAACTTTCGACCGGTGTCAACTTTCGAACAAAGTCCCGTAACCCAAACGAAATTCGCAGATAACCCCGAACTCAAAACGAAACAATCCAAAATAACTCATCCTCATACGAAGGACTCGATTTCTACCAATGATCCATTTAAAACATAGATAATCCTATATTGATTTCCAAATACTTACTACTTCCATTTCAGAAAAATAAATAAGAGGCAGACACAGCAACAAAATGCAGAAACTCTATTCATTTCAAACCCAGATTAACAAGACCCAATTTCAGATTCATTAGAAATATCCCCAAAATCCATAACGATAAAAACAACTTTAGAATTTGATGAGGTTGCTAGTCAAAAGAAGATTTACCTTGATTTGCAGATCAAAACCCAACTTGAAATTCTTGAAGAATCGACTTCCTACTCAGTTCTCCCAAAATCGCCCCAAGAGCCCTCCTTGCCAAAATAGCCGCCTCACACCCCCACAACACTGATCCTTTAGGGTTAAAAACCATTTATCCCAATTTTCGCAATAGGCCCCTCCTTAAAGAGATTTTCCCTTTTCTTACCCAACTTTTATTTTATTTGATTTAAGCCCGGTTATTACATAGTTACTATCCATAAGAACAAAACCATATAGTTCAAGCATTTATCTCCATTTCATATATGCATTTTACTATAACTAATTGTTTGTGTTCGGTCAGTCAATTAATACTTAGCAGTTGATATTTCTTACTGTTTTAAATATGTTAGTTCTTCGTCTCAATTTATCCGCAGATAATGGACTATATTTTTTCCGAGACAGTGGACTTTGGTGACAGAATAACTACATCCTCAGAATTCAAGTCTCTACGACGCCAATTAGCATCTCTAGCACGATGGCACCGGATTCGGAAGTTCAGACTTAAAAGGTTCTCATGCAGTCAAAAGAAGGCCTCCAAACAATCGTGTTTTAATGATGCTAAAAAGGAAAATTTGCAAGCATACAAGATTACCACAAGTATTAACTAATCGCGTCATTAGATACATGCATGATCCAGAACAACTTTTCACTTGTATGCTACGAGTTGTTGATTTCTTCAAACAAACTTTAACTTTGGAACACATATATGAGAACGATGACTTACACTGCTTGAATGGTATGACATTTTCCTTATTTTCTTTCCAAATTGATTAAACTTCTCTTTCACCTTACATTCAAACACCTACATTTTCTCACATGTTTTCATAATATTACAGGCGATATTGTATATCAATCTTGCCGTAACCCGATACTCGACTTGGCCCGAAACTCCCGTCACCCGAATTCAATATTCGGGGGCCGTTTTTCCTACCCGAAACCCGTCCGGGGTTTCTCTTTTCTGCCCCGACCCATGCTCACCCCTACCTTGCATATATAAAATTGGAATGGAAACTAGATCATTATAAATATGGTTTTGCGACCACTTTTATCGTGTATTTTTATGCTTACTATTCCATGAAATATTGATTGCACAGATGCTAAAATGGACAAGAAAACGCGACGTTCTTCTAACATTGAGTGCCATCACTTCTCCGTTAATGACCAAGGTTATTTTTAGACTTCAAATTAACCCTTCCAATCACAAAAAAAATACTTCGAATTACTTCATTAGCACATACAATATAAGTCCTTTATTGTTTACAGAGGAATATGCAAAAACATGGGACTTTGGACCTCCTATGCATACGTGCAGGGGCGGAGCCAGAAATTTGTATGACGGGGAGCATCAAATAAAATAAATAAATAAATAATAAAAATAATTATTAACTCTATGAAAATGGCAAACACAATGATACTATATTGATGAAATACCGACCTTTATAGATTCAACAGTGAATTGTTTTTCATATGATAATTTACAACTATCAAAATTATTTTTATCTCACATAAATTATGAGTTACAGGTTGTTTTCTCTTTGTTAGATACTTATCTATGACTATTAAATGTTAAACTAGTACAGAACAGACTAAAATCGAGATTTAACAAATAACAATTATGAACTAACAACAACTAAAATCCACATTTAGCAACCTGAAAATCGAATCAGTTAAAATCATGGACTGAACTAACTAAACAACTTAAGAACAAAATAAAATCAACACTTTAAACTTCCGGTTTATGTCATAAAGATTTGATGGTTAGCATTCTTTTTATGATTTTTGATTTAAAATCAATACTTTGAAATTTAAAACCATCAAAAACAATATTAATATGTTATTAAGCAATTCCGACTCTAATAAACTAAAATCTTATGTAAGTATTAGGTTATTAGGATAACCATCTTATTTTTTCAAATGAAAATTTTCGGATAAAATAACATTTGAATATATGAAATTGGTTTAACCGTAATTTTATCTAAACTATTGAGATCATTTTCAAAACACTTCACTATTTTTTTCCTTGAGGTCCTACACTCCCACTCTCAGCCCGCCACCTCTCATCTTTCTTTCATCTCACAAAACCCACCTTCCTTCTCTCATCTTGCAAACTCTCTCTCTTTTGGATTTACAAATCAGTTTATATAAGTTATTACTATATCAACATTTTTTCTGAAAATATGAGGTGAAGCATCTGCACCCCCTTGTTCCAAGGTAGCTCCGCCAGTGCATACGTGTCAATATTATGGTGCTATATTATGGTACGAGGAACGATGCAAGAGAACCACAAAGGCTGTTCATCCAAAATTCATGTTTTGTTGTATGCAAGGCCATGTCCGCATCCCGTTGCTCAAAGAACCCCCTCCTTTTCTCAAATACCTACTAGGTCTAGATTCAGGTGAAAAAGGAGCAAAATTCAAGAAAGATATCAGGGCATATAATTACATGTTTGCATTCTCATCAATGGGCGGTATTATTGATGGATCAATCAATCTTTCAAAGGGACCTTATGTTTTCAAGATGAGTGGGCAAAATTATCATCGCATTGGCTCTTTGTTGTCAGAACATGGCCAGATGCCAAAATTTGCACAACTCTATATATATGATACTGAAAATGAGATAACAAACAGAATCTCTACATTGCAAAAAGCAGAGAGAAAGCAACAATTTGATTCGGAAATAGTCACCAGATTGTCAGAAATGTTGGATGAGCATAATTGTTTGGTAAAATATTTTCGGATGGTCAGAGATTGATTTGAAGCTCAACCTGACTCGACTTTTTGCTTGCGGCTCTTCGGAAATAGGACAACAAATGGTCGCGAATACAATATGCCTACGGCTTCAGAAGTTGCAGGCTTAATCGTTGGTGATTTCACTTCTGCAAACTTAGAGCGTGATATTATTGTCGAACATACAAGTAATGGACTTCAGAGAATTACCGACATGCATCCAAGCTTTATGTCCATGACATACCCCTTAATACACCCGTATGGTGAAGACGGATATAGAATTGACATACCTTTTATAAGAATCGGTGAAACCTCTTTTAAAAGAGAATTGTTGACGATGCGACAATACTATAGCTTCAGACAGGGCCGTTCCTTGGGGTGTGCGAAGTGGTTCTACCGCACAGGGCCTCCAATCTTCGGGGGTCTCGGGATATTTTTTAATTTTTTATTTGGAATAAAATTACAATATAAATTATATGATACATTAACTTAACAAAAACGGCTTCCAGCGTACTGGCAAGTGTGTTGTATGTTTGCGCTACCCTCGTGGTTATCCTAGGATCGAATCCCTTTACTTGCAATATTAATTTTTTGTGTTTCTATTTTAATTTTGTTTTGTAATATCGAATCCCCCACATGCAATGATGCAATATTAATTTTATGTGTTTCTATTTAGTTTTGTTTTATTACAGAACTAACTTTTGGAGAATTTAAAATATAAGTTTTTTAACAATTTTTTTATATTTGAAAATTATTCATCGATAACTTAAATATATAATTCAATTTAATAAGTTTTTTATATATATAATTTATCCAAATTCAGAAATATAATTCTTAATTTATATTTTATTATTTAATTTAGTTTTCAATCTTTCATTCGTCGTCATCAGTCAACAAGAAACACCTCCATTTGACTTTTTTTTAGAGTTTTAAATATAAGGATTTAGATCATCTGCAACAACTATGTTATCGTAAATAGAAGAAAAAAAAGAAGGTAAAAAGATTTAAAAACTAAATTTTTGGGAAAGAGATATTTTAATTGTTTCCATTAATGAGGTTGAATACATAACATTTTTTTATAATATTTTTAGAGACTTTAAATTTAGAGTAGATACTGGAGACTTGGAGTTGGATGTAATTTTCTTTTTGGAGTTGGATGTAATTTTTTTTGCATGTTTAGTGTCCTTTTAATGATTTATCTTATATTTTTCTTTAAAATATTATAGAATTTATATATTTTTTAGTATTTGTTGATTTTTTTTCTTTATGTTTTTTGGGTAATTTTTATTTTTTAATATTTTTTTAATGAGGATGATTTAATAATTTTTTTTTGTTGGTATGAGTTTAGTAATTATCGATAATGATTAATCAATTCTATATAAAGATGGTTGTTATTCATATCTCTTCTTCACTTATATACAATGTTATTTTATACCTCCTACCTCATTTACCTACAATGTTATTTCTTACATCTTCCCTCACTTAGAGACCCTTCATAGGAAGGGTTATGAAAGCTTAAAAAACACTAAGGGGCTGTTTACTAACTGCTGACCGGGCTGACTCGGTCAGCAGTCAGACTGTTTACCAAATATTAAAAACTGACCGAAATCTGACCCGGTGCTGACTGAAAACTTACCGAATCAGATCGAAAATTATGTTGGCCGATTCATTTTCTGGACAGATTCGTTTTTCCAATCCCTACCCCTCCTAAAAAATCAACGATTAGGGCTTTCAGTTTCACGTCGCACACCCCTCCGCCGCTCGTCGTCCTCCCATCACTCCTCCTCCGCTGCTCAATCGCTGGTATGATTCCTCTGCTCAATCGATTTTGTCTTGAATGGTTTATTCCTCTGCTCAATCGATTGTCTTGAATGGTTTTGTTCAATCGATATCTGAGATGTATTTTTTTTTTGGGTTGTGTTCAATCGATATCTTGAATGGTTTTTGGATTTTGTCTTGTTTTTTTTTGGATTTTGTCTTGAATGGGTTTTGTTTTTTGGGTTTTGTTCAATCGACACCCATTGATTCTCATGCCTATGGTAGCTGAACATTGATTATCCATCTCCTCCCCCTACTGCTTTTCTTGCTTTTCCCCAAGAATCAAGAAATGGGTAAGCACATTGAGGTCTAAACAGTCCATTTTTTTAAAAAATAAAAGTTTCTTGAACAGTAATCCAGAAAAAAACTTGAAGGGATTATGAGAAAAAAAAGGGAATGGAGGAGGTTATGAAGAACAAGAACAAATCTCTTCAACCATACGAGTAAAGATTTAGGTATGTGAGAAAGACACTTGAAAACTTTAACATGTTTGATGATTACTACTGTTTCTTGATTGTTATTATTATTATTATTATTATTATTATTGAAAGTTGGGGAAAAAAGGAAAGAAAGAAAGAAAGAAGAAACTTTAACATGTTTGATGATTGCTCTGCCTTTTTTTCCTGTCTCTAGAGTTCAAAAAGATTCTTGAAATTTTATGGAGTTTTCTTGAAAATCTGTAAAGATTTGCCTTCAATAATTGTGTAGACATAGAACCAGTTCTTTTGAGGACCATTTTAGATCAATCTTGTCATTGGATTCTTGTTTCTTTATAAGATCTGAATCACCCATTTTCATTCATTACTTTCATTCATTAGTTTTCATATACTTGTTGTGTTATGTTTCAGTTTAATTGAGTTTGGTTTGATTCAAAGGCATGGACAATGGGTATAATCAAGAATCCCTTATTTCATCCTTGTTTACTGTTGTGTTGGTGTAAGGGGATGAATTAGTCAAACAATGACAGTTTATGTGACTTTTGAAGGGGTGTTTAGTAAATTTAATTTTAACCTATGTTATCGATCAGATTCAAAATGAGTAGTGGTTTGTTTTCATTTATGTGTCATGTTTTATTTGTTAATGTGATGAGATTGGAGTTCTATTTCTTTGTGTTTTTCTTTGTTAATTTTTTTTTGCTCTTTTGCATAACGAACTCAAGAAATGGGTTATTAAGATAATAGGATTTTTACCGTCGAGAAATGGATAATTTGTTATGAAATTTTATGATTTGTAGTGTTTCTCGATCATTTCTTGATGTGCGTACTTTTTGACATAGGTATGGAATCATATGATGAGTCGTCAGAACCTAAAAAATCAAGGGTTAGTTGGAAAGATAATGTGGTAAAAACATTCTTAGAGTGTTGTGCACATGAGATGTCCATCAATGGAATCCAAGGCGGTAGCCTTAAGATGCATTCATGGAATAATATAGCAGAAACATTAAAAAACACTCATAACTTCATTGCGAATCAAAGGCAAATGAAGAATCACTATGATTATCTGAGGGGGAAGTATGTGGTGTATTCTAGGCTAAAAAATAGAACGGGTAATGTCTATAACCCAGTGACCAACACATTCAATCTAAATGAAGAGGAATGGAAGGCAGAGGCGAAGGTCAATTTCTTCTCGACTTTTCTAATTTTAATTTTCTTATATTTTTCTTTTAGTTATATGTTTTTATTTTTTGTATAAACAGTTGAGTAAATATGCTGACAAGTTGAGGAATGCACCACTACTTTACCCTCATCTTTGTATGCAAGTTTTTGATGGAGTAGCGGCGACGGGTGTTGGGAGTTGGGGATCGTGGTCTAAAATCAGAATCCTTTACGTGCTGCTAATGTTTCTAACCCGCCTTTAGTAGTTGATGATCAAAGCTTGGATACCACACACGCACCACTTGTTTCAGATCATGCACCACCTGTTTCAGATCAAGGACCACCTGTTTCAACTCAAGGACCATCTAGCTCAACACAAGAATGTTCCTCTCGTTCTCAATACAGAAAACGAAAATCTAATCAACCGTTGGTAAGGGAAGAGGAGTTGGCTCATGTGGTGACACATGTGAAATCCATTTTTGACAAACTATTGGAGGACACCATATGGATGCTTGTATGATGAAGTTGGATAGGCTTGGTTGGGAAGATAAGCCGTTGTATGACATCACACTTTACCTCTTTAGCCAAGGCGTGGACTATAGGAAAATCTGGTTGCGTTTGAAGGATGAGAGGTGTGAGTCATGGATTAAATTTACGGCACGCCAACTCAACTTGAGTTAGACTGACTTTTGGTTTTTGTGTGGATGGTTATCAAACTTTATGACTTTTGGTTTTTATGTGGATGGTTATCGAACTTTATGACTTTAGGTTTTTTTGTGGATGGTTATCGAACTTTATGACTTTAGGTTTTTTTTGTGGATGTTTATGGAATTTTATGACTTTTTGATGTTACTTATGGACGTATATGGAATTTTGTTGATTGTTATTTTGATGCTTTTGTTCTAATTCTATGTTAAAGATCTATGTCATATATGAAATATAATATGATGTTATCTTTTGTATTTTATATTTGCAAGGTCATGGATCGTAATCAGTTAATGATGATTGTGGTGATTGCATATTGGTATTTGAGAAGAAGAGCTGAAGCAAGAATAGAAAGAATAAGAGATAACAATTCAAATTTGACTGGACATGCATATACACAAGAATTATTACGTGGGTCTAGTACGCAATGTCATGAACTGATGCGTCTATCTCGCGATGCTTATATACTCTTGTGTAACCATTTTAAACAAAACAATTGGTTGCAATCAAGTCGTCGTATAAGTGTAGAAGAGAAGATGGCAATGTTTTTAACTATTATTGGTCATAATGAACGTTTTAGAATGGTTAAACAGAGATTTCAACATTCCACACGGACTATACACACATGTTTTCATGAAGTATTAAATGGAATGATGGAATTCGCAAGAGAAGTCATAAGGCCGACATCCTTCGATGGAACTTTGAGCATGTCAGAGAGAGTTACAAACCTTAAAGAAATATTTCCGGTATGTTATTTGTTTTGATACTTTGTAAAACATTAAAAGTTTGTATGATAATATTATATATAATTTGTGGTTTTCTTACAGGGGGCTATAGGTGCACTAGATGGAACTTTGATACATGCTGTTGTGCCCTTAAATCAACAAGCAAGATATAGAGGAAGAGGAAGAGGTGATTGCTTTCAAAATGTTTTAGCAATGTGTGATTTTAATATGATATTCACATATGTTTGGGCCGGATGGGAAGGCATTGCACATGATGCTAGAGTATTGAGGGAAGTTGCATTCGACCCAAATTCGAGATTTCCGTTTCCTCCACCAAGTATGTATCATCCTTTTCTAATAGTGAGATTATTATTTTTCCGTGTCTTTTAATTGTATTCGTAAATGCAGATAAATATTATCTTTGTGATGCCGCATACCCCAATACCCGTGGTTTTTTGACTCCTTATCGCAATACGAGGTATTGGTTAGCTGATTTTCGACGCAGACGTGCGGTAACTAAAGAAGAAAAGTTTAATCATGCACATGCACAACTTAGAAACGTTATTGAACGTGCGTATGGCGTCTTGAAAGCAAGATTCCCGATTTTGAAGCAAATGGCTTGTTATCCTTTTCCAAAACAAATAGAGGTTGTGGTTGCTTGTTTTGCAATCCATAATTTTATAAGAAGATGTAATATCCAAGATCAATTGTTTATGGAATACGATGAGAGTGCCATGTTTACTGCTGAAGATGATCATGGAGGAGTCAGTGAAGAAGAAATTGTTGAAGTACAATGGGGGGCTTCTCAAGACAACGGATATATGGCTAATCTGCGGGATCAGATTGCGACTCAACTGTTTTCAAATGGTTCAAATTAATTTTATTTTGTCTTGGATGAAAAACAAACAATTTCTTTTTGGTATTAAAATGTTTCATATCCCGTTTGTATTTAAATATGAATGACTATTAGGGGCTGTTTGGTTGGTTTTCCATTAAGTTCTGTATGGATAAAATTGTCTGTGTGGATTAATCTGTCTGTATAGATTTAGAAGATTTTTATTTGAGAGAATTATTTCATAAATGGAAGGAACGTGTTTTTTAATGGGATGGACTGATTTGGAAAAAACTTGACTTTCTGCATAAAGCTCCCACTTGAAATCTTACTGAATAAGCCACTTTCTATATCATTAAGCCACTACCAAATAGTCATATATAGCTGACTGAATAAGTTGTGAGTCTCATTAAGCTCATTAAGCTGCTAACAAACAGACCCTTAATATGTTTCGTCGTTTTGTTTTGAAATATGAAAATTGCATTTTGGTGTCTAATTTGGCGGTTAATTATATAAAAAAAGATTATAATGTTGATAAGCAGTTGTTGAAGTACAAAATTTGTTTTTTTTCTTCCATTAGATGATTGATAAAAGAAATAATTACATTTTATTTAACATATAACTAAAAAAAGAGAGGCTAAAATGGTCATTTTGTTGTTGGTAAGCACTTACCACAAAACACTTGAAAACGCACTTACCCGGACAGCACTTACCCGGGTCAGCACTCTTACCCGGACAACACTTACCCAATAAGGGTTAGTAAACAGCCCCTAATATTGAAAATTAACAAATCAATCATAAATTTTGAATCCACACTAACATAATAACATTATAAAATTAAATTTTCATATCAAAAAAGAAGAAAAGATAAATAATTTGGTCAAATTCAAATATGAGTTATTGGTTAATTTATAATAAAACAATGTCGAAATGTAGTTAAAAATAGTATAGTAAATAATATAATAAAAAAATTAAACGCATATTTAATTTTTTTGCACAGGGCCTCCAAAATATCAGGAACGGCCCTGGCTTCAGACTACAACAAAGATTAGAAGAGGGGCACACTCTTCTTAAGGCTGGGCGATTATTGCAACGATATATAGTTGATTCGTATATGGCAATTGAGGAAGAACGTTTCCGTTGGATTCGAAACAATAAAAAAAAACTCAGATCAGATCTTTACTCGGGTTTGATGGATGCCGTTGATCGAGGTGACACAAGTTGTTCGACAATAGGCAAATCAATTATTTTGCCTGCGTCACATACAAGGGGTCCACGATATAGAGCGCAAAATTACCAGGATGCAATGGCAATATGTAAATGGGCAGGAAATCCCGATTTGTTTCTTACTTTCACTTGCAATCCAAAGTGGCCGGAAATTACTTACATGCTCAAGTTAATAGGACAGACAGATTCTGAAAATCGAGTGGATGTCATTTGCCGAGTCTTCGATATAAAATTGTTCCAACTAATGCAAGATCTTAAGGAAAAAACTTTTGGAAAAGTCATTGCATGTAACTTCTCTCCCATTTATTCCTGCAAATACAACCTATTTATTTATAATTTAGTACCTCTATTAAAAAATAACATTATCTCTTGCAATACAGGTCTATATACTATTGAATTCCAAAAGAGAGGTCTCCCACATGCACACATATTGTTGTTCTTGCATTCATCTTTGAAAAATCCATCATCCGCTCATATTGACAACATCATAACTGCAGAAATTCCAGATGTCACAGTTGATCCAGATGGATATAATGCAGTAAAGAAATTCATGCTTCATGGACCGTGTGGAAAGAGCAATCCCAACTCCCCATGTATGAATGAAGGCAAATGCACGAAACATTTCCGAAAAAAATACAGTTCTCAAACAACATTTGATGCTGATGGCTTTCCGATATACAGGAGAAGAGATACAGGAGTCAAAATTGAAAAGAATAATGTCTTCTTAGATAACCGGTATGTCGTTCCTTATAGTCGAAATTTGATTGTCAAGTTTGATGCCCATATTAATATTGAGATTTGTAACTGCTCAAGATCGATCAAATATCTTTTCAAGTATCTTCATAAAGGGTCTGTGTGTCCCAATATGCAATCATTCAATCAGTTAAACAAATAATCAACACAATAATGCAAACCTGATATTGATTAATCAAACGATTCAACGAGTTACAAGTTCTTGAAATCGATATCTCTCTCTCTGTTTCTCTCTTCACGGCGCACCACCACCAACACAGCCTCCTCTCAATAATATTAATTCTAATTAGCTCCAATAATAACCTCTCCTTTTCTAATTAACACTAAAATAAGATAATTTATACTAGGGCCTTATTAACCAAATGGGCTTGGCAAGGCTTAGGCCCAACTACAAAACAAACTTATTTAACTAAATAAAACTAATAAATAAAATACGTAAACAGACTTTGACTATTTTTTACAAAAGGACCCTAAACTATTTGTTGAGACGACTTTATCAGCTTTAACTTCAGATTTCCATGTTCAGATAATTATGATCTTGAATCCAATAAATATGTGCTTTAACAATCTCCCCCTTTGGATCAAGATCATTCTTTAAGCTCAGAAAATGTAATCTTCCTCTTTGTCTTCAGAATATAGCAATCTCCCCAATCGATGAGAATATCTCTTGGAAATAAATTATCTCCAGTAAAGCATCTTCAAGGAAAATTTCTTCATATCATCATATCTTCCATTTCTTGATTGACGCTTCTCCCCCTTTTTGATGAAAAGAGCAAAGAGTTCATCAAAACGTGTCTTCAAGAAATATCTTCCACCATTGATCTTGCAAACAAAACCACTGATTATCCGTCAATTCATTAAGATGTTCATCCAGATCTTTGCAAATCTAGACAATTTAGAAAATGAAGTGTAACACCTGAATCAACAAATGAATCAGTTAAAATTGCCTGTCAGTAACACAAAGTCACTGTGTGTAACGAATACACAATATAAAGGAGCTTTTGTGATGTTCACTCCCCCAGGGCTTCCATTCAATCATCGAAACACCACAAAGGCAATTTCTATGAACGTTATGACAAAGAAACAAATTCTCTGTGTGTTCGTGCAAGTGATGGAATAAATTAAGCATATGATGATTGCTTATAAGGCTCAAAATGTGTAAATCACTGAGACAAGTAGGTAAACACAGACTCAATGTGCATTAGTGAAGTGTGAAGGTGGGGCAGACTTCCTTCTTTTCAATATCCAGATCTTCCAAATGAAAATCAGATAGTATATGTGTTGCGTCCCCGTTGAAAATGAAACATTTTCTTGTTGAGAAGAAAATGAGTGGCTGGTGGGGTAAAGTCAAGAGTTGGCATGGGCTAGTTGCCTGTTTCAATAATGTTCACCAAGAATTGTGAATCATTAGAAATGTGGCTTCCCGACTCAGAAAGTAGTTGGTGCAGAGTTTGATATTCTTTTACTCTGATCTCTCACCCTCTTTCTTTTAATCTTTAAGCTCACAGCTAACCGAACTCTCTTTTGACATATTCTCTCATCACACATCCCACACTCATTTATGTTGACTCCTCACATTTAATCACTAAAGGATTAACTTCTTGGGTAGGAAACACTGGTTATCGTGAATCCATAGAAGTTCAATTAAGTCCTAGCACACTGATCCCATGTTTTCCTATGAAGCATATGATGCTCAGGTAGTTTAACTTGATCAGTTAAAACTTAATGATGAAGCAGAAAACATTTAAAAGCACACTTCCAAATCAAGAAATCTGTTTGAGAATCGGGAAGTGGTTTAAACATTTAAGAACATGTTTTCTTATGATTGAAAGTTGTCCTTCTTTCAACCATGAAATTGAAATAATCAGAAATAATCAGAAATAATCAGAAGTCATCGCCATACTCCTTTGTCATGAATGCTCCCCCTAAAATCATGCATCACTAACAAATTGATCAGTAAGTACAATGCATTCAGTTTTGCTCCCCCTCAAAATAACATTGACCATCTATAAGATACATCTCACACTCCCCCTGAGATCATGAACAAACTATTAAAGAGCAGGTATCATGCAGAAATAATAATAAAGAAATGATAAAGAAACACAATAAGAAACTTTAATAGGTAACCACCGATTAGGTCTTAAGATTTAGCATACCAAGTCTTGAGACAAGAAAATTAAATCTCTTTTCGTCTAAAGATTTGGTAAACAAATCTGCAAGCTGATAATCGGTTTTTACAAAGTAAAGTTCAATTGTTCCTTTTTCTACATTATCTTTTATAAAATGATACCTGACATCTATGTGTTTGGTCTTAGTATGCTGAACAGGATTAGCGGTAATCGCAATAACGCTCTTAGAATCACAATAAATCGGAATTCTATTGAAGTGAAATCCATAGTCTCGCAGTTGTGTTCTCATACACAAGACCTGAGAACAGCAGCTAGCAGCAACTACATATTCCGCTTCGGCCGTTGATGTGGAGACACATAATTGCTTCTTTGAAGCCCAACTGACGAGTTTATCTCCGAGGAATTGGATATGACCCGAGGTGCTTTTCCTGTCTAACATGCAACCAACATGATCTGCGTCTGAATAAGATGTTAGTTCAAAGCTTGTATCCTTAGGATACCACAGACCAATATATGCGGTCCCCTTCAGATACCTGAAAATCCGCTTTACAGCAGACAAATGGGATTCTTTAGGATTGGCCTGATATCTAGCACATAAGCATGTAGAAAACATTATATCCGGCCTACTAGAAGTAAGATACATTAAGGAACCTATCATCCCTCTATAAGTCCTAACATCAACATCCTTTCCCGAAAGATCGGTGCCAATCTTAGTACCAGGTGCCATTGGGGTACCAATTGGTTTACAATTTTCCATTTTGAACTTCCGAAGAATATCCATAATGTATTTTGATTGATTGATAAAAATCCCCGATGAAAATTGTTTGACTTGCAATCCGAGAAAGAAGTTCATCTCTCCCATCATGCTCATCTGAAAACGTGACACCATGAGGTTTGCAAAGTTCTTATAGTACTTAGGATTTGTAGAACAAAAAATAATATCATCCACATATATTTGAATAAGAATGATATCGCCTTTATCCTTTTTAATGAAAAGAGTGGTATCAACCGTACCTTTTGTAAAACCTGACTTAACCAAAAATTGAGATAAAATATCATACCAGGCGCGAGGAGCTTGTTTCAGTCCATAAAGAGCTTTATCCAAGATGTAGACATGGTTCGGCTTATCTGGATGTACAAACCCTTCTGGTTGTGAGACGTAGACTTCTTCCTTGAGTACTCCATTCAGAAAAGCTGTCTTCACGTCCATTTGATAGACGGTGAAGTTCTTGTGAGCTGCATAGGCTAAGAACATCCGAATCGCCTCTATACGCGCCACTGGAGCATAAGTCTCATCGTAGTCTATCCCTTCCTCTTGCCTATATCCCTTGGCAACAAGTCGTGCTTTGTTTCGGATAACGGTATCATCTTCATCTTTCTTGTTTTTGAACACCCATTTCGTACCAATGATAGTTTTACCTTGCGGTTTGGGTACGAGTCTCCAGACTTTCAATGCTTCAAACTGATTCAGCTCATCTTGCATCGCAGTTACCCAATCTAAATCTGCAAGGGCCTCAGATACGCGAGTAGGCTCGATCTTGCTCAGAAAGGATTCATACATACATAGATTTGATGTTGCATACCTAGTTTGCACCGGTGCAGAAGGATCTCCAATAATTTGATGTACCGGGTGCTCTTTGGTCCACTTATGTTCATGAGGGAGTGAATTAGATGCATGTTGATCATTGTCAGCATCTAGGAATCCACTGTTATCGCCTTCAGATGGTTCAAAATCAACGGGGGTTTCAGTTGAAGTAGTCGTTGCAGAAGTAGCAATAGGTACAACTTGGTCAATCTGTTGATCAGTCCTTACAGTACATCCTACGGAGTCAGCTACTTCGTACTCGGCATTGTTGGTCACAACTTCAACTGTCGGAGTAGGCTTTTGAACTGGAACTTCTTGCTGAATAGGGGAACCAAATTCAGTAGAGATATCGGAAGTGGTCGGATGAGTTGTCATCGAGTCTTCTATCCTGTCAACCACAACAGAGTTAGGCAATTTAGAACCAAGAAATTCATCATAGAACAGTTCAAATAATAAATCCAAATCAGATAAATTAGAAGTAGACGACGAAGCGCCATCTGATTTGTTCTCTTGAGGTGCAGGTCCTGGACTGGTTGGTCCAGAAGCTAAAACTCCAGTAATTACGGGTTCTGAACTGACGTGCTCAGAAGCCATTTCCTCATCGAATGTAACATTAACGCTCTCGATCACAGTCTTCGACTTCTTCAGGTAAACACGGTATGCAGTAGATGTAGAGGAATATCCAACGAAGATGCCTTCATCCGCCTTAGCACTGAACTTGTTCAGATTCTCTCGGTCGTTTAGAACATAACACGTACAACCAAAAACATGAAAATATTTAATGGTTGGTGTGCGGTTGTTGATCAACGCATACGGAGTCTTCTAAAATCGGCGGTGTATCATGGAGCGATTCTGAGTGTGACACGCAGTCGATACAGCTTCAGCCCACAAAAATAAAGGTAATTCAGATTGGCTGAGCATTGTCCGAGCGGCCTCGACGAGTGTACGATTGCGTCTTTCGACGACTCTGTTCTGTTCGAGCAGCAAAGTATTGATGTGATATCCCGACCGATTCGAGATATTCTTCAACTGTCTTGTTCTTGAACTCTGTGCCGTTGTCAGTCCTGAGAATCTTGACTTGTTTTTGCAGATTGACTTGAGTCGTCTTTAGAAACGTAATGAGAACATCGGGAGTCTCATCTTTAGACCGTAGAAACTTAACCCAAGTGTATCGCGTATAGTCGTCCACGATAACCAACACATACTTCTTTCCTCCTAAGCTTTGCGTTCGCATAGGACCGCATAGATCCATATGCAACAACTCTAATGGAGAGCTGGTACTCGGTTTAGGCTTTGGTTTATGTGGGGCTCTCTTCATCTTTCCCTTTTCGCACGCTGCACATAGATGTTCTCTTTCGTACTTCAGTTCTGGAAGACCTTTCACTAGCCTGCCACTGACCAGCTTGTTGATGTACCGAAAGTTGAGGTGAGAAAGCCGTCGATGCCGTAACCAGCTTTGTTGCATCGAGGCCTTTGATGATAGACAGACCTGATTGTCAGCCTGGACCTTTGACAAGTTGATGGTGTAGAGGTGTGACTTGCGAGTGCCGACCAAGAGTTCTTTTCCTTCTTCAGTGCGTACTGAACATGTCTTGGCCTTGAAATTAACCTCTAAGTCTTTGTCGCAGAATTGGCCAATGCTGAATAGGTTATGCCCTAAGACTTCAACGTAACTCACCTTCTTGATCGTAAGATTTTCATGTACAACATCACCATATCCCAGAATAGGTGAAAATTGATCATTCCCAAAACGAACTGTGCCGCAGTATTTGTCCGTAAAATTAGACAACATATTCTTCTGCTCGGTCATATGCTTGGAACACCCGCTATCCAAGTACCACATATGACGGGTCTGCACAACACAAATCAAGAAAGAAGAGGTTTAGGAACCCATTTAAAAATGGGACCTCCACTGTTAGTACTTGATTTTGGCACCCATTTAGATTTGGGTCCGCTTTTTCTTTGAAAACCAGAAGTATGATAAGACGAATGATAACTATAAGATGAAACATTATATGAACCATACCAAACATCAGAATATCTACGAGAAGCATAATCACATTCACCATAATTGAAAAAGTTTTTATTTGATGGTGCTAACTGGAATAATTGCTTTATAGAGTACTTCTTGCGAGAATCAACAAGATTAGATTTAAAAGTAGCAACATTCACAATCACATCATCTTTACTAGAAGTCTTTTTATTCAAAATAAAACTAGAACTAGATTTAGCTTTCTCGTCTATCTTCTGTTTCGGTATCCATGCAGTCTTAACTCCAACCCTTTGCTTTCTCAAATCTGAAACATGTGAAACTTTAGAGTTAGAATGATGAGAATTAAGAGAGTGCTTCTTCTTTGGCTTACCAGTGTGGATCGGTTTCTGTGAAAGCTGAGATTTTTGTTTCTTACCTTTTGCTTTCTTCGATTTCACAGAAACTGATTTATCAACTTTCGTTGATGTTTCACCTTTTTCAAAAACACTGGGTAATCCAAAGGAATTAACAACACACGATGAATGATCAGGAAGTTTAGAAGTAAAATCAAATTGAGCAACACTATCATTCAAAACACCTTCAGAGTTTAAGAAATTAAGCTCAGTCTCAAGTGAACCAGATCTGTCATCAGAATTTAAAACCTTGAAGAATTTAGGAAAATTAGTAGTTTTGAACACAGTCGAAAATACAATTTGTTCTAAATCCATCAAAATTCTTTCTTCTTTAAGAGTATTCTCGAGTTCAGAAATTTTACTTTCCAAAACTAGAGGAGGTACGTAAAGCTTACCTTCGATGGGTTTAGCCTCCAACTCTTTTACAGAATAACTCTCAAAGTAATTATTTGAAAGGAATTTTGATTTATTAGAACTATAACTGTTATTCAACTTCTCATAGCGAAATGGAAGTTGAACTTTAGCTGTGTTCTTTCTTTTATCATATTCCATGGATTTATCTTTTTCAGACAGACTAGTCCAAAAGGGTTTGAGTTCAGGGTGTTGAGGAGCCAATAACATAAACCCAAAGTCATAAAGTGCAGGCACTTCAGATATACCCTTTTTGAGATGATGTGGGTTCTTGTAACCAAGTCCCCAAGTATCAGGTTTCTCTTTAGGTTTGTTCAAATGAATAGTGTGTTCAATTTGACCCAAAGAATGTAATTTTTCTTCCAAAGCATTCACCTTTTCTATTAAAGATTTATTCTGTTTTGAAGTAGAAAAATACCTTTTAGCAATCTCTCTAGATTTAAACTCACATTCTTTAAACTTTGACTCAGTTTCAGATAACTCTTTATGAATTATAGTCTTTTCTTTAGCGCTGGTGTCTATATTTTTGTGCAACGTTTCAATTAATACATTTTTCTCAGCAATATCATTACTAAGTTTGTGTATAGATTGATTTTTCTCATTTATGACACCTTTCTCTCGCTTCAGTTTAGACTCTAATTCTTGGAGTTTAGACATCATGGCATGCATTTGGTTCAGAAAATCAGATTTAGTTACATTACATACCTCATCATTGTCTCCATCATCAAAATCAGCTTCAGCTTCTGACTGGTTCTTCCCCATCAAGCACAGATGTGCTGTCTCGTCCTTCTTTCCTTCTTCAGATTCTTGATCCGAATGGTCGAGCCAGTATTCATCCTCCGCCATTAATGCTTTTCCAGCCTCTTGTTGCTTGGCTAGAAGCATCTTATTCTTGTAATATTCGGAGTTTCGGACTTTAGGTTTTCGGCAGTCCTTGGCAAAATGACCGAATCTGCCACAGTTGTAGCACTTCATTGGTTTTTCCTTCTTAAACCCATCAGCTCCATCCTTCTTCTTGTCTTCTGGTCTCTTTTCTTCAACTATCTCCTTATGCTTGTAGTTATTCGGACCAGACGAGTACCTCTGACTGTTAGAGTTTGGCTTTTTATAGAACTTCTTTTGGAAAGCCTTGGTTAACATTAGCATGGCTTCCTTCAGTTGTTCACAATCTTCAGAGTCAGACTTTGCCTCACTATCCGCTTCTTCAGACTCAGATGCTATCACCTTCTTCTTCTTGGACCTTTTCTTGACAACAAGAGCAATTGGATCAGCAACTTCTTTGTCAGCCTTCTTCATCTCAGCCTTGATTTCATCCACCTCTTCCTCATTCTGTTTGAGGATTTCATAAACTTCATGAAGTGGAATGTCGTTCAGATCTTTCAACTGCCTCATCTGTCTTGTGAATCTTTTCCATTCTGGCTGAAGGTTGCTGAGAAATTTCACATTCAGCTCAACTTGAGATTTGTTGATCTTGTTCTTGCTGAGCTCATTCAGCAATGTGACAAATCTGTCATAAGTGGCTTCAAGTGATTCTCCAGCTTTGGCTTTGAATTCTTCATAGTTATTCAAGCAATTGGAAACTTTAAGCTGATTGCCGACTTTTGATCCAATCATCATCTTCTCCAATTGATCCCACATTTGCTTGCCGGTAGCATTGTAGCTATCAATTTTAACATATATTTCGTTCGGTATGCCTTGGAGAATGAATGATCTTGCCAGCTTGTCACCCTTGTGTCTCTTCAGCTGATCTTCCGTTTATTCACCAATCGATAACTTATACTCTGTCTCTTATTCTTCACCATTTTCTCCGGCTACAGTGAGAACCTTGGTTGGAGGTGTCATGATTCCTTCTTTCAGAGATTTTCTGATATAATCTCCCAAATCATGTCGATCGATGAAGTCCAAGAATCTGTCCTTCCACTGCTCATACTCCCCCTTAAAGAGTACTGGAGGCTTCACATCTGTTCCAATAGCAAGAGCTTCCCGAGACATCTTTACTTATATGATTAGAAATCAAACTTATCTGATATTGAAACAATCAACTGGATGAGATCGTTAGAAGTCAAGATAAAATCACACAATACTGAAAATCTTAGAATGAAATTCAGAAAAATCTGATCACTAACAGAACTTTGTCCCCCTTCGCAGACTTAGCACGGGGGTCCCGCTAAGTTTGCAAAAATCGACCGGGGATGTGCTTCGACCGGTATTGAGTCGACCGGGAACTTGTTCGACCGGGGAAGTGTAAAGACCGATAGTGCTTAGACCGATAGTGCTTTGACCGATAGGTTGTTCGACCGACACTATGCTTCGACCGATAATATGTAAGACCGGTAGAGAGCTAAGACCGATATACTGCAATGGACAAATAGTATGCTTAGACCGGGGTATGCGTAGACCAATAGAATGCTATGGACCGATATACCTTCAACCGATAGAATGCAAAAGCTTCGACCGGTATTGTCTTTGACCGGAAAAAGGTCTTAGACCGGAATTGGCTTTGACCGGAGTGAACTGTGAGTGTATCGGTCAAATGCAATAGACCGATAAAAGATGTTCGACCGAAAGAAATCAAAGACCGATATGTTCTTAATATTCTTCGACCCAGAAGCCAAAAATCAACCCAGAAAACACACTATATCACGAATTAAAGTACCAAACTTTGCCAATATGATCAATTTGTCAACTAGAACAGATTGCAATCAGTTAATTTCAATAACAACCACTCTAAGAAAGATTCGATTGAAGACACAATGTCGACTCAAGACCGAACCCAGAATTTCCAAAATCACCAAATTGATAATAAAAAACAATGCAATAATCAAATCCAACAATACCAAATCAATAGAATATGCATATCAATTACAACCCAATAAATAAACACTTGAATGAACAATCACAAAATAAAAATTATGAATCTTTGACAGAAAACAGAACCGAACAAAAACTTATTCAATCCAATCTGTAACTTGCTCTGATACCAATTGTGTGTCCCAATATGCAATCATTCAATCATGTAAACAAATAATCAACACAATAATGCAAACCTGATATTGATTAATCAAACGATTCAACGAGTTACAAGTTCTTGAAATCGATATCTCTCTCTCTGTTTCTCTCTTCACGGCGCACCACCACCAACACAGCCTCCTCTCAATAATATTAATTCTAATTAGCTCCAATAATAACCTCTCTTTTTCTAATTAACACTAAAATAAGATAATTTATACTAGGGCCTTATTAACCAAATGGGCTTGGCAAGGCTTAGGCCCAACTACAAAACAAACTTATTTAACTAAATAAAACTAATAAATAAAATACGTAAACAGACTTTGACTATTTATTACAAAAGGACCCTAGATTATTTGTTGAGACGACTTTATCAGCTTTAACTTCAGATTTCCATCTTCAGATAATTATGATCTTGAATCCAATAAATATGTGCTTTAACAGAGTCGGACAGAACAACTGCAAGAATCGAGTCTGTTGATGGTAGAAAATAATTGGATGAGATCAAAACATATTTGGACTGTAGATATTTATCGGCAACTGAAGCTTGCTGGAGGATATTTCAATTTGACATACATCATCGACATCCATCTGTTGAACGGTTGCCATTCCACTTACCTGGAGAACATACCGTTATATTTGAGGAAGGTAGAACTGTTCAAAATGTTCTCTGCATTCCGGGAGTAGAGAAAACAGAATTTACAGAATGGTTGCAAGCGAATAAGGATCATGAAGATGCACGAAGCCTCAGTTACGCTGATTTTCCTACATGTTGGGTTTGGAATTCTCAAGGTAAGACCTGGCAAAGGAGGAAAAATGGTATAGCTGTGGGAAGAATATACTTTGCACATCCGGGGAGTGGGGAACGCTTTTATATGAGAATGTTGCTAAACTTTGTCAAAGGATGTACTTCATTTGAACATATAAGAACGGTTCATGGAGTAACACACCCTACCTTCAAATCTCCATGCTATGTTTTGGGTTTACTAGATGATGATAAAGAGTGGATTGATTGCTTGACTGAAGCTGCAAACTGGGCAACTGGAAATGAATTACGTCGTTTATTTGTCACAATACTTATCCATTGTCAAGTTTCTGATACATCTCAAATTTGGAAAGCCCATTATAGCATATTGTCAGAGGACATCGTCGTTTTACAGTGGAAGAGACTGAAAATGCAAAACCTACAACTATCAAACCAACAGGTTGAGGCATACACATTGCTTGAAATAGAAAATATCATGTCGAACATGGGAAAAAGTTTGAGAGATGTGGATGGGATGCCATTGCCAAATTCTTCTATAATAAGAGAGATTGGTAATAGATTGATCAATGAGGAGCTTGACTATGACATACATCATTTAAGCAACTTGCATGCCAACTCATTTGAAGCATTAAATCCATGCCAAATGGTAGCATACAAAGCAATCATTGATTACATTGAAAATGATTCGGGAAATTTATTTTTTATAAATGGTCATGGGGGACAGGTAAGACTTTTTTATGGAATACAATTATCGCAAGACTAAGATCACAATCAAAAATAGTCTTACCTGTGGCCACTTCTGGTATAGCAACTTTATTATTACCTAATGGAAGGACAACTCATTCACGATTTAAAATCCCATTAGAGGTCACAACAGAGTCAACTTGTGAAATACGGCATGTCACCCAATTATCTGCGCTGCTATTGAGAACATCATTGATAATTTGGGATGAAGCACCCATGGCAAACAAATATTGCTTTGAGGCCTTGGATAAAAGCTTCCAAGATATTCTAAAAGAAATATACCAAAAAAGCTAATCTAAACCATTTGGAGGATTGACCGTGGTCCTGGGTGGTGATTTTCGGCAAATATTGCCTGTCGTCCCAAAGGGTAATCGTACTTACATTGTTGATGCATCTCTTAATTCATCGTACTTATGGGATTTCTGTAAAATATATGAACTCAAACAAAATATGAGGCTTCTAAATGGATCGTTGAGTTGTACAAAAGTTGATAAGATTGCTTCTTTTGACAAATGATTGCTACAAATCGGAGATGGATCAAACTATGATGACATTGATGAAGAACTTATTGAAATTCCTTCTGATGTGTACCTGAATTCAATAGGAGATCCAATGCAGTCGATAGTGCAAGCTACCTACCCATCGTTATTACAAAACTATAGAAATCCTACGTACTTAACTGAACGAGCTATTTTAACACCAAAAAATGAGATGGTTCAAGAGTTGAACGATATAATTATGGATACAATGCCGGGTGAAGGGAGAACCTACCTTAGCTAAGACAGTATATGCAAAGGAAGTGTAAAGACAAACGATGAAGACCTCTTGTATCCTACAGAATTTTTAAATAGCTTGAAATTCAACGGCGTCCCAAATCATGACATACACTTAAAAGAAGGCACTCCGGTCATGTTCTTAAGAAACCTTAATCAAGCCGAAGGTTTATGTAGTGGGACGAGATTAGTTGTCACCAAGCTAGGTAAATGGTCCTCGATATTATTGCTGGATCAAATGTTGGTTGTACCGTAACAATTCTAAGAATAATCATGACTCCTAATGACTCTAGATGGCCATTCAAGCTTAACAGAAGACAACTCCCTGTTGTACCATGTTTTGCAATGACAATAAATAAAATCCAGGCCAATCATTGAAGCATGTCGGCTTATATCTTCCAAAGCAAGTTTTCACCCATGGACAATTGTACGTTGTAGTCTCTCGAGTCATCCAACGAGCAGGATTGATCATTATTAATGCAGACGATGAAATGGAGGATACAAGATTTATTAAAAATATTGTTTACAAAGAAGTATTTCATAATGTTACACCGCTTACTCCCACGTTACAGGTAATACATTCTCTATATTTAAACATAACTCATTATATTACTAACTTTCCCTTCATTCTCTTTCTTTTTCCATTGTTACATATATTTTTTCATTCTCTCTTTCTTCTCGCTTTCAAATGTTTCTCATTTATATTCATTTCTTGATAATATTAGTTTTTAACCATTATGTGTGGGACTGCTAATGATAAATGTTGTACGTTGCAGTCTGTCGAATCACCCAACGAGCATGATTGATCATTCTTTATGCAGACGATGAGATGGAGGATACAAGATTTATTAAAAATATTGTTTATAAAGAAGTATTTTATAATGTTACACCGCCTACTCCCACGTTACAGGTAATACATTCTCTATATTTTAAACAGAACTCATTATATTACTAACTTTCCCTTCATTTCTTTCTTTTTCCCTGCATAGGAATGAACTCCAATTGCACATGCACGTCTTATTTTTGTAGTTACATTACTAAATCACGATGCAAATTGTGAGGTATATTTTTTTCATTCTCTCTTTCTTCTCGCTTTGAAATGTTTCTCATTTATGTTCATTTCTTGCTAATCTTAGTTTTTAACCATTATGTGTGGGACCGCTAATGACAAATGTTGTATGTTGCAGTCTCTCGAATCACCCAACGAGCAGGATTGCACATTCTTAATGTAGACGATGACATGGTGGATACAAAATTTATTAAAAATATTGTTTACAATGAAGTATTTCATAATATTACACCGCGTACTCCCATGTTACAGGTAATACATTCTCTATATTTTTAAACATAACTCATTGTATTACTACTTTCCCTTCATTTTTTTCTTTTTCCATACCTAGGCATGAATCTCCAATTCCATATGCACGTCTTCTTTTTGTAGTTACATTACTAAATAACGACGCAAATTGTGAGGTATATTTTTTTCATTCTCTCCTTCTCGCTTTCAAAATTTTCACATCTATATTAATTTCTTCCTAATCTTAGTTTTTAACCATTATGTGTGGGACCGCTAATGACAAATGTTGTACGTTGCAGCCTCTCGAATCACCCAACGAACATGATTGATCATTCTTAATTAAGACGATGAGATGGAGGATAGAAGATTTATTAAAAATATTATTTACGAAGAAGTATTTCATTATGTTACACCGCCTACTCCCACGTTACAGGTAATACATTCTCTATATTTTAAACAAAACTCATTATATTACAAAATTTCCCTTCATTTCTTTCTTTTTCCATACATAGGAATGAACCTCCAATTGCACATGCACGTCTTCTTTTTGTTGTTATATTACTAAATCACGATCTTCTCGCTTTCAAATGTTTCTCATTTATATTCATTTTCTTGCTAATCTTAGTTTTTAAGTTTTTAACCATTATGTGTGGGACCGCTAATGACAAATGTTGTACGTTGCAGCCTCTCGAGTCATCCAACCAGCAAGATTGATCATTCTTAATACAGACGATGAGATGGATGATACAAAATTTATTAAAAATAATGTTTACAATGAAGTATTTCATAATATTACACCACCTACTCCCACGTTACAGGTAATACATTCTCTATATTTTTAAACATTACTCATTATATTACTAACTTTCCCTTCATTTGTTTCTTTTTCCATACCTACGAATGAACCTCCAATTGCACATGCACGTCTTCTTTTTGTAGTTACATTACTAAATAACAACGCAAATTGTGAGGTATATTTTTTTCATTCTCTCTTTCTTCTAGCTTCAAAATTTTCTCATCTATATTTATTTCTTGCTAATTTTAGTTTTTAACCATTATGTGTCTGACCGCTAATGACAAATGTTTTCATGACATACATGCTTACTATCTTGGATTCATCTGTCGAGAAAATGGAACGCAATCGTCTTGCTGAAGGTGGGCCTTCAAAACTTTGTCATGTCCCGTCTCTACCATCTGTCTCCAAGTTGGTCTTCTCAATGGCAATGGGGGTGGTGTCTCTCTGCATAATTGCTTAACAAATCCTGTTTTGTTTCAAGTAGTTTAACCACTCATGATGGAAACGGATATATATTTTTACCATGTTTCTAATGCAACTTCAAAAAACGTTTAGGATGAACTTTAACAACAAACATCCCAATCTGTACTTTTCATTTTCGAATATTTATTTTAGATTTCACAAATTGGATTTTTTTGGTTCGATGACTTATGAAATCGACAAACATTTATTTCTACTCCTACATTTTTGTTAAGTTCAAAAGATAATATATTCATAGATTATTACACTATTCGTCGTACTTATGTTCATATAATAATCGTTTGATTCGTCGCGCAAGGCGCGGTGTTGTTACCTAGTATATATATAAAATAAGGCATAGGAGAGAGAGTGAATGAGAGGCCTCCATGGCCATCTATCTATTTTCTTAGAGTTTTGATTTTTTTAACTCTATTAACCTATTAAATGAGAAACTTTTCAATTTCTTTTTGATTTTTGATTTTACTTAACTATTATTACCTATATTTTATAACATCCCCCGTCCCCGTGGTCCGGAACGGGTGATGTCACGAACGGGACTTAACATAAATACACAACTAATTCAGAGCTATTAATAAATTTAAACATATATATTACAATCCAAAATATTACACTTCAAAAAGTGTTTATAAATTTAGAACTTTTATATGATAATGCGAGTCTAAGAACTCCAAAATTTCACGCTCGATCTCAAGTCCCGTCCCCGTAAACGTCACTTCGAACTTGCCGTGTCAGAAAACAAAAACACGACTGAGCACAGGGCTCAGTGAATGGATTATAATATAAATTCGTAAATAATAATGAAAACATCGATAACGAAGCGGAAGACTTAAAAATTAATTCGAAGAATGTTCTTTTGAAACTCAAGTTCATAGCAAAAGAAATGTTCAGTAATTTTCAAAGACTAATTTCAAGAACGTTTCACATTTTAATTTCAAAACGTAATATAAATAAAGCCCATCAATTCTTGTTGTGTTTGTGGGGTGATCAACCACATGAACTAATGGGTCGGCGTGCGGGCACACACACGAATCCCCCGTGAATTTAACCACGATCACATATTCTGTGGGTAAAAGTTCTAAAATCGATCCATCAGCCCTGGAGCCAACAAAGTCAGCCTAGTCCCCCAGAGTGGGTTCACGTAAGCCACTAAGGCTTAACTCTGGTGGACCGTCATCTGCAGGACGCCATGACAACAAAGCCGCCATAGAAGGCATCCCAAATAATGTTTCCCATTTATTGGATTATTATAAAATCAACGGAAACTAAACATATGTCACTTACCCAAATGGCAATCATAAAATCAAATTCAATATAGTTCACAATTTTTATAAACAATTCCATACGAGACACATTTTAATAAAATGCTAACAATTTCAACAAATGATTCATAATCCAATTTCAATATGAGACAACAAAACACGAAAACGTTCAAACATAAGATTCAGACCAAAAATCAATGTGTATGTATGTTTATAATTACACGTTCGTTGATCATATTCAGTTGATCAATCATAAGGCTGTGAACCACCTTTATAAAGGGTCAACTACAACAAATAGTTGCCCACGATTCAAAAGAAATGGAATCCATACCTTAATCGAATTGAGATGTAACACGCGATCAATCGAGACTGACGACGAACTTTAACCTGTTCAATTGCCTATTTAAACCATGAATTATTATTAGCCGCGTAACCTAGAACTCAATGGCTATTATTCTAAGCTTAATCACGAAACTTTATTCTATTAGGCATTAAACCGAACACTTGGTGTGTTGTTAAACATCTAGATACAAATATCACCATTTTGATTCTAAACTTTACCCTTTTGTAATTTTGATAAAAACAAACATTCCTAAACATGTAAATGATTATAGTTTTGCAATATCTAATCATAATCTACGAACCAACTTCAACTACCCTAACTTACCAACTTAAATAACTTAAGAAGAAATTTATACCTCTAGGAAGGGTTCGAAGCGTAGATTCCGAATATGTAATTGTTTCGTTGATTTGCTTCACAAAACTGATAGAAATTTAGAGAGAAGAAAAGTTTAGAGAGAGAGAGAGAAAGAAATATGAAATGAAGTTGAGGCGGTGAGATGTGAATCAAGGTGACGATGAATAATCTTGTTTTTGTAGGGTTTTATTTTATTTTATATAATTATAAATAGTTTGGTTAATTGACGGTTTTAATCCCTTAACTATCTTTGGTTGTAATATTTAATTACGGTTCAATTCGGGTAAGAAATAATAACACGTTTTTTAAAAACTGAGTCTTATAATTATTCCCCCCTTAAAAGAGATTTCGTCCCCGAAATCGAATTTAGACAGAAAACTTACATCGATTAAAGAACTCGGGGTACTCTCGTCGCACATGGTCCTCTATTGTTAGAGAATATTTGTTGGATACAAGATCATGTTTACTGAAGGTCAAAGTTCAAGCAAGTCAAAGCTGAAAGTCAACTCTTATTGTGAAAGTCAAAGTCTTGTAATAAGTCCAAAGTCTTAGTTGTGTTATTTTTTAAGCGCGTATTGTTAGCTTTTGTTTTTAATAGACTTGTAGCTTGTGTTGTTGTAACATACATGTAACTAGAAGAAGTATACGCAGACTGTAGAGAGAGAAATCTAGAGAGGGAAAGTTTGTGTCAGAGAGCTTGTAATCGAATTCTGTTAAGTGGAATTGAAACAGGTTTGATAATTGTTAGTGATCATCTTGTTTGTAATTGAAATTGTAGTGAGAACTTGATAATTTGGGACATTAACAATTGGTATCAGAGCAAATCCAGTCTGAAATCAAGAAAATACAAAGTTCGACACTGTTTCATAAAGTATTGATCGAATCTTGAATTTTTCTGAGTTTTTGGGTCTGTAATCGGATTAAGTGTGTTCGTTTATTGTTATAAATGAATCTTGTATAGGTTTGGTTCATGATTGCACTGTAATTTTGGACAATTTGATGATTTGAACGTGTTTCGAGTTCACGAGTTAGTCACACTGTATTTTGATTCGATATGTAATAGTCAGTGTTCTATATCGAAATTCATTGTTTAAATTCGATTTTAGAAGTACAGGAGAGTGAATTGTCGAAGTTACAGATCAAAATTCGAAGAATAGATAGGTTTTTGATGAAATCATAGTGTATTTTCATTGAGATCTAAAGAACTCGCAGGTTGCTCAAGAACTCGCAAGAAGAACTCGCAGGCTCATTGGATTTCGCAGATTTCATTAAATTTCGCAGATTTCATTAAATTTCGCATAGTTTAAATTCTGAAAATTTTTCAAGTATAGATTTCGCAGATGAGTATGATGCGAATTGCATAGAATTCGCTTATAAGAGTCGTGCGATTTGACCGAATTCGCATAGGGTCTATACGAAAAGTTTTTCTTAAAATCTTTGAAGGACATATTTCACAGATCTCTTGTTTGTGAAATGTTAGAAATCGCATAAGTGTTTTATACGAAAAGCTGTATTGAAAATTTTTCAAGGGAAGATTTCGCATCTGTGTGTCTTGCGAAAACTAGAGAACTCGCATATGAGAGTCATACGAATTCCCTGAATTCGCATAAGTATGCATGCGAATTGTTAAGTTTCAAAAATTTTCATGTACATAATTCGTATGAATCAAGTGTGCGAAAAGTTTTTCATGCGAAAAGTTTAGTTTTTCAAAATATTTACTAAGTTCAGAACTCGCATAGAGTTATATGCGAATTCTGTTTGTGCGAATTCTTATTTCCTCTAGCTTAAGAATTCTGAAGTTTAAGAGTAGTGTGCGAATTTGTTGCATACGAATTCTGTATTCTCTACTTTTGTATGTGAATTCTAGACTTGTAGAATTTTTGGAAATTTCATTTCTAAATTTTCTTTCAAGAATTATGTATTTTTGTGTGATTTCTATTAGACTAACGATCGTGTGTCAAGTTCTTATTGACTATTTTCAAAACATGATGACTTCAAAGGATGCACTATCCATCGGTACAGATGTAAAGCTCCCTGTTCTGTTCAAAGGGGAGTACGAGCAATGGAAAGACTGGTTCCTAGACTTCGTTGATCGACACACAAATGGAGAGAACATACTACAGTCTATTATGGAAGGTCCTATGGTACCACCCACCATAGAGATACCTGATGATGAATCATCCGACAGTGAAGATGGAGACGAGGACAGAGTAAGAAAGACAAAGACAGTTCCAAAAGACTTTTCCCAGTACACGGATGAACAGAAGAGTCGTTTTAAAGCTGATAAACAAGCCGGATCTCTACTTCTTCAGAGTATTCCTAACGAGATCTACATAAAGATCGACAACTACAAAGCTAATGCGAAAAAGATGTGGGATCAACTGCAGAAAATGATGTTGGGTTCTAAGGTCGACAATCAGATGAAAGTAGCAAACTGCATCAATAGCTACGAGGAATTCAAGGCAAAAGAAAATGAAATCCTTGAGGAAACATTCGAGGGATTTGTCCTTCTTCTGAATGAGTTGTCAAAGAACAAAGTGAAGAAGAAGCAAATCGAGAACAATGTCAAATTCCTCAGCATCCTCCAGCCTGAATGGAAGAAGCATACTCGGAGAATGAAGTAGATGAAAGACCTTAGCGATATCCCACTTCATGAGGTCTATGAGACTCTAAGGCAGAATGAGGAAGAGGTCGAAGAGAAAAGAGTTGAGAAGAAAAAGAATGAGAAACCTTCTGACCCAATTGCTTTGGTAGCTGGACAGAAAGAGAAAGAGAAGAAAGAGAAGAAAAAGAAGAAGAAGATTGTTCTCCCAAGCTCAGATGATTCTAGTTCTGATTCTGACAGTGATGACGGGGATAATCTCAAACAAGCAATGTTACTGCTAACCCGTGCATTTCAGAAAAAAGTTTTACAAGAAGTCGGGGTCTAACTCTCTGAGATATTCGTCGGGCTCGAAGAATCATGAACACAGGGAGAGAATAGAAGGAAGGAAGTTTGAGGAGAAGAGATATGTGGAGAGGAAGCCAGATGAGAAGAAGAAATATCTGAATGATTATGGGGCTGAGAAGAAAACAGATGACCTGATCAAATGCTACAACTGTGGAAAGACTGGTCATTACGCCAAGAATTGTCGAAAGCCCAAAGTCAGAAACTCAGAATATTATAAGAATAAGATGCTTTTAGCCAAGCAGCAGGAGGCTGGCAAGGCACTTATGGCTGAGGACGAGTTCTGGCTGGATCATTCGGATGAAAAAAAAAGAAGAGACAACACACATGTGCTTGATGGGTGATACAGTGAAGTTTGATGAAAGTGATGAAGAGACATCTGATGAGGTACTTAATCTTTCTGAAGCTGATTTTATAACTAAAATGGAAGCCATGATGATTGAGCTTCAAGACCTTTAATGTAAACTGAAAAAGGAAAAGAACAAAGTTGCGAAGAAAAGTCAAAAGATCTTTGAACTTAACAAGGAACTTGTTGGGAACAAAGATCTAATTGATTCTGTAAACAAATCTATTTCTGTTTTTAAAACGCAAAAAGATGGTTTTGAAAATAAGATTTCTGAATTTGTTTCTAAAATATCTAAGTCTGGTCTTGAAAGGCAAGAATGTGTTCTAAAAGCTCATATTTTGCAAGTAGAAAACAAGAACTTAGAGAAAAAGGTAAATGGTTTGGAAGCGAAATTATACGCTAGAGGCCAAACAGAACAAACCATTTTCTTAAATACACCCAATGAGGAGGCTGATTTTAAAGAGAAATGGGGACTCGGTTATGATAACCCCCATTACTTAAAGAAAGCCATCAGAAAACAACCAGCACTGTATAATTTTGATTTTCTTTTTGTTGTTGGTAAATATCATCATTTAAAACCCAAATTTGTTACCAAGTCAACGGATGAGGTTGAAGGTAAAGAATATGAGAAAAGAAAGAATTTAAAGAAAATGCTACTACAATTCTGCTATCAAAAGCTGAATGATAGTTATCTTTCAGAAAAACTAAAAGTTCTTTCAAATGATTATTTTGCTAGCTATTCTACTACTGAGATGGAGGCAAAACCGGTTAAACGTAAAATTTATGTCCCTCCACTCATTCTAGAAAGCAAAATAATTGAACTTGAAAACGCTTTATTTGATGAAAGAATCTTGGTTAATATAGAACAAAATGTGTTTTCTATTGTTTTAAAGAACACTGTTTTTAAAACTAAATCTAATGAGTGTTCAACATCTTCTAAGGCACCTCAAACTTCAGAAGTTGATTTTGATGACTTATTTGCGTCTGCAAATGATTTTCTAAATTCTGATGAAGGGTGTGTTGATGAGATTGATATGTTTGACTTTAATACTAAACTTCCAGATCATTCTACTTTTGTCATTAATAATGAATTTTTACCAAGTGTGTATGAAATTGGTGAATCGTCGACTAAGGTTGGTGAACCAGTTTTTGTGAGTACTGATTACTATCAGACAGGTAAGAAGCAAAAGAAACATCGCTCACAGAAACGGAAGAACACTGGTAAGCTTAAGAAAAGACATTCTCAGAAATCTGATTTTCTTAACAAATCTAAATCTTGTGTTTCAGATTTGAAAAATAGAAGGTCTGAAGAACGAAAAGAGTGGCGACCTAAACAGAAAGTTGATGAGAAAGTAGAATCCATTCCTGATATTCTTTGTAATAGATCTACTGGTAGTATGTATGATGTAGTTGGTAATGTTGCTTCGGATAAACAAAACCTTGTAACTTCTTACAAGAGATATACAATAAAGCAATTACTCCAATTATCTCGGCCTGCTACTAAGTCATCTAATTATAGACGGAATGATTTTATTTCTCACCGATATTCTGATGATTGGTTTGGTACTTATCATGTCTATACTCATAAATCATTTGTTTCAAACGTTTTTCAAAAGTTCAGAGGATCCATATACAAATGGATGCCAAAATCTTGTACTAATCTGATAGGATCCACTTTTAAATGGGTACCTAAAGTTATTGTTCCCTGATTTCTCTTATGCAGACCCGTCATATGTGGTACTTGGATTCTAGTTGCTCCAAGCATATGACCGGGCAAAAGCTTTATTGTCTAATTATAAAGAGAAATTTTGCGAGAATGTAAGATTCGACAACGACCAGTTTTCACCGATTTTAGGCTATGGTGACGTGATTCAAGATAATGTGACGATTACGAAGGTGAGTTACGTGGAAGGATTAGGACATAACCTGTTCAGTATTGGCCAGTTCTGCGACAAAGATTTAGAGGTAAATTTTAAGGCCAAGCGATGTTCTGTACATACTGAAGATGGTAAGGAACTCTTGGCCGACACTCGAAAGTCTAACTTCTACACAATCAATCTGTCAAAAGTTCAGACTGACAATCAGGTTTGTCTGCTGTTAAAAGCCTCGTTGCAATAAATCTGGTTATGGCACCGAAGGCTTTCTCACCTGAATTTTCGTTACATCAATAAACTGGTAACGGGTAAACTAGTCAAAGGACTTCCTGAGCTCAAATACGAGAAGGAACACCTATGTGCAACATGTGAGAAAGGTAAAATGAAGAGAGCTGCTCACAAGCCAAAGCCTGAACAAAGTACAAGTTCTCCAATGGAATTGCTACACATGGATCTCTATGGTCCAATGAGAACGCAAAGCATAAGCGGCAAGAAGTATGTCATAGTTATTGTGGACGATTATTCGTGACATACTTGGGTCAAATTTCTGAGATCTAAGGATGAGATGGAAGAAGTCATCATCAGTTTCTTAAAGACTACCCAAGTAAATCTGCAAAAGCCAGTCAAGCTTCTTAGAACAGACAACGACACAGAGTTTAAGAACAAAATTATGGAAGATTATCTCGAATCGGTCGGGATAACACATCAATTCTCTGCTGTTAGAACGCCAGAACAGAACGGAGTAGTAGAAAGACGTAATCGAACGCTAGTCTAGGCCGCTCGTACTATGTTAAGTCAATCCGATCTACCTTTGTTTCTGTGGGCATAAGTTGTTTCGATTGCGTGCTACACACAATATCGGTCCATAATACATCGCCGGTTTGGTAAAACACCTTATGCTTTGATAAACAATCGTACACCTAGAATTAAACACTTTCATGTTTTTGGATGCAGGTGCTTCGTATTAAACGACAGAGAGAACTTGAACAAGTTTGGACCAAAAACTGACGAAGGCATCTTCATTGGATATTCTCAAATATCTGCTGCATACCGGGTGTACTTAAAGAAGTCCAAGACAGTAATTGAAAATGTAAACGTGACATTTGATGAAGAAGTGGCTTCTGAACAACACAGTTCAGAACCCATACTTACAGGAGTTTTAGCTTCTGGATAAATCAGTCCAAAACCTGCGGTTAAAGACACTAATTTGGATAAACCCTCAACTTCTACATCACATTTATCTGAATTAGACTTATTGTTTGAATTCTTTTATGATGAGTTTCTTGGATCTAAACTGCCTAAATCTGTTGTGGTTGACAGGTCAGAAGATTCAATGAATTATCATCCAATCATTTCAGATGTATCTACTGAACTAGTTCCCCCGGTTCAGCAAGAAGCTCAGATTCAAACAACTACTCCTTCAGTTGAAGCTGTACCTGACAACGTCGAGACAAAAGTTGCTGATTCAGTTGGTTGTACTGTGACGTCTACTCAACAGACAGAAATAGTTATCCCAACTGAAACTTCTGCACCAAATACTTCAACTGAACCACTCCCTGAACAAGAAGAAGACAGTGGATATCTAGATGAGAATTATGATCAATCTACATTGAATCCACTCCCTCACGAACATAAGTGAACCAAAGAGCACCCGATAAGCCAAATCATTGGAGATCTAACTTTACCGGTGCAAACTAGGTCTGCTACTTTGAATATGTGTATGCATGACTCATTCCTGAGCAAGATATAACCCACTCGCATATCTGAAGCTCTAGCTGACTCAGATTGGGTAACTGTCATGCTAGAGGAGTTGAACCAGTTCGAAGCTTTCAAAGTCTGGAGACTTGTGCCAAGACCGGAAGGTAAATCAATAATCGACACAAAATGGGTATTCAAGAATAAAAATAACGAAGATGGTATTTTGATTAGAAACAAAGCACGACTTGTCGCAAAAGGATACAAGCAAGAGGAAGGAATTGATTATGACGAGACTTACGCTCCAGTGGCACGCATCGAAGCGATTAGAATGTTTCTTGCGTATGCTGCCCATAAAAACTTCACCGTCTATCAAATGGACGTGAAGACTGCCTTTCTCAATGGCATACTCAAGGAGGAAGTCTACGTCTCACAGTATGAAGGCTTTATCAATCCAGAGAAACCAAATCACGTATACATCCTGGAGAAAGCACTTTATGATCTGAAACAAGCGCCTCGAGCCTGGTACGAAGTCTTATCAAAGTTTTTGGTCAAGTCGGGCTTCACGAAAGGTAAAATCGATGCTACTTTGTTTATTAAAAAGGAAAAAGCCGATATCATTCTTATTCAGATATATGTGGATGACATCATATTTGGCTCAACAAATCCTAAATACTGTAAGAATTTTTCAAACCTCATGGTGTCAAGATTTCAGATGAGTATGATGGGAGAGATGAACTTCTTTCTTGAATTACAAGTCAAACAATTTTCAGCGGGGTTTTTCATAAACCAATCAAAGTACATTTTTGATATTCTTAGAAAATGTAAAATGGAAAATTGTACACCAATTGGAACCCCAATGGCACCAGGAACTAAGATCGGCATGGATCCTTCAGGAAAAACTGTCGATGTTAGAACCTATCGAGGAATGATTGGTTCTTTAATGTATTTAACTTCAAGTAGGCCAGATATTATGTTTTCTACATGTTTATGTGCTCGATATCAGGCTAATCCCAAAGAATCCCATTTGTCTGCGGTCAAAAGGATCTTTAGATATCTAAAGGGCACTGCAGATCTTGGTCTGTGGTATCCTAAAGATACTAGTTTGGAACTGACAGCCTACTAAGATGCAGATCATGCAGGTTGTATGTTGGATAGGAAAAGTACGTCGGGACATATACGGTTTCTAGGCGTTAAACTTGTAAGTTGGGCATCAAAGAAACAATTGTGTGTTTCCATGTCAACAGTTGAGACAGAATATGTCGCTGCGGCGAGCTGCTGCTCTCAAGTGTTGTGGATGAGGACGCAACTATGAGATTATGGCTTCAAATTCGACAAGATCCCGATATACTGTGATTCTAAGAGCGCCATTGCAATAATATCAGCGAATCTTGTGCAACATACAAAGACCAAACACATTAATGTTAGATATCACTTCATCAAATACAATGTGGAAAAAGGTACAATAGAACTTTATTTTGTAAACACTGATTATAAGCTTGCTGATTTGTTTACCAAGCCTCTCGACGAAAAGAGATTTAATTTTCTTGTCTCTAAACTTGGTATGCTAAATCTCAAGACATAATCTGTTATTACCTACTAAAGTTTCTGTTATTGTTATTTTTCTTCATTTCTTTATTTTTAATCTGAAAGATATCTGCACTTTAAGGTATGTTCATGATTTCAGGGGGAGTGAGAGAAGATGAAAAGTTGATCTACATCTATTTGAGGGGGAGTTCATATTTCTGCATATGATTATCACTGATAAATATTTTTGATGCATAAATGCAGGGGGAGTAAGAGTGAAATTAAGGATTACTGAATATGACTTCTGATTACTTCAGATCAGAACTCGTAATTTCAAAGTTTTACTGCTTTCTGTTATTTACATTTCAATAAATGTTGTGAATAAAGCTTTGTGCTTTGACGACGTTTGCTTTTTGCAGATTTGAGAGGAAGCTTAAATGATCATATCATATATGACTAAGCTCTGACTTGATGAGATTTAAGACTGAACGAAAAGGTTAATTTCTAATCTTAATCTCATACGTGTTTGAAAGAAGGACGACTTTCAGGTATGAAAACATGTTTTTTTTAAATGTTCAAACCACTTCTGATTCTTAAACGATTTCATGAATATAGAAGTGTGATTTTAAATGTTTTCATTTTACTTGTGCTTTAAATGTCAATAAACTGTGTGTTTCCAAAGATAAATACTTGCTTATTATCTTTTCCATATACTGTCAAGTATTCATACACACCGGTTTAATATTTTGTTTAATTTGTTCTTACCATGTTTCTAAATTGAAACAATTTTTCGATGGTAAGACACCCCGATTGTTTTTTAAAGAATTTTGAGCGTGATTTCATTTCGAAAAATTTCTTTCAAGAATGTCTATATATTGTTTCGTATAGACAAAATCTAGTTTTTGCTGACCTAAGCCTTCATAGATAAATAATTTCGATTATGATCTTTTTCATACAATGTCAAATTTTCAAACAAGTTTCTTGTATTCATTTCATTCTTTCAATATACTTGTTTGATATATTTTCAATGTTTTAAAAATGCTCAAATGTTCATGATTACATCTATGAGCATACAGACATCTGACTTGTATATTTTGTGCCTTAACTGAAAAGTTAAACCAGTTGTACAACATGTTCTTTTAGGACAAACATGGTTTCATTGTGTGATCTTAATTGGAACTTCTATGGATTCACGTTAAACAATGTTTCCTACCCAAGAAGTTAATCTTTGAGTGATCGAATGTGTGAGGAGTCAAATACTGAGTGTGGGTTGAGTGATGAGGTAAAATGAAAATGAGAGTTTGGTTAGATGTGAGCTCAATGATTAAAAGAAAGAGGGTGTGAGAACAGGGTAAAAGAATATCAAACTCTACACCAACTTTTTCTGAGCCAGGCAACCACATTTCTAGTGTTTCACAATTCTTCGTGAACATTATTAAAACATGAAACTAGTCCATGCCAACTCTTGATAAAAATCCCACCAGCTACTCATTTCCTTCTCAACAAGAAAATGTTTCAATATTTCAAGGGGACGCAACACATAATCTAACTGGTTTTCATTTGGAAAATATGGATATTGAAAAAGAAGGAAGTCTGGCCCACCTTCGAACTTCGATCATGCACAATCGAGTCTGTGTTTAACTGTTGTTGTCTCAATGGTTTACACAATTTTTGAGCCTATAAAAAGCAATCATCTGTGCTTAACTTTTTCAAACACTTGCACGAACACACAAGGAAATTTGTTTTTCTTGTCATAACGTTTATAGAAATTCCTTTGTGGTGTTTCGATGAATGAATGGAAGACCTGGGGAGTGAACATCACAAAATCTCCTTTCCATTTTGCATTTGTTACAAAGAGTGACTTCGTGTTACTGACAGGAATTATAACTGATTCATTTGTTGATTCAGGTGTTACACTAATATTTTGTCTGAATTTGAAAAGATTCAGATGAATACATTGTTACGAATTGACGGAGAATTGGAGGCTCAGTGAGATAGATCAGTGGTCAAATAAAGTGACATTTCTTGTTCAAGTTTTGATGATCTCGATGCTGCAATCATCAAAAGGGGGGAGAAGACAAAGTTAAAGAAATGTCTGAAAACAAAAGTTTTTGTTTGTTATGGGAGAAGAGTTCAAGAAATGTTATGAATCAGAAATGAATATGGGAGACTGGATAGAGAAATATGTGAACTAAAAGAAGAAAGATTATTGAAGATTGTTGAAAGTTGAAACAGAAAGTTCAAATATTTCTGAAAGCAAGCAATGATTCTACAGAAATTTTTCTTTGAAGATATTTTGCTAAAGCGACCTGATCTAAGTCTGAAGATAATTTCTTTCCAATGTCTGAAAGAGGTTTTTACAACCTTGGGGGAGATTGTTACTTTGTTTGAAGACAGACTTTAGGGAGAATACAGAAATTTGTGAAGACTGTTTTGAGTATAAAGAGGGAGACTGAGCTTAAATGTCTATTCTGCTAAAGTTCAACAAAGGGGAAGATAAATTTGTTAAATACTGATAAAGGGGGAGATTGAATTGCAAAATCTTTTTGAGATGATCTTGAATCCAAAGGGGAGATTGTTAGAGCATATTTGTTGGATACAAGATCATGTTTACTGAAGGTCAAAGTTCAAGCAAGTCAAAGCTGAAAGTTTACTCTTATTGTGAAAGTCAAAGTCTTGTAATAAGTCAAAAGTCTTAGTTGTGTTATTTTGTAAGCGCGTATTGTTAGTTTTTGTTTTTAATAGACTTGTAGCTTGTGTTGTTGTAACATACATGTAACTAAAAGTAGTATACGCAGACTGTAGAGAGAGAAAGCTAGAGATAGAAAGTTTGTGTCAGAGAGCTTGTAATTGAATTCTGTTAAGTGGAATTGAAACAGGTTTGATATTTGTTTGTCATCATCTTGTTTGTAATTGAAATTGTAGTAAGAACTTGATAATTTGGGACATTAACATCTGTTTCCCACGTCGCCTCACGTTCCGAGTGATTTTTCCAAAGAACTTTTACAAAAGGAATCACTCTCTTCCGTGTACCCGTCTCATCACGATCAATAATCGTTTCAGGTTCTTCGCGATAAGAAAGATCAGGTTCTATGTGCTCCAATGGATATTCAGTGACGTGTAAGTGATGATAGTTGTACCCTCAAAGTGAAGAGACATGAAATACATTATGTACGTGAGATAATTGCGGCGGTAAATCTAACCGGTAAGCCACAACTCCAACCTTTTCTAGAATTTCGAAGGGACCAATATATCTCAGGCTCAACTTTCCTTTGAGATCGAAACGTCTAATTCCGCGAGTTGGTGAAACTTTTAAGAAAACTTTATCTCCCAGTTGGAACTCGATAGGTCGTCGTCGCTTGTCGGCGTAGCTCTTTTGACGAACCTGAGCCTCTTTCATCATTTGACGCGCAATTTCGACCTTCTCGGCCATAAAGTGCTTCATACAGGGCCATGTCGATACTCGACTGCTAGCTATTATTATAGGAGAACTCGATTAGGTACAAGTAACTATCTCAACTTCCATGCCATTCCAACGCACATGCTCGGAGCATATTCTCCAATGTTTGAATCATACGTTCAGATTGCCCATTAGTTTGCAGATGAAAGGTTGTACTAAAATTCAAACGTGTGTCCCAAGCTTTATTTAAACCTTCCCAAAATCGAGATGTAAAACGTGGATCTTGATCAGAGGTAATCGATACAGGAGTGCCATGGAGACGTAAAATCTCACGTTGGAATACTTCTGTCAATTTATCAATTGACCATGTTTGTCGGATAGGAAGAAAATGAGCCGATTTGGATAATCGGTCAACCACTACCCAAATTGCATCGTGTTTCAAGGTTCTGCGGGGTAGTCCGATTACAAAATCCATAGTTACGTGTTCCCATTTCCATATGGGAATGTTCAGCGATTGGAGAAGACCACCCGGACGTTGATGTTTACTTTTAACTTGTTGACAAGTGAGACAACGAGCTACAAAGTTAGCGATATCTTTCTTCATTCCAACCCACTAGTAATGGTTCTGTAAGTCGCGATACATTTTTGTTGTACCCGGGTGAACAAAAAACATAAAGTTATGAGCTTCGATCAGAATTTGATCTTTAAGCTCCGAGTTATTTGGAACACAAAGACGATCCCGAAACCACAACACGTGATCATCGTCGATTATGAACTCCGAATTAACATTCTCTCGTGCCTGCTGGAAGTTTGCCTACAATTCACTGTCGTCTTGTTGGGCTTCTTTGATCCGAGAGATTAGAGCCGGATGGAATTTCCGTTTACGAACTCGGAGAGATTTCTAGTCCGAACCGTTCGATCTCCAAAGCCAACTTTGTAGGAAAAAGTAAAGAAGAAACCTGTTCCACGGCTTTACGACCTAAGGCGTCGGCAACTACATTAGTCTTACCTGTTAGTGTATAATTGTATCTAAGATTTAATGAGAAAAGTCAAAGTCATGTAAAGTCAACAGTGTCAACCTTAGTGATTTGAGATAAGTCATGTTGTGAGAGTTTCTGTTTTAAGCATGTGAGAGAAGTGATGTTAGTATAAATAGTTTAGCCTTTGTAAGAGTTTGGAACCGAGTTCATTGTACGTGTAATTGTCATATCAATATACTTGTGACTGTTTCTCTCTCTACTCTCTCTCTAGAACCTTGATTGTCATATTCTTGTTTGAATTGCTTGATTGAACTGGGATTTTACATTTTCAATTGGTATCAGAGCGAGACCAAATCTAATTCAAAAGGATTGGATCATCTCAAAAGATTAAATTGATTTTCTTGAAAAATTTTCAAGAACACGCAAAAACGTATCACTGTGTTCGCTGTTTAATCAAATTCAAATTAGTTAGTGGATTTTTGTGTTAGAAAATGACTTGAATGTGTTCGATTGATGTCTTAGATCATTTCTTGTATTGATTGTGTTGGATCAAATAATTGTATTCAAGATTAAAGGGTCTAAACTGTATTTATTTGATAGTTAAAGTTAGAGGGTTTATTTTGTAATAATCTAATAGTTATTAGTTATTGGGCCTCAAGCCCACTTAGCATTTAGCAAAGCCCATTTGGCATTAGGCCTGGGTATTTAATGTTTTGATTAGTTTAGGTTTTAGGTTAACTCTCGTTATTATTATTCATAATTATTGTTTAGAGAGAGAGGTAGCCGTAATTCTCTGTATTCAAGGGTATCAAGAACACATAAGGTTTAACTGTTTATTCAAGGGATTGGTATGTTATTCTGATCTTATATCTCTTGATCTTTATTGTGTTCTGTGATTGTTAATCAACTAGATTAAATTGGGATAACAAGTGGTATCATAGCCTAAAGAATCAAGTTAATTGGATTAAAAACACTGTTCATCGATTTTTCTGTGTTCATCGACTATTCACTGTGCGTTAATCGATTTCTCAAATTGATGTGTTTATTGGTTTAAAGTTGATCTGATTAGATGAGTATCATGCTTCTGAATGTTATCTGATTGGTTAATTGCATTGAAAATCATCAAGTGATTGAATTTTTGAATTTTTGGTTTTCTGGGGTCAAGAACTGTCGACTACAACATGCTTAAAATTGAATGGTAAAAAGTGGTTTTTAATCAATAATATTGATTGGACTTTGATCGATATATGTTAATAGATGCTATAGTCTGATTTTTACATCTGAATTTGTGTTCTTGAGTGTTTCTGGGTTGATTTTCTGGGTTGTAAATCGTGTTCTGGGTCGAACAAAGAACATATCGGTCGAACCTTTAAGAACATATCAGTCCACACATTTTATCGGTCGACCATTGAATATCGGTCGAGTTCACTATATCGGTCCAAATCAAATCACTTTATCGGTCCATAGCATTATCGGTCTTAGTCGTTTACCGGTCATATCACTCTATCGGTAGTGCAATTTCCCGGTCGTAGCAAGTTCCCGGTCGAACGTGTTACCGGTCGAACAACATACCGGTCGAACAAGTTACCGGTCTAAGCAAGTTACCGGTCGACAGTCACTTTGCGCCAGTGCTTATTCACGCAAAACCAACTTTGCGCCAGTGACGTCTAGCGCAAACCCCACTTTACGCGACCCAAGGCTCACGCAAATCTTACTTTGCGTGACACACTGCTCGCGAGAACCCCTGATTTGCGCCACCCGTTACTAGCGAGAACCTCTCACTTTGCGCCAACAGTTACTCACGCAAAACTCCTCTTTGCGCGACCTGCCTCTCGCGCAAACCGCCATTTCTTTTGCGTAAATTTTTTCTCTAGGGGTGCTGCCCCCATACTCCCGCAAGGGCGTTGCCTCTTGACCCCACCCGCTAACTGGGTAGCGGGACCCCCGTGCTAAGTCTGTGAAGGGGGACAAAGTTCTGTTCGTGATCAAAATTTTCTTATTTTTAGTATTACTCTGTTTGATTTTATCTACTGTTTGAGAATTCTGCATTTGATTATTCTTGGAAATTTATTTTTCTGAAAATTTTTGAGTGTAGTTTTTATCTAGTACTCGATTCTAACGATCTCATCTAGTTGATTCTCTTGGTACAGAAAAGTTTGCTTACTAACCATACAGCTAAAGATGTCTTAAGGTTGCATCCTTGATTTTGAAAAGATGACACATTCTGAAGCAAAAGCAAATGCTAAACGTCTTGCTAGACAGTTGTCAAGATATACAGACATGGCTTATGATTGTGAAAAGGAGATTAAAAAGCTCAAATCTGAGAACAAGGATTTACAGATTCAGAACTCATCTCTTCTTACTCAGATCAATGTTTTAAAAGAAAATTCAAAAGATTCTGATTCTAAAATTGAATTTGCAGGAATATTTGAGTCTAAAGAAAAAGAGATCTTAGATCTTCAAGCAAAGCTGAAAATATCTGAATCAAGCTCTACATGGTCAAAGAATGATGCAATGCAAAGAGAGCTTGATGAGCTTAGAAGAAGAACAAACATTGCTATTCAGACATCTCAAGAGCTTAGAAAGACAAATTCTAAAGTCTTTGTGGAAAGAGATAAACTGAAAGATAAAGTTCTCAGTGTTGAGGTTGAGATTAATAAGCTGAAAGAAAAGGCAACCCAAGACAGAGACAATACAATAGCTCAAGATGAAATGTTGAAGATTGAGAAAGAAAGAAAAGAATTTGCTAAGAAATTCTTTGACTTCTCCAGAAAAGCCTTTGAAGAGAAGAAATCATTAGAGCTTAAATGTGTTAAGTTTTCTCAACAAGTTTCAGACTTTGAGAAGGTTATCATTCTTGAGAGAGACAAGGCTGAGAAAGAAAAGAAGAAAGCTGAGCTGAAGGATATAAATAAAGACTTTTCTAAAGAAAAGAAAGATCTAGAGACTGAGATAGCTAAGCTGACAAGAAAGTTATCTGAGTTGTCAACAAATATTCTGAAGGAAAAGAAGATGAAATCTGAATTACATAAGAAGTTTGATCTGATTGCAAAGGAAAGAAACAGCTTGTCGTCAAAGATAAAGAAACTTGAAGAGATCGTATTCAAAGTGAAGCTGACTGAGCACAAGACGCCAGAGTCAATAGTTCAATCACCGAGAGATGATCTAACTGCATTCGAATGCTCATTCAATTCAGCAGCAAGTTCAAGCTTTACTAATGTTTCTAATAATCCTTTATTTGATGTAATTGATGATCATACTTTTGAACATAAAGATCAGATTTGTCCTTCTAACCTTTTCTATGACAAAGATGTTGATGGTTCAGGTAACTTCAAGAAGAACAAGTCTCGAAAGAAAAGATTCTGGAGAAGGGATGATGAGAAAGATAGAGGAAATTGGATCTGGAGAGTTAAAGGATCTACAGAGGAGAAGAACACCGGACAAATCATTTGTGCATACATCAAATGCTAAATGGAACTATGCTTCACAAGGTAAAACTTTTGGCAAACCTGACCTGGTTTACACAATCAATCAATTGATCAGGTTAGCACAAAAGAAGATTAGTTGTTCCTATTGTGGCTCAAATGATTTTGTAAGAAAAGATTATGTAAATAACTGGTATGGTTCTTATTTTATCTATCCTACTAGAACTGCAACTAACTCATTAGGACCCAAATACCAGTGGGTACCAAAAGCTAAATCTGTGTTGCAGGAACCCAAAGTTTGAGGGGGAGAAAGAACGAAGGCTTCTAAGTAAATCAGCTTAGAACCCGTACCTCAAAGAAAATATGGCTTCTAATTACTTCTGATTAGAACCCGAACTTCAGTGCTTTCTTTTTCTGATCTTAAAAAAAAAAATCTTCAGTTGAGGGGGAGCTTATATGTCAAAAAGAGCTTAATAGAAAAACTCCTTAGAGCTTAATTGTCAAACTCTTTTAGTTTGAGGGGGAGAAGTGCATCGTCAAACACAACTGTTTTGATTTCTACTAAATTTTATTCTTCATGTAACTGTACTCCTTTGTGCTTTCATGTACAAAAGCTTGTTGAACAACAAGTTCTTTTTAGGAAAATACATGGGATTCAGTGTGAGAACTTAACAGAACTTCCATGGATTCACGATAACCAGTGTTTCCTACCCAGGAAGTATTCCTTGAGTGATTGAGGGGAGAAGGGTCAAAAGAATTGTAACACCCTAATAATCAGAGTAAATTAAAACCTGGAAAACCTAGCAACATGACATTCGTATTGATATAAACCTCCCATAAAGGGGATCAGTCCTTGAGACTTTACAAAACCTGTACAGATATAGGGTTCATCAACAAACTAATCTAGACACCTATATCAAGATTACAATAGTTGACAATCCATAATTCACCAAAAGAATGGGACTTAACAAATGCCCAGATACAATACTAGTCATTTCAAAATGCCTGGAGACTAAACCCGTCTCTCCAAAACCCCGGCAACCCACCGCTAAGGGAAACCTGTTATACACATCATTTTACTTCTGATAAGGCAGAACCCATCATTTTAGTCAATACTATTCGGGAACCCCGGAAATCACCAAAAGCTTCATTTATATCTATTGGTCCCAAATAGCAGTAAGTAAATAAAAGAAGTATTGTAGAAGGGGGGGGGGTTGTATACAATACACATAGTTTTTCACTTAATTTAATTCTTATTGATTTGAAATCAAGAATTACACATAGAAAACTTTTGATTGTTGCGGAAGAGAATAGATGAAATCTATTCAAACAATCTTACACAAAGAGAAATGAAGAACAATTGTAAAACACTTAGAAAACAATAAGAACTTCTTAGAGAGAGAATGCCAGTGCACTTAGAGAGCTTGAATGCTTGAGAGCTGGTGATCTTGCATGTTGAACCATCCTCCATATTTATAGTGCCTCATGCATTAAATGCATGGGACACCTGTTGAGCAAAGGATGGACACAGGTCTTCAGCAAGGTACAGGATGTACCTTTTGTCTTGAGGTGTTTTGGCTTGAAGTTTTGACCTGCAGAGAGGATGGTAGAGACCTTTCCTTAAAATGGTGTAGGAGTCAAAACTTACTTTATCTGATCTTCAGATGAGGTCCACGTCAATGCAAGATATTACAATATACTTTGTCAGAAAAGTACAATGTGTTTGAAAGAAATCCTTAAGCATAGACTGCCGAAGACTTGAAAGATCTTCGGCTCCTGAAGATGTGAGAACACCTTCATACTCTAAGGAGAGATCATCGGATACCGAAGACTTGAGAGATCTTCGGCTGCTCCTTGAAGATGTGAGAACACCTTCATACTCTAAGGAGAGATGAGATCATCGGCTACCAAAGACCTGAGAGATCTTCGGCTCCTGAAGATGCGAGAACACCTTTATACTCTTGAGAGATATGTGATTGACACCATCCTGGCCGATGGTGTTGATCACTTGGGCATGCTTGGCTTTAGGCTGAGGAGACTATCTTCAATCCGCTTTGAGAGTTGTACTCCTTCTTTGTCTTCTTCGGCTGATCTTCGACTTTACCGAACATTTGTATAGAAACCAAGGTGCTAAAAGAACCTTAGACATATCCTAAGTAGGATGATATAAGATGGAAGATCAGGAGGTCATCTTCAAATCTTCAGATGACCCAACAATCTCCCCTATTTGATGATGACATCCATACTAAAGAATGAAACAAAGAGTATACTGAATAAATTCATGTTGACCCATCTTTACTCTTTTTGGGTTCTTTTCACATAGTTTTTTTTTTGTATAAGGATTTATAAAGTATATCCGACATTTACAAAAGAATAAAAGAATGAAGTATATATGTACAAACTAAGTAAGAGAAAATGCACTTGTATTAAACATGATGTCTTAACAAAACACAACTACAAGTACATAAGAAAGATAGAGAGATTTAGAGAAGAACCTCATTCATTTTTCGGTCTTTTGTGAAGCTCAACAATAATATCACTACGAATGAGAGAGGCTTCAGAACTTACGGGGATAAGAGATAGGATAGCAACCAGAAATTTGGTGTCAGCAATGGAGATCTCCTCATGTCTGAAGAACCTGAGAGTTTCCTTTTCATCGAAGAAATAGACTCCTCTGGTTGGCCTAGACACTACAGTACCAATACTTGAAGAACGGGTCGGACACGGACCGCCTGGAGTCTTCAGATTTAGATTCTTCATATCAGGGATTAATCCCTTGGCAGCCAGATCTTTGAATAGATTTTGATTAACAGAAGAGGAGAGTTGTGGAGAGGAGGAGATGCACATCTTTTTGAGATACTGAACTTGAGCTTCTTCTTCAGGAGAATGCTTGTAATCTCTTGCAAAGTCTTTCATTTTTTCAAGTAGACCATTGATGGTCTTTTTGGCCAAAGCCCTGTGACGACTAAATGATTTAGATAAGAGTTCAGATATTTCGTACCATTCAGAGAGTCCATAATCTTCAAGGTCGTTGAATTTGATATATTGACGAGTTTTGTCTTCCCTGATGATAACCATCCGAACCTCTGTATCTGAACCTTTGGTGGTGCCAAGCTTTATTTCATCAATTTTAGACTTCCACTTTCTTCCCATTAAAGTCTTTCGGTACCAAAGGATGTCATGAGAATCAAACTTGGCTTTAGAAAAGCCAAAGTCAGAGGTGACCTTGTTTGGTGGTTGAATCTTGAGCCTATCAGCTTCAGAAACAAAAGCCTTTAGAGCAACAGACTTTTGTTGATGGGATAAGAAGGCCTCTTCGTCAGGAGATAGCTTTTTCTTTCCTTTGTCTCCTCCTTGTCTTGAAAGCTCCCCCTCAGTTGGAGCATCGGTGGAAATGGGGGTGGGACCCTGACGGCCGCTGTCAGAAGAGATTGGAACCTCCTGTGTCTCCCCCTCAGCGGCTGGCCGGGGAGCAACCTTCATAGAATCAACCTTCTGATGAAGAGACTTCAAGGACTCAAGAATCTGAGTAGTGAGGGCCTGATGAGACTCGGAAGCCACTTGCAGACGACGAACCTCCTCATCACGAGCATTGGAGGCGGCCTGAAGAGCAGTGACTAAGGTAGTGAGGTGATGATTGGAGGACTCAAGAGACAAAAGCTTGTCACAAGAGACCTTGACAAAAGAACCCAGAAGTGTCTGATGATCACGAAACTGAGCCCCCAAGAGGCGGTGCTGTCTGTTTGTTTTCTGTATAGCCTCTAGAATTTCAGGGGGGATGATGGGAGTAGAAGGAGGAGTGTCCCGTACATCAGAGGTAGAAGGAATGGAGGAGGTAGATACCTGCTTGTGACCCTGTTGCAAATAAGCCAAATATTGTGAAATACCCTCCACACTGGCCTTGGGTAAGACCCGTGTTTCACCGGGCGGTGCATAAACATCGACCAAGAATTGGTCGGGTGAAAGGCGGTGCAGTGAGAAAGCAGAACCTTGGTCCGGGGAGAAGACCAAGTCATCCTCATCCACTAAAGAGAAAGTGGAGGAGGGAAGTTGAGGGTCCCCATATATTACAGTTGCATCCTTTTGTGAGGATACAAAGGTGGTGGCAGTGGCTATGTCGGAATCCCCGAGCCCGAATGGGACAATATCAACATCCGTCGATTGTGAAGAATCGGAGGATGGAGTATGTGGGATGGCCCTAGAAACCTTCCTCGTTATTTTGGGAGAAGAGGGAGGGGAAGTGGTAGAGTGTCGCCGCTTTGAGGTGTTGGGTGTGACCTGGGTAACCACCGAAGGTCCTTTCGGTGGTATGGTCGATTAGGCAAGTGCGGCGGTGTCGGTAGCTGATGATGAGAGAGTGCTAGCCGACGTCACTAAGGGTGAAGGAGAAAGGTCCACTACAGAGGAGGGTCCTTTGGACACCGGAGTGTCCTTAGCATCTCCCTACTGTAGATTGGGAGAAGTAAGGAAAGAGACCATACCTGGAAGCAGAGGGTTGTCAGTTGCCAAAGGCCCCTTATGAAGAAGAGGTATGGTCACAATGGGCGCCTTGTAGTCGAAGGTGATGCTATGAGAGGCATCAATGGCAGTAGAAAATTTTTGGTAAAGGATGAGCCAGATAAATCGAGGAAAGGCGACATGCGGCCGCTTTTGAGGGGTGATGACACTGACTAATTCGTGGAAGAAGTACCGGGCAAAATCAATCTTTCTTTGAAAGATAAGAGCATGAGCGAGCTGGGTGATGTAGGATGGACATTGATCATGGCCACCTGTTTTCTTGCTAAGGCATAAAAGAACATGAGAGAAGAAGAAATGCCATATACCTCCCATGTTTTTGCGTAGCAGTGTCTGCGGACTCCGGGCATGGTCGCCAGGGATGTAGTTCAGTGCCGCAACAACCTCCTCGTGCTCGTTGCCAAGTGGGAATGCTTCATAAGACTGGTACACAGGAAGGTGAAGAGCCAAACGAACGTCATCAACACCAAAAGTGAGATCGGGTGAAGTGGGGTCTGAGAGAATGGAAGCAGACACCTTCTGGGATATACTATCATAGACACACGTAAGCCAAAAATTGCCAATGAGCAGTTTGCTCATTTTTGGTGGGTTGTGTGTCAAGGCAAAGTGAAGAGGGGATTTAATGAGGAAGGAAGTTATAGGGTTAAATTCACTGTGTTTGGGATCACTTTCCAACCTTGCAACATGGTTGCATGGGTTGAAAATGAGATCTGCATGAGAGGTAGGAGGTGTCATCATATATTTCTTGACAACCTTGGGAGAAGAAGGGGAAGCCATGGAGGAGAGAAAAAAAATGTAGGTTGGTGATGAGAGAAAGGATGATGAGAAAAGGATGAGGAGGGGTTATATTTATAGTGGGAATAGGAGGGAAAAAGAAAAGGAAGGGATTTGAAAAGGTAGGTAATAATGGAAGGAGATAATAGTGTGTAAGAAGATTTGATGGAGGATTTCTAGGAGATGGGGAAAGAAAAGAAGAGAGGAAAAGATTATGGAAAGAAAAGGTGAGATTTGGTAGGATGGGATAGATGGAAGGAAAAAAAATAGGGAAGGAAAACTGTTGGAAAGTATTATAGAAGGAAAGGTAGGATATAGTAGGTGGAGGAAGGGAAAGAAGGGATGGGATGGGTGAATAGTGGAAGTCTAGGGAAGTGGGAAAAGAAAAGTAAGGGAGAAAGAGTGAAAAAGAATTGGAGGGGGGGCGGTATGGTCGGCCGAGAGAGGGAGAGAGAGAGGGTGGGGGGTCGGCTGCCGATGGGAAGGAGAGAGGGGGGGTCGGTGGCTTTGGCTAGGGAGAGGGATAGGTGAAGGAAAAAAAAGAGAGCCGATAGGAGAGAGAGAGAGAGAGAGAGAGATCGGCTGAAAGGAGAGAGAGCCGAAGGTGTGGTTGGTCGGTAGTTGATGGGGTGGTGTTGGTGGTCGGCTACCGATGGGAGGAGAGAGTGAGAGAGAGATCGGCTAAGAGGGAGAGGAAGAGAGAGAGAGATGTGTGGGAGATGAGGAGAAAGGAAAAAAAAAGGAAAAAAATGATTTTTATTGAAAAAAAAATACTAAGTTTTTTTTTCTTGATTTCTTTGCTTTTCTATCTCTCAAATTTTTTTTTTAATTTCTTTGCTTTTCTATCTCTCAAAAAAAAATTTAATTTCTTTTCTTTTCTATCTCTCAAATTTTTTTTTTTTTTTTTTTTATTTCTTTTCTTTTCTATCTCACAATTTTTTTTTTTATTTCTTTTCTTTCTCTCTTTTTTTTGTTTTTTTTTTGAACAAAAGAAAAATTAAATATCGGCATTTAACATACCGAGTTCTCCGATTAGGAACTTGAACCGAGCTTCGTCAAGAGGCTTGGTGAAGAGATCCGCCAGTTGGAGGTTGGTAGGGATGAAATGTAACTCGATATCACCCTTAGAGATGTGATCCCGAATGAAGTGATATCGGATGTCGATGTGCTTGGAACGAGAGTGTAGCACCGGATTGTTTGCGATGGCTATCGCACTAGAGTTGTCAAACAGAATTGGGATGTGAGAGTACAGCTGATTGTACTCTCTAAGTTGGTTCTTCATCCAGAGGATTTGAGCACAGCAACTTCCAGCAGCTACATACTCAGCCTCAACGGTAGAGGTGGAGACTGAGTTCTGCTTCTTGCTGGACCAACTAACAAGCTTGCCACCAAGGAGTTGACAACTGCCAGTGGTGCTCTTCCTATCAATCTTAGAGCCTGCAAAATCAGAATCTGAATACCCCATTAGATCAAAACCTGAGTCTTTGGGATACCAAAGACCCAGATTCATGGTACCTTTTAGATACCGAAAAATGCGTTTAACCGCAACCAAGTTAGATTCCTTCGGATTGGCTTGGTAACGCGCACACAGGCAAGTAGCAAACATAATGTCTGGTCTACTCGTAGTAAGATAAAGAAGAGAGCTGATCATGCCTCGGTAGCTGGTGATATCCACAGATACACCATCCGGATCAACATGGAGTTTCAAAGGTGGTGCCATGGGAGTTTTCATGGGGGAGGAGTTCTCAAAATTGAACTTCTTCAGAAGGTCACGAATGTATTTACTTTGATTTATAAAGATTCCTTCTGAAGATTGTTTAACTTGAAGTCCTAAGAAAAAGGTAAGCTCCCCCATCATACTCATCTCATATTGGATTTTCATGAGAGAGGCAAACTCATCACACAGTGACTCATCAGTGGCACCAAAAATGATATCATCCACATAAATTTGAACAAGGATAAGATTACCTGAGGTTTGCTTGATGAACAAAGTGTTGTCAATTTTACCTCTTGTATACTTGTTCTTCAAGAGAAAGTCAGCAAGAGTGTCATACCAGGCACGGGGAGCCTGCTTTAGACCATAGAGAGCTTTGTCCAATCTGTACACATAGTCAGGATGGACTGGATCTTCAAAGCCAGGGGGCTGTTTCACATAGACTTCTTCAGCTATCTCCCCATTTAGAAAGGCACTCTTGACATCCATCTGGAAGACTCTGAAGTTCTTGTAGGTAGCATGAGCAAGGAAGATTCTGATGGCTTCAAGTCTGGCAACTGGAGCAAATGTTTCATCATAGTCAATTCCTTCCTCTTGCCTATAGCCTTGTGCAACCAGTCGGGCCTTGTTTCTGATCACCGTGCCTTCTTCATCCATTTTGTTCCGAAAGACCCACTTGGTTCCTATGATGGTTTTTCTGGAAGGACGAGGAACCAATCTCCAGGCTTTGTTCCTTTCGAACTGAGAAAGTTCTTCTTGCATGGCAGTGATCCAACATGGATCAGCTAGAGCTTCGTCAACTTTCCTTGGTTCAATGAGAGAAAGGAAGTTCACATAGAGACAGATGTTACCAACACCTCTTCTAGTCTGTACACCAGCTTGTTGATCACCAATGATTTGATCAATGGGGTGATCTTTTGTCCACTTTAGGGCAGGAGGTAAAGGAGGAGGGTAAGAGATTTGTAGAGGAGAGTTGCAAGGGAAATTTTGAGGAGAGATGGATGGAAGATCGGCTTATATAGGTGAGGAATGAATGTCAGATTGAGAGACTGGAATGATTTGGAGTGTATGTTGAGGTTGGGTAGGCTGAGGATCATCCTCTTGATGAGAGGAAGGGTTGTGAGATGTAGAGGGTTCATTGTTTTGGTAGAGAGAAGTGGGAATTGTGTAGGGAATGTCGGATGATGTTGGAAGAGGACCATCACCAACACAGGAGGATATCCATCTGTTCAATTCTTCATCATCACAAGAGAGTGATGATTTCTTGAGGTCATCAAACTTGACATGGATGGATTCATCAATACACTTTCTTCGGAGGTTGTAGACTCTGAAAGCTTTGGAAGTGAGAGAATATCCCACGAAGATTCCTTCATCAGCTTTAGGATCAAATTTTCCCAAATTTTCTCTATCATTGAGAATGTAGCAGACACACCCAAAGACATGAAGAAAACCAATGTTGGGTTTTCTACCATAAAAGACTTCATAAGAAGTCTTATTGTGTCTTTTCACAATGATGGACCTATTTTGGGTAAAGCATGCAGTGTTGATGGCTTCGGCCCAAAAGTAGATAGGAAGGTGAGATTCACTCAGCATGGATCGGGCAGCTTCACATAGCGTTCTGTTCTTTCTCTCCACTACACCGTTCTGTTGTGGAGTTCTGACGGCAGAGAAGTTCTGAGAGATGCCTTTTTCATTGAAAAAGTCATCCAACATACTGTTCTTGAATTATGTTCCGTTGTCACTTCTTACAGATCTTACCACTGCCCATTCAACACTTCAGACTTTTTGATGAACTTTATGATTTCTTCAGTTGTGTCACTTTTATACCTGAGAAAAAATACCCAAGTGTAACGAGTGAATTCATCAATAATAACCAGAATGTACCTTCTACCACCAAGGCTTGGGGTACTGACTGGTCCACATAGATCCATGTGGAGCATCTGAAGAGGCTGAGTGATGGAGAAGCATTGTTTGGACTTGAAGGAAGATTTTGTGAGTTTCCCTTTCTCACATGCAGCACACAGCTTTTCTTTCACAAAGGACAACTTTGGCATGCCCGTGACAAGCTCCTGGTTTGAGAGGACATTCAAAGTCTTGAAGTTGAGGTGAGAGAGACGCTTGTGCCAGAGCCAGTATCTTTTGGCAGTGTTTTCAGAGACAAAGCAAATGTTTGTTTCGAAGGATGAGCTATGTCCCATGTCTATGACATAGACATTTTCTTTGCGGTAGCCAGAGAGTACGGTTTCCATCTTTTTGTTGAAAATGATGCATGAAGATAATTCAAACATCACTTTGTAGCCCAGATCCCACAGTTGGCTTATGCTTAGAAGATTGTGCATCAAGCCCTCAACATAGGCTACCTTGTTAAAGGTGATGGAACCATTCGAGAGTGTTCCATAACCTTTAGTACTTCCTCTGGAATTATCACCAAAGGTGACAGAAGGACCTTTGGATGGCACAAAGTCTACAAGAAGAGATTTGTTCCCTGTCATGTGTCTTGAGCACCCGTTGTCGAGATACCAGATTTGTTGGTGCCCTAGACCCTGCAATCACAAGGAAATCAGTTCTTTGGTACCTATTTGGAGATGGGTCCTTTTGAGTTAGAAGGAGAAGAAGTATCCTTGGAAGCATTTTTATCAATTCTCTCCAGAGGACAATCCTTAGCAAGATGAAAGGTATTACCACAGTTATAACATTTTCTATATATAAAGACCTTTTTAGAGCTTTGATCAGCTTTCTTGTGATGATTGGTCACATTGACTTTCATGGCCTTAGAGGTTAGAGGATAGTCAAGAGGCTTAGGACCCAAGATACCTTTGTCAGATTCAGTTGAAGGAATAGAAGAAGGTGTCTTGGAATGAAGCTCTTTCAACATCAGAGGTATAGGGATATGAAGAGAAGATGGTTTCTTTGAGTTTTTCTTGGGAAGTTTCCTTTTGGGAGGAATATCGGTAACTACTGATTTTCCTTTTTCAGAAGAAGAAAATTTCCTTGAAGAAGGTTGAGGATCTCTGGTTGGAATCTTAGAGAGTTTGGGTTTAGAAGAGGAACCCTCATTTATTTTTAAGGAAGACATGGACTCAACGATGGATTTAGAAGGATCATTTGAGTCTTGGGCTTCCTTACTCTCATTAGGTGAGTCAATGCACTTAGCTTTGATGAACTTTCCAAACTTGAGATCTTTAGAGAGATCAGAAGAGTCCTCCAGAGATTCAAAGTTGTCATAGTTCTCTTCAGAGGATTCATAAAATGAGGGAAGAGAGAAAGGAGCATGAGTGTCAGAAGGAGGTTCAAGGTCATATTTCCCGAAGCCTAGTCCACACTTGTCATCACAAGGTATTTGATCCTGAAAAATGTTTTCTAAATTTTTGGACGAGCTTGTCCACTTTTTCACAGTTTCTTGCTCCTTTTTAAACTTTTCAAAGTGTTTTAGTTGAGAAAGACAGATTTGCAGTTGAGAAGAAAGAGATTTTATCTGAGCATTTGCCTTCTTCTTTGCATCCTTGGCTTCATAGAAGTCAATGGTCAAAGAGTCAAAGGCTTCAATTTTCTCAGCATCAGAGAGAGAGAAAAATGGATGTACCTGAGTAGATGAGGTAGAGCACTCAGCAGACACAAGAGCCATGGAGGTGGAAGAGGTTTCACCATCATCAGCATCATCTATTTTAGCCATAAAGCAAAGGTTGGCCATTTCCTTGTCACTTTCGGAAGTTGGTTCATCTGCCCAATCATGAGATTCGGCAAGAAGACCTTTTCCTTTGTTGGCTAGAAGAGCATTCCTTTCCCTCTCTCTTGTATTTGGCCTTGTACTTTTCAGCACGGTCAGAGTTTGAAGGAACAGACGAGTTTGACTTTTGAAAGGAAGGTTGGTAGGAATCAGACTTGGTTCTGACAGACCTAGAGGATGTACGGTTAGAGGAGGGCAGTCTAGACTTATCAGAGGACCTGCTTCTGCATTCAGAATCAAAGTGTCCCTTCCTCCCACACCTGTAACATTCCTCATTTGATTTGTCAGAGGAAGCATTTTTTGGAAGAGTGGAGGAGGGTTTTCTAGAAAACCTAGATTTTCCAGAAGAGAAGTGAGGTTTGCCTTTAGAAAAGCCAGCCAGCATGGCAACACCATCTGACAGCTGAGCCACAGAGGTCTCCTCTCCTTCATCATCAGCCTCACTGAGATAGGATTCTGAAGGTTCATTGGGGTCCTCTTGACTATCGTTGTCAGAGTCAGAAGGATAGGTGATCCTAGGGACACACACAGTACTTTTTGAAGATTCACCGACAAGGGCTACAGAAGAGCCTTTGATGTGTTTTGTGAATGACTTCCTAAGCAGTTTAGTCTGCTTATAGTTGAAGAGGGTGCCATACAAGGCAGTGAGAGGCATAGAGTCAAGATCCTTGGTAGACTTGATACAAGTAAAGATGTTTTCCCAAAACTCAGGAAGACAGTCCATGAACTTGCACAAGACTTCCTCATTATCATATATGCGACCCACAAGTTTAAGATCAATGAGAAGACTGTTAAAGCGATTGTAGTAGTCTGAGAGAGACTCACCCTTCTCATGAGAGAAGAGTTCATACTTTCTTACAAGAGCAATCTTTTTGCTCTTTTTCACCTCAGGCGTACCTTCATAAAGAACACACAGAGTGGACCACATTTCTTTTGCAGTAGAAAGGTTAACGAGAGAATGATAGACCTCATCAGGCAGAGAGAGGGCAATGATGGCTGACTTTAGTATCAAGAGCTATAAGACGTCTGTCTTCATCATTGTATTTACTGGGGTCCTTTAGAATGTATCTCCCAGTAGCTGGAGTTCTTTCTTCTTCAGAAGAGTCCTCATCAGCTTTTCCCTTGTCTGTATTATATCGGTCCCAAACTCTAGGAATAAAAGGACCTTCATGTAAAATAGTTGGATATCTGCTGTCAACTCCTTCTAGAAAGAGTATCATATGACTTTTCCACAAGAAGAAGTTATTGGGGTTAAACCTTGGTGGTTTGGCTATAGAGCCATTGTCGTATGAAACAGCAGTGAAGTTTTGAGAAGAATCGTTTTTCAAAGAAAAAGAAGAGGCTGCCATCACGAATCTAGTTTATTGAGTTAAAACTAAACCGCTCTGATACCAATTATTGGTCCCAAATAGCAGTAAGTAAATAAAAGAAGTATTGTAGAAGGGGGTTGAATACAATACACACAGTTTTTCACTTAATTTAATTCTTATTGATTTCAAATCAAGAATTACACATAGAAAACTTTTGATTGTTGCGGAAGAGAATAGATGAAATCTATTCAAACAATCTTACACAAAGAGAAATGAAGAACAATTGTAAAACACTTAGAAAACAATAAGAACTTCTTAGAGAGAGAATGCCAGTGCACTTAGAGAGCTTGAATGCTTGAGAGCTGGTGATCTTGCATGTTGAACCATCCTCCATATTTATAGTGCCTCATGCATTAAATGCATGGGACACCTGTTGAGCAAAGGATGGACACAGGTCTTCAGCAAGGTACAGGATGTACCTTTTGTCTTGAGGTGTTTTGGCTTGAAGTGTTGACCTGCAGAGAGGATGGTAGAGACCTTTCCTTAAAATGGTGTAGGGGTCAAAACTTACTTTATCTGATCTTCAGATGAGGTCCACGTCAATGCAAGATATCACGATATACTTTGTCAAAAAAGTACAATGTGTTTGAAAGAAATCCTTAAGCATAGACTGTCGAAGACTTGAAAGATCTTCGGCTCCTGAAGATGTGAGAACACCTTCATACTCTAAGGAGAGATCATCGGCTACCGAAGACTTGAGAGATCTTCAGCTGCTCCTTGAAGATGTGAGAACACCTTCATACTCTAAGGAGAGATGAGATCATCGGCTGCCGAAGACCTGAGAGATCTTCGGCTCCTGAAGATGTGAGAACACCTTCATACTCCTGAGAGATATGTGATTGACACCATCCTGGCCGATGGTGTTGATCACTTGGGCATGCTTGGCTTTAGGCTGAGGAGACTATCTTCAATCCGCTTTGAGAGATGTACTCCTTCTTTGTCTTCTTCGGCTGATCTTCGACTTCACCGAACATTTGTATAGAAACCAAGCTGCTAAAAGAACCTTAGACATATCCTAAGTAGGATGATATAAGATGGAAGATCAGGAGGTCATCTTCAAATCTTCAGATGACCCAACAATATCAAAATGTAGAGAATATAAAATCATACCGTAGAAATACTTCGGATTTCGCAAATAAGAGTTTTGACATGTATAAAGTTTGTAAAATGGTAGTAGGAACTCACCAGTAGGTTTTAGAATAAAACCCGGAAAACAAGATATCGATCACGACGAAGAGGTGAAGCTTAAAACACCGACCCCTTGCTAGAAACACCGCAAACTAGCAACCAAACGAGACTCGAAGATCGAAGAAGAAAGAAAGAGAAAAGAGAAAAAGAGAGAGAAATCAGAAAATTGAGATATATGAAAATATCTCACCAAAAGATATTTAAGGTCAGCAAAATATCCTCCACGACCCGTGCGTTTTCAAGGAAAGGAAAGCGCACGGCCCGTGCGAATCCCACTGCCTTCGACCCTGATCTTGCGCACGACCCGTGCGAAAGTCCTGAAGGAGGGCGCACGACTGTAGACCAGCACAGAAACCTCTTTTTTTTCTATTCTTCTTCGCAAAAGACCAAACGAAATTCGGGGTGTTACAATCCTCCCCAACTTGGGAATGATTTCGTCCCTGAAATCCAATTACTCAAAGAGGTGAGGATATCTTCGCTTCATATCCTCTTCGGCTTCCCAAGTCACATTTGCTCCCCGGTGATGCTTCCACTGCACCTTGACCAAAGTGACTTCCTTGTGACGCAACTTCTTAGACTTTCTCTCTAAGATGGCGTCGGGTTCTTCCACACAACGGTTACCTTCGTCTACCCTTAACTCTGAAAGGGGAATGACGCTAGCTTCTACCGCCAAACATTTCCGGAGGTAGCAAACATGAAACGTGTTGTGTATTTTGCTCAACTCCGGTGGCAGTTCCAACTGATAGGCTTGCAATCCCACCCGTTTAAGCACTTTGAAAGGTCCGAGGAAACGGGGGCTCAGATTCCCACGTTTTCCGAACCGTATATTGCCCTTCCACGACGACACCTTAAGCATAACGCGGTCGCCTACTTGGAATTCCATCGGTCGTCTCTTCTTATCGGCAAAGCTTTTCTGTCGATCCTGAGCCGCTTTCATTCTTTCACGAATGCACTTTACTTTATCGGCAGTCTCTTGCACGATTTCAGGTCCGGCGAACTGCTTTTCCCCCGCTTCAAGCCAGCACAGGAGTCTGGAACTTTCGCCTATACAATGCCTCAAAAGGTTCCATTCCAATACTCGAGTGGTAGCTATTGTTGTAAGCAAACTCCACCAAAGGCAGGTGAGAGTCCCAAGTACCCCCGAAATCAATGACACAAGACCTCAGCATGTCTTCTAAAGTCTGGATCGTTCTCTCACTTTGCCCGTCGGTCTGTGGATGGTAGGTTGTACTCAACTTAACTCGCGTACCAAGCTCTTTCTGAAACCCATCCCAGAAGTTCGAAGTGAACCGACTGTCGCGATCCGACACGATTGACAATGGTATGTCGTGCCTCGAGACCACCTCATCGATATAAAGCTTTGCCAACTTATCCATCGGTAAAGTCTCGCGCATAGGCAAGAAGTGAGTGCTCTTTGTCAATCTATCAACTATCACCCAAATGGTATCGTGACCCCGAAGAGTTTTAGGCAACTTTGTCATGAAGTCCATGGTGATATGCTCCCACTTACACTCCATAATCTCTAAAGACTGAAGACTCCCATACGGTCGCTGATGTTCAGCCTTAACTTGCGAACACGTCACACAACGCTCAACGTAACGCGCCATGTCAAGTTTCATTACCGGACACCAAAAGTGAAGCTTCAAGTCCCTGTACATCTTTGTACTTCCTGGATGAATGAAATACTTGGACTTGTGTGTATCTTCTAGCAACAGCTCACAGTTACCCCCAATCTTGGGTACCCACACACGACCACTGAACAGTTTTACTCCACAGCTATCTTCCGTTAAGAGTAAACGCTGCTTCGTCATGACTTCATCTTTTAGATTTTCTTCCAACAATGCTTCCATCTGTGATGTCTTGATCTTTTCAACAAGACTAGACACTAGCTCGATCCTCGAATGGGTAGCTCGAATACTTCCACTATAGTCCTTCCGACTTAACGCATCGGCCACCACGTTCGCCTTACCGGGATGGTAAAGCAATTCACAGTCGTAATCTTTAAGCAACTCGAGCCACCGCCTTTGCCTCATATTCAGCTCTTTCTGATCAAAGACATATTTCAGGATCTTGTGATCCGTGTATAGAGTGCATTTCGTGCCGTAGAGGTAATGTCGCCAAAGTTTCAAAGCGAACACCACTGCCGCTAACTCCAGATCATGGGTTGGATAATTCTGCTCGTGTATTTTAAGCTGCCTCGAGGCATAAGCGATCACCTTGCCTCGTTGCATCAACACACAACCCAGTCCCATCTTTGAAGCGTCGTTGTAAACCACGAAATCTTCCGACCCTTCAGGTAACGTCAAGATTGGAGCTTCACACAACTTCTTTTGAAGGATCTGGAACGCCTTCTCTTGGGTTTCCGTTCATTCAAACTTCACATTCTTCCGAGTCAGAACCGTCATGGAAGAAGCGATCTTTGAAAAGTCTTGGATAAATCTCCTGTAGTATCCCGTCAGACCCAAGAAACTTCGGATCTCGGACGGACTCTTAGGAGGTTCCCAATTCATCATAGCTTCAATCTTGGAAGGGTCCACTTTCACTCCGTCCCGAGTGACTACGTGACCCAGAAACTGTACTTCTTTAAGCCAAAAGTCGCACTTGGAAAACTTGGCGTACAACCTTTCTTTTCTCAACACTTCCAGAACTTCACGTAAATGCTGCTCATGCTCTGACTCACTCTTAGAGTACACGAGTATGTCATCAATGAATACAATGACCGACTTGTCGAGGAATGGTCGGCACACTCTATTCATCAAGTCCATAAACACTGCTGGTGCGTTCGTCAGGCCAAAAGGCATTACAAGAAACTCGTAATGGCCGTAACGCGTTCTGAAAGCTGTCTTCAGAACATCTTCTTCTCTTACCTTCACTTGGTGATAACCCGAACGTAAGTCAATTTTAGAAAAACAACCCGCTCCTTGAAGTTGATCGAACAAGTCGTCTATTCTCGGAAGCGGATATCTGTTATTTACTGTCTCTTTGTTCAACTCACGATAGTCAATGCACATTCTCATCGTGCCATCTTTCTTCTTTACAAACAAGACCGGAGCTCCCCAAGGTGACGAACTCGGTCTTATAAAGCCCTTCTCCAAAAGCTCTTGGAGTTGTGCCACCATTTATTCCATCTCTGACGGCGCCAAACGATAAGGAGCTTTAGCAATTGGTGCTGCTCCAGGCACAAGATCAATCCGAAACTCTACCTGACGATCGGGTGGTAACCCGGGCAAGTCATCCGGAAAGACATCTGGAAACTCACGCACGATCTTCACATCTTCCAGCCTTGATTTCTCTAACTTGGCATCGATCACATAGGCTAGGAAAGACGAACATCCTTTTACTAAACACTTGCGTGCCTTTGCCATTATGATTATTGCCACTTCACCTTTTCTTTTTTCACCATAGATGACAACGACTTCGCCAGAGGGGTTGGGAAGTCGAATCAACTTCTTGGAACATACGATCTCGGCATGATTTCTTGACAACCAATCCATGCCGACCACGACATCAAAACCCCCTATTAACATCGACAGTAGATCGATCGAGAATTCTCTCTCTTCGATACTAAGAGTACACTGCTTCAGAACATCGTGGATCAGAACTTGACTACCATCGGCTATTTCTACCACTAATTCATCCTCAAGACTAGTAGTGGGCATAGAAATTTTCTGACGGAACAATTCAGATACGAAAGAGAAACTGGCTCCTGTATCGAATAAAATACGAGCAGGTACAGAGTTTATAAGAAAAGTACCCGATACCACATCAGCGGATGCCCTGGCCTCATCGGCCGTCATCTGAAAAGATCGACCCGGAACCCTAGGAGGGTTCTCCTTCTTTGCCGCCACACTACCAGACTTGAGCTTCGGGCAATCTCTCTTAACATGCCCCGGTTCCTTACACTCGTAGCAGACCATCCCCACGACAGAACAGTCACGGGTGGTGTGATCATTCTTACCACACTTGAAGCAGAATCTAGAAGTGGAGTTACAGTTACCGTGGTGCTTGGTTCGACATTTCGGGCACCATCTTGCTTCTTGATAACCGCTGAAGCTGCGGTTTCCGACAAAAGGTCGGGTCCGCTTGGGAGGTACTGAACTGCTCTCCCACTTTCTCTTATCAGGTACCACCACTGCTTTCTCAGATTTGCTTCTCGCGAACATCTCTTCCATGAACTGAGCTTCCTCGACCATCTCTCGGAGGTTAGAAGCTTTGGAATTGTGGACCATAGATTGCATGCCTGCGGGTAAGCCATTGAGATAAGCCTTCATCTTATCCTTCTCTGTTGGGGCAGCGTGCCCCACCAGACCAAGCTTTTCCATGAACTGACGGGTATACTCCCTCACCGTAAGGCTTCCCTTTACTAGAGACCGGAATTCTTTCTCAATTCGGTCAATTGTTCTTTCATTGCAGAATTCTTCTAACAACTTTTTCTTGAACTCTGCCCAAGACAACTGAGCCAACACTGCAGAAGTTTGGGTGGATTGGATGACATTCCACCAAATGAGCGCAGTATCCCTCAGCAGTTGGGTACCGAACCGCACTCTTTGATCATCTCCGCATTCGGAAGAGCCAAAAGCTTGCTCAACCGCTCGGATCCATTTTACACACACGGCCGAGTCATCAGAACCAAAGAACTCTGGCGGTCCGCAACCCAGAAAGGACTTGTAGGAACAACTTTTCCTATTTCCCGGAGCACCAACAATCCCGTGCTCCTCAGCCCTGACCCCTGCACCAACACCTCTAGGACCCGCTACAATGTTTTCCACAACCGTCTCACTCCTCCGATTGATCACATCACGGTCCTCAATCACTTTCAGCAGAAACTCTTGCTGCTCTGCCATCTCTTCCTTCATTGCCATCATCATGCTGGCCATCAACTCAGACGGGGAATTAGCACCCCTGATGACTGGGTGGGACGAAGCCAGGTCTACACGCGGAATGACCTCTGACCCCCCACCTAGTATTTGTTGAACAGGTGGACGCACAACAACCTCAACTCCTTCCGGCTGATCAGCGGTGGAGGTTGTCACTTCCAGACCATCAACACGCGTACGCGGTCTACCACGCGTATTCACCATACTGAACTGCTTCACAGCACAGAGAAAGAGATAAGAGAGAGATTGAATAAACACAAACGAAACGTACTACCACATTACCAATCGTCATAGCAATAGAAATTCAAGCACACTTACGTACGATATCCTCATAATAACATTAGCTAAGTGAGATTATGAACATATAACACATAAAGGTTCTCGTCATGATCACCACCACGCCTGATAAACGTACTTTCCGTTGACTCTAAGACTAACCCATCTTAGAAGCTCTACCTAATCTCACGGATCAATTCTTATCATACTCGGTCTAAGTCTAGACATCTTACATTCATGCCTAGTTCACTTAAACTAGGGCTCTGATACCAACTTGTAACACCCTAATAATCAGAGTAAATTAAAACCTGGAAAACCTGGCAACATGACATTCGTATTGATATAAACCTCCCATAAAGGGGATCAGTCCTTGAGACTTTACAAAACCTGTACAGATATAGGGTTCATCAACAAACTAATCTAGACACCTATATCAAGATTACATCAGTTGACAATCCATAATTCACCAAAAGAATGGGACTTAACAAATGCCCAGATACAATACTAGTCATTTCAAAATGCCTCGAGACTAAACCCGTCTCTCCAAAACCCCGGCAACCCACCGCTAAGGGAAACCTGTTATACACATCATTTTACTTCTGATAAGGCGGAACCCGTCATTTTAGTCAATACTATTCGGGAACCCCGGAAATCACCAAAAGCTTCATTTATATCAAAATGTAGAGAATATAAAATCATACCGTAGAAATACTTCGGATTTCGCAAATAAGAGTTTTGACATGTATAAAGTTTGTAAAATGGTAGTAGGAACTCACCAGTAGGTTTTAGAATAAAACCCGGAAAACCAGATATCGATCACGATGAAGAGGTGAAGCTTATAACACCGACCCCTTGCTAGAAACACCGCAAACTAGCAACCAAACGAGACTCAAAGATCGAAGAAGAAAGAAAGAGAAAAGAGAGAAAGAGAGAGAAATCAGAAAATTGAGATATATGAAAATATCTCACAAAAAGATATTTAAGGTCAGCAAAATATCCTCTCTGACATAATGCACGACCCGTGCGTTTTCAAGGAAGGGAAAGCGCACGGCCCGTGCGAATCCCACTGCCTTCGACCCTGATCTTGCGCACGACCCGTGCGAAAATTCTGAAGGAGGGCGCACGACCCGTGCGCCTTGTAGACCAGCACATAAACCTCTTTTTTTCTATTCTTCTTCGCAAAAGACCAAACGAAATTCGGGGTGTTACAAGAATTAAGTGATGGTGTGTGAAGAGGTAAAATGGAAAAGAGAGATTGGTTGGAAGTGAGCATTAAAAGAAAGAGGGTGAGTGAACAGAGTAAAAGAATATTAGACTCTGCACCAAATCACTTTCTGAGTCGGGCAACCACATTATCTGATTGGTTCACATTCTTTGGTGACCATCATTGAAATAGGCAACTAGCCCATGCCATCTCTTGCATACAACCCCACCAGCTACTCATTCTTTTCTCAAAAAGAGAATGTTTCACATTTTCTAGGGAAGCAGCACATACGTTATTGGTTCTTCATTTGGAAGATACTAATATTGAAAAAGAAGGAAAGATGCCCCACCTTCGAACCCTTTCTCATGCAAATTGAGTCTTTGTATAATTTGTTGCTGTCTCAACAAGTTTACATACTTTGAGCCTATATTGAAAAGCCATCATCTATGCTTAAATTCTTTCATACACATGCACGAGCACACAGAAATTCGTTTTCTGTCAGAACGTTCATAGATAACCATGTGTTATTCGATGATTGAATGGAAGACCTGGGGAGCCAACATCAAACCAGTTCCTTATATAGTAACTTTGTGTTACTCAGTGACTTTGTATCATTGACAGGCATTCTAACTGAGTCATTTGTTGATTCAGGGTTACAACTCTTAAACTGTTTGAATTTGCAAAGATTTAAACAGTTACTACTGACTATTTGAATATGCAAAGATTGAAATAATCACTTTCTCCATTAGGAGAGACTGCTCTTATTTCAAACAGAGCTCGTTACGTGAAGACAGTGCTAAATTGATGATCATATTCAAAGGGGGAGATTGATTTGTAAAGTTTTGATGATGATGATTCTCACCATTCATCAAAAAGGGGGAGAATAATCAACAAGGAAGAATACAAGAAGAATTGTTGACTGAAGATTTCAAAGATATCAAGTTTTGAAGCTATCAACGTCATATCTGAAGAAAAGAAAAGAAAAGTGAAGACCTGAAGATTATTGTCAAAAAAAAATTAATCTTGAATCCAAAGGGGGAGATTGTTGGATCAAATAATTGTATTCAAGATTAAAGGGTCTAAACTGTATTTATTTGATAGTTAAAGTTAGAGGGTTTATTTTGTAATAATCTAATAGTTATTAGTTATTGGGCCTCAAGCCCGCTTAGCATTTAACAAAGCCCATTTGGCATTAGGCCTGGGTATTTAATGTTTTGATTAGTTTAGGTTTTAGGTTATCTCTCATTATTATTATTCATAATTATTGTTTAGAGAGAGAGGTAGCCGTAATTCTCTGTATTCAAGGGTATTAAGAACACACAAGGTTTAACTGTTTATTCAAGGGATTGGTATGTTATTCTGATCTTATATCTCTTGATCTTTATTGTGTTCTGTGATTGTTAATCAACTAGATTAAACTGGGATAACAGATTGCATCACGAAATTCGAACTAATTCGATTTCATTTTTTGAAATTTTGTTTTTTCATGAAAAATATTTGTCGAACACTGTTTGAATCAAAACATGATAAGTTTGATGTTTTTAGCCTAATCATTTGTTAGAAAAGTGTTCTAAATGGTAAATCGACACACCCTGTACAATTTCATGTTTTAATTTGCAGGTTTACATCATTTTTGGATCGATTTTGAACGACAGAGTCAAGAACGCGCAAGATCCAGAGTTCGCGCTAATCAAGAACACGTAAGAAATCAAGAACGCGCACGATGATTTTTGAGTTTTTGATATTGATTCGCGCATAAAGGTCTTGTGAGAAGTGGCAAAAACGCGCATAAGATTTCTGCGAGTTCATCGTTCGTGCACATAATGTCTAGCGAGAAGTGTTGTGAACAGTGACATAAGAGTTTGTGTATCATGCGAGTTTCTACTTAGCGAGTTTCGATATTGTAAAAAAATTTCTAAGTAAGGAACGCGCAAGAATTTCGATGTGCGAGTTTGCATTCACTTGCGAGAAGTTCAAAGTTCGAAAATTTTCTAACTCTACTTAGCGCACGAAGCACTTTGCGAGAAGCAGCTTCGCGCAAAACACGTCTAGCAAGTTCTACATTTCGCGCAAGTAGTGGTTTGCGAGTTTTGATTTCGCGAACGAAGCTTCTAGCGAGAAGTATAATGAACAGTGATCTGCGAGTTTCTTAGTCTTGAGAGTTTGTATTTAGTGAGTTTACATTTTGCGCGAAGTGATATTTCGAAAATATTTCTAAGTATAGAACGTGCAAAGGTATCAAAGCGCGCAAGTCTTATATGTGAGAAGTTCAAAAACGCACATATCCTTTTAGCGAGAATCTCAAAACGTGCACGTAGTGCTCTGCGCGAACCAGAAACGCGCACAAGCCTGTTAGCGCGAAGTGTAGTGAATAGTGTTTTGCGAGTTTCTTTGTTGTGCGAGTTTGTGCCTTAGAAATTTTCTGATTTTTTCAAGTGTTGTTCAAGTTTGATTTTGAAGTCAAATTTTTATCTGAATATTTTGGGAACGATCATTTCAAGCATACATTCAATATGTCAGGAATTTTTTTTTCTAGGGGCGCTGCCCTCAGACCCCGCAAGTCTGCGGAGGGGGCATATTTCTCATAGTGATCAAAATTTTCTGATTTTTGACGATCTTTTTGAAGTAATTTTTTTTCAGATATCAAGATGTCTACTATTTTGTCAGGGAGAGACTGTGCAGTCATGTACATGCCTGAGATACCGGCAATAGAAGCTGAACGAGATAATCTGAAAAATCAGAATTCAGTTCTTCTTAAACAAATTCAGGAGTTGAAATATAAGTTGTCTAATTCTGATAAAACTCCTGATTGTGTTAAATGTACTAATACTGTTAAATCTGATTTTGCAGGTATCATCAGAGCAAGAGAGAAAGAAATAAAAGAGAAGGAGAAAAATATTGCTTTAAAAGAGAATACTATTGAGACATGTAAGAAAGAGTTAAAGCTGAAAGAGAGAAAGATTGTGAATCTTCAATGCCAACTGAAGACAACTGAACAAAAATCATCAGAACAACAAGCTAAATAAGTTGAGCTTCAACAAAAGTTTACGGCTTTTGAAGAAAAGATATCTGCTTTGGAAGCCAAAAATGTTGAACTACTGAAAAGTCTCCAAGCAGATAAAGCCAAATCAAATCTAGAGAATGCTTCTACTCAACAACTGTCTGATATTTCAAAGAAAACTTTACAAGAGAAAAAGGATCTTGAGCTTAGATGCATTAAACTCTCAAAGCAAGTATCCGAGTTTGAAAAGATTATTATAACTGAAAGGGATACTTTTACAAAGGAGAAAAGAGTTCTTGAAGATAAAGTACTTGAATTTCCTAAATAGATTTCTACATTACAAGACCTACTTTAGAAAGAAAGAAAATGTTTTCAAGAAAATAAAAGGTCTTATGATGTTGAAAAGAAAAATGTTGAAAAGAGAAATACTGGGATTTTCAAGGAAATATCTGAAAAGACCAAGGACTTGGAAAAAGATTTTGAACTAGAACGTTTAAATTTTGAATCTGAAATATCTAAGCTCATATCTAAAATATTTGTTCTGTCATCAGATGTACAAAAAGAACAGATGGCTAGAACTTATTTGAAACACAAGTTTGACACACTTTCTAATGAAAGAAATATTTTATCCAAAAGGATAAAGGACTTGGAAGCTGCAAATGTTGTATTGTCAGATAAAGTTTCTGCTGATGTGATTAACAATCACCTCTTGACAATTCAACGGAATCAGTTTGTTCTTTCAAAACAGCTTCAAGTTCAATTCATGAGAAAAATGTTTTAAAAAACAAAAGTGTCAAACCAAATATTATCAAATCAAATCAGATTCGACCATCAAATCTATTTTATGACAAATCTGTTGATAGTCCAGCAAACTTCTATGTTAAATCTCTTGGAAAGCAATCTAAGAAAGACCAGATGGTCTGGAGAGTGAAGAGTTCTCCTGATGATGAAAAGAAGAATGACAAAGCATCTGCGTCCACATCCAAAGCCAAAACGAACAGAGTTCATAAAGGTAAATCTTTTGGTAATTCTGATATGTTTTATTCTACTAATCATTTGATCAGGATTGCTCAAAAGAAGATTTGTTGTTCTTATTGTGGAGCACATAACTTTGTAAGTAATAACTTTGTTAATTACTGGTACGGTTCTTATTATGTCACCCCCACAAGAACTGCAACTAATACTTCAGGACCCAAATACCAGTGGGTACCAAAAGCTAAATCTGTGTTGCAGGCACCCAAAGTTTAAAGGGGAGAAAGAACATCGACTTCTGATTATGTACAGATCAGGACTCGTTCTTCAAAGTTTAAAGAATTAAGGCTTTTGAACACAACAGTTCAAAACCCGGACTTAAATGTCAATATTATAGCTCAAAGTCAAAAGTATGGTTTCTGATTACAACAGATCAGGACCCGGTCTTAAATGTTAAAGGACTATGACTTCTAAGTTAAACAACTTAGGACTCATTCTTTAATGTTTAAATATAAGGATATTTTGAAAATATCCAGGGGGAGCTCATCAGAATATAAATCATTGTATCATGATTTGAGGGGGAGCTTAAAGGTAAATATCTTCTGATCTTAATCTCTGATTGTTTGAAAGAAGAACAACTTACAAGCATGAAAAACGCTTTCTTAAATGTTCAAACCACTTCTTTATTCTCCAAAGATTTCATGAATCTAGAAGTGTGACTTTAAATGTTTTTCATTATGAAGCTTTAAAGTTTAACTGACCGTGTGTTTCCAAAGATCAATACTTGTGTATTATCTTGTCTATATACTGTCAAGTATTCATACACAACGATTCAGTACTTCATATTGATTTTGTTATTACCATTTATCGAAAGTTTAATCTTTCTATGGTAATACTCCCGTTTGATATTAATTGTTGTTTGAATCATACATCATTTCATCATTAAATGTGCTTTCATTGTTAAAATGTTTATATATTGTTCATATAAACAACAATCGTCTTTGACATCCCTTATTATTTTTTTTCTTTCTTCATGAATTTTGATCTGATTTAAATCATTTTCAGATTCTCAAAACATTTCTATTCTTTCATGATTATTCATTCATACAAAGTTTTGAGAAATCTTAAATTTTTAAAATGCTCAAATTTCATTCTTATTTGTTATGACCATACATATACTGACAAATGATTTCTTGCGATTTAATGTCAAGAAAATCATTGAGCAACGCATGCTTTTAGGAAAAATACATGGGATTTGATGTGAGAGCTTAACAGAACTTCCATGGATTCACGATAACCAGTGTTTCCTACCCCGGAAGTAATCCTTTGAGTGATTGAGGGGAGAGGGGTCAAAAGATTGAGTGTTGGTGTGTCATGAGGTAAAATGGAAAAGAGAGATTGGTTATAAGTGAGCTTAAAAGAAAGAGGGTGAGAGATCAGAGTAAAAGAATATTACACTCTGCACCAAACTTCTTTCTGAGCCGGGCAACCGCATAAACTGTTGTTTCACAATTCTTCGTGAACGACATTGAAAAAGGCACCTAGCCCATGCCATCTCTTGCATACAACCTCACCAGCTACTCATTCTTTTCTTAAAAAGAGAATGTTTCACATTTTCTGGGGAAGCAGCATATATGCTATTGGTTCTTCATTTGGAAGTTACTATTATTGAAAAAGAAGGAAAGTTGCCCCACCTTCGAACCTTTCTCATGCACATTTGAGTCTATGTATAATCATTGTTGTCTCAATGGTTTACATTCTTTGAGCCTTATGAAACAAAATCATTGTGTTAATTCTTTCATAACACATGCACGAGCACACAGAAAATCTGTTTTTCTGTCAGAACATTCATAGAAAATATTTTGTGTTTTTTCAATGATTGAATGGAAGTCCTGGGGAGTCAACATTAAACCAGCTCCTTAAATTGTACATTCGTTGTACACAGTAACTTTGTGTTACTGACAGGCATTCCTAACTGTTTCATTTGTTGATTCAGGGTTACAACTCATAATTTGTCTGAATTTGAAAAGATTCGGATAAATACATTCATGAATTGACGGCTCATTATCAGATCCATTGGAAGAGAATGTTTAGATCATGAAGATTGTTCTACATTGTTTAAATTGGGGGAGAAGTTTCAAAGACTGAGCTGAAATTGAAATGAGTTTTGATGATTTTGATTCTCATAATTCATCAAAAAGGGGGAGAAATTTACAAAGTTCAATTTCAAAGTCGTAAAGAAATGTCAAAGTGAAAAAGACTTGTGAAAAAGTCTGGATTTTCAAGTCAAATGTGAAAGATTAAGTGATATTTCAAAGACATTTTGAAGAAAATCAAGATGATTGAGAAAGTTTGTTTTTCTAAAGACGATCCAGAGATCAGAGAGATGAAGAAACAAGATCAGAAATTCCTCAAAAGTTGTCTTAAAGTTCAAAGATTCAAAAGTTTCAAGAATTCAGATTCGTGTTCAAGACTTGTTGACTTTCCAAAGATGATAAATGTGAAAGACTTTTCAAGATTCTTCAAAGCATCAAATTCTGAAGACTGTCAGATCTACAAAGTTTAAAGCTATCAATATCAAAGTTTGAAGAATCAAAGCGCTGAAGACGATTGTCAAATTTTTATTAAATCTTGAATACAAAGGGGGAGATTGTTAGTGTATAATTGTATCCAAGATTTAATGAGAAAAGTCAAAGTCATGTAAAGTCAATAGTGTCAACCTTAGTGATTTAAGATAAGTCATGGTGTGAGAGTTTCTGTTTTAAGCATGTGAGAGAAGTTTCCATGTATATATAGCTGTGTGTTGTAAGAGTTTGGTGTTAAGCTTTGTAATTGTTACATTCAATATACATACGAATATTTTCTCTCTCAACTCTCTCTCTAGATCTTACATTGTCATATCTTGATAATTGATTGTGCTTGATTGTATTGGGATTTTAGACCATCATTACCCAGATGATACTGTATATGAACATTGTAATCCTTTAGAAGTTTGAGCCACCTTCGCTGGCACAAATTTAACTCTTTTTGAGTAAATATATATTTAAGGCTCTTTTGGTCGGTGAAAACTTCACATGTCTCACCGTACAAATAATGAAGACAAATTTTGAATGCGAAGACAACTGCAGTCAATTCGAGATTGTGAGTCGGATAATTGACCTCATAAGGCTTTAAATGACGTGATGCATATGCGATCACTTGTCCGTTTTGTATTAGAACACAACCAAGACCTTTCTTTGAAGCATCACTGTAAACTTTAAAACCGCGGTACCAGAAGGTAAGACAGGAATAGGCGTGGTAACCAATCAATGCTTCAATTCCTCGAAACTGGAATCTTGTTCGTAACCCCAATTGAAGTTAACTCCTTTTCGGAGTAATCGGGTTAACGGTAGAGATATTTTAGAAAATTCTTCAACGAATCGTCTATAATAACCAGCCAAACCCAGAAAACCACGAACTTCAGATACATTCGTAGGTCGAGGCCATTTAGTGACGGTTTCAATTTTATTTGGATCGACTTTGACACCTTCCGCATAGATTACGTGTCCGAGGAAAGACACTTGATCAAGCCAGAATTCACACTTGGAACGTTGTAGATCCCAGTACAGTGCAATCAACAGCAAATTATATCAAAGATGAACAGTAATGTAGCCACAACCTCTAGTCATATGATTAATATGCAATCAAAGGTTACAGGTTTATAGAAAGAGTTTCTGATCAGAGAAAAGTAAACCTATTGACTAGAGATCTGGAAATTATGAGACTAAACTGATAATGAAACTAAAACAACCTTTATATACTTAGGCTTTACAAAGATATTGGGCTTATGGGCTTGGGCCCATCTAATTAATAAAACTATTCAATAATTACAAACTGAACCCTGAACTTCTATTTAACATTCAAATCACCCTAACAATCTCCCCCTTTAAATAGAAGCTGATAATTGCGCCAGTTTGGAACATATATCTTTCGAAAATCAAAACTGATCTCGAAATATCTCATTTGCGTTCTATACTCCATCCGGTCTTCAATAACACCCAGTGCTTCAAGAACAAGAAGCTTGTATTTAGGATCCAAATGCTGAATCCCTTTTTCATCTTGATCAATTGCACGCTTCAACTTGTCTTTTAGCAACATCAAAGTACCGTCACAGAATCTGGCAATTTGACTGAATCGAATGAAACGCATAACAACTTTGTTGTTCACGTAAGTCATGCCGAATTCTGGAAGCTTTAAAGCAGTAAACGCTGGTACATTCTGGGCTTCAGAAGGAACACTCAAATCAGGCTTAAGCAGGTTGATCTTCGGTTGGTCACTTTCTAACCCGATCTGAAAGTCTTCTACCGAGGCAAGCTTCATCGCACACTTTATATATCTCTTGACTGTCTCGAGTGCATCAGTAACTTCCCCGGGTCTAATAGTTCTGGTCTTTAAATCTCGAAGCAGGAACAACAGATCTCTAGGTTCAAGACGCGGAAAATCAGCTTCAGAAAAATAATACTTCTGACCATCTTCTCTAATTACCATGAAATCTGAATACTTCACATCCATGAAGAAACTAGATTGAATCCGATCGACTGATGTAATTTGAAGCTTTGTCTTTTTGTACTTGTCTTGAAAGTAGTTATACACAAATATGATCTCACGCTGCTTTTCCTTGCTTTTCATTGACTGTAGACCATGAAGCACGAGTTCGTCATATTTCTGAATCCAATGAGCAAAGATCTTCTTCTGGCTTTCTTCTAGAAATGGAACTTTGATTCTGACTCTTTCCCACTTGGACGGACGAACTGGTGGAGTACTTTCTGTTCTCATAACCGGTGAATCTGGAGGAGATGTAACGGGATTATCTGATTGAGAAATATCAGGTGATCAGCAGGATATGTCAAAAGCGGTACCGCGACCGAAGTCTGAACATCTGGCTGATAATCTGGATGAAGAATTTCATCAATTTCGGCTTGCATGACTACCAACGCTCTTTCAGTGTTGGCATATTCTTCTGTCGGGTCATAAAACTCATACGGATCGACAATCAAAGCCCAGTCATCTGGAACTATCGGTGAACCTTCATCTATTTCCTCAGGCTTTTCAACCGTTGGATAATCATATAGCACTAAATCCATAGTCTGCTCCCTTGTCTGTTCTTGCCCTTGCTGTTTAGTACCAGAACCCGAACCCCTTTCCGGTTCTACCTGAACTGTACCCTCGGACTGTGTCTCTGGCTCAGATAGACGTTGGCGCTTCTCCCCCTCATGGTGATCAGGATCATCCTGGTCATCATGTCGGCGCTTGAGCGTGTCTGCCTGGCTTCGGCAGGTGTTTTCCACTAATGATAGGCATTCAGTCAATACAGCCACGGTTTGCTGCAAGGACTGAAGCATGGCTTGTTGTTGCTGGAAGGCTTCTAGAGATACAGTAGGTTGGGGGGTGGAGGAGTAGGTGTGGATGCTTGAGCACGTAAAAGCGATAGAAGATCGGCATCCTGGGTAGGTTCTATATGTGATTGGGCAAGTAGCTTGGCTAGGAGTACGGATTTCAGTTCATCGATAGATAAATCAGCAGCAGCAGTAGAGGGTTATGGTGTAGGAGGTAGTCGTTCAGGCTCAATCGTTGGACCTTTGCCTTTGATAAGATGCTTCATGGCATCTACCTCCTCCCTCGTCTCGGAACGCATAATAGAACGGACGGTCTTTAGGGCACCATCCAAGAATTCCCTTGAGACGAACTCGGGGTGAATCACTCCTGGGTCACTTAGACTTCCAGTTCTGGTTACGACTGTAGAAGTCGAACCGCCTACGTTCACAACTGGCGTGATAATAGCTGTGGTAGGACTTCCACCCAATCCTTGTAAACCAACCGAAGTTGGAATTACTATAGGTGTTTCGGTTGGGCCACTAAGGCCTCCAGCAGTAGCCGAAAAGGGTATTTGTGTCCTAGGAATAGGAGATATGACATCAAATGGCTCAAGACTCAGTGCACCCAAAGAAGTCGAGAACGGGGGCTGTTGTTCTCTTGTTTCAATACCAGAGCTCTCCAAGCGAGAGACTGGTAGCGGTTGTGCTAAATCCCCGTGTGAACTTGAAACCACCATCTGTTGAGAGATGGCGGAGTGTATAGGGGGTGTGCATTTGCGTCGCTAGGTCCACGACGTCTTCTTCAATACCATGTCTCAACACATGAGACTGGGTAGCAGATGCGGCTACCTGGCTAGATGCGGTGTGGGGGTCGCCAACCAGAGGTGGTTGCGATATCACTCGTGTACGCTCAGCATGTATCTTACTCCTCATTTCCTTCTCTCTACTCACTTCTATATTTTCGACTGATACTCCCTCCGCTCTCCTTGTCTCTCCAGGTGAGGGCTCATCATCGTCACCATCAGAGTCAGAAGACTCGTCATTTGATTCCGATGCTTGGATGGCGGTTTCCGACTGACTGCCGGATTGGTCTGCTGCCTCCTCAGACTCGGTGGCAGCTTCCGACTGAGTGTCGGATGTACCTGTTGCCTCCTCCGACTCGGAGGTGGAAGAGGACTGAACGTTAGCGGTTTCAGTCGCGGTGTCCTCTTCCACCGTCGGAGAGGTTGTCCATGACGGTGTGGGTGATCGTCGGGAAGTACTGGCTTGGCTTGGTCCAACGGCGCTTCCCACTCTAGTTCCCCTCACAATATTTTCTCTCGTCACACCCTGTCCGGGAGCCCCAGCTATCCGGACGCTACCACCTCTCGTACATGGACGTGGACCCTCACACCTCTCAGGTCTTGCTCCCTGGGGAGGTCCTTCTGGTTCTGGACGGACCATAGGAGCTGGTAGGTTGTGTGTGTGCCTATATGCTATTACACTCAGCGCCATAGGACGAGCATAGGCCAGTAACCCGACGGGGATCTATCGGGCGACTATACCTTCTGGATCAGGACGTGTCAGGATCTTGTGAGTCGGGTTTTACGGACAGGTCGGGTGCGATGATCGGCGCACAATCGCAGAATAGAGAACCATGAAGTTACGGATGACAAGCTGTAGAAACCGCATGAATGGAATGAATTTCTGTCTCTTTGTCGCGTTGGCGCGTACTTTCTGAACAAGCTCGTACCAAAGAAAATCAGCATAGTCGGCATGGCGGTGAAATGCCACGGCATGAAAGACGCGAAGTATGTTGATACTCGTTTGTTCGATGCCTTTCGTGATAGCTGAAAGGCATCGATTGATGTACGTAAAGAGCGTGTACCAAATCGTTGTTAGATGCTTCCTGTTGAATCCAGATGGAAGACGAAGATTCGCGTCATAGCCTAGTGACAGGATGTCGGCGCAGAGAGTTGCATCCGATACGATCGGGTCATAGTCGTCTCTCCCCGGAAAACATGTTGCGGTCGGCAGATGAAGAAACTGTCGGAAAAGGTCGCGTGTGAGTAGCACGGGGGTGTGATCAATCCGACCCTCCAACTGGAAGCCATCGTCGGCCTCCAGAGGAGTAAGGGATCGCCAGAACTGCTGCAGATATAAGTGGGGCACCTCAGCAGTCTCCGTGAGTGCAAAGGAGATAGGATGACCCATGAGGATCTCGATCATCACCTGATATTGGATTGCAGGTTGGGTGACGTCGAGATGATAGTTTTTGGGTGTGAGCGGAAGTAACTGATCCTCAAGAATCAGTTCGGCATCCGCTATAGGGTCAATCGCCGGGTTTGGGTTTTGAACCATGTTACCTGTCCCCCTCGAACGGAGGACTAGTGAACCTTACCCAACATCTGTCGATAGGGCTCCCCCTAGACACATGAATAGCTTCGAGAATCCACTACAAACGACTTACGCTTTCAGATATCAACCGGATGGACTGCAAAATGAACACGAAAAACACCACGAAGAAAAGAAGACACACGAGAGAGAAAAAAATAGAAACTAACGAAATTTAATTTATTAATACAGAAGTTTGAAATTGACACAGAACGAAACGAGTAAAATGCAATAACCAAGGAGTGTGTCTATCAGCATCCAGAGACAAGGCACTGAAACATTAAAGCCACAGTCATTCGTTATTGAATGAGACTCGTACAGGTCTGTGAAAGGTCAAACTTTCATATTTAGCATACCTAGCTTGGACACAAGATAATTAAAACGTTTTTCGTCCAAAGCTTTGGTAAACAGGTCTGCTAACTGATGTTCTGTATTGACAAAATAGAGTTCGATGGTACCTCTTTCCACGTGGTCTTTTATGAAGTGATAACGCACATCAATGTGCTTCGTCTTCGTGTGCTGGACTGGATTGCTGGATATTGAAATGGCGCTCTTGGAGTCACAGTAGATGGGGATCTTCGAGTAGTGAAAGCCATAGTCTTTCAGCTGGGTGCGCATCCAAATGACTTGGGAGCAACAACTAGCGGTTGCTACATACTCTGCCTCGGCGGTAGAGCTGGACACGCAATTTTGCTTCTTCGAAGCCCAGCTGACAAGACGATCACCCAAGAACTGGACATGACCCGACGTGCTTTTCCGATCCAGCATGTTTCCGGCGTGGTCAGCGTCTGAATAAGCTGTCAATTCAAAACCTGTCTCTTTCGGGTACCATAAACCAAGATCAACAGTACCTTTTAAATCTCGGAAAATACGCTTAACAGCAGCTAAGTGAGACTCTTTAGGTTTCGACTGAAATCTTGCACACAAGAAAGTCGAGAACATAATGTCTGGCTGGCTTGCCGTCAAGTACATCAGAGAACCTATCATACCTCTGTAAGTTGTAGCATTCACATCCTTTCCGTCAGGATCGGAGTATAGCTTTATTTTAGTAGACATGGGGGTTTTCATTGGTGAAGAATTTTCCATCTGGTATTTCTGAAGAATATCCGAGATGTACTTAGATTGATTAATGAAAATTCCTGTTGCTAATTGTTTAACTTGAAGACCTAGGAAAAAATTCATTTGCCCCATCATGCTCATTTGAAAGTGTTTACTCATGAGAGCTGAAAAGTTCTGATAGTACTTGGGGTTTGTGGAGCCAAAGATTATATCATCGACATAAATCTGTACAAGAATATTATCGCGTTTTTCTCTTTTAATAAAAAGGGTAGTGTCTATCTTACCTTTAGAGAAACCAGATTTAACTAAGAAGGATGAGAGAGCGTCATACCAGGCTCGTGGCGCTTGCTTGAGACCATATAAGGCCTTGTCAAGAAAATAGACGGGTTAGGGTTTTCAGAACTCACGAAGCCTTCGGGTTGCGAGACATACACTTCCTCCTTGAGAACGTCGTTCAGAAACGCGGATTTCACATCCATTTGAAATACTATGAAGTTCTTGTGCGCGGCGTAGGCAAGGAACATGCGAATAGCTTCAATTCGGGCAACCGGTGCGAACGTCTCATCGTAATCTATACCTTCTTGTTGGCGATATCCTTTAGCTACCAGACGCGCTTTGTTCCGGACAATTATTCCATTTTCGTCCTTTTTGTTCTTGAAGATCCACTTCGTCCCAATCACCGTCTTGTTCTTTGGCCGGGGAAAAAGGCGCCATACTTTGAGGCTCTCGAATTGGTTGAGTTCCTCTTGCATAGCTATCACCCAGTTTGGATCATTCAGTGCTTCGGAGACGGTGGAAGGTTCGATACGGCTGAGGAACGAGGAAAATAAGCAGTCATTTGCGGTACAGGATCGAGTCTGTACAGGCGTATTGGGGTCACCGACGATCTGATGCAGGGGATGAGCTCGAGTCCACTTGGTGGTGTGCGGAAGAGATTGATATGTCTGTTGTGAGGTATCGGAATCCACATGACCACCGGGGGGTAAATCCTGAACGGCGTCGAGTGATGATGGCCTGTGAGGTGGAAGCTCCTTAGCTGGAGTCGAGCAAGTAGCAGAGGACGACTCAGCTGGTGATGAAACTATATCAGGATCTGGGATTGTCGGAGAAGAAGCTTCGGGAGCACCTTCAACAGGGGTCGGTTCAGGAGGTAATACTGTTGCCTGAGCTTCAGTAGGAACTTGAGAGATAGGAGGGGGATCACTCGAGCTCGGGGATGCTGATTCATTGACAGTAGAGGAGGGAGCACCAGGCGAAGATGGGCCACCTGAGTTGGTTGGACCAGTGACATTTGTCACTTCTGGTGCTTGAGCAGCATTCCTGTTACATGATATAGCATTAGGCTTAATATTAAATAAATCATCATAGAAATACTCAAAAAGTAAATCCAAATCTGAAAGATGTGCTCTTGACGTAGACGCTTGATCTGGATTTACTAGAGTTTGTGTATATCCTGAACGTAATTGTCCAGAAGCTAACACACCAGTTAAAGCGGGTTCTGATCTGAGGTGTTCAGAAGCCATATCAGCGGCCTCGTCAAAAGTCACGTTTACACTCTCAACGACGGTCTTTGTCCGTTTGTTGTAGACTCGGTAAGCTTTGGCTTGCTGAGAATATCCTATGAACACTCCTTCGTCCGCTTTTGGGCTGAACTTGCCGAGATCGTCCTTGTCCTTCAGTACGAAGCACGTGCATCCGAACGCATGGAAGTAGTTGATGTTCGGGATGCGTTTGTTGATGATCTCGTATGGAGTCTTGTTGAACCGCTTGTTGATGATAGTCCGGTTTTGAGTGTAGCATGCGGTAGCAACTGCTTCTGCCCATAGATAAAGCGGGATCTTGGACTGAGATAACATTGTGCGCGCGGCTTCTACTAGAGTTTGATTCCGGCGCTCAACTACCCCGTTTTGCTGAGGAGTACGAGCAGCTGAGAAGGTATGGGAGATGCCCACTAAAGTCAGATAACCTGTGAGTACTTGATTCTTGAACTCAGTGCCATTATCCGTCCGAATAGTCTGAACTGATTGGTTGAGACTGACTTGAACACTCTTCAGGAGAGTGATTATTAGTTCGGGGGTTTCATCCTTTGAACGAAGGAATCTAACCCACGTATAGTGAGAAAAGTCATCAACCATCACTAGGACATACTTCTTATGATTGATACTCTGAATGCGCATAGGTCCACATAAATCCATGTGAATGAGTTCAAGGGACCGAGAAGTACTTGGAACGGCTTTAGGCTTGTGAGAAGCCTTCTTCATCTTGCCCATTTCACAGGCGGCACACAGGTGATCTTTTTCGAACTTAAGATCTGGCATTCCCTTCATGTGTCCACCGAGCACCAACTTATTGATAGTCTTGAAGTTTAGGTGCGAGAGTCTACGATGCCATAACCAACTTTGTTCGGGTGAGGCTTTGGACATCAAACAAACTTCCTTATCTGCTTTCAGAGACGAGAGGACAATCGTGTAGAGATTTGTGCGACGCGTTCCAGCAAGAATTTCTTTTCCGTCTTCAGTCCGAACGCTGCACCTCGTTGATTTGAAGGTGACCTCTAGATTCTTATCGCAGAATTGACCTATGCTGAACAAGTTGTGACCAATACCTTCAACGTAGGACACTTTCTTGATCGCGATGTTGTCCTTAACGATATCGCCATAGCCCATAATGGGAGAATAGTGGTCATTCCCAAAACGAACATTTCCATAAAACTTCTCGGTGAAGTTTGTGAGAAGCTCCCTTCTTCCGGTCATGTGCTTGGAGCAGCCTGAATCTAAATACCACACATGACCGTCCTGCAAAACAAGTTATTTCTTTTTAGGTACCCATTCTTAAATGGGTCCTTTGGGGTTAGACTTAACACCCGACTGGGATGCCCATTTAGACTTGGGTCTTCTATGACGGGAAACATCAAACTTAGAATGAGAATTGGACACATGATAAGAGACAAACCAATCAGATGCAAAACGGCGATCAACAAAATCATTCAATCCACAGTAGGAGCAACAAAGATAATCATGAGACAGTTGAAGTAGTTGCGGAATTGAATAAACGTTTAAAGGTAAACATCCATTACATTCAACCATAGGTTTAGAATTCAAAACATCATGACTATTATTGTTTTTCCTAGACTTTAAAACTGGATTAATTAATTTTGGTGTCGTCGTGCTCTCCTTAGACTTCTTAGCTACCCACGTATATTTGACTTCTTTGCGTCGACCAAAAGTATCTGAAATACCGTTAAACCCATAGTCAGAAGATTTGAAATTTGAAGATTGTTGTCTTTTAGAGCGACCGGTCTTTTTCTTCTTTTGTGAACGCTTTTTAGATTTAGGCTTTGAAGAATTGTTCACAGAAGATTTTTGTGAGGCAGATGTGGAACATTCACCCTTATAAAATTTTACCGGAGGCTCGCAAGAAGACTTTAGAAAATCAACGTGACTTGGTAAAGAAGGATTACAATCAAATTGGTTTAAATCATCATCTAAACACACCTCAGAATTCAAGAAGGCGGAAAATTCCATTTTCTCATCAGAAGGAGCCTTATCACTTGATGAATTCAGGACATCGGAAGAATTTGTTTCTAAAGGTTGAGGCTCTTTTCCTTTGTTCGAATAATTTGGTGACGAGTCACCCAAAAAGGCTTTACAGGAAGATGTGTCGGAGGCAGGATAAGAATTTTCAGACAGATGAGATTTCTCACTTTAGAGAATTGTAGGCTTAGCTTGAGGCTCAGCCTTGTGAAGTTGCTCTTTCAGACGATCTGCTGCCAAAGCAGCCAGTTGTGAATTTAACTTCTTTATTTCTGTCTGAAAGTATTCTTTTTCCTTATCTGACACAATTTCCTTTTTATTGGAATTGAGGCACTCAATTTGGGATAAAAGCTCTTGTTTTTCCTTTTGAAAACTGTCCCTCTCCTGTTCAAATGACGTTTCTAGCTGAACAATTTTCTTTTCCAAAATCAGAGGTGGAACATAAACATTATGGTCCAGAGGTTCCTCCTCAGTTTGAACAGTTTTAGCATCAAGTTCAGCTTGAGTGTAGCTTCTAAAATAGTCATTTGACAGGAAACAGGGTTTTTCTTCGTTGTAAGACGCATTTAAAGAATCATAAACAAAAGGAAGTTTCATTTTAGTAGAGTTCTCCCTTCGCAAATTATCCTCTTCCATTTCCTCATCATCAAGTGGTTTGATCCAATTGATTTTGTATTATGGATAGGTCTTGTCTAATCCAAGAAATTTGAACACATATAACGTAGGAACTTTGGATAAGGCCTTTTTCAGATAATAGGGGTTATCGTAACCGATACCCGTATCCGCATCCTTGGGTTCTTTTGGTGCAATAAGATTAAGTGTTTGATGAGATTGACCAATTTTATAAAGTTTCCTTTCAAGCTTCTTTAATTGATTAGATAATCTTTGATTTTCATTTTTGTAAGCCACGCTTTGAGTCACAATATCAATTTTCTCATTTTCTGATATACGAAGCTCATAGGTAAGATTATCTACTTTGGTCTTTAGCTCTTGTGATTCCTTTGAACAACTCTCACACTCTTCTTTTAAATTTGAAATGATGCACAGGTTGCTAGCAATTTCTAAGCTTTGATTTTCAATAAATTCAGACTGTGCAGAAACTCGTTTTTCTAGAGATGAGATGAGTTGTTCTTTTTCTTTTATGAGTAGCTTGTAAGAGTCTAGTTTATGCATAGTAAGTTGCATCTGATCAAGTAAAGCTTCTTGGTAAGGAGCACATACCTGACATGGAGAATTACGATCTTCATCATCAGTGTCAGACGGTGATGAATGCTTGCCCATGAAACACAGGTGTGTTTCAGCATCCTCATTTTCTTCATCAGATACTTGCATCCAGTAGTCATCTTCAGCCATGAGAGCCTTACCTGCTTCCTTTTCTTTGGCCAGCAGCAACTTGGCCCAGTAATAATCTGAGTTGCGCATGACAGGCTTGCGACAATCCTTGGCAAAATGACCCAACCGACCACAGTTATAGCATTTGATCGGCTCCTATTTTGGCTTCTCTTCATGTCTCTTTTCAGACTTCTTTCCTTCTTCAACACGTCTCTTCCTTCAGACTTCTCTTGATGATCACGACGAGTGGAGAATCTTTGCTTGTTTGAGGACTTGTTAAAGAACTTCCGCTTCTGGAATGCTTGAGTCAGGAACAACATCGCTTCTTTCATCTTGGTGTATTCTGGATCCGAGTCACTGTCAGGATCTTCGGGTTCAGAATCACCTTGCACTGGCTCCTTTTCAGACGAGCGGCTGACAGATTTACCTCTTTTGTCTGATACAAGTGCTAACGAATCAACTATCGGCTTTTCATCTGCTTTCTGATTCTCCATCAACTCCATAACTTCCTCTTCATCCTGGAGCAGCATTTCATAAAGTTCATGTAGATAAAGCTTCTCCAGGGTCTGAGTATGACGAATATGAGAGACGAACGACTTCCATTCAGGCTGGAGGTTGTTCATGAACTTTATGTTGTTCTCAGTGTTCGTCTTTGTGATCTTATTTTTCTGAAGATCATTAAGAAGCATGTTGAACCGTTCATAGGTTTCTGTGAGAATCTCGCCTTTTCTGGCTTTGAAGCCATCATATCGGGTGATGCAATTTGTCACCTTCAGCTGATTGTTGATGTGGCTCCCCATCATCATTTTCTCAATCTGTTCCCACATTCCTTTCGCAGTTGCCTTGTAACTGTCGATGCAGGCATAGATGTCGTTAGGAAGACTTTGTAGAAGATAGGACTTTGCTTGCTTTTCAGCCTCGTACAAGCTCTTTTCTTGAGGAAGAAACTCACCGATAGTTTTCCGAACTGAACGATCTGGTCGACCTTCGGCTGGGTTTCCAGGTATGACTTTCATTGGCCAGTCTTGCGGCCCTTCTTTCAGACACTTGTAAATATCCTCGTAGTTTGATTTCGCTTAAATAAAGTTCATGAAGCGATCGTGCCACTGAGGGTATTCCCCCCCGATAGAGCACCAGGGGTTTTTGATCCGAACCGATAGCTAAAGCGTCTCTTGAATTCATCTTAACTCTTTTAACTTAAATAGCACTGTAACGATCGTGAGACAAGCAAGATGATCCAAAAACAATAATATATAAAATAAAATAAAATAGGTCAAGGACCCGGTCGAGCAAGGGTCCGGTCGAACAGGGTACTGGTCGAACAGGGTACCGGTCGAGCAGGGTACCGGTCGAGCAGGGTAGCGGTCGACAAAGAGTACCGGTCGACCGATGAGTATCGGATAAACAGAATACCGGTCAAGGACTTATCGGTCAACAGCTTACCGGTCGCCAAAGCGATCCGGTCGAGACAATGTATCGATCGATAGGATGGACCAGTAAAGCAGGGTACTGGTCGATAGGGTGGACCGATAAAGCAGGATACCGGTCGATAGGGTGGACCGATAAAGCAGGATACCGGTCGATAGGGTGGACCGGTATAGCAGGGTGCCGGTCGATAACAGATAAACAGATAAGGGCCGATAAAATCGAAGAACAGATCGATGAACTCGATAAATCTCAAGATCAATCGAAATCGCTCTTAACCCAGAAAATCAAACGACCCAAAACCAATAAACAAATTCAGACGATATGCCAAAACAGAATCAAATAAGCAGATACGAACTCAGAAGCTCAATCGACCGGGAAAAAAATTTTGATTTTTAAGAACACACAGACCCGGTCGATAAACAACCCAGACTAAACCCAGAAAACAATTTCACACAGGACTCAACCAAAGTTGAATCGATCGATCGAAAACAAATTGATTTTAAGATCGATAGTGCAGAACAGTTTAATCAATTCTCAACAGATCAATCAAGCCATAACACAAACTATGGCAGATAAACTGATAAAAGTGATTAACACAAAATAGTCGATTAAAAGGTTTTAGACAAACCTTTTTGGATCAAACCTTTAGTCTCTTTGCTTTGATACCAATTTTAGATCCCAGTACAGTGCAATCAACAGCAAATTATATCAAAAATTAATAGTAATGTAGCCACAACCTCTAGTCATATGATGAATATGCAATCAAAGGTTACAGGTTTACAGAAAGAATTTCTGATCAAAGAAAAGTAAACCTATTGACTAGAGATCTGGAAATTATGAGACTAAACTGATAATTAAACTAAAACAGCCTTTATATACTTAGGCTTTACAAAGATATTGGGCTTATGGGCTTGGGCCCATCTAATTAATAAAACTATTCAATATTTACAAACTGAACCCTGAACTTCTATTTAACATTCAAATCACGCTAACAAACGTTTTGCATATAACTTTTTCGTTTAAAGAGTTTCCAAAACGATTTGAAGATGTTGATTATGTTGCTCTCTTGACTTTGAGTATATCACTATGTCATCGACAAACATGATAACAAATTCATCGAGATAATCCTTGAAAACTCGATTCATAAGATCTATAAAGACCGATGGAACATTAGTTATCCCGAAAGGCATTACTAAGAATTCGTAGTGCCCATAGTTAGTTCTGAATGCAGTTTTCGGAATATCACAATCTCGGATACGAAGTTGATGGTACCCGGACCGAAGATCAATTTTGGAAAAGTATTGTGCCCCTTGTAATTGATCGAATAGATCGTCGATTCTCGGCAACGGATACTTGTTACGAATCGTTACTTTATTAAGCATCCGGTAATCAATACAAAGACACATTGTACCGTCTTTCTTTTTGACAAAGAGAACCGGAGCTCCCTAGGGTGAGACACTAGGTAGAATGAAACATTTCTTCAATAGATCATCGAGTTGGGTTTTGAGTTCCTTCATTTCAGTTTGAGCCATTCGGTATGGAGCCTTGGAAATAGGAGAAGCTCCCGGGACTAGATTGATGGTAAATTCGACTTTCCCGGAATGGTGGTATACCCGATAGATCGTTGGGAAACACATCAAGATATTCAGAAACAACAGGTATGGGTACAGAAGTAGGGATTACCTGTTCGGGATCTTGTAACGACGCCAGAAAACCTTCGTTACTTTGCCAAGTATACTGCTTCACAGTATTAGAGGCTATAGCGCTAACATCTTCTTTTGGAGTACCTTCTTGGAAGATTTCCTCTAGTTTGTCATTATCCCCAAAAAATATTTGTTTGACGTTACAGTCTATAGTTGTACGGTGGTGTGACAACCAGTCCATCCCCAATATTATTTGAAAGTGGGACATATGCATTGGAAGTAGAGTGACCTGCCGTATGCGGTCTCCAATAAATAATGTACAATTTGAAAATCGAGTTAACACACAGATTGAACCACCCATAGGGGTAGATATCACGACGGGAAATTCAGTGGTTTGCTCATAAGGTTTTAACCGGGATTCTAATTGTTCAGTAACAACAGAGTGTGTTGCCCCGGTATCAAACAAGACATAAACAGATAAATCAGTTAAGTTAACATGGTCTGCTCAAGGTATGTAGACATCATACTTGACATGATCTGACATACCACATCAGCAATATTATGCTTACTTGTAACCCCCACTAGGTTGGGGTTTAGATTACCCTCAGTTAAGATCTGGATTTGCGTGGACGACCACGCCTCGACATTCTAACACAAAACAATATCAAGATCAGAATTCAAAACAGTTATGAGATTGAAAATCGGTAAATAGAATTAAATTCTAGTCAACCCATTCTTATGTCTACCCAATCCTCACAGGTCAAACCTAGTTAATCTACAAGTCGTTACCTATGCTCTGATACCATATTTGTAACATCCCCGTCCCCGTGGTCCGGAACGGGTGATGTCACGAACGGGACTTAACATAAATACACAATTAATTCAGAGCTATTAATAAATTTAAACATATATTACAATCCAAAATATTGCACTTCAAAAAGTGTTAATAAATTTAGAACTTTTATACGATAATGCGAGTCTAAGAACTCCAAAATTTCACGCTCGATCTCAAGTTCCGTCCCTGTAAACGTCACTTCGAACCTGCCGTGTCAGAAAACAAAAATACGGCTGAGCACTGGGCTCAGTGAAATGATTATAATATAAATTCGTAAATAATAATGAAAACATCAATTACGAAGCGGAAGACTTAAAAATTCATTCGAAGAATGTTCTTGAAACTCAAGTTCATAGCAAAAGAAATGTTCAGTAATTTTCAAAGACAATAATTTCAAGAACGTTTCACATTTTAATGTCAAAACGTAATATAAATAAAGTCCGTCAATTCCTGTTGTGTTCGTGGGGTGATCAGCCATATGGACTAATGGGTCGGCGTGCGGGCACACACACACAAATCCCCATGTGAATTTAACCACCGTCACATATTCTGTGGGTAAAAGTTCTAAAATCGATCCATCAGCCCTGGAGCCAACAAAGCCGGCCTAGTCTCCCTGAGTGCTTTCACGTAAGCCACTAAGGCTTAACTTTGGTGGACCCTCATCTGCAGGACACCATGACAACAAAGCCGCCATAGAAGGCATCCCAAATAATGTGCCTATTTATTGGGTTATTATAAAATCAACGAAAACTAAACATATGCCACTTACCCAAATGGCGATCATAAAATCAAATTCAATATTGTTCACAATTTTTATAAACAATTTCATACGAGACACATTTTAATAAAACGCTAACAGTTTCAACAAATGATTCATAATCCAATCTCAATACGAGACAACAAAACACGTAAACGTTCAAACATAAGATTCAGACAAAAATCAATGTGTATGTGTGTGTATAATTACACGTTCGTTGATCACATTCAGTTGATCAATCATAAGGCGGTGAACCACCTTTAGGAAGGGTCAACTACAACAAATAATTGCCCACGATTCAAAATAAATGGAATACATACCTTAATCGAATTGAGATGTAACACGCGATCAAACGAGACTGACGACGAACTTTAACCCGTTCGATTGCCTATTTAAACCACAAATTATTATTAGTCGCATAACCTAGAACTCAACGGCTATTATTCTAAGCTTAATCACGAAAACCCTTTTGTAATTTTGATAAAAACAAACATTCCTAGGAAGGGTTCAACTACCCTAACTTACCAACTTAAATAACTTAAGAAGAAATTTATACCTCTAGGAAGGGTTCAAAGTGTAGATTCCAAATATGAAATTGTTTCGTTGATTTGCTTCACGAAACTGATAGAAATTTAGAGAGAGAGAGAAATATGAAATGAAGTTGAGGCGGTGAGATGTGAATCAAGGTGACGATGAATAATCTTATTTTTTAGGTTTTTATTTTTTTATTTTATATAATTATAAATAGTTTGGTTAATTGACGGTTTTAATCCCTTAACTATCTTTGGTTGTAATATTTAATCACGGTTCAATTCGGATAAAAATACTAACACGTTTTTAAAAAACCGAGTCTTACATATTTTCTACCAATCAAAATAGCATATCTCACATTTTTAGTTACAATTAAATAAAATTGTTAAGTTTTATTTATTTATTTATTATTGTAAGTTATTATACGCCCACGGCATGTGTCACACAGAGATACTGCTGTGGAGTATGTAAACCTATAGGGTCGCATACAAATAATGCGTTTGTTTCCATCTTTAGAAACCCAGATTAAATCAAGTTGATTAAGAAAATAATTATTCTCAAAGGATAATTATGAAAATATGTGTTAAACTGTAATTATGATAATTACAGGGTGAAAACGTAATTAAGTTAATTACGGGGTATTATCTGTAATTATATATACAATTATATTTAAAGTTTAAAAGATAATTATATATATATATATATATTTGAATTTGAATTTGAATTTAAATTTAAATTTAAATTTGAATTTGAATATTACAGATAATTAGTAAACCTTATTTAATCCTTAGTTGAATTATAGTCTAACTATAATTCTTCTGGTATAAATAAGGGATTAGGCTAAACCATTTAATATACGATTGAATTCGAATAACCTTTCAGAGAAATACAGAAATTAAACCCTTTTTTTTCTGTAAAAACACATATAGATCTAGAGTTATTGGGCTAGCACCCGGTGGAATTTTCGCGTGTTCGTGTGTGGATACCGCTAGAGGAAATCTCGATTGGTTTCTAAGTGCTCAGCTCGTTCAACCACAACAAATCTGAAAGGTACATCTCTAAACACCCTATGGCGTGATTTTGAGTTTTGATTAAATGCATCATTGAATCCGATTGTGTTTTAATTAGTTAGAAAAGTTTTCTATCTATAATATCGTTGTAACCAAAATTTTATTTCTTTCCGTTGCGTTTAAAAGTTACAAATTTATTTAAAAACCCAACAGTGGTATCAGAGTCACTTTGATGTTATCAATATTATTATAATAACAAAATAAATTAAACCCAAAAGACTTGACCTTACAAGTGGTCTAGTGAGGAATCTTTTTTTTTTGAAAGGGTTGAAAACCCTGTTTTTATTCTTCTTCATTGATTCCTACCTGGTATCACGTGAGGATTTTTTTTTTGAAAGGGTTGAAAACCCTTTTTATCCTCCTTCATCGATTCCTATCAGCCGCCTGTGGCCTGAATTTTTTTTGAGTTACCGGCAGACTACTGTTGGTTGTTTTCAACGTCGGTTGAAACCCTCTCTCTCTCCCTCTCTCCTTCTCGGCGTTTAGCCACCGCCTGGATGACAACCATGACCGCCGGGGGGAGGCAGTGGTCCCTCTGTGATCATCCAAACTAGTGAGTCGATACAAATTTCAGGCATCCTTTTAGGTTAAAATATAATTCCACCGTTTTTGGATTTGATCGATTCATACTTTATTTGCCAAATATTAATCTGTTTCCCTTAATTAATCTTTTAATTATGTTATTTAATTTGGTCAAATTGTATTATTTTATGTTTAAAATAAAATGGGAAAAGATTTTGTTTTCTTTCCGGTCACGGTTAATAACACAAACCTATAATGAAGTCATGTTTTTTTTTGTCAATTCCTTATTTTGGAGTTGGGCCGGGACTTGTAGGACAAGTGTTGTTTTATGGGTTGTTACCCTAGTTTTCGTTTTGAGCTTAGATTCAAAAAGGTTATCAGGTCATGATTTGTTAACCAACAATTAAATTAAGTCAATAATTTTAATTTTTCCTAATAATTTGTTCCCGTTATGTTGGCCCTTTTAGTTATGTTAATTAAATTTTGGCCGTTTTGTTTATATTTTATGTTTAAAATATTGCATAATATATGGATTGCCCCGATAAGACCCATGGTTTTTTTTCATGTAGGAAAATTAAAATGTATTAATTGCATGGGATGTAATTTTTAATTTTTAATTTTCTAGATAGGGACAAATGTAAATAGATAGAATTTGTTGTATTTTTCTATTTTATCCGAAGACGGAGTTCCAAGAAACCAAGACGGAGACCCTGGAGTTCACCAAGATGGCGAGGCCAGTGGGAGAAGATTGAAGATGTCCTTAGAATTGACCGTGGTTGTTGTGTTGGCTCACAACACCACATTAGGGGCAAATCCATATATTATCTTGTGTGTTTATTTTGTGTTTGCTTTATTTTATTGCTTTTATTATTGTTATGATAATTGCAAACAAAATATTTTATAAAAATCAAACACATCATAAATTCTAATCATTAATTAAAATATGATATTTTAAATCTGATATGTTTATCAAAGACAAACCGATTTTGAATAAAACTTTTAAAACAAGATTTTAAAATGAAATCAAACGTTTTATAAGAAAAAAAATTTCTAAAATTTAAACCTTTCACAAATGTAAACTATGCGTCATCCATTTAAGGTACTTGTTAAACTTACAAGAGTCCTGTATGGTCAGTGTTTGGCCAATCATATCGAATAATTGTAGTGTAAGACAAGACGCCAGAATAACGAGTTTAAGTGGACAGTTGCTTGGCCATTCACTTAAATAATCGTATTTTGGACGACTGATCCCGATAAACCCTAAGTTAGGACTTTAGGTGTTATCATGATATCTTAGTATGGTTAGTTTACTTGAAAATATCATAGACAATGCTTAGCCATCTATGAGTACTTTCAAGGCATTGTAGTGGGATTAAACATGCTTTTTAACATATGATATATTAATAGAAATCTCACGATATCTAAGAGTTATGTTGAACATAATTGGATGATTCCTACCTAAATAACCTAGTTCCATAAACAGTTGCTTGGCCATTTACGGAAATAGGTGATATATGGATCTTAGCTCAAATTAAATTTTTTGAAAGGTTAAATTAATTAATTTGAGATTTTAAAAGAATTACTAAAATTGAACTTATTTTGTAGATGGCCGCTAACGCCTCCAACCAAACTGTATGCACAAACGACTTATCCCAATTTACATTACGATCAATCCTTGATAAGGATAAACTGAATGGTACGAACTTCGTGGACTGGTTTCGCTTCTTGAGGGTTGTCCTTAAGCACGAAAAGAAGTTGTACGTTCTTGAAACCCCCCCTCCAAACCCTCCTGCCAGAAATGCTTCAGCTGAGGTCAGGGATGCTTATGATAAGCATCTCAATGACTCACTAGATGTTAGTTATCTGATGCTAGCATCCATGACTCCCGAGCTACTGAGAGAACATGAAGACATGTGTTAGTGTATTTTTTGTATCCAAAATTTAATGTAGAAAGTCAAAGTTTGTATGGTCAAAGTCTTGAAAGTCAACCCTTGTATAAATGTTCTTTGGTGTGAGTGTTTATAGTTGTAATAGGCATATGGTTTAAGTGAAATATAAAACTTCAAGTTTCTCTCTCTACTTTCTCTCTAGATCTTGATTTGAATTGTCAAATCTTGATTAGTTGTTTGAATTGGGAATTTACAATTGGTATCAGAGCAAACCAAAGTATTCAGATGGAATAAAACACACATTGATTTGATCAAATTTCAATTCTTGAAAAACCAGCATGTATTTTCTAAAAATACACTGTTTCATTCAAAATTTCCTTGAAAAATTGAATTTATTCAAAGAAAATGATTCCATAGTGTTCGATTTGTGTTTCTAAAACTTTCTTGTGTTGATCGTATCACGAAATTCGCACCAATTCGTATTCAATTTTGGATTTTTGTAGTTTTCGGTTTGAAAAAGTTTGAACACTGTTTTGATCGATTCACTGAATTCTTGTTGTTTTTAATCAAAATCATGTGTTAGAAAAGTGTTTAGTTTGACATTTCGATCGTATCTGTGCATTTCAAGTCTTAATTGCAGGTTTTAAAGATTTTTGATCGAAATTCATGAATATAACTGAAGAACACGCTAGATTCATAAAATGCGCAAACTTCATAAGTGAACAACACGCACACTGAAGAACACGCACGAAACGAAGAACGCGCACAATGAAGAATTTTGGTGTTTCCATGTTTTATGCGAGTTCTTGATTGAAACGCGCAAAGAGTGTTCTGCGAGAAGTGGAAACGCGCACGAAGCAGCTTGCGAATTTTGTCTGTGAATTGCTTTAATCTGCGAGTTTAAGTGCTCTGTGAGTTCTATTGTCTAGCGAAAAGTCATTTTGCGCGAAGTTATTTGCTCAAATTTTTTCTAAGTATAGAACGCGCACGTTATTGTTTGCGCGAAATTGAAACACGCACGTCCTTATTTGCGAGAACCTTAAACGCGCACGTAGTGTTTTGCGCGAACCTGGACAACGCATATAACTATCTGTGTGAAGTTTATTTCTTAGTGTTCTGCGAGTTTTAGCATTTTGCGAGTTTGTGCCTTAGAAAAATTTTCAAATTTTTTTAGTGTTGTTTAAGTTTGTTTTTCAAGTCAAATTTTTTATCTGAATTTTTTGGGAACAATCATTTCAAGCATATTATTCAATATGTCAGCGGAGGGGGACATATTTCTGATAGTGATCATAATTTTCTGATTTTTGACGATTATTTTGAAGTAAATTTTTTCAGATATCAAGATGTCTAATGTTTTATCAGGGAGAGATTGTGCTATCATGTATATGCCTGAGATTCCTGCCATAGAAGCTGAACGAGATAAACTGAAGATTCAAAATTCAAAGCTTCTTAATCAGATTAAGGAGTTTAAAGCTAAATTGTTAAATTCTGATAAAACTTCTGAATGTGGAAAATGTACTAATGATTCTCAATCTGATTTTACAGGTATCATCAAGGCCAGAGAGAAAGAAATTAAAGCAAGAGAGAAAGAAATTAAAGTGAAAGATAAAGAAATAACTACTCTTCAAAACAAATTAGAGTCAACTGAAAAGAAGTCTTCGGAACATAAAGCTGAATCAATTGAAATACAAAGAAAGTTTAAAGTTTTTGAAGAGAAGATATCTGTATTGGAAGCGAAAAATGTTGAACTCGTGAAAAGTGTCAACGCAGATAAAAACAAAGTTGATTCGAAGAAAACTTATGCTCAAAAGCTATCTGACTTTTCTAAGAAAACTATCCAAGAGAAAAAAGATTTGGAGCTAAGATGCATTAAACTCTCCAAGCAAGTATCAGAGTTTGAAAATATTGTTATTACTGAAAGAGATACTTTTGCAAAGGAGAGCAAAGTTCTTGAAGATAAAGTAATTGAACTTCCCAAACAGATTTCAACATTGCAAGACTTACATGAAAAAGAAAGAAAATATTTTCAAGAGAAGAAAAAGTCTTATGATATTGAAAAGAAAATTTCTGAAAAAAAAATGTTGGGATTTTCAAAGAAATTTCTGAGAAAACCAAGAACTTTGAAAAGGAATTTGTGCAAGAGCGTCAAATTTTTGAAAACGAAATATCTAAGCTCACATCTAAGATAACTGTTCTATCATCAGATGTTAAAAAAGAACAGATGGTAAAATTGATTTGAAAAAGAAGTTTGACACACTTATTGCTAAAAGAAACATTTTGACTGAAAAGATAAAACAACTTGAAGTTGTAAATGTTGAATTGTCAGAGAAGATTTCAGCTGACGTAATCAATCAATCACCTTATGACAATTCAACTGAATCAGTTTGTTCTTTTAAAACACCTTCAAGTTCCATTCATGAAAATGTTTTCAAAAAGAACAGTGTCAAACCAAACATTGTCATATCAAATCAGATTCGTCCATCTAATCTATTTTATGACAAATCTGTTGATAGTCCAGCGAGCTTTTATGTCAAATCTCTTGAGAAATTTTTTCAAAGAAAGGTCAGATGGTCTGGAGAGTAAAAGGTTCTCTGGATGGCAAGAAGGACAAATTATCAGCATCCACATCAAATGCCAAAAAGAACAGAGCTCATAAAGGTAATTCTTTTGGTAAACCTGATATGTTTTATTCTACTAATCATTTGATCAAGATTGCTCAAAAGAAAATCTGATGTTCTTACTGTGGAGAGAATGATTTTGTTGAAAGAGAATCTGCTCATAACTGGTACGGAACTTACAGAATTACTTCTCAGAAAAATATACTTAAAAGTGTTAAATCTAATGAGAAGTAGAATCCTAAATCTAACCAACCAGGACCCAAATACCAGTGGGTACCAAAACCTGTTAAATCTGTCTTACAGGTACCACAGATATAAGGGGAGCAAGATAATGGCTCTTGAATAATTCAGTTCAAGACCCGGACTTTAAGGTTAAAGGACTATGACTTCTAGATAAAACAGTCTAGGACTCGGTCTTCAATGTTTAAGGATAAGGATATTATGCAAATATCCAGGGGGAGATTATCTGATCTATATCATTTTATCATGATTTGAGGGGGAGCTAAATTGTAAGTAACTTCTGATCTAGATCTCTGATTGTTTGAAAGAAGAACAACTTTCAATCATGAAAAATGTTTTCTTAAATGTTCAAACCACTTCTCAATTCTCAAAAGATTTCAAGAATTAAGAAGTATGATTTTCAAATATTTTTCATAATAGAGCGTTAATGTTTAACTGACCATGTATTTTCAAAGATCAATACTTGTGTATTATCTTGTCTAAATATTGTCAAGTATTCATACACACCGGTTTAGTACTTCATTTGATTTTGTTATTACCATGTCTCTAAACGAAACAATTTTTCGATGGTAATACCCTCATTTGATTTCATTGTTGTTGAGCATCATTCATCATTTCAATCTTTGTTTGTTCATTGCTAAGTTGTTTATATTCATTCATATAAACAAACTATCAAGTTCTTTGATATCCCAACCATTTCATGTTTATACTCATGATATTTGATCTGATTGATACATTGTCAGATTCTCAAAACAATTCTCTTGATTTCATTTCATTCATTCAATTTCCTTGTTTTGAGAGATCTTCGTTGTTCAAATGCTCAAATTTCATTCATATTTTTAATGAGCATACATTTTGACAATGTTATCATATTTGTGCTTAACTGTTCAAGATAAATTGTTGAGCAACCATTCTTTATAGGACAAATTACATGGGATCGGTGTGAGAGCTTAAACAGAACTTCCATGGATTCACGTTAGCCAGTGTTTCCTACCCCGGAAGTTATCCTTAAGTGATTGTGAGGTGAGGGGTCTTAAATCAAAGAGTGAGGGAGATATCTCATCCGATTGAGTTTTTCTCATTGTGCTGAGCGGTAAAATGTAAATGAGAGTTTGGTTAGAAGTGAGCTTTAATGATAAAAAGAAAGAGGGTGTGAGAATAGAGTTAAAAGAATATGGAAACTCTACACCAACCACTTTCTGAGTCGGGCAACCACATCTACTGATTGGTTCACATTCTTTGGTGACCATCATTGAAAAAGGCAGTGAACCCATGCCAACTCTTGCATTAACCCCACCAACCACTCGTTTCTTTCCCGAAAAAGAAATGTTTCATTTTCTTGGGGACGCAGGATATCTGCTATCTGGTCTTCACTCGGAAGATTTAGATATTGAAATAGAAGTAAAGCTGCCCCACCTTCGCACCTCTTTCATGCACATTGAGTTCGTGTAAAACTTGTTGTTGTCTCAATAGTTTACACATTTTGAGCCTGAAAAAGCTTAAGTAGCTTCAATCATTTCTACACTTGCACGTACACACAAGGAATGAGTTTTCTTGTCATAACATTCATAGAAAACTCCTTTGTGGTTTTTCAATGATTGAATGGAAGCCCTGGGGGAGTGAACATCTCAAAAGCTCCTTTCCAATGTACATCCGTTGTACAAAGTGGCTCCGTGCTACTTACATGCATACTAACTGTTTCATCCGTTGAATCAGGGTTACAAAGTTCATTATATCTGATTTTAAAAAGATTCGGGTATACACTCATGAATTGACGGATACTCAGATCAAAGAGCGGAGATTGTCAAATTACTAGAAAGGGCGGAAATTGTTAGTTTTTCATAAAGGGGGAGATTATTATTCAAAGACGGTGATGAAATTGAAAATAAATTTGATGATCATGATGCTTACAATCATCAAAAAGGGGGAGATATTTTAAAAGTTTCAATTTCCAAAGACAGAAGATTTGTCAAAGTCAAGAAGTTTGAGATAACATGATAAAGATGTTCCGAGATGATTAGAGATGATTCGTTGTTCAAAGACAGACAATTCATAGATCAAAGAGATGAAGATACAAACATTTAAAGATGCCTCATAGTTCAAAGAGTTCTCGAAGTTTCAAATAAGTTTCAAAAGTTTCACAGTTTTGTTCAAGACTTGATGACTGTTCAAAGACTTGGATGACTTTTCAAGATTTTTCAAAGCATCAGAGATTAAAGACTGTCAGAGCTTCAAAGTTTAAAGCTATCAGAGTCAAAGTTTAAAGAATCAAGAACTGAAGACTATTGTCAATTTTTTTTAAATCTTGAATACAAAGGGGGAGATTGTTATTGTATTTGTTGTATCCAAGATTTAATGTAGAAAGTCAAAGTCTGTATGGTCAAAGTCTTGAAAGTCAACCCTGGTATAAATGTTCTTTGGTGTGAGGGTTTATAGTTGTAATAGGTATATGAGTGTTTAGTATCATGAGAGTTAGTGTGGTTCATGTCATTGTAACTCATATGGTTTAAGTGAAATATAAGACTTCAAGTTTCTCTCTCTACTCTCTCTCTAGATCTTGATTCGAATTGTCAAAGCTTGATTAGTTGTTTGAATTGGGAATTTACAACATGAATGCTTGGGATATGATATCCTCTCTGAAATCCATGTTTCAGTTACAACCAAGGCAAGAGAGGTTTGATACAGTCAGGGCATTGCATGCCTGTATGATGACTGAGGGTTCATCAGTCAGTACCCATGTTTTGAGAATGAAAGGGTATATTGACCGATTAACTCGTCTTGGCTACCCACTGGGTCAAGAATTGGCAACCGACATGGTTCTCAATTCTTTATCCAAGTCATATGACCAGTTCATTCTGAACTACAATATGAATGGTTTGGAGAAAACTCTCACGGAGCTTCACGGCATGCTTAAAACTGCTGAGAGAAATATGAAATCCAAGTTGGATTTATCTAAACCAAAACAAGTGTTGATGATCAGACCTAAAGGTGGGATAAACAAGAAGAAAAGGGTGGTCACCAAGGGTAAAGGAAAAGTTGGAAGCTCCAACAAGGAAAAGGGCAAGGGAAAGATTCCTGAGGAAGCAGTTTGCTTTAACTGCAACCAGAAGGGACACTAAAAGAGAAACTGCCCTGCCCTATTGGCATAAATGAAGAAGCAGAAGGCTAATGGAGCCGAACCTTCAAGTATGTTTACCATTAATTTATTCACTTCTGACTCTGATTCCTGGGTATTGGATACTGGGTGTGGTACTCACATTTGTACTACTTTTCAGGGACTAAGAAGTGAAGAGAAAATGAAACCAGGCCAGATGGAGCTTCGAATGGGGAATGGAGCTAAGGTAGCTGCTATTGCTCAGGGGACTTATGACATGAAGCTGCCAAATGGTCTTATTTTAGCACTTACCAAGTGTTTATATGTACCTAGTATTACTAGGAATATCGTTTCTTTTTCTCGGTTGCAACAAATTGGATTTATGTTTACTTTCAGTAATAATTCAATTTCAGCTTATCTTAACAATGTTTTGTATTTTGTGGCCAAACCACACAATGGTATTTATGAAATTGATATGCAAAATAGTTGTAATTATGAATCAATGTATAATGTAAGCAATAAACGAATTAAGCGAGGCTTAAACCACACCTATTTGTGGCATTGTCGTCTTGGACACATAAACAAGAAACGCATAGTCAAACTCTAGGTGGACGGAGTGTTGGAATCATGTGATGATTCATATGATGTATGCGAATCTTGATTAATAGGCAAGATGACAAAGACGCCTTTTAAAGGCAAACCCGAAAGGGCAACAGAAATGTTAGGGATTATACATACTGATGTGTGTGGGCCTTTTAGTTCAACCACAAGAAATGGTCATCGCTACTTCATTACTTTCACTGATGACTTCAGTAGATACGGGTAAGTTTACCTAATGAAAAACAAATCTGAAAGCTTTGAGTTTTTTAAAGAGTTTCAGAATGAAGTAGAGAATCAACTTGGCAAAAAGATAAAGACACTTCGATCGGATCGGGGTCGGGAATATCTAAGCCAAGAGTTTATTGACCATCTAAGAGATAACGGGATAGTATCCCAATTAACTCCTCCCGGAACACCGCAACATAACGGTGTGTCCGAAAGAAGGAATAGAACCTTGTTGGACATGGTTCACTCTATGATGAGTCGTACCAATCTGTCTAAAAGTTTCTAGGGTTATGCCCTAGAAACAGCTGCCCGAATACTAAATAGTGCGCCAACCAAAAAGACCGATAAAACCCCTTTCGAACTATGGACTAGGAAGATCCCAAAACTGTCATATATGAGAATATGGGGTTGTGAAGCTTATGTTAAGTGAGAAGCTTCTGGGAAACTTGATTCAAGGTTTGAAAAATGCATCTTTATAGGATATCCAAAAGAGACAGTTGGATATTACTTCTACAAACCCAACGAGAACAAAGTTTTTGTTGCACGCCACGGTGAGTTCTTAGAAAATGATTTTCTGTCAAGAACCATAACCGGGGACATTGTAGATCTTGAAGAAATTCAAGAAACACAAGATGAAACAATGGTTGATACTGACAATCAACATAATGTTGAGCCTCAACAAGATGTTGAAGGTAATGACGATATACAAACAATCTGAAGATCGGGTAGGAATCGTCAAGAGCCTGAGAGATATGGTTATCTCATTGGCAGTGACGATAAGGTTCATGATGAACCCGTAACCTACCAGGAAGCCGTATTAGGTTTAGAATCTGATAAATGGCAAGATGCCATGAAGGCTGAAATACAATCCATGTCAGATAACCAAGTTTGGAATTTGGTAGATGCACCTACCGGCTGCAAAGTCGTAGGGTGCAAGTGGGTATTCAAAAAGAAAACTGACATAGATGGGATTGTACATACCTATGAGGCTAGGTTGGTAGCTAAAGGTTTCACTCAGACTCATGGAGTAGACTATGAAGAAACTTTTTCTCCATTAGCCATGATTAAATCCATCAGGATACTTCTTGCCATAGCTGCATGTCATGACTATGAAATATGGCAAATGGATGTTAAAACCGCGTTCCTTAATGGAACTTTAAGCGAGGACGTGTACATGGTACAACCAGAAGGTTTTAAACATCCTAATTTTCCTGAAAAGGTATGCAAATTGCAAAAGTCCATTTATGGACTAAAGCAAGCATCTCGTAGTTGGAATCTTCGTTTTGATGAGAAGATCAAAGAATTTGGTTTCTTAAAGAACGAAGATGAACCTTGTGTATACAAGAAAGTCAGTGGGAGCATAATGGTATTCTTGATCCTATATGTCGATGACATATTGATCATTGGAAATGACATTCCTACCCTTAAAGGTGTAAAAGTCTGGTTAGGGAAATGTTTCGCGATGAAGGAGCTAGGAGAGGCAGCCTATATCCTTGGTATAAAGATCTATCGTGATAGATCGAAACGCTTAATTGGGTTAAGCCAAAGTACATATATTGACAAGATCTTAAGACGCTTCAAGATGGAGGGTTCTAAGAGAGGAAACTTGCCAAAGGTACATGGTGTACATCTGAGCAAAACTCAGAGTCCTATATCTAAAGAGGACATGAACCGCACGAAGGGTGTTCCCTATGCTTCGTCCATCGGTTCAATTATGTATGCCATGTTATGTACTAGACCAGATGTATCGTATGCCCTAAGCATGATGAGCAAATATCAGTCAAACCCAGGTGATGCTCACTGGGTAGCAGTAAAGAATATTCTGAAGTATCTGAGAAGAACTAAAGAGATGTTCTTACTATACGGCGGTCAAGAAAGAGATCTGTGTATTCAAGGATACACAAATGCTAGTTTCTAAACTGACCGTGATGACTATAAATCACAGTCGGGATACGTGTTTATGTTAAACGGGGGTGCTATGAGCTGGAAGAGCTACAAACAAAGCACAATAGCGGATTCAACTACAGAATCGGAGTACATTGCAACGTCAGACGCCATAAAGGAAGCTGTGAATTCAAAATCCCAAACAATCAAGCAATCTCATCAAGAATCAACAATATGAACTAGAGAGAGAGAGAGTAGAGAGAGAAAGTAAATCTTGAATCTTCACACGTCTAAAATGTTTACAATGAGGTTCTTTACTACAAATCTTACAAAACATAAGGAACTAAACCTATTTATACTACAAGCTTATACAAAGACTTAACAACTAAGGAAACTTAAACAACTTTGACTATTTTGACTTTGACATTATTGACTTTACAATATTGACTTTCCTATTAAATCTTGGATACAATATTTTGACTTAACAATCTCCCCCTTTGTATTCAAGATTTAATAAAAATTTGACACTAGTCTTCAGCTCTTGATTCTTCAGCTTTTATCTCTTGAACTTTGAACTTTGAAGCTTTAACAATCTTCAGTTTCAGCCTTTGAAGAATCTTGAAAAGTCTTTAATACTTTGAAGCTTTGAAAGTCAACATGTCATGAACACGAAACACAATTCTTGAAACTTTTGAAATTCTTTGAAAACTTTGAAACTTTGAGAAGTCTTTGAAAAATTGTATCTTCATCTCTTGTGATCTCTGAACCGTCTTTGGAAAAACAAACTTTCACGAACCATCTTGATTTACCTTTGAATCATCTTCAAAACTTTCTCGAATCATCTTCATTCGGAAATTGAATCATCTTGGAATGATTTCTTTTCACCAATCTTGAAAAACTTAAACTTTCTGAAATTTCTCCACCAATCTTTTCACAGAACCTTCTTTCTTTATAACTTTGAAATTTAATCTTTGTAAAATTCTTTCCCTTTTTGATGATTATGAGCATCATAATCATCAAAACTTCTTCAATTTCAGCACTTTCTTTGAATTCCCCCTTTGTAATGACTAACAATCTCCCCTTCATAATAATTTGACATTCTCCGCCCGTTGATCTGATTATCCGTCAATTCATGAAATGTATATATCCGAATCTTTTCAAATTCAGACATAATAAGCGTTGGAACCCTGATTCAACGGATGAAACAGTTAGTAATGCCTGTTAGTAACACAAAGTTACTGTGTACAACGAATGTACAATTGAAGGAGCTGGTTTGATGATGACTCCCCAGGAATTCCATTCAATCATTAAAAAACACAAGGTTTATCTATGAATGTTCTGACAGAAAAACAAATTTTCTGTGTGCTTGTGCTTGTGTATGAAAGAATTAAGCACAATGATTGTGTTTCATGAGGCTCAAATTGTGTAAACTGTTGAGACAGCAACATATATTACACGGACTCAATGTGCATGAAAGAGGTGCGAAGGTAGGGCAACTTTCCTTCTTTTTCACTATCTAAATCTTCCGATTGAAGATTAGATAGCATATGTGCTGCGTCCCCAAAGAAAATGAAACATTTCTTTTTCGGGAAAGAAATGAGTGGTTGGTGGGGTTAAAGCAAGAGTTGGCATAGGCTCACTGCCTATTTCAATGATGGTCACCAAAGAATGTGAACCAATCAGTAGATGTGGTTGCCCAGCTCAGAAAGTGATTGGTGCAGAGTTCTGATATTCTTTTAACTCTGTTCTCACACCATCTTTCTTTTTATCATTATGCTCACTTTTAACCAAACTCTCTTTTCCATTTTTCCGCTCCACACACTGATAAAAACTCAATCGGATGAGTTATCTCCCCCACTCTTTGATTTATGACCCCTCACCCCTCAATCACTCTAGGATAACTTCCTGGGTAGGAATCACTGGTTTACATGAATCCATGGAAGTTCTGTTTAAGCTCTCACACGAATCCCATGTAAGTCCTATAAAGAATGGTTGCTCAACAGTTTAACTTGTACAGTTAAGCACAAGATATATGAAAACATTGTCAAAATATATGCTCATGAAATTTGAGCAATTGAACTTTGAAGATTTCTCAAAACAAAGATATTGAATGAATGAAATGAAATCAAGAGAGTTGTTTTGAGAATCTGACAATGTATCAATCAAATCAAATAAAATGGTTAGGGTATTAAAGAATTGGATAATTTGTTTATATGAACAAATATAAACAATTTAGTAATGAAAGCACAAATTTAGAAAAGATGATTGATGCTCAACAATATTGAATTTCAAACGAGGGTATTACCATCGAAAAATTGTTTCGATATGAGACATGGTAATAACAAATTCAAATAAAGTACTGAACCTGTGTGTGTGTGAATATTTTACAGTATAAAGACAAGATGTTATGCAAGTATTGATCTTTGGAAACACACGGTCAGTTAAACATTAACGCTTAAAAAATGAAAAACATTTAAAATCACACTTCTAAATTCATAAAATCTTTTGAGAATAGAGAAGTGGTTTGAACATTTAAGAAATTGTTTTTCATGCTTGAAAGTTGTTCTTCTTTCAAACAATCAGAGATCAAGATCAGAAGATATTTACCTTTAAGCTCCCCCTCAAATCATGATAAAATGATTTAGGTCTTTTAAGCTCCCCCTGGATATTTGCAAAATATCCAAGTCTGAACATTGAAGAACGAGTCCTGATCTGTCATGTGATCAGAAGCCATCACCTGTACTCCCCCTTAAATTATGCATCTGGAATATGTCAGTTAAAACACAAGATAGAGATCAATACAACTCCCTTTTGAATTGTAGACCGTCATATCGTAAGTATATTGTCAATGAAAAAGCACAAGATAGAGATCAATACAACTCCCTTGTGAATTGTAGACCGTCATATCTTATCGGATGCAAAGTATTACCGGAGTAAGGTCTTTTGATCACTGAAGTACGAGTCCTAAACTGTTGTGTTTAGAAGTCAAACTCCGTTGAAGTACGGGTCCTAAGCTGATGTACTTAAAAGCCTTAGTTCTCTTACTCCCCCTTGACTTGAGGTGCCTGCAACACAGAATCAGTTTTCGGCTTTGGTACCCACTGGTATTTAGGTCCATGAATGTTAGTTGCAGTTCTTGTGGGGATAATCGAGTAAGAACCATACCAGAAATGATCACTGGTCTTGTGAATATGATCATGTGTACAGCAATAAGAACAATAGTATTTATTACCTAACAACCTGATTAATTGATCTCTTGAGTAGATATGATCAGGTTTACCTTTACGCGCATTGTTCTTCTTGACTTTGTGTGTATGTACACATGATGTCTTCTCTTTCAGCTCATCTTCAACTGGTTTCTTCTTCCAGACCAGTTCCTGTTCCTTGTATCTCCTTCTTTGTCAATGTGTACCTGAACCATCTATATTTCTATCATAGAAAAGGTTAGTTCTACGAATTTGATCAGAAGATTTACCTGACCTCTTAGAAGAAACAGTTTTCTGATTTGAACTTGAGACTGTCTTTTCAAGCTCTTCAATCTTTAAAGCAAAGTTGTCTCTTTCTTTAACAAGTAGGTCAATCTTCGTCTTGCATTCAGACTTCGTTTTCTGCTCTTTCAGTGCATTTTCAGATAGTTCAGATAGCATGGCAGTCAACTTTCTAATCTCAGCGTCAAACATGCTTCTTTCTTCTTCAAATCCCTTTTCAGCATTGTTTCTCTGTACGGATATTTCCTTAAAGAATCCCACATTCTTTTGTTCAATGGCCTTCTTCTCTTTGACAAACTTTTCCCTTTCTAGAATGAGTACTTTCTCAAAATCAGAAACTTGTTGAGAAAGTTTTATACACTTAAGCTCAACTGCTTTCTTTTCTTCAAAACACTTTCTTGAAAAATCTGAGAACTTCTTTGAAAAAACTTTATTTTCACTCTCAAAATCAGATTTGTCTTTAACCATCTTTTGCTCTAAATCAAATATTCTCTTTTGAAGCTCAACATTAGCATCATTCAGACTCTTAATCTGCTCTTCAAACTTTCAACGGATGCTTTCTGAATTTGAATCATTTGATTTTCCATAACTGAGATCTTTCTCTTCAGCTCTGTGTTCTCAGTTTTGAAACTCAGTATTTTCTCATTATTTAGCCCAGAAGACTTTTTCAGAAGATCTTCATTACCTGTCTTTAATGCACTAACTTCTTCTTTCAGTATGATGATTTCAGTATAATATTCTTTTGACTTTTTCGAGTGAAAATCAACAGCATAACCAAGATTTACGTTCTCTAGTTTGAGCTTTGCAACCTTCGCTTCAAGCTCAGCAAAATATCCCATAGATGTCATCTTTAATGAGAAAACAGCTTGATTAGAATGATCGTTCCCAAACAATTCAGAAATATTTTGACTGAGAGTCAAAATCAGATCAGCACAAAAAATAAACTCTGAAGAATTATCTATCTTTGGAATTCTCAAAGCACTTGAATCAGATCACTTGGAATTGAAATTCTCAAATCTCAACTGGCGCAAAAATACCTGCAGACACAAATTATTCATCATTGATTGGTGCAAAATTCAAACAGCCACCGTCCCATTAACTTTTATCATCCAATCACAAATTTAATTTTCAATTCACCTGTAATTGGTGCAAAGTGCAGATTGAAAAAACAATTGGCGCAATGTGTAAAGCAATTGGCGCAAAGTGAAGATATTAAAATGAGTGGCGCAAAGAATGAGATTTGCGCCAGTGGAGAGTGGCGCAAAGTTTGAAAAAAAATTGAATGTTTAATATCTCAAGATTTACACCAACTTCTTTTTAGAATTGTGCCATCAACACCGACCCACTTATTTTTCCATCCAATTGAAAACAATAGCCACCGGTTGACATATTACTTGAAAAGGCATCCACCGAATATTAAGTCCACCGTTTCATTTTGTTATTAAAGCCAATCAAAATTTATCGTGCAAAATTTTTTTTATTCAAGTGGCGCAAAATATAAAGATTGCGCCATTGCTAAGTGGCGCAAACTTTTGATTCCACCACACTTTCTTTTGAGAGGCGCACAAACAAATCTGCAATTTTAATTCAATACTGCAGATTACAACAACCAATCACAATCACCATTAATGATTTTGCAATAAGAAATTCTCATTCTCAAATATGAAATAAACTTCCACCACCGCCCCACAACTTATAATAGCCAATCAAATTTGAACTAAATGCCCAAATCAAAGAGATTAATATGAGCAAACAAGTGGCTTCGTGTTGCGCAAATCGAACAACTTGAATTGCAGAAATCGAATAACTTGGAATCAAAAATCAGATCTCATCAATTTGAGTTTCAATTGGAACCTGCAAATCAATTTAAAAATCAAAGATTAACAGGACTGAAAAACATCAGAATCACAAAATTATAGTGCACAGAATCAAGAACAGAGTTCAATATCTTCGATAAACAGATCCAATAAAAATTCAAAAATTCAATATGCTTCTGTGATGAATTTGTGAAATTGTGAAAATGAATTGTGTTTCTATATTGAAATCGATCACTATTCACACACAAACAACAAAGATTCAGATAAAATTCGATTCAATCATGAAAAAATAAAACATCTGCATGTTCTTGATTTTTCAAGAAAATCTAACTTTTTTTATCCCAAAATTCCATATTTCAATCCAATTTTCTGCTCAAATCATTTCTGAAAAATGTTTGGTACGTCTCTGATACCAATTGTGAATTCAAAATCCCAAACAATCAAGCCAATCTCATCAAGAATCAACAATATGAACTAGAGAGAGAGAGTAGAGAGAGAAAGTAAATTTTGAATCTTCACACTTCTAAAATGTTTACAATGAGGTTCTTTACTACAAATCTTACAAAACATAAGGAAATAAACCTATTTATACTACAAGCTTATACAAAGACTTAACAACTAAGGAAACTTAAACAACTTTGACTATTTTGACTTTAACATTATTGACTTTACAATATTGACTTTTGTATTAAATCTTGGATACAATATTTTGACTTAACAGAAGTTGTTTGGATGAAGAAATTCATCACAAATCTAGGAGTGGTCCCTAGCATATGTGACCTTGTCGAGATCTATTGCGACAATGAGGGTGCCATTGCTCAGGCAAAAGAGCCAAGGTCAAATCAGCGCTCCAAGCATATCATGAGACGATATAACCTAATTTGAGAAATTATTGAAAGATCTGACATAAAGATATGTAAAGTTCGATCAAAAGACAATCCAGCAGATCCTCTTACCAAGCTTTGAGTCAAAGCAAGCATGATGCTCACATTAGCTCAATAGGCTTGAGGTTTTGTAATAATTTAGTCTGATTTGTAAAATTTTAGTAATCTTTTACTTTGTGAACATTAAAACAGTTATGTTTTACAGTTTATGGCATATTGGATATGAGTATTTAATTAAACATCTCTGTGTTCGTTTTAGCATGTTTAAGTATCCTTAAATAAATATGATGATCATATCATTTAGAATTGTCCTTGATCACTTATTACTAGGAGACTAGTAATAAATCAAGATCATTGTGAAGTCTGGTCATAGTCTAAGTTGGAAGTGCACTAGGTGCAATCAGGGTCAAATGCGCTTGTCGGAGCACAAGGCGTTGGACAAGACCCACGGTCAAGATCACCTCATAGATTGGCGTCATAAGGTGAGTCTTGAAATAGTACAACACTATTTATCCTCAGACCTGAGATGTGCATTGGGATCTAATGCACAAGGAGTGTTATACTTTGATATAATGTAACGTTACCCTTGACCGGGTGATCATAAGGGCTATATTAGGTATAACATGAATTGTGTAGTTAGTCGTGTACATGCAATATGGGATTTGCTCCTCTCAAGATGAGAGAGATATTTCTGGGCCCCTCGATTAGATAGTTTGATTTACATGCATGAACAAGTGGATCAGTTGGACTAATGACACTTGTATAATCAAATATGTTGGGATCGAGAAATACAATCTTTGAACTATAAATGATGAGATAGATCTATGCCTTAAGTTCAAAAATAAAATATCGTGAAGCAAAGGGATAATGAATGATTCTACTATATGATTGATTGGATTATTCAAATTGCTCGAAGGTAAAAGCACATTTACATAGCCTTGGAGGCGGTGACGTGTTGCTAGACGCTTACCATCGTCTGTGTTACTGTGCATCGTGTGCAAGTGGGAGAATGGAATTTATTATATGTCCACGACACGTATAACATAGAGATACCGCTGAGGAGTATGTAAACCTATAGGGTCGCATACAAAGAATGTGTTTGTTTCCATCTTTAGAAACCCGAATTAAATCAAGTTGATTAAGAAAATAATTATTTTTAAAGGATAATTATGAAAATATGTGTTAAACCGTAATTATGATAATTACAGGGTGAAAACGTAATTATGTTAATTACAGGGTATTATCTGTAATTATATATATAATTATATTTAAAGTTTAAAAGATAATTATATATATATATATATTTGAATTTGAATTTGAATATTACAGATAATTACTAAAACTTATTTAATCCTTAGTTGAATTACAGTCTAACTATAATTCTTCTGGTATAAATAAGGGGTTAGGCTAAACCATTTAATATACGATTGAATTAGAATAGCCTTTCGGAGAAATACAAAAAATAAACCCTTTTCTTTTCTGTAAAAACAGATATAGATCTAGGGTTATTGGGCTAGCACCCGGTGGAATTTTCGCGTGTTCGTGTGTGGATACCGCTAGAGGAAATCTCGATTGGTTTCTAAGTGCTCAGCTCGTTCAACCACAACAAATCTGAAAAGTACATCTCTAAACACCCTATGGCGTGATTTTGAGTTTTGATTAAATGCATCATTGGATCCGATTGAGTTTTAATTAGTTAGAAAAGTTTTCTATCTATAATATCGTTGAAACCAAAATTTTATTTCTTTCCGTTGCGTTTATAGGTTACAAATTTATTTAAAAACCCAACAATTATTATTATTATTATTATTATTATTATTATTATTATTATTATTATTATTATTCAAACATATATTATTATTGATTTTTTTTTTCTCTTTTACATTATCTAAAAATAATAGTAAGCTAGCAATGATAATAAATCAAAATTTTTGTAAGTCTACATGAATTAAATCATCAATATATATTAATAGAGTGTTTTTTATTTAAGTATTTTTTTTTTGTTTTTCTTAGTAATCTAACAATGCTTATAAATCAAAATTTTATTAAATAACCAATATATATATATATATATAAAAGAAGGCATAGGAGGGAGAGTGAATGAGTTTATTAAATAATCATCAATATATATATATAAAAGAAGGCATAGGAGGGAGAGTGAATGAGACGTCTCCATAGCCATTTATCTATTTTGTTAGAGTTTTGATTTTTTTAATTATATTAACCTATTAAATGAGAAACTTTTAAATTTCTTTTTTATTTTTTATTTTACTTAACTATTATTACCTATATTTTCTACCAATCAAAATAGTATATCTCATATTTTTAGTTACAATTAAATAAAATTGTTAACTTTTATTTATTTATTTATTATTATTATTATTATTATTATTATTATTCAAACATATATTATTATTGAGTTTTTTCCTTCTCTTTTACATTATCTAAAAATAATAGTAAATTAACAATGATAACAAATCAAAACTTTTTTAAGTCTAAATGAATTAAATCATCAATATATATTAATAGAGTGTTTTTTATTTAAGTATTTTTTTTTGTTTTTCTTAGTAATATATATATATATATATATATATATATATATATATATATATATACTAGTTGTTTACCCGCGCAATGCGGCGGGAACAACGAATGTAAACGATTTTGAAACTTTGGTGGTTATATTAAAGAGGATTTTAAGACATTTCGATAGGATTTGCATTTAGTTTCTACAACTTGATAATTTTTTAATACATAAAAGTTATGGTTTCAATTATGACCAATACAAATCATGTCTAGCTCAGTTGGTTTCCCCAAGGGCGGTAACATCCGGGGGGGTTGTGGATGGTATCCCAACCTACTTGGGTTCGAATCCAAGGGGAGTCAATTTGAGGGCATGAGAAGTACCCAGTCCTTGGGCCAGTCCAGTCGTTGACTGGGCTGGGGGTTGACTGTGGTTGGGCTCTAGGTTCAGCAAAACCTGTGCCGGGACAGTGACGGATTAGTGGGCTGCCCGTGGATGCCCGATACCGACGGGGAGGCGTGCGTGCATGTGTGCGTGAGTTCGTGGTAGTCGTTCGTTGGTTCGATGCCTCTATGTCTTCCAAAAAAAAAATTATGACCAATAGATCAACAAATTTATGATAGTTCAAAACCCATTATAATATAACCAATCCAATGAAGAATAAAAAATAAAGCATTTACTTTATATAACATTTGTATCTCGAATATGGTTAAAATGATCCAAACCAATTTAATTATCGATCAATTATTGATCAATTATGCAAAATTAATTGGATCAAAAAATAGAGGACTTTGATTTTCTCGTTGATTATTCCTTGTATTTTTTTTAATACCCCAGAGCACCATTCAACGTTTAGCATGTGCAACTTTTATATCGCAAATCACATGATCAGGAAGATTTAAATTGCAAATCTATGAAAAGGGCAAATGGCGGTTTAAAGTTGCTTCACATAAATTAAGGAATCGATTACATTTGGAATAAATAGATTGCTAGTTCACATAAATTAAGTTCAATGAGCTTCTCAATATACAATGGTTTATATCATTACCAACACCACGCCAACCTGTGTTCTTGATTTCCAAGTGTTGTTGTGCATTATATCTAGGGACATTCCCATCTTCCATTACTCCATTTGTTGTCGGGTATCTTAAAAATTGAGGTTCTATAACTAGCTTCTTCAACACAACACTATTTTTGATGAAAGACAACCAATTCATTGAGAATAATCTCAACTGCAACCAAGTCAAAAGAAATGGGTGATTTCCGGTGCTTACAATAGAAACAAAGTTAAGTAGCCATGGACGAACCCCAAGAAGGCACGGTGGCACGTGCCACCGTATTATTTCTTCGTTCGAAAGGTTAAAAAAACTATGTTTATGAAAGGTGTAACCGTATCGGTTTAGAAAGTGCCACCGTATGATATTTAAAAGTTCAAGAAGGTGCAACCGTACCTCGTAATCAACAAAAAAATGTTTTGAAATCAACCAAAAAGAACTCTTGAAATCTAACAAAAAAAAAACCGAAAAAATCCGTAAAATCGAAATCAAGCAAAAAACTTTAAAAATCCTCGAAGCGGAAGAATTAGGCTATAAACACATCGGGCAATATTGAACGTTGGTAAAAAGATGAAGACACATCGGTATGTCTTGTAATTATTTTTTGTCTATATTATATGGTGCCACCGTATTAAAAAAATTCTGGGTCCGTCCCTATAAGTAGCTACAACCTCAAGTCTGTTTAGTTGAAACATGACATGTAGGAACATCTAAAGCACCAGACACCATTCTAAAATAATATATATATATATATATATATATATATATATATATACTAGCAGTGTACCCGTGCAATGCATCGGGATGAGCAATTGTAAATCATATATTTATAATTTATGTGACATTAGTAGTGATAAACGCATAACTTGAGTTTTTTTAATCTTGAACCATTAAGAAATTATATTAAAGTAATCGTTAAATGTATATTTGAATTTTTAAAACATGTATTAATCAACGATATTTATCGAATGATAATATTTTTTCAAAATACTGAAATATAGAATAGATAAAAATAACAAATATAATGTTGGATAATATTATTTTGTATCTAAACGTATATATAGGTTCATTATTAGTTAGTTTTATAGAATTCAAAAGGCTTTAAAAACTTGTATACATGAGGAATATACATGTACTATTATAATTAAAGAAATATGTTAATTTGAGCAAGTAAATAACTTTTCTTCTTTTAGAGAAACCTTAAATGGAAGGGGAAAAACTTGAATATGAAAGGTAGTGAAAAAGTAAAGTTTGAATTTTTTTCAAATGATTTGTACCTTATGCATACTAAGTTGTGAATTAAGAGATTTTTGAAATGTATGCATAAAATGGAAGTACCTTATGTTTTATAAGTAGTAATTAAGAGTTTTTTATTTCGTCTTTATAATATATAATAGATATATATCAAGATCTCATGATCCATACACATAAATGAAATAGCTCGAAACAGCAAAGTATTCCTCGAGAAAGAAATTTGTTGACATAAATCGATAACAATCTTCAACTAAATAAGAGTTATAGCAAGATCAAAAAGTCCAACAAAAAAGAGAGTTATAGTAACTTTCAATTGTGGCACAGCAGGGACAACTTCATTGTAATTTCTTTATGTTTTGGTAGCTCAAAGAATGGAAGAAGCTATATAACTCTCTGGAATAAAGACTGAAGCACTTTCACTAACATGTTAAATATGGGAAAAAGAATAATTTCAAAATCATCATTTTAACCTGTAAGAAATGGTTTGTTGGAGTGAGTAAAAGGCCGGTTACTAAATATGCTTATTCAGTAAGTGCTTACCCGCTCACTTTAACTTATCGAATGAACATGACAAGGATTAAGAATCTTACCCCGTTAGTGCTTACCGGATAAAAATGTTGCATACGATGTCGTTTTAATAGACAAAAATCTTACCTGGTAAGTTAGGTAAAAGTGTTGAATATTACCGGTAAGCGCTTACAACGGCCCCTAAATGACTTTGACAACTCTCGTCATAAATTGGATACACCAAATTGACAAGGTAATAAAACTGTCATGCGGGTGAATTTCTACAAATTGCAGGACCAATTAAACCATACCTGTAAGAAATGTTTGACTGCATTCTTGACCACAAATGGTTCATAAGATTGAACATGCATGTCTGCACATCAATGAAATGACAGGAAATAACGATTTATAAAGAACTTTTAATAATTTGTCTGCTAAGCTCAAGATAGAAAATCTTAATTAAATGACAGGTTCAAATAAGATAAAATAGACTACAAGTAATAGATCCTAACATGTCTATGTTTGGGTTTGTGTATCAAGCTTCATTAAAAGGTCACATGGACAAAAAAGCATAACAGTCTATGTCTGGGTTTGTGTATCCTAACAGGTTAACTTCATACAGAGATAGTCTTTCCTTTGCTCCATCAACACCAAGTAGGTGCTCTGTCCTTTTTGGATCATCTGTAGCAGCAACACATTTGAATGGAAACAGTAGGCAGTAGCCATTTGAGAGGAACAAACAAACAGACATAGAAAAACTGAAGAAGTCAATAGTTGGGTTTTGATGCAAAAGTTGGATTGATCATGTAACTTACCATGTAGACTTGTTGATAATTCTAGATACTATCTTCTTTCTAAATGGAAGAGATAACCTTGACTTTTGAGCATAATTGTGGTTCTTTATCCTCTATACAATATATATAGTCTTACAAAGTCTCTAGTTCTTCTACTGTACTTGTTCCATTGTACATCAGAAGAATAGTTGACATTAAACCAGATAGAAATGCATCTCGATACTAGTACTATCAAGAAAATACTAAACCGATCAATGTGCAATTGCCTCAAAAGAAACTACTGGATGCGTACATGACCACAAAATTATATACCAAAAATATCTATGTATGATACCAAACCACAAAATTATATACCAAAAATTATAGAGAAAGTAGTACCTTTAATCTTCAATGAACCTTATGCAAATATCATAAATAGTACATACAATGTCATTTGAACTCCCAAGGTAGGTAAGACTGCAGAAAGTCCATGTTTACCTTCAATGTTGGTTGTTCTAAAAATCTAGAACCAAAAGGTACCTCCAAGTCATGTATCTTCAAACTTAATGAACTTTATATGTATTTCAAATGCAGAAATTTTATACACAAATAAGAAGAAACTCACTGCAAACATCTAATTATGCATAAACTAAAATGCAAATTAGAATCAGATATGCAAAATCTAATTGTTGTTTTTTTTCCTTTTAAGACAACCTTTGAGTTGATATATTAGCAGCAGAAAGATTTGCCTTTTCTTCCACAATTCTTGGATTAACGTTTATGCAATAAGAAAAGAGGAACATGATGCAACGTGAGAACCATAATTTGTATTCATTATCATCACATGACAAAATAAAAATAAAATGGCCAAAATGGATACAAACCGGTGTGGTGGCTGTAATATCATCTTCATCACATCAATCCAAAATTTAGGGCGAAGATAAATTATTGAACGAAATCAACAAAAACAAACAATTCACAATGGGCCTCACAAATCATAGTTATAATTTAAACTTGAGCTGACATCGAAACCTAAATTGAAATGAAACAAAACCTAAAATTAAACCGTATTCAAACCGAAGAATCGATTGTGTGAACGTACCTGAGAGTGCTCGACGATTGAGAGAAGAAGCAGATATAAACGAAACCTAAAATTAAACCGTATTCAAACTGAAGAATCGATGTGAACGTACCTGAACTAAAATTCATGTATAACGACTTGGTTGCAGATTTTGGAACTCAAATCTGATCAAGAGGGCCATGATTTTGGAACAAGTTCCGCATTAACTATACTGTAATTTCAAGAAAGTGGACTTGCTTGCAAAACCGGATGACAATGAGAATTGAAAAATGAAAATTCTAACTAAGAACCATTGTCTAACAAAGATTTAAAAAAAAGGCTATCTGCAAAAAGTTTAAAAGATCTGCAAATAAGATGGTGTTAAAGCCAGGACGATCAATCTCTTCCACAAATACTAAAGACTGAGTTCTTCTGCAAAATTGAAATCCAAACTATTCGACTGCAATAAAAAATGTCACTTCTTAAGGGTACTCTGCTTCATATTTGAGTTTATGGTCGCTTATTTCATCTCCATTTTCAACTGGTATTCATTATTTATTCTCCATTTTTCAACTGGTAATCATTATTTACAAAAGAACAAGTAGAGACTAAAACAAATATGATTGAAGTTCCTTCCATAACGTGAACATAACCATGGTTTATGGTATTCGTTGATATTTACTTGGTGAACATAAATATAATTTGTTTCTACCCGTCAACTAAAAAAATCAAAATCAATTGAAAAATGAAACTAAAAAAATTGATAGAAAGCAAACCCTACAAATCGATAAAAATAATAAACATCAAAATCGATTCCAAAAGTTGGGGGTTGCCATTTTCTGTGGGAAGATTAGTACAAGACAATAAAGCTACTGCCCTCTTCTTTGACCTCGATTTTCTTCGTTTAAACATTAAGCCGTATATCCATGGAGTTTTGGGTATTACAAGATGAAATCTAGGGCTTGTGAGCAGTAAGATATTTGTCAAGAGAGAGAGGGAGAGAGAACTCAACCTGTCAACCTGTCACAATTCATTAAATCATGATATGAAGAAATGTGATAACGAAAAATTCATTAAATCATGATATGAAGAATCAAGAGATGGAGATGACAGATTTGCTGGTAAGACATAAATGGTAGTTTGGTAAATATAAAAAAGGTAAAATAGAAATGAAGATGAAGAAGAAAGAAACACCCAATTGAATCGAAGGATTATACCTGGTAACAACATATAAGAGAGGGAATGGTAAAAATATTTGAAGAATCGAGAGATGGAGAGAGATGCAAAAACAAATTTTTTAAAGAAACCCTAAATCAAGAATGTGAATCATTGTTGGGAAATTCAGAAATGCACAAGTACAGTTAATACTGCTAGAAGAACTTGGTTACTACTTCTGAAGTTAATGCCGCTGAACAAGATTAATGCTGCTAAGTCAAAGGTTAGTACTGCTGGATGAAGTTACTACTGCTAAGCAATTTTAATACTGCTAGTAGTTAGTACTGCTGAACATTAATACTGCTCAAAGTATTAATGCTGCTGAAGACTTAGTGCTGCTTAAGAGATAATCAAGATTCGTGCAGATCAAGATTGAAGATTATGGAAAGCTTGGAGATAAAGATGGAAGATTATTTTGAAGATCTTTTATTATTTGTAATTATCTTTTATCTTCATTATATATAGAATAGTTTATAATTGATAGAAAATAACTTTTAGAATTCTGAATTTTTGTTTTTCATAGAGAGAATCAACCTCAAGGTTTGTAATCCTAATTCTAGAGAAGTAGAATTCCTATTGGTGAGCCTGTTCATCAATATTGAGGTTGAGTGTTGAATCTTGTAGCTTTATAATCATTCAATAAAGTTTACAAGTTATTATTCTGATTCACTGTTTCATTGATCATTGAATATTAAAGTGTTATTCCGCAAACTCCTTTAATATTGTTTTTGAGTGTTTATTTTTGTTAAGAATTAAGATCCTGACAATCGTATCCTAGAAAACTTGAATCGGCACCTAGGTAACCGAAACTGCTGGATGGGGATGAGGGTCATGTTGAGAACCTAAACTGCTGATAGAAGTTGTAGGGTTTTGAATAACCATTGGAGAAATCAAAACTCGTGGCTGGATTTATATTGAGGTAGCAGCAGTAGCAACGATACAGTAAGAAATCTTCCATTTCAGATTGATGTGAAAGAAGCAGGTAGAAGGAACGTATGAATCCATCCAAATCGGTATGGGTGAAGATGTGAAGTAAGGAGGCGGGAGGTCAGAAGGCATGGGCTGGAGGTGTAGTGTCTTAAATGGGTCGGTTTTAATATCCTTGTATCAATGAGTTGTACATTATGCATTAAAGGTAAGAATTAAGAGATTTTTGAATTTCATGCTTAAATTTGTTGTACCTTGTGCTTTAAGATTTGTGTTTAAGACATTTGGTCTAAATGTATATTAAGGTCGTATATATATATATATATATATATATATATATATATATATATATATATATATATATAAGAAGGATGAGGAAAGAGAGTTAAGGAAAAGCCTCCATTGAGGCCATATAATTTTGTGGGAGTTTTAATTTTTTTTAAATAAAAAATGTAGCATTAAATGTGTTCAACTTCTCATTTTCTCTATTTAATTTTTATTAGTTTTATATCAAATTCCTTTTTTATTTAATCAAACCATAATTCAAAAAATCCAACATTTACTAAAATTTTAAGATTTTAATTATTTTTTTATAACGATGATTATTTTATTTTTATTTAATGTGTAACATCCCCCGTCTTTGTGGTCCAGAACGGGTGATGTCACGAACGGGAGTTAACACAAATACACAACTATTTCAGAGCTATTAATAAACTCTAAACATATATTACAGACTTCTAAAACATATTTTATAACCCAAACTAACATACCTCAACAAGTCTTTATAAATTTAGAAAGTTATAAAATAAGGTAAGTCTAAGAACTCCAAAATTTCACGCTCGATCTCATGTCCCGTCCCCGTAAACGTCACTTCGAACCTGCCGTGTCAGAAAACAAAAACACGCCTGAGCACATGGCTCAGTGAATGGATTATAATATAAATTTATAAATAATAATGAAAACATCGATAATGAAGCGAAAGACTTAAAAATTTATTTTGAAGAATGTTCTTGAAACTCAAGTTCATAGCAAAAGAAATGTTCAGTAAATTTCAAAGACAATAATTTCAAGAACGATTCACACTTTAACTTCAAAACGTAATATAAATAAAGTCCGTCAATTCATGTTGTGTTCGTGGGGTGATCAGCTACACAAACTGGGTCGGCGTGCGGTTACACACACACACACACACACGAATCCCTCGTGAATTTAACCACGGTCACATATTCTATGGGTAAAAGTCCTAGGATAGATCCATCCGCCCCGGAGCCAACAAAGTCGGCCAAATGCGAGTATGTACTTAGTCACAAAATGAACAAACAACTTGTCGCAAAGAAGAATTCGCAGGCAATGGGATACAACTTCTAAATTGTCGCAGGCTTTAGTGTGTGAGTTCTCTACTTATCGTAGGCTTTGGCCTGCGAGTTCTGACTTGTTGCAAGACTTGATGTACGAGTTCTGTACTTAACGTGAATAACTCTTAACAAATTCCCATAACTCATATATAAAGGCTTGTGAGTTCTTGGATGAAAGTGACTTGCGAGTTCTTTGACTTGCGAGTTCTCACAATTCGTAGACTTCAGTCTGCGAGTTCTTGACTTAGTCGCAGAAAAGGACACAAAAACACAAAAGAAACTAGATCTGCGAGTTCTTGCCCCTGCGAGTTCTTCGAATGTGCAAGTTCTTCACGATGAAGCCTGCGATAAGTTTGGATCTTGCGAGTTCTTCATGAAAATAATCAAATCTGCCATGGAATCTTTAATACTCTGAATTTGACTCTGAGATTTCACAGGGTTACTCGATTTTCAATTGTGAACACTTTCTTAATACACAAATTCATCCAAAAATCACTTGAATAGCAAATTCGATCCAATGACAGTGAGTTTCAAGACTTCGAACCAACATTCTAAAAATTCCAAATTTCACTAATAATTTTTGTGGATTAGTGCAAACACCATGAATAAAATTTGATCTACAATAAAAAACGAGTAGATTGCAATCAATATTGAAGCAAAATTTTCACTAATTTGTGAAAAAACTGAATGCAACAGTAAACTTGCCAAAAATGTATGTGAGTTCTTTAAATCCTTCTAAAATTGACCAAATCTTTGCAATCCAACCTATCTTAATTCTTTGTATGGCTCTGATACCAAATGTTAGTTCCATAATTCAAGCACAATTAATCAAGATGAACAAATCTAACAATTAAGATCAATGTCTAGAGAGATAGTGTAGAGAGAGAAAGTGTTGATGTCATAGATCTAACAATTCTTACAATTACAAGTCTTAGCTATACTACTCACTTCCTTTCTAACAAAGCTTAGAAAGATATTAATATGGTCAAAGGCCATGTACAAACACAATGTAAACAACATTGAGACTTTGACTATATTTGACTTTACAAGTGTTGACTTTTACACTTAAATCTTGGATACAATAATACCCTAACACATGAACTTCAGTGTGACTTGGCTCTAGTATATCAGGATGAACTGGGCTCAAATGAAGATCTTCAGGAGAATTCTAATCATACATGGCATTCAACAAAGTAAAATCTTTATCTTCAAACAACCCATCAAGTACACTTTCTTCATGATCAGGAACAACATCATTGACTTTATCAGCAACAACCTCAATGATTTCAACTTCATCATCATTATCAGCTATATCCTTAAAGTTTTCTTTCTCTTCCTCCTTTACTTTCCAGAACTGCTAATACTTGTCATCAATATCTTCCACATCATCATCTGAAAACAAGTTTATAACATTTACAGCTTCCAAACCAATCAGCAGTAAAATCTGCTCTCTTTGAAATAACCTTAGGCTTTGCAACCCTTGGTTCAACATTTGGATTCACATATAACACAATCTCTTTCCCTGTCACATCCCCTTGATCATTTTTCATATCACTATGATCAGCACTATCTCTTTCCACATCTTGAGATCCAGATCCACTAACAATTTCAGCAGCAACATCAAAATCAGCACTCTGTTTCTGATTCATCTCCCCCTCATGGTCATGATCTGAATCATGATCATGCGTTGGTTGAGAAACAGAGACCTGGGTCTTACAAGATGTCTGAACCACCTTAGCCAAATCTACAAAGGCAACTTGCATTGCCTCTATAGACTTCAGAACATCTGCTTAGAAGGAATTAAACTCTGGAGCTCTAACCACATCTGCTGGGATCTGTACAGATGGTGGTGGTGGAGGTGTTTAGTGATGGGATTGCAGAAGAGAAAACAAATCTTCATCGATTTGGTTATCTGGAGCTTGTGAAAGCAATTTCGAAAACAATAAAGATTTAAGCTCATCAATAGACATTTCTGTTGGTTGAGCAGGTTGAGGTGTAGAATGAACTTGTTGTTCTGATTCAACAACTGAATCTTTTCCCTTTAACATCCTTTTAACTGCTCCAATTTCCTCCTCAAACTTCTATAACAATCTGGTTTCAACAAGTGTCCTAGGACTGATAAAAGGTATATCAATTGGCACTAGACTCAATTGTGAAGACAAAGAAAGTGAGAACTGGGCTGATGTCCTTTTGATTCAATATCTGAGGTCTCCAAATGAGAACTAGGTAGATTATGTGCTAATTTCCCGTGATTATGTAAAACTATCTCCTGTTGAGAGGTGATAGAGTGGCTGTCTTGGGTGTGCGAGTGCATAAGTGGGCTACTTATGTCTTTTTCAATACATGCTCGTAACACATGCGGCGAGGTAGTAGATATCACTGCTATTCTGGATTTGTAGGTTAGGATTCTCACACTCTCACCATTTTCTTCTTCTTCCCTTCCACTCTGTCTCACATTATCATTTTAAACTTGAACTCCGTTATCACTTATATGTCTCCAACAACATTCCTGACAGTAATATCAATATCCAGTTCCATGGCATCATCATAAAATTCAGCAAACACATCAACTTGTACATCATTATCTTTTACAACATCACCTTGGTTATCTTGATCATGATCATGATCATCATCACTATCATTATCATTATCATCAACAGTAGTTTCAGTATCATTACCATCACTTTCAACTTGTACATCATCAGCTGTCTCATCATTATTGCCATCAATTGTTGTAGAAGGAATATTTTGTTCCTCACTTTAAAGTGCTGCCAATGCTGGATCCGACTCAATTTTAGAGCCTTGACTTTCATCAGTTGGAGGTGTCACTATACGTGAGGCATTATCCTGTGACCTTGAAGCCCTAGTCTAGGTCTCCAAACCCCACCAGTACCCCTCTAAGAATTTTTCCTCTTCACCCTCATGGTGACAGGAACCCTCACTGACTCCTCTCTCCTAGGGATTGAGCCTGGGGTAGGGGCAACCGGTCTTTGTCGTCCCATAGACTCTCTATACTGTATTACACAGTCGGATTCTGGATCAGCATAATCCAGTAAAGCTTCTGGAATAGACATAGAATAGTTGAATACTTTCTTCTGCTTCATTAAAAATCTCATGGCATGAGCTGGTGCAAACAGATGGTTAGGTCTCTTTGGTATGCTCTTGTTGCTCCTAAACATGCTTCTTATGATAAGAGCAAGAAACCTCTTATATGGCACAAAAGATGGAGCTTTGGAAGTCTTATTGGAGATCACTCTTTCATATAGCTCAGTCCAGAATACCACAGCATAATCCACATGCAAGTCATAGACCATTGCATGGAAGAGCTTCAAAATATGGATGCTGTCATTGTCTGTTCCATGAACTTTGGTAGTCAGACATCTGTTTATTACGGAGAAGAGTGTGTAGTAGAAAGGCGGCAGGTTGTTCTTTTTAAAGTGGTTAACCTTAGTAAGCTGGACTGTTAGTGCACAAGTATGTTGGATCCAAGATCATGGGAATTAAAGTCAAAGCTCAAGTCAAACCTTCATTGCGAAAGTCAAAGTTTTTGTAATAAGTCAAAGTAAAAATGTTTATTGTTTTAGTTTTGTCTTTGTATTGTAATGTAGTATAAATAGTTTTTCTCTTTTGTTTTCTTGTAAGAACTAAGCGGGTAAGTGTAACTAAGAGCATTCGTAGACAAAGAGAGTCCTAGAGAGAGAAAGTAGAGATAGAAAGCATCTTGTGTAATCAATTGTAAATTGTGGATTGATGATCAATGACATATGACAATTAGGATTGAAATTCATGTTGTTATTCTAGATTAGAACTATTATTGTGGGACACACAATTGGTATCAGAGCAGAAGTTCGATTAAATTTTTTTCAAGAAATGTCTTTGCACCCTGTCTATTTGAGTCTTCATCGATTTTTGTGATTTAGATTGTAATTGTGAGTTTAATTGAGTCTATGATGTTCGAGTGATGTATTAGAAAGATCTTGTATTGATTTGAGTCATAGTTGCACTCTAATTTTGCTTTAATTTTGAGTTTTTGTGATTTTTGAAAAACATGAGTCTAAAGCACTGTAAACTGGTCAAAATGTATACTTAGATCGATTTCATTGTAATTCATTGTTTGTAATCGATTCTAGTTGCTTTCGTGGTAAAATTGGTGGATTTACGAAGTGAAATTCGAAGATTTGATCAAGTTTTGGATCGATTGAAGGATTTTTTGGTCGAACCTTGAAGAACTCGCATAATCCTTGAAGAACTCGCAAGATCCAAAGAGTGCATATAGAGATTTCACATAGTGATTGATTTTCTGAATTTGACAAGTGCAGATTTCGCATAAGAGTGATATACGACTTGCACAAAATTTGTATAGAGTTTTATACGAAAAGATTAGATTTCACATAAAGTTGATCTGTGAAAAAGTTAAGGGAAGAATTCGCATAAGTGTTGTGTGCGAATTGTACATATTTCGCATACTTCAGTGTACGAGAAGTGAAGAATTCGCCTAAGTCAACGTACGAAAAGTAGGGATTTCGCATAGAGAAGCATACGCATTCCTTGAATTCTCATAGAGTTACATACGAATTCTTAGGATTTCGCATAGAAAGTTGGAAGTTTCTAAGTATAGAATTCGTATCTCCCTGTGTGCGAAAAGCTCATGCGAAAAGTTGGTGATCATGAAATTTCTAAGTCAAGAATTCGTGTATAGTCACATTCGAATTTCTCAAAATTCGCATATAGTTGTGTGTGAATTCCTCAGAATTACTGTTCAACAACTGACGAAAGACGCTCATTTTCTAATAACTTTCCAGAGTACTGAACAATGAAACCCAAAACTCCTTTCTTCACGAATCAACTGGATGATTATAAGCACTCAAGATTCTGAATCATAACTCAAGCATCAAAACAATGATTGCAATCGCTCACACTACTGATTGATCATGTCAGAATAATGATCAAGAGAACTCAACGGTCTAACAACAAATAGAAGCACTGCAGACTGATGACTGCAGATGCTTAGACTGCTAACTCAATCCAATCAGAGACTAAATCCTCAAATCCAGTATCTGAAAATGTTAGTACACATATTTATTGGATACAAGATCATGATTATTGAAGCTGAAAGTCAAACAAGTCAAATGCTCAAAGTCAACTCTCAAAGTCAAAGTATCTTTGTAATAAGTCAAAGTCAATTGTTTTGTTTTGTAGTTGTAGTGTAAGCGTGTGTCTTTGATTTTATACTTATGACTACCTTAGTAGTTAGTAGTTAGAGGACAGTTGCAAGTTAGAGAGAGAGAGTACGTTGAGTTTGTAGAGAGAGAAAGTGTCCAGAGACATTTGTATACGAATTATGAGAATTGAAATTGGAAATTGAAACAGGTTGGATATTTGATTCTTATCATTTTGTTTTGTGATTGAACTTGAATAGAACTTGATAAACTGGGAATTAACAATTGGTATCAGAGCAAATCCAAGGTGAAATCAAGAAAATATGGAGTCACACTGAGTTTCTGAGTCATAGATCAATTTTTGAATTTTTTGTGAATTTGGGTCTGTAATCGAGTTCAGTGTGTTCGTATAGTGGTCTAGATTAATCTTGTATTGGTTAATTGGAGTCTTGTACTGTACTTGATCATCAAATTTTGAAATTTCACGAGTTTTGTTTTCACGAGTTCGTAAGCACTGTAACATATCAATTTGTATTGTTGAGTGTTCTTTATCGAAATTTCTTGGTTGTAATTGTTTCTAGATGTGCTAGTGGTCATTTTGTTGAAATTTCGAATCGAAATTCGATGGTTAAATGGATTTTTGAATAGATCAGTGTGTATTTGTGTCGAAGATCTAAAGAACTCGCAGACCATTGGATTTCGCTTGAATAATTAGATTTCGCATAATTGATTATGAAAATCTCACAAGTGTTGAATTCGTACATGTGTGATATACGAATTGTCTAGAATTCGTATGTTGTGTGAATTTTCAGAATTCGCATAAGTGTCTATACGAAAAGTTTTGTGAAAATAGTTCAAAGGCAAGAATTCGCATAAGTTTTATGTGCGAAAAGTGAAGAACTCGCAGGTTGTATCATACGAATTCTTAGAATTTACATCAGAGAGATATACGAATTCTTTAGAGTTCGTATAAGAAGTGTTCAAAATTTATTCAAGTTCAGAATTCGCATAACTTTTTTGTGCGAAAAGTTTATACGAAAAGTTTATTTTCAAAATTTTTCCAAGTCTAAAATTCGCATAAGTGTTGTATGCAAATTCTTAGAAGTCGCATATACCTATGTGCGAATTCTGAATTGTTTGTGTATGAGAATTCTGAAGTTAGTATTTTGTGTGAATTCTTGGTTAATTGACTTGTATGCGAATTGTGCATACGAATTCCTTGTGGTTCACTCTTTCATGCGAATTCCATACTTGTGATATTTTTGGAAAGTTAATTTTCTGAATTTCTTTCTAAGTTTTCTATATTTTTTTTATTTCACTTGGAGTAACGATCATTTGTCAAGTTCTTATTGTATATCTTTGAAACAGGATGACTTCTAAGGACGCACTTTCCATTGGTACTGATGTCAAACCCCCTGTTTTGTTCAAAGGGGAATATGAAAAGTGGAAGGATCGATTCCTTGACTTCGTTGACCGACATGCAAACGGAGAAAACATTCTCTTGTCTATTATAGAAGATCCAATGATACATCCCACTTTGGAAATTCCTGATGAGAATATTGGATCGTCTGATGATGAAGATAAGAATCGACCTAGAGTTCAAAAGACGAAGAAAGTTCCAATGGATTTCTCTCAATTTTCTGAAAAAGAAAAGGAAAGATATAAGGCTGATAAGCAAGCTAGATCTGTACTTTTACAGATCATTCCCAATGAGATCTACGTCAAAATCGGCAGCTACAAAGCAAATGCCAAGACAATGTGGGATTAACTCCAGAAGATGATGATGGGTTCGAAGATCGGAAACCAAATGAAGGTAGCAAACTGTATTAACAGCTACGAAGAATTTAAGGCTAGAGAGAATGAGAGCCTTGAGGATACCTACGAGAGATTTTATTAGTGCACATATTTGTTGGATACAAGTTCATAAAGATTGAAGATCAAAGTCAAGCTAAGTCAAATGCTCAAAGTCAACTCTCAAGCAAGAAAGTCAAAGTCTTTGTAATAAATGTCAAAGTCAAAGTCTCTTGTGTAGTGTTGTGTAGCTTGGTTTAAATAGTTATTGTCCTTGTAATCTTGTGGTTAGAAGAGTAAGTAGAACAAGCGTGTATCAGTAAGAAGAGTTCAGTGTGTAATTCTAGTGAGAGAAAGTAGAGAGAGAAAACTTGTAATATGGAGTTTATAATCAATGACATGTGATTACGAAATTCTCATCTTGTTATATTGATTGCTAGCAATTAGAACTTGAATCTTGGGAATTATCAATTGGTATCAGATTAGAGAGAAATTCAGAAACAAGGATCAAATTCAATATTTTTGTTCGTTTTTGAAGAACACGCATATCGTCTGTTTTGGAGTTGATTTTTCGAATTAGTGATGTTTTGGATTTAATTTTGGTGTTTTGTTACTCGATTTTACTTCTAGAACATGTTTGGTTTGTAATGCTTTGCATAATTCACTCTGTTTAGACATGAATTTTGAATTTTTGTTGGATTTGAGTTCAAGTCTGTAAACATATTGTATCAAGATCGAATCTGAATGTTTGATGTTTTAGTATGAAATCTATTACTTGTAATCTGTTCGTAGCATGAAATCGATGTGATCTGCAGAGTTTCAGACTAATTGGTGAAGGATTTGATTGAAATCGGTGAAAGACTCAAGTTTTTATTCAAAAACTCCAAGAACTCGCAAGATCCAAAGAATACGCAGAGGAAGAACACGTACAAGGAAAGAACTCGCAAAGCATAAGAATTCACATATCATGAAGAACTCGCAAACTGTGACCTGCGAGAAGTAGAACTCACAAGATATAGCGTGCGTGTTTCTACTGTAAATCTTCTTTGTTGTGCGCAAACAGGAATCTGCGAGAAGTTAAGTCTTGCAAGAAGTGGATAATCTGCGTGCTTTCATTTAGCGCGAAGTAGAATTTCAAAAAATTTCTAAGTCTCGAACGTGCAACTTCAAGAACTCGCACGTAGTTACCTACGCGAAGCAAGAACTCGCACGGGCCTTCTTGCGCGAACCTCAAAATTCGTATCATTCGACGTGCGCGAATTTTGAACACGCACATCACTTTTTGCGTGAAGTTTGTTCTCATATTATTTTTTGTGCGCGAAGTTCCAAAACTCGCAAGATACTATAGTTGCGCGAAGCTTGTATCCTTCACTCTGCGAGTTTTATACTTAGAATATTTTCTGAGTTTTTCAATATTTGACCAAATTTGATTTTTTTTGTACAGGTTGTTCTGAATTTCTAACGATCATTATCAAGTTCTTGTTGTACCAATCATTACAGGATAACTTCCAGAGAAGATCTCACAATCGAAACTGATGAGAAACCTCCAGTACTGTTCAAAGGAGAGTACGAGCAGTGGAAGAATCGTTTTCTAGATTTCATTGATAGCAATGTTTTGGAAGATTATATCAGATTATATTTGAAGGAAGGAAAGATGAAAACTCCAACAAAGACTTACAGTTTTCTTGGGAAAAATGGAAAAACGGAACGAGGAGAATACCCACTACCACTTGAGGAATACACTGATGAGCAGAGATGGAGACATAAAGCTGACAAATTGGCTAAAGCTTTTATCTTGCAAGGAATTTCAGATGAGATTTCTATCAAATTAGATAGTAAAAAGGCTACAGGAAAACAGTTGTGGGAACAGTTTAAAAAGATGATAGAAGGACCAAAGATGTCTTCGAAAGAAAGAGTAAAGAGTTTGGAAACTGAGAATACTGAGCTGAAAAGAAAGATCTCTGATTTTGAAAATCAAATTGTCCAAATCTAGCAAGAAGACTCTGTTGATAGTTATACTGAGAAAATTAAGAATATGGAGTATGCTAACGAAGAGCTGAATAAGAAGATTACTGATCTGGAGCTGAAGATGGCCAAAGACAGAGATGAATTTGAGAAAGAAAAGAAAGGGTTTGCAAAGAAATTCTCTGAATTCTCAAGGAAAAGTTTTGAGGAGAAGAATATGGTTGAGCTTAAATGTTCTAAGCTTTCTCAACAGGTAACTGACTTTGAGAAAGTAATCATTTTGGAAAGAGACAAGTTTGAAAAGGAGAAGAAGATCATAGAACAGAAGAATGTTGGAATCTTCAAGGAAATATCTGGTCAAAGAAACAATGCTGAAAAGGGCTTTGAAGAAGAAAGAAACATGTTTGAAGCAAAGATAAGGAATCTTACTGATAAGTTATCTGAACTATCAGCTTGTGCATTGAAAGATCAGAAAGCGAAGTCTGAATTCAAGAAAGAGATTAACCTGCATATCAAAGAAAAGGACAGTTTATCTTAAAAGATAAAAGAGCTTGAAGATATTGTTTCCAAGGTGGTGGTGACTGAGCACACGGCTCCAGAGTCAAAAATCCACAAACCTAGAAATGATTCAGCTGACTTTAAAAAGACAACCGCAAGCTTACATCAGAAAACTGTTTCAACAAAAAGGTCAGTTAATTCATATGATCATATTCGTACTACTAACATTTTCTTTGATAGAAATGTAGATGGTTCAGATACATTCAGAAGAAGAAGAAGAAAGAGATATGAAGAGGAGAAGCTGGTTTGGAAAGTGAAACTAGTTGATGATGAAAAGAATGATGAGAAGAAGGATGAGAAGAAAGGAAACAAGTCATGTGTACATGAATCAAATGCAAAGAAGAACAAAGTGCGGAAAGGTAAACCTGATTTTGATTAATCGAGAGATCAATTGATCATGTTGTCTAAAAAGAAGAATTATTGTTCTTATTGTCGTACATATGATTTTGTTCATAAAACTAGTGATCATTACTGGCATGGTTCTTATTCAATTACTCCTAACAGAACTGCAACTAACAAACATGGACCCAAATACCAGTGGGTACCAAAGACGAAAGATGAATCTGTGTTGCAGGCAACTCAAGTCAATGGGGAGTAAGAGAACCAAGGCTTCTGAACACTACAGTTCAAGACCCGTTCCTCAATGATAAAGAGTTTGACTTCTAAACACAATAGTTTAGGACTCGCTCTTCAATGATCAAAAGATATGTTGCTCCCGTGCTCATAAGAGATTGTACTCCAATACTCGAATGAGAAGATCAACCTTCAAGGGGGAGTACATATTTGTTACTGAAAATATGCATTAGAAAGATATGATGATCTACATTTCAGGGGGAGTTGTAGATCTCTATCATGTTTTTCACTGACATATTTTATGATGCATAATTTCAGGGGGAGTATATGACTTCTGATTATATCTGATCAGAACTCGTACTTTCAAAGTTTTACTGCTTTACGTCATTTACTTTTCAATAAATGTTGTGAATAAAGCTTTGCACTTTGACGACTTTGTGACTTTTGCAGGATTGAGAGAGAGAGAGAGAGAGCTTACATGATCATATCTAATATGACTTAGAGCTGACTTGATGAAATTTAAGAATGAGCAAAAAGGTTTATTTCTATTCTTAATCTTAGACGTATCTGAAATAAGGACAACTTTCAGATATGAAAACATGTTTTTAAATGTTCAAACCACTTCTGATTCTTAAAACGATTTCATGAATATAGAAGTGTGATTTTTTTAAATGTTTTCATGTTATATGTGCTTCAATGTTTAACAAATCGTGTATTTCCAAAGATAAATACTTGTGTATTATCCTTCCCATATACTATCAAGTATTCACACACACCGGTTTAATATTCTGTTGAAAATGTTCTTACCATGTTTCTAAATTGAAACAAATTTTCGATGGTAAGACACCCCGATTGAACTTCAAAGAATGTTTGAGCGTGATTTCATTTCAAAACGTTTCTTTCAAGAATGTCTATATTTTGGTTCATATAGACAATATCCAATTTTTGCTTGACCTAAGCCTTAATTGATACATCATTAAGATATTTTGATCTTTTTTATCCAATGTCAGATTTTCAAACAAGTTTCGTGTATTCATTTCATTTATTCATTATATTGTTTGAAAAGTCTTCAATGTTTAAAATGCTCAAGTCTTCATGATTATATCCGTGAGTTACAGACATCTGACTTGAATATATTTGTGCTTTAACTGCAAAGTTCAACCAGTTGAGTAACATGTACTTATAGGATTACATGGATTCATTGTGTATGCTTAAATAAAACTTCTATGGATTCACGTTAACCAGTGTTTCCTACCCAAGAAGTTAATCCTTGAGTGATCGAATGTGTGAGGAGTCAAAATACTGAGTGTGGGTTGAGTGATGAGGTAAAATGTAAATGAGAGTTTGGTTAGTAGCGAGCTTAATGATTACAAGAAAGAGGGGTGAGCGATCAGAGTAAAAAAATATCAAACTCTGCACCAACTTTTTCTGAGCCGGGCAACCACATTTCTAATGTTTCACAATTCTTCGTGATCATTATTGAAACAGGCAACTAGCCCATGCCAACTCTTGATAAAAACCCCACCAGCTACTCATTTTCTTCTCAACAAGAAAATGTTTCAATGTTTCAAGGGGACGCAACACATAATCTATCTGATTTTCATTTGGAAAATCTGGATATTGAAAAAAAAGGAAGTCTGCCCCACCTTGGCACTTCGATCATGCACAATCGAGTCTGTGTATTACTGTTGTTGTCTCAATGGTTTACACAATTTTGAGCCTATAAAAGCAATCATCTATGCTTAATTCTTTCAAACACAAGCACGAGCACACAGGAAATCCGTTTTTCTGTCAAAACGTTCATAGAATAAACTTGTGTTATTTAATGATTGAATGGAAGACCTAGGGGAGTGAACATCACAAAAGCTTCTTTCCATTGTGTATTCGTTACACACAGTGACTTCGTGTTACTGACAGACACTTCTAACTGATTCATTTGTTGATTCAGGTGTTACATTCCAATTTGTCTGAATTTGCAAAGATTCGGATGAATATCTTTTTGGATCGATAGATGTTCAGAGGCTCAGTGGTAAAGATCAGTGGCCAGAATAGATCAAAGACATTTCTTGTTAAGTTTTGATGATTTCATGCTTCATTCATCAAAAAGGGGGAGAGATAATAAAGAAATGTTAAAGTTGAGAGAGAAGATAAAGAAGTGTTTGAGAAGTTTTCAAGGAATTCAAAATTTGAAGAAAAGTTCAAAGATTTCAAAGTTTGAGCAGATTTTTCTGAAATTTTCTTTGTAGATATTTTTGGTGAAGCAATCTGAGCTGAACATGAAGATAATTTCTTTCCTGTGTCTGGAAGAGAGTTTATCAAAGAAAGGGGATATTGTTTTGAGCATAAAAGAGAATGTTTAATCTGATATTAATCTACAAAGAGGGAGATTGTACAAGCTGAGCTTAAGGGGAAGACAAGTTGATAAAGTTCTTCAGTGCAACAAAAGAGGGAGATTGTAATATTGAGCTTAAGGGAGAGATTGAATTGCAAAACCTTTTAGAGATGATCTTGATCCAAAGGGGAGAATGTTAGTGCACATATTTGTTGGATACAAGATCATAAAGATTGAAGATCAAAGTCAAGCCAAGTCAAATTCTCAAAGTCAACTCTCAACCAAGAAAGTCAAATTCTTTGTAATAAATGTCAAAGTCAAAGTCTCTTGTGTAGTGTTGTGTAGCTTGGTTTAAATAGTTCTTGTCCTTGTAATCTTGTGGTTAGAAGTCTAAGTAGAACAAGCGTGTATCAGTGAGAAGAGTTCATTGTGTAATTCTAGTGAGAGAAAGTAGAGAGAGAAAACTTGTAATCTGGAGTTTATAATCAATGACATGTGATTACGAAATTCTCTTCTTGTTATATTGATTGTTAGCAATTAGAACTTGAATCTTGGGAATTATCAATTGATACAGATGAGAATTTCGTAATCACATGTCATTGATTCAATTGATAATTCCCAAGATTCAAGTTCTAATTGCTAACAATCAATATAACAAGATGAGAATTTCGTAATCACATGTCATTGATTATAAACTCCAGATTACAAGTTTTCTCTCTCTACTTTCTCTCACTAGAATTACACACTGAACTCTTCTCACTGACACACGCTTGTTCTACTTAGACTTCTAACCACAAGATTACAAGGACAAGAAATATTTAAACCAAGCTACAGAACACTACACAAGAGACTTTGCTTTGACATTTATTACAAAGACTTTGACTTTCTTGCTTGAGAGTTGACTTTGAGCATTTGACTTGGCTTGACTTTGATATTCAATATTTATGATCTTGTATCCAACAAATATGTGCACTAAAAAATTTGTTCTTCTTCTAAATGAGTTGTCAAAGAATAAAGTTAAAAATAAGCAAATCGAAAACAACGTCAAATTCCTCAGCATTTTCCAACCAGAATGGAAGAAACACACGAGGAGAATGAATCAGATGAAAGATCTCAGTGATATCCCACTCCATGAAGTTTATGAAACACTGAGACAAAATGAGGAAGGGGTTGAAGAGAAAAGAAGTGAGAAGAAGAAATCTGAGAAAACAGTTGACCCGATAGCCTTAGTAACTGGTCAGAAAGAGAAGGAGAAGAAAGAAAAAGAAGAAGAAAATTGTGATTACTAGTTCTGATGATTCGGAAAATTCATACTCTGACAGTGATGATGGAGAAAATCAGAAGCAAGCTATGCTACTGCTAAACCGAGCATTTCAAAAGAAATTTTATAAGAAGTCGGGTTCAAATTCTCAGAGATACTCATCAGGCTCAAAGAATCATGAACATCTAGAAAGAGTTGAAGGAAGGAGATTTAAGGAGAAGAGGTTTGGAGAAAGAAAGACTGAAGAGAAGAAGAGGTTTGTCAATGATTATGGTGGTGAGAAAAAGATTGACGATATGGTTAAGTGCTACAACTGCGGAAAGGTGGGTCACTATGCCAAGGACTGTCGGAAGCCTACAGTCAGAAATTCCGACTACTACAAACAGAAGATGCTCTTAGATAAACAGAAGGAAGCGGGAAAAGCTTTAATGGCTGAGGACGAGTTCTGGCTTGACCATTCCGATGAGGAAGAAACGGAAGAAACAATACATATGTGTCTGATGGGATGAGATGTAAAAAATGATGAGTCTGACGAAGAGACATCTGATGAGGTACAAAATTTTTCTAAGTCAGATTTTTTAGACAAAATGGAAGCCATGATGATCGAGCTTCAAGACCTTCAAAATAAACTGAAAAAGGAGAAAAGCAGCAAGGTTGCTAAGAAGCGTCAAACAATTTTTGATCTCAACAAGGAACTTGTTGGGAACAAACATTTGATTGACTCTTTGAACAACTCTACTAATGTTTTTAATCAAGAAAAAGATCGTTTTGAAACTAAGATTTATGAAGTTATGTCTAAACTTTCAAAGTCTGATCTAGAAAAACAAGAATTTGTGCTAAAAACTCACAAATTGCAGGTTGAAAATAAGACTCTAGAGAAAAAGGTAAATGGTTTGGAAGCTAAATTGTATACTAGAGGACAAAAAGATGAAACCATTTTCTTAAACACACCTAATGAGGAAGCTGATGTGAAAGAGAAGTGGGGACTCGGTTACGATAACCCCCACTACTTAAAGAAAGCCATCAGAAAACAGTCAGCGTTATATAATTTTGATTTTCTATTTGCGGCTGGTAAATATCCTCATTTAAAACCCAAATTTGTTACCAAGTCACCTGATGAGGTTGAGGCCAAAGAAGATGAAAATAGAAAGAATACAAATAAAATGCAACTACCATTCTGCTATCAAAAGCTGAATGATAGTTATCTTTCAGAAAAGACAAAGTTTCTTTCAAATGATTATTTTGCTAGTTATTCTACACAAGAGTTGGAGGCAAAACCAATTAAAGCTAAAATTTACGTTCCTCCACTTGTGTTAGAAAGCAAAATAATGGAACTTGAAAATGTTTTATCTGATGAAAGAATTTTGGTTGATATTGAACAAAATGTGTTTTCTACTATAATGAAGAACACCGTTTTTAAAACTGAATCCAATGAGTGTTAAGCATCTTCTAAGGCACCTCAAACTTCGGAAGATGATTTTGATGACTTATTTGCGTCTGCAAATGATTTTTTAAATTATGATGATGGGTGTGTTGAGGAAAGTATTGATATGTTTGACTTTAATGCTAAACTTCCAGATCATTTTGCTTTTATCATTAATTCTGAAGCTTTACCAAGTGTGTATGAAGTTGGTGAATCATCAACCAAGGTTGGTGAATCAGTTTCTATGAGTACTAATTACTATGAGAAAGGTAAGAAGCAAAAGAAACGACGCTCACATAAACGGACTAACACTGGTAAGCTTAAGAAAAGACAAACTCAGAAATCTGTTTTTCCTAACAAATCTAAATCTTGTGTTTCAGAGTTGAAAAAGAAAAGGTCGGAAGAACGAATTGAGTGGCGACCAAAACGGAAGATTGATGAGAGTTCAGAATCATGTTCTGATAGTGTTTGTAATAGATCGATTGATAGTAGTTCTGTTGTAGTTGGTACTATTGCTTCTAATAAACAAACACTTGCAACTCCTTACAAGAAATATACAATAAAGCAATTACTCCAATTATCTCGGTCTACTACTAAGTCTTCTACATATAGACGGAATGATTTTTTTTCTCACCGATATTCTGATGATTGGTTCGGTACTTATCATGTCTATTCTTATAAGTCATATGCTTCAAATGTTTCAAAGGTTTTTCAAAAGATCAAAGCGTCCATAAATGGATGCCAAAATCATATGCTAACAATGTAGGACCCAAATTTAAATGGGTACCTAAAGTTATTGTTCCCTGATTTCTCCTGTGTAGACCCGTCATATGTGGTACTTGGATTCTGGTTGCACCAAGCATATGATTGGGCAAAAAGATATTTTGTCTAATTATACAGAGAAATACTGCGGTAACGTGCGATTCGGCAACGACCAGTTTTCACCAATCTTGGGATATGGTGACGTGATTCAAGACAACGTGATGATTACGAAGGTAAGATACGTGGAAGGTTTAAGACATATCCTGTTTAGCATTGGACAATTATGTGAAAAAGATCTAGAGGTAAATTTCAAGGCCAAGAAATGTTCTGTGCGTACTGAAGATGGTAAGGAATTCTTGGTCGGCACGAGAAAGTCTAACCTTTACACGATTAATCTGTCAAAAGTCCAGACTGACAATGAGGTTTGTATACTGTCAAAAGCCTCGCTGCAACAAAGATGGTTATGGCACCGAAGGCTTTCTCACCTGAATTTTCGTTACATCAACAAACTGGTCACGGGAAAATTAGTCAAAGGACTTCCTGAGCTTAAATACGAGAAAGAATATTTGTGCGCAACATGCGAGAAAGGTAAAATGAAAAGAGCTGCTCATAAGCCAAAGTATGATTCTAGTACAAGTTCTCCACTTGAGTTGTTGCATATGGATCTCTGCGGTCTTATGCGTACCCAAAGCATAAACGACAAGAAATATGTATTAGTAATTGTGGACGATTATTCGCGGTACACATGGGTCAAATTTATGAGATCAAAGGATGAGACGCCCGAAGTCATCATCAATTTCTTAAAGACTACCCAAGTGAATCTGCAAAAGCCAGTCAAGCTTCTTCGAACAGACAACGACACAAAATTCAAGAATAGCACTGTAGAAGATAATCTAAAATCGGTCGGGATAACACATCAATATTCTGCTGCCAGAACGCCAGAACAGAACGGAGTAGTAGAGAGACGAAACAGAACACTAGTCGAGGCCGCTCGAACTATGCTAAGCCAATCAGATCTACCTCTGTTTCTATGGGCCGAAGCTGTATCGACTACTTGTTACACGCAGAATTGTTCCATAATACACCGCCGGTTTGGTAAAACACCTTATGCTTTGATAAATAATCGTACACCTAGCATTAAACACTTTCATATTTTTGGATGCAGGTGCTTTGTACTGAACGATAAAGAGAACTTGAACAAGTTCAGTCCCAAGGCTGACGATGGCATGAATTGGATACTCTCAAACGTCTGCTGCATATAGAGTCTATTTGAAGAAGTCAAAGACTGTCATGGAGAGCATAAATGTTACATTTGACGAATATTTGGCTTCTAAACAAAGTATTTCAGAACCCGTACTTACAGGAGTACTAGCTTCTGGACAGATCAGTCCAGAACCTATGGTTAATGTTATTGATTCTGATAAAGCATCTACTTCTACATCTCATTTATCGGAATTAGATTTACTGTTTGAATTATTTTATGATGAGTTTCTTGGATCTAAATTGCCTAAATCTGTTGTGATTGACAGACCTGAAGAGTCTACTGGTCATCATCCAATCATTTCATATGTGTCTACAGAATTCGTTCTCCCGATTCAACAAGAAACTCCAATTCAAACATCTACTCCTTCAGTTGAAGTTGTAATTCAAACTGCCGAGACAGAAGCTGCTGACTCAGTTGGTTGCACTGTAACGTCTACTCAACAGTCATATATTGTTGTACCAATTGATGCTTCTGTACCAAATACTTCAACTGCACCACTCCCTGAACAAGAAGACACTGAACGTGGATATTTAGATGAGAATCATAATCAATCTACATCAAATCCACTCCCTCATGAACATAAGTGGACCAAAGAGCACCCGATAAGCCAAATTATTAGAGATCCATCAAAACCGGTGCAAACTAGGTCTGCTACATTAAATATGTGTATGCATGACTCATTTCTGAGCAAGATAGAGCCAACACGCATATCTGAAGCTCTAACTGACTCAGATTGGGTAACTGTGGTGCAAGAAGAGCTGAATAAGTTTGAAGCACTCAAAGTCTGGAGACTAGTACCTAAGCCTAAAGGTAAATCTATAATTGGTTCAAAATGGGTATTCAAGAACAAAAAGGACGAAGATGGTATCGTGATTAGAAATAAAGCAAGACTACTGGCTAAGGGATATAGGCAAGAGGAAGGTATTGACTATGACGAGACTTATGCTCCAGAGGCTATACACATGTTTCTAGCATATGCCGCTCACAAGAACTTCACCGTCTATCAAATGGACGTGAAGACTGCCTTTCTAAATGGTATTCTCAAGGAGGAAGTCTACGTTTCTCAGCCTAAAGGCTTTGTGAATCCAGAAAATCCGAATCATGTTTACATTATGGACAAAGCTCTTTACGATATGAAGCAAGCCCCTCGAGCCTGGTACAAAGTATTATCTAAATTCCTAGTCAAGTCTGGTTTCTCAAAAGGTAAGATCGATACTACTTTGTTTATTAAAAAGGAAAAATCCAGGCGTTGCCAAAGCTCTTGTGGTCATGGAGGTTCACCTGCGATGACTCCAGGCCATTTGTGGTCGCCCGGGGATTATTCGGTGTGCGTAAGTTGGCCCGGAAACCCACGGTTACCAAAATAAATAAATAAATAAATAAATAAAATAAAAAGGAAAAAGCCAATATCATCTTAATTCAGATTTGTTAGGACTGGAAGTCCTAGTGCGTTGAAAGTTGTATAACACATTTATAGGGTTCGAATTGTAATTATTTGATAGTTGAGTTGTAATTGGGCCTCAAGCCCATTAGCCTGATGCGCTTGGTAGTTATATGTTTTCTAAACGTAGTTTTAGGTTAGAGAACAGAAGAAGAAATTAATTGTTAGAAAGCTAGTCGTAAGGTTTACCTTCTCTGATCAAAAATTCTCTCTGTAAACCTAAACTCTTTATTGCTGAATTTAATCATATGACTAGCTGTTGTGGATTAATCATTGTTCTTCATTTAATATTATTGCTGATATATTGCACTGTTTTGGGATCTACAATTGGTATCGGAGCAGAATCGGATAAATTTTCATTCGATATGATCAAAAGGTTTGTCTAAAACCCATCTTTTTATCGACTTATGTTTTCGATTTGGGTTTATACGGTGCTTATCAGTTCATCGAAATCAAAGGTTTGAGTTTGTGCTTTTAGTTATTTTGTTAATCAAATTGTTGTGAGTGGATGCAAATTGAGATTGCATCTAGAAGTTTAATTTGATTGGATCAGTGGTTTAATGAATTTGTGGTTTCCAATTTTGTTTGGCGACTGTTGATGTTAGCGTGACGGTGGATACAAAATTGAGATCGGCGGCGACTGTGGTTTATATGTTGAACAACGGTTGTGGTTTATTTTTCTTATTTAAGAACTTTGCAATTACATTAGGTGGAAGTAGGAATTAATAGTCTTTGAAATTGGTGCTGCACTTAATAGCCACGCCATTCGAATTTCAAGTTCTTTACTTGGTTTCAATTGGATTCTTCCACTGATATTTGTGTTGCAGGTCCTAGGTTGGTGGATGTTTTTCTAAAAAGGTTTTAGTGGTTCTGTGTATGAATTGTGGTCGGCGATTTAAAGTTGTGTACGACGGCTACCTGGTTAATACCCCATATTGGGACGGTGATATCTTCAAATTGAAGACCGACGCTGTTGATTGTTTTGGGGCCGGTGGCTGTTTTTTCTTTTCTTTTCGTTGTTTGGTGTTCCAATTTTGATCGGGACTTTATTTTGACATTCGGGACTTGCTCTTCTCCGGTCCCCGGGGTGTAACCTCCACCGGTCCCCGACTTGGGAGTGACACCAGTCCCCGACTTGGGAGTGACATCGGTCGCCGACTTTGTCCCGAGTGATATCGGTCCTCGGGTGGTTCCGGTCACCTGTTGGGGTGACACCGGTCCTCGGGGTTGGTCAACACCACCATCAGCAAACGATCGTTTTCTTGTTCACCACATCGTTTTCCGCCACTTGATCATCTAGCAGCCGGGTTGTTCTCTGAAATCTAAGAAGCATAAGGATGTTTTTTTGTTTTGATCGTTTTCCGAAAAATGTTACGGTTGATTCGGTTGTGAGTATTGACGAAACTCTTCGAGTTTAAACTATCAAGGGTTATTTACGAAGCTTAAACGATCGATTTCTATCGAAAATTTTCAACCCATGTTGAATTTTTAAGTTGTCGTTCGGTTTCCGAAAAATCTTCAGTTGCTTCGTTTGAGAGTTTGAGAGATTGTTTCAGGTTCTAATCAGTTGAGGGAGCTTAAGGGAACATAAACGACCATTGTTGGTCGAAAAGTTTTAACCCATACTGAGTTTATAAGGTTTCGATCGTTTTTTTCGAAAAGGTTTCGGTTGGTTCGTTTGTGATCGTGGGTTGACCGATTGAGTTTTAATTTGTTGATGACTAATCAGGGAGCTTTAACAATCGTTTTGCATTGAATATTTCTAACCGTTTCGTGTTTTTGCAGGTGTTCTAGAGGTAGGAGATGATGAATAGTAAATTCGTTAACTCTCCGTTAATTTCTTTACATTTTGGTCATTTTTCCGTTAAGTCTCCGTTAGTTTGTTAGTTTAGTTAGTTTTATTCCCTTTTTAGTCCTTTTTCAGTTAGAATCTAGTTAAGTCCGTTAGAAGTTTCAAATTTTACACTTTTAGTCCTTGTAATTTTAAGGTTCAATTAGTGTCACTTCTAGTCCCCGTACTTCATAAGTTTCAAAGTTTGTCATTTTTGATCCCTAAACTTTCAAGTTTCATACGTTGTCACTTTTGGTCCTTGCACATTGATTTTTTCATATTTTGTCAAGTTTAGTCCCTAGACTTCAAGTTTTTCAAGCAACAATGTCTCATCCAACTTATTCTGAGCTAGAAGAGAAAGTTTCTTGTTTAGAAGCTAGAGTTGAAAGACTACTTGACAAATATGATAATCAACACATAGAAATTCCTGGCAACTTGTGCATAATTTCAAATCTAAAAGAAGAGTGTGAGAGTTTTTCAAAAGAGTCTGAAGAGTTAAAGACCAAAGTAGATGATCTTACTTACAAGCTTCGTATGTCAAAAAATGAGAAAATTGATATTGTGACTAAAAGTGTGGCTTATAAAAATGAAAATCAAAGGTTATCTACCTAGTTAAAGGATCTCGAACTGAAACTTTACAAAATTGGTCTATCTAAACAAACGATGCATCTAAATGCACCTAAAGAATTCAAATATTCAGAGACAGGTCTCGGTTACGATAACCCACATTATCTGAAAAAGGCCTTGACCAAGGTTCCTACATTATATGCGTTCGAATTTTTTGGAATAGACAAAACCTACCCAGAGCACAAAATCAATTGGACCAAACCACTTGTTGATGAGGATCCGGAACAAGAAGCTTTGAGAAGGAAGAATTCTACCACAATGCAACCTCCTTTTGTTTATGACTCATTGAATGCATCATACAACACCGAAAAACCATGTTTTCTGTCAAATGATTATTTTCGAAGCTATTCTCAAGCTGAACTTGATTCAAAAACCGTTGAAACTGAGGAGGAACCAATGAACCACAAAATCTATGTTCCACCTCTAATTTTAGAAAAGAAAAGTGTTCAGCTAGAAGAGTCATTTGTACAGGAGAGGATCATTTTTCAAAAGGAAAAACAAGAGTTATTATCCAAACTTGAGTGTCTCAATTCCGATAAAAAGGAAACTGGGTCGAGGGAGGAAAAGGAATATCTTCAGACAGAGATAAATAAACTTAATTCACAATTGGCTGCTTTTGCAACAGATCTGATGAAAGAGCCACTTCACAAAGCTGGGCTTCAAGCTAAGCCTGAAATTCTTCAAGTTGAGAAAATTAATCTGTTAGAAAATTCCTACCCCCCATCAGACACTTCTTACTGTAAAGCCTTTTTGGGTGACTCGTCACCAAATTCTTCAAACAAAGGAAAAGAGCCTAAATCTTTCGAAACAGATCATCATTCTGATTTTCAAAATGCTTCCGCTAATGATCCGCTTAAAGAAACAAATCCTTCCAGTTTCCTAAATATTTCAAGTGATAAGGTTCCTTCTGATGAGGAAATGGAATTCTCAGCCTTTCTGAATTCTGAGGTGTGTCCAGATAGTCAGCTAGACCAATTTGATTTTGATCCTAAACTTCCAAGTCATGTTGATTTTTTGGATTCAACTGGTGAGCCACCGATCAAATTTTATAAAGGCGAATGTTCAACATCTGCCTCTCAAAAGGTTTCTATGAACAAATCTTTAAAGCAAAAATCTAAAAGAAGTTCATAGAAACAAAGAAAGACCGTCACCTCTAACAAAAGACATACTTAGTACTCCAGTTCTTCTTATTGCGAGCTTAATGATTCTTCATATAATCATTTCTCCAGAAAAGTAAAGATGGTTTGGAGAAAGAAACCAACTACAGAAGACAGTGAAGGAAACAAGTCTCATGATTCTCCTGTAGTTGATACAAAGTCATCTATTTCCAAGACTGATTCACCTACTTATGTTTATTCTACAGGAAAGTTGATCAGTCTAAACCGAGTAAAGATCTGTTGCACTCACTGTGGAATAGTGACTTTGTGGATTTAAGGTATGTTAATAATTGGTATGGTACTTATAGCATCCCCAATCCTCAGTTTAATAGCTTCAAAGCCAAGGCAATTAATCATCAAGGATCCATCACAACATGGATACCAAAACCAAAATCTTCTTAATCTGTTTTGCAGGAATGTCATGTGTGATTTAATTCAGATTATTCATGTGACATGACTACAATCAAGGGTTATGCCACTTTTGAGGGGGAGTACCATGTTTGTTTAAATTTTCATATCGACTTCTAAACACTTCAGTTCAGAACTCATTCTTAAATGTTTTTGACTTCTGATAATCTCAAATCAGAAAATTGTACTTCAATGTTCTATTTTGGTGAGTTAAAGGAGTGTTAGGGCTCATAAAGTTTCTATGGTCAATCCAGAACCGGAAGGACCTACCCAAGAAACACATCCCATTCATAGATATCAGTGAGGGGTCTTGATTGGTAGATGAGTTCGGAGTGATTAAAAAAAAGTGAGGATGTGACAGGACTTAAAAGAATTATTGGTCCTTACCAAACCGAGTCAATTATCCGGGTTACCACATAATCTATTCATTCTCGTTCCTTGGAGATGGATATTAAAACAGACATGGACCCAGTGTCGATAACTCGTGTCACCCCACCTAGCCACTCAAGTGTCTCTCAAAAGATACTTGTTTCATACTTGCACAGAGATTTAGCACATAATCTATCTATTCCTCACTCGGAGGTCTTAGATATTGAAAAAGGAAGACATCAACTCCATTCTCCGAACTTCATATTCATCTAACTGTGTCTACTGATTTCTAACCTGCGTCCCAGGTGGAATCAATCTTTGAGCCTAATCGATTTATGTTATACTTCTTTCACACACGCACGAATCTTTGTGATTCCCCTTGCATATCTTTGTGATATTGTCGGAACAGTTTGAGAAGTAATTTTTAATATTTTACTTAAGTGATAACTGGAAGTCCTATCAGAGAGATACATCGATGCCAACTCTAAAAATAGGCCACACAATTATTTTAATTGTTGTGATAACAGTTACTATTGTGTTTCTGTGTTAGCTGTTACCCTTGGTTACTGAATCGTTTTATCTAATCTTTTGCTACTCATCCGGTTAGTATTTGAAGATACATGATGCTCAGGATTCCCCTAATCATCATGAGGGGGAGAACGACACACAATTCAAAGACACAGATTAACATGTTGAGGGGGAGTTAGCAAAATCTGAGGGGAGGTAACAAAATTTCTTCAATTTGAGGTTGAAAAGCCTTTGGATTCAAAGATTGTAGTTGAGCAGAAAAGATTTTATTGGTTCTTCTATCCCATATCATGTGGTGTCTGCTACAAGTTTGTCCCACCTACGAGCTGATTGAAACAAGTTCTGAAGCTGAAAGTCAATTCAACTCCCGGTTCAAAGACAGATTCTTTGTTTTAAACTGAAGATGCACCGTGGAATGTCACGTAACTCGCACATTATCTTTATTGTCTGCTGATCCGATGTGTTGAGTTTCTACAGTTGAAAGTTGGTTGATAGTGCATCCAGTTAAGGCTATTGTACATTGAATCTGGTTACAAAGTTGAAACTATGAAGACCAAGAGCTTTATTCAAGGGGGAGCTTGGAAAGATATGAAGACAAGCAACACCAAAGTTTTTCAATGATTCAAGAGGGAAAGAAGATCAAGGCCTAAAGATTTCAAGATGATAAATGCCTTATTCAACTTTAGGGGGAGATTGTTAGGACTGAAAGTCCTAGTGCGTTGAAAGTTATATAACGCATTTATAGGGTTCGAATTGTAATTATTTGATAGTTGAGTTGTAATTGGGCCTCAAGCCCATTAGCCTGATGCGCTTGGTATTTATATGTTTTCTAAACCTAGTTTTAGGTTAGAGAACAGAAGAAGAAATTAATTGTTAGAAAGCTAGTCGTAAGGTTTACCTTCTCTGATCAGAAATTCTCTCTGTAAACCTAAACCCTTTATTGCTGAATTTAATCATATGACTAGCTGTTGTGGATCAATCATTGTTCTTCATTGAATATTATTTCTGATATATTGCACTGTTTTGGGATCTACAAGATTTATGTGGATGACATCATATTTGGCTCAACAAATCCAAAATACTGTAAGATTTTTTCTAACCTCATGGTGTCAATATTTCAGATGAGTATGATGGGAGAGATGAATTTCTTTCTCGGATTACAAGTCAAACAATTTTCAACGGGGATCTTTATTAATCAATCAAAGTACATTTTCGATATTCTTAGAAAATTTAAAATGGAAAATTGTACACCTATTTGAACCCCGATGGCACCAGGAACTAAGATTGGCACTGATCCTTCGGGAAAAACGGTCGATGGTAGAACCTACCGAGGGATGATTGGTTCTTTGATGTATTTAACTTCTAGTAGGACAGATATAATGTTTTATACATGTCTATGTGCTCGATATCAGGCTAATCCAAAATAATCTCATTTGTCTGCGGTTAAATGAATTTTTAGATATCTGAAGGTCACTGCAGATCTTGGTATGTGGTATCCTAAGGATACAGGTTTTGAATTGACAACATATTCAGATGCAGGCCATGCAGGTTGTATGTTTGACATACGTCGGGGCACATACAATTTATGGGCGATAAACTCGTGAGTTGGGATTCAAAGAAACAACTTTGTGTATCCACGTCAACAGTTGAGGCAGAGTATGTCGCTGTGGCGATCTGTTGTTCTCAAGTGTTGTGGATGAGAACACAACTTCGAGATTATGGCTTGAAATACAATAAGATTCCGATCTACTATGATTCGAAGAGCGCCATTTCTATATCTGCGAATCCTTTTCAACATACAAAGACCAAACACATCGATGTACGATATCACTTTATCAAAGATAATGTGGAAAAGGTACAATAGAACTTTATTTTGTAAACACAGATTACCAACTTGCTGATTTATTTACCAAGCATCTCGACGAAGGGAGATTGAATTTTCTCGTTTCAAAACTTGGTATGTTAAATCTCAAGACTTAATCTGTGATTACCTACTAAAGTTTTTGTTATTGTTATTTTTCTTCATTTCTTTATTTTTATTTTGAAAGATATATGCACTTAAGTTTGTTCATGATCTCAAGGGGAGTGAGAGACGAAATTAAGATGATCTACATACATTTGAGGGGGGGGGGGGGGTTAATAAGTTTCTGCATATATTCTTAACTGATAAATTTTCTGATGCATAATTGCAGGGGGAGTAAGAGTTAAGGAGTTAGGACTATGACTTCTGATTACATCTGATCAGAACTCGTACTTTCAAATTTTATTGCTTTCTGTCATTTACTTTTCAATAAATGCTGTGAATAAAGTTTTGTACTTTGACGACTTGTGATTTTTGCAGAATTGAGAGAGAGCTTAAACGATCACATCAAATATGATTTTGAGCTGACTTGATGAGATTTAAGACTAAGCGAAAAGGTATATTCCTAATATTAATCTCATACGTGTCTGAAAGACGGAAAACATTCAGATATGAAAACATGTTCTTAAATGTTCAAACCACTTCTGATTCTTAAAAAGATTTCATGAATATAGAAGTGTGATTTTAAATGTTTTCTTGTTATATGAGCTTCAATCTTAACAAACCGTGTGTTTCCAAAGATATATACTTGTGTATTATCTTTTCCATATACTGTAAAGTATTCACACACACCGGTTTAACTTTTTGGTTAACATGTTATCACCATGTCTCAAATTGAACAAATTTTTTCGATGGTGATACACCCCGTTTGTTATTCAAAGTTTGAGCGTGAGTTTATTTCGAAATATTTCTTTCAAGAATGTCTATTATTTGATTCATATAGACAATATCCAATTTTTTTGCTGACGTAAGCCTTAATCGATAAATCATTCAACTATTTTGATCTTTTTCATACAATGTCAGATTTTCAAACAAGTTTCTTGAATTCATTTCATTCATTCAATATACTTGTTTTGAAAAATATCTTCATATTTAAAATGCTCAAATCTTCATGAGAATACATACATCTGACTTGTATTATGTGCTTTAACTGAAAAGTTAAACCATTTTGAGCAACATGTTCTTATAGGGTTACATGGGTTCATTGTGTAAAGACTTAACTGAAACTTCTATGGATTCACGTTAACCAGTGTTTCCTACCCAAGAAGTTAATATTCCTTGAGTGATTGAAGAGTGAGGAGTCAAAATAACTGAGTGTGGGTTGAGTGATAAGGTAAAATGAAAAAGAGAGTTTGGTTAGAAGCGAGCTTAATGATTAAAAAGAAAGAGGGTGAAAGATCAGAGTAAAAGAATATCAAACACTGCACCAACTTTTTTTAAGTCGGGCAGCCACATTGCTGGTGTTTTACATTTCTTCGTGAACATCATTGAAAAAGGCAACTAGCCAATGCCAACTCTTGATAAAAACCCCACCAGCCACTCATTTTCTTCTCAAATAGAAGATGTTTCTTATTTCAAGGGGACGCAACACATAATCTATCTAGTTTTCATTTGGAAAATCTGGATATTGAAAAAGAAGGAAGTCTGCCCCACCTTCGCACTTCGATCATGCACATTCGAGTCTGTGTTTAACTTTTGTTGTCTCAATGCTTTACACAATTTTGAGCCTATAAAAAGCAATCATTTGTGCTTAATTCTTTCAAACACAAGCACGAACACACATAGAATTTTTTTTCTGTCAAAACATTCATAGAATAAACTTGTGTTATTCGATGATTGAATGGAAGACGTAGGGGAGTGAACATCACAAAAGCTCCTTTCCAATGTGTATTCATTACACATAGTGACTTAGTGTTGCTGACATGCACTTTAACTGATTCATTTGTTGATTCAGGTGTTACATTCATAATTTGTCTGAATTTGCAAATATTCGGATAAATATATTTTTGGATCGATGAATAATCAGAGGCTCAGTATAAAAAGAACAGTGATCAAATCAGATCAATGACATTTCTTGTGAAAGTTTTGATGATTTCATGGTTCTATCATCAAAAAGTGGGAGTGGATAAAGAAATGTTTGCGAGAAGATGAAGAAATGTTTGAGAAATGGTCAAGAATTGATTGAGAAAGAAAGTTGTTAAAGAGAGTTTGAAGAGAGTTAATTGCAAGTGTTTGATTCAAATTGTTAAAGATTGTTCAGAGCTGAAACAAAAAGTTGAAAGATTTCTGAAAGCGAGCAAAGATTACTGAAAATTTTCTTTGAAGACATTCTGCTGAAGCAAACCGAGCCGAATCTGAAGATAATTTCTTTCCGTTGTCTGAAAGAGGTTTTATAATCTTGGGAAGATTGTTAATGTTCTTGAAGATAGACTTTGGGAAGATTGCTAAAAGTTTTGAATACAGTTTTATCAAAGAAAGAGGAGATTGTTCTGAGTATAAAAAGGGGAGATTGCACTTCAATGCTTATGTTTATTTCTGAAAATGTTATGAGTTATCAAAAAGTCTACAAAGGGGGAGACAAGATGATAAAGTTCTTCACTGCAACAAAGGGGGAGATTGTATTTCAAAATCTTTTAGAGATGATCTTGAATCCAAATGGGGAGATTGTTAGTGCACATATTTGTTGGATACAAGATCATGATTACTAAAGCTGAAAGTCAAACAAGTCAAATGCTCAAAGTCAACTCTCAAAGTCAAAGTCTCTTTGTAATAAGTCAAAGTCAATTGTTTTGTTTTGTAGTTGTAGTGTAAGCACGTGTCTTTGCTTTTTATACTTATGACTAGCTTAGTAGTTAGTAGTTAGAGGACAGTTGCAAGTTAGAGAGAGAGTATGTTGAGTTTGTAGAGAGAGAAAGTGTCCAGAGACATTTGTATACGAATTATGAGAATTGAAACAGGTTGGATATTTGATTCTTATCATTTTGTTTTATGATTGAACTTGAATATAACTTGATAAATTGGGAATTAACAGAAAATCTTGACAAACATGAGCACTCGTGAAAGATTAGATCAGTTGCTAAGGATATGTGACCAACAGAAGATAAGACTGATGTCACATATACATTACGCGTAAAAAGCTCAGGAACAGGGCAAACTTGTAGCAAAATGGGTTCAGAACAATCACTATTCTCAAAAATCACATAACTTTTCGCATAACTATCACAATTCGCATATCACTATTCATGAGGAGCACAATTCGCATGAGGTTTAGCCGAAAACCTTAGAATTCGCATAGGCCTATATGCGAATTCTTACTTTTCGCATATACCTATGTGGTAATTCCTCGCAATTCGCATATATCACATAAGCGAATTCCTTCTTTTCGCATAACTCTTCCATGCGAATTATATACTTCAAATTTTCTTTAACCACAGAAATTCGTATCAAACTTTTCGTATAAGACTAGCATGCGAATTCTGCACTTTTCGCATCTCTCTACCATGCGAAATCCATACTTGAAAATTTTCATCTTCAAAGTCCTTCATCGTGCGAATTCTGTCATGCGAATTCTTCAACATTTTCACCATGCGAATTCTCCAAGCGAGTTTTTCATGCGAGTTCTTCATTGATCATGCGAATTTTGTGGATCTTCGACTATTTTTCCATCTTTCTTCGAACTCAACTTCAAGTTTTCGAATTTTGAGTAGGTTCGAAAATTACAATGGAGCACATTTGTTGTTGATGATTTTGTCTGTAAATCACTCTATAGCAAATTCGATCATCACACAGTGACAAAAACTTTCGAACAAAAATTCTGAAACTCGATCAAATTCATCCAATATTGTTCGAATTAAACAATGTAATTGATTCTATGTGATTCATCGATGACCTCAGAATCAATTTGACATCTAAGAACATCCAAATTAGCACAAATTGGAGAATTTGAAAAATTTTCACAGCGATTGTTCCTTCAACCAATTCGATCTCGATCGTACGTAGAAAAAATTCTTCGAAGTGATTGTTGAGGTATTGGTTACGTTAACCCACATTATTTAAAAAATGGTATTTCCAAAGTGTCTGCTTTATATGATTTTGGTGTTCTAAAATTGGCACCTAAATATCCTTAACTCAAAGTTAAATAGACAAAATCATCAAATGAGGAAGAAGCTAAGGAAGATGAGAAAAGGAAAAATAAAACTAAAATGCAACTTCCATTTCGTTATGAGAAGTTGAATTCTAATTACAGTTCCAAACAATCAAAAAAAATTTCTAACGATTATTTTCAAAGTTACTCTATAGAGGAAATGGAGGCAAAACCGATTGAAGGCAAAATTTATGTTCCTCCACTCATTTTAGAAAGTAAAATTTATGAAATTGAGAACACTCTTGTAAAAGAGAGAATTTTGATTGGATTAGAACAAATGATATTTTCAACTGTTTTTGTAAACACTGATTTCTCCAATACTTCCAAAGTTTCTAAGTCAAATGATGTTAATGTTCTGTTTGATGAAGAATTTGATTTTCTGAACTCTGATGATTGTTTTGATGAATGTGTTGATCAATTTGATTTTAATGCAAAACTTCCAGATCATTCTCAATTTATTGTGAATTCCAAAGGATTACCAAGTGTATTTGAAAAAGGTGAATCATCAACGAAAGTTGATAAACCAATTTCTGTGACTACCAAACATGCCAAAGATAAGAAGAAAAAGAATATGCACTCACATAAACAGATTAACACTGGTAATTCTAGGAAAATACAATCTTCTAAATCTCACAATTCTAACTTTCAAAATTCATATGTTTCAGATTTGAAAAAGAGAAAGCCTGAAGTGAAATCGGAATGGAGGCCAAAGCAGAAAGTTGATGAGACTACAAAATCATGTTCTGATATTGATTGTAATAGGTTTTCTGTTAGTGATACTGATGTAATTGGTAATATTGATTCTCATAAAACAAAACTTGTAACATCTTACAAGACTTACTCAATAAAGCAATTGCTCCAATTATCTTCGTCTACTATTCAGTCTCCACATATCATAGAAATGATTTTGTGTCTCGAAAATATTCTGATAATTGGTTTGGATCATATCATGTCTATAATAATAATTCTGTTTCAAAAGCTTTTCAAAAGATCAAAGGGTCCAAATTCAAATGGATGCCAAAATCTTGTGCTAACTTCCTAGGACCCATCTATAAATGGGTACCTAAACCTGTTGTTCCTTGATTTCTCATATGCAGACCCGTCATATGTGGTATGTGGATTCTGATTTGTTACTGCACAAATATGTTGGATCCAAGATCATGATGTTTGAAAGTCATAGTTCAAGTCAAAGCCTCTTAAAGCAAAGTCAAAGTCAAAAACTCAAAGCTAGTAAAAGTGTTTAGTTTAGTTGTATTTGTCTTTGTATAGTAACTAGGTATAAATACGTTTTTGTTAGTAGAATTCTCTAAGCACCTTGATTGAGTTCATATTTGTAGTGAGAGAAATATTGAGAGTTTGAGAGCATCTTTGTAATTGTTTGATTCAAGAAATACATATGACATCTTGAATCGATTTGTTTTGCTCATCTTGATTAATTGCACATAGATTGGACACACACACAATTGGTATCAGAGCAAACCAATCAATTCAAATTATGGATTAAACAAGTTGACTTGGAAGAACACGCAAGACTGGTTACTATTTGATTCAAAATTTTCCTGATAAATTGTTTTTTAATGCAAGAAAATGGCACCATAGTGATCGATTAGTGTTGCTGAAACTTTCTTGTTTAGATTTCTATATCTAATTCACACTAATTCACTCTTAATTTTGGATTTTTTTGTGAGTTTTTGGTTGAAAAACATCGAACACTGTAATCTCATCGATTCACTGTAATTTTGTTGTTTTTAGTCAAAATGTAGTATTAGAAAAGTGTTCTAATCTTTGTAGCAACCAATCCTGTGAATTATCAAGATTTGATTGCAGGAATTAAAGAAAATGGTCGAATTCCTTGTGTGTTTCTGAAGAACACGCAAGATCTGAATTTTGCGCAAGCATCATCTTGAAGAACACGCAAAGTTTGAAGAACGCGCAGACTGTATATCTTTTGTGTTTTTGTGCCTTCTGCGAGTTCTTGACAAGAACGCGCAAGTTTATTGACTTGTCTCGAAATTTTTTCTAAGGACAGAACGCGCAGGGTTCTATTTGAGAGAAGTAAGAATGTGCAAAGGCCTATCTGCGAGTTCTTGTTTTCTGGTTTATTTGATCTGCGAGATCTTGTTAAGATTCAAGCAATTACAATCAAGATCAAAAAGATTTGACAATTAGATCAAGTTCTAGAGATAGTGTAGAGAGAGAAAGTTCTAAAGTCATATATCTCACAATCAATTACACTTACAACACTGACACTTGATTCTAAATGCTACAAACACTTACATGCTTATATATGGTCAAAGACCATATTCACTTAAAGTAAACAATATTGACTTAGGTAGACTTGACTTACAACCTTTGACTTTTCCTATTAAATCTTGGATACAACAATACACTAATAATCTCCCCCTTTGTATTCAAGATTTAAATTTTTTTTGACATTAGTCTTCAGCTCTTGATTCTTCATAACTTTGATTCTGACGTCTTTAAACGTTGAAGCTCTGACAATCTTTAAACTTAGATGCTTTTGAAGAATCTTGAAAAGTCATTCACTTTTGCTTTGTAAAGTCATCAAGTCTTGAATTTAAAAACCTTAAACTTTCTTGAACATTGCATCTTTGAAACTTCTTTGAACTTTGAGAAATCTTTGATCCTTGAGGAATCTTTCAATGCTTGTATCTTCATCTCTTTAATCTCTGAACTGTCTTTGAACAGTGAACTCTCTCGAATTGTCTCAGAACAAATTTTTTCAGAATCTATTTGAATCTCCCCTTTTTTTATGAGATTCTTCATCAAAACTTTCATTTGTCGGACTTATAATCTGACTTGAAACTCCAGATATATCTCCGCCATTTTGATAAACTTTCATCAGGCTTGATTATATCAACTTCAGATATTCAACTGACTTGAAAATTCCAAATTATCTCCCCCTTTTTGATGAATTGTGAGCAGCAAAATCATCAAAACCTTTTCAAGTCATCACAGTGTTTGAATATTTATCTCCCTTTTTGATAAGATAACAATCTCCGCCCTTTTGATCTGAGTATCTGTCAATTCATAAAATGTATATACCCGAATCTTTTCAAATTCAGATATAATAAGAATTGTAACCCATAATCAACGAATGATACAGTTAGAATGCGTGTAAGTAACACAAAGCCACATTGTACAACAGATGTACATTGGAAAGGAGCTTTTTTGATGTTCACTCCCCCAGGGCTTCCATTCAATCATCGAAAAACACGAAGAAATTTCTATGAATGTCATGACAAGAAAACACATTCCTTGTGTGTACGTGAAAGTGTATAAATGATTGAAGCTACTTAAGCTTTTTGAGGCTCAAAATGTGTAAACTGTTGAGACAACAACAAGTTTCCATGGACTCAATGTGCATGAAAGAGGTGCGAAGGTGGGGCAACTTTCCTTCTTTTTCAATTTCTAAATCTTCCAAGTGAATATTAGATAGCATATATGTTGCGTCCCCAAAGAAAATGAAACATTTCTTTGTCGAGAAAGAAATGAGTGGTTGGTAGGGTAATTGCAAGAGTTGGCATGGGCTCACTGTCTATTTCAATGATGGTCACCAAAGAATGTGAACCAATCAGAAGATGTGGCTGTCCGGCTCAAAAAAAGTTGGTGCAGAGTTGTCATATTCTTTTAACTCTGTTCTCACACCCTCTTTCTTTTTATCAATATGCTCAATTCTAACCAAACTCTCTTTTACATTTTACCGCTCAGCACAATGAGAAAAACTCAACCGGATGAGTTATCTCCCCCACTCTTTGATTTAAGACCCGTCACTCCTCAATCACTCTAGGAAACTTCTGGGGTAGGAAACACAGGTTAACGTTAATCCATGGAAGTTCTGTTTAAGCTATCACACTGATCCCAAGTAATTTTGTCCTAGAAAGAATAATTGCTCAACAATTTAACTTGAACAATTAAGCACATGATAGTATTGTCATATAAATGTATGCTCATCAAGGATATGAATGAAATTTGAGCATTTGAACTTTGAAGATCTCTCAAAACAAGGAAATTGAATGAATGAAACGAAATCGAGAAAATTATTTTGAGAATCTGACAATGTATTAATCAGATCAAATATCATGAGTGTGAACATTTAAGGTTGGGGTAACAAAGAACTTGATAGTTTGTTTATATGAACGAATATAAATAATTTAGCAATGAATGCACAAAGATTAAAATGATGACTGATGCTCAACAACAGTGAAATCAAACGAGGGTATTACCATCAAAAATTGTTTCTTTATGAGACATGGTAATAACAAAGTCAATAAGAAGTACTGAACCAGTGTGTGTGAATACTTGACAATATATAGACAAGAAAATACACAAGTATTAATCTTTGGAAACACTGTCAGTTAAACATTAAAACTCAATTATGAAAAACATTTAAAATCACACTTCTAAATTCATGAAATCTTTTGAGAACCAGAAGTGGTTTGAACATTTCAGAAAACATTTTTCATGTTTGAAAGTTGTTCTTATTTTAAACAATCAGAGATCTAAATCAGAAGATACTTACAAACATTTAAGCTCCCCCTCAAATCATGATAGATTGAGTTAAATTCAGATAAGCTCCCCCTTGATATTTACATAATATCCTTATATGATAATTCTTTGACATTAAAGATCGGGTCCTGATCTGTTGTAATCAGAAGCCATTATTCTTTAACATGGAAGAACGAGTCCTAAACTGAGGTGTTTAGAAGTCTATATTCTTTAGCATTGAAGACCGGATCTTGAACTGCTATGTTCAAAAGCCGTTATTCTTGCTCCCCCCTAAACCTGTGGTACCTGCAAAAACAGTTTTAACAGGTTTTGGTACCCACTGGTATTTGGGTCCTAGTTGGTTAGATTTAGGAATCCATTTCTCAATAGATTTAAATCTTTTAGTTACATTTTTCTGAGAAGTAATTCTGTAAGTTCCATACTAGTGATGAGCAGATTCTCTTTGAACAAAATCATTTTCTCCATAGTAAGAACAAGAAATCTTCTTTTGAGCAATCCTGATCAAATGATTACCAGAATAAAACATATCAAATTTACCAAAAGATTTACCTTTATGTGCATTGTTCTTCTTGGATTTTGATATGGATGCGAATGATTTGTCATTCTTCTTTTCATCAATAGAACCTTTCACTCTCCACACCATCTGTCCTTTCTTGGAAGAATTCTTTTCAAGAGATTTTACATAAAAGCTTGTTGAACTATCAACACATTTATCATAAAATAAATTAGATGGACGAATCTGATTTGATTTGACAATGTTTGATTTGACACTGTTCTTTTTGAAAACATTTTCATGAATAGAACATGAAGCAGTTTTAAAAGAACAAACTAATTCAGTTGAATTATCATAAGGTGATTGATTAATCACATCATCAGAAATCTTATCAGATAATTCAACATTTACAACTTCAAGTTGTTTTATCTTTTTCAGACAAAATGTTTATTTCATTAAAAAGTGTGTCAAACTTCTTTCGTAAATTAGATCTGACCATCTGTTCTTTTAGAATGTCTGATGATAGAACATATATCTTTGATGTGAGCTTAGATTTTCCTTTCAAAGATCTGACGTTCTTGCTCAAAGTCTTTTTCTAAGTTCTTGTTCTTTTCAGAAATTTCTTTGAAAATCCCAACATTTCTCTTTTCAGCGTTTTTCTTTTCAGCAGTAAAAGACTTCTTCTTTTCTTGAAAATATTTTCTTTCATTAGCAAGTAAGTCTTGCAATGTAGAGATTTGTTTGGGAAGTTCAATTGTTTTATCTTCAAGAACTTTTCTCTCTTTTGCAAAAGTATCTCTTTCAGTTATTACAATCTTTTCAAATTCTGATACTTGCTTCGAGAGTTTTAAGCATATTTGCTCCAAATCCCTTTTCTCTTGAAAAGTTTTCTTAGAAAAGTCAGGCAACTTTTGAGTGTAAGCGTTCTCCAACTCAACTTTATCTTTATCTGCATAAAGCTTTTTCTTCAGATCAACGTTCATAGATTCAAGTGCATATATTTTATCTTCAAAAGCTTTGAACTATTGTTGAAGATCAACTGATTCAGCTTTCAGCTCTGATGATTTACTTTCAGTTGTCTTCAATTTGCTTTGAAGATTGGTTATTTATCTCTCTTTCTCTTTCATTTCTTTCTCTCTTGTTTTGATAGTACCTGCAAAATCAGATTGAGAATCTTTAATACATTTAGCACATTCAGAAGTTTTCTCAAGAATTACAAATTTAGATTTCAACTTTTGAATCTGATTTAGAAGATCTGAATTCTGAATCTTCAATTTATCTCGTTCAGCTTATATAGTAGGTATCTCTAGCATGTACATTGTAGCACAATATCTCCCTGATAATACAGTAGATATCTTGAATAGTATGCTTGAAGTGATCGTCCAAAATATTCAGAAACAAACTTGACTTGATGAGTCAAACTGAGTCAACACTTGAAAAACATTGAAAAAAAAATTCTAAGGCACAAAACTCGCAAACCACTGTAGATGAACTTCACCTCGCGCAAAGAGTGTCATGCGCGTTCTTGATTCGCACAGACCATAACGTGCGCGTTCTGGCTTCTCGCAAAAGGAGTCGTGCGTGTTCTAGCTTCACGCAATACAAAGCTTACGTGTTTTGAAGATAAACTTCTCACAATGCGTTTGCGCGTTCCTATACTTAGAAAAATTTTCACACTTTAACTTCGCGCAAAACAACTTCTCGCAGAACTATAGAACTCGTAGATCAAAAATTTAACAACCAAGAACTCGCAAATAGTCTTGTGCGCGTTTCTACTTCTCACAAATAGTATCTTGCGCATTTTGCTCAAAAACTTGTAGAAAACAAAAAGACTTCATCTTGCGTGTTCTTCACTTCTTGCATGTTCTTTGGTGTGCGTGTTCTTCGATATGAAGCTTGCGCGTTCTTTGAATCTTGCGTGTTCTTGAGAGTTGAACACAAATTTCGATCAAAACATTAAGCACCTGCAATGAAAACTTGAAAATCCACAAGAATGGTCGAAATGTCAAATTGAACACTTTTCTAGAACATAATTTTTTCTAATAATAACAAAATTACAGTGAATTGATTCAAACAGTGTTCAAAAAATGTGAATCCGTAAACCACAAAAATCCAAAATTGAGTATGATTAAGTGTGAATTTTGTTATACAATCAAAACAAGAAACAATAACACACAAACTAATCGATCACCATGATTCCATTTTCTTGCTTTAAAAATGATTTTTCAAATAAAGTTCGAATCAAACAGTGATAAAACCGTTTTGCGTGTTCTTCAAAAATTTGCAAAATCAGTGAAGAAATTCAATCGACCAATTTGTGTTTAACCCGTATATAATGGTTTGCTCTTATACCAATTGTAAGTCCAAGATTGAAGCAATTACAATCAAGATCAAATAGATTAGACAATTAGATCAAGTTCTAGAGAGAATGTTGAGAGAGAAAGTTCTAAAGTCATATATCTCATAATCAATTACACTTACAACACGGACACTTCATTCTACATGCTACAAGCACTTACATGCTTATATATGGTCAAAGACCATGTTCACATAAAGTAAACAATATTGACTTAGCTAGACTTGAGTTACATCCTTTGACTTTTCCTATTAAATCTTGGATACAACAATACACTAACAGTTCTTGATCTACGTGAAGTGATTTTGCGAGAAGTAAAGTTGTAAAAAATATTCTAAGTATAGAACGCGTAGAGTGATTGAGCGAAGTATTTCTTCATAACGCGCAAGCCTCTTTCTGTGCGAACCAAGAACACGCTGGCCTCTTTCTGCGCGAACCTAGAACGCGCAGAGTTCTTTCTACGTGAAGTGGACTTCTTTGTTCTGCGAGTTCTTCACACTTAGAACTTTTTCTGAGTTTTTCAAGTGTTGACCACGTTTGACTTTTCAAGTCAAGTTTATTTTTGAATTGTTTGGACGATCACTTAAAATCAGTGCAAAGTTCAAGATGACCTCTAGAGATGCTCTTGCTATCGGTACAGATGTCAAACCACCTGTCTTATTTAAAGGGGAATATGAGCAAAGGAAAGATAGATTTCTGGATATCATTGATAGACACGACAATGGAGAATTCATCAAACAGTCTATTGATGAAGGTCCCATGAAACCTGTCATTGATATTGTACCAGATGAGGAACATGAGAGTTTTGACAGTGAAGATGGTACAGAGCCACGAGTGCCCAAGACCAAAGAGATTGTTGTTGATGTTGCAAGTTATACACCTGAGCAAAAGAAGAGATATAAGGCTGATAAACAAGCAAGGTTATTACTTCTTCAAAGCATACCTAATGAAATCTACATCAAGATAGATAGCTACAAGGCCACAACCAAGAAAATGTGGGATCAGTTAGAGAAGATGATGATGGGTTCTAAAATTGGAAAACAAATGAAAGTGGCTAATTGCATCAACAATTATGAAGAATATAAAGCCAAGGAGAATGAAAGCATGGAGGAAACTTATGAGAGATTTGTGTCTTTGCTAATTGAGCTGGATAAGAATAAAGTCAAGAAGAAGCAGATTGAAAATAACGTCAAGTTCTTAAGCATTCTTCAGCCGGAATGGAAGAAACACACAAGGAGGATGAAACAGATGAAGGATCTTAGTGATATTCCTTAACATGAAGTATATGAGATACTAAGACAGAATGAGGAGGAAGTTGAAGAGAAAAGAGGAGAAAAGAAAAAGAGTGCAAAGTTGGTAGCTGATCCTATTGCTCTTGTGGTGGATAAGAAGAAAGAGAAAGAGAAGAAAGATAAGAAGAAGAAGAAAGTTGTGATTTCTGAATTTGTTAATTCTAATAGTGATGACTCTGACTCTGATGATGGAGAAAACATGAAGAAAGCTATGCTTTTGCTGACTAGAGCTTTCCATAAAAAATTTTACAAGAAGTCGGGATCTAATAGTTAGAGGTATTCTTCAGGGTCGAGAAATTTTGAACATAAGGAAAGGATGGAAGGTAGAAGGTATGAGGAAAAGAAATTTGATGATAGGAGGTCTGATGAGAGGAATTTTGGTGAGAAGAAGCCAGAGAAGAGATATTGTGGAGAAAAGAAAGTTGATCAACCAATCAAGTGCTACAATTGTGGCAAGTTAAGTCATTTTGACAAAGACTGTCGGAAGCCAATTGTAAGGAACTCAGATTACTACAAGAACATGATGCTTCTGGCTAAGCAAAAAGAAGCAGGCAAAGCACTGATGGCTGAGGATGATTACTGGCTATACCATTCAGACGATGAGGATAAAGAAGAGACTGCTCATATGTGCTTAATGGGCAAGGAAGTCAAGTATCTACAAACTATGCTTCAAGAGGAGGTAAATAATTTTTCTGAGGAGGAGACTTCTGAGGAGGTAAATAATTTTTCTGAATCTGAATTTTTAAAGAAAATGGAAACCATGATAGTTAAGCTTCAAGACCTACAAACTATGCTTAAAAGGAGAAAAGTAGAGTTGCGAAAAAACGTCAAATAATTTTTGATCTCAACAAGGAAATTGCTGGGAACAAAAACTTGATTGACTCTTTGAACAAAGCTGCTACTGTTTTTGAAAAACAAAAAGCTTGTTTTGAAAATCATCTTTCTGAGGCAGTGTCCAAGTTCAAAAATTGTGAACTTGAGAAACAAGAGTTTGTTGTGCAATACAATAATTTGAAATTTGAAAACAAATCATTGCTTAAAAAGATTAATGGTTTGGAAGCTAAGCTTTATACTCGAGGTTAAACGGATCACAACATTTTTCTAAACACACCAAAGGAAGAAACAAGTTTTAAAGATAAGTGGGGTCTTGGTTATGATAACCCTCATTATCTGAAGAAAGCTATAAGAAAGCAACCCACTTTATATAATTTTAATTTCTTACAAGTGGCTGACAAATGTCCTCATTTGAAACCTAAATTTATTACAAAATCATTTGATGAGGTTGAGGCTAAGGAAGATGAAAATAGGAAAAACATAACTAGAATGCAACTACCATTTTGCTATGATAAGTTGAATGATAGTTATCTCTCTGAACAACCTAGATTTCTTTCAAATGATTATTTTCACAGTTATTCTACTGAGGAATTGGAGGCTAAACCTATTGAAGCTAAAATTTATGTACCTCCACTCATCTTGGAAAGTAAAATTTATGAGCTTGAGAATACCTTAGTGGATGAAAGGATTTTGGCTGATTTAGAAAAGATTGTATTTTCCACTGTGGTTTTTAATTCATATTTAAAATCTTCTAAGGCTTCTAAATTTGATGATGATGGTGCAAACTTATTTGAGGATGAAACTGATTTTTTGAATTCTGATGGTTGTTTTGCTGAAAGTGTTGAGAAATTTGATTTCAATGCTAAACTTCCAGATCATTCAACTTTTGTGATTAATACTGATACTTTACCCAGTGTATTTGAAAAAGGTGATTCATCAACTAAGGTTGATGACTCAGTTCTTGTGAGTACCTACTATGCTAAAGGTAAGAAGCAAAAGAAAAGGGACTCACAGAAACGGACAAGCACGGGTAAACATAAAAAGCACAAACTCTTATATCTCATGGTTCTTACAAATCTAAATCTTCTGCTTCAGATTTAAAAAGTAAAAGGTCTGAGGCAAAGCTTGAATGGCGACCTAAGAAGAATGTTGAAGAGTTGACAAAATCATTGTTTGATTTGGAATGTAATAGGATTGTTGTTAGTGTTTCTGATGTAATTGGTCATGTACCTTGCTACAAGACTTACTCAATAAAGTAATTGATCCAATTATATCCGTCTACTACTCAGTTTTCTAGTCGAAATGATTTTGTGATTCGACAATATTCTGATAACTGGTTTGGATCATATCATGTCTATTCTAATAAAATTGTTTCAAAAGCTTGTCAAAAGATCAAAGGGTCCAAATTCAAATGAATGCCAAAATCATGTGCTAACTAGCTAGGACCCATCTATAAATGGGTACCAAAAGCTGTTGTTCCTTGAATTCTATTGCACAGACCCGTCATATGTGGTACTTGGATTCAGGCTTTTCCAAGCATATGACTGGGCAGAAAGATATTTTATCTAATTATACAGAGAAATTCTGTGACAGCGTCACATTTGGGAATGACCAGTTTTCACCAATCTTGGGATATGGAGACGTAGTACAAGAGAACATAACGATTAAGAAGGTGAACTACGTTGAAAGATTAGGACACAATCTGTTCAACATTGGTCAGTTCTGTGAAAAGGATTTAGAGGTTAATTTCAAGGCCAAGCGATGTTGTCTGAGAACTGGGTAAAGAACTCTTGGTCGGGACGCAAAAGTCAAACCTCTACACAATCAATATATCGAAAGTCAAGACTGATAATGTTGTGTGTCTACTTTCTAAAGCCTCTATGCAACAAATATGGTTATGGCATAGAAGGCTATCTCATCTCAACTTCAGATACATCAACAAGTTGGTGACTGGCAATCTGGTCAAGGGTTTACCTGAGCTGAAATATGTCAAAGAACATCTGTGTGTTGCGTGTGAGAAAGGTATGATGAAAAGAGCTTCTCATAAGCCTAAGTCTGAACTGAGCACAAGTACTCCTTTAGAACTGATGCATATGGATCTCTGTGGTCCAACACAAACTCAAAGCATAAACGGCAAGAAATACGTCTTGGTGATTGTTGATGATTATTCAAGATACACTTGGGTAAAATTTCTAAGATCGAAAGATGAGACACCCGATGTCATCATCTCATTCTTAAAGACCGTTCAAGTGAACTTGCAGAAAACAGTTAAGCTTCTCAGAACTGATAATGGCACATAATTCAAAAACAAAATTGTTGACGATTATCTCGAATCGGTTGGGATAACACATCAATTTTCTACTACCAGAACTCCGGAACAAAATGGGGTAGTTGAACGAAAAAATCGGAATCTTGTCGAGGCTGCACGGACGATGTTGATCCAATCCGATCTAACTTTGATTAATAATATAATACCTTCGTGGGCCGAAGCTATCTCAACTACATGTTATACGCAAAATCATTCCATCATTCATCGCCGGTTTGGTAAAACGCCATATGCTTTGATTAATAATAGAATACATAGCATTAAACATTTTCACATCTTTGGATGCAGGTGTTTTGTGCTAAATGACAAGGAGAACTTGAACAAGTTTAGTCCTAAGGCTGATGATGACATTTTCATTGGATATTCTCAGACATCTGCTGCATAAAGAGTTTACATGAAGAAATCCAAGATAGTTGTGGAGAGCGTCAATGCCAAATTCGATGAAGAAATGGCTTCTGATCAAAGCAGTTCAGAATCCGTGATAACATGAGTATTAGCTTCTGGTCATATCAGTACAAAACCTGTGGTTAAAGTTTCTAATTTCGATAAAGCGTCAATATCTACATCTCATTTAACAGAATTAGATTTATTTTTTGAATTTTTCTAGGATGAGTTTCTTGGTTCTAAATTGACAAAACCTGTTGTGATTGACAGATCTGAAGATTCAAGTAGTCATCATCCAATCACTTAAGATGTCTCAACTGAATCCGATCCCCCGATTCAGGAAGAAACTCAAGTTCAAACACCTACTCACTCATTTAATGTTGCAAATGAAATTGCAGAGCCAGAAGTTACACATTCAGTTGGATGTACGGTAATGCCTACTTAACATACATCAAATGTCCAATCCACTGAAACTTCTGCACCGATTACTTCAACTGAACCCCAACATGAAGAAAATTCTGGATACTTAGATGATCAACATGATCAATATACATCTAATCCACTCCCTTATATATACAAGTGGACCAAAGAGCACCTGGTTCATCAAATTATTGAAGATTCGTCAAAGCCTGTGCAAACTAGGTCTGCAACAGCAAATGAATATTTGTTTGATTCATTCCTGAGCAAAATAGAACTGACAAAAGTCTCAGAAGCTCTTCGTGATCCAGATTGGGTTACAACCATGTAAGAAGAGCTCAACCAATTTGAAACGCTTAAAGTCTGGCGATTGATGCCCCGACCTGAAGGAAAGACAATCATTGGCACCAAGTGGGTATTCAAGAATAAAAAAGGATGAAGATGGTGTTGTTGTTCGAAATAAAGCAAGACTTGTAGCCAAGGGATACAGACAAGAGGAAGGCATTGATTATGATGAGATTTATGCACCAGTTGCACGTATTGAGGCAATTAGGATGTTCCTAGCCTACGCTGCACATAAGAATTTTAATGTCTATCAGATGGATGTCAAGATAGCCTTTCTAAATAGATTATTAAAAGAATAGGTGTACGTTTCTCAACTTGAAGGATTCGTATGTGCGGACAAACCAGATCATGTCTATATTCTAGACAAAGCACTTTACGGACTCAAACAAACCCTCGAGCCTGGTATGACGTGTTATCTAAATTCCTTGTCAAGTCTGGATTTTCCAAAAGTAAAATTGACACCACTTTATTCATTAAAAGGGAGAAATCTGATATCATTTTAATTCAAATATATGTGGACGATACATATTTGGTTCAACTAATCCAAAGTACTGTAAGAATTTTTCTAACCTCATGGTGTCATGTTTTCAAATGAGTATGATGGGAGAGATGAACTTCTTTCTCGGAATATAAGTTAGACAATTTTCCACGGGGATTTTTATAAATCAAGCGATGTATATTGTTGACATTTTAACCCCGATGGCACCAGGAACTAATATCGGAGCTGATCTCTCGGGAATAGCTGTTGATGTTAGAACCTATAGAGGAATGATTGGTTCTTTAATGTACTTGACGGCTAGTAGATCGGATATTATGTTTTCTACATGCTTATGTGCTCGATATCAAGCTTCGCCTAAAGAATCCCATATGTCGGCTATAAAGTGGATATTTTGATATCTTAAGGGAACTGCAGATCTTGGTTTGTGGTATCCTAAAGATACAGGTTTTGAGTTAACAGCGTATTCAGACGCAGATCATGCAGGTTGTATGCTAGATAGGAAAAGCACATCAGGGGTCACATTCAATTTCTTGGAGACAAGCTCGTAAGTTGGGCGTCAAAGAAACAACTTTGTGTTTCCACTTCAACTGCTGAAGCAGAGTATGTAGTTGCTGCCAGTTGCAGCTCTCAAGGATTGTGGATGAAGACACAACTTCGAGACTGGTTTCTAGTTCAACAAGATTCCAATATATTGTGATTCCAAAAGCCCCATAGCAATATCAGCTAATCCTGTTCAGCACACAAAGACTAAACATATTGATGTGAGATATCATTTTATCAAAGATAATGTCGAAAAAGGTACAAATGAACTTTACTTTGTAAACACGGATTATCAACTTGCAAATTTGTTTACCAAGCCATTAGACGAAAAGAGATTTAATTTTCTCATTTCGAAACTTGGCATGTTAAACATCAAGACTTAGTCTGTAGATACCTAATACAGCTTATTTTTGTTAATTTTCTTCATTTCTTTATTTTTAATCTGAACGATATATGTACTGAAAGGTTCTGTTCATGCTTTCAGGGGGAGTAGATAAAGTTTAAATGATCTACATTCTAGGGGAGTTATAAATTTTCTTGCATATATTTTTCACTGACATATTTTGTGATGCATATGTCAGGGGGAGTAAGGAAATTGACTTCTAATTACATCTGATCAGAACTCTTTCTTAAACGTTTTACTGCTCTCATGTCTTTATTTTTAATAAAGTTTGTGAATAAGACTTTGTACTTTGACGACTTTTTGACTATATGCAGAATTTGAGGGGGAGATTACATGATCATATCAATCATGACTTCGGAGCTGACTGTGATCCCATGTTTCAAGCAATCATATCAAAACACAATAACAATCAAAGATCTAAGATGAGATTTAGAGAGAAATGGTCACAAATCTTGTCGTATTCATATGTCTCACAAAGCAATTACATGGAATCACTCACACACTAAAAGCTTACAAAAACAAGACAAAACAAGGCTTTATATAGGGTCAAACAGAGACTTGACCTCTAGGCAAGCATACATGAAAAGTCAACTAAACAAAGTAAACACATTTACAAATTGACTCAAAACTATGATCTAACATTCTCCCCCTTTTTGAGCAATTTGAAAGTCTTCAACTTGTCCATTTCCTCATGCAAGTTCTCCTTATTCCCATATAACCTTCAATCCTTCTGATTGCTTGCCTGAATCTGATTCTGTCCTTGATAGCATCAATAACATTCTCAGTAAAGATCCTCTCCAATCTTGGCATATGATCTTTCTCAGCTAATCTCTGCTTTTCACTCTCTTCATACTTGACTTCCAGCTTTTTAAGAACATCTTCTAAAGTACCATCAAAGTACTTTGGAATCTCAGCAGCTTTCATAAATCTTTTCTCTTTCTTGTCCACATTCTCATACACAACTCCAAGTTCTGGTTCTCTTAGAACTGTGTAGAGTAGAGTATCTTCAAGCAAAGGATGAGTCATGTCAGGCTTAAGCAAGTTGATTCGATGCCCAACTGAAAGTCATAGAGATATGTTGAGTAGATATGCCTTTTGATAAATCTCTTGATAGTATCTAGAGCAAAAACTATCTCAGGGTGCCTGATGGTTCTGTCTCTGAAATCATGGTACATGAATTCAATATCTCTGAAGTTTATATTGGCAAAATCAACTTCATTGAAAGTATACATCTCCAAATTCTTTCTATGAACAATAAACTCAGGATACCAAATCTTCTTGTATTGCTTCATAGTCACCTTGGTAACTTCCATAATTTCAGACTTGCTTCTAACATCCTTGCATGTTCTCCCCATAATCTGCAACATTCTGATATAATCTTTCTGATATTCTGGAGACTTATCTTGAATCCCCAGAAGTTGAGCTTGATCGATCTGTCTAATGTAGCTCACAAAAATCTTAACTCCCTTATCAAGATATGAAACACGTAGAGCTCGTCTGATTCTTTTGCTCTTCAATGGTAGGACCAAATTCATCATAGCCAGTCAAAGGAGTAGAACCCACCACAGGAGTACCTGAAGGACATGCTTCAGTTTGTGGAAACTCTGGCATAAGTGGTGGTTCTCTGACAAACTTTGTTTGATTCTCTAGGCTTCCAAGCTTTCTCTGGTATGGAAACTCTTCTTCAACATGGACATCATAATCAAGATTAACAGTTGCATCAGCATTCAGATTGACATTTTGATCAGTATGATCAGGTTGAAGAACATTGGGATCAGGAAATTCAAACTCGCTAAAAGATAGGACAGTTGGAACAACGCTTGGTTCAGGCAGTTGAACATGAACAGGACTTAGATGAAGTTCTTCAGGAGTGCTCTGAGAAAACATTGCAATTAAAGCATCTGTATCTTTGTCCTCAAACAAATCATCCAGAACACTAGCCTCATGAGCTGGTATCACCTCAGCTCTCTTTACAATCTCAGTAAATTCTACAACTTCATCATCAGAAGGAATTTCAACAAAATCACTTTTCTGCCCTTCTTCCTTTATCTTCCAATACATCTCATACTTGGCATTGACTTCAGCAAAAGAGTCATCTTCAAGAGCAATGATATCATGATTTAGCAAACCTGTTATATCCAAAATTTCTTGCCTTGTTGCAATCTTAGGCTTTTCAATCCTTGATTCAATACTTTCTCTAGCATACAATACCAACTCCAACTGATCATTTTGCTCAGTACCTTGATCAGCACCCCTTCCCAAACTTTCAACATTTTCAGCTCTTTCTTCCACCAATACTGTTTCACCAGAACCACCAACAGCTGTCTGTTTCTCCCTTATCTCCCCCTCATGATCATTATCTGGATCATGATCATGCTCTTTAGTAGAAACAACTACCTGGGCTTTGCAAGATGTTTAAACTATCTGTTTAAGATCAGATAGAGCAAACAAAATGTCAGATTTAAAAGAATGAAACTCTGAGGCACTGACCAAATCTGCTGGTTGCACAGATTGTGGCGGTTGACTTTGATGGTGGGATTGCAGAAGGGTTAGAAGATCTGCATCTTGCTGAGTATCCGGAGCTTGAGATAAAAGTTTTGATAGCAGCAAAGACTTAAGCTCATCGATGGATAGGTCAGCAGGTTGAGTGTATGGAGTTTGCTGGCTTTGTTGGGTAGGCTCAGGTTGAGATAATGGGTCTTTCCCTTTCAATAGACATTTTACAGCTCCTATCTCCTCCTCTACCTTCTCAAAAATACGGTATTCAACAGCCTTTAAGGCGCCGTCGAAGAATTCCTTTGACACAAAGTCTGGGTTAGTAACTCCGGTATCACTTAGATTAACCGTTTGCATGTCAGCTGTAGAAACAACTGCATGGCCTGTGTTCATTGTTCGCATGGACGTGTCAATGACAAGACTTCCATCCGGTCCTCGTAGTCCAGATTGCGGATCTACTCGGGATGTTCGGATCGGGTCACTTAGACTTCCGATGGTAGATGTAGCAAATAGTATCCTAGGAATAACAATTGGTAAAAGATATGGCACTAGACTCAATTGTGAAGGAAGTGAAGACGAGAACTGGGGCTGCAGTTCTCTTGTTTCAATACCTTGATCCTCCGAATGAGAACCCGGTAGATTATGTGCAATATCCCCGTGAGAAGTTGAAACTAAAGCCTGTTGAGAGGCAATAAAGTGGTTGGCTTCGGTGTGAAATTGCATAAGTGGGCTACTTATGTCTTCACTTGCATGCAACACATGCGGCGAAGTGGTTGATGTGGTTACCCTTTTGGAAATGTAAGTTTGGGTAATCACACGCTCACCATGTTCTTTTCCTTCAGTCTCACTCATTCTCTCATCTGGTTTTTCAAATAAATCTCCCTCGTTCCTCCTTATTTCTCCTACAACTTTAGTAATAACAACATCAGCACGAGTATGATCATCCACTTCCATGGCATCAGTACCATAGAATGGTTCAAATACATCTGTAAGATCATCAGCACAGATATCAACAGGTTGTTCTGTGTGAGTTCCAGCAATTTCAGCATTATCATCATTGTTTCCATCATCATCCTGATCATCATCACCATCTGATTCACTATCTCCAGCTATCTCATTATCTGTTTCCTCATCATCTTTAGAGCTTGATGCAGAAGGAACTTCACTTGTCTCACTACCACTGCCTGCCTGTTCTTGTGCAAGATCCAGTTGATTATCAGAGCAATGACCTTCATCGGCAGGAGGTGTCACTGAACGTGGGGTAACAACCCATGACCCTGATGTCTCTAGTCGTGGCCTCTAACCCCCTCCAGAGCCCCTCTTGGTGTTTTTCCTCTTCTCTCCCCGTTTCTGTACCCCCGTGGTATCAGAAACCCTCACCGAATCCGCTCGCCTAGGGATTGAGCCTTGGGTACGGATAACCATTTTTGTTCGTCCCGTAGACTCTCTATTATCTATTACACTATCGCACTCTGGATCTGCATAGTCCAATAAGCTCTCAGGCACAGGCATGGTGTATGGAAACTCCCTCTTTTGCTTCATGAGGTATCTCATCTCACTGAATGGAGCATGAGGATGATTCCCTCTTTGGTGTCTATGATATGGTACATAGTTCGGTGCCTTTGAAGTCTTCTTTGAAACCACTTTTTCATACAGCTCAGTCAAGAAGATATATGCATAGTCTATGTGCAGGTCATGAACAATAGAGTAGAATAGATTCAGTATGTGAATGCTGGCATTATCTGTTCCATAGATCTTTGCAGTAAGGCATCGGTTTATCACTGAGAATAGGGTATAATAGAATGATGGCAAATTATTCTTCTTGAAGTGACTAACTTGAGTCATCTGGCCAAGATACCCCATGTCTCTTATGCCCTTGAACACTTCAGCATCTGATGGTAGTTCATCATATGAAGTTCTCCCCTCTCTTGTTTTTTCATAAGGAAGGCTCAAGATGAATCTAAGTCTTTCTTGGGTCAGAACATATATGAAATGATCTATCTCCAACTTGAATACAGGTATTCTCTCTCTTTGCTCCTTCACATGACTGAACCTGATATTCTTCCAGGCTTGTTGCACATACAGTTCTGGAACTACTGCAACTGCTGTAAGAGCATTCCTCAAAGGATGGTTCCTCAGGATATCCAGTACCAGGGGTTCAATTCGGATACTGAATTGAAGATGATGATTGTTTGGTTGTTGGGGTTTCATCTCAGCTGGTGATATGAGAAATAGATCTGGATTTGCATTATGTGGAACTTGAAAATCAGATCTAGATGATGGCATTGGGCACTGTTCAGAAGCTTCCTGATGTGGTGAATGTTCACCAGTCTGAACATGCTGATCTACGGATTGTTCTGCCAATGGTACCTAAAAGAATGAACAATAATGGACAGGGTCCAAATGGGTTAGTGAAAAATTGAGTTTTAACACTTGAAAACCACTTTTTAAAAAATGACAAGTGTAGAATTCTCATGACAGGGGTATGCGAATTCTGCACTTAGGAATTGAAAACCATCAAGAATTCGCATGAAGAATTCGTATGAAGGCTTATACGAATTCCTCACTTGGAATTTTTTCAAACACAGATTCAAGAATTCATATGAACAATATACGAATTTTACACTTAGAATGATTTGAAACCGAGGTATACATAATTCGTATGGAAGTCTCAACCAAGAATTCACATATCTTTGATTTTCCTTGAAAATTTTCTAAGTGTTCATAAGAACTTCAATAACATCTTCAAAACTTCAAATCAAACCCATATCTTGAAATGTTAAATTTTAAATTTTAGCCCTAGATTTAACTTATGTTAAGATCGATTTATGATTAAAACCACTTTATGTCCAAGAAATCTTAGATTTTAACAACAATCAATCCTTAGTCTTGATTTTTTATCAAGAACACTAAGAACATTCGAAATCCAGATTCAAGGATCAAACCCAACAAAAGTCGATTTTAGGTCAAAATTTTTTAAATGAAAGAGTTTGATTTCATCAAGTTAATATTCTTTTAGTTCAGATTACCACTTAGAAACTTTATCAAGATAAGAATCTGTCAAAATAATCAATGTTTTATACGAGTTCTTGAAATACGAACAGTCCATCGAATCCATAAACCTAAATCTAATCCAGATGGGGTATTTCTGCAAAGAACAAATCATACGACAAAACAATACAAACAAAGCAAAATACAATAACAAGAACAAACAAACACCTTTGTGTTAGTGAATGCCCAAAGGCTAATCATAAGATGATTGTAATTTTGAGTTTTGTTTCATAAAATTAATAAATAAATAAAAGGCATTGCCCAATTTATTATGTCTATGTTATATTATGTGTTTTTAATTATTCATAATAAATAACCTTAGAATAATGTATTCTAAATATCACTAGTTAAATATTATGTTGGGTTTTAAGGTTGAAGTAATATGATAATGACTAGCATATGTAGGGATTCATATAGAGATATTGAATCTACATATGGGTACAAAATGGAGATTTTGTGTATTGGACGTGACTCTCTATGAGAACACTTCATTGGATTTCATGTGAGTGTCATAAGTGTTTCTCATGTGGTCAATGTACATGTAATTCTTTGACTTGAGAAATATTGAGTTTGCTGTGTGTGAGTAATATATTTTGACATTTGTTCTAATCATTCCGTAACTGGGTGACATAATTATTGTTGGGTATGTTATAAATCACATGGTAGAACTAGCATGTATCGAGATAGGATTTGTTCCTCTTTTATGACGGGAGTGATGTCTCTGGGCCCCTTGATAAATATATACTAAGGAAATGCATGCATGCTCAGATAAATGATATGAGATATCAATTTCTGTTTTCATTAGTATATTAGGGAATTACGAAACTATAGATTGGACATAACGAGAATGACACATTTAATGTCTCGTGTTCAATCTAGACATCAAGGACAAAAGAATTAAATGTATAAACTAAAATTGACTACAAATCGATAATTTGTTGTATCACCAATTCTCGTCATTTGAGTGACGATGATGTATTGTTGGATACCGCTCCTCGTTTATAAATATAAATACGAGATTTATATTTATTACCAACATGTCGAGAACCCATTGGGTCACATGCTTTGAACATATCCGGATAAGGAGTTTCAATAATTAAAATGTTTAATTATTATATCTGATTTGTATTGTTTAATCTGATTAAATAAAAACCAGATATTATTTTGTTGGACATTAAATAAGTTGACTAGGTATGGTTATGTAAGAAAGTGATAGTGCATGACCACTCTTACACTCAAGTAAGGTGTGGAGATGATGGTGATCTTTTAGGTCATACTTTTATCACCATTTATAATGTATGACATTGTATACAATTGTTGTTCTTGCAATTCTCTCTAAAATCACCTACAACTATATGCTCCCTTTCCTTTCTAAGTTTTGAAACCGTGACTAGCATCACGAGAAGGCAAAGGATTCGAATTGTTCGCGTGGATACCGTGGAGGCATCAAGTTTGCTTTGTTGTTGTGATTCAAAGTCTCGTTAACTATGAGGTATAATTTCGAAACACCCGATTTATTCCGGTTCGTATGGGTCCTTGGAGGGTTACGGTTTTATTTTCCGCTGTGCTTCAGATCCCGTAACCCAACAGTGGTATCAGAGCTACTTACGAACCTCTAGATCGGTTTTTTTTGTGACATGCATGCACTTTTAAAATTGTTTTGCTGCTGTATGTTTTTGTTTCGTAAATGTTTTGGTTTTTTCGTTGCAGAAATATTCTGAATCTCAGAAAACTTAAAACATGGAAAACGTGGAGCTTTCTGTTAGGGTTCTATCGGATTTTGAATCGCATCATTTTGACTTCGTGTGAATGTTTTATGAATTTTGTACGACAGTGTCGCAATGCTGTTCGAAAATCGAACCCACTACAAGTTTGATTTGTATTTCGACCCATAAGGGTTCTAGATCATTGAAATCCTTAAACATAAAAGATGTGCATCTTTTTGTTAGTTTTCTAAAGAACTTTGAATCACCATTTTTTGATATCGTATGAATTTTGTATTAATTTTATACGGTGGTGTTGCAAATCGTCTTTATGTTTCAATATGATTGAATATGTATAATGTGATTTGCTTGGTGAATGGTTATAGCCCTTAGTCATGGATGTATTATATTTGATAAATACGACTTGCATGTCGTGCCTTTCTCTATATACTCTCTTTGTACATTCTTCTCTCATCCAATCCCCTCGAATGTAACTCGAGGTTTCTTTGTTTGAAATGTAAAGTATTTTGTATAAAAGAAAACAAGAGATGGAGGCGTTATGAAGTGATGAAGATGAGAAGACTTAGAACCATAAGAGTTTATTTTATGTAATGATATTCATACTTGGCTCTATGAATATCGCATAGGGGGGCTATAACCATCTCACATTTATTTTTACGCTTTATATATAATGATATATTATGCGTGGTTGTATGTATGTGATATTTGTTACAACATTTCAAAACAAATATGATTTTAAAATATATATAAGTAAAAGGAGTTTTACAAATCAAAATGAGTTTTGATAAAATAAAAATTGGTATTTATATAAGATATAAAGTGGGTCGTCGATCTTGAGTGATAAGGTCTTAGTACATCATAGTAAGATTTCAACCGGTTTTGTCACAAAGGCCTAAACCGCCAAAGAAAGGAAGGTATTTAAGTGATCCTCGTGATCCTCTTCTAATCTGGATTCCGGTTAAATCAAACTATGAGGAAACGATCTATTACAAAAGAAAGAATGGTAAAATCAAACTAACTAAAATCCCTCACCAAAATATTAAGTTTAAGATGCCTTCCAAACATGGCACTTGTCAAGACTTTTATAATTGAGGGTGGGTCATGCTAATGTTGGGTACTCTCTTTAATCATAGTAAGATAAGGTAAGTATATGATTCCTACAATCCATTTTGGGTCGGACTTAACCAAATTAAGCCTAATAGTATTGGGGATTTGGGGGCATGTGTTGGGAACATTCATATGATGAATTTAAATAAAAGTTATTTACCTAACTATCCAAGAGTTACATAGAGATGTAATTAGCAATGTTGTTGCTTACCTAAAACATTATTGGTTGATCGGTTAGCTAAAGTTAAATTGATCGATAATGAGAATATGGATCTTGGCCTGCTAGAAAGCTTATAACGCTTTCCGAAACGATAAAAGAGGGTTGTTGTTTTGATTAAAATAGTGGGAGCTTGTTTGATGAAAGTCCTTATTAAACAATAAAATTTCATGACACTAAGAACTTTGCTTTTCTATTGTAGATTACCAATGGCACAAACCAACAATTGAAACAAAAACACTTTGCGATTGATTCTTGAGAAAGAAAAACTAAATGGAACAAATTTCATTAATTGGTATCGTAATTTGAGAATTGTCCTCAAAGCTGAAAAGAAACTGTATGTCTTGGAGCAACAAATCCCTGAAGAACCTAATTCTAGTGCTCCTAGAACTGAAAGGGACACTTTTAAAAAACATGATGAAGATGATTTGGACGTCTCATGTCTAATGCTAATAACTATGGAACCTGAGCTTCAGAAGCAACATGAAAACATGGGGGCTTCCGATATGATCGAACACCTGAAATTGCTATTCCAAGAGCAAGTTAGACATGAGAGGTACGAAACATCCAAGGAACTGTTCCGTTGTAGAATGTCCGAAGGTAGTCCCGTTGGCACTCATATGCTTAAAATGATTAGGCATATTGAGCGCCTTGAAGGACTAGGTTTTTCTTTACGAAAGGAGTTGGCCATTGATGTAGTTTTGCAATCATTGCCAAATAGCTACAGTCAATTCATGGTGAACTAAAACATGCATGACTTTGACAAATCCCTTCCAGAATTGCTCAATATGTTACGAACAGCTGAGCAAGAGCTTGCAAAGAACAAGTCCACCATTTTGACGGTCCGTAAGAACAAGAAAGGGAAAGGCAAAGGAAAGTCAATTGCCAAATCCACTTCTAAATCTTTGAAGCCAAAAGGAGGCATTAAGAAACCCAAGGTAACTGTACCTAAGGAGGGTGAGTGCTTTCATTGCAACAAACCCGGGCATTGGAAGAGGAACTTTCCTCATTACCTTCAGGAAAAGAAGAAAGGAAGTGTAACTTCCACTTCAGGTATCTATGTGATAGAAGCTAATCTTTCTACTTCTTATACATTATGGGTATTAGATACTAGATGTGGTTCTCATATTTTATAGAAACGTGCAGGAACTAAAAAGGACGAGAAGGTTGAGCAAAGGTGAAGTTGATCTGTGTGTTGGAAATGGGGCAAAGGTTGTTGCTATAGCCGTAGGATCTATTTTGTTAACTTTACCGACCGGATTATTATTAGAACTTGATGACTATTATTGCGTACCATCTATTTCTAGAAACTTGATTTCTGTATCTTGTTTGGACAGGAAAGGTTTTACCTTTAATATTGGGAACAAATGTTGTTCATTCTCTTTTGGTAATATATATTATGGTGATGCAAGTTTGATTAATGGTCTTTACGTTCTTAATATGGATAATCCGATTTATAACATAGATAAAAGGGAGGTCAAATCGAATAGTTCAAATTTAACCTATCTCTGGCATTGTTGTCTTGGCCATATAAACGAAACTCGCATTTCCAAACTCCATAAAAATGGATTATTGAACAAGTTAGATTTTGAATCATATGGGACATGTGAAGCTTGTTTAATTGGAAAGATGACAAAGGCTCATTTTGTTAGACAAAGTGAGAGAGCAAGTGATGTATTGGGAATCATACACAGTGATGTATGTGGACCGATGAACATACAAGATAGAGGTGGTTATAGATACTTCATTACATTTACTGATGATCTTAGTAGGTTCGGCTATGTATATTTAATGCGACATAAGTCCGAGTTCTTTGAAATGTTCAAAGATTTTCAAAATGAAGTACAAAACCAACTTGGAAAGAGTATTAAGATTCTTCGATTTGATCGAGGTAGCGAATACTTAGACCATGATTTTCTTGATCATCTTAGAAATTGTGGTATTGTATCACAACTCACTCCACCTGGAACACCACAATGGAATGGTGTCTCCGAAAGGAGGAATCGTACATTGTTGGACATGGTACGATCTATGATGAGTCAAGTTGACCTTTCGACATCCTTTTGGGGATATGCTGTAGAGACAACAACTTTCACACTAAACGAGTTCCATCAAAATCTGTTGAAAAGACACCATATGAGATATGGATTAGGAAGAGTCCTAAATTATCTTTTATGAAGATTTGGAGTTGTGAGGTTTACGTACAACATCTAATCACAACTAAATAAGAACCAAAATATGATAAATGCATGTTTGTAGGATATCCCAAAGAAACTATGGGATAATACTTCTATCATCCTCACGACAATAAAGTGTTTGTTGGGCGTACTGGTGTCTTCATGGAAAAGGAATTTATTTCCAAAGGTATTAGTGGGAGGAATGTAGAACTTGAAATTGTTCAAGATAAAAATATGTCAATACAGACGGAACCAACACAGACACCACAAGTAATTGTGGATACACAAAGTGATGTGGAAAGGCAGTCTTATGTCGTAACACAAAGGGCTCATAGATCTAGTAGAAAACGGAATGAGCCTGAGAGATATGGATTTCTCATCACTCATACCGGGGATGTGATGCTCATGGATGATGAGCCTACTAGTTACCAAGATGCTATGGCAAGCACTGACTCTGAGAAATGGCTAGATGCTATGAGAATAGAAATGGACTCCATGAATGAAAACCATGTTTGGAACTTAATTGACCCACCCAATGAGGTACGACCTATAGGGTGCAAATGGGTTTTTAAGAAAAAGACCGACATGGATGGTAATGTGATTACCTATAAAGCTCAATTGGTTGCAAAAGGTTTCAAACAAATTCAAGGTGTTGATTATGATGAAACTTTCTCTCCAGTCGCAATGATTAAGTCTATTAGAATTTTACTAGCCATTGCATCATATCACGATTATGAGATTTGGCAAATGGATGTCAAAATAGATTTACTTAACGGAAAGCTACTTGAGGATGTATATATGATACAACCCGAAGGTTTTGTCACTCCTGAAAATCTCATATGGTATGCAAGTTGCAACGATCTATTTATGGATTGAAGCAAGCTTCAAGGAGTTGGAATCATCGTTTTGATGAAGCGATCAAAGAGTTTGGCTTCTCAAAAAATTAGGATGAACCTTGTGTCTACAAAAAGGTTAGTGGGAGCACCGTTTCATTTCTTTTATTATATGTAGATGACATACTACTCATTGGAAATGATATTCCGACGCTTGAGTGTGTAAAGGCTTGGTTAGGAAAATGTTTTTCAATGAAAGACTTAGGTGGAGCTGCCTATGTATTAGGCGTTCGGATCTATAGAGATAGATCGCGGAAATTACTTGGCTATAGTCAAGGTACATATATAGACAAAGTGTTGAAACGGTTCAACATGTCTGATAGCAAGAAAGGGTTCTTACCAATGTCTCATGGCATATCACTTTCTAAGACGCAATGCCCTACTACATCTTAAGAGAGTGAACGAATGAGTAAGATTCCATATGCTTCGATAATTGGATCTATCATGTATGCTATGATATGTACTCGACCTGATGTATTGTATGCTTTAATCATGATGAGTAGATACCAATCCCATTCAGGTGATGGTCACTGGATTGCCGTTAAGAACATCCTAAAATACTTAAGAAGAACAAAGGATTCATTCTTGGTATATGGCGGTGAAGAAGAGTTAAGTGTAAAGGGATACACTGATGCAAGTTTCCAAACATATAAAGATGATTTTCGATCGCAGTCAGGTTTTGTGTTTTGTCTTAATGGTGGTGCTGTGAGCTGGAAGAGATCAAAGCAAGCAACAGTAGCTGATTCTACAACAGAAGTTGAGTACATCGCAGCATCAGATGCAACCAAGGAAGCCGTTTGGATCAAGAAATTTATTTCTCAACTTAGAGTTGTTCCTAGCAGTGATTGTCATATAGAGTTGTTATGTGACAACAATGGAGCTATAGCACAGGCCAAGGAAACTAGATCTCACCAAAGATCCAAATATATTCTTAGAATATATCATCTCATTAGAGAGATTATTGAAAGAGGCGATGTTAGTATAAGCAGAGTGTCAACTGACAACAATGTTGCTGATCCACTAACCAAGCCGTTAACACAACAGAATCATGATGGCCACTGTAGATCCATTAGTATACGATGCATGGATGATTGACTTTAGTGCAAGTAGGAGATTGTTAGTGAATGCCCAAAAGCTAATCATAAGATGATTGTAATTTTCAGTTTTGTTTCATGAAATTAATAAATAAATAAAAGGCATTGCCCAATTTATTATGTCTATGTTATATTCTGTGTTTTTAATTATTCATAATAAATAATGTGAGAATAATGTATTCTAAATTTCCCTAGTTAAATATTATGTTGGGTTTTAAGGTTGAAGTAATATGATAATGACTAGCATATATAGGGATTCATATAGAGATATTGAGTCTACATATGGGTACAAAATGGAGATTTTGTGTATCGGATGTGACTCGCTATGAGAACACTTCATTGGATGTCATGTGAGTGTCATAAGTGTTTCTCATGTGGTCATTGTACATGTAATTCTTTGACTTGAGAAATATGGAGTTTGCTATGTGTGAGTAATATATTTTGGCATTTGTTCTAATCATTCCGTAACTGGGTGACAAAATTATTGTTGGGTATGTTATAAATCACATGGTAGAACTAGCATGTATCGAGATAGGATTTGTCCCTCTTTTAAGACGGGAGTGATGTCTCTGGGCCCCTTGATAAATATATACTAAGCAAATGCATGCATGCTCAGATAAATGATATGAGATATCAATTTCTGTTTTTATTAGTATATTAGGGAATTAAGAAACTATAGATTGGACATAACGAGAATGACACATTTAATGTCTCGTGTTCAATCTAGACATCAAGGATAAAAGAATTAAATGTGTAAACTAAAATTGACTACAAATCGATAATTTGTTGTATCATCAATTCTCGTCATTTGGGTGACGATGATGTATTGCTAGATACCGCTCATCGTTTATAAATATAATATGAGATTAATATTTATTACCAACATGTCGAGAACCCATTGGGTCACACGCTTTGAACATATCCGGATAAGGAGTTTCAATAATTAAAATGTTTAATTATTATATCTGATTTGTATTATTTAATCTGATTAAATAAAAACCATATATTATTTTGTTGGACATTAAATAAGTTGACTAGGTATGGTGATGTAAGAAAGTGATGGTGCATGGCCACTCTTACACTCAAGTAAGGTGTGGAGATGATGGTGATCTTTTAGGCCATACTTCCATCACCATAGATAATGTATGACATTGTATACAATTGTTGTTCTTGCAATTCTCTATAAAATCACCTACAACTATATGCTCCCTTTCCTTTCTAAGTTTTGAAACCGTGACTAGCATCACGAGAAGGCAAAGGATTCGGATTGTTCGCATGGATACCGTGGAGGCATCAAGCTTGCTTTGTTGCTGTGATTCAAAGTCTCGTTAACTGTGAGGTATAATTTCGAAACACCCGATTTATTCCGGTTCGTATGGGTCCTTGGAGATCCCATAACCTAACACTTTGATCAATGAAATCAGAAGAAATCGAAGAGGAAAATGAGAAGTCGCAAACTCGAGAATTCTGGAAAAGTGAGGATTTCATATGGAAAACATCTATTTATACCCAAGAGTGAATAGAACACGTGGCACGAGTTTATTGGTCACTCACTTTTCGCAGAGAACACTTATGTGAATTGTCAAAGAAAAAATTAGACAATGTGTGAGAATTCGCATGAAGCAATTATGCGAATTTTGTGTGCAACATGAGAATTCGTATGATAGTTTTCTACGAATTCGCCACTTCTCGCATAAAGGCTTATGCGAAATGCTATAATTCGTATGAGACACACATGCGAATTTCAAGAATTCGTGTAACACACACATGCGAATTCTGAAGATTTCGCATGCTAGTGTTATGCGAATTCTGGATTTAGCAACATTTCCATCTTTTGAAAAATATTCTAAACTTGGAAAGTTGCTATTTTTGGAAACTTTTTTCAAAACTTGCCAAAAAATAGAAACTTTCCATAAATGGAAATTTTCCAAAAATGACATTTTTCTTTCATTTTAAGTTTCAAAAGCATGTACACACACTTCACACTTACAACCCTTTCTCATATTTGACTTTTGAGCTCCCCCTTGACTTGATATCTATTTCTTCTGATTATTGAAATGACTTTGTTCTTTCTTGATGTATCTGTTTGTCTTTTCTTTGCTAGCTCCCCCTTGACATGTTGTGGATCTTTTTAATACTGTATGGATATGCTCCCCCTTCATATCTGCATACAGGTAAAATGATATAACAATTAATTTCTTCCTATTTCTAAAACATTCTCCCCCTTTATAATATATAACAATTAAGTTTTTCTCAACTTCAATTCACATAATTGATATTTAATCAATGAAAACTCCCTGTAATGATATGACATTCAAGGATCAGCATTTGAATATTGAAGATTGAGTCCTAAGTTGTTGTACTTAGGAGTCACAATCCTTGACATTGAAGTCCGAGTCCTAGACTGTTGTGTCTAGAAGTCATAATCCTTCTCAATCCTTCTTGAGTTCTTTCTTCTGCATCACAGGTTTAACTGGTTTTGGTACCTAGATGTATGTGGGTCCAGTCTGGTTAGTATGTGAAAACTTCTTTGAGCGGTTTCCACCTCTGTGATAAGCAGTATCAGTAAACTTCTTATGAGAAAAATACCTTTTGTGGATATGTGCCTTGTGTACAAAATCATCATTGCAGCAATAAGAACAGCAGAGTTTTCTTTTTGCTAACCTGATCAGATGTTTGGTAGATTTGACAGCATCAGGTGCAAAAGATTTACCTTTTTTAGCTCTGTTCTTCTTTTTCAGTTCAGCTTCTGCAGATGATTTCTGGTATTTTACTGACTCTGGAGAACCTTTAACAACCCAGATCATCTTCTCTTTCTTCGAAGCTTTGAGTCCAGAATAAGCAACATATCTATCAGCAGATTTAACATAAAATGGACTAGAAGATTTAATCTGATATGTTTTCAAAACATCCGATTTGACTGTTTGTTTCTTGAAAACCATCTTTTGAAATAAGCTATTTACTGATTGAAATGAGCAAACTGATTCACTTGCATCATTATCATAAGAAGATAATACAGGTGATTCAGATGCTAACTTGTCAGATAAATCAGCATTAGCTTTCTCAAGTTGACTGATCCTATCCTTCTGTCCCTTTTGAATATCTGTAGATAAGACAACTAGTTTATCAGTGAGTTTAGAAATTTCAGATTCAAAAAATTTTCTTTCAGTTTCAAACGCCTTCTCTAAGTTTTGATTTTTCTCAGAAATCTCCTTGAATAGTAAAGTATTTTTCTTTTCAGAACTTTTCCTTTCTCTATAAAAGACATCTCTTTCAGTAATGACAATTTTTTTCAAAATCAGAAACTTGTTTAGAAATTTTTGTACATCTGAGTTCTAACTCTTTCTTCTCTGACTCAGCTTTCCTTGAAAGTTCAGATAACTTCAGGTTGAAAGTTTTCTCAATTTCAGCTTTCTCATTCTTTAGTCTCTCATCAACTCTCTTTATCCATTCTTTTCCTTTAGCTTCATATGTTAACACTTGTGTCTCAGCTTTGGCTAGTTTGACATTCAGAGTATCGATTTCTGCTTTCAGCTTTGAGTTTTGACTTTTAAGCTTCTCATTCTCAGCCTCTATCTTTGGAATTTCTGGCATATATGATAATGCACAGTCTCTGTTGGTGAGAAATAGATTTCCCTTCTCATTTGTGTAAGGCATGATTAGTATCTCTAAAAAATATAGCATGAAATGATCTTTAGTCAGAAAAACAGAAAAATTTAAAGTAAAAATACAGAAAAATCACTTAAAATGAATTACAAGTCAAGAATTCGTATGCTACTCACAACATAAAATTTGCATGCAAGAATTCGTATGTCACAATTTGCATAGCACTCACCATCAACAATTCGTATGGACTAGAATTCGCATGAAAAGGATATTAAAAGGATACGAAATATGAACTTTTCGCATATAAGTATGTGCGAATTCTGAGCTTCTCGCATAAAGGAGTATGTGAATTCTTTCAAATTCGTATGTCTCTCAGATGCGAATTCTGCACAATTCGTACATGTGTCTTGTGCGAGTTCTATACTTCTCGTATATGTCCTTATGAAAATCCTTCCCTTAAACAACTTTGTTCTTTGTGATGTGCGAATTCTTCCCTTAAGAACACTAGAAACAACTAATATGCGAATTCCTTTACTCTGCGAGTTCTTCATCAAGTCTGCGAATTCCTTAGATCTTGAAAATATTTTCCAAATTTTCACTAGAAATCCACCCAATTCTTGATGTTTGACTATGAAAATTTGCAGAATGGATCACTTTACCATCGTGAGCAACCATGTGAAGTGAATTTCATCAAGAACAAACATAGATGTGGGAATCGATTCTGAACAGTTCATGAACAGAAACTTTCTAAAACAGGAAAGATTGATCAAATTCCATCAATCTGTTGGTCAATTTGATTTCCACTTCAAATAAGAATTGTTCCTCTTCACTAGGCGATTAATGTGGTACAAATTTCACATCAAAAACACCATGAAATCAAAATCATGATTTCAATGCAACAGTGACTTTCCAAACTTAGAAATTCGATCTTTCTGTCTTCAAATCATGGTAGCAAATATTTCTGAATTTTCTGATCTAGCTCTGATACCAATTGTGATCCCATGTTTCAAGCAATCATATCAAAACATAATAACAATCATATGTCTCACAAATCTTGTCGTATTCATATGTCTCACAAAGCAATTACATGGAATGACTCACACACTAAAAGCTTACAAAACAAGACAAAACAAGGCTTTATATAGGGTCAAACATAGACTTGACCTCTACACAACCATACATGAAAATTCAACTAAACAAAGTAAACACACTTACAAATTGACTCAAAACTATGATCTAACACCGACTTTATGAGATTTAAGCAGAGCGTAAGGATTATTCGAACCTTAATCTCATACATATTTGAAAGATGGACGACTTTCAGATATGAATACATGTTCTTAAGCGTTCAAACCACTTCTCGATTCTTAAACAGATTTTATGAATACAGAAGTGTGATTTTAAATGTTTTCATTTATGATGAAAGCTCATAATATGGAAATTCTTCATTGTTTAACTAACCGTGTGTTTTCAAAGATTAATACTTGTGTATTATCTTTTCTATATATACTGTCAAGTATTCACACACACTAGTTTAGTATTTTTGTTGACTTTATTATTACCATGTCTCAAAATGAAACCATTTTTTTCGATGGTAATAAACCCCGTTTGTACATTCAATGTTTGTCGAGCGTTGATTCATTCAAAGCGTTTCTTTCAAGAATGTCTATATTTGATTCATATAGACAACATCCAATGTTTCGTGACTTAAGCTTTTAACGATAAATCATTCATATTTGATCTTTTCCATACATTGTCAGATTCTCAAAACATTTCTATTGATTTCACGTTATTCACGCAATTTCTTTATTTTGAGCGAATCTTCCATGATTAAAAATGCTCAAATCTTCATGATTATTTTACTAAGTATATATATTTGACATGTATTTCATACGGTGATTTAACTGAAAAGTGAAACCAATTGAGCAACATTTTGCATATAGGACAAATACATGCGATCAGTGTGATGACTTAATAGAACTTCTATGGATTCACGATAACCAGTGTTTCCTTCCCAAGAAGTTATTCTTGAGTGATCGAGAGGCGAAGTGTCAATTTCTGAGTATGGGTCTGTGCTGAGATAAAATGAAAAAAGAGTTTGGTTAGATGTGATCTCAATGTTAAAAAGAAAGTGGGTGTGAGCATAGAGTTAAAAGAACCCGGTTAGCGGGTGGGGTCAAGGGGCAGCACCCCTAGAGAAAATAATTTCACACTTAAAAGACATATTACAGTTTTGAAAATTTTGACTAAGTATGAAAAGACATTGTTTGCACTAACAATTACTGACGCAAAGTAAGAATTGCGCTATAAGAAGCTGGCGCAAAGTAGAGTTTGCGCTTTAAGGCTGTCGCGCAAAATGAGGTTTGCGCTTTGTGCTTCTAGCGCAAAGTAAGGTTTGCATGACAGGCTTGATGCGCAAGATGAGATTTGCGTTATACACGTGATGCGCACACGAAGCTTTTCGTGACAAGGGCAAAACGCAAAGTAACTTTGCATGAGCTACAGGATACGCAACTGTAGCTTTGGGTGACAAGAGCAATATGCTAACGAAGCTTATCCTTTCAAGATGATCTCACGCAAACGTCTATGAATCTCGCGCAAACCATATGAAAGTAGCGCAAATCATATGAATGTAGCGCAAATCATATGAATGTAGCGCAAACTGTGGATCTTGGCTGTTTCTTCTTAAATCGACGTAAATCTGCAAAAATGAGCTCAAGAACATATCAGAATCATCGACAAACAGAACTAAGCACAAATTTACCATCAAATCCAGATTAAAAACAACAAATTGCACAATTTTGATGAAGAACAGAGTTCAAACTCGTTTTCAAGAAAATCTCAAAAATCAAAAATTGACATTGAATTTGATCGAATTACAATATGGAATGAAAACAAATAACAATCACCAACATAAATCGAACACAATGATTCCATTTTCTTGCATTAAAAACGATTGTCCACAAAAAATTCGAATGTAACAATGAAGAACACGAGTTCTTGAAAATTTTCAGAAAAACTCAGATTTTTCGATCTTAAACTCCAGATTTCAATTCAAATCATGATCAAATCTTTTCTAAAAAGTTTGGTTCAGCTCTGATACCAATTGTTAATCATAAATCCCAATCAAATCAAGCAATTACTCAAGATATGAACAATTATGAACAAGAACTAGAGAAAGAGTCTAGAGAGAGAAAGTAGATCTCGTATTCATAAGTCTGAAAATATTACAATATGAGCTTCGTTGTTACATGATTACACAAGCCAAACCTATTTATACCACAACCTAAACAAGACTTAACAACTAAGTAAATGCAAAACATACTTTGATAATCCTAATACAATAACAATGTTGACTTTTACATCTTTGACTTTCCACATTAAATCTTGGATACAATATTTAGACTTAACAGAATATCAAACTCTGCACCAACTTTTTCTGAGTCGGGCAACCACATTACTGTTGTTTCACAATTTCTTTCATGAACATCATTGAAACAGACAACTAGCCCATTCCAACTCTTGCTTTAAACCCCACCTGCTACTCATTTCTTTCTTAACAAAGAGTTGTTTCAATTTTTCTTAGGGACGCAACATATAATCTATCTTGTCTTCATTCGGAAAATATGGATATTGAAAAGGAGGGAAGTCTGCCGCACCTTCGCACTTCGATCATGCACAATTGAGTCCGTGTAATACTATTGTTGTCTCAATTATTTACACATTTTTGAGCCATTTATAAACATTCATGTTTTAATTCTTTCATACACAAGCACATTCACACAGAATATTTTTTTTTTCTGTCGGAACGTTCATAAAATAATCTTGTGTTATTCGATGATTGAATGGAGGACCTGGGGAGCTCCTTGTACAATACATTCGTTGTACTAAGTGACTTCGTGTTACTTACAGACATATTAACTGATTCATTTGTTGATTCAGGGTTACATTCTTAATTGTCTGAATTTGAAAAGATTTAGATGAATACATTATGAATTGACGGATGATTAGAGGATCATATGGAAGGATCATGGTCAGAAACTGATGACATTTCTTGAAGATGTTTTGATGATTTCTGTACTTAACATCATAAAAAAGGGGGAGACAATATCAAGAAATGATGTCTAAAGTTCAGATGGTGAAATTTTGAAAGATTTATTGTCCGAGTTATGGGTAGATTGTACAAGATTTGAAAGAAAAAGTTCAAAGAATTTGGAAAGTTTGCTGAAATGTACTGAAATTTTCTTTGAAGTTTGTTTGCTGAAGAAAAGTGAGCTAAATTTGAAGATAATTTCTTTTCTAAAGTCTGGAAGAGGTTTTATTACCTTGGGGGAGATTGTTAAAATTCTTGAAAAAGAAATTCACAGATTTTGGAGGAGATTACAGAAGGTCTGAAGATAGTTCAAAGAAAAGAAAGATTGATTTTGAACAGATTTATTCAAAGGGAGAGATTGACTTTCAAAGGAAAATTATTTGTCAGAAACTTAAAGAGGGAGAATGTTCTTGAAAAGGAGAGAACGTGCTTTAAAGCTGAAATTCATTTGAAGAGAAGTACATGTTTATCCGAAAGGGGGAGATTGTTCTTTGATGCTGAAATTTAATCTGAATCCAAAGGGGGGCTTCAATGTATATCTTTTTGAAGATGATTTTGAATCCAAAGGGGGAGATTGTTAGTGCACAAATATGTTGGATCCAAGATCATGGGAATTAAAGTCAAAGCTCAAGTCAAACCTTCATTGCAAAAGTCAAAGTCTTTGTAATAAGTCAAAGCCAAAGTGTTTATTGTTTTAGTTTTGTCTATGTATTGTAATGTAGTATAAATAGTTTTTCTCTTTTGTTTTCTTGTAAGAACTAAGCGGGTAAGTGTAACTAAGATCATTCGTAGACAGAGAGAGTCCTAGAGAGAGAAAGTAAAAAAAGAAAGCATCATGTGTAATCAATTGTAAACTGTGGATTGATGATCAATGACATATGACATTTTGGATTGAAATTCTTGTTGTTATTCTAGATTAGAACTATTATTGTGGGACACACATGGCCTACATATCCCATGTTTCTGATTCCCTCAAAGACTTCAGAATCATTTGGGAAATCATCATAGTTATCTCTCCCTTCTCTGCCATCTGGTTCAAGAAAATCCAAAATATATCTGAGCCTTGGATAGTCTAGGATTGAGTTGTAGTGATCAATCTGGTGTTCAAACTGTGCATTTCCATGGTATCTAATAGTCTTTCAAGCTTGCTGCACATATAGCTCTGGAAGAGGATCTTGAGCAACCAGTGCATATCGGAGTGGATGGTTCTGGAGAATACCAAGAACAAGTGGATCAATATTCAAGTGCTCAAAATACACATAATGATTATTGGGTGATAGCTGCTTCTTTTTTGATGGTGTGATCAAGATTAGATCAGGATTGACACCAGGTTCAGGTCGGTAGTCAGATCTTGATGAAGGAATAGGATACTGCCTTGATGCTTGTGGTGATGAATTTTCATCCATCTGGACATGTTGTTCAACTGATTGATTATCAACCATTAGAATACTTGAAAAGATGAAAAGTATGGACAGATGTCCAATTTGTCAGTTAAAACCCAAAATTGATTTTTGAAAAATTTTCTTGAAAATTTTCCTAAGTATGGAATTCGCATGAGGCAATATGCAAATTTCTCACTTGAAGGAATGAACATGAACATGAACATAGAATTTTGCATGAGTCAAGATGTTAATTCTTGACTTGAATAACATTGACAACACAAAGAAAATTTTGCATGAGCTTAGAAATTTGAATTTTTGTTAGGCCCAGATATTAGTTGATAAATCGACAACACAACACAATAATAACAAGAGATCAAGAAGAAACAATCAATATAGTCATATATCTCTTGTAGCCATAAGCTTTGGTGTGTGTGTGTGTTCTTGGTGTAGGTAATACCTTGTGCGTGTGATTCAAAATGAAGCGCTTAGGGTTTCTCAAAGAAACAATGCCTTATATAGGTCCACATGACCAAGGCAAGGCTTAGCCTAAATAACTACAAAATACCCCTAGGAAATTATAAACAATTACATTTAAGACCCCTCTTCACATTTTAATCTTGAATACAATTTATGCTCCAACAATCTCCCCCTTTAGATTCAAGATTAAAAAAAATTTGGCAATATTCTTCGGGTCTTCACTTCTCTTGAAAACTGTAGCAGATATGACATCAACATCTTCAAAACTTGTAGCTCTTCACAGTCTTCACCACTTTGAGGAAACTGTAACCTTCCACTTTTTGCTGAGATTGGAATGAAGTGTCCTTCTGACGATCATCTTCAGTCAGACTTTTGATAATCCAGATAGGTTCAGACACTTTGAAATCTTTGAAAAAACTTGAATCCTTCAGCAATCTTCACAAACTTTCATTCTTGAGCAAAGTAACTCAGATCTGACTTTGAAATCCTTGAATATTCTCCCTCTTTTTGATGAATGTTGAGAATCAGCATCATCAAAACATTTCAAAGCAGGTCAGTCTTGGAATTATCTCCGCCAAATCAACAGTTTGCATGAACGCATTCAGCTGTAATTATTTGAATCTTTGCAAATTCAAACAATATAGAAGTTGTAACCCTGAATCAACAGATGAAACAGTTAGAAGTGCATGTCAGTAACACAAAGTTACTGAGTAACACGAAGTTACTATTTAAGGAGCTTGTTGTGACGTAGACTCCCCTGGACTTCCATTCAATCATCGAATAACACATGGTTATCTATGAACGTTCTGACAGAAAAAAAATTATGTGTGCTCGTGCATGTGTATGAAAGAATTAAGCACGGATGATTGCTTTTTAACTTCGGCTCAAAGTATGTAAACTTGTTGAGACAACAACAAATTATATAAAGACTCAATGTGCGTGAGAAAGGGTTGAAGGTAGGGCAACTTTCCTTCTTTTCAATATCCTAATTATCCAAGTGATAATCAAATAGAGTATGTGTTGCTTCCCCGTACAAATATGAAGCATCTTCTTGTTGAGAAGAAGATGAGTAGCTGGTGGGGTTATATGCAAGAGGTGGCATGGGCTAGTTTCCTGTTTCAATATTGTTTTCCAGAGACAGTGAAACGATAGATTATGTGGGTGCCTAGTTCAGAAAAGATGTGGTGCAGAGTTTATTTTTCTTTTACTCTGATCGCTCACCCTCTTTCTTTTAAAACAACTGAGCTCACTTCTAGACAAACTCTCAATTGCATTTCAACTCAACACTCTCCTATCTCTATTTTTTTTAATGAACCCCTCTCCCATCAATCACTCAGGATTACTTCCGGGGTAGGCAACACTGGTTAGTGTGAATCCATGGAAGTTTTGATAAGCTCACACTGAATCCCGTATTTTCCTAAGAGAACATGTTGTTCAACAGTCATTTGTACATGAAAGCACATGAAAACACAATGAATCATGAAGAATAAAGATTTGGAAGACCAAAGACTCAATGAAAGCTCATGAAAATGAAATGACGTCTAATTTTCAAACAAACAAAGAGATTTCAAACGGGAGGATTACCATCGAAAGATTTATCTTTTGAGATGTGGTAATCACAAAGTCAAGAAAATGAGTGTACTGACCAATGTGTGTAAGAATACTTGGTAAAGTATAAAGAAATGACAAGTACAAAAGTATTTGTCATTGGAGACACATGGTCAGTTGATGTCATGGAGTCTAAGGATTAGAAAGATATACCTGGAGTATGATGTCCTTAACTCCCCTTAAAGATATTATCTCTTGAGTTCTGTGACAGAACTCAGGTTCTCCCCCTATAACCTGTGAAAAGTCAACTCATCATAAAAATATGACAATATCAAAGCGCATATCTTTTCTTTCTAACATATATAACTATTGAAGTTTCAACATTTCTCCCCCTTAAAACAAAAGTATTTGACAGTTAAGCTCCCCCTCAAAGTAAAAACTCTAGAATGATGTGAGCATTGAAGCATCCTGTTTAGAAGAAAATCATTGAAGTGCGGGTTCTAATCAGATGTGATCAGAAGCCAGAGTCACTTGAAATACCCTGCAAAAGGAATATTGGTAATCATTTATGAAAATGATTCCGCTTATGCCAGTAGAAGATATGAATAGCAATTGTTTGAGAATCAATACACAAGCAACAAGATTAAGAACCAGAAAACTTCCCCTTAAGTCATGAGAAAGGCCTAACTGGACATGTTCAACATTCCAATTTTGCTGATTAGAAACTTGAACCACTTTTCATCCAATGGTTTGGTGAAAAGGTCAGCTAACTGGAAGTCGGTGTGAACAAAGTGCATTTCAATATCACCTTTTTCTACATGGTCCTTGATGAAGTGATAGCGTACATCTATATGCTTGGTCTTTGAGTGCTGGACAGGGTTAGAGGTTATTGCAATTGCGCTCTTGGAATCACAATAAATAGGCACTCGCTTGTAGTTGTACCCAAAGTCCCTCAACTGGGTCTTCATCCAGAGGACTTGCGAATAGCAGCTAGCAGCAGCTACGTATTCTGCCTTAGCAGTGGATGTCGAAACACAATTTTGTTTCTTTGATGTCCAACTAACAAGTTTGTCTCCTATAAATTGACATGATCAAGAAGTACTCTTCCGATCTAGCTTACATCCTGCATGGTCAGCATCTGTAAAGGCAGTGAGATCAAAATGGGAATCTTTTGGATACCAAAGGCCTAAATCAGGAGTACCTTTGAGATATCTAAGGATTCACTTAACAGCATTAAAGTGCGACTCTTTGGGATTAGCTTGATATCTCGCACAAAAACAGGTTGCAAACATGATATCTGGATGACTTGAAGTCAGATAAAGTAAAGAACCAATCATGCTACGATACACCTTTTGATCAGCTGGCTTACCAGATAAATCAGCGTCTAAGAGTGTACCAGTAGCCAGCCATTGGTGTTTTCATGACAAAACCGTCTGACATATTGAACTTTCTCAAAAGATCTTTGATATATTTAGCTTGATTAATGAATATGCCTTCGGGTAATTGCTTTACTTGCAAACCAAGAAAGAAATTCAATTCACCCATCAACGTCATTTCAAATTTTATTTCCATGATCTTTGAAAAGTTCTTGCAGAATTTAGGATTTGTCGACCCAAATATAATGTCGTCAACATAACTTTGTATGAGAATCAAGTCCTCACCTTGCCTTTTTAGAAATAAGGTAGTGTCAATTGTACCTTTCTTGAAACCGGAAGCTAGTAGAAATTTAGTAAGAGTTTCATACCATGCTCGTGGTGCCTGTTTGAGACCATATAGTGCTTTGTCTAATACGAAGACATGATCAGGGTGATGAGGATCCACGAAACCTTCAGGTTGAGCAACATAAACCTCTTCATGTAGAACGCCATTCAGAAAAGCTGACTTTACGTCCATTTGATAGACAGTAAAGTTTTTGTGCGATGCATATGCTAAGAAGATCCTGATTGCTTCGATCCTCGCAACAGGGGCGAACGTTTCATCGTAATCAATGCCCTCCTGTTGACTGTACCATTTTGCTACCAAACGAGCATTGTTTCTTACCACTACTCCAGTATCATCCTTCTTATTTCTAAACACCCACTTAGTTCCAATAACTGTTTTACCTTGAGGTAGTGGGATCAAGCACAAAACCTTGTTCCGTTCAAATTGCAGAAGCTCATCTTGCATAGCAGAAACCCAGTCGGGATCGTGTAGAGCTTCTGATGCTTTCTTTGGTTCTAGGGAACTAAGGAAGCTTGAGAACATGCAGAAATTTGCTGACGCAACACGTGTCTTAACACCATATTGTACATCACCTATCACGTTGTGTAGGGAATGATCCTTTGTCCATTTGTGTGTGCTTATCAAAGACTCAACGGTATGTTGCGTATTCGTCTCATTATATTCGTCATAAACAGCAGGTTGTACCTTAGATGTTCTCGGGACATCTTGTGTGGAAGTTTCTGATACTGAAGCTTCGGGAATTGCAACTGAAGTACTCGGGACTTCATTCCCAGAAGGAATATCTGCAGAAGTAGATTAAGTGTTAGTCGAATCTGAAACTATTGGTATAGTTGTACCTGATGGAGTTACAGTTTCAGTGACTTCTTCGGAAGGTCCAGATATGTCTACACAAATATCATCACAGGCATCAATAAACAACAAATCTAACTCAGATGAAGTAGAGTTTGAGTTAGAAGAAGTAGAGGATTTGGAAGTTGGTTCTATTCTGGGTTGAATAGAAGCATTGTTCTTAAGTCCGAGTAGAATTCTCATCAAAGGATACATTCATGCTTTCAAGAACCGTCTTGGTTCGTGTATTGTAAATCCGATAAGCTTTGGATGTCAACGAGTATCCAACAAGATAGCCTTCATCTGCTTTCTTATCGAATTTTGAATGTCCTTGACGCTCTATTAGAATGTAACACCTGCAACCAAAGACACAAATGAATTTGATATTAGGTTTACAATTGTTGATCAACTCATATGCCGTTTTATTGAAGCGTTTGACCACAGTGGTACGATAGTAAAGCAAGTTGTCGCGACCGCCTCAGCCCAAAGATACATAGGTAGATCAACATATGCAAGCATAGTACGAGCAGCTTCAACAAGGGTGCGGTTCTTCCGTTCAACAATACCGTTCTGTTGCGGAGTGTAGGTTGCGTAGAAGTTGTGTGAAATTCCCACAGAGATAAAATAGCTCTGTAAGGTATCATTTTTGAACTCCGTGCCGTTATCACTATGAAATGGCCGAACCGGCAATTGTAGACGTACTTGAATACGCTTAATAAAAGCGATAATCAGTTCTGGCGCATCCGACTTGTTTCGAAGAAACTCGAGCCATGTGTATCTTGAATAGTCATGTTATCATTACTAAAATATATTTCTTTCTGTTGATAGACGTCGTTCGTATTGGGCCACAAAGATCCATGTAAATAAGTTCTAGCGCATATGATGTTGATGATTCAGTCTTGGACTTGAATGAGCTTCGCTTCATCTTGCCCATCTCACATGTTGAACACAGTGAGTCTTTTTCAAACCTCATTTCTGGTAGACCTTTTACCAGACCTTGTCTCTGAAGCTTAGCTGTTGATCTAAAATTCTGGTGAGACAAGCGGCAATGCCACGTCCATGATTGTGCTTTAAAAGCTTTAGCTAGTAAGCATACGGGACGGGTGGCGGACAGTGTTGGAAAATCTACATAATATAGATTTCCACGGTGCTTAGCTCTAAAAATTTCGTAACCATCTGGATCCTTAAGATAGCAATGAGGTGTTGTGAAACGAACTTGGTATTTCATGTCATATAAGTGACTGGTGCTGACCAGATTATGATCAAGACCTTCATCATATAGCACCTTCTGTACCTTCAATATAAATGTATTGGGCCTTGTATATGGGTTTGGGCTTAAAGTATACAAGGGCTTGGGGTATAAAAAGGAATCATGTATATTTGTTTTAGGTTAACCTTTCATTTTGTAATCCTCTCATCCTTTACAATGTAGTCATACGACTGTTTTGCTCTCTATAGTGTAGTTTACTTTTCTGCATTGAATATACTACTGATTTCTATCCCTTTGATTCCTTGATTATCATTCAATCAATCCAATCATTGATCTCAATGGACCTAACAATAAAAAACTTGTCAGTATAAATCATATGCAATATCTCATCCTCCCATTAGAATGTTGATCATCTAAACTTTGTTTCACACTACCCCTGAAATCATGAACATAACCTTTTAGTGCATATATCTTTCAAATTAAAATAAAGAAATAAAGAAAAATAACAAAAATAAACTGTACTAGGTAACTACAGATTATGTCTTGAGGTTCAACATGCCATGTTTCGAAATGAGAAAATTAAATCTCTTTTCGTCCAATGGTTTGGTAAACAAATCAGCAAGTTGATAATCTGTGTTTACAAAATAAAGTTCAATTGTACCTTTTTCAACATTATCTTTAATAAAACTATATCGCACGTCAATGTGCTTGGTTTTAGTGTGTTGGACAAGGTTCTCATATATAGCAATAACGCTCTTGGAATCGCAGTAAATCAGGATTTTGTTGTATTGGAACCCATAATCTCGGAGTTGTGTTCACATCCACAGCACCTGAGAACAGCAGCTAGCCGTAGCTACGTACTCTGCCTCGGCTGTTGAAGTAGATACACACAGTTGTTTCTTGAAAGTCCAATTCACGAGCTTATCTCCCAAAAATTGTATATGTCACGAAGTACTCTTCCCGTCTAACATACAACATGCATGATCTGCGTCTGAATACGCTGTTAGCTAAAAACCTGTATCTTTACGATACCACAAACCAAGATCTGCAGTCCCTTTAGATATCGAAATATTCTCTTTACAGGTGAAATATGGGATTCTTTAGGAGAAGCTTGATATCTAGCACATAAACATGTGTAAAACATAATATCCGGTCTACTCGCGTTAAGTACATTAAAGAACCAATCATTCCTCAATAGGTTCTAAGATCAACAACTTTTTCCCGAAATATCAGCTCCAATCTTAGTTTCTGGTGCCATCGAGGTACCATTTGGAGTACAATTTTCCATTTTAAATTTTCTCAAAATATCATAAATGTACTTTGCTTGATTAATGAAAATCCCCGTAGAAAATTGTCAAACTTGTAATCCGAGAAAGAAATTCATCTCTCCCATCATACTCATTTGAAATCTGGACACCATTAGATTAGAAAAGTTCTTACAATACTTCGGATTTATTGAACCAAATATAATATCATCCACATATATTTGAATTAAAATGATATCAGCTTTTTCCTTTTTGATAAAAAAAAGTAGTATCGATTTTACCTTTTGAAAACCCATACTTGACTAACAAGTTTGATAGAATAGTGTACCAGGCTCGATGAGCTTGCTTTAAACCATAAAGAGCTTTGTCAAGAATGTAGCCATGATCCTGTTTTTCAGCATTGACAAACCCTTCTGGTTGTGAGATGTATACCTCCTCTTTCAGTATGTCATTTAGAAAGGTAGTCTTCACGTTCATTTGGTAGACAGTGAAGTTTTAGTGTGCAGCTCAGGCTAAAAACATTTTGATTGCCTCTATACATGCAACTGTAGCGTATGCCTCATCATAGTCTATTCCCTCCTCTTGTCGATATCCTTTAGCAACAAGTCGAGCTTTATTTCTGACCACGATACCATCTTCATCTTTCTTGTTTTTGAATACCCATTTCGTACCTATAATTGTTTTGCCTTGAGTCTCCAGACTTTAAGCGATTCAAATTGAATGGGCTCTTCTTGCATAGCTGTTATCCAATCTGGATCTTTTAGAGCTTTGGATACTCTTTTAGGCCCTATCTTGCTCAGAAAAGAATCAAACATGCACTCGTTAGCAGTTGCAGACCTAGTATGCACCAGCTTCGATGGATCTCCAATAATTTGATGAACCGGGTGCTCTTTGGTCCACTTATGTACATGAGGGAGTGGTATAGATGTAGACTGATCATGTTGATCATCTATATATCCAGTATGTTCTTCTTGTAGGGGTTCAGTTGAAGTAACTGGTGTAGAAGTTTTAGTGGATGAGACATTTGATGTCTGTTGGGTAGGCATGACAGTATATCCAACTGAATGTGCAATTTCTGGCTCTGCAATTTCATGCACAACTTCAACTGATTGAGTAGGTGTTTGAACTGGAGTTTCTTCTTAAATTGGAGAATTTGATTCAGTCGATACATCGGATTTGATTGGATGATGATTACTTGAATATTCAGATCTGTCAATCACAACAGGTTTAGACACTTTTGAACCAAGAAACTCATCATAAAAATGTTGAAACAATAAATCTAATTCTGTTAAATGAGAAGAAGACGTTGACGCTTTATTAGAATTAGAAACTTTAGCCGCAGGTTCTGGACTGATCTGTCCAGAAGCTAATACTCCTGTTATTACGGGTTCTGAACTGATTTAATCAGAAGTCATTTCTTCATCAAATGTAAATTTTACCCTCTCCACTACTATCTTAGATTTCTGCATGAAAACTCTGTATGCAGCAGACGTTTGAGAATATCCAACGAAAATACCTTCATCAGCCTTGGGACTGAACTTGTTCAAGTTCTCTTTATCATTCAGCACAAAACACTTGCATCCAAAGATTTGAAAATGTTTAATTCTAGGTGTTTTATTATTTATCAAAGCATATGGAGTTTTACCATACCAACGATGAATGATTGAACGATTTTGAGTATAACATGCAGTTGAGACAACTACGGCCCACAAAAATAAAGGTAGATCGGACTGGCTCAGCATCGTTCGTGCAGTCTCAAAAAGAGTCCTATTTCGTCGTTCAACTACCCCATTTTGTTCCGGCGTTCTGGTAGCAGAAAACTGATGAGTTATCCCGACCGATTCGAGATAATCGTCAACTGTTTTGTTCTTGAATTCTATGCCATTATCATTTATGTGTAGCTTAATTGTCTTCTATAAGTTCACTTGAACGGTCTTTAAGAATGATATGATGACATCGGTCGTCTAATCTTTTGATCTTAGAAATTTGACACAAGTGTATCTTCAAAAAGCATCCACAATCACCAAGACGTATTTCTTGCCGTTTATGCTTTGCGTTCGCATTGGACCACAGAGATCCATATGCAACAACTCTAAAGGAGAACTTGTACTCGGTTCAGTCTTGGGCTTATGTTAATCTCTATTCATCTTGCCTTTCTCATACGCATCACATAGATGTTCTTTTTCATATTTCAGCTTAGGTAATCCCTTAACCAAATTACCAGTCACCAACTTGTTAATGTAGTGAAAGTTGAGATGAGATATCCTTCTTTGTCATAACCAGCTTTGTTGCATAGAGACTTTAGAAAGTAGACACACATCATTATCAGTATTGACATTTGACAGATTGATCGTGTAGAGGTTTGACTTTCTCGTTCTGACCAAGAGTTCTTTGACATCTTCAGTTCTAACACAACATCTCTTGGCTTTGAAGTTGACCTCTAAATCCTTGTCACATAACTGACTAATGCTGAACAGATTTTGTCCTAATCCTGCCAGGATCTTAATTCTAAACAAGAATAAACACTCAGAAACAATATCAAAGGAGTTTGCGGAATAACACTTTGATATTCAATAATTAATGGAACAATGAATCATAAGAACAACTTGCAAACTTTATTGAATGATTATAAAGTTACAAGATTCAACACACAACCTCAATATTGATAAACATACTTATCAATACGAATTCTACTTCTCTAGAATTAGGATTATAAATCTTGAGGTTGATTCTCTCTATAAAAACAAAAACTCAGAATTCTAAAAGTTTTTTTTTAAAACTATTCTGACTAATTCTATATATACTGAAGATAAAAAAATAATTACAAATAATAAAAGATCTTCAAAATAATCTTCCATCTTTATCTTCAAGCTTTCCATAATCTTCTACACGAATCTTGATTATCTCATAAGCAGCATTAAGTCTTCAGCAGTATTAATACTTTGAGAAGTATTAATCTTCAGCAGTACTAACTACTAGCAGTACTAAAATTGCTTAGCAGTAGTAATCTCCTCTAGCAGCCTTAACCTTGACTTAGCAGTACTAATCATGAGGAGCAACATTAATTTGTTCAGCAGCATTAACTTCACTTGTGAAATTCTGAATTTCCCAACAATCTCCCCCTAACTTGACTTTTAGGAAGAGAAGTCAAGTTCTTCAATAATTATCTTCAAGATGCTTTCAACACTGCAGCTTACACCCCTAGATTAGGATCCAAACCCAAGCTTTGATTGATGATTCTGCTAACCACAACCTTTGTCCACCAAGTAGTACTCATGATATGCTCCATTCACAGTGATGACATAGACTCCACATCTTTCAAATATCTTCCAGTTTTCTATCCTTAGAAATTTATTCTCCAGATGCAAATCCCTGATCACATGTTGAACTTTACTAGGTTCAAACATCATGCACAAGTACTCCATGGCTAATCTGATTAATTTCCTTTCTTCTCCTGTCAGCTCCTTTTCATACAGTCTCATCCCAACTTTAAAACATCTCTTCTAGGTCTGATCTTGTACAATTTCTGATGAAACTTCCCCAAGTAGGATACACCTCATAGATGTCCCCTAGCCTCTTAATCCTAAAGAATTCCTTTCTTTGATCTTCCAGGATATCCCAAAAAATGATTTCAGGGGCTTGGATAGAGATGGGATCTGCTTGAATTGGATCATCATTTGTTAATGTCATGAACAATTCAACCTGCTCATTAGATTGCTTGTTGGATAATTTTGGATTCTGATTTGGTTCTGCTGAAGGAGTCACATGAGGTTCTGCTTCAGTTTCTGCTCTTTCTTCAACTCTTGGCTTTTTGGACTGCTTTTTGGAAGCTATAGTCTTCACCCTTTTTGCAGATTTAACTTCCATGCCAACATTTTCTAGCTCTTCCTTCTTTTCTTTTGTAGGTGTGACTTCCTCAGGAAATGGTTGTTGAATGTTGAGATCATGCCTCTCTTTCATTCTTCTTTCATCCTCTTCCCTTTGAGAGGAGTCCCCTTGCAGCTTAGCCATTTCTTTCTTATACAACTCCTCCACTTGACTGTATGCCATATTAGTAAACATTTCCCCTTTGACACTAATTGAACCTTTCAGGAAATTTATCATTTTTCTTCTTTCCTGATTGGCCAAAAAGGTCTTGGAGGGTTGTCTCTTCTGCTTTTTGAGTGGCATTCTTTTGACTGGTAATTTCCTGGCCTGTTGTGCTGCAACTTTCATGCTCTTCTGATATTCTTCATTTAGCTTTCTGGCCATTATCAGTGCAAGTTCTCTATCTGTTTCAGTTTGGAGTTGTTCCTCCTTTTTCATCTGTTCTTGAAGCTGCTTTGCCACCTCTTCATCTAGCTCAATCTGACTTTTCTTCTTTAAGGGTTTTTCAGTTTCAACCAACTTTGCTTTTCCCTTAGCATCCTTCAAACTTGCCTTACTTGTTTCTTTTCTTTTCTTTCAGAGTCCTCCTTCATTGATGACCACTCCCTTGGCGTTTTGACTAGCCTTAGGAGTGTCATTCTTGGCTTTTACCAATGTCTCTGCAATCTCCAATTCTTTTACAGAGAGCCCTGTTACTGCTGCTTCTGTTACTGCTGCTTCTTTTACTTCTGCAGTATTAACTGTTTCTGCTGCTTCAGCAGAATTAACAGTTTCTGCTGCTTTCTCTTCTGTTAGTGCTGCTGCTTGAGATTCTGTTTCTTTCTCTATTTCTAGTTCTTTCTCCCCCTCAACATCAAGTTCTTTCTCTTCTGGATCTTTCTCCCCCTCAACATCAGATCTCATCTCAGATTTGCTTTCCTTCTCTGTTTCTGCTTATTTATTCTCCCCCTTGTTGGAAACATCTTTAACACTCTCCCTCTTCTTTAGCACAAATTGCTTCTTTTTCTTTTTCAGTACCAACCTCTTCACCAAATTCTTCAGATTGACAATTTGTTCTTGTTGAGACAGAATGATCATTTTCATCTCTTCAATATCTTTCCCTTGCTTGATGACATCCATGTTTATGTTACCCATAGCATCCATCAATTCTTGATAGTTATATCTGTCCTCACCTTCTCCAGAAGTGTTACCCTCTTTTGAAGGATCATGGGATCTTTTTGTAGTGGGAGCCTTCTGCCTAACAGAAGCACTCTCCACCCCCGTGGGTTCTTGGCACCAGGGACCTTTGGATGATTTCTCACCCAAAGTTGCCATGGGGAAGGTCTTATTTATGTTACCACTGACCTCCTCTGTGCTAGCAGGAGTAGTGGCAGCCTTAGCACCCATATGCTCAAACATCTCCTCAGTGAACACCTCCTTGGGGTTGGGAGACACCCCTGTGGTTTCCCTGTGGATATTCTCTAATGGAGAATTCTCCATTAGAGGGCTTAAAGGCTCAGTGGGTGATGGTACAATAAGGGAAGGAGCCTTCTTTACCTTTTTCCTTGTATAAGTTTGGGTGATTGGTGAAGTTGGCTTATGAAGTAGGGACTGAGGGATTGATATGGTGATGGAAGGTTGGGATTGGCTAGCAGTGGGATGGTCTAATGAGGGCCTTGACCCTGCTGCCATACCTTCTTCAGTTTGGGACACCACCATCATTGTAGAGAACAATGGGGTGTCAACTCCTTTCGAGTCCAATGGAGATCTTTTCATGTTTGAAAAGACCTTACCTTTGGGGACTTTTGGTACATATACCTCATCAAAGTGAGGCATATCCGTCAATTCGTGGGTTATAACTTCTTGTACAAATCTTGGGTACATATAAAAGCTCTTTTTGCTTCCCAAGTTTGATACAAGATCACTGAAAATCATTCTTGAAAAATTGTACTTTCTGGTTGTGGCCAAGCAGACCAAAGCATAAGCAATGGTACTGCTAAACTCACTCCATCCAGTAGTATTTTTGGAAATGCAGTGCATCAGGGTATGAACAAGAAAACGCCATTGGGTATAGAATTTTGCTTTTGAGAATTTAAAACCACCCAATTGGCCTCCATACCCCATTCTTGACAAATTTGAGAACAAGTCCTCATTAGGAAGAGAAGTAATACCTTCAGCATCGTCTAGACGTAGACAGATGCGTATCACCGCTTCAGTAACTGACAAGGGTTTGTCACCCACCCTTGTCTTCAGAATCTGCACACCATTCTCTGTGACTATGGTGGCATTTGCCCAGAATTGTCGTTGATGCTCAATGTAGATAGTTGGAGATACTGTCAGAGCATAGGCGATATGGCTAGACTTCAGAAAATCCACTATCTGATGAAATCCTGCAGCTTGCTTTGGCTTTTGTAGCATCGCGATTTCATTGTGCTCGTCAATAAATGCCATAGACTCCATGTTAGATTGAGTAATCTGTACTGAAACACTTGGTGCTTGAGAGAAAAAGGGTTAGAGTGCAGATGAATAGAAAGCAAAGAGTCGTTATGAACTTTTGGGCGGGCAAAAAGGGTATTTATACGATTCGGGACATAAGCAGTATTAACTCCTAGTAGTATTAACTGAGAGCAGTATTAACCACTAGTAGTATTAACTAACTAGCAGTATTAACTGAGAGCAGTATTAACCACTAGCAGTATTAACTAACTAGCAGTATTAACTGAGAGCAGTATTAACCACTAGCAGTATTAACTTAACTAGCAGTATTAACTGAGCACTGGCAGTATTAAAACTGCACTGGCAGCATTAACTATACTTACACTTTTTGAAGCATTAAGGTACTCTGAGCAAGGTAATAACTTCCTGAAAAAGATGTTAGTAGCACCAAAGAATAAACCAATAATAGGTATGAAAACACTTTTAAGAAAAATGAGCTTATTCAGAGTTGATCATGCCCACACTTGTGACCAAGAAAGTGAATCTACCCACATCAAAAGCTTTTGTGAATAGATCAGCAAACTGGTTGTCAGTATGAACTTTAGCAACTTGAATTAGCTTCTTTTCATTACAATCTCTGATAAAGTGATACCTGATCTCAATGTGTTTGGTTTTGGAGTGCTTGACTGGATTGTTAACAATGCTTATAGCACTGCTATTGTCAATAAAGATTGGAGTGTGAAGAAAGGTTACCCCATAGTCCAGCATCTAATTCTGAATCCATAGAACCTGAGAGCAGCAACTTGCAGCAGCAATGTACTCAGCTTCTGTTGTTGATAAGGACATCGTGGTTTGTTTCTTACACTGCCAAGATACTAGTCTAGCACCCAAAAGTTGACATCCTCCTGAAGTAGACTTTCTGTCCATGTTGGCACCACCCAAGTCACTATCTGAATAAGCAATCAAATCAAAGTTGGATTCATATGGATACCAAAGACCTAATCTAGGTTGCCCTCTTAAGTATCTGAAAATCCTTTTAACAGCTTGCATATGTGATTGCTTTGGCTTGACTTGGAATCTGGCACACAAACACACAGGAAACATGATGTCTGGTCTTGAGGTTGTGAGATACATGAGTGATCCAATCATTGATCTATATAGATGGACATCCACATCCTCCCCCTCAAGATCAGCAGTGATCTGTTTATGAGTCTCCATTGGTGTGCTTGTTGGCTTTGAGTCTGTTAATCCATATTTGTCTAGGATGTCTTTCACATATTTTGATTGGCTTATGAAGATCCCATCTTTCTTCTGTTTTACTTGAAGCCCAAGGAAGAATGTAAGTTCACCCATTGAACTCATTTTAAAGCTCTTGTGCATCAACTTTTCAAAGTCTCTGCACATCTGATCTTTAATGGATCCAAAGATGATATCATCCACATAAATCTGAACCAATAGGATGTCTTTCTTACTTCTTTTAATGAAGAGGGTCTTGTCAATAATTCCTCTTTCAAACCCATTCTCCAAGAGATAGGTAGACAGAGTATCATACCATGCTCTTGGAGCTTGATGCAGACCATAAAGTGCTTTCTTCAGTTTGTATACCTTGTCAGGATATGATGGATTCTCAAATCCAGGGGGCTGACAGACATATACTTCTTCATCAATTGTAACATACAGAAAGGCACTCTTTACATCCATTTGGTATACCTTGAACTTCATGTATGAGGCATAGGCTAGAAATAGTCTAATGGCCTCTACCCTTGCCACTAGAGCAAACACTTCTTCATAGTCAATGCCTTCTTCTTGAGTGTACCCTTGTGCCACCAGCCTTACTTTGTTTCTTATCACAATGCCTCTCTCATCCTTTTTGTTCCTGAAAATCCACTTGGTGCCTATAGCTCTATGGCCTTTTGGAAGGTCCACCAAGTCCCAGACTTCTTGCAACTTGAACTGCATTAACTCTTCTTGCATAGCTTCTATCCAACTGGAATCTTTCATAGCATCATAAACCTTCTTAGGCTCAATCTGAGATAGAAAGCAGGAGAGTAATGTGTGTTGTTGATCCTGCAGCTCTTGAAGTCTGCTTTGATTCCTTGTTATCATAGGAGAAGAGATGTCTCCTATGACCAGCTCTGGAGGATGATTCTTTTAAGTTCTAGTCTGATGACCAGGTTCTTCATTGATTCCCACATCCAGATTGGAATCATTTAAGTCAGCTGAGGGGATCTCATCAGCTGCTTCTGGATCTTCATGCACTTGATTCTCTTCATCTCTTCTTTCTTCTTCACTCTGAATTGGTTCAGTAGCATTCTCCTTTTCACAGACCTCAACAGGCTCTTTTGCAGATATAGGAAAGATCACAGACTGAGGAATGATGTCTTGTACTTGTACTTGTTCATCCCCTGATCCTCCACTTCCTGAACCTGCATTATAATCACTACTGAAACCCAAAGAGTTAGTTAGTGAATCAATGTCAAATAACCATTGAGGACCAGACCCAATAGGATTTGGTGTGTTCTCATTGTATTTGACATTGTCACTTTCCTCAATTATTCTAGAAGAAGCATTAAAAACTCTGTAAGCCTTACTCTGAGATGAGTAACCAACAAGAAAACCATCATCTGCCTTGCTATCAAACTTTCCTAAGTGAGTTTTGGTATTGAGAATGGTACACGGACACCCAAAAGGTTTGAAAAATCCTATAAAAGGTTTTCTATTTTTTAAAAGCTCATAAGGTGTCTTGTTTTTTGGCTTGACTACTAGAACTCTGTTTTGGACATAGCAAGCAGTATTAACTGCTTCAGCCCAGAAAGTAATTGGAAGTTTTGAATCTTCCAACAGAGATCTAGCAGCCTCAATCAGTGTCCTATTCCTTCTTTCAGCGACACCATTTTGTTGTGGAGTCCTAGGAGCACTGTATTGCCTCTCAATTCCTTTTTCCTCACAAAAGGTGTTTAGGTCATGATTTTTAAATTCAGTACCATTGTCTGACCTAATGACTTTTACCTTTTGATTAGTTTGGTTTTCAATTCTTAGAATAAAGGATTTGATCAGTCCACTTGTCTCATCCTTAGTCCTTAGAAAATATACCCAAGTAAATTTAGAGTAATCATCAACAATAACTAGGCAGTATGATTTCTTACCAATACTCATAACATTTGTAGGACCAAATAGATCCATATGCAACAACTGAAGAGAATTAGAGATTGTGTTCAACTCTTTGGACTTATGAGAAGTTTTGTGTTGTTTGCCTTTAAGACAGGCAACACAGTGATCATCACATGAAAAGACTTTGGAAGGTAAACCTCTTACAAGGTTGTTTTTAACAAGTTTATTCATTGTTTTAAAGTTCATGTGACACATCCTTCTGTGCCAAAGTGATGATTCATCCAAAGAAGCTTTTGAAACAAGACAGTTTAAGGATGAATCAATTGAAACACTTTCCATATCTAAGCAATAGACATTATCCTTTCTGGGAGTTCTTAGTAGTATCATTTTTTCATCAACTACCTTGAATCCAGGAGCAAGGATAATACATTCAGAATCTGTAAATAATATACTATGTTGTTTGTCACAAACCTGTGATACACTTAACAGGTTGTACCTTAATTGCTCAACATAGAATACATCTTCAAAGGTCATTTTACCTTTGGTTACATCCCCCTTACCACTTATCTTACCTCCATCTGGAGTATTACCAAAGGCAACATGTCCACCATCAATTTTCTTGAAATTCTTGAGGCATGACATGTTCCCTGTCATGTGCCTAGAGCAACCACTATCAACATGCCAGATGCTCTTCCCCTTGAGCTGCTGGTTGCCCTGCACATAAGATTAAACAAAGTGGTCTTGGGTCTCCCTTTCTCATCAAAGTACTTACATTCCTTTTTTATGAGGTTTTTAAACTCAGAGCACTCTTTGTTTGAGTACTTTGTCAATATGATTGGCTTAGCAGCACTAACACTAGAAGTAGTTCTTAGCCACATGGTTCTTTTCAATCTTTCTATAACCCAAGGGTTTTTGCATAGGTCTTTGAAAGTTCATCCTTTGGTTTATAGGATTGAAATAACAGTGTTTGGTAAAATGATTCAATTTGCCACAGAGAAAACAAGGTTTTGGTCTATTGATTTTACTCAGATCAACCCCTTGTTTTTGTGCCCACTGATTATTCCAGTTTCTTTGATTTCCCCTCTTTTTATCATGTTTTAGGGGCTCATTCTTCTTACATGCACACTGTTTGTAAGGACCTGGATTCAGAACTGTGGTCTATTTGTAATGGACCTTACCATACTTTCCCTCTGTCTTCTCTATGTCCTTAGATTTGATCTAAGCCCTTCCACAATCCTCATTGGTGATAATTTTATTCCCTAGAGGAATCTCACCACTCACCTTGTTCTCCTTACTCTTGCCAACCTCTTTCTCATTCTTATCCTCAACAACTACCTCATCTAAGGGATCTATTTCAGTGGCTCCCTTAGGCAAGTCCTTCCTATCTTTGGTGTCTAACAGGTCTGAAGTAGAAGGGATGTAATTGTTGTTATACGGTGGAGGTGTGGCATTGTATCCAATTCTTCTTCTCAGCTTATCATGAATCTAAGTTTGTAGTAAAGAGTCCATTGCTTTAGAAGCATTGGAAAACTTTTCTACATCAAGCTTGACCTTGGTTAGTTCCTCTCTCAACTTTTCACTCTCCTCTTTAGATTTGGTCAGTTTAAGTTCTAGATCCTTTTTCTCCCACTTCCAGTAATTGGTGTCATATGAGTGTTGAAGTTCATTGGCTTGAAAACCTTTAATCTGTTCCTCAAATCTCTCAACAATTCTCACATAATCTTTGATATCCTTTTCTAATCTCTTAAGATCATCACTCATCTTTTGGTTGTGATCCCTGTACCTTTTAACAGTGTCTATGCAAGTTTTAGAACAGAGATTAGAACTTACCTCAGATGAGAGATCAGAAACTTCAGCCATAAGAGCTTGATTTTGGATAGCCTCTTCTGCTTGATCACTCCAGTCAAACCCCATTCCTTGTTGAGAAACAAAGGCTTGAGCAGAGTTTCTGTTATGATTGAGGTTTCCAGACTGTGCTTGTTGGTGGTTGTTGTTGTGAGACACTCCACTTCTGCATTCTCTGGCAAAGTGTCCCTTCAGATGGCATTTGTAGCACTCCACCTTTGATTTATCAAACCCTGCTCCATCTTCTCTTCTTTGGGAGAAGTTGTTCCTCCCAGTCCTCTTTAAGAACTTCTTTACCCTCATGGACAGAATGGCCATCTGCCATTTAATATCCATCTCTTCCAGATCATCAGGATGAAGTTGTTCTAAGTCATCATTAATCAAAGAGGAATTTCCATGACTGGAAAGAAAGGCTTCAAACACAAACTCAGTGCCTTTTTCTGGATTGGCTCCATTGGTAGAATTAACTGATTCAGGGTTAGCAGTAGAATCAATTGATGCTGAAAGAAGTGCAGCATTATGAATATATTCAGAAGGCTTCTTCTTTGCCTCCACTTCAGCTTCAAATACTCTAATATCATTGTACAGATCATCAAGTTCTTTCTCTTCCAACTGATCATTCTGTCTGAATGAAACAGTGTACATGGTCCATTCATCTCCAAGGGACCTTAAGAACTTTCTGTTTACATCATCTTGACGAATCTGTACTCCCATAGTAGCTAGTTCACCGATTAGTTTATTAAACCTGTCAAAAGTTTGAGTCATGGACTCATTCTTAGTTGACATGAAGTTTTCATACTGTTGCTTCAAGATTGCCTTTTGATTTCTCTTGGTACTTTTGGTACCAGAGAATCTCTTCTCTAGAGCATTCCAGAGCATCTGTGCATCAGTACAATTGCAGAATTGGTGTTGATACTCATTGGGAATGGCCAAGAGAAGTGTGCTCAAGGCTTTCATCTCTGTCTGCCTTGTCTTTCTTTCTGCATCTGTCTTTGGAGGGGTTATTTTACCATCTTCACCAATCTTTCCTACATCAGAAGGGCCATTCTCAATGATGTCCCACATAGAGTAATCTGTGAGGAGAATGTATTGCTTGATTCTGATCTTCCACATGTCAAATTCATTGGGTCTGAGCATTGGAACCTTTGAGACCAGAGTACTATTTGATTCAGCTGTGTTTTCCATGATGAATAAGATTTCTGAGAATACTTGCTCTGATACCACTTGCCAGGATCTTAATTCTAAACAAGAATAAACACTCAGAAACAATATCAAAGGAGTTTGCGGAATAACACTTTGATATTCAATAATTAATGGAACAGTGAATCATAAGAACAACTTGCAAACTTTATTGAATGATTATAAAGTTACAAGATTCAACACACAACCTCAATATTGATAAACATACTTATCAATACGAATTCTACTTCTCTAGAATTAGGATTACAAATCTTGAGGTTGATTCTCTCTATAAAAACAAAAACTCAGAATTCTAAAAGTTTTTTTTTAAACTATTCTGACTAATTCTATATATACTGAAGATAAAAAATAATTACAAATAATAAAAGATCTTTAAAATAATCTTCCATCTTTATCTTCAAGCTTTCCATAATCTTCTACACGAATCTTGATTATCTCATAAGCAGCATTAAGTCTTCAGCAGTATTAATACTTTGAGAAGTATTAATCTTCAACAGTACTAACTACTAGCAGTACTAAAATTGCTTAGCAGTAGTAATCTCCTCTAGCAACCTTAACCTTGACTTAGCAGTACTAATCATGAGGAGCAGCATTAATTTGTTCATCAGCATTAACTTCACTTGTGAAATTCTGAATTTCCCAACAAATCCTTCAACATAACTCACCTTCTTTATCGTTAAGTTCTCTTGCATGACATCTCCAAAACCAAGTATCGGTGAAAACTGGTCATTTCCAAATCTTACATTGCCACAGAATTTCTCTGTATAAGTATATAAAATATCTTTATGCCCGATCATATGCTTGAAACAGCCTGAATCCAAGTACCACATATGACGGGTATGTATAAGAGAAATCAGACAACAACAGGTATAGGTACCCATTTATAGATGGGTCCTTTCGTGTTAGCACAAGATTTTGGCACCCATTTGAATTTGGGTCCTCTTTGTTTTTCAAAAACATTAGAATGATGTATATAATAAGTACCAAACCAACAATCAGAATATTGTCGAGTCACAAAATCATTTCGACCAAAAGTAGAACACTTACTAGGCAAATGAGATAATTGGATCAACTGTTTTATTGTATAAACCTTGTAAGAAGTTACAAGTTTTGTTTTATGATAAGCACATTGATCAATTACATCGGTAAAACTAGTAGTATTCCTATTACAATCTATGTCAGACAATGATTTCGTAGACTCTTCAATTTTCTTTTTGGTCTCCATTCTAGTCTAGCTTCTGACCTTTTCTCTCTCAATTCTGAAACACAAGATTTAGATTTATCAGAAACATGAGATTTAAGAGTGTGTTTTCTTGTGCTTACCTATATTGGTCCATTTATGTGAGCACCTTTTTTTTTGCTTCTTACCTATAGAATAATAAGTACTCACAAGAACCGAATCATCAACCTTAGTTGATGTTTCACCTTTTTCAAAAACACTAGGTAAAGCAACATTATTAATCAAAAATAAAGTATGATCTCGAAGTTTAGCATTGAAATCAAATTTATCTACACTTTCATCCAAACAACCATCAGAATTTAAAAAATCATTTTCAACCGCAAACAAGTCATCAACATCATCATCAAAGTGTTGTGCCTTGGAAGAATTTGAAAATTTGAAATCATTTGACATTTTAAAACACTTTTGTTTGTAAGACATTTTAGCACAATCTGAAGTTTTAGGATTTGTAAAAATATTTCCCATGAAAACTTTACAAGATGACGCATATGAATCAGTGGAGTTGTTTGCACTAACTCTTCCTGATTCGGAGTTGTCATTTGTAACTTCAGATTTGAAATTAGTGTTCTACATAACAGTAGAAAACACAACTTTCTCAAGATCAACCAAGATTCTTTCATCTACTAAAGTATTCTCAAGCTCATAAATTTTACTTTCCAAGATGAGTAGAGGAACATAAATTTTGGCTTCAACAAGTTTTGTCTCCATCACCATAGTAGAATAGCTTTCAAAATAATAGTTTGACAGAAACTTTGATTGTTCAGAAAGATAACTATCATTCAGCTTTTTATAGCAAAATGGTAGTTGCATTTTTATTGTGTTCTTTATGTTCTGATCTTTCTTAGCCTCAACCTCATCAGATGATTTTGAAACAAATTTGGGTTACAAATGAGAACATTTGTCAGCCACTTGTAAGAAATCAAAGTTATATAAAGTTGGTTGCTTTCTTATAGGTTTCTTCAGATAATGTGGGTTATCGTAACCAATACCCCGATTATCTTTGAAATATGTAACTTTCTTTGGTTTGTTTAGATAAATGGTTTGATCAGCTTGACCTCGAGCATAAAGCTTTGCTTCCAAACCATTAATCTTTTTTAGTAAAGATTTGTTTTCAAATGCAGATTATTATAATTGACAACAAACTCTTGCTTCTCAAATTCATACTTATTGAACTTAGAAACTGTTTCAGAAATTTGAGTTTCAAAACAAGCTTTTTGTTTTTCAAAAATAGTAGCAGCTTTGTTCAAAGAGCCAATCAAAAGTTTTTGTTCCCAGCAATTTCCTTGTGGAGATCAAAAATTGTTTGACGCTTTTTCGCAACTCTACTTTTCTCCTTTTTAAGCTTAGCATGTAAGTCCTGAAGCTCAACCTTCATGGTTTCCATTTGTTTTAAGAAATCAGATTCAGAAAAGTTATTTACGTCTTCGAAAGTCTCTTCATCAGATTCATCGTACTTGACTTCCTTGCCCATTAAGCACATGTGAGCAGTCTCTTCTTTATCATCCTCTATGTGTACCATAATCAATGCAAATCAAGATGACAATGAATTAAGATCAAACAATTTTATTAATCTCAATTCTTAATTCGTACAAAGAAGCTCTCTCACAATTTCTTCCTCCAAACTGATAAACACTTCTAGTCTAATGATTCTACAAACGAAAAACAATTTATACTCTAACACTAAAACACTAGCTTTGACTTTTCTTTATTACAAATGACTTTGACTTTTAGCATGAGAGTTTCACTTGAGCTTTGACTTGTTTTGACTTATGCCTTCATGATCTTGTATCCAACATATTTATGCACTAATAATCTCCCCCTTTGGATTCAAGATCATCTTCAAAAAGATATGCAATACAATCTCCCCCTTTGTTAAGACAACTGACCATCTTCAGAAAAATAAGCATTGAAGCACAATCTCCCTTTTATGCTCAAAAACAGTCTTCAATCTTTCTGTAATCTCCCCAAAGTCTGTGATAATGATCTTCAATAACCTTGAACAATCTCCCCCAAGATAATACATTCTTTTTCAGACTTCAGAAAGAAATTATCTTCAGATTTAGCTCGGTTTGTTTCAGCAAATCAATCTTCAAAGAAAATTTCAGTAATTTCCCACAAATATTCTGAAACCTTTGAACTTTCTCTTTCAAATCTGAACAATATAACTTGCATTCTTTAACATATTCTTTCAGCAAACTTTCTTCAAGTCATCTTTCTTGAAATGATTTCTCCTCTAAATTGATACAAACTTTTCTTCAGTAAACATTTCTTGAACAAAACTTCTCCCAAAATTTCTTGAAAAATATCTTCTCCCCCTTTTTGATGATGTAGCATAGAAATCATCAAAATTTCTTCAAGAAATGTCATAAACCTTTCTGACCATTGATCTTAATCACTGATCCTCTGACCATCCGTCAATTCATAAAGTATTCATCCGAATCTTTTCAAATTCAGACAAATATGAGTGTAACACCTGAATCAACAAATGAATCAGTTAAGATGTCTGTCAGTAGCACAAAGCCACTGTGTGTAACTGTAAATGTAAATTTCCCAGATTCCAAGAGCAATTCAATCTAAGATATGACAATTTTAGATCAAAGTTTAGAGAGTGAATAGAGAGAGAAAGTCCAATAGTCGTATATCTCTTAATGAATGTTACAAGCTTACCAAGAACTCTCACACAAAGTAAACTCTCATATATCTATCACACTTCACTCACAAGCTTACAAGCATACAAGCTTCACAAACACTTACAACAAATACAACCTAGACTTGACTTTGTTGACTTTATAGGATTTGACTTTTCTTCATTAAATCTTGGATACAATTTTACACTAACATTCTCCCCCTTTGTATTCAAGATTTAAAAAAAAATTGACAATAGTCTTCAGCTCTTGATTCTTCAAACTTTATCTCTGACAACTTTAAACATTAAAGCTCTGGCAATCTTCAAACAATCAACTTTGGAAAAATCTTGAAAAGTCTTTCACAATTTCTTTGTAAAGTCATCAAGTCTTTAACAAGAATTTGAAACTTCTTGAAGTCTTTGAATCAACTTGAACTTTTTGATCTTTGAGGAATCTTTGAATGCTTGTATCTTCATCTCTGTGATCTCTGAGTTGTCTTTGGAAAAACAAACTTTCTCGAATCATCTTTATTTCTTGAAACATCTTTGCAGAATTTTCTTCAGAATCCTTTAAATTTCATTTGTCTTGAACTTATCCATCTGACTTGAAAATTTTATATTATCTCTTCCTTTTCAGAATATCTTTTATCACACTTGGTTATATCAACTTCATATGACTTGAAACTCTTCAGAATATCTCCCCCTTTTTGATGAATTGTGAGCAGCTAAATCATCAAAACTTTTTTTCAAGGCATCACTGTCTTTGAATATCAATCTCCCCTTTTTTGATGAACTGTGAGCAACAAAATCATCAAAACCATTTCAAGTCATCACTTTCTTTGAAAAATAATTTCCCCCTTTATGATAAAATGACAGTCTCCACCCTTTGATCTATGTATCCGTCAATTCATAAAATGTAAATACCCGAATCTTTTCAAATTCAGATAAAATGAACATTCTAACCCTGAATCAACAAATGATACAGTTAGAATGCCTGTAAGTAACACGGAGCCACTTTGTACAACGGATGTACATTAGAAAGGAGATTTTGAGATGTTCACTCCCCCAGGGCTTCCATTCAATCATCGAAAAACATGAAGGAATTTCTATGAATGTTATGACAAGAAAACATATTCCTTGTGTGTACGTGAAATTGTAGAAATGATTGAAGCAACTTAAGCTTGAACAGGCTCAAATTGTGTAAACTATTGAGACAGCAACAAGTATTACATAGACTCAATGTGCATGAAAGAGGTGCAAAGGTGGGGCAACTTTCTTTCTATTTCAATATCTAAATCTTCCGAGTGAAGACCAGATAGCAGATGTGTTGCGTCCCCAAAGAAAATGAAACATTTCTTTGTTAAGAAAGAAACGAGTGGTTAGTGGGGTTAATGCAAGAATTGGCATGGGCTCACTTCCTTTTTCAATGATGGTCACCAAAGAATGTGAACCAATCAGTAGATGTGGCTGCCCGACTCAGAAAGTGGTTGGTGCAGAGTTTTGATATTCTTTTAACTCTGATCTCACACCCTCATTCTTTTTAACATTTAGCTCACTTCTAACCAAACTCTCTTTTACATTTTTCTGCTCCACACACTGAGAAAAACTCAATCGGATGAGTTATCTCCCCCACTCTTTGATTTAAGAACCCCTCACCACTCAATCACTCTAGGATTACTTCCTGGGTAGGAAACACTGGTTAACGTAAATCCATGGAAGTTCTGTTTAAGCTCTCACACTAATCCCATGTAAGTCCTAAAGAGAATGGTTGCTCAACAATTTAACTTGAACAATTAAGCACATGATATCATTGTCATATAAATGTATGCTCATCAAGAATATGAATGAAATTTTAGCATTTGAACTTTGAAGATCTCTCAAAACGATGAAATTGAATGAATGAAATGAAATGAAGAATTGTTTTGAGAATCTGACAATGTATCAATCAGATCAAATATCATAAGATATGAACATGAAATGGTTGGGGTATCAAAGAACTTGACAGTTTGTTTATATGAATGAATATAAACAATTTAACAATGAACCTCAAATAATTGAAATGATGATTTATGCTCAACAACAATGAATTACAAACGGGAGTATTACCATCGAAAAATTGTTTCTTTATGACAGTGTGTATGAACACTTGACAGTATATAGACAAGATAATAACACAAGTATTGATCTTTGGAAACACACGGTCAGTTAAACATTAAAGCTCCATAATGAAAAACATTTAAAGTCACACTTCCAAATTCATGAAATCTTTTGAGAATAGAGAAGTGGTTTGAACATTTAAGAAAACATTTTTCATGCTTGAAAGTTGTTCTTCTTTCAAACAATCAGAGATTAAGATCAGAAGATACTTACAATTAAGCTCCCCCTCAAATCATGATAAAATGATTTAGATTCAGTTAAGCTCCCCCTGGATATTTGCAAAATATCCTTGTCTTTAAACATTGAAGACCGAGTCCTAAACTGATGTGTTTAGAAGTCTATGTCCTTTAACATTTATGATCGGGTCCTGATCTGTTGTAGTCAGAAACCAAAACTCTTGACATTGAGGTGCAGGTCTTGAACTGTGTTATTCAAGAGCCAAAATCCTTAAACATTAATTCGAGTTATGAATTACTGGGATTTAAGTAAATTCAGAAGTCATAGTTCTTTCTCCCCCTTTAAATCTTTTGTGCCTGCAACACAGATTTAGCTTTTGGTACCCACTGGTATTTGTGTCCTGATGTGTTAGTTGCAGTTCTTTTGGGGGTAACATAATAAGAACCATACCATTAATTGACAAAATTATTACTTACAAAGTCATTTGCTCCACAGTAAGAACAACAAATCTTCTTTTGAGCAATCCTGATCAAATGATTAGTAGAGTAAATTGTATCAAGTTTACCAAAAGATTTACCTTTATGAGCTCTGTTCTTTTTGGCATTGGATGTAGATGCCGATGCTTTGTCATTCTTCTTCTCATCAGGAAAAACCATCACTCTCCAGACCATCTGTCATTTCTTTGAATGCTTTCCAAGAGATTTGACATAGAAGCTCGCTGAACTATCAACAGACTTGTCATAAAATAGATTTATAATGTTTGGTTTGACACTTTTCTTTTTGAAAACATTTTTCTCATGAATGGAACTTGAAGCTGTTTTAAAAGAACAAATTGATTCGGTCGAATTGTCATAAGGTGATTGAGTAATCACATCAACAGAAATCTTCTCAGACAATTCAATATTTGCAGCTTCCAAGTCCTTTATCTTTTTATAAAAAATGTTTCTTTCAGCAATAAGTGTGTCAAACTTCTTTTTCAAATCAGATTTTACCATCTGTTCTTTTTGAACATCTGATGATAGAACAGTTATCTTAAATGTGAGCTTAGATATTTCGTTTTCAAAAATTTGACGCTCTTGCTCAAATTCCTTTTCTAAGTTTTTGGTTTTCTCAGAAATTTCTTTGAAAATCCCAACATTTTTCTTTTCAGTATTTTTCGTTTCAACATCATAAGACTTTTTCTTATCTTGAAAATATTTTCTTTTGTTAGTGCACAGATTTGTTGGATGCATGATCATAATATCTGAACCTGAAAGTCAAAGAAAGTCAAAGCTCAAAAGTCAACTTTCAAGCAAAGTCAAAGTCAAATGTAATAAACTCAAAGTCAAAGTCTTGTTGTTTTAGTTTGTACGCGTGTGTTTTTGTTTTGTTATAATAGATAGGTGGTTAGAAGAATCTTGTAACTAGAAGAATCACTTGTAACATCAGAGTATTCGCAAAGAGAGAGTTAGAGAGAGAAAACCTGTGGTTAGAGAGAGAAAGTGATTCAAATCGTTTGTAATCAAATCTTGTGATTAATCAAATCAGGTAGATTGTTTAATCTTGTTTGTGTGATTGTTTTAGATAAGAACTTGATCAAATCTGGGATTATTATCTTTCTTTTTCAAGTAAGTCTTGCAAAACTGAGATTTGTTTGGGAAGTTCAATCGTTTTGTCTTCAAGAACTTTTCTCTCTTTAGCAAACGTGTCTTTTTCTGTAATTAAGATTTTTTCAAACTCTGACACTTGCTTCGAGAGTTTCAAATATCTTAGATCAAGATCCTTTTTCTCTTGGAAATCTTTCTTTGAAAAACCAGATAGCTTTTGAGCATAGATTTTCACCAGATCAACTTTAATTGTATCTGCATTGAGATTTTCCGTCAGATCAACATTCTTTGGTTCCAATGCAGATATCTTCTCTTCAAAAGCCTTTAACTTGCTATATAGATCAACTGTTTCAGCTTTCATATCTGATGATTTCTGTTCAGTTGACTTCAATTAGCTTTGAAGTTTGGTTATCTCTCTCTCCTTCAATCTAATCTCTTTCTCTTTTGCCTTGTTGATACCTGAAAAATCAGATTTAGAATGATTAGTACATTTTGCACATTCATAAGTTTTATCAGAATTAACAAATTTAGCTTTCAACTCCTGAATCTGATTTAGAAGAATTGAATTCTGATTCTTCAATTTAACCCGTTCAGCTTCTATGGCAGGTATCTCAGGCATATACATGATAGCACAATCTCTCCCTGATAAAACAGTAGAGATCTTGATATCTGAAAAAAATTACTTCAAAATGATCGTCAAAAATCAGAAAATTATGATCACTATCAGAAATATGTCCCCCTTCGCAGACAACTACGTTCGTGTTTTGTCAAGAACTCGCAGAAAACAATCAAATACAAAATTCTTTTGATGTGCGTGTTCTTCACTTCTAGCGTATTTCTTCGATGTGCGAGTTCTTCAGATGAATGTTGTGCGTTCTTTGAATCTTGCTTGTTCTTCAGTTATATTCAAGGATTTTTATCAAAATTCATTAAAACCTGCAATTAAGACTTGAAAATGCACAGATGTGATCGAAATGTCAAACTAAACACTTTTCTAACACAAGATTTTGACTAAAAACTACAACAATTCAGTGAATCGATTCAAACACAGTGTCGACTTTTTCAAAAACCAAAACACACAAAAATTCAAAATTGAATGTAAAACATTGTGAATTTCGATTTGAAATCTAAACAAGAAATGTTCTAATATGCAAATCGATCACTTATCAAACATTTTCTTGCATTAGAATTGATTTTTCACAAAAAATTTGATGCAACAGTGATTTAACAGAAAATACGTGCGAGATTTTCAAGAATTCGAAAATTTGATCCAATCAAAGTTTTTCAAACCATCTGAATGATTTTGGTTTGCTCTGATACCAAATGTAAATGTAAATTTCCCAGATTCCAAGCACAATTCAATCTAAGATATGATAATTTTAGATCAAAGTTTAGAGAGAGAATAGAGAGAGAAAGTCCAATAGTTGTATATCTCTTAATGAATGTTACAAGCTTACCAAGAACTCTCACACAAAGTAAACTATCATATATCTATCACACTTCACTCACAAGCTTACAAGCATACAAGCTTCACAAACACTTACAACAAATACAACCTAGACTTGACTTAGTTGACTTTGTTGACTTTACAGACTTTAGAGACTTTGACTTTTCTTCCTTAAATCTTGGATACAATTTTACACTAACAGTAACAAGTACACATTGGAAAGGAACTTTTTGATGTTCACTCCCACCAGGTCTTCCATTCAATCATCGAATAACACAAGGTTAAACTATGAACGTTTTAACAGAAAAACGAATTTCCTGTGTGTACGTGCTTGTGTATGAAAGAATTTAGCATGATGATTGCTTTTGATAATTGTAGATCCTAGTACAGTGCAATCAACAACAAATAATCAATAATGAATAACAATTGTATAGTCACAACCTCTAGTCATATGATTAATATTCAATCAAAGGGTTTAGGTTTACAGAAAGAATATTTGATCAGAGAAAGTAAACCTATAGACTAGAGTTATGAAAAAAATGAGACTAAACTCTAAAACTTCTAAACTGTCTAACCTAATTTTCAACTAAAGAAAGCTTTATATATGTGGCGCATAAGGCCTAATGGGCTTTAGGCCCATTAACAAATAAACTATCAATTAAATACATTTCGAACCCTTATAAATGTTTTATGCAACTTTCAACACACAGGACTTTCAGTCCTAACAATCTCCCCCTAAAGTTGAATAAAGCATTTATCTTCTTGAAAACTTCATGCCTTGATCTTCTTTCCCTCTTGAATCTTTGAAAGACTTTGGTGTTGCATGTCTTCATATATTTCCCAGCTCCCCCTTGAATAAAGCTCTTGATCTTCAGAGTTTCAACTTTGTAACCAGATTCAATGTACAATAGCCTAGACTGAATGCACTATCACGCAACTTTCAACTGTAGAAACTCAACACATCAGATTAGCACACAAGAAAGATAATGTGCGAGTTACTTGACATTCCACGGTGCATCTTCAGTTTAAAACAAAGAATCTGTCCTTGAACCGTGAGTTGAATAAACTTTCAGCTTAAGAACTTGTTTCAATCAGCTCGTAGGAGGAATTGACTTGAAGCAAACACCACATGATACGTGATAGAAGAAATACAATCTTTGAAATCTTCATCTTTGAATATTGAAACATCATTAAACTCATATTTTCATCTCTTTGATCTCTAGACTGTCTTCAGAAAAAGCAAACTTTCACGAATCATCTTCATTCAGAAATTGAATCATTATGGAATGATTTCTTTTCACCAATCTCGAAAAACTTGAACTTTCTTTCTTTATAACTTTGAAATTGAACTTTGTAAAATTCTCTCCCCCTTTTTGATGATTGTGAACATCATGATCATTAAAACTTCATCAATTTCAGCACTTTCTTTGATTTCCCCCTTTGTAAAGACGAACAATCTTCCCTTCATAATAATTTGACATTCTCCGCCCGTTGATCTGAATATTCGTCAATTCATGAAATGTATATATCCGAATCTTTTCAAATTCAGATATAATAGGAATTGTAAACCTGAATCAACAAATGATACAGTTAGTATGCCTGTAAGTAGCACGGAGCCACTTTGTACAAGGGATGTACTTTGGAAAGGAGCTTTTGTGATATTCACTCCCCCAGGGCTTCCATTCAATCATCGAAAAACCACAAAGGAATTTTCTATGAATGTTATGACAAGAAAACTCATTCCTTGTGTGTGCGTGCAAGTGTATGAATGTTTGAAGCTACTTAGCTATATCAGGCTCAATTTGTGTAAACTGTTGAGACAGCAACAGATATTACACGGACTCAATGTGCATGAAAGAAGGTGCGAAGGTAGGGCAACTTTCCTTCTTTTTCAATATCTAAATCTTCCAAGTGAAGACTAGATAGCAGATATGCTGCGTCCCCAAATAAAATGAAACATTTCTTTGTTAAGATAGAAACGAGTGGTTGGTGGGGTAAAAACAAGAGTTGGCATGATCTCACTACCTGTTTCAATGATGGTCACCAAAGAATGTGAACCAATCAATAGATGTGACTGCCCGTCTCAGAAAGTGTTTGGTGCAGAGTTTTCATATTCTTTTAACTATGTTCTCACACCCTCTTTCTTTTTGTCATTAAAGCTCACTTCTAACCAAACTCTCATTTACATTTTACCGCTCAGCACAATGAGAAAAACTCAACCGGATGAGTTATCTCCCCCACTCTTTAATTTATGACCCCTCACCCTTAATCACTCAAGGATAACTTCCGGGGTAGGAAACACTGGCTAACGTGAATCCATGGAAGTTCTGTTTAAGTTCTCACACAAATCCCATGTAATTCCTATAAAGAATGTATGCTCAACAGTTTAACTTGTACAGTTAAGCACAAAATGTATGATAACATTGTCAAAATGTATGCTCATGAGATTTGAGCAATTGAACTTTGAAGATTTCTCAAAACAAGGATATTGAATGAATAAAATGAAATCAAGAGAGTTGTTTTGAGAATCTGACAATGTATCAATCAGATCAAATGAAATGGTTAGGGTATCAAAGAACTGGATATTTTGTTTATATGAACGAATATAAACAATTTTGCAATGAAAGCACAATATTAGAAATTATGATTGATGCTCAACAACATTGAATTTCAAACGGGGGTATTACCGTCGAAAAATTGGTTCGTTATGAGACATGGTAATAACAATTTCCAATGAAGTACTGAACCTGTGTGTGTGAATACGTTACAGTATAAAGACAAGATAATACGCAAGTATTGATCTTTAGAAACACACAGTCAGTTAAACATTAAAGCTCAAAAATGAAAAACATTTAAAATCACACTTCTGAATTCATGAAACCTTTTGAGAATCAGAAGTGGTTTGAACATTTCAGAAACTGTTTTTCATGTTTGAAAGTTGTCCGTCTTTCAAACAGTCAGAGATCTAGAATTAGAGGATATTTACCTTTTAGCTCCCCTTCAAATCATGATAAAAAGATATATATCCGATAAGCTCCCCCTGGATATTTGAAGAATATCCAAGTCTGAACATTGAAGAACGGGTCCTGATCTGTCATGTGATCAGAAGCCATACTCCGTTGAAGTACGGGTTTTAAGCTGATCTACTTAGAAGCCTTTATTCTCTTACTCCCCCTTAACTTGAGGTGCCTGCAACACAGAATCAATTTTCGGCTTTGGTACCTACTGGTATTTGGGTCCATGAATGTTAGTTGCAGTTCGAATGGGAGTAATGGAATAAGAACCATACCAGAAATGATCACTGGTTTTGTGAATAGGATCATGTGTACAACAATAAGAACAATAGTATTTCTTACCTGACAACCTGAGTAATTGATCTCTCGAGTAGATATGATCAGGTTTACCTTAACGTGCATTGTTCTTTTTGGCTTTGTGTGTATGCACACATGATTTATTACCTTTCAGCTCATCTTTCTTCTCATCTACAACTGGTTTCTTCTTCCAGACCAGTTCCTCTTCTTTATATCTTCTTCTTCTCCTTCTTTGAGTACCTGAACCATCTACATTTTCATCAAAGAAAATGTTAGTACTGCGAATCTGATCATATGATTTAACTAACCTTTTTGATGAAACAGTTTTCAGATGTGAGCTTGAGGCTGTCTTTTTGAAGTCAGCTGAATTATTTCTAGGTGTGTGGATTTGTGAGTCTGGAGTCGTTTGCTCAGTCACCACTACCTTGGAAACAATCTTTTCAAGCTCTTTAATCTTTGAAGCAAATCTGTCTCTTTCTTTAATAAGCAGGTCAATCTTCTTCGTTAATTCAGACTTCGCTTTCTGCTCTTTCAGTGCCTTCTCAGATAGTTCAGATAACTTGACAGTAAGCTTTTTGATCTCAGTCTCAAACATGCCTCTTCTTCAAATCCCTTCTCAGCATTGTTTCTCTAGCCGGATATTTCTTTGAAGAACCAACATTCTTTTGTTCAATGGCCTTCTTCTCTTTAGAAAACTTTTCTCTTTCAAGGATGATTACTTTCTAAAAATCAGAAACTTGCTGAGAAAGTTTTATGCATTTCAGTTCAACTGCTTTCTTTTCTTCACAACTATTTCTGGAAAAATCTGAGAACTTCTTTGCAAAAGATTTATCTTTAGTCTCAAAATCAGATTTGTGATTAGCAAGTTGTTGCTCCAAATCAGATATCTTTCTTTTCATCTCAAAATTCTCAGATTCCAGTTTTCTTCCTTTTAAAATCTCATTTGTCCCTAACACCAACCATTCAGTACAATCCCACAACTCTTTTCCTGTCATTTTGTAAGTATTTATTTGATCAATAATTTCACTAAAAATGTCACGAAAAAGTTCACAAGTAATACTATGTGTCATATAATTTCGAGCTAAATTATTAGCCCTCTCTCTTTTCTCCTGTTCCACAGGCGAAGCTTCTGTCGGAATTTGGGATTGCATCTCTCCTTCAGTCAAAGATAATCTGATATAACTACCCACCTCGTGTTCATCCACAAAATTCAAAAAATGAACTTTCCACTCTTCATATTCTCTTTTGAGTTGTAGCCTTGGTGGATTCATCCTTTTTAATCATATCGAATAGAATTAATTCGATCCGGTTTTGAAAAGAGATGAAACTCAAAAGTGCAAGGACCAAAAGTGACAAATTCTGAATCTTGAAAGATTAGGGTCACAAATGACAAACCACTGAAACCTTGAAGTACGGGGGCTGAAAGCGACTCAAACAGAAACTACTAACTAGAGGGACTAAAAGAGTAAAATTTAAAACTTCTAACGGACTTAAATGAAAACTAACAAAAAAAGGACTAAAACTGAAATAAAGCTAACCAAACTAACAAACTAACCGGACTAACTGAGACTTAATAGAAAAGGACCAAAAAGTAAGAAAATTAACCGTCACTTAACGGAAACACTATTCATCGTCTTCCTCGTTGAGCCAACCTACAAAGCTTCGAAACGGTTAGAAATTTTCAATGCAAAACGATCGTTAAAGCTCCCTGATCAGTCCTTAACAGATTAAAATTCAACCGGTCAACCCACGATCACAAAAGAGCCAACCGAAAACTTTTCGAAAAACGATCGAAAACTTAAAAAAAAACAGTATGGGTTAAAACTTTTCGACCAAAATCGATCGTTTATGTCCCCTTAAGCTCCCTCAACTGATTAGAACTCGAAACGATCTCTCAAACTCTCGAACGAAGCAACAGAAGATTTTTCGGAAACCGAACGAGAATTTAAAAACTCGATATGGGTGAAAATTTTACGATCAAAATCGATCGTTTAAGCTTTGTAAACAACCCTTACCAGTTTAAAACTAGAAAAACTTTGTTCCCGATCACCACCGAATCAACCGAAAGATTGTTCGACAACCGAAAAAAAACTCAAAACTTTGATTGAGATGATGGTTCGTGTACACCGAGAGCCGCAAGGGACCGGTCGATTGATGGTCCGGTCGAGACACCGGGCGTTAGCGAGACACCGGTCGATTTACGGTCCGGTCGATGCTAGACACCGGGCGAGGACGTACCGGTCGAGATGACCCGGGAGATGGGATACCAGTCAAGCCAATGGTCCGGACACAAAACACCGGTCATCAACAAGGAACCGGTCGACCGATGATAGCACCGGTTAAGATATATATTTATATGTGTATGTATGTCCGGTCGAGATTATATATATATATATATGTATGTATGTATATATGCGATGGATGTATGTATGGAAAGAGAATCAACCATGCATGTTAACAATGCATGTCAATCACGATGTACATATATATGTGATGCAGAGAGAGAAAATATATATATATATATATATATATGTATGTATGCAAGCGATCGATATCTATGTATGCATGCGATGAGAAGATATTTATATAACTATGTATGCGATGCACAAAAAAAAACCCACCGATCAACACCAATTGTAGATACCAACCACTTTAAAACATAAAATTTAAATAACATACCGGTCGACACCTCTTTAAAACAAAATGGTACCGGTCAACCGGTCAAAAACAATTGCAGATTAAAATGGTACCGGTCAAGAGTGCCGGTTGAATACCGGTCAACTGGGTACCGGTCAAGACAATGTACCGGTCGACCTCTGATTACCGGTTGAACAAGGTATATCGGTCAACAACTTACCGGTCACTAAAGTGATCAAATAGAAACAAATCAATCAACCCAGAAATTCAATTGATTATGCAAATTAACAGATCGATTATGCAAAATAACAGATCGATTAGCAAACTCAACCCAAAAATTTTGAAATTGAGCAGACAGATAACAACCAATTTGATCAAATAGATAACAGACCGATAAGCAACCATAAAAGATCAGACCGATAAAAACTTTGATTTTCCAGAAAAATAAACGAACGATAATAACTCAGAGAAAAAAAATAGATTTTTTCAGATAGAACTTAAAATTATGAACCCAGACAGATCTACCGGATTCAACACAGATTTTCAGAAAAATCGATTTTCAGCAACAGATCACTCAAATAATCGAACAAATCTCAGCAGATGAACATATAAGAACGATTAACACAAATAAACGATTAAAGGGTTATAGACAAACCTTTTTGGTCGTATCGAATAAAATTAATTCGATTCTGCTCTGATACCAATTGTAGATCCCAGTACAGTGCAATCAACAGCAAATAATCAATAATGAATAACAATTGTATAGTCACAACCTCTAGTCATATGATTAATATTCAATCAAAAGGTTTAGGTTTACAGAAAGAATATCTGATCAGAGAAAGTAAACCTATAGACTAGAGTTATTAAAAAAATGAGACTAAACTCTAAAACTTCTAAACTGTCTAACCTAATTTTCAACTAAAGAAATCTTTATATATGTGGCGCATAAGGCCTAATGGGCTTTAGGCCCATTAACAAATAAACTATCAATTAAATACATTTCGAACCCTTATAAATGTTTTATGCAACTTTCAACACACAGGACTTTCAGTCCTAACAATAACTGGCTCAAAATGTGTAAACCATTGAGATAACAACAGTAATACACAGACTCAATTGTGCATGATCAAAGTGCGAAGGTGGGGCAGACTTCCTTCTTTTTCAATATCCAGATTTTCCAAATGAAAACCAGATAGATTATGTGTTGCATCCCCAAGAAAAATTGAAACATCTTCTTTTTAAGAAAAAGATGAGTAGTTGGTGGGGTTTTAAACAAGAGATGGCATGGTCTAGTTGCTTGTTTCAATGACGGTCACCAAAAAAAATGTGAACCAACAGATTATGTGGCTGCCCGGCTCAGAAAAAGTTGGTGCAGAGTTTGATATTCTTTTACTCTGATCTCTCACCCTCTTTCTTTTTATCATTTAAGCTCACTTCTAACCAAACTCTCTTTTCATTTTACCTCATCACACATACCCACACTCAGATATTTTGACTCATCGCCTCTCGACACTCAAGGTTAACTTCTTGGGTAGAAAACAATGGTTAACGTGAATCCATAGAAGTTCTATTAAGTTCTCACACAATGAACCCATGTTGTCCTATAAGAAAAACGTTGCTCAAATGGTTTAACTTGAACAGTTAAAGCACATAATGAAATACATGTCAGATGTATGTATGCTCAATAAGATAATCATGAAGATTTGAACATTTTAATCATGAACGATATTTCAAAACAAGTATATTGAATAAATGAAATGAATACAAGAAGTTTGTTTGAAAATCTGACATTGTATGATAAGATCAAATATGAATGATTTATCAATCAAGACTTAGGTCATGAAAAATAGGAATTTGTCTATACGAATCAAAATATTGTTAGACTAATATTGTATTCAAGATTAAAAGTGAGGGTCTATTTTGTAAGTGTTGAATAGTTTGATAGTTTAAGTGTTTGATTGTAAAGTCAACTCAAGTTGACCTAGTATAAATAGAATTGTTTTTGTGTTAGATTAGTAAACACACACACATTAGATACACATATTGATAAGAATTCGTATCCATACACTGAGAACACATATATGAGACTTGTGATTACGTGTGAGATCTGTGGCTAATTGTAATGTCATGATTTGATAAATAAAAGTTGTATTCTTAATCTGTGATTGTTATTAATGCTAGTATTTTCTGGGTCACAATTGGTATCATAGCACAATAGTCCAACGATTTGAGTGTTAGAAAAGTTCGAGTTCTGTCAAAACTTTGTTGATTCACTTTTTGCGTAAAAGTGAGTTTTTGGTACACTGGATTAGTGGTTGAATAGTGATTTAAAACATTTGTATCGGATCGATTTTCGTAGAATAACATCCTTTAATCGTGAATTTTGAGATTTTTGAAGTCTTTGGTTCAAACGAATATCGAGTCACTGTTTGATAGATTTGAATGTGCAAATGTGTAAATTGGATTATCATATTGTATTGGATTGTTATTTGGACTAACGAGATTGATTCTGTGAAGTTACAGATTTAAATTTGAAGTTTTGGATCGATTTCTGGACAAAAATCGATATTTTTTGAACTTAGAATTCAAGAACTCGCAAGATCCAAGGATTTCATATGGAGAACTCGCTAATTTGACAGATTTCGCAGAGTTTCATTTCTGAATTCTTTAAGTAAAGAATTCGCAACAGTGCATACTACGAATTGTAGAAGAATTCACAAGATCTTTTGAAAATCTTATAAGGATAAAATTCGTATCTCTCTCTGTCACGAAAAGCTAGAATTCGTGAAAGTCAATTTTGCGAAAAGTTGTAATTTTTTAAAAGTTCAAGTAAGGAATTCGCTATTGTGTCCATTACGAATTCTGAAGAATTCACTCCTGTGTCTATAGCGAAAAGTGGGAATTCGCATCAGACTATCTTACGAATTGTTGAGAATTTGCAGTGTGTTTTGAAAAATATTCTAAGTGAAGGATTCGTATCTCTGTAGTTTACGAATTCCTTTTGCGAATTGTATTTTTTCAAAATTTTTCTAAGGATAGAATTCACAAAAGTGCTTCTTGCGAATTGTGTGTCTTGTGTTCACTCTTGCTTACGAATTCCTGACTTTGCGAATTTCTAAGCTATGTGTTGCGAATTTTATGAGTTTTACGTATTCTAAACTTGTTTTATTATTGAATTGCGAATTGTTCTTGATTTCAAGTTGTTTACGAATTCTGAACTTGAAATTTTTTTAAAACTTCTTTTTCTGAATTTTTTTTTCAAATTTTTCTCAAATTGTTGGATTCAAAGATCATTACTAGCTTACATTTCTTGTTATGTGCAGATAAATCAAATCTCTCATCATGCCTTATACTGATGAAAAAGGAAATCTAGTGCTGACTAACAGAGATTGTGCTTTAGCGTATATGCCAGAGATTCCGGCTATGGAAGCTGAAATCAAGAATCTTAAGATTCAAAATTCATTTCTTCTTAATCAGATTACTAAATTGAAAGATTCTAAAGATTTAAAGAAAGATTTTGTTTGTTAAGAATGTATTTCTAATTCAAAGATTAATTTTGCAGGATTTATTGATTCGAAAGAGAAAGAGATTTCATATCTTCAAGACAAGCTGAAAAGATCTGAAAGTCTTAATTCTAGATCTACTTGGTCTAAAAAGGAACAAATGCAAAGAGAGCTTGATGATCTTAGAAGGAGAGCAAACATTAACAGTGAGACATCTGATGGGCTTAGAAAGATAAATTCTCAAATCTTCGCTGAAAGAGATAAGCTGAAAGATAAAGTCTTCAGTCTTGAGGTTGAGATAAATATGATGAAGGAAAAAGCAACCCAAGACAAAGACAACATAAAAGCCCAAGATGAGATGAAGAAGATTGAGAAGAAGAGAAAGAAAATTGAAAGAGATAATGTTGAGCTGAAGAAGAAAATTTCTGAACTAGAAGATCAAATGAAGAAAGAGAAGAAAGAAAGAGTTGATTTTGAGAAAGAAAGAAAAACATATGCTCAAAAGTTTTAAAAATTCTCCAGAAAAACTTTTGAAGAGAAGAAAATAGTAGAGCTTAAATGTGTTAAGCTTTCTCAACAAGTCTCAAACTTTGAGAAAGTAATCATAATGGAGAGAGCTAAGTTTGAGAAAGAAAAGAAGAAGATTGAGCAGACAAAGAATGTAAAGAAAGATTTTGATGAAGAAAAGAAAGTGTTTGAGACTGAGATAAAGAAGCTGAATGAAAAGTTATCTGAGTTATCAACAAATATCTTGAAGGAGAAGAATGCAAAGGCTGAGTTGCATAAGAAGTTTGATCTGATTATAAAGAAAAGAAACTGCTTATCCACAAAGATCAAGGAACTTGAAGAGATCATGTTCAAGGTGAAGTTGACTGAGTCAGAGACTCCAGAACCAATTGTCCAATCACCAAGAGATGATCAAGCTGATTCAGAATGCTCATTCAAAATAGCTTCAAGTTCACGTTTTACAAATGTTTCTAATAATCCTTTATTTGATTCTGATGATAGTCATACTTCTAACCTTAAAGATAAAATTCGTCCTTCTAACCTATTCTTTGATAAAAATATTGATGGTTCAGGTAATATCAAGCAGGATAAGTCTCAAAAGAAAAGATTTTGGAGAAGGATAAATGAGAAAGAAAAAGATAAATGGATTTGGATAGTGAAAGGTTCCTTAGAGGAGAAGAAAGAAGATAAATCATTTGTGCATACACCAAATGCTAAAAGGAACTATGCTTCGAAAGGTAAAACTTTTGGAAAACATGATCTGGTTTACACTGTTAATCAACTGATCAGGTTAGCTCAAAAGAAAATTAATTGTTCATTATGTGGCTCAAATGATTTTGTAAACAAAAATTATGAAAATAGCTGGTATTGTTCTTATTTTATCTATTCTAATAGAACTGCAACTAACGAATTCGGACCCGAATACCAGTGGGTACCAAAAGCTAAATTTGTGTTGCAGGCACCCAAGGTTTAAGGGGAAGAAAGAACCAAGGCTTCTGAATAAATCAGTTCAGAACCCGTGCTTCAAAGAACTATGGCTCTTGAATAAAACGGTTCAAGACCCGTTCCTTAATGTTTCAGAACTATGGCTTCTGGTTACATCAGATCAGAACCCGGTCTTTATTGGTAAATTTGAATATTACTATTCTCACTGGAGAATAAGTAATAATGGCTTCTGAATATTTCAGTTCAGAACCCGTACTCAAATGTTTGATTCTAAAGAATGCTAATTAGATAAAATCTTTTCTAGAAGTTCTTCATTTGAGGGGGAGTTAGAGAAATTAACTGCTATATCTTTTAGGGGGAGGAGATATACATGATTTATACTATCATTGTCATATTTTTTTCCCTGATAAATTGATTTTTTTTTACAGGTATCGAGGGGGAGGATATTTGAGGTTTTTGTCTAAGTGAGATTACAGGTATATTTTCTTTACTTTAAATCTTTAACACTTGTTGAAATATGAACAACTTTCACTTGTGTAAACTGGTTTCTTAAATGTTCAAACCACTTCCTGTTCTCAAATGTTTTATGAATTTCGAAGTGCGATTTTAAATGATTTTCGTTGGATACTTTAATGCATATCTGACCGTGTGTTTCTAATGACAAATACTTATGTAATTGTCATGTCTTTATACTTTGTCAAGTATTCATACACAACGGTTCAATACATTTCTTGAATTTGTTATTACCATGTATCACATGTTTAATCTTTCTATGGTAATACTCCCGGTTGTATTCAATGTTGTTTGAATCAAATGTCATTTCATTTTTACATGTGCTTTTATTGATAATATGTTTATATATTGTTCATATAAACAACATTCGTCTTTGATTTCCCAAAACATTATTCTTCATGAATTTTGATCTGATCTTAATCATTGTCAGATTATCAAAACATTTCTATTCTTTCATGATTATTCATTCATATAAAGTTTTGAGAAATCTTAAATGCTTAAAGTGCTTAAATTTCATTCTGATTCTTAATGAGCATACACATATACTGACATTGATTTCTTGTGCTTAAATTGTCAAGAAAATCATTGAGATACATGCTTTTAGGAAAAATACATGGGATTCAGTGTCAGTGCTTAACAGAACTTTCATGGATTCACGATAACCAGTGTTTCCTACCCAGGAAGTATTCCCTGAGTGATTGAGGGGAGAGGGGTAAAAACATTGAGTGTTGGTGTGTGAAGAGGTAAAATGGAAAAGAGAGATTGGTTAGAAGTGAGCTTTATAATGATTAAAAGAAAGAGGGTGAGAGAACAGAGTAAAAGAATATCAGACTCTACACCAAATTTCTTTCTGAGTCGGGCAGCCACATTACTGTTGTTTCACAGTTCTTCGTGAACGACATTGAAACAAGAAACTAGCCCATGCCATCTCTTGCATACAACCCCACCAGCTACTCATTCTTTTCTCAAAAATAGAATGTTTCACATTTTGTGGGGAAACAGCATATAAGCTATTGGTTCTTCACTTGGAAGATACTGATATTGAAAAAGAAAGAAAGTTGCCCCACCTTCGACCCTTTCTCATGCACATTTGAGTCTATGTATAATCATTGTTGTCTCAATGGTTTACATACTTTGAGCCTTATGAAACACAATCATTGTGCTTAATTCTTTCATAACACAAGCACGAGCACACAGAAAAATTGTTTTTCTGTCAGAACATTCATAGAAAATACCATTTGTTTTTCAATGATTGAATAGAAGTCCTGGGGAGTGAACATCACTTCAAGCTCCTTAAATTTTACATTTGTTGTACATAGTGGCTTTGTGCTACTGACAGGCAATCCTAACTGTTTCATTTGTTGATTCAGGGTTACAACTCATAATTTGTCTGAATTTCAAAAGATTCAGATGAATACATTCATGAATTGACGACTCATTCAGATCAGATAAACGATTCTCTTATATCACTCTTTGCGGGAGATTACAAATGTTCATATCTGAGGGAGATTGATCATATGTTACCAAAAGGGGAAGATCATGAAGACTGTGCTTATTTGATTATTTGGGAGAGATCATTCAAAGATAGATCTAAACTTGAAGCGTTTTAATGATTTTGATTCTCACAAATCATTAAAAAGGGGGAGATAAATCAAAGTTCAAGTACAGATAATTACAAATTGTATCAAGAAAAGGGGAAAGTTGAATTTCAAAGTCAAATGTCAGAATATGAAATAAAAGGGGGAGATGAATCAAAGCTTAAAGTCAAATGTTATATAGTTGATTGAGAAAGAGAAAGTAACGATGAAGACTGTCAAAGTTTCAAAGTATGTTGAAAGTTTCAAAGTTTTGAAGAAAGTTAGAGATTGAAGAAAAGGTTGATCTTTCAGAAACTCTAAAAGTTAATCCAAAGGGAGAGATTCATTTAAAGTGCGTTTAAAAAGTTTCTACAAATCAGAGCTTTCAAGATGTTAAAGCTGAAAAAGATTCAAAGCTGAAGATATTTGTGAAGATGAGAGGACCTGAAGATTATTGTCAAAAAAAAATTTAATCTTGAATCCAAAGGGGGAGATTGTTAGACTAATATTGTATTCAAGATTAAAAGTGAGGGTCTATTTTGTAAGTGTTGAACAGTTTGATAGTTTAAGTGTTTCATTGTAAAGTCAACTCAAGTTGACCTAGTATAATAAGAAATGTTTTTGTGTTAGATTAGTAAACATGCACACATTAGATACACAGATTGGTAAGAATTCGTATCCATACACTGAGAACACATACGTGAGACTTGTGATTACGTGTGAGATCTGTGGCTAATTGTAATTTCATGATTTGATTAATAAAAGTTGTGTTCTTAATCTGTGATTGTTATTAATGCCAGTATTTTCTTGGTCACAAATATAGACATTATTGAAAGAAACGTTTTGAATGAATCAACGTTCAATAATCTTTGAATATCAAGCGGGGTGTCTTACCATCGAAAATTGGTTTCAATATGAGACATGGTAAGAACGTGATCAATAGAAGTACTAAACCAGTGTGTGTAAATATTTGACAGTATATGGAAAAGATAATACACTAGTATTTATCTTTGGAAACACAAGGTTTGTTGAACAATTAAGCTCATGAAGAATGAAAACATTTAAAATCACACATCTAAATTCATGAAATCATTTTGAGAATAGAGAAGTAGTTTGAACATTTAAAAAACATGTCTTCATATCTGAAAGTTGTCCTTCTTTCAGACATGTATGGGATTAAGGTTAGAATGATCCTTACGCTCAAGTGAAATCTCATGAAGTCAGCTCGAAATTCATATTGAATATTATCATGTAAGCCCCCCCCCCCCCCCCCTCAAAATCTTCATTTAGTCAAAAATCGTCAAAGTACAAAGTCTTATTCACAAAAATTATTGAAAACTAAAAACATGAAGGCAGTAAAACTTGTTAAGAACGAGTTCTGATCAGATGTAATCAGAAGTCATTATCCTAACTCCCCCTAAAAGTATGCATCATCAGATATATCAGAATAAGATAAATAAAAAATTTTCTAACTCTCCCTAAGAATGTAGATCATCTTATCATTATGGAACACTCTCCTTGAAATCATGAGAAAACCTTTCAGTGTAGATATCTGTCAGATTAAAAATAAAGAAATAAAGAAAAATAACAAAGCTAAACGGTACTATGTAACAACAATTTAAGTCTTGAGATTTAGCATGCCATGTTTTGAAATGAGAAAATTAAATCTCATTTCATCAAGTGGCTTGGTAAACAAATCAGCAAGTTGATAATCTGTGTTCACAAAGTAAAGTTCGATTGTTCCTTTTTCAACATTGTCTTTTATAAAATGATATCTCACGTAGATGTGCTTGGTTTTCGTTTGTTGCATAGGGTTAGTAGATATTGCAATAGCGCTCTTTGAATCGCAGTAGATCGGTATTTTGTTGTACTTCAATCCATAATCTCAGAGTTGTATTCGCATCCACAACACTTGAGAACAACAGCTAGCCGCAGCTACATACTCTGCCTCAGTTGTTGAAGTAGATGCACACAAATGTTTCTTTGAAGCCTAACTCACGAGTTTATCGCCTAAGAATTGTATGTGTCCCGAAGTACTCTTCCTGTCAAGCATACAACCTGCATGATCTGCGTCTGAAAACACTGTGAGCTCAAAACCAGTATCTTTAGGATACCATAGACCAAGATCTGCAGTGCCTTTCAGATACCTAAATATACTCTTTACCGCTGAAAGATGGGATTCTTTAGGTGAAGCCTGATATCTTGAACATAAACATGTAGAAAACATAATATCTGGCCTACTAGTTGTCAAGTATATCAAAGAACCAATCATCCCTCTATAGGTTCTAACATCAACAACTTTTCCCGAAAGATCAGCTCCGATCTTAGTTCCTGGTGCCATCGGGGTTCCAATTCGAGAACAATTTTCCATTTTAAATTTTCTCAGAATATCATAAATGTACTTCGCTTGATTAATAAAAATCCCCGTAAAAAATTGTTTGACTTGTAATCCGAGAAAAAAATTCATCTCTCCCATCATACTCATTTGAAATCTGGACACCATTAGATTAGAAAAGTTCTTACAATACTTTGGATTAGTTGAACCAAATATGATGTCATCCACATATATCTGAATTAAAATGATATCAGCTTTCTCCTTTTTAATGAAAAGAGTAGTATCGATTTTACCTTTAGAAAAACCCGACTTGACTAAGAATTTGGATAGAATGTCATACCAGGCGCGAGGGGCTTGTTTCAGACCATAAAGAGCTTTGTCCAGAATATATGCATGATCTGGTTTATCTGGATTAACAAAACCTTCAGGTTGCGAGACGTAGACTTCCTCCTTTAGAATGTCATTCAGAAAGGCAGTCTTCACATCCATTTGATAGACGGTGAAGTTCTTGTGTACGGCGTAGGCTAAAAACATCCTGATCGCCTCTATACGCGCAACTGGAGCATAAGTCTCGTCATAATCTATTCCTTCCTCTTGTCTATATCCTTTAGCCACAAGTCTTGCTTTGTTCCTTATGACGATACCATTTTCATCTTTCTTGTCTTTGAAAACCCATTTCGTACCAATAATAGTTTTACCTTCAGGGCGTGGCACGAGTCTCCAGACTTTAAGCGTTTCGAACTGATTAAACTCTTCTTGCATTGCGGTTACCCAATCGTGTTGGCTCTATCTTACTCAGAAAGGAAACATGCATGCACTGATTCATTGTTGCAGACCTAGTTTGCATCGGCTTGGACGGATCTCCAATGATTTGATGTATTGGGTGCTTTTTGGTCCACTCATGTTCATCATCTAAATATCCACTTTCATATTGTTCTTGTAGGGGTTCAGTTGAAGTAGTCGGTGTAGAAGGTGCAGTTAGTTGGACACTTGAAGTCTGTTGATTAGGCATTGTAGTACATCCAACTGATTAAGTTACTTCTGGCTCGTCACTTTCTTTAGAAATTTCAACCGAGTGAGTAGGTGTTTGAATTTGAGTTTCTTTCTGAACTGGAAGATCGGATTCAGTTGACACATCTGAAGTGATTGGATGATTATCTCTTGTATCTTCATATCTGTCAATCACAACAGGTTTAGTCACTCTAGTACCAAGAAACTCATCATAGAAAATTTCAAACAGTAAATCTAAATCTGATAAATGAGATGTAGACGTTGATGGTTTATCAAAATTAGTGTCTTTAATTGCAGGTTCTGGACTGATCTTCCTAGAAGCTAGTACTCCGGTAATAACGGGTTCTGAACTGCTTTGAACAGAAGCCATGTCTTCATCGAATGTAACGTTGACGCTCTCGACTACGATCTTCGACTTCTTCAGATAAACTCTATATGTTGTTGATGTCTGAGACTAACCGATGAAAATGTCTTCTTCAGCTTTTGGACTGAACTTGTTCTAGTTTTTTTTATCGTTCAGCACAAAACACCTTCATCCAAAAATATGGAAATGTTTAATGCTATATGTTCTATTATTAATCAAAGTGTATGGCGTTTTACAAACCGGCGATGAATCATGGATCGATTCTAGGTGTAGCATACAGTTGACACAACTTCAGCCCACAGAAATAGAGGTAGATCAGACTGACTCAGCATCGGGCGAGCAGCCTCCACTAGAGTTCTGTTTCGCCTTTCTACAACTCCATTCTGTTCAGGTGTTCTGGCAGCAGAAAACTGATGTGTTATCCCGACCGATTTGAGATAATCTTCAACAATTTTGTTCTTGAATTATCTGCCATTATCTGTTCTGAGAAACTTTACTGTCTTCTGCAAATTCACTTGAGTGGTCTTTAGAAATGAGATGATGACTTCGGGCGTCTCATCTGTAGATCTTAGAAATTTGACCCAAGTGTATCTTGAATAATCGTTCACTATCACTAAGACATATCTTTTGCCGTTAATGCTTTGAGTACGCATCGGACCGCAGAGATCCATATGCAGTAATTCCAATGTAGAATTTGTACTCGGTTCAGGCTTAGGCTTATGAGGTGCCCTTTTCATCTTGCCTTTCTCACACGCAGCACATAGATGTTCTTTGATATATTTCAGTTCAGGAAGTCCTTTCACCAAATTGCCAGTGACTAGCTTGTTGATGTATCAAAAGTTCAGGTGAGATAGCCGTCTATGCCATAACCAGCTTTGCTGCATAGAAGCTTTTGAAAGTAGACACACCTCATTATCAGCCTTGACTTTTGACAAATTAATCGTGTAGAGGTTTGACTTTCTCGTCCCGACCAAGAGTTCTCTTCCATCTTCAGTTCTAACACAACACCTCTTGGCCTTGAAATTTACCTCTAAGTCCTTGTCGAAAAACTGACCAATGCTGAATAGGTTATGTCGTAGTCCTTCTACGTAGCTCACATTCTTGATCGTTACATTTTCTTGCACAACATCACCGTATCCCAAAATCGGTGAAAACTGGTCATTTCTAAATCGAACGTTTCGGCAAAACTTATCTATATAATTAGACAAAATATCTTTCTGCTCGGTCATATGCTTGGAGCAACCACAATCCAAGTACCACATATGATGGGTCTGCACATGAGAAATCAGGAGACAATTGGTTTAGGTACCCATTTATAGATGGGTCCTACAGTGTTAGCACATGATTTTGGCATCCATATGAATTTGGACCCTTTTATCTTTTGAAAACCTTTTGAAGCATATGAATAATAATTATATACATGATATGAACCAAACCAATCATCAGAATATTGTCGAGATACAAAATCCTTCCGACGATATTTAGAAGACTTTTTAGTAGACGAAGATAATTGGAGTAATTGCTTTATTGAATATCTCTTGTAAGAAGTTACAAGTTTTTGTGTATGAAAAGCAACTTTACCAACTACATCAGTTTTACTATCAGTCATTCTATTACAAGAAGAATCAGAACATGATTTTGCAGTCTCGTCAATTTTTTTCTTTGGTCTCCACTCTGATCTCACTTCAGTATTTTTCCTTTTCACATCTGAAACATATGAATTTTGAATGTTAGAACTGTGAGATTTAAAATATTGCTTATTATTTGATTTACCAGTGGTAGTCTGTTTCTGTGAATGCCTAGTTTTCTTCTTCTTACCTTTGACATCCTTGGTACTCATAGAAACTGACTTATCAACTTTCGTTGATGATTCACCTTTCTCGTACACACTAGGTAAATCGTTAGAGTTAATAATGAATTGAGAATGATCTGGAAGTTTTGTACTAAAATCAAATTGATCAACACAATCATCAAAACAACCATCAGAGTTTAGGAAATCAAACTCTTCATCAAACAGACCAGTAATATCATTTGATTTTGAAGCTTTGAAAGACTTTGAAAAATCAATATTAATAAAAACAGTTGAAAACACCATTTGTTCTATCCCAGTCAAAATTCTTTCTTCTGCTAGATTGTTCTCGACTTCAGAAATTTTACTTTCTAACACAAGAGGAGGAACATAAATCTTGCCTTCGACTGGCTTTGTCTCCCATTCCTCTATAGAATAGCTTTGAAAATAGTCGTTAGAAAGAAATTTTGATTTTGTAGAACTGTAACTACAATTCAACCTCTCATATCGAAATGGAAGTTGCATTTTAGTTTTGTTTTTCCGTTTCTCTTTTTTCTTAGCTTCATCCTCATCTGATAGTTTAGTCCACTTAACTTTGAGTTCAGGGTATTGAGATGCCAATTTAAGAAAACCGAAATCATACAAAGCATGCACCTTTGAAATCCCCTTTTTCAGATAGTGTGGGTTGTCATAACCAAGACCCCAGCACTCACTACTCTCTTTTGGTTTGTTAAGGTGAATGGTTTGTTCAGTTTGACCCAAAGTATATAGTTTTTCTTCCAAAACATTCACTTTCTCAGTCAAAGATTTATTTTCTTTCTTAAAAGATAAACACTTTTTCGCAACCTCTTTGACCTCAAGTTCACACAGTTTAAGTTTTGAAGATGTTTTAGGTAATTCATTATGGATAACAGTCTTTTCTTTCGCACTGGTATCAATGTTTTTGTGTAAAGCCTCAATCAATACATTCTTCTCACCAATATCATTGTTGAGCTTCTGTATTAATTGGTTTATCTCTTTAATGATACCTTTTTCACGTTTAAGCTTAGACTGTAATTCCTGAAGTTCTGTCATCATGACTTGCATTTGGTTAAGAAAATCAGATTCGGACATATCACATACCTCTTCATTATCTTCACCATCAGAATCAACTTCAGCTTCTTTCTGACCCATGAAACACATATGATCCTTTTCTTCTTTTTCCTCATCATCTTCAGAATTATTTAGACAGTACTCATCTTCGGCCATCAATGCTTTGCCAGCTTCCTGCTGCTTGACCAAAAGCATTTTGTTCTTATAATACTCAGAATTGCGGATCTTCGGTTTCTGGCAATCCTTAGCATAGTGGCCTACTTTCCCACAAATATATCACTTTACCGGCTCAGACTCTTTCTTATCCTTAGATCTGTAGTTCTTATCCTCTGGATTTTTCTCTTCAAAACTCTTGCTTTCAACTCTCTCCTTGTGCTCATAGTTTGTTGATCCCAAAGAGTATCGTTGACTGTTCGACCCTGGTTTCTTATAGAATCTATTCTGGAAAGCTTTTGTCAAAAGTAGCATGGCCTGTTTCAGGTTCTCACAGTCATCGGAATCAGAATTTTTCTCACTTTCATCTTCATCGGACTCAGAAACTATCACCTTCTTCTTCTTCTTCAAGCTTACTGACCTATTCTCTTTCTTCTTTACCACTAATGCAACCGGATCAGCAACCACTTTTTTAGCTTTCTTTTTCTCATCTTTAATCTCTTCTACCTCTTCCTCGTTCTACCTGAGAGTCTCATATACCTCATGAAGTGGTATCTCGTTCAAATCTTTCATCTGCTTCATTTGCCTTGTGAACCTTTTCCACTCTGGTTGCAGTATACTCAAAAACTTGACATTCAGCTCTATCTGAGACTTCTTTACTTTGTTCTTGCTAAGCTTGTTCAGAAGGGTCACAAACCTATCATAGGTAGCTTCTAGACATTCACCCTCCTTTGCTTTAAACTCTTCGTAATTGTTCCGGCAGTTAGACACTTTCAACTGGTTACCGATCTTTAACCCAAGCATCATTTTCTCCGGCTGATCCCACATTTCTTTCCCCATGGCATTATAGTTGTCTATCTTGACGTATATCTCATTAGGAATCCCTTGTAGAATGAATGACCTTGCCAATCTGTCAGCTTTAAGTCTTTTCCTCTGTTCATCAATGTATTCCTCAAGTGGCAATGGATACTCTTTGTTGATTATCTCCTCACCATTTTCTCCTTCAGTAGACAGAATCTTGGTAGGAGGTTTCATCACTCCTTCTTTTAATGATACTCTGATATAGTCTCCCAAGTCATTCTGGTCGATAAATTCTAGGAATCTATCCTTCCACTGTTCGTATTCCCCTTTAAACAACACTGGTGGCTTCACATCTGTACCAATTGCTAAAGCCTCTCTGGAAGTCATCTTTGATAATGCACCAAATCGATCGTCAAAAATTCAGAAACAAACTGGATCTACAAAAGTCAAACTTGGTCAACCCAATTCATCAACGAACATTCTCTGAACAGATTACAATCAAGTGATTACAATCAAATACACCAAAATTACAATCTTGATCTAGATACAATACGTAATACGAACTCAAACAAAAATCCAAGAAAATCAAAATTCACACAGAAGAAATGTGAATTAGACTAAACATTACAAATCAAAAGTGTTCTAGATGTATAAACGAGTATCACAACACTAATTTCAAATCAAAAACATCTCTGAATAGCAAAAATCGAATTTCCACAGTGTTCTTTGCGAGTTCTTGAAATGTCGACCAAATGATCAGATTCCAATCAAGATTCTGAATTCTTTCTATACTCTGATACCAATTGTGTGTCCTACAATCATTGAAAATCAAGATGACAATGAATTAAGATCAAACAATTTTATTAATCTCAATTCTTAATTCGTACAAAGAAGCTCTCTCACAATTTCTCTCTCTAAACTGATACATGCTTCTAGTCTAATGATTCTACAAACAAAAAACAATTATACTCTAACACTAAAACACTAACTTTGACTTTTAGCATGAGAGTTTGACTTAAGCTTTGACTTGTTCTGACTTCAGTCTTCATGATCTTGTATCCAACATATTTATGCACTAACAATCTCATACTCTGAATGGTCCAACCAGTAATCATCCTCAGCCATCAGTGCTTTTCCTGCCTCTTTTTGCTTGGCCAGAAGCATCTTATTCTTGTAGTACTCATAATTTCTAACTTTCGGCTTCCGGCAATCCTTAGCAAAGTGGCCTATCTTGCCACGTATCACTTGACTGGTTCCTTAGTTTTCTTCCCACCATACTGATTTACATATCTCTTTTCTTCTGGCTTCCTTTCCACAAAACTCTTTCCTTCTGACCTTCTGTCATCAAACCTTCTTCCTTCCATTATTTCCTTGTGTTCATAGTTCCTTGATCCTGAAGAGTATCTTTGACTGTTTGAACTCGGCTTCTAATAAAATTTCTTCTGGAAGGCTCGGGTAAGCAATAAAATAGCTTGCTTTAGGTTTTCTCCATCATCAGTATCTGAGTTATCACTGTCAGAATCACCAGAACTAGAAACCACAATCTTCTTTTTCTTCTTCTTATCTTTCTTTTCTTTCTCTTTCTTCTTATCCACCACCAAAGCAACTGGATCATCAACTTTCTTCTCACTCTTCTTTTTCTCTTCTCTCTCCTCTTCTACTTCTTCTTCATTCTGCCTCAAAGTTTCATAAACTTCATGTAAAGGGATCTCACTCAGATCTTTCATTTATTTCATCCTTCTTGTATGTTTCTTCCACTCTGGCTGCAAGACACTGAGAAATTTGACATTATTCTCAATTTGCTTCTTCTTAACCTTGTTCTTACCCAACTCATTTAGTAGAGAAACAAATCTTTCATATGTGTCCTCCAGACTTTCCCCAGATTTAGCCTTGAACTCTTCATAATTATTTATGCAGTTGGCCACCTTCATCTAATTACCAATCTTTGATCCCATCATCATTTTCTCCAACTGATCCCATATCTTCTCAGTTGTTTCCTTGTAGATATCAATCTTTATGTAGATATCATTTGGTATGATCTGAAGAAGTAGAGATCTAGCTTGGTTATTTGCCTTGTAGTTTTTCTTTTGTTCAGGTGTATAGCTTGAAAAATCCACCACAATCTCTTTAGTCTTTATCCCTCTGTTCTCAGTACCATCATCACTATCTGAACTCTCATTATCCTCATCAGGCACTACAGCAGTTACTGGTTTCATCAAACCCTCATCAATTGACTGTTTGATGTATTCTCCATTTTCATGTCTGTCTATGAAATCTAGAAATCTGTCCTTCCATTGCTCATATTCACCCTTGAATAGAACAGGTGGTTTGACATCAGTACCGATAGATAGAGCATCCTTTGAAGTCATCTTGATAATTGCACAGATCTTTACACACAGAATCAGAAAATATCAAAAACGCAGAAAAACTCAGTCATAAAATAACCAAGTATGGAATTCGTACACCAAAGTAGAAACTTCTCGCACACTATGATGAAATTCGCACACCAAAAGAACTTAGCCACCAAACTTTTCGCACAGGGAAGAAATTCGCACAAGAAATGATGTGAATTGCTAGAATTCGCACGCTGAAGGATGCAAGGTTGAATTTTTCGCACGCTGTTCGATGCGAGTTTCAGACTTTTCGCATATAGGAGTATGCGAATTTTGAACTTAGACTTTTCACCAACTTGAAACTATTCGCACGACCTTGTGATGCAAATTCTGAACTTAGAAAAAATTTCAAACCCAAACAATTCGTATCGATGCGAATTCTTTCCTTAGGAACTTTTTCAGCCTTGAGATGCGAGTTCTTTAGAATTCACACGTAACAGGATGCGAATTTCCAACTTTTCGTATATAATGGGATGCGAATTCCGTTCTTAACAAATTCAAACTCAACTTTTCGTATCTGAAGAGATGCGAATTCCTCCTATTCGCATGTAAGCAGATGCTAGTTTCTTACTTCTCGTACACAACTAGATGCGAATTTCATACTTCACAAATTTCAAACTTTACTTTCCATGTGAATTCATATTCATCATGCGAGTTCTTTAGTTTTCTATGCGAATTCTTCAGTTCCAAAAACTTCAATTTCAACTCAAATATAAGCCAATACTCCAAATCAACCCACGAAACTTCGTCAATTTGAACTCGATCACAATTCGATCAGATTACAAACAAATGATTTCAACAAAATACATCAAAATCACAAATTTGATCTAAACACAGTTCGTATACAGTGTTCGAAAACAAATACACAAAAAAATATAAAATTCACATAAACATGTTGTGAATTGGATGAAATGATTCAAAGCAAATGTTTTCTACATCACAAATCGATTACAATACAAGTGATTACAACTCCAAAACAACAAAAATACACCAAATTGAATGATGAACAGTGATCTGCGAGTTCTTCGAAAAATCGATCAAAACAACATGATTCTTGATTGATTCTCTGATTCTATGCTTGCTTTGATACCAATTATTGTTCCCAGATGTGTATTAATCAAGATAGACAACAATAATATTCAATTCACGAATTCATGTATTGAACAATGAATCAAACAGTACACAATGCTCTCTCACAGAAATATTTCTCTCTCTAAGATCTCTCTATCAGAGTGTCATATAAGTCTACAAACGAAAAACACTATTTATATCTACAAGTTACAAAGACAAAACTAAACTAACTAAACTAGTTGACTTGCACTTTTGACTTTGAATTTTCTCTTTAAAGACCTTGACTTTGACTTTGCAATGAGGTTTTGACTTGAGCATTGACCTTCCATCTCCATGAACTTGGATCCAACATAAATGTGCACTAACACGGATTCCTAAAATTCGCACGCAGAAGGATGCGAAATCCGACTTTTCGCACGTAGCTGGATGCGGATTTCAAGCTTTTTTTGCATATAGCAGGATGCGAACTCTGGACTTGAACTTTTTCTAACTTGAGCATTTCGCACACAAATATGATGTGTATTCCACACTTAGCAAAATTCAGCCCTCTTAACTTCACGTATCGGTGCGAAATCCACACTTAGAAAATTTTCAAATCTTTGCTATGCGAATTCCTCAGATTTTGTACGCTGTGAGATGCGAATTTGAACTTTTCGCAAACTATACTATGTGAATTTCTCAATTAGCAAACTCAGAAGATCACTTTTCGTACACAAAGATGTGCGAAATCCTCCATTTCGTACGTTGTAATGTGCAAAATTCTCACTTTTCGTACATAACCTTATGTGAAATATGTACTTAACTTTCTCAATTCACCCAATGTTGTGCGAAATCCTCAAGAATCATGCGAGTTCTTCACTATTTATGCGAATTTCGTAGATCTCGGCTCAAAACTTCAAAAACCAACCAAAATTCGATCCTAAACTTTGAATTAGGCCATGAAACTTTGTCAATTGATCTTTGAGAACAATCTGAACAACTTTCAATTGATAGATTACAACCAAATCAACAAAAATTACAAAATTTATTAGGATACGGTGCGTTTACAGGTTCGAACAAAAATTATATCAAATCCAAAAATTCACATAATCTGTTGTGACTTTGGACAAACAACCAACACAAGATCTGTTCTAGATCATAATTCGATTACAGTGCAATAGAAATACAATCAAAAATCATACAAAATCAATGAAATCGATTCTAAAACATAGATGCATGCGAGTTCTTCAAACCCGACCAAATATCCAGATTTCGATCTTGATTTCTGATTCAATGCTTGCTCTGATACCAATTGTGTATCCCAATGATGTGCAAATCAAGATGATAACAACAAGAAATCGATTAAATGTGCCATATATATTATTCTTCAAATCACAGATTATACAATTCGTACAGTAACTCTCTCTCACTATATTTCTCTCTCTAAAAGATATATCTCTCAAGGTGCTCCTAGTCTAACAAAGAAACAAAATCTATTTATACCAACAAGGTTACAAGACAAACTAAACTAGTTGACTTTAGAAGGCTTTGACTTTATCATTTGAGCTCCTTGACCTTAACTTTGCAATAAGAGGCTTTGACATAGACTTTAACTTTCAATTCCAATGATCTTGGATCCAACATATTTGTGCACTAACAACTCGCAAGCATCAAAACTTGTAAAAATCTTAAGTTCAGATTCCCATTCAAAATTTTATCCATTAAAATTCAAAATACTTTTCACAGATTATGTAGAAATTATCAAGTAATCAATATTTAACCATGAAAGTCCATTTTTAAATCCATTTAATCATCCAAAATTCAAACTCAGTCCAAGAACATTCAAGAACACTCAAGGAGTTCGAAAGGTCTAAAATCAAAATCAGTCCAATAAACTTCGATTTAGTCCAGATTTTATCCTCATATTTGTTCGAAAACCTAAACTAACAAGATTAAACAAGTTTGATATCTCGATTTGTCCATAATCTCATAGTCCAAGTTCAAATATCCAAAGTTTGGTTCGAAGGGTTTAAAGGATATGAATAGTCCTTAGATCAAAACCCTAAATCGAATCGAGGAACCTGAAATGATTGGAACAATACAAATAAAAACAACAAGAATCGAACAAATAGAATCACAAATCATAAACAAACCTACCCTGAATCGATTTGAAATCTGAAAGATGAAGTTCGTAAGAAAGGGTTTGAGAGCACGAGAGTCTAAGTGTAAAAATCGCACAAACCTTATGAGAAAAGTTAAATGAATCTGAGTAGAGACTTGTATATATATTCAAAGATTAGGTTGACACGTGGCACGATTTGAGTGGCCATCTCACTTTTCACAGGCTAAAGGAATCAAAACATGTCTCAAAAATTGACAAGTAGTGTGTGAGCTTATCGCACGAAGCAAGATGCGAAAAGTTGTGTCTATAGAAGAATTCGCAGACCACATGGTGCAAATTGTCACTTTTCGCAGGCCGAAGGATGTGAATTGTGACTTTTCACAGAGCACTGTTTGCGAATTATGGACTTAGCCAAAAATCCAAACTTTCCAAAAATGGCATTTTTAACTTTTTAAAGCATTCCAAAAACAGAGATTCTGCATTTTTGAACCACGAAACACTTGGTTTCCATTTCGGTTGTAAGTGTTTCAAATGGTATGAGCTTGGAAGCAACCTGCGGTGTAGAGCTATAGATATAAGGAGCGAAGCTCACTGGACCCTCGATTCGATTGTTTTCCAAGAATGTTGAACAAGATTGACTTCTTACCAATCCGCGAAGGGTTGTGAGGCTAGAACAGGTCCCCTACTTGGATGGGATATTTGAAGAAGCGAAATCAATAAAGAGGCCATCAAAGACCAAGATCCAAAGCTGCATTGATTTGACTTCTTTGCTTCTGCTATTTAAGCAAAAAACCTGAAACATGCCAGTAATGGAAAGTTTCCTAAAAATGGAAACATTAAGCACAAAAAGGATTTTTCACTTTGAAAAACTTTTGACACCCACACACACTCACACTCACTTACAGACATACAGATAATCCCCCTTGAATTATGATCTAGAATTTCTGCAAAATAGAAATTATCTAGGTATTCATTGAACATGAATCCTTTCTGGTTAGAAGTATCCTTTCAAATATTTTTCTCCCCCTTAATAAATGCATGAACAAAATATGAAATTTGGACTTATCAGAAATACTTACACTCCCCCTTGATGTAAGTATGTACAGTTTGATAAAAATCAGATATGCTCCCCCTTCATATATGCAAAAATTCAACCAATATCATCACATTTTCTTGAACTCCCCCTAAAAATGTTATTCATCAATTAAATTTCAATCTCCCTCTTTTTTTTTTAAAAAAATGATTTAACAATCTCTCCAAATTGAGAAACAATCTCTCCAAATTAAATAAATTTCAATCTCTTCCTTATGAAAAAAAATCTCCCCAAATAAAATATAAAAACACTCCCTTTGAAAGATATAACAGTCAGAGTATCCGTCTTTCTTGATCTTTAAAGTATGAGTCCTAATCTGACATGATTAGAAGTCAAAATTCTCTCATTGAAGAATGAGTTCTGAGTTGTGTTACTCAGAAGTCTAACTTCATCTTTGAAGAATGAGTTATGAACTGTTGTATTTAGAAGTCTATATTTACCCCCCCCCCCTACACATTTGATTCATGCAAAACAGATTTGGCAGGTTTTGGTATCCATATGAACTTGGGTCCAGCTTGCTTAGTCCTTGGAATCCTTTTGGAAGTGATTCCAGTTCTATTGTATGCAAAATCATAGGAAGTAATTTTGTAGGTTCAATACCAGTGATTAGCATACTCTTTATGAACAAAATCATTTGTGCCACAGTAAGAACAACAAATTTTTTTTAGCTAAGTTGATCAAATGTTTTGCAGAATAAGCAAAATTAGGTTTAGCAAAAGATTTACCTTTCTGTGCATTGTTGTTTATGTACTTGGATGTGGAAGCAAATGATTTCTGATATGCTTTGGCATCACTTGAACCATTTACAATCCAGATCTTCTGATCTCCCTTAGATGCTTTATTTCCTTTAGCTTTTGAAAAATAGCTAGCTGACCCATCAACAAGTTTATTATAAAAGAGATTTCAAGGTCTAATCTGATATGTTTTTGAAACATTTGATTTGACATTCTTCTTTTTGAAAAAAAGTTTTTGAAATGAACTGGAAACAGATTTAAATGAACATACTGATTCAGCTGACACATCATAAGAAGATAAATCAATTGTCTCAGCAGTTACTTTGTCAGATAAATCAACATTTGTTGCTTTCAGTTGTTTTATCTTCTCAGACAAATTGTTTTCCTCATCAAAAGTTTCATCAAATTTACTTTGCATATCAGATTTGACTTTCTGCTCTTTCATAATATCTGAAGCTAGAACAGATCTTCCTTGTAAGCTTTGAAATCTCATTTTCTAAAATCTTTCTTTCTTGCTCAAAATCCTTCTCCAAGTTCTTGTTTTTAACAGAAATCTCTCTGAAAATCCCAGCATTCTTTTTGTCAAAAAAAATTCAGTTTCAAAAAAAAAATTCTTTTCTTGAAAAAGTTTTCTTTCTTTTTCCAGTAAATCCTGTAAAGTACTGATTTGTTTGGGAAGTTCAACATTTTTTCTTCAAGAGATTGTTTTTCTTTTGCAAAAATGTCTCTTTTCCTCATTTTCAGCTTCGTTCTCGGAGTGATGTATCCAGTGCTCTTCTTCAGTTAGCAGAACGATTATGTTCTCTCTCTTTTCGGTTAGTTCCATCTTCTTCTGGTAATACGCCGAATCCCGAACCACCTTTACTAGACACTCCTTTGCAATGTGACCCGGCTTTCCACAGTTGAAGCACGCAGTAGCTTTCTTAGGCTCGGGCACTTTGGCAGACTCGTACTTTTTAGACCCCGAAGTGAAGCGAAGGTTGTTGGAACCCGAACGATGCTGGAACTTCTTGCTGTAGTGCTGGGAGAGAAGAATCATCGCTTTCTCTAGCGCCTCGCCATTGTCATCAGTGGCCCCGTCATAAGCATTCTCAGACAACGCTTGTTCAGCCAATTGGCTCGCGATGAGTACAATCAGGTCCACTGTCTTCAGCTTGTTCTTCTTATCAAGCTTGGCTTTCTTCTCCTTGACGATGCTCTCATCTGTCATCAAAATCTCATAAAGCTCTTGGATTTGCATGGTAGAGACCCGGACATCATTCCTCAATCGGTCGCATGATTTGTTCCATTCCGGTTGAAGAGCGTTGAGGAACTTCAGATTAGCCTCTAATTCAATCTTGGTCACTTTGATCTTGTGCAGATCGTTCAGCACTGCCCAGAACCTGTCGAAGACAGTCTTCAGAGACTCACCGTCCTTGGCTTTGAACTCCTCAAAGTTGTTCATGTAGCGCGTTTGCCGGAGTTATGTTGCAACCGCTGATCCAAGCATAATCTTCTCTAACTGTGTTCACATCAGCATTGGATTGTTCTTGTAACAGTCAATCCGGTTGTAGATAGAATTTGGCAAGGCTGGGATCAGGTTAGACTTTATCTCATGATCGGCTTTATATCGCAAAGTCTCTTCGGTTGTGTACTCGTCGGTAGGCTTCAAAATCATAGCAGTCGGTGTAGTTGCAGTCGTGGGAATCTCGTTCAAGGGTTTTTCGAAAGGTCTATAAGTGAGTGACTTCATCATGTTTTCTCCGTTTGCTTGACGCTCAATGAAATTAATGAACCGATCTTGCCATTGAGGGAACTCATTCTCGTTGACCAAAACCGGAGGACGAGTGTCCGTTCCCAACGACATCATGATGTCGTTCTTGTAAATCTGAGCTTGAAGAGAAAATTTTGAAATATCCATAAAGTCAGTAAACTCAGAAAATGCCAAGTCTGGAAGCAGAGAGAACCTGGCGCAAGTAGATGGCGCAAACTAGATGTTTGCGCGAGGAAAAGGTGGCGCAAAGAAGGCTTTGCGCGAAGAACTGATGGCGAAAAATAGACTTTTCGCGAGAAGACTAAAGGCGAGAACAATCCTGAACTTGGTGAAAAACTGAAGAAGAATCCGGCGCAAAGTGAAATTTTCGCTAATGGATGAGGCGCAAAAAGAACTTTGCGCAGAACACAATCTGAAGAGAACTACGATCCGATGAGACTGGCACAAATCATGATGAGATTGGTGCAAACGATGGATCTAGCGCAAATTGAGATAAAACCTTCTAAATCTGAACACACTCAAATCTAATGGTTTTTAACCACTCAGATATGATCGATTACACTTTTCTAATCAAAATGTACAACCAATTTCAAGCATAAACCGTAAAAATGAAGAACTCAATGAACGAACAGTAGCCTGACGTTGAACAAACTAATATCTCGTAAACCTTGAAATTGACCTCCAAAAACCGATTTTCTTGCGAATCGATGTGAATCAAAGATGTTCTGCTACTGAAACCGGATCCAACGAACCAATTCTCAAGAAAAACGAATCAAATTTCAGTACAAATTTGTGAAAAATACAAGGAATGAGATTTTCTTGATCGAGATCAAGAAAATCGATCAAATTCTCTGAATTAATAACAAATTCAAATTGAAAATTGTTTCTCTCAAATCTCTCAGAATTAGATTAGGCTTTGATACCAATTGTTAATTCCAATATCGATCTAATCTATGTGAGAGAAAGTAGAGAGAGAAAATGTATGATGCAAAGTATGTGTATTCTCAGGAATGCGCAGAAGTTATTTACAAGACAAGGCAAAAGGGCCTTAAATACCCTTGGCCAAAACATATATAAAAGGCAAGCTAAACTACAGTAAAGGCCACAAGGGATAAATACATTGATTACTACAAAATTAGACTTAACACTATGTCACTACTGCAGAATTCCAGTCTTTCAAGTCTGAGGTGGTACAAAATCTTCAAGATCTCACCCAAGCAGTTCAGGAATCTTGCGAAGCTCAAGCAGTTCTCAGCAAAAGACATGATCGTGATTCTGATCAAGATCATAAGGGGGAGATAAGTAAGAGATATACGACTATTGGATTTTCTCTCACTACTCTCTCTCTCTAGAACCTGTTCTAAATTGTCAAATCTGTACATCTTGTTTGATATGGCTTGAATTGTGGTCTTACAGATAAAACAGTTCAAGGCTCGTTCCTCAATATTCCAGAACTATGGTTTCTGATTACATCAGATCAGGACCCGTTCTTAAATGGTAAAACTGAACATTACTATTCTCACCGGAGAATATGTAACCATGGCTTCTGAATATTACAGTTCAGAACCCGATCTCAAATGTTTTTCTTCTGAAGGATGTTGATTAGTTAATATCTTTTCATGAAGTTTTTTAATTTGAGGGGGAGTCATTGTAAATTACACTGTTATATCTTTTAGGGGGAGGAGATATAGAACTTCATTAGACTTTGATTGTTATATTTTTCTGATTACTTGAATTTTTACAGATATTGAAGGAAAGAATATCTGAAGTTTTGTCAAGGAACCTTAAACGATGATATTCATTTTAGGGGGAGTTAAGGTTTTATACTGAAGGTATATTTTTCTGAACCTTAAACTATATCACTTGATGAAAGAAGGACAACTTTCACTTGTGAAAAATGATTTTCTTAAATGTTCAAACCACTTCGAGTTCTCAAATGTTTTATGAATTTTGAAGTGTGATTTTAAATGATTTTATTTTGGATACTTTAATGCTTATCTGACCGTGTGTTCTTAAAGAATAATACTTGTGTATTTTATTTTCATATACTTTGTCAAGTATTCATACACACATCGGTTCAGTACATTTCTTGAACTTGTTATTACCATGTATCAAATGATAAATCTTTCTATGGTAATACTCCCGTTTGCTATTCTACTTTGTTTGAGATCAAACGTCATTTCTATTTTACATGTGCTTTCATTGCAAATATGTTTATATTTTGTTCGTATAAACATCTTACGTCTTTGATTTCCCAAAATATTTTTCTTCATGATAATTTGATCTATTTATAAATCATTGTCAGATTCTCAAAACATTTCTATTCTTTCATGATTATTCATTCATACAAAGTTTTGACAAATCTTAAATGCTTAAAATGCTCAAATTTCATTATGATTTTTGATGAGCATGCATATATTGACAAATGATTTCTTGTGCTTAAATGTCAAGTTAATCATTGTACAACATATTCTTTTAGGAAAATACATGGGATTCAGTGTGAGAGCTTAAATGACTTCCATGGATTCACGTTAACCAGTGTTTCCTACCCCGGAAGTAATCCATGAGTGATTGAGGGCAGAGGGGTCAAAAGAATTGGTTGTTGGTGTGTGATGAGGTAAAATGGAAAAGAGAGATTGGTTAGAAGTGAGCTTAATTGTTTAAAAGAAAGAGGGTGTGACCATAATCTGATTGGTTCACATTCTTTGGTGACCATCATTGAAAAAGGCAGTGAGCCCATGCCAACTCTTGCAAACACCCCACCAGCTACTCATTATTTTCTTAAAAAGAGAATGTTTCACATTTTATGGGGAAACAACCCATACTCTATTGGTTCTTCACTCGGAAGATACTGATATTGAAAAAGAAGGAAAGTTGCCTCACCTTCGACCCTTTCTTATGCACATTGAGTCTATGTATAACTGTTTTTGTTTTAATGGTTTACATATTTGAGCTTGATAAAGCAATCATTGTGCTCATTCTTTCATAACACAAGCACGAGCACACAAAAAATTTGTTTTTATGTCAGAACATTCATAGAAAATACCTTGTGTTTTTCAATGATTGAATGGAAGTCCTAGGGAGTGAACATCATCTCAAGCTCCTTAAATTGTACATTCGTTGTACACAGTAACTTTGTGTTACTGATAGGCATTCCTAAATGTTTCATTTGTTGATTCAGGGTTACAACTCATAATTTGTCTGAATTTGAAAAGATTAGGATAAATACATTTTATGATTTGATAAAAAGTATACATTTTATACTGTTTCTTTGGGGGAGAAAGTTCAAAGACCGAAATGCCTTCAAAGTTTTGATGATTCTGATTTTCATAATTCATCAAAAAGGGGGAGAAAGTTCAAAGTTCAAGTCAGTTATCAAGTTAAGTGTATCTGAAAGTAGTCAAGTCATGCAAAAGCTGAGAAAAGGGAAAGAATTTGAGATTTCAAGTCAGATGGTTGATTTTCAAATAGTTCGAGATTTGAAAGATTTGAATATGGTCAAAGTTGAAGTTTTAAATGGTTGTGAAGAAAGTGTTAAAGTTGTTGGAAAATCCAAAGGGGAGATTCACTTTTGTTGTTCAAGATGTTAAAGTTCTACAAAGTGTTTGTCAAATATTTCAAGTTTCAAAGTTGTAAAGATTATTTGCTGAAGATTGTTTTTGAAGAAAAGAAGACCTGAAGATAATTGTCAAAAAAAATTAATCTTGAATCCAAAGGGGGAGATTGTTAGATCAAAAATTGTATTCAAGATTAAAAGGTCTTGTTTGTCAAAGAGTTGTAAAAGTCAAAAGTCATCAAAAGTCAAAGTGTTGTTAAATGTCTTGTAAAGTCAATTAGGTTTAGTTGCTTTGTTAGATTAGGGTATAAATAGATTGTGTCTTGGTAATATTAGGTAGGTTACTTTGATATTGTCATATGTACACAGAGAGTTTCTAGAGAGAGAAAATCTGTAGAGAGAGAAAGCTAAATATTCATGAAATACATATGAGATTTGTGTTTGAAATATGATTGTTTTGTGAATTACAATATGCTTGAAAAATAATCGTTCAGAAAAATCAGATGAAATTTGACTTTGAAAGTAAACAATGATCAAAACTTGAAAATTTGTGAAAAATTTCTATGTCCTGAATCTGCAGAATGAAAGAACCAAGAATCCGCAGAGCAATAAAACAAGAATCCGCAGACTGAAGAAAAACCAATTCGCAGGTAAGGAATTCGCAGAGACTAAGAATTCGCAGAATATTTTGTGAAACATAGACTTAGTCGCAAATCAAGCAAGTAACTTGTCGCAGAGAAGGAATTCGCAGATAACTCTATGCGAAATCCAACAATTCGCAGGCAATGGTATGAGAAATCTTCCCTTTTCGCAGGCAACAGTTAGCGAAAATGTTAAACCCAGAATTCAAGTTCTAATCCAATTCAAACAATCAAGATGAGAAATCTATGAAATCACATGTCATTGATTCAATCACAGATTACAAACTCACTCTTTCTCTCTCTACAAACACTTTTTCTCTCTAAACTCTCTCACTAGAATGATATTCAATGACAACCTTCTCTAATCTGTTCTACACGATTACTTTACAAGCTTACAAGGAATACAAAGACTAGGACTATATATACTAACAACAACAAGGAAACAAAACAACTACTTTGACTTTGATTTATTACAAAGACTTTGACTTTGATGCTTGAGAGTTGACTTTCAGCTTTTACTTCCTTGAACTTTGACCTTCAGTATTAATGATCTTGCATCCAAAAAATCTGTGCTCTAACATTCTCCCCCTTTGGATCAAGTTCATCTCTAAAAGGATATTGCAATTCAATCTTCTCTTTTAATCTCAATTTGAATCTTCTCCCTTTGATGTAAGCAAGATCTTCTCAAGTAATCAACATTCTCCCCCTATTCATATGAAAAAAATTTACATTCTCCCCTTTCTTTGATAAACTCAGTATTTAACCATTCAGCAATTTTCCCAAAGTCTGTTCTTCAAGAATATTAACATTCTCCCCCAAGGTTGATATAAACCTCTTTCAGACTCTTAGAAAGAAATTATCTTCAGAATTCAGCTCAATTTACTTCAGCAAATTTATCTTCAACAATTCTGAAAAACTTTAAACTCTTTCAGCTTTCAATCTTTGCAATTCTCTGAACTTTTATCCCATAACTTGATCATCTCTCATAACAAGTACAAACTTTTGTTGTCAGACATTTCTTTAAACTTTGTCATCTCCCCATTTATAACATTTCTGAATCATACATTTCTTGAATTCTTCTCCCCCTTTTTGATGATTGCGGAATAGAGATCATCAAAACTTTCAACAAGAAATGTCTTTGATATAATCTGACCATTGATCTTTGAACACAAGAGCCTCTGATTCTCCGTCGATCCAAAATAAGGTATTCATCTAGATCTTTTCAAATCCAGACAAATAAGAATGTAACACCTGAATCAACAAATGAATCAGTTAATATGCCTGTTAGTAACACAAAGTTACTGTGTGTAACGGATACACATTGGAAAGGATCTTTTTGATGTTCACTCCCCCAGGGCTTCCATTCAATCATCGAAACACCACAAAGATATTTCTATGAACGTTATAACAAGAAAAACAAATTTCCTTGTGTTTTCGTGCAAGTGTTAGAAAAAATTAAGCACATGATGATTGCTTTTAATAAGGCTCAACATTGTGTAAACCATTAAGACAACAATAGTATAACACAGACTCTATTGTGCATGATCGAAGTGTGAAGGTGGGGCAGACTTCCTTCTTTTTCAATATCCAGATTTTCCAAATGAAAACCAGATAGATTATGTGTTGCGTCCCCTTGAAATATGAAACACTTTCTTTTTAAAAAGAAAATGAGTAGTTGGTGGGGTTTTTAGCAAGAGTTGGCATGGGCTAGTTTCCTGTTTCAATAACGTTCACGAAGAAATTGTGAAACACTAGTAATGTGGCTGCCCGACTCAGAAAAAGTTGGTGCAGAGTTTGATATTCTTTTACTCTGATCTCACACCCTCTTTCTTTTAATCATTGAGCTCACATCTAACCAAACTCTTATTTTCATTTTACCTCTTCACACAACCCACACTCATTTCTTTTTGACTCCTCACACTCGATCACTAAAGATTAACTTCTTGGGTAGGAAACACTGGTTAACATGAATCCATAGAAGTTTCATTTAAGTCCTACACAATGAACCCATATTTTCCTATTAAAGCACAATGTTGCTCAGAAATGGTTTAACTTTATCAGTTAAAGCACAAAGAATGAAATACAAGTCAGATATAGATATGCTCAGAGATGTAATCATGAAGATTTGGGCATTTGAAACATTGAAGACTTTTCAAACAAGATAATTGAATGAAAGAAATGAATACAAGAAACTTGTTTGAAAATCTGACATTGTATGAAAAAGAAAATCATCAAAATCAGACATATGAAATCATTCAGATTTGATCTTTTTCAAGTAAGGCTTAGGTCATCAAAAATTGATATTGTCTATACGAAACAAGAATATAGACATTCTTGAAAGAACGTTTAGAAATGAAATCACGCTCAAACGTTGAATAACAATCGGGGTGTCTTACCATCGAAAAATAATGTTTCAATTTAGAGACATGGTATAAGAACGAATTCAACAAAAATATCAAACTGGTGTGTGTGAATACTTGACAGTATATAGACAAGATAATACACAAGTATTAATCTTTGGAAACACACGGTTTGTTGATCATGAAAGCATAAATAAAATGAAAACATTTAAAATCACACTTCTATATTCATGAAATCATTTAAGAATCAGAAGTGGTTTGAACATTTAAGAACATGTTTTCTATGATTGAAAGTTTTCCTTCTTTCAACCATATATGAGATTAAGAATAGAAATAAACCTTTTCGATCTGTCTTAAATCTTATGAAATCAGCTTAAAGTCATAATGATATGAGCATTAAGTATCCTCTTAATCTGCATCAGTCATAAAGTCCGTCAAAGTACAAAATTTATTGAAAAAATAAAATGACATAAAGCAGTAAAACAATGAATGTACGAGTTCTGATTTGAAGTAATCAAAAATCATAATTCTTACTCCCCTGAAAATATGCATCTAAAATAGGTCAGTGAAAAAGCACATGATAGAGATCAGATACAACTCCCTTTTGAATTGTAGATCGTCATATCTTCCGAATACATATTTCCAAAAAAATATATGTACTCCCCCTTGAAGGTTGATTTTCTCATTCATTTATTGAAATACATTCTCTTATCAGCCCGGGAGTATCATCTCTTTTGTTTATTGAAGAGTGAGTCCTAAACTGTTGTGTTTAGAAGTCAAACTACGTTTAAGTACGGGTCCTGAACTGATTTATTCAGAAGCCACAGTTCTCTTACTCCCCCTTAACTTGAGGTGCCTGCAACACAGATTCACTTTTCGGCTTTGGTACCCACTGGTATTTGGGTCCATGTTTGTGAGTTGCAGTTCTAATAGGAGTAATAGAGTAAGAACCATACCAGAAATGATCACTTGACTTATGAACAAAATCATAAGTATGACAATAAGAACAATACATTTTCCGAGACACCCTGATCAATTGATCTCTCGAGTAAGCAAGATCAGGTTTACCTTTCAGCACAATGTTCTTCTTGACTTTTGATGCATGTACAAATGATTTATTTCCTTTCTTTTCTTCCTTCTTTCCTTTCTTTTCTACCTTCTTCTCATCATTCTTTTCTTCATCTACTGGTTTCACTTTCCAAACCAGTTTCTCTTCTTCATAACTCCTTCTTCTCCTTCTATGTGTACCTGAACCATCTATTTTCCAATAATAGAAAATGTTAGTTGTACGAATATGATCAAATGAATTAACGTACCTTTTTGTAGAAACAGTTTTCTTATGTGAGCTTGCAACTGTCTTGAAAGAACATTTAGAATCAGCTGGACCATTTCTAGGTGTGTGGATTTGTGACTCTGGAGTCGTTTGCTCAGTCACCACTACCTTGGAAATAATGTCTTCAAGCTCTTTTATTTTGAAGCGAAACTGTCTCTTTCTTTGACAAGCAGGTCAATCTCTTTCTTGAATTCAGACTTCGCTTTTTGTTCTTTTAGTGCACTCATGGATAGTTCAGATAGCTTCTCAGTAAGCTTCTTTACCTCTTCTTCAAATATGTTTCTTTCTTCCTCAAAGTCTTTCTCCACATTCTTTCTTCTATCAGATATCTCTTTAAAGAATCCAACATTCTTTTGTTCTATGATCTTCTTCTCTTTGTCAAACTTTTCCCTTTCCAAAATAATAACTTTTTCAAAATCAGAAATTTGTTGAGAAAACTTTACACATTTCATCTCCCAACCTTTCTTTTCTTCAAAACTTTTTCTTGAAAATTCTGAGAACTTCTTGGCAAATGTTTTCTTTTCATTCTCAAAGTCATCTTTGTCTTTGACCATCTTTTGATCCAAATCAGATATTTTCTTTTGAAGCTCAGCATTAGCATCTTCCAGACTCTTAATCTTCTCCTCATAGCTTTCAACAGATGTTTGCTGGATTAGGATCATCTAATATTCCAAGTCAAAGATTTTATTTTTCAACTCAGTGTTCTCAGTTTCCAAACTTATTACCTTATCTTCACTAAGCCCAGAAGTCTGTTTCAGAAGATCTTCATTAATCACCTTTAAAGCACTGACTTCTTCTCTCAGTATCTTCCTTTCATCATTATATCGTTTTGACCTCTTTGAGTAGTACTCAACTGAAGAAGCGAGATTTTTGTTCTCTATTCTGAGCTTGGTAATCTTCTCTTCACCATCAGAAAAACTCATTTTGAATATCTGTTATAAAAAGAACTTGAAATGATCGTTAGAAATTCAGAAACAACTTGTATTACAAAAAGTCAAACATGGTCAAATATAGAAAAAGTCATAAAAATATTCTAAGTATGAAACTCTCAAACCAAAGAATATTAAATTCGTGCAAAAACAGTAACTTGCGCGTTTGAGGTTCGCGCACAACGAATGGTGCGAGTTCTGTGGTTCGCACACAACAAAGAATGTGAAAACAAGCTTCGCGCAAGAGATACTATGCGCGTTTGAACTTTGCGCACATCGAATGATGCAAGTTCTGAGGTTCGCGCACACAAGGACGTGCACGTTCAAGCTTCGCGCAAGAGATAACGTGCGAGTTTTGAGCTTCTCGCAGGCAACAGGATGCGCGTATCTCCGAAATCACTTCGCGCAATGCGTCTGCGCGTTCGAGACTTAGAAAAATTTCTGATTTTCCACTTCGCGCTAAATGTAAACGCGCAAGATTACTTCTCTCAAAACCCTCTTGCGTGTTATGGACTTAGAAAATTTTCCAATAGTTCACTTCGCGCAACCCTTTACTTCTCGCAGAACCACTTCGCGCACGACTCTTCGAATGAACTGTGTAAACTCGGTAAGGTCATGCGAGTTTCTACTTCTCGCATATAACTCTTTGCGAGTTCTTCACTTTAGACATGATTTAGACTTGTGCGAGTTCTTCATCTCAATCGATTTCGTAGGCCTTTGCGAGTTCTTTACCTTGCGTGTTCTTCACTAGCGAGTTTCTCAAATCTAGCGAGTTCTTGCCTCTGTCGAACACAAACTTGATTTTTCGCACAAAAATCGATTCAAATCCTTACCAATTGTTTTGAAACTCTGCAGATCTCATCGATTTCATGTCTAGAACACTTTACAAACAATGAATTTTTATCTAAAACACTAAAAATACAGATTCGATCTATAACAGTACAGTATATGCTATTTCGAACAAAACTTAAGAAAAAAATCAAAATTCACTCGATTCTGATGTGAATTATGCTAATCGATACACATAAGACTTGTTCTATACAAGAAATCGACTACAATGATGCCAAAATTAGATCAAAAACATCACTGAAACTCGAAAATAGAATCTTGAACAGTGATTAGCGAGTTCTTGAAAAATCGGCCCACTTTCTTCAAATCAATCCATTTTTTCTGAATTTCTCTGCTCTTTTACCCTTTTTGGGTGGTTCACTCTAATCACATGTCATTGATTCAATCACATATTACAAACTCATTCTTTCTCTCTCTACAAACACTTTTTCTCTCTAAACTCTCTCACTATAATGATATTCAATGACAACCTTCTCTAATATGTTCTACACGATTACTTTACAAGCTTACAAGGAATACAAAGACTAGGACTATATATACTAACAACAACAAGGAAACAAAACAACTACTTTGACTTTGATTTATTACAAAGACTTTGACTTTGATGCTTGAGAGTTGACTTTTAGCTTTTACTTCCTTGAACTTTGACCTTCAGTATTAATGATCTTGCATCCAACAAATCTGTGCTCTAACAGAAAAGAAGCTTTCCGCAGGTTATGAGATGTGAATTATGCACTTTGCTTATAAAGAGGTGTACGAATTCTGAACTTTTCGTAGACTTCTTTGTGCGAATTCTAACCTTAACGATTTCAACAAATCACAAAACTTATGAGCCTTGCGAAATCTTCTATGAAGCTTGCCAAATCTTCAAATCTTGCGTGTTCTTCATCCAAATCACTGAATCTGCCAAAAAAACTTCGAAAATACATGATTAACTCTGAAATTTCACAAGGTTGCTCAATTTTGATTCGTGAACACTTTTCTAGTACAACAATTTATCTAAAAATCACTAGAAAGATGAATTTGATCCCAATACAGTAAGTTCGAACTTTCGAACCAAAAACTCCAAAAATATCAAAATTCACTCAGAATAAATGTGAACTAGGTCTAGCAATCTGAACAAGAATTGGTCTATATCCACAATCAAACCTAATCCAATCAATCTTGCTTCCGAATTTCCATTATTCCATGAAAAATTGAATGGAACAGTAAACTTTCCAAAACAGTCTGCGAGTTCTTCGAATCCTTCCAAAATTAGCAAAGATCTTCAAAACTTCATTGAATCTGAATATTTCGGTTTGCTCTGATACCAACTGTTGTTCCAGATTTCAAGAATAAAGATCAAACAATCAAGACTCAAACAATCAAGATGTAGAGAGAATGTAGAGAGAGAAATAGTCATATGTCATTATCTCTCTAAAATCACAAGTGTTACAATACGTTCAAGAGTCTTAGAGTTACAAAACACAAAATACAAGGAAACCTATATATATGGGTCAAACTGTAACACCCTAAAAATTGGGGTAATTTTGAAAATTGAAAATTTGGCAATATAACATTTGTAATTGGAGTGAACCACCCAAAAAGGGTAAAAGAGTATGCGTTTACAAAACCTGTATAATATGCATGGGAAATCGACAACAAACTAATCTAAACCAATTCTATCTAGATTACATAGGTTGTCATCCCAATACCAAAAATATGAATAAACTGTTCCAACGCCAAAACTCCAAAATATCTAATCAACCAAAAATTGCCCTCAAGAGTCCACGCTCTTCTCTCAACCCCTCGACGACCCGCCGCTAAGGGAACCTGTTATACACATCATTTGAGAAAAAGTGTTAGGCTTAAAGCCTAGTGAGAACATACAGTTTATATGAAAGATAATAAGAAGAATTAAATGCAACATGAATAAAATGTTTTCGACAACCGTCTTTGTAAATGGTTTGATAAGCACATAGTGACCTTCTGGTCCAGACTTCATCTTGCGATGATGGGAAAAACCCGAATTCCAAGGATTGTGGCGAAACACAAAGTAAGCCACTTTCCAAGTTTTGAGCTCACCATACTAGGATCAAGGCCACGAACACGTCGGCTCGTACTAAGATGTGGGGGAGGGCACCCAATGATCCCTAGTCATGCTCATTCACTAGGATTTACATTTACGACCCACGGCTAGTATCCAGTCCCACATAACCGTACCAAGTTGCCCTCTAGGGTCCAATGTCTCAACTAGATACATACGGGAATTACCCCCAAATAATAAGTCGACTCTATACCTATGGATCCACTAGTAATAGTCTTGACTTGTCACAATAACACTTGTGACCAACTATAATCAAACATATAGTTCATAGTACCACTTAGTTCCCAAATCACATTTTTATGGTTAACTGCTGATAAGAAAATACAAAGCTCAAACATGAAGCATAAAGCTATTTTCTCATTTCCAAATATATGTAAAACCATCTTAATGTAAACATGGACTTCCTCAATATAAACCATTTATTTCTTTTTCCCGAAATACCACTTTCAACCAAAGTACTCATAATATGCTTAAAATATAATCATGGCTAAAATGCCATAGGTTGAACATTTACTCATCAAAATATGAAAACATCCATATTTATAGTTCCAAGACATAGAATACTTCTTCACTTTACAAAATGGTAAGAACCCTAAAAATCTCCAAAATATCAAGTTAGATCAAAATCTCACCAACAATGAAAATGTAAACAAGGAGATATTTAGAAGTCAAAAATGCATTTTGATGTGTGTAAAGTTTAATAAAAATGAAGTATGAACTCACAATAAGTTTATTATCGAAACCCTAGAAATCTCTAGATGAAGAGGAGATGATTCTAGCCCTTGAGGAGAAGGAAACTTCACAACGAGAGTTATACCAACCTTGTCAACACCAACAATAAACTTAGGGTTCCATTTAATGAGATTAAATGAAGAGAGATGAGGAGGAACTCACCTAGGTCACCAAAATCGCCCAAAATCGCCCCACACTAGCTCCACACTTGCAATAAAAGAGGAATCGATCAGTTAGGTCGTTTTTATACCCAAAATGCCCCCAACTGCGACCTTGCCCGGCGACAGTGACATTGGTCACAATCACAGGGAACTATTGCCCGCTCCTTAGAACCCACGGTACGTTTCCAGCGATAGTGCCCTGCGACAATGACACATGTCACTATCGCGGGCACAATCGCGCCGACTGTACCGAGAGTGATATGTCTCCCGCGAGAGTGCCCTGGCGATAGTGACATTGTCACTATCGCGTGGCACAATCGCGCCACAGGTGCCGAAACCCGAAAAACCGAGATTTCGAACCCACGACTTACGTGACGACAAAAAGGGATAGATACCACAAACAGGAGTATAACAATACGAATAAAGGTCACAATTTCAACAAGTTGGGAATCTAGACTTACACAAAAACACGGGTGTTACACAAACAAGCCTTGACCTCATACAAGCTAAACAAGCAAAGACTTACAAAAGGAACAAATTGATTCAAACATTTTATCTCCAACAATTTGTTTTGAAAAGGTGGTTGATTATGTGGAAAACCTTGGTGATGATTCTAAGAACTACTTGCTTGATGTTGTGGTTGAAAATTTGAAGTTCCTTCTGGTTTCTGTGCTGGTGGATTAAAGCATGGATTGTTCCAAGAAAAATTCCGGTGTTGTCTCTAACTAGCATTGTAATTGTTATTGTAGGGAGCAGATTTGTTGTGAACATAGTTTACAGATTCAGAATTTTGAGGAAAATGTTCATAAGAATGTTCCCCACCACAACAAGCACATTGCACTGAGAGGACTGTTGGAATAGGTGTAGTAGCAGCTAACTGCACTCCTTAGCCAGAAGATAGATTTTTAAGCATGGTGGCCATGGAAGAGAGTTGTGCTGTGAATGCAGTATATGCATCTACATCATGAATTCTAGCAGTTTTCTTTTGTGGTTGAGCACGTGGATCAGCCCAATGTCCATTGTTTGTTGAAATATTTTCAACAATTTCATACCCGTCATTATAGGTATTGGCTGTAAAGGCCCCTCCTGATGTCGTATCGAGCATTTGTTTAGCCATGGGGTTACTCAAAATCGACATGTGTCGAATCCAGTTACAAAAATTCGAAAAGTCGATTTGTCGCCTAATTTTCAAATTTTGGGGGCAAACTGTTTAGGTAAAATTTCATAAGTCACGACCGACGCAAGAAGTCAAACGTCTCAAATCTTAATATCACTCTTGTATCAAGATAAAGTCCTGAAAATCACGCACATCGGTGACCCTGGTCGTTACTTTGGGCGATGGTCGTAAGCTTCTTACGACCACGACCGAGAGTCTCTCGACAATTGAATATCTTACGACCTTCATAATGTAACTAACGATTATATCATTTATTATCTGCGACTGTTTCCTTTTATGATTCTTTATTGTCGGGTTAATGAGCAACGGTCATAACGGACGACTATCATTAAGATCATTCAATGAGCAAACCGTTGGACATTAAAAACTCATTTATGACACCCGAAACTATATATACAAGCTCGAAGAATCATTTGAGACATTTGATCGCACTTGAACACATCATAAGCATATCAGAAACATACAATGCTCAAGCATACTCAAGTTATTCTCTCTCATTCAAGAACTCTCGACGAAGTGCTCCATCGCACGACGAACAACATAATCTTACGATTTGTTTATTATTCATTTGTAATATTGTCAACTGTACTTTTGATCACTCATTCTAAAGGACGACGTCCCTGTTTGACGTTCATAGTGCACTTGACGATCTCTGCTATTGTTCGCGGCCTTTTTCTCTCGATGGGGTTTTCCGCGTCACCAAATTCTCTGTCTTATCTATATTTTTGTATCTTTATCATACGATTTGTCGATCGATCGCTTACTTTAATTAGTTGTTAAATCTCCACACCAATCTTAAGTTATACTTAAGTAATTTTTGGCATTAACAAATCCAAAGAAGTGTGGGATGAAAATAGTAAAAAGAATGTTGTATTTATTTCATCATAATTAAAAATAATAATAATAAATTTTGCTATACTAAGAAAATGACTAAAGTCTAAAATACCCTTCCTCATTAACAAGATAAAACTAATCTTTTACGACATATTTTTTTCATGTGCATTTTTTTGTTGTTTTTAGACGTTCTAAAAAAACAATCTACGTTATGGTTGATAATTACTGATGCAAACTCAGAAAACACAAAGATAATAGAAAAAACGGTAATTTTAGTATTGTATGTAATATATAAATAAGTATTTTTAACGATGGTAATTAGAGTAAAACACGATTTCCAAAATCAAAATAAATTAAAAGGTGACAAATCTTTTAAACATGCTACGTTAAATTACTTTTTACTACAAAAGTTAGAAGATCCCAACACATTAGACAGGAGGTAAAACAACCAATTCGTAGGATGATCAACAGGACCCATAACACAGGTGTAAAATCTAAAAAGCAAAGCATGATGATATGATATCATGAAAAAGTCAAAAAAGATAAATATTCATCTTTTGACTTTTTAGTGGATTGAAGCAGTGGCAGTTACGTAATAAGCGACAGAAAAGAGGCTATGAACGAAACACAATATCCCTCCGATTGATAGGAAATGATGGTGCGACAATCCACACGAAGCATTTGATTTGTGGTTTGCTTTTGTCCCGATCACCAGCATCCCCAATCCAACGGCCAAGATTACCCTGATCCATATCAAAACGAAATCATCATCTACCAAAAGGTTTATTGGTGCAGAAAGTTATTTAATTTTAATAAAATCGATCCATCATAATTGGTATTTCATTGTAACTCAATCCAAACCTCATCCAACGGATAACTAGTAAAAATGTTGAATGGATGGAACCAATTTTATCCAATCATTTATTGTATTGGATTGGATTTGATTGATTGTCCAATCTTAATTGAATTAGATTGGATGAAAAAATTTAATATCTCATGGATGACCGGATTGAATCAGATTTACCTGGGTAAATCTATTGAATATTTTCAACCGATGAATAACCATAGATCCAACAATATTTGATAACCCAACTTTCTTAAAGAGTGTTCAAACCATCAATATTGATAAGGAGCATGTCCAAGTTTGGTTTTGATGTATATAGTTATTATATACTTCAATTCATAACAAAATCACAATCTAGATATTGAAAAAAAAAATGTTTTCAAATTAATTATTATAATTTAAAGTATTAGAATTTGATTTTAAATAGTTAAATAATTCTATATTTAATTTTATTTATAATCTGTTAACACTCGAATTCAAATTCTCTAAAACAATGCATTTTTGGAAATGACTAACATGGGTATATTTGATGTATCATCTAATAAAAACTTAAATCTATATTTATACTATATTATAAAACACGGATAAAAAAACACGGTATTATAAAACACGGATAAAAAACTCTTAAATACAAATTATTAGACACAAGATACCATCATTTTATGCAAAATTTTAAACAAGTATCAAAGCACAAGATACATATTACTATTGCAGACTTCTAACACCCACCAATTTGGTATGTACAGGGTCTTCCTTTTATACAGACCATTTCATGGATCACTATTAATTAATATCTTATATTACTATAAATTTGTTTTAATTATATTATTAAATATATAATTGGTTATTTTTTCTATATGTCATTAAAATATATAAGATAATCATTGAATTCTAATAAAATACTTAGTTTTTTTTATATAAACAACATTATATTATTCAGCCTAAATTAAACAAATTTATAAAAAAAAACAATATCACTTTCTCAAAACCATCCAAAATCGTACTGTAAATCGACAAAAAAAAACAAAAAATAAAATGAAACATTAAAATCGTGATGTATCTCACTGCATTGCGCGAGTACACTTCTAGTTGTTTTCAAAATAAAACAATCTTTATTTTCATTCTTAATTTTGAAAAGCAGGGGTTCCAGACCTCTAGTTTGGAAAACAAACATTCAAAACTATCATTTTGAAGAATAAAAAATGAGATCAATTTTAGTTTCATTTATATTTTTAAAGAGCATGAATTTGATTATCATATATCTTAAATAAAAAAAAAATTGAATAATGGTTTTCTTGAATAAGAATGAAAACAAAGTTTTTATTTTTTATTTTAATGGAATTTATCTAATGAAAATGTACCACATGTGTCTTGTGAAAGTGGAAGGATCCTTTTGACCCATCAAATTATTTTTTCAGTTGCAAAATGGTTTTATAACGGATTTAAAAGAAAAGAAGGAGAAATACCATGTAAAGAAGAGAGATAGCAATGATAATTGTCTCCCAAGAGACGCTTTTTGGACCTCATCATGGTTACAAACGGTGCAACCACTTAGCAAATTAGCCAACACATGGGCTGCAATTAGTAGCACAATGGCACCCAACCCTAGCCTATAGGCCTCTTGGCTTGGTTCTTTGCATTCAAACAACCACAACCTCAAATGCTTCTCCTGTTCATCACATAAACAATCAAATTAATCCACATTCTTCATCAAAAACCCAAATTCATTTTTCAAATGACAAAACAATTCAACCCTTGGGGTGGTTCAACTGATGAGAACTTTGGTTTATTTTCTATTTTTCAACGTTTGAGTTTCCTCCGCAAAGAAAAGTTTGTCTCACTGTAAGATTATTTGAGGTGTACACAAAGTGGCCAAAACTCTTACAATTATCCCAAAAAAAAAAACAATTATCCGACCTGGTTTTGGGCTGCTTCAGCTCTAATCCCGAGGATACCTGCAGTTATGTCGAACATGATGATGACAAGACAAACGAACGCACCGACTCCTTTGTTTGGCATTGTGACAAAGATTTTAGCAAGATTATGGTAGGGATTGATGAGTGTTTGAAAGTGAAATTGATTTAGGTTATATGGGGTTGGAAGGGGAAAATGTTGTTTTTTGGAATAGCTTTTGTGAAGGGTTATTGCATGCTTTGTAGTGCTTTTTCTAACACTTTTCTTTTTTTTTTTACTTTGGATTCTTTGGAAGGGTAAGAAGAAAAGTAGGGTATAAACCAGCTAACCACCAAGTGGGGATGTCTCTTCAGAGAATCTAATACCCTTTTCCCTACGTACATACATATATACGTGTATATATAGAGAGAGAGAGGGGGGATAATCATTTGTAAACCTTGTAAATGTTACAAACAATACAAACCCATCTAGATCATCCAAATTTTTGATCAACGGTTGAGAAATTTTTGGATTTAAATTTATTACGAAAATAGGAAATGGTAGTTTGGGAATAATTTTTAGTTATTTTAAATTTTATTAATTAATTTGAATTTATCTAATTATGGTTACAAGATTCCTTAATTTTTTCCATATTTATCTCAATCTCTCTCTCAAAAAAAAAAAAATATTCCGGCCACCTGCCCCATCACTTCGCCGGCAACCGAGAACCACCGCGGTTCTCCACTACTCCATTCGACGACCGTCGTGCGTCGCCGCCATCTGCCAGCAGCCTCCTTCGCCACCCCAAGTACCGTGATCTCCTCCCCCGAATCTCCGGCGACTTGCCCCCGAATTCCGGCGAGTTTATGAATTTTCCAGTTCATACAATGTTTGTTCAAGTTTCATAAACTGTTTTTTCGAAATTTTCTAGTTTCATATATTTTCATAAACGGTTTCATATATTTTTCTCTCATATGAATAATCAAATTTTTAAGTTTCATATATTTTTCTCCCATATGAATTTTCTGATTTTTTCGAAATAATCATATATTTTTGAAGTTTCATATATTTTTCTCCTATATATGAATAATCAGATTTTTAAGTTTCATACATTTTATCCAATATGAATAACGTGAAAATTTCAAAAAAGCATTTTATGAAACCAAAAAGAATTGAAACTTTCGAAAAACCAATTTATATATGAAACTCGGAAAAATTATGAAACTCGTCGGAAATGGGGAGGTCGCCGGAGTGGGAAGAGGTCGCCGGAAGTGGATGGTGATGGTGGACCGTGAGAGAGAGAGAGAGAGAGAGGAGATGGAGAGATAATTAAGGAAGTTAGCTTTTTGCTAAAAATATGAAGTTTATAAAAAGACATAAATACCCTGGTTTGTATTGTTTGTAACATTTAGAAAGTTTGTAAATGAAGGTGTCTCTATACATACATACATATATATATATATAAAGAAAGGAATGTTCAAAAGATAACGTTAACTATTTAAGAAAACAAAAAAACAAATCATGTACAAAATCATATGTGATTTTACATTAACTCAAAAAAAAACGGACGAGGACAAATTTGGCCACGACCTAAAGTCTCGAGAAAAGTTGTGTGAATCATATACAATTTTGTACGTGAATCATATATAATTTTGTATGTACTCGGTTGTTCTCGTATATTATTAAATAGATATTGTTCTCGAATGAACACGCATCTTCTTTCTCTTTCTTTCTCTCTATCTCTCTCTCTCTTTATATATATATATATATATATATATATATATATATATATATATATTCTTTATATATATATATATATATATAAAAGTTCAGATGAAAACTCAATTTTCATTGTGCACGTGAGGACGAATCTCGATCCCTCCATCTCTATTGATTCAACAACTTATATTAAATACAGTTTTTAATTAAAATTATTATTTAGATGATTAGGGGTAAAAATGTAAGATAATTTAAACTTATGTCTATCATATTTAACTTTTTCTTTTCTTTTTTAATTAAAAACTTTTACCCACTTAAATTTTAAAATAAATTATCTTAAAAATTATTAATATTTTAATCAAACAAATTACATAAGAAAACGAGAATTTCGTGCTTTTCAATATGACATCCATCTCGATATAATTTTTTTAACCGTTTTTTTACGTGAATGTTATATATTAGCATTATGAATATTTATGTACATTCAAGTGTGTACAACATCTCGACACTGTAAGTCCGTAACTCGACATCACCTTCTTCAACACTTTCTTCAATGTTGTAAGACATCGTGTTTTCTTCATCACTGTAACCCAACACCCATTGAGACGAATCGAGAACCTATCGATTTTCAGTTATGAATCGGAAACAAAAGAGAGTGTGTCACGTCTCCACACCTTCACGGGTCATTCATGTATTATTTATCATGAATAATGTATCATTCAGGATGAATAATACACGATTCATGTATTATTCATCCTGAATATTGTATTATTAATCATGAATAATGAATGAATGTTCACATTTGTTATTCATATTGAATGTGGGACACCCGGGGATGCGCATACATATTCATAATGAATTAAACCAAAATTTGGGTGTGGTTCGGGAAACAAAAGATAGTACATCATGTGTCCACACCATCACAGGTCGTTTATATATTATTCATCATGAATAATGTATCATTCAGGATAAATAATACAACATTCAGGGTGAATAATACACGATTCATGATGAATAATACATGAATCATGAATTCGTGTATTATTCATCCTGAATACTGTATTATTCATCATGATAGTGAATGACGTTCACCTTTATTATTCATACTAAATGTGGATACCTGGGAACGTACATACATATTCATAAAAAATATAACATATATAACATTTCACGTAAAAAACGGTTAAAAAAAACTATATCGAGTTAGATGTCATATCGAAAAGCACGAAATTCTCGTCTTTTTGATGTAATTTGTTTGATTAAAATATTAGTAAATAATTTATTTTAAACTTAATGAGTTAAAAGTTTTTTAATTAAAAAAAAATAAAAGGTCAAATAAGGTATACGCTGATTTAAATATCCAGTTTTTTCTGTAATCACTTATCAATTAATCTTATTATGTTTTAACTATTGATTAATTTTTTAAATTTGATCAATAACAAAGATTGATCATCACGTACACAATGAAATATGGGTTTTCATTTGAACTCACCCTATATATATATATATATATATATATATATATATATATATATATATATATATATATATATATAGGGGTGAGTTCAAATGAAAACTCATCTTTCATTGTGCACATGAGGACAAATCTTAACCATTGATCAAAACTTAGAAAACTAATCAATGGTTAATACATAATAAGGTTAATTGAGAAGTGATTAAGAACAAAATTGTAATTTTGAATCAAGCCTACCTTCTTTGACTTTTTTATTTTTATTTTTAATTAAAAAAAATTTACCCCCTTAAACTTTAAAATAATTTATCTAAAAAATTACTAATATTTGAACCAAACAAATTACATCAAAAAACGAGAATTTCGTGCTCTTCAATATGATATTCATCTCGATATAGTTTTTTTTTTCGTTTTAACCGTTTTTTACGTGAAATTCTATAAAAGTGTTATATGCATTATGAATATGCATGTCCGTTTTCGGGTGTCCACATTCAGTATGAATAACAAAGGTGAACGTTCATTCACTATTCATGATGAATAATACCGTATGCAGGATGAATAATACAATATTCAGGATTTTTTCGTTTTAACCGTTTTTTACGTGAAATTCTATATATGTATTATATTCATTATGAATATGCATGTACGTCCTCGGGTGTCCACATTCAGTATGAATAACAATGGTGAACGTTTATTCGCTATTCATGATGAATAATACAGTATTCAGGATGAATAATAAAATATTCAAGATGATAAATCATGTATTATTCATCCTGAATGATACATTATTCATGATGAATAATATATGAATGACCGTGAAGGTGTAGACACATGACGCACTCTCTTTTGTTTCCCAATTCACAACCGAAATTCGGTTATGAATATGTATGCGCATCTCCGGATGTCCCACATTCAGTATGAATAACAAATGTGAACGTTCATTTATTATTCATGATGAATAATATAGTATTCATGATGAATTACACAACATTCATGACGAATAATAACGAATTCATGTATCGTGAATTATTCACCCTGAATGTTGTATTATTCATCCTGAATGATACATTATTCATGATGAATAACACATGAATGACCTGTGAAGATGTGGAGACGTGACGCACTCTCTTTTGTTCCTCGATTCACAACAAAATTACTCGATAGGTTCTCGATTCGTCTTCATAGGTGTTGGGTTACGGTGCTGAAGAAAATGTGATGTCTTACGACGTTGAAGAAGGTGATGTCGAGTTACATACTTATGATGTCGAGACGTTTTACAAACTTGAACGTACATAAATATTCATAATAAATATAACACTTGTATAGCATTTCACGTAAAAACGCTTAAAACGACAAAAAAAACTATATCGAAATGGATGTCAAAGAGCACGAAATTCTCGTTTTTTTGATGTAATTTGTTTGATTAAAATATTAGTAATTTTTAAGATAATTTATTTTAAACTTTAATCGGGTAAAAAACTTTAAATTAAAAAAGAAAATAAAAAGTCAAATATGGTAGACGTGTATTTAAAAATTTTATTCCATTTTAACCCTAAGCATTTTTAAACTAAAAACTCTATTTAATATAAGTTGTTGGATCAAAAGAGATCGAGTGGCTGAGATTTGTCCTTGTACAATGAAAAATGAGTTTTCATTTGAACTTTCCTATATATATATCTATACTATATTATAAATCAGACATAAAAAACTCTTAATTACAACATTTTATACACAAGTTACCATCATTTTATGCAAGATTTTAAAAATCTCTTAATTTACAAGTATCAAAGCACAAGATACATGTTACTGCTGCAGGTTTCTAACACCTACCAATTTGGTATGTGCAGGACCTTCCTTTTATGCAGACATTTCCATATATCACTATTAATTAATATATTATATTACTATAAATTTGTTTGAATTATATTATTAAATATGTAATTGATAATTTTTTTTTCTAAATGTCATTAAAATATATAAAATAATCATTGAATTCTAACAAAATACTTAATTTTTTTTATATAAAAAACATTATATTATTAAACCTAAATTAAACAAATTTATAAAAACATTTTCACTTTATCAAAATCATCCAAAAATCGTACTGTAAAACGAGAAAAAAATATTAAAATTGTGATGTATCTCGCTGCATTGCACGAGTACGTTTCTATTATATATATAGGGTGGTAATCAAATCATATCCATTAATTTTATGATTTTAATAAATAAATTTAATTTAAGAATTAAGAATAATATTATAATTTAATAGTTATAAACTAAGCTAAATCTTTTTTCATTCCCTTGTAATACGTCTCAATCCCATAATTTTAGCCGTTTTTAATAATGAGCATTTTACCTTGGAAATCACGTATTAAATTCAAATTTTAATATAAATCAAATTAAATGATTTAGAAAAATCTGTAATTATCTTAATCAATTATTGTTTAAAAAAAATATGTTGCATGCGATCCAAATCTATTTAATCAATCCTAGTCAAAACTGAATTTTATACATTTAATCATAATCATGTTTATCAATTTTACAATTTCAAATAGGTTTCACCAATCTAAATTCATAATATATTTACAAATTCTAATTTGGGTCTACCCTTTTACCAAGTTTTAAAACTCAAACATTTAAACTTATTTGCATAGATAATGTGGATACATTTTTTTTTGGTAACCGTGGATTTCCGGGTCAGCTTACGTGCACCGACTAATTCCCGGGCGACCACGAATGGTCTGGGGTCATCGCAGGTGAACCTCCATGGTCACAAGAGCTTTGGCAGCGTCTGGATTTGAATCCTGAGTAGATGAGATATTCCACTACATCCCCAAAGACTTTACCAATACGCCACAACCCAAGTGGTTTGATGGATCACTTTAACAAACGAGTTGTGTGGACAATGTGTATTCACATTGTGTTTGTTCATAACAATTATGTACATTGCGTATACATGGCTATGCACAACAATAATTTACACTCTTTTATGCTCCTTTCGTATGTACATTGGTCATACACAATGTGTTATATGCTCTCATGTATGTTTTAAAATTAATTATTAAAACTTAATTTACCACTATTTCATTCTAATTATTTAAAATTTTTTAAAAACAATCATTAAAGTTTATGTACTACATTTAATGTTATTTATTAACTTTCAGTCTTTATCTTTAACTATTTAACTCCTCTAAAATCACTCCCCACTTCAACTCCCTGCATAACTAAATATAGGATAAAAATCAAATTTTAAATATAAAAAATCTAAAATATAATTAAGAAAATCTAACGGAATATTTAATGTTTATTTTATAAAAAAAACATTATATTATTAAACCTAAAATAAATTACATTATTATTAAACTATCGAAGAAACTCTTAAAAACAAACTTTTATGCATTAAATATTGTTTATTGATGTCCTTCATGTTGTAGCCCAGTGGTAAGGTAACATCCTCGGGGGTCAGTGGATGGTATCCCTGACTACCCAGGTGTAACACCCTCAAACCTGAAGATAGCAACTAAATTAAAATTTTCTAAATACATCAATAAATGAATCGTCTACAACCACATATTTAAATTCAACTACAATACACGAATACCACCTTGTATATACAGACTATAAAGGACGGGTGCTACTAATTTTCATCATAGTCACTATCTCCATAATGCGGAAAACTTCGCCGAATTCTTACTTTCGTATCTAGCTAAGGCTTTACTCTTCACATGATTGCTAGAACCAAACCCCAACCTTGAAACCTGATGCACATGCCGATAAATAAAAAGGTTAGGCTTAACGCCTAGTGAGCTCAAGAGTTTTCAACATGATTACAAAGACCATTAACTGGAAATAATGTAACTTAAATTATAATCCTTTAAAACGAACTTCTTTAAGCAAGAGGACGACATGTTTTCCAATATTAAGCAAAATATAAATGGACGCCTCGACGCCAAACATTAACTCAATAAATAATGCAACCCGACACTTACTCAAAACGTGAATAGTTGTAAATGCTCCCATGATGACATTTGAATTAAAACTTTATAACTCAAGCGACCAAAAAAAGATTATAAGGAGAAAACCCAATGACTCAACTAGTTATAAATGGAAAGTGACTATCCCATAAAAACCGGCTCAGAAATTAACTCGTGGATGCAGGTCCGGGTCTTGGACTCCGCGAGCCCTCACTGTCTCATCCTCGAAATCCCCCGAGACTAATCCCAACACCAACATAAAACAGGCTCAGAGATTAACTCGTAGATGCAGGTCCGAGTCTTGGACTCCACGAGCCCTCACCGTTTTATCCTCGAAATCCCCCGAGACTAATCCCGACACCAACATAAAACAGGCTCAGAGATTAACTAATGGATGCAGGTCCGGGTCATGGACTCCACGAGCCCTCACCGTCTTATCCTCGAAAACCCCCAAGACTAATCCCGACACCAACATAAAACAGGCTCAGAGATTAACTCGTGGATGCAGGTCCGGGTCTTGGACTCCACGAGCCCTCACCGTCTTATCCTCGAAATCCCCCGAGACTAATCCCGACCAACATACAAATAATAGCCCATTTTATTTTAAAATAACATGACCGACTCATATGCCTGTGGATCCACTACATTACAGTCTAAAACGCTACATGACTCCAACTGAATGACCAACGCACTCAAGACATGTAACTCTCAAATGACCCGTAAAATAACGCCATCAAACCAAAACTTCCATTTCGGGCTATTAAACCGGACAATTGCCCTCACGATTCATTTTAGTCAAAACCGAGCTAAGATGCTCAAAAATCCATTTGACCAATAATTATCGGTCCTCCAAATTATGAAATGTCTTTAAAATAACGTTTACGAAGACACACACTACGAAGACGTATTTAACCCAAAACTTAACACGTATTGGGACCAAAGATTTTACCAAAGAGTTTATGAATGCAATTGTACCCGAAATGCAGATAATATGAAATAGACTTCATTTGTACAATCAATGATGCATAATTCATGAGAATGGCTTTTACTTGTACAAAATCACCATGAATGTGAAAACCATGCTATTTACTCATTGGAACATTCAAAACCCAAATATGAGTATTTTGTGAGGTTAACACAACTCAAGTTCACCAAATATGAAAACTTATCAAGATCCTCACTCTTTGACAAATAACCAAATAAAACGTATTTTACTTCAAAATACTCCAAACTTATCAGCAGTTAACCATTTCGTATAAAACTCTTTTAAAATAACCATTTTGGCATGTACACCGTTTTCACAAATCAACTTGAACTCACCTTGCTAGATTTAGGCTAAATCTAGATTTTACCCAAACGAGCTCTTTTGAAGACCACTTGAATCCTCAAGCCGAAAACTTCCAAAACCTAGATCCAACATTCCAACCCATAAATAACCATAATCAACCATAAGGAAACATTCTCCAAACATAAAAATACCAAGATCCCAAACAAGATCAAAACCCTAATTTCTCCAAAATCATCAAATCCGAGGTTTGAGATATCGAACCTTAAGAAACCACCAATGGAGCATTTATAACCTTAATACAAGAAAACTTACCCTTGAAGACAAAAAGGCTTCCGAGAACACCCAATCCAACACTTCAACCCGAGCTCCCAACCGTTGAACTTGGTGAGGAAGATGAAGATGAAGGTTTTGCGGGTTATCATCCCAACTAGCTAGATGATTAAGAATCATGTGGTATGAAGAAGAAAAGCCTCCAAAATGGGTTAGGGTTCGGTTTTAGGGTTTGGGAGAGAAAAGGGAAGAAGATAGAAATGAGAAATGAGAAGAAATGGTGAGAATTCAGATATTTTAATGCCCTGGCACCCACTCGCGATAGTGCCCCGCGACCTTGATATGGTTCACTGTCGCAGGGGCACAATCACCCCACTTGTACCGCAAGGGGTGGAGTCCCCGCGACTATGCCACACGATTGTGCCCTTTGGCACAGTCCCCGGGCACTGTCGCCCCACTCCCCCCGAACTCCGAAAATCCGACTTTTTGATGCTAGAGTCCTCGATACCCTAAGGGACTTTAAACGAAGTTTTCCCAACAAACCCCCACCATCTACGGGTTTCGAAAATGTCCGGGTGACCTTTACTTATCAAAAATCCGGGGTGTTACAATCCTCCCAACCTTGGAATGATTTCGTCCTCGAAATCTAGGTTCCCATGAAGTCTTGCCCATAGAAGGATTTCCCTTAACCCTTATTCCAACACCTCTATCATGCCATTTGTACTGATACACACGCCAACTGCCCCTCATGGGCACATTACACTCATTACCGAGCGAACATTTAACTCACCCAAGTAAGTTTTACCCACAACGTTACGGTCGTCTCCCAACCTTGGGTGACAATTACTACCTCCAGGTAGTTTATGATTTCAACTCCTCACCGACCAATTCCCTTCGAATCTACACAGTTCACAATCCAAAGTTAAAGGTCGTAACCAAACTCCCTTGAACCATCAAATTCCTACCAATCCACTCCTAATATTGGTATGGATGTCCTCCCAAGGCGCACCGATGCGTCCCTTAGGCAATCGGTCAGCCCAGATTTGGCTAATGCTCAACTTCTTTCCAAACCCAACCTCGCAACATTCCCATAATAAAATATTTACCACCACAAGAATGCTTAAACACATTGGTACTTGCTCATCAACACCTAATCTTCTTTCAAATTTCATTGCTGGGAGTTCAATATTTTTCAATAATCCAACCGGTTGTATCCAAACTTTTCCAGATCCAAAGACTTTACGAAAACAAGTCGACACCTAGGACTAAACGATGACCTTGAAAATGTGGACATCTCATCCCAAAATTCCATCCCAGACGGATTGTCGTACTACGGTTGACACTTAACTGAGAGCTAAGATTTCCTTTGATCGCGGAACCCGCTAAGACGGTACACCAACCACATAAGCCATGGTGTCACACCGACGAGCAACCCACCAAATCGAACCCAATCTAATCGCCCACAAATACCTAAAACTTTAACTCGCATGATTACCGAAGCCTAAAATTACTCCTTAATAACTGGGAAACCTAAATCTACTATTTCCATAATACAAGCGCACATTGATTCCAAAAGCTCCACGCCCAAAATATCAAGGTTGACCGCGAGTCGGATCATCCGACGCTTCAAATCCCAAGGATTCCCTTAGTCCCTAATTACAACTGTTTTTACGCCAGGGTTTAAGTCTATAGGCCTAATGAGTTCAAGGTTTTTCGACCAATATACCAATTTGAAATTTATAAAAATTTCAAATACATAAACGGTTAAACGATTAGACGTGCGGTAAAATACACTACCGTTCAACCGATAGGTTTCAAGATTGGTTATCAACACAACGCATATAAAACTATTTCTAAAAACACATTTGTTCAATGCTTACGTTAATAAAGACAATAATAAAACATGCGCAACAATTTACACTATAAACGTGAAAACAAGTTCTTGCACCACAACGCGTGCAATAAATGTTTTTACAACTCCAAACGAGAATTTCACAATTTTAACTTCAAAAATTCTGCCTCTTTAACCAAAAGACGTTGTGGCAAAAGAATTTTCAACAAACCCCATAAGCAGCAGTTCATTCCCCAAAGGCGGTAAAATAATAGAAATGCAAATAAGATTTCAAATCGAGTTTAAAGCTTTAAGTCGCATAACTAAACACATTTAGCCCAACAAAACTTCAACGACAAGGATGTTGCTGACTCGATAAACGCATTGCAGAAATTTCTATCAGTAAAAATGGATGATTGAATTACGATCAGAACAAAAGTCTTGCTTGAAATAACGAAGATCTTTTTCACGATTACGCACACCGACGTTAAAATTAAATCCAAATGCAAAAAGCATGCAACAAATGACATTTGTATAATATTCAACATTTAACGCACACAATGATGCATATGCACATGTTCTCAAAATTATTTACGCAACACAAAATGACGTAAGACGAGACACCCTAAACCCAACTGAATTTTCGCGAGACTCGTTAACGCTAAAATCATGCAGTGTCAAATTTTCATCTCTCAACAAAGTGTGCAAGACGACTATATGTTTAAAATATTAATCTTCTAAGAGTTTCCTCTTTTAATGCAATGAAAGGTAAAATGACACCTTTAACAAAATTCACATGGGACACGACGCCAAATAACTCGTAAGCTTAAAAGAAGCAAAATTAAAACTCACGCATGAAAAGACATCGCATAAAACAATACTCCATGAAATTTCAACAAAACTCACACAAACTAAAATTCTCAAGAATTTCTGACTCAACACGTGGGAATAACTTTTCCTTTAAAACCATTGACATATGTGGAGGAGATCCAATGCCTAGGTTAAAATCTCATAGCTACTTGCCCAATACTCAAATGGCATTAAAACATGGATATCACAATATCCGCAAATAGCGTTAAACAAGAGACGTGAATAAAGAGATTTTTTATAACAATTTTCAATTACGTGCAACAAAACATTTTCATGAATGCTTAAGCTCACAGTTTAAAAATCTGATGCGTGTTAAAAACTCTACCAAAACTTTATAATATAAACCACTTTTTGATTTACGAACATAAGAAACAATTTATGCAGCTTTATTTCGGAAATAAATTTAGTGCATGAATTTGATCGACACTTGGCATCATAGGACTACCCTTCCCAACAACCCGACAGACTATCGTCATTCGGATGCATCAAACGTCTTAAAGTCACAATCTCAATAATTTGATAAACTTACGAATTCTCCTTGAAATAGAATCGGTCTAACAAACTCACGGATCTAAATCCAACCAAGATTTCCGACCCAAGAGGATCAACTTAGTGACCTCTTCGCGCTTAGCTATCTCTCCCGGTGACCTTGATATAAACATCAATCCTTCCTTAGCTGACTCACTTAGGAACTTTCTCACTACCCCAACGGTCATCATTTCGAGGTAGCGCAAGTGCATATATGTAGCATGTAGGTTCACCATAACACTGGCCATATGCTATTATGAACGTACCGTACATGACCATCCTTGCGACCCTTGACAATTTTTTTTTTCGTTTCTAGCGACTAGTCATCCTCAAAGCATCTTATCTTATGGTACCTAATGTGCAACTCCACTTATCTTCGCTTATAAGAACGCTAGTTTGAGTCTAGGCATCCTAAAATCAATACCTAAATCTCTCAAACTTAAGCTCTGATACCAACTTGTAACACCCTCAAACCTGAAGATAGCAACTAAATTAAAATTTTCTAAATACATCAATAAATGAATCGTCTACAACCACATATTTAAATTCAACTACAATACACGAATACCACCTTGTATATACAGACTATAAAGGACGGGTGCTACTAATTTCCATGCATAGTCACTATCTCCATAATGCGGAAAACTTTGCCGAATTCTTACTTTCGGATCGAGCTAAGACTTTACTCTTCACATGATTGCTAGAACCAAACCCCAACCTTGAAACCTGATGCACATGCCGACAAATAAAAAGGCTAGGCTTAACGCCTAGTGAGCTCAAGAGTTTTCAACAAGATTACAAAGACCATTAATTGGAAATAATGTAACTTAAATTATGATCCTTTAAAACGAACTTCTTTAAGCAAGAGGACGACTTGTTTTCCAATATTAAGCAAAATATAAATGGACGCCTCGACGCCAAACATTAACTCATGAAATAATGCAACCCGACACTTACTCAAAACGTGAATAGTTGTAAATGCTCCCATGATGACATTTGAATTAAAACTTTATAACTCAAGTGACCAAAATAAGATTATAAGAAGAAAACCCGATGACTCAACTAGTTGTAAATGGAAAGTGATTATCCCATAAAAACCGGCTCAGAAATTAACTCGTGGATGCAGGTCCGGGTCTTGGACTCCGCGAGCCCTCACTGTCTCATCCTCGAAATCCCCCGAGACTAATCCCGACACCAACATAAAACAGGCTCAGAGATTAACTCGTGGATGCAGGTCCGAGTCTTGGACTCCACGAGCCCTCACCGTTTTATCCTCGAAATCCCCCGAGACTAATCCCGACACCAACATAAAACAGGCTCAGAGATTAACTCGTGGATGCAGGTCCGGGTCTTGGACTCCACGAGCCCTCACCGTCTTATCCTCGAAATCCCCCGAGACTAATCCCGACCAACATACAAATAATAGCCCATTTTCTTTTAAAATAACACGACCGACTCATATGTCTGTGGATCCACTACATTACAGTCTAAAACGCTACATGACTCCAACTGAATGACCAACGCACTCAAGATATGTAACTCTCAAATGACCCGTAAAATAACGCCATCAAACCAAAACTTCCATTTCGGGCTATGAAACCGGACAATTTCCCTCACGACTCATTTTAGTCAAAACCGAGCTAAGATGCTCAAAAATCCATTTGACCAATATTTATCGGTCCTCCAAATTATGAAATGTCTTTAAAATAACGTTTACGAAGACACACACTATGAAGACGTATTTAACCCAAAACTTAACACGTATTGGGACCAAAGATTTTACCAAAGAGTTTATGAATGCAAATGTACCCGAAATGCAGATAATATGAAATAGACTTCATTTGTACAATCAATGATGCATAATTCATGAGAATGGCTTTTACTTGTACAAAATCACCATGAATGTGAAAACCATGCTATTTACTCATTGGAACATTCAAAACCCAAATATGAGTATTTTGTGAGGTTAACACAACTCAAGTTCACCAAATATGAAAACTTATCAAGATCCTCACTCTTTGACAAATAATCAAGTAAAACGTATTTTACTTCAAAATACTCCAAACTTATCAGCAGTTAACCATTTCGTATAAAACTCTTTTAAAATAACCATTTTGGCATGTACACCGTTTTCACAAATCAACTTGAACTCACCTTGCTAGATTTAGGCTAAATCTAGATTTTACCCAAACGAGCTCTTTTGAAGACCACTTGAATCCTCAAGCCGAAAACTTCCAAAACCTAGATCCAACATTCTAACCCATAAATAACCATAATCAACCATAAGGAAACATTCTCCAAACATAAAAAATACCAAGATCCCAAACAAGATCAAAACCCTAATTTCTCCAAAATCATCAAATCCGAGATTTGAGATATCGAACCTTAAGAAACCACCAATGGAGCATTTATAACCTTAATACAAGAAAACTTACCCTTGAAGACAAAGAGGCTTCCGAGAACACCCAATCCAACACTTCAACCCGAGCTTCCAACCATTGAACTTGATGAGGAAGATGAAGATGAAGGTTTTGCGGGTTATCATCCCAACTAGCTAGATGATTAAGAATCATGTGGTATGAAGAAGAAAAGGCTCCAAAATGGGTTAGGGTTCGGTTTTAGGGTTTGGGAGAGAAAAGGGAAGAAGATAGAAATGAGAAATGAGAAGAAATGGTGAGAATTCAGATATTTTAATGCCCTGGCACCCGCTTGCGATAGTGCCCCGCGACCTTGACATGGTCACTGTCGCAGGGGCACAATCGCCCCACTTGTATCGCAAGGGGTGGAGTCCCCGCGACTATGCCACGCGATTGTGCCCTTTGGCACAATCGCCGGGCACTGTCGCCTCACTCCCCCCGAACTCCGAAAATCCGACTTTTTGATGCTAGAGTCCTCGATACCCTAAGGGACTTTAAACGAAGTTTTCCCAACAAACCCCCACCATCTACGGGTTTCGAAAATGTCCGGGTGACCTTTACTTATCGAAAATCCGGGGTGTTACACCAGGTTCAAACCCCGTGGTGAACATCCTGTGACATCCATGATCATGGCCCTGCCACATAGTGGTACCCTTCATTGGGTTGGGTCGTGATCGACGGGGATTAGTCGGGTGACACCCTTAAGTGGGAGCCCGGATACCCCGGGAACGTGTGTGTGTTAACTTGCCGTTCAAAAAAAAAATATTGTTTATTGATACACATTACTTAAAATTCAAGATTACAAGTCATGATGCATAAGTACAAATTTTTAAATCTATATGTTTGAATTCATAACTAACTGATAAACATAATCAAAACAGGATAAACATTTCAATTTAAATATAAAAAATTTAAAATATATAAGATAATCATTGAATTATAACAAAATACTTAAAAAAAATTATATAAAAAACATTATATTATTAAACTTAAATTAAACAAATTTATAAAAAAAATTATTGTCATTTTCTCAAAACCATCTAAAATCGTACTGTAAATCGATAAAAAAACAAAAAATAAAAATAAACATTAAAATTGTGATATATCTCGCTGTATTGTGCGATTACGCTTCAAATACCTCGGAATTGTGTTTTATTGAAGGAAAATGATAATTATGTTGATATGATTTGAAAGGACTAGGATAAAATGGAAAGTTTAAAAAATATTTGTAACTAATTTTAGATTAACTCAAACATGAAAATGATTAATTGCGATTTAAATTTTAAATTACCAACATGCTCTTTATTAATTAATTATAGAATATTATTGATGGTCGTTGAATTAAATGTAGTTAGTAGTTAAAATGGGATCTCACATTTATCACAATATATGCATTCTCCAATGATTAGCCCCATACATACACATACAAATTTATATATATATATAGAGAGAGAGACAACTTATTTTATAAACCAATAAAATTGTGTAAACTATGAAACCTAATTGTAAGTTATTATATGTCCACGACACGTGTCACACATGGATACTGCTAAGGAGTATGTAAACCAATAGGGCCGTACACAAAGAATACGTTTTGTTTTCATCTTTAGAAACCCGGATTAAATCAAGTTGATTGAGGAAATAATTATTTTTTTAAGGATAATTATAAAAATATATGTTAAACTGTAATTATGATAATTACAGGGTGAAAACATAATTATGTTAATTACGTGGTGGTGTTATTTGTAATTATATATATAATTATATTTAAAGTTTAAATGATAATTATATATATATATATATATATATATACATATATTTGAATTTAAATTTAAATATTACAGATAATTATTAAAATCTTATTTGAATTATAGTCTAACTATAATTCTTTTGGTATAAATAGGGCGTTAGGCTAAACCATTTTTCATACAATTGAATTAGAATAGACTATCAGAGAAGTACAGAAAAGAAACATTTTCTTTTCTGTAAAACACATATAGATCTAGGGTTATTGGGCTAGCACCCGGTGGAGGCGGGAAACGTGTTCGTGTGTGGATTTCCAATAGAGGAAACCTACTTTGGTTTCTTGGTGCTTCAATTGTAACCCCGACAAATCTACAAAAGGTACATATTCTAAACCCCATATGGTGTGGTTTATTTTAATTAAATGCATCATTGGATCCGATTGGGTTTTAATTGTCTAGAAAAGTTTACTATATATTTAATATTTGTAACCAAAAATTGCCTTTAATTTCCGCTGCGTATAACGGTTACAAATTTATTAAAACCCAACAGTGGTATTAGAGCAACTTTGATGACATTTAATTAAAAGGGAACAAAATATTATATGGCAAATTTAATTGAACTTTAAATTTCTAAATTGGATTTAGAATTCTAGTTGGGCCTCGTGTTAAAAGCCTTTTGAAACCAAAGCCTTAAAAGGGTTTTAAACTCTTTTAATTAAATGTAAAAAAAGGGGGATGTGTGACCATAAGAGTTGACTAATACAAAAGGGTTTGAGAAATCCTAATTGTCTCTCCCTCTATCTGTTTCCAACCGCAAGCGGCTTCTTACTCTTATTTAGAGCCGACCAGAAAAAATGTGGCTGCTGTCGCCTCTTGTCCTTAATTTTTCTCTTCATAGTCGACGAATGCCACCAAATAGCATTGCCACCGTTTAGATTTATCCATACCACGACCAAGACTGTGGATGCTAGTTTCATGGGACTACGACGGGCTGGCTTGGTTTACCGCCGCCCTGGACCATGGCCAAGACCGTGGGGGATGTTTTTGTCACCGACTTTCCGTGTCTTTAACCAACCAATCGCACCTCTCGGGTGGGTTGCTTCGTTCTTGCAAGCTTCTGGTAAACCACTATTGTTTTCATGCGACGGGTTTTCTTCCCTCGTCGGTCGTCATTGGACTTTGTCGGTTTCCGCCGCTGGCCTGTTGTTCCAATAATATGGTAGCTGGTAGTGATGGATCATTTTTCCTGCTGTCTATTGCTAGTAGGCTATGCGGAAGGTCCATGGCATTTAGAAGTTCTCCTATGCGGTCTTAGCCACGACCTAGTGCCGGTTATTGATGTCTTTTGGCAACGATTTGGTGATGTCTTGGGCGGCTGGGGCTACAACCCTAAGTCGTTGCCATATCTCCCTTTTAGTTAAAAAAAATTATTGTTTGGTTCAACTGTTGCCGATCAAGTTTTTCAAGGCATTATGCCACTCGGTCGTCGTAAGGAAGTTTTTCGGGCTCGACACTCATGGCCGCTCCATGATTAGAGTTTAGGCCAAAATGTTTTTGGCCGTGAACTTCAGTTTGTGCCGGCCACCAAGGTGGTGGTTCGGGTGTTAGGATTATGCTCTATGTGGTCGGCCAAGGGTTGGGCCAAATGCCCAAATTTGTTGTTTTTTTAGTCTTAAAATTTGTGGGTCGAGTTTGCCCTAAATTTGTTGGATCATGTCTTAGCCAAAGGCTTTTTGGGCCTATTATTTTAAAAGGAAAACTATTTTCTTTTAATATGGCGGCTATCGATCGAGATTCTTAATGTTATCGTCTGGGTTTCAATTTCCGGTCACCGTTGGCTTGGAGCCACGTTATTGGGTTGTCATCCTATTTTAGTTTTTGGGTCGATACCCTATTTTGAGAGTTGGGCCCGGGCTAGTAGGCCCAAGCATTATTTTAGGGTTGTTACCCAAGTTTTTCGTACTGGGCTTAAGCCCAAAAGGGTTTTGGGTCATGGTTTGTTAACCTGCAATTGAAATAGGCCACTTAATTTTATAGTGCCATATAATAATTTGTTTCATTTTTTTGGCCTTTTAATTATGTTAACTATAATTTGGCCAAATTTGTGTACATTTTATGTTTAAAATGAGATAATATATGGTTTGCCCCAAAATCAACACCTAAATCTCTCAAACTTAAGCTCTGATACCAACTTGTAACACCCTCAAATTTTGGTAAGAGCAACTAATTAAATTTTGATATTACATCAAGTAAAAGATAAATTTTCAAAATAAAATTCCCTATTTGACCTCAACAAATATAAACTCTAGTCTTATACAAGGACCAGACCCAGTCGGGTGTTACTTAATCCCAACTATAAGCTGCTCTTCCCGAAACAAATGCGGAAAACTTCGCTAAGGTAACCACTTTTCGAGCATAGAACTAGCACTCCTCTCTACATAGTGTCACTGGAACTATTCCCAACTAGAACCTGTTACACATGCCAACAAATAAAAAGGTTAGGCTAACGCCTAGTGAGTTCAAAAGTTTTCAACATGAATAAAGATATCGTTGAAAAGAAGTAATGTAATTTAAATCATAATCTTTCAATTTGATATGTCTTAAATATGAAAACGACTCGTTTTCCAATAATATGCAATTTGGGCAAGAAACACCAATATAAACGTTTTCAAATCCAAACTACTTCGGGGATAACGTCCCAACATATAACGTTCTTTCGTACATTAATTTCAACCCAAACTCACTCAAAAACGTGAATAGAAATTGAACTCTCCATTTATAAAAACGCGGTTAAAACTTTATATCCCGAAACACCCAAAAAGCTGGTGGGGCATAATACTCAACCCATAAATCATGGACAAGATACAAAACGTCACCGAAAACTTGGATAATAAAATTCAATACCCAAAACAACACCTTTCGGTGATGGGGGAAACCCGAATTCCATCGAATGTGGCGGGCACACAAAGTTAGGCCACTTATCAATGTTATATGAGCTTCACTTAGGGATAAAATACTCGTTAACATCAACCTTTCCGGGTCTATAGATAACAAACCAACAAGCTCAACACCTCTGTGTCTATTGCTTGGATAATCATCAAGTTCAACCCCTCTAGGTCTGTACCTTGGAATTTTCGTGCACTCATAAAGTTCAACCCCTCTGGGTCTATACCTTGGAATTCCCAAAATATCCCAGTTAAGCTCGTTCACAAGAAAAGTGCAATTAGTGGTCAGAATACCCCATGCCTATTTCAAGTTACAATACGGGGATATTGATCCCACTAAAGCTGACTCTTATGCCTATGGATCTAATGCATTACAGTCTAAAACGTTACATGACTCAAACGAATGAACTAACACATTCAAAACATGTAACTCTCAAATAAGATGCAACTAAGTACACCATACGTCCAAGGCTCCTTAACTAGCTACCAAAACTAAACAAATGTTCCGAAGACCCATTTGTGTGTAAACCAAGCCCCAAAAGGCATAATGAACGATTGGCTAAAATACGTGAGCCAATAGGGTTACAAAACCAAAATACGTCTTTTCCCAAAATTCTTTTTCTCTCAAATCACAATTGGCCTTCGGCCCAAAACTACAAGGTTTACCAATTCTAAAATGTTCCCAAAGTCAGGAATAACCAAAACCAAAGGACTCACGCATTCGCTCCTTCAAAACGTCCCATTACATAAATGATGCATATTTCATAAACACTAATAAGTGTATTTTGTCCCAAATAATCTTCATTTATGAATAAATTATTAAAACACCTTCATTCATGACTTATTTATCAAAATACCCAAAAATCCCAAATGTGGGTGCTTTACAAAGTTTATAAAGCTAAACACTTCAAGAAATCAAAAGTTACCAAATAACTCACAGTTGATAATTTCATGTAAAACACAGAAATACTTTAAAATGGACATTTTGCCATGTACAACGTTTTCACAAATTAACTTGAACTCACCTCGCTAGATTTAGGCTAAATCTAGATTTTACCCCAACTTGAGCTTCCTTAAAGAAACTTGAATCCACAAGCAAAATCTTCCAAAAACCTAAAATCAAAATTTTCCAACCATGAACATACTTATTCAACCATTTAAAATCATTCCCCAAACATTTTGTATCAAAACCCCCCAACTTGACCCAAACCCTAGTTTTGGTCTAATTCCTCCAAAATCATCAAGTCCAAGATTGAGAGGTGTAACCACTAGGACATCATCAAATGAACATTTATGATCTATATAAATGTTTAGAAAAAGGAGAACGAACTTACCAAGTGGGTTTTGAGCAAAACCCCAAGAACTCCAAAAATCTCAAGGGTTGAAGATGAAAGTTTTGTCTTGAATCAAGAGGTGTACCCACTAGCATTGATGATGAAGAAATTCTTGGTTTTAGGAGAAGAAACCCCAAAATAAGTTAGGGTTCATGAGAGGGTGTGAGGGGTTGATTTTGGAGGGATAGAAATAAGAGTTAGAAATGAGAAATGGATTGAAAAGGGCTGAAAATCGAATTTTAATATGCTGGTACTCCTTGGCTATAGTGCCAAGCGATTGTGCCAGTGGCACTATCGCTGGCACAATCGCCAGGAGTGTACCGAGAGGCCATTTGGCTTGGCGATAATGCCAAGAGATTGTGCCCTCTAGCACTCTCGCTGGCATGGTCGCCCAGGTGCCCCCAAACCCCAAAAATCCGACTTCTCCGCTCTCGATTAGCTTGGCAGCCGAATCAACAAATATACCCACAATAGTACGCAATCATAGCTTAAATGGGGAAGGAAGGATAGTCAAACGTACCAAAATTCAGGGTGTTACAATCCTCCCAACCTTAGAACGATTTCGTCCCCGAAATGTACTCCTCACCCAAGACTTTACATTACCACCCTTGCCTCCTATTGGGTTCCCTTGGTCCCCAAAGGTAACAACACATCATAGATATCAATGACGTCATTCCCGAAAGAGAACTATTGTCTCCCTTTCCAAGGGATTGCCTCCGACCCGATTATCCTTGAGCTAAAACTCGTTAACTTCCTGACAAACTGCGATACTGATATTCCTTCACATCCTAAATCATTCGGATACATCACACTCATATAAAAGTGAACCTCGAACCTTACGAGAGTAATCCTTAACCCTCGGATCCCGGCCGTCTCCCAACCTTAGGGAACACGTACTACCTCAAAGGCAACTTATGGCCTCAACTTCTCGCTGACTAATTCGCCTCAGCTCGACATGCTTCTGAACCCAAACCAAAGTTCGATATCAACTTCCAAGGAATCCTCTAAATTTTTAATGCTCCAAGGTCGTCCTTCCGAGGCGTACCAATACGCTCTCCGGGTAACTGGTTAAGGTAGATCTAACTATCACTCAACCCCGATCTACTCCCAACCTCAAACATTCCATCAAGAAGATATTTACCATATCAGGGAAGCTTATACACATCGATACTTAATTACCAACATCTAATCTTCCCTTAAGTTCCACCACTGCGAGGCTAACATTCCTCATAATCCAACGGGATATTTCCAAACATTCTAAAGATTTATTAACCTCAAAATAACAAGTCGACGCCTAAAATCAAGATGGTCATGCTGAAAACGTAGGTACACCGGCAAACATTTCACTCCAGATTTGCATTGCCAATATTACAGTTAACACCTAACATGGCACTAAAATTCCTAATCTTACATCTCTAACAAATGAACCACAACATTCCCTTTAATCTTGAATACTTGCCCCGATGGCCCATTCCCAAACATATTCATGATGTCGAACGATCAACCCAACAACCCATATCCAACCATAAGCAATTAACCACACAAAGCCTTAACCCGAAGATTTATCGAAGCAGAAAGATCACCTCTTAATTAACTGGGATAAAGCCTAAATCTAACACCTCAATTATTCATGCATGACCCGATTCAAAATCTGAAACCCAAAATTCAGAACCGACTGCAAGTCGGATCATCCGACGCTTCGATTCCCAAGGACTCTTCTAGTCCCGAATTACAAATCCTTTCATGATAGGGTTTTAAATCTATAGCCCTAATGAGTTCAAGGTTTTCCGACTAGCATACCAATTTGGAATTTTGTAAAACCTTTAAATGCAAAAGTTTTATAACAATTTATCATATGCGTAAAAATCTACTCCCGTTTATTCGTTAGGTTTCAAAATTGAACACCAACACTACGCATATAAAACCATTTCCAAAACTCATTTGAATAGCACTTACGTTAATAAAACGGTAACAAAAGATGCGCAACAAAATTTTCAAACGGACTACCATGGTCCTAGTATGCATCAATTTATACTATATATATGAAAATAATTTTCTGCACTATAACATGTGCAATAAAAGTTGTACAACTCCCCAAAGAGGATTTCACAATTTCAATTTTAAAATCTTTTCCTTTAAACCACAAAACGTCGGAGGATAAAATCATCAACAAGGCCCATATACGTCCGTTTATTTCCCAAATTTAGCAACGCAATAGAAACGTAGATAAATTTTTAAATCCAACTCAAATTTTTGGGCCGCACAGATAAAACACACTCACCCAAAGCGGTAACTACAACGACATGCAAACCGAAAATTCATTTCATGCATTGCAGAAAGCTTATGACGGCAGAGTCAACAGTTGAAGCACGTTTAGATCAACAACTCTATTTGAAGCAACATAAATCTTTTATACGTTTACTCACACCAATAGTATAATTTAATCCAAATATAACACGTGGGATGACATCTATTAACAAAACATATAAATTAACGCACACAATAATGCATGTATACACGTTTCAAAATTTATCTACGCGACGCAAAATGTCGTAAGATAAGACACTATAAAACCCAACTGAATTTTAAATTGTACAAAATTGTTTTTTTGCCACAGTTTTGAAAATTCAAGTTAGTCACGGTTAGGTTTAAAACCGTGGTTGAAAGTCATAAATAAAATTTGAGTATTAGGTTAGCCACGATTTAACTCAATAAATGTGACCATTACAAATCATGTTTAAACATAATGCCATGCTTTAGACAAAAACGCGACTAAATAGTTCTTTATGGTCACAATTTTTTTTCTGTGCCAAGTAACAACTAAAAACCGTGGCCATATATTGACATATAGTCACAATTTTTGTCTAAACCATGACTTTATGTTATGACGGTTATTTTCCGTGGCCATAGACAGACATATGGCCACATGAAGCCAACTCTCTGTGGCTAAAACCAAACTACATATAGCCACGAAAACTTGTTAAACGTTGCCAAAAGTCAAGGTGTTTATGGCCACGGTTTTAATTATCCCCTGTCACCAAAAGGTGACCAATAGTCACAGTTTTACAAATTAAGCATAACTATAGGTCATGAATTGACAACAATTAGTATATAATATGTGTAAGCTAAAAGTATAGTTAAGGTCACGTTTAAAATTAGTCGGTGGCTAAAAGGAAACCAATAACCCACTTTCTAAAAATTCAGTTCATGTGACTAATAAGTAACCTGTGGCCACGTTTTTATTACTATGTGTGACCAAAAGTTAACCAATAGCCACGATTCTAAAAGTTAAGCGTAACATATGTCATGAATTGGTCACGGTTTTATTATTTTTTGTGGGCAAAAGGTAACTATTAGCTACAATTTTTAAATTTAAGTGTAACTATATGTTACGATTTGATCACGGATAATATGAAATTTATGTGGCTAAAAGCACAACTAAGATCACGGTTAAAATAAATGTACGTGACTAAAAGGTAACTTGTAGTCATGCTTCTAACAATTTAATTCGCGTGGCTAATAAGTTGTTTATGACCAAAGTTATTTTTATTAATATGGGTGATAAAAATTTAACCAATAGCCACGGTTAACCATACACCATGAATTGGCCATGTTTTTCTTTTATAATTTTGTGTAGCAAAAAAGTAAACAGTTGTCACGATTATAAAAATTAAGCATAACTATATATTATGATTTGGCCACGGTAAATATCAAATTTGTGTGGCAACAAGTAGAGTTAAAGGTCACAGTTAAAATAAGTCCAAATGGCGTTAGGATAATCAATGGTCATGTCAAAGAAAATTTTTAGTGGGTATCAGTGATTTATGGCCACGGTTTATACTATATTTGAGTGTCACGGTGCTACAGATTCATGAGGTTAGCGTGAGAAGTGGTTATCAACCGTTGGATGAGAAATGGATGCACATTAGGTTGAGATGCATCGAGATAAGATGCACCGAATCAATTCCTTTTTAAGCCGCACCTCATGGGAGGACATTTGATTAAAAATGATCAATGGTTTAGATCCTCTTCTCCGCTTCTCACGTTAACCTCAACTTCTCATACGATCATTCGCTTATATATATATTAATTGTATACCCGCACAATGTTGCAGGAGGTAAAAGTATTATAAGTGATTATAAAAGTAAGCCAATGAATGAAAATGAATATGTTGCGGGTATGGAAATGTCTATATTCATTGCATTATATTACATGCTTTTACATTCCTTGAGTAACAAATGTAATCGATAACTTGTGCAAAGCAAATCAGCAATAAGTGTGTCTAATGGTCTATTCATCTACAAAACCATGTTTTAATAATTTAAAATAAAATGCTAGAATAATATATAACAGAAAAAGAAAATTTTTGATGGGCATCAAAAGACAAAATAATTGTTGAAACTGTCTTACATTGGAATTAAAACTTAGCAACTTAGGTCATAAGTTCTCAAATGCAGAATAGACCATATCACAATTCACAAGTGATCATCAAGAACAGGAATACAAGAGATTTCAACTTCTCACTAACTAATTTCTAACAGAATTCTAACACCAAAATGGAAGGAAGACCACAGATTTATTAATCTGACACGTAAAATTGTATGTAACAACTAACTGCACAATTCTTTTCTGTTTGTACAAAAATGAAGCAAGATCATAGAATCAAAAACAACCTCTTTGTTGTTGGAAAAACTTGTTTTTCACAAAATGATTAGATTTACATCACTTGCAGATCTCTGAATGGTTCAGTCGAGTTCCTAGAGCCTTGTACAAATACTTGTTCAGCCTCGCCTACATTGTTGTTTTGGTCCAGCAACTCATGGTCGATGAAAACGACAATTACTGTGATGTCACTTGGCATAACCAACATTAGAAATCTCTAGACCCTTCTGCTCTCTGCATTGAGCTAAAAAACAACACCTCAAAATCAAACAAGTTTTCCATTTGATGCACAAAAAATTACACTAACCTATTGCTTTTGACACAGGACCAAGAATTTACACACCACTAAATTGGACTATAAAGATTGTAACTTCTCCGTGAACAAACAAAACAGTTCTTGTTCCATTAATTCATCAAGTCGATTTGCTGTAATTCTGAAAAGATTGCATCTCAAGCCTATTTTCTGTACAAAAACAAGGTTAAATCGTACATCAAAAAGTAGATATATTCCAAACTGAAAGCTTCAAATCTGGACAACAACTATTCACTGGTTCGGTATAACCTGCTATCCTTGTCAGATCTAAATCTGTCAGTAACCTGCTGCACTTTACAATCACCTCAGCAGCTGCTCAATTGTAGACCTGCACTTTTTATAAATATGGACAACCTAGACATCTTCGGCACAAACATTCTAATTCCTATACAAATAACCATCCAACTGACACTAATAAAGAAGATTTGTGCCTTCTCAAAGATTATATGTACTCCTTGGCATAGAAGCCAAATATCACAGCATATATCCACTATAAACAACATGCCACATCAGGTAAATAAATGCAAGAGCACCAACAACATGAGAAGTGATTGTTTCTCTTCGGCAAACCAAGTCAACATTAAGCATCCCCTCGATTTTAATCCACAACAGCTACTACTACAGTTGCGCATCTAGATGAATGACATCAATTGTACTACAAGAATATGGGATATGATATCATAAAAAATCTAACATAACAAAACCAGAATGTATTCAATTCTACCTTGATTATTCAATAATTCAACAATATTAAAAGTTTAAGAGACAACTTAGAAATGGTAAATGTAAGAAAAGGTGTATATAAATATAAACCAATTACAGTTCTGCTTGTTCAATCTTTTTGTTTAGCCACCTTCCTACCATTTTACCAGGCTGCAAATAGTCTTAAATGTACAAAATACAGTTGAGTATTCGAAGACATATAAGATCCATTGACTTCATAAAAATCATGCATCTCAATGAAAGAATAGTAAAGTTGTATTTACAACAGAAGTTTCTAGAAGTTGCATAAAAATGGTGAAATACAATTCTTCACAAATGTTCTAACTTGGTAGTACTCTAAGACATCAAAAGACGAACAACGAAGTAGAAGCAATCATACCACAATGTTGTAGCCAATTGTTGAAATATCAAATCTTGGAGGCCAATTTGTTGAGTTCACTGTCATCTTAATGGGGAAAAGGAACAAAAAATATTTTGAACAGTAAAAAGAAATCCAAATAGTTAAACAACTATGTTTCAACAGTCTTAACCGTAGTTACATTACAGGTGTAAAAATGTGAATTTGGAAAACCATTTTAATCCTAACACAAGAATCTTCCAAAAACCTATTATGGCCACTATTTGGGAAATCAAGTATAAATTTGTGAACAAGAAACGTAGATAAAGTTATCATAACACAACCTGTGAGTGAGACTGACTACTCTTTCCGTTCAAGGCGGTAGCGCCTACAACTCAGTTTCTTAACCCATATTTCAGTCACATATGAACATGGCAAAAAGCTACAGTTTGCTGAAATCAAGCATGATGAACAAAAGTTAAAAGAAATGTAGGATGAAAGGAGAAGAGAAGAGATAAAAAAGCACAAAGAAATACATCTAAAAAAGACAACCATTTTCAGTAAGGGCTAACCATGCTATTCATGTTTATTATAACACTCTGTTAGATCTAGTTTAATCAAGTTGTAATAGTTAGTCCTTTGTTATGTTTTGTTAGTGTTTTCATTAGTTTGGATTGTGTAGATATCAAGGTTGTTGACCCTATATATAGTCCTTTGTTTTACCTTTTTAGGTTAAGCTACAGAATTCATTCAGTGTCTAATCATTTTGTGTAGCCGTCATCGTTTCTCTCAATGAAACATATGACATTTCTATTCTCTTAATCATTCATCTTTTCTATGATTCATTATTGTTATACCTTTAATTATCTATGTATGTGTGCTTGAATCTGGAACAACAATTGGTATAAGAGCTACATCATAAATCATAATCAATTGATATGTGCAGAAATCAATCCCAGTTTATTATTTTCGAAAAAGTCACTGTTCTATTGGTGTTTTTGAGATTGGAAGGTTGTTTAAATGCAATCTTTGGCTCAATAGATGCGTATGATGATTATGAACATATTTCATATTAATCAGAAACAGATTTGAACACATTTGCTTTGTCTATTTAATCAATCTTTGGATTTTTAGACTTAGTCTTATGCGACCTGTCCAGATTCAAAAGGTCAGATCTGTTAAGTTTTTTGAAAATACAGTATTTGGGGTTTGTTCACGATCAATTATTGAGCATAGTGTCAAATTTTGATGTTGATTGAACAAGTCTTGCCATGGATCTGGTGAAAAACTGAAGTTAAAGCTCGAAATAGGCAATTTTCGCAAATTTTTGTGAAGAACTCGCAGAACACAGTATAGAACTCGCAAGGTTCCTAAAACTCGCAGGACAAAGTGAAGTTGAAAATATCTAAGTACAAGATTCGCAGAATAGTTCCCTGCGAAAGTTGAAGGTTTCGCAAACTACGTACTTACGAATTCTCTAGAATTCGCAGAGTACTGTCTACGAAAGCTGTAGAATTCGCAGAAAACTCATTTGCAAGTTCATCAACTTTCCCAATTCAAGCACTTGCGAATCCTGATCCAAACTTCCTTGATCTGAGAAAGTTATATCCTTTTTAGTATCCTTGCTTGTTACTTACGAATTCTTGCCTTCTTTTTCATATTTTTGCATACTTGTTGATCTTATGTGCTAAATATCTGAATTTCTGATTAAATTTCACTTCAAGCACATATTGTAGATACACAGGAAAGATGCCTTATACAGATGATAAGGGAAATATTGTACTCACTTCAAGAGATTGTGCTCTATCCTACATGCCAGAGATACCCAAAATGGAAGCTGAACTTGAAACTCTCAGATGTCAAAACAAGAAATTGAAAGATGACATGGATGCCTTAAATGTCAAATTGACAAAAGTTGAAATTCAAGTGAAGTGGTATCAAGATAAAGGTCATGAATGGCTTAAGAAAGTGGATGACAGAAAGAACAAGGAAATTGCTGAACTGGAAAAGACCTTCAACCAAAGACTGTCTGATATTTCCAAGAAGTCTGAGTCTGAGAAGAAACAATTGGAGATTAAAATCTCAAATCTTTTAAAGCAAGTTTCTGACTTTGAACAACTCATCATATCTGAAAGGAAGTCCTTTGATGATGAGAGAAAAGATTTTAAAAGCAAAAATGCTAATCTGTTCAAAGAAATTTCAGATAAAAACCAGACTTTGGAAAAAGATTTTGAAGAAGAGAGAAAGATTTTTGAAAAAGAAATCTCTAAGCTTACAAGCAAATTGGCAAACTTGTCTACTGAGATCATGAAGGAGAAAAGGAGTAAATCTGGAATTCAGAGCAAGTTTGATAAACTCTGCAATGAGAAATCTAAGTTGTGTAATAAAATTCAACAACTTGAGATTTATAATACTGATTTGTCTCATAAGATAACCACTGATGCATATACTTCATCCTCTTCTGATGATGATTGTGCTGAATCAGTGTTTTCCTTTCAAACAGTATCAAGCATGTTTCAGAAAATGGTTTTCAGAAAAAAAAAGAAGTGAAATCTAAAGCTTCTGAACCAATGCAGATTAAATCTCCAAAATCCTTTTATGTGAAATCAGCTGATAAGAGTGTCAATCATTTTCAAAGATCTTCAACTCAGTCTTCAAGGAAAGATCAAATGGTTTGGGTTATTAAAGGGTCTCCAGAGGCAGCAAAGCTTCTCAAAGCTAATCAGAAGAAACAGAACAGAGCTTCAAGAGGTAAGTCTTTTGCCCCTGACTTTGTCAAATCAGCTACACATTTGATCAGGATAGCCAAAAGAAAGCTATGTTGCTCTTACTGCTACACTGATAAGTTCATTCACAAAGCACAAGCCTATAGTAGATCTTATCATCACAGGTATGAGAATCACTCAAAGAAATTCTCAAGAACTGACACAATTGGACCCAAGTCTATCTGGGTACCAAAACCTAAACCTGTGGTGCAGATAGAAAAAGGAAAAGAGAAAATGGAAGATGTTCGAGTCTTGAAAGACTGAAGAATTAATGAATTCTGATTACTACAGATCAGGACTCTTGCTTAAATGTCAAAGCAACGACTTCTAAGTACATCAGCTTAGAACTCATACACAACTGTCAAAAGTTGGTGATCATCTGGAAAACAGGGAGTTTCTCCTACTCTAAATTTTTGTCTCATAACAGTTGTTATTTTCAATGTCATGTCTTTATGATGAAGAAGTAGAAGGAAATTAAGCTTAACTGCTAAACTTTCCATGCAGATATGAAGGGGGAGCATATCTGTGCAAATCTTGTCAAGAGATCCACATCATGTCAAGGGGGAGCTGCATAAACCAATCACAAACAATTCTGAACATAAGAAAGATCAACGAGAGATCAGATCAAGGGGGAGTATCCGATGAGTTCAAGGGAATGCTACATTGCTACATCAAGGGGGAGCAAAGAAGTGTTGTAAGTGGGGTGTGCATAAATCTTTTCAGAATTAAATTTGATAAAAATGCCATTTTTGGAAAGTTTCTTTAATCAGAAAGTTTCTATTTTTGGTATATTTTGTGAAAAGTTTTCCAAAATAGCAAGTTTCCTCATTTAGAATGTTTTTGAAAGAATGGAAACTTGGCTAAGTCCAAAATTCGCATTATACTAGCTTGAGAAAGCTTCAAGTTTCGCAGAGTATAGTCTTGCGAAATCTGAAGAATTCGCGAGCTGGTTATCGGCGAAAGTTAGAAACTCGCAGACGTATTGTCTACGAATTCTAAAGGATTCGCAGCCCATTAGCCTGCGAAAGCTATAGAATTCATAGATACTTACTTGCGAATGTTGTTTTGTTGCACTAAATTCATGATCCTTTGTCTTACGAATCCTCACTCACTCCTTTTGCGAATTCTTTGCCTTGGTCCTATATTTTGCGAGAACTGAGAATTAATAGCTTTGTGCCGTGTCCTAACTATCTTTAAGTATAAATATGACACTTGGTTATTTCTTTTCTCACTTATCTTAGTTCATCTCGCGAAAAGCTCTTAAACCCTGTAAAACCCCTCAGCTCAGGAACACTCGCACAAACCTCTTTGATTCCTTCTTCTCGATCTCAAAAGGTTGTTTCACCGTTAATATCTTTAATACTTCATGATTGTTACTGTATTTGTTTATTGCAGGGTTCCTCGACTGGATCAGATTAGGTTTTTGATTGAACCTATGTGGATTTTTTGGACTCTTGGACTTCGACGACCCTTTTGAAATTTTTTTTCAAAAATCTTGAACTTAATGCTTACATATGAATGTTATAATGGCCTCATACCCATCGTAATACTATACTAGAACCCTGAGAATGCTTGATTGATGGAAATATCCACATTAGATTCAACTTATAAACGTTTGTCGATTGATGTTCTTCCGAACCCTTCTATTGTTCTTGAGGAGGATTCAAATATTGGATACTAACTTGTGGTTATACACAAAATTGAAGGTTGAAATCACATTCTAAATGCTATATCGATTCAAATAATGTCAATTTCAAACCCTAAAATCGGTTTTAATGCATTTCTCGTTCTGGGTTCATAGGTGGTGTTCTTGGTGTTCTTGAGAACATTTTAAATGTTCAAGTGTAGGTTTCGCATATTTTGAATTTTCAAGGGTTTTAAGAATTGTTCAGTTCACGAATCCTTGATATTATATGTTGTCAGAAAACCCTAAGGACAGGATCCGCAAATCCCTTGTCTGTGAATCCTGCTATCCCTTGCTCTATCATGTTTAATCCTTTAAGTGAAGGATTCGCAGAGAGCTTGCCTGCGAATCCTGAGCACCTAAGTGTAAGAACTCGCAAGCCTATAGCCTGCGAATCCTATACTTGGGAATTCTCAAAAGTGGCCTTTCTCACTATTTCACTCTCATGTACTGACTCTAAGTCTTTGGACTTTGTCCAACCTCTTATGTCTCATGTTTAAGATCAAATGGCTGATAGAAACTCTCAAAACGTTCAGATGGATGAAAACTCCATTCAAGAGGCTGAGCAAGAGCATTCCATTCCATATCAGAGGACAGCAGATGTTCCACCTCCGAATGTCAACACTGACATGTTGCTGATACAGCAATCATAATACATGCCTCAGACTCCTAACAATCATAAGTTTGAGTTCCAACTCAACATTGATCCATTGGTGAATCTTATTCTTCAGAATCACCCGTTGAATAGAGCACTGTCTGAGAGTGCGAATGTGCTGGAAATCTACGTGCAACAAGCTTAGAAGACCATCCAGCTTTCTCACATTACTGTTGGACAGATCAAGTGTCCCGTTCTTAAAGTCAAGATTGACTTCTTCTCTGCCAACATTGATCTTGAGCTATTCAGACGATCTCTTCAACTACCTGCAGCAAATTCCAGGGAAGGCAGAACTGAGTTTGATGAACTACCTACTGAGGAAACTGCACTTGCTGTTATTAGGGAAATGGGATATGACCTTAACAGAGTAAGCCAATTCAAAAAGAACAATCTGCCACCCTTCTACTATGCACTGTTCTCAATAATCAATCGATGCTTGACGACAAAATCATATGGCACTGACAACGTAAGCAGTCGTATACTGAAGCTCTTTTACTCTATAGTGCATGACTTGCACATAGATTATGCCATCGTCTTTTGGACTGAGCTACTTAAGAAGATTGATGCTAAGAAGAATGTTGTCAAAGTCCTCAATTACTTGCCATATCAGAGGTTTATGACACTCTTGGTTAGAAGTGTTCTAAGAGGGAACAAGTAGATTCCCAGGCGAAGCTCACATGAAATTGCTGAAGTGCACGAAATGAAGTTTCTAGTACGTCAAAAGAGGAAATTCAACTACTCTATGCCAATCCCAGAAGCTCTACTCCGATACGTTGATCAAGAGGCTGAGTGCTTAGTTGAGTATAGAGAATCTATGGCACAACCAAAACCGGTTTTACCTGCCCAAGGTTCAATCCCTAGGAGAGAGGTGTCAGTGAGGGTATCCGAAACTCAGGGAGTTAGGGTACGGGGAGTGAAGAGGAAAAACACCGAGAGGGGAACCGGCGAGGGTTGGAGACCAAGACTGGAGACTTCAGGGACACGGGTTCTTACCCCACCTCGTGTGATACCTGAAGTCAGTGAAGGTCAAGGCTCTTAATATGCCTCGGATCAACCTGAACATCACACTATAGAGATGCAACAAGAAGAACAACATGCTGCAGAAGAGATACACTATGTTGCTAGCTCACCTGACCAAGTGACAGAAAATGTTGACTTGGGCAGTGAAAGCTCCGATTCTGAAAGGACAAACACTGCAACGAGAGAAGAAGATGATGGAAGTGATACATTTGATGATGATGATGATAATCAACATTATAGTGGAGCAGAAATTGCTTTGGAAGTTGATTCCTATGTTGCGGTCACAACAAGTGATATTGGTGATATAAGGAGAAATGAGGGAGACATAGTCGAAGAAGTACGTGAGTCTGTGAGTGAAAGGGAACAAAAAGAAAATGCATAGAGAGAGTGACCCACAACCCACTACACCAGACGATCAACCACATCACACACTTTTACGCATTTGTTTCCGGGAGATGTAGACATGAGCCGATCACTCATGCAAATGCACACCTGAGCCACCCACTCTACTTCCTCTCAACAGGAAATAGATTCATTTGCTCACGGGGATCAAGTACAACGTCTATCAATGTCTCACTCGGAGACATCTGATATTGAAATACGAGATCAATTGCCCCGAATCTCATTTCTTTTCAGTGCACAAAGTATAGAGCCTATTTTTGTTGATAGGACACTATTCGCAGGTCTTGACCTCGGTCGTCTTCGTGACCCGAGCGGAACATCCAGAGTAGATCCGCAATCCGGACTACGAGGACCAGATGGAAATCCTGTCACAACTAACACAATGCCAGCTGTGAGCACAGGTTACACTGTAGATTCATCTGCAGTTGTGAAAACGGGTAATCTAAGTGATCCTGGTGTTAGTTCATCTGACTTTGTGTCAAGGGAATATCTCGACGGCGCCCTAAAGGTTGTTGAACACAGATGGTCAGAGAAGTACGACAGAATGGAGAAAGAACTGGGCGACATCAAAAGATTACTAAAGGGGAAGCAAGTTGTTAAACCTGAGCCAGAGCGAAGTGCACCAGTTCTACCCACTCCATCAGTCACACCACCTACCTCAGATCTTTCAATTAATGAGCTTAAGTCTTTGCTACTCGCAAAACTTTTGTCTCAGGCTCCAGAAACTCAACAAGACGCCGACTTATTCACACTATTGCATTCCCATCAGCAACAACAACCCCAGCAACCTTCAGATGCAGATGTACTCAAAGCATTCACTCTACTGAGCCAAGCATTTCAACTCTCATGCCAAACTCAGGCTGCTGCTCAAGTCACTAGGCATGACCATGATCACGATCATGATCATGAGGGGGAGACACAAGGAGATCAGTCAGCCGAAAGACAGTTGGTGATAGTAGAAAGTGCAGTGCCAATCAGTACAATACCCGGAAAGAGAAGCTCAAGCAGTCAAGGTACTGGTATAAGTCAAGGAGAAAATGTTGAAGAGGTGTTGGAGCATAGAAGTTAAGTTCTATATGTTGCGGATGATGATTTAAGAGTTGAAAAGACTAAGACTTCTTCATGTGAAGAAGTAATTGAGGCAATGGGCATATCAACGTACAATGTTATAGATGTTGATGACTTGGATACAGATGAACAAGCCATTGCAAAGTATGATTTGTTCTAAAAAATGAAAGAGAAGGGATAAAGAATGGTAGATTTCGGTCTTCAAGATGCTGATCAATCTAAGAATACAGTAAATGTTGAAGAATATGTCAGAAATGTTGTAGACATAGAGGTTCCGGGCAGTGTACTTGGTGAAAGCGTATTTGAAGATATCTTCGGTGATGATTTTGTTAGAGATGATCAGGAAGAAGAAGCTGAAGAAGCACAACCTGCTGAACAAGTAAATGTGGCATCTCAAGTAGATGAACCATATATACCTACTTCTATCCCATTGGTTTCTCCGGATAGACACTGTGTTTTTCCTTCTCCTGGTGAAGCTTCAACTCCAACCGCTCAAAACGTTGCATTGCCTTTTGAAGAATCAATTGAAAGAGTGTTGAAAAGAAATGTCTCAGATCCCACAACTCCGATAGTGATTGATATGGAAAAGTTAAGGAGATCTATGAGAAAAGAAAGAAGGAAGATGGAGAAAGAAGAGAAAAGAAGAAAGAAGGAAGCTAAGGAGAGAGAAGAGAAAGAGAGAGCTGAAAAAGAAAGAGCTGATCCTGAAGCTCTACCTTACATCAGAAATCCTGACAGCCCAAGAATTTTAAGTGGTGCTGAACGTCCGAAGCCAGTATTTGTAACTCCGATGGAAGCAGAAAATCTAGCAAAGAAACATCAGGACACTCAAGAAGGTCCTTCTGCTTCTGTCAGAGTTGGATCTACTCCATTTACAGGGTATGATGGACAAGGTGCATCTCTCGAGCTTATCAAACTTATCCGAAAATCTCTCAGAGTTCCGTTTCTAGAAGAATCCATCAGAATATTTGTCAAAGCACAAGTAAAGATTGATGCATGCAAGACGTATGGTATCATTGACCACTCATTGGACTATCAAAGAAACTATCTAAAGTTCATTGAAAACGTTTGAAGAACAAAGGGTTATGTTGAAAGACCAGGAATCCTTCAGATCAAAGAAGTCAGAATGAACAAGTACTTTGATGTCTGGTATCCAGAATTTGATGTTCAAAGGAGAGATCTAAGGTTGGTAACCTTTAGTGAAGCAGACTTTGAAAATCTAAATGTGGCAGATCTAGAGTTTATATACCATGACTTCAGGAGCAGAACGATCAGACCTAGAGTTGTGGTTTTTGGACTGGATGCTGTAAAGAGGTATATGAAGCGTCATATCAACAACTCTTATGTTCTTGATTTCCAGTTGGGGGCAGAGACTAATCAGAACAACATGGGCAGAGACTAATCAGAACAACATAAACCTAACTGCTCCTAACTTTTATCACTACTTGATGGAGGACATACCACTTTTCAAACCTGTTCTAACTCCTGAGCTCGGGGTTATGTATGTGAATACAAAGACTCACAAGAAACAATACATGCGGGCCAGTGAGGTTGCCAAGTTTTCCGATGGAACGTTAAAGATGGTTTTGAAAGAGCTTGAAGATAGGTACAAACATTCAGAGATGACGAGACTTGAAAAGGGTGAGTACATACCCACAGTAGATGCGTTTGTAAATGAAAAAATGATTAAAGCTATCAAGGAAAGAATTGAATTCAGAGAATGCTTAAGGAGATTTGAAAGCTTTCTAGGAATGAAGAGAACCTGTTTCAACCGGTGGAATCGCTGAAGATTACAACTTTGATTAAAAGGGGGAGATTGTTAGATCTAGTTTAATCAATAGTTAGTCCTTTGTTAAGTTTTGTTAGTGTTTTCGTTAGTTTGGCTTGTGTAGGTGTCAAGGTTGTTGACCCTATATATAGTCCTTTGTTTTACCTTTTTAGGTTAAGTTACAGAATTCATTCAGTGTCTAATCATTTTGTGTAGCCGTCATCGTTTCTCTCAATGAAACATATGACATTTCTATTCTCTTAATCATTCATCTTTTCTATGATTCATTCTTGTTATACCTTTGATTATCTATGTATGTGTGCTTGAATCTGGAACAACACACTCTCCAAATAACATGCTAGTAATCATCTCATTTTCACTCTCAAGAGTTTAATGGCAATAATCATTTTCTCTACCAAAAAAGCACACACCAATTTGTATTCAGGAAAATAGCTACACTAGTACAAAAATGGTTTTTTTTGCCACGGTTTTGAAAATTGAAGTTAGTCACGGTTCGGTTTTGAAATGATCATCATTTAGTAATAGAAATAGAAAACTAAGTGAAAGTACCGATTGCATGGTTCAAACTGCACATGTACAAAAGAGTGAGGATGGAAATGTATTTAACTAAATAAAATTATAAAACAAAAATAAAAGCTTTCATTTGCAAATTCATCACAATAGTCATTGCATTTTGCATCCCCCTACACATCTTTTTTCCTCATAAAGACATTACAAATGTGGTGCAAAAACCAATGAAAGGTTGTGTAGATGCCAAAACCAATGAGGAGCTGTAGCCAATTAAATAAATTAAAAAAATGCAATGTAAGGTTCAAATGCATGCCTTCTCAAAAGACAAAAGCATGTGTTGCATCTACTCAAGGTCTTCTACTTTCAGGTCTATGTATTGTTTCAGAAACAAGTATAGACACAGTACTTTAGGTCAAATGTTGATGTGTGTAGGGGAAATTGGTAGATAGGTTAGTATGAGAACTTACTTGAATGAAGAAGGAAGATGCATGACTTATAAAAATCAAGATTATGATGCTTGAAGTTTTTGTCTTACGTTCAAAATTTTATAAAGCATTATAATAGACCCTTTTCCCTTAAACATGTTGATTGCATGTGATGAGTCCTGAAATCTAATAAAAACATAACTAAATAAGGCATGCATTGTGTGATATTTCTACACCAAGGCAACAAATTAAGGCTGAAACAAGTATGTGATGTTAAGATACAAGCATTCCAGTTAGCTTATCATGAGGACAAGAAACATCTTGAAGCTTTTGTACGTATTAAGATGAAAACACCACAATTATTAATAGAAATTTAAAAAATATATAAGATTGTACTTGATCATATAGAGGCTGGTCTCACCAAAGTTCTGTGTACTAGCCAAGTTCTTCTCTTTCAAAACTTTGGTCAAAAGTCTAATCAATTTCAGGAATCATAATGCATTTGACATGGTTCAATCTTTCATATAAAAATCTTCTAATATTAAATGATAAGCTAAACCATTCAGAAACAAAGTCTTCACTTACATATGTAACGCAAAAAAAAAAAAAAAAAAAAGTGGAGACTTCATCTTTTCCTGGCAAATAGCCTCACTCATGTGCTTGTCACAATGGAAGTTAAATTACATGGATAAATACAAAAACATAACCATTCCCTCATAATATAATCTGAGATATCAAGTGTTAATTCACTCCTAGCCCAAGTGGAAAACAATGCCCCTGCCATCCTTATAGTACGCGTATGCTACCATCACATATCAAATTACTTGTATTTGAAAACAATGGCCCTACCATTCTTATACACAGGTAATACCAACTTAAAAAACGATTGCTGCCATTGGCACCATTGTGCAAGTAGTAGAATTTTGAGTTTCCCAAAAAAACCATCCCATATGTACATAGTTTTGTGTTAGTCATTCATAACCATGGCAATAATCAATTTTCATGAGTATCAATATACAAATAATGAAACAATGCATAACAATGAAACAATGCATAACAATGCCCTACTGCTCGAAGTCAAGACCTAAATCCACCTAACAAAAAAAAAGCAAATATAAATAAATCAATAAGTGGAAGAATATGATCCGATTAAGATATGAAAACCTAGATTTTGCAAAGAAAATACACAAAGACAGAATTTTAGGAAACGATGGACAGGGTGTTGTCTGATTCGAGATTTTGGTTATGTTACCTTTTATTATAAAATAAGTATCAATCGAACCAATAAATGTATTAATCTAGCTATGATGAGTTGAATCAAATTGATGCTCAAAACTTTCGAAATGACAGAAAGATATGATTACTTATGTAACTAGTTTACATTATTGAAATGATAATGTTTAGGTTAAATCAATACAAAAATTATAACTCACCATTGCAACGTAAACCTTGTTCTTGAACTTTTATTCGGTGATCGTGAATAACATGGTGAATGAATTTAAGTTCTTCAGTTCTGGTTGAAAGAGAATCGTAAATCCGTCGAATGGATATGGGGTTATGGATGGATGTGGATAGTGGATAAGGCGATAGGAAAAAATTGATGTGAAAATGTGGCGGGACTTTTCATTCCCCTATTTCTCATATTATATTTTATGTTATACTAATAATTAATGACGTGTTAAAGGAAAAACGAGACAGAATAACAACATAATAGAGAGACAATGAAATCTGTAATTCTCATTAATCATAAGCCCTTTAAATAGGGAGAAGTTTACAAAGAAAAGGAAACATTCATTATGGTAACTTCTAATACTAGGAAAATATTACATCAATCATTTCCTTTTGATGATGGCACATAATCCTACAACACTCCCCCTTGTGCCGAGTCAAATGAGTGATGGTGCACAATTGTTGTCTAGTTAAAACCTTACGCCAAAATAAAAACCAGTGGGATAAAAAATAGGACGAAGGAAAGAGTACAACGCACCAGTTTCTTTGCAATATATATATTTTTCCTTCAGTCTAGTTTTATCTTAGATTCATACATTAATCATGAGATTTAGGAAAGCATGATGGTATATAAACAGTTGCCTCACTAAAACCTTACACCAAGGAACAAAACCCAATGGGAAAAATAAAACCTTGGTTGAAGGAAAGAGCATAACATACCAATTTCACAAATATAGTAGACTCCCCCTTTTGTCTATTACTCCCCCTGATTCGTGCATTAATCAAGGGAGTTTAGAAAACATTTGTACTTGCTTTCTACATGTTTCCCAATATATGGTTTTAGGTAATGATTTGGTAAAATGTGTCATGTTCTTTTGACATCTTACTTGATTCAATTGAATCTCGATGAGAGTTTTCTTATTGCTAATTATATAAGACTTGAGCAGAATATTTGATGAATCTTATGTTCATTTCTTCGATACATGATGCATTATTTCCATATATGCAAGTAGGACACTGGTTGAACCTATAATTACTAGCTCCTCTAATATATACAATGATAGTCCTTAATCATATACATTATTTAATTATCATGGGGAGTAATATTATTGGATTAGTTCAAGGGGTAGTTACAAATGATTGCTTAATTCACTTCCAAACAATCGGCGTGTTCCTTGTGGTAATTCTTTATCCAGTTTGGGAACAATCTTTGTATGGGTCAGACAGATACCTAATATCAGCAAAGATATACCAAGACAGTATTTGGTGTTTTTCTATAAGAGCTAGTACTTTTGCTACTTACATTATAAGTAGGTATTGAAGTTTCATTATCAATCCCATTTTTCTTTCTATAGGGAAAGTATAAGTCTATGTCAATGGTTTCAAAAGATTAATTTGATATCATTCTAATGACATTGCGTTGGCACTGAGTTAAATCTAACTAACAAATTCACTGAAAAATACAATATACGGTCAAGTGTATTGTGCTAAGTACAATAATGCGCATATTGTACTTAGATAGGGAATTCCAACTCCCAACATATTTCGTCATCATCCTTTTGACGAAATGGATCTTTTCTTATATCCGACACTTCGACCGATCATGGGAGTGCTAACCGGATGCGCTTTGTCCATATTAAATTTCCTGATTATTTTCTGGACATATGCGATCGATGAATTAATATTTCACAAACTCGGTGTCCTAGCTCAAATATCTAGACAAAACCAAGTGTTCCCAAGATCTTTCCTCTAAAAATCAGATTTCAAGTAGCTTGTGGTTCCTCTTATTTCATCAAGAGTGCCTATTATGTTCATAACATTGACATATAGAGCTACTTTGAAAATTTGGAATTTGTTTTCCGTAATAAATACGCAAGGGAACAGTTCATTGTTCTTATATATCCTTTCCCAATCATGGATTCCATTAATTCTTATATATCCTTTATAGATTAGATTGTTTTAATCTATAAAGTAGGTGTTTCAATTTTATTGCAAACGCATTTCGTGGTTTAGAGTTACTTGATTTTGGTAATGTAATATCATCAAGTACTTTTATATATCTCTAAATCTAGATCCCCGTAGAGATATGTGGTAGCCACATTTATGAGTTGCATTTCCAGTCCTTCGGAAACTACTAGGCTAACAAACTATTCGGATGTCATAACATCCATCATGAGAGAGTAAGTCTCTTCATGGTCAATCCAGGGCGTTGTGAGAAACCTTGCGCCAAAGGAGAGCCTTACATATTAGGACTTCATTATTCTCGTTACGCTTTCTAACAAAGACTCAGTTATGTCCTACGGGCTTTACACTTGGTAGGTTAGCACTACCTTACCAAATACCCGATCCTTTGTCAAAGAATATAACTCTTTCTGGATTGTTTCTTTACATTTAGGCCATTTTGCTCTTTGTTGATATTATTCAACTGAGCCTGGTTCGATGTCGTCGTGCTCGATCATCTTATGAGCCATCGTATATGCGAATAAATCATCAATGATTATATATGATATGTCCATCGACTCATATGTACTCTCATAGTTCATTTGAGATTAATATTCATCTCTAGAATCAATATTAACTTCGGAGCGTCCTCCAGTGACGATTCATGGACATAATTATAATTAGAGACAATTTCATGAGAGTTTTGTGTATTGATGATAAATGGATGTGCCTAACTATTCTTATCCTTTAGAATAGTATCCATCGAACCAAGTAGCTTCCACCACTTCCATTTGGTAGCTACGACCTCAACCACACCTCCACTATGTGTGATTGCAACGCACTTTCCAATGGCGTTGTGCCCTTGTTTGGGGACTTTAACCTTGCCAGTATATTTGTAGCTCGTATATGTGATCTTGTCACTTCTAGAATAACATTAAACGTATCAGGTATCGAGTCTGATTCGTTTGACTTCAACTTTACATTATGAAGTTTAGGGATCAACATGAGACAGAGTGGGAATACTCAATGACACTTCCTGTCGTTCCTATGGAAAATCCTTTCTCCTATATCCCCTTAACGACGGGAAGACTGTCTCATTAAAGTGACAACCTGAAAATCTGGCGGTAAAGAGATCACTAGTCAAGGATTCTAATTAGCGGATAAAAGTTGGGAATTCATATCCAACATATATCGAATCGTCTTTAAGGACCCATTTTGATGCGTTGTGGGGGCGCAATTGGCACATATACTACACAACCAAACATGCGTAAATGTAAAATATCAGGCTTATATCCAGTTACCAACTGGTACGCATGAGGTTGGTTAGCTAATAGTGGGTCTAAAAACGAAAAAAAAACTGCATATAATAATTACATAACCCCAGGTAGATGTGGGTAAATTGGTGCGCATTACTAATACCCTAGATGTCATCATATTCTTTTGATAACAACTTCTATGAGACCATTTTATATATACACATGGGGTATAAGAAACTCTACATTGATCCTCATACATATGCAATTAACATCAAATCCTTATGATGTAAATTCTCTAGCATTCAAAGTCATGTAGACTTGATGAAATAATCAGGGTGGTGAGCCCTTAAACGTATAGATAGTGCTAGGAGTGCAGTATTTCATGTGGACAATAATACGACATGTGTTCATCGTGTCGAAACCAGAACCATAAAGTTTTAATGGCCCGCATTCTGGATGTTTATGTCCATAAATATCATCTTGTATTCGTTGTAACAATGGAATATTTTTGTATTATGTCCTTAGCTTTAGGATGATCTCATTCCTGTCTTAGCTAAGGATTAAGGTATATACAAAAGTTTTAGGTATTTGAGAGGGCATATTATGATGGCAATGTTGTTTCTTATGCTACAGAAGTCAACAGTTGCAATTTGCCTCGTTTTGCCTATCACTCGAAAGAGAATGTGTCGATGTGTATTTTGCAATACACAGATCACTATGTCATAATCATGGTGTCCCACATGGTCATGTCGAAACATATATGTGTCATTTCCCTAAAGTTTTTTTATTGACAAAAATATTTCGATGACCCAATAATCTACTAGTTTGACACATTAGTTCCATGATATATGTTTCCTTTCATATTCATTGGAATTTATGTATATATGTTGATTTCCATTTTATACGAATATCTTTACAAGGTTCATATTAATCTTGTACCAATAAAAAAATGACAGTTCATCGTCTAAGTATTTGGTTGGAGGAAAATTATTAATTCAATGAATAATAATATATTTCTTGTATGAGATGTCATAAAAACAATCAAGTTCTCCTCGATACATTCCTACACGGAACGAAGGACATTGAGAGTTTTATTTTGTTTTTGATGTAATTCTTTACATCTATAATGGTTACATATTCGATTTTACTTAAGCAAAAGAAACTAATTAAAATACTATAAAGTAAATTTCAAAAAAATCTATGCTTTATCATTCTTATGATATAGATCATTTTTAATTTGTTTTCTTTTCGACAAGAGCACTCTTTAGTGCATTTCTTATTTGACTGTCCATTATCACTTGGGGCAGTAGTTGTATTTATACTCCAGATGTTGAAAAATCATTCCCGACTCTTACCAAGACCCTAACCCGTTCTAGGGTTTCATCCACATAGTGCATAAATGTCACATGTGTGAAATTGTTTTTAACTCTATGTTCTTTGGAGTTGTTTCCACCTTTAATGCTTTCATTATTGATCTCGAGAATTTTCTTTGTCTCGACATATGTGGTGTTGTTATTTGAAAGAACCTTGTTATGTCTCTCAACCACTTGCAGTAGGTTGATGAGTTTGTCTAAAGGTTAGATTCCAACTTATATTAGTTCATTAATATTTTTGATAGGTGAAAATAATGTTAGGAATCATGTCATATTCTGTGAGTTCATTGCTACAAAGATTGAGACGCGTCTTGGATATAACATTTCTTTGTTGAAATCAGTTACCTTTTTTTAATCGAGTAAGTGGGTTTCATTCCACTATACGATTAGTTCGGGAAGTACATATTCATGAGTACTCCCGATTATCCCTTTCGGGACATCCCACATTTCTTTGGGGGTTTCTAGTAAAGGTATTCCTATGAAACTTATGATTTATATGTCGTCTCAAAACATGAGGATATTTGCTTGTACCTTTTCAAGAGGTTGGTTTTAGGGTCAATAGGGAGTTGATGGACTTTAGGTATTTTTCTTGTACCTTTTCAAAAGGAGGTTTTATATACTCATTTATGATACTCACATTCTTTTGAGCTTACGACGTTGACTTTGGGATGAGTTGTTTCAACCAATTACATATATAAAAGATAATATATGATTTTCTTTTTGATAAGAAAATGTATTATGGTTATGAAATTTCATTATCATAACAATATTGGATTTTTGTATGCTTATATTTTATTGATAATACTTCATCAAGATTTCAATTTGTGAAAAAGAAATCACTCAATCTATTGGATTTCCAGGTAGTAGGGGAATCACATGGATTTCTTAAATCCCTAGAAACCTTAGGGCTATTTACACCCGTTTGACAAAATCCAATCGATATTTTGCAATTTATGTAATTTGAAGGTAACATTATTAATTTTTAGAGTTTTTGGCAAGAGGCCAAAATATGTTGGCGTGTGAAGCCAAGTTCAATGTTTATTTAAAGAGATTACTCTTAAACAAATAACTATTGTTTTGATATAAAGTCAACTTCAAACCTTAACATTTTAATAATATATTTGGAGTTTTTTTTTTTTTGGTAAAAACCAAAATATATGAGGTGGGAGGTGTAACTTTCGAAAATTTATTCTATAATTTAAAATTATGAGTAGAAACTCACAATCAAGATAAATGCTTGATTTTAACATTTTCATGCTATTTTTGGATCTTTTGACAAAATAACAAAAGTTATGGAGGGGGGAGGGTTGAAAGTGTAACTTTCAAAAATTATTTACAAGATGAAGGATTATAAAAACAATTATAATTAACATAAACATTTGAATATTATGCGGGATAATAAATTCAAAGGCTAAAAAAAAACATTAATTAACTAAATAGACACAATAGGATAAACTAATTAAGTAGACATGAATAAATGAATAAATAACAATAACAAGTCCAAAACCACATAGAATATATTAGTCCGATTATAATTAAATGACATTGAAACAAAATAAAAAAGAATTGACACCAACCAAAAATAAGATATTTAGCAACCTAATATAATAATATGATTAAATAATAATAATAATAATAATAACTTTCGATTAATGATAATCATACATATAATGTCACATATCATTATGTTTAGTCCTTGTGATTTGGTGAAAACTACACATTGGTTATTCATGAAATCATATTATGTTAGAATACACAATTGATTAATCAAACAAGATCACCTATTAGAAAAATCTACCGATATTTGCTAAAAAAAGGTTACAATAACAAATATAATTTTTTTTTAGTATAACAAAAACAAAGCCAAATATATATATATGTTAAACACATATTTAACAGTTTATTAATAGAAAACGATCTTGTCATATCATGTATATATCTTTTCCTTATATTTAGATTATATTGATAACTTATAATTTTCTATTTCAAAGTAAAGATAATATTCTTTTTATTGGGAATCTTATATATACATATATAGTTGAAGATATCTAATATAAAGGATTATGATTTGATTTATAAATCAAAACCTATAATGTAATTGAGAATTATTATTGTAACTGATATAACATACATAATAAATGAAAAATATCAATCTTTCTTAAGCAAGTTGCATGCATAGATAACATAATAATTTCAAAGAACATAAACATTGCTCATAATAAAAACAATACTATATAGAAAGCTCCTATGCAATATGTGAAAGAAATTTATTGAAAATGTATATAGTGCAAAACAATGGTTATGGTGACACATGGCATACATATGTATAGTGACGCATAACTTAATATACATTACATTTTTTTTTTCAAACAATATACATTACATATTATGTTAACTAACAATATATTATTCAAAGGTTTAACATACATATATTAATGAATGAATTAGCAAAAAGGATGTCAATACTAAAGTAACATAAACGTTGCAAGAACAATAATTGATGGTCGTTTAGCGATGATTATGTTATAAGATTATCATTAAACAATTTTATTGTATTAAATAACTAGTAATGAACCATCAATTGAAAGTTTAACATGAAAACGTACCTCAAATCGATATTGATACTGTGAACACCTTAGCTTTACTTCTCTTTTGAACTTTAGCAAAGCAACGTGCTGATAACGTGTTAAAGGAAAAACGAAACATAATAACAACATAATAGAGAGACAATGAAATTTGTAATTCTCATTAATCATAAGCCCTTTAAATAGGAAAAAGTTTACAAAGAAAAAGAAACATTCATTATGGTAACTTCTAATACTAAGAAAATATTACATCAATCATTTTATTTTGATGATGGCACATAATCCTACAACATGACGTTTATTTTTTATTTACCAAATTCTTGTATCTTATTTATATTAATGACCTTTATATTTTCTTGGAGGAATTTGGATTTAGAATTGGAGGGATTTAGATTTGAAGGATTTGAAATCTTTGATTTGTTTGGTTTGTAGGATTTAAAATGAAAATTAAATTCCATTATTTATAAAAAAAAAGTCATTACAAAATTATAAAAATAATTGAACTATCTTTTATCTAAGTGATTATTGGAAAACAAATATTTTAAACATATTTTTAAACATTATATATAAAATTCTCGTATAACCCCCCCATATATATATATATATATATATATATATATATATATATATATATATATATATAGAGAGAGAGAGAGAGAGAGAGAGAGAGAGAGGTTCATTTGATAAATGGTAAATGTATGAGAAATGGAGAAATAATCCTACTAGCCTATCATTCGGTTAAGATCGGATTTGACTGGTCAAATATTGCGTCTTTGACTAATCAACAATTGCGGTTTTGACTGGTCAAAAATTGCGGTTTATTCAAAAAATAGAAGGATAGTTTCGTAATTTTTACAAATACACGGGACGAGTTCATATATGGACCTGTATGATTCACATATGAACTATATTGTCATATGTGAACCAGTGTAATTCATATTATGAACTCTTTTAACTGATTCATATATAAACCTTTGTGATTAATATATGAACTAATTAACTGATTCACATATGAACTAATTAACAGATTCACATATGAACCTTTGTGCAATTCATATATAAACTAATTAACTGATTATCATACGAACTAATTATCTGATTCACATATGAACATATAATTCATATGTGAATCACATAGGTTCACATATGAACTCGTCTCATGTATTTTACGAAACTACTCCTCTATCTTCTACAGACCATACAAGGAATTATCCGGTGCCTCACGGTCAAAGCCGCAAATGTTGACCAGATAAAGGGCTATGAACACGGTAATTCATACTTACTGAACCCAAACCAACGTGTTTTCTATTTCAATCATTATATTCAAACACGGTAATTCATACTGTTAATTTTAAATGATCAAATGCATTAGAGTTTTATGTTTTAAACATTAAACTTTCACCATTTTTTACATACATTTAATCACTTTAACACACATGAACTTGTTAAACTTTCAGTCATGATGATAAAAATCGGTAAATAAAGGTAGTTGAATGTAGATGAATTGATGAAGGTATACGAGTGTATACAAAGGTTTTATTTTCACCTTCTCACTATAACTTTTATTCATATCGGAACCCAACCATATATAATATAGGGTCAGGTTCATGAGAAAGACTAAAAAATACGGAAAACTAAAGAACACCATGGCAGCCTTCATCTGAATGGTATGCAATTGTGCATACAAGTAATTTGTAACATACACATTTGCATATTCACAGGGGCATAATGCACACGTGTATAAAAACCAAAAATCAACTATATTTACTTGTATGCACAGGTGCATACTGTCCTGATCAAGGGCTATTAGGATGTTCTTCAGCTTTCCATTTTTTTGAGGTTTTCCTTGAACCTCCATCATTATATATATATATATATATAGGGGGGAGTATCTTTTGCAACCCCCTTAGTTTGTGCAATCTTTGTGAACCATTCCTGGCCAATCAAATCAATTTATTTAGTAATTTTGTTAATTAATTTATTAATTAATCTTAGGGGTATTCATGTAATTTCCAATTCTAAATTATTAAATAATTAATTTTAGATATATCTGAATTATGGATATGGCGTATATCAAGGGATTTCCTGATTTTCTATTTTTTATGTGATTTTGGTGTTAATAATCATCAACGTCATCTCAAGGGATTTCCCAATTTTCTAATTTTTTTATGCGATTTTGGTGTTAATAATCATCAACGTCGTCCCAGTTTTGTTTAAACTTTTTTCAAGATTTATCAATGGAAGATTCAATGTTTTCAATGGGAGATTGCAACCCGATGAACGAGGCGTATGTTAATGAATTGGTAGGATCGTCGAGTGTCCCACCGATTACACGTAAAGTTCTCGACGATGATTGCGGCAATGGTTCGTCGGGAAAACGGGCTAGCCGGCGATGAAGACGAAGGTTTACAATCTGATCGAGAGGTTGATAACAACAGTATGGTTTTTGATGATGTAGATCGGATGTTTGTATTTACCATACAGTACAATTGTCAGTTTTTTTTAACTGGGTGTTCATATTCAATGTATCGAGAGGGATGTTCTATATTTGCTCTCTTTATTAATCCATAAATAAAGGTAGTGGGTAAGTTCGTTTTTTATGTTCCATGTGTTCATGATGCCATAAATCATGGTCGAAGCTTCTGTAATCATGAATTAGTATTCATGAATGTGGATTCATGTTTAGGATCCACTGTTATCTGTACATGATTCCTCTCTATCACCTGGAGTTTTCATGACTAGTGTTTTTAGCAAATTCATGATTTGAACTGCATTCAACGCAATCACAGGGTCTGCCATCTGCATTCATACAACAAAACCATGAATACCCATCTCCAAATCGTGTTCATGAAGCTTTTTATACATGGAGGTGTACATGAGGACTGTAGGCTCTGCAACACCTAAAATCAATAAAGGTTGACCTCCAATGATGGAGTGTATGATCCCACAAATTGCAGTGGAGGCCAATGTTTGAACGGCCGTCAAAGCTCCTTCTGTAAGTACCAAAGCGACCATCTTAACAAGATAACAAACTTTTTTGAAACGATGGAGCTATTTTCGGAAACAATAAATGTTGTTAAATCAGTTCCTAATTTGAAACGACGGAGCATGATTTTTTTTTTCCCATTTTACCCTTTAGCGTGTTAATAATGTAAATTAAAAATAAATATTAAATACTAATTACTATATTTAGGACTCAATTAATCCTATCCGTTGATGAATTGATTGTATGGTCTTGATTAGGTTGCATAGTTTGTACAAAATACTAGGGTTGCAAAAGAAACCAACCCTATATATATATATGTGTGTGTGTGTGGTTGAGTTTCGGTGAGAAGTTGAGGTTAACGTGAGAAGTGGTTATCAATCAATCGTGGGATGAGAAATGAACGCACATTAGGATGAGATGCACCGAGATGCACCAGATCAATTATCTTCTAAGCCGCAATTAATGGGAGGACATTTGATTAAAAGTGATCAACGGTTCAGATCTACTTCTCATGCTTCTCACATGAACCTCAACTTCTCACATGATTCTTCGCATATATATATATATATATATATATATATAGAGAGAGAGAGAGAGAGAGAGAGAAAGGTTCAAACGAGAATGCTAACTATTTAAGAAAACAAGAAAACAACAAAAAACAATAGATCATGCACAAAATAATATGTGATTTTACACTAACCACAAAAAATCGGACGCAATGATGTCTTTCAGGTCGTGCGCATAGTTGCGGGAATCACATATTATTTTGTACGTGAATCATATATGATTTATATGTACTCGATTGTTTTCGTGTTTTATTAAATAGACGTTGTTCTCGTATGAATCCACATAGAATAGTATAATACAATTAAATATTATCGAGATAATAAGAAAAATAAATAATAAGTTAACGTTATAAAGAAACTAAATATTAAAATTTATAGTTCTAAATAAAAAAAATTATAACTAAAAGTTATTATTCTAATTTCTAAATTAAAGTTTAATAAAGATTGAATATTAAATCAAGTCTTATTTTAGGGGGAAATTGGCTGAAATAGCCATATTAGACATTGAATTGCACCTCCTAGCCATTTCTCTCCGGGTTTTACGAAAATAGACAGCGGACCTGCAGGTCCGCTATGTGTCGCTAAAAGACAAAAAAAGACGGCTCGAACTCAGGACCTGCAGGTCCGCTATGTCGGACACGTGGCATTATATGGAACCGTTAACTCAGGTCCGAAAAATAAAAGTGCATAATTGCGAAAAATAAAAGTGTCCTCTATAGAGGACCTGCAGGTCCTCTATAGTGGACCTAGGTCCTACGACGACCCTATCCTAAAGGAGAAGAAGGAGTAGGAGCTGCATAGAACAGAACGCAGAAAACGGGAAAGACGCAATTTGAACCGTTCCGTTCGCCACGCACCGGCCCCATTCACTTGCTTATCGTAGAGGCTGTAAGTACACAGTGCCCCACAACTATGGTCCGCTATAGAGGACCTGCAGGTCCTCTATAGCGGACCTAGGTCCTCTATAGCGGACCTGCAGGTCCTCTATAGAGGACCTGAGTTCGAGCCGTTTTTTTTTGTCTTTTAGCGACACATAGCGGACCTAGGTCTATTTTCGTAAAACCGGGGAGAAATGGCTAGGAGGTGCAATTCGGTGTCTAATATGGCTATTTCAGCCAATTTCCCTATTTTAGGGGGTGTTTGGGATTGCTTATTTATTTGGAAAAGTGCTTATCAACTTATGTGGTGCCAAATCGGAGTTTTTTAAAAAGTGTTTGGATTAACTTATTGTGGTACCAAAACGTAATAAACTAATAAGTTGTTATTTAAAGGTGTTTGTGATTGCTTATACATATAAAAGAACAAAAAAAGTCATAAGCACTTTTGAAATAAGTCATAAGTTACAACAAAATGACTTATCAAAAATGGCTTTTCAGCGGTTTGGCACCACTATAAGCTGTTTTCTTTTTGTTCTATCCAAACACTCAAAATAGCTTATCTGCGGTGCCAAATCGCAATAAGCTAAAAAGCCCTTCAAATAAGCAATCCCAAACACCAATCTAAATATTGCACGCAGTTGTTAGTAAAAAAAAAGAAAAAGATTAGTTTCACAAAAAAAGGATTCAAAATCAAAATTTTTATTTTTAATAATATAAATATGGTATTTCATTTATTTTCACATAAAATGATTCAAAATCAAAATTTCCCTAATTCCCACTCTCTCCTTCACCCCTGCCATCTTGAACTCTTTATCAAAAACGCAGATTCAAAAATGAAGAATTATATGATTGTCTTCTTCATATTAGGATCTATGGCCAATGTTCTCGAGACTATCAATCTTGCCAAGATCCATATTCATGAGAAATTGGAAGGTAAACCCTAATTGTGTGTCTTTTTCTTCTATAGAATCAAATACGATTCTGTTGTTTTTCTTTTTTTTATGTGTTGCGTTATAGAAAAATTCTAGAAATCTCATTGTTGATAATTGAACACTAATTAGTTTAGGTTATAGGTTTTGGTTTCTGGAATTTTCATTGATTAAATTTTAGGGTTTTTGTGTAATTTTGTTGGGTTTGGCGGAAATGTTTACTTAAGGATTTGTAAGAATATTCTGGATGCTAAGAAGTTGTTCAGTACTTCCAAATATAATGAAGTATTCAACATAATAGAAGAGATTTTAGTTGTGCAACAATGTCTATGATGTGCTCATCGCAAGTCCTACTCTGAGTCTGCAAATATTTTAGTAGAATGTGGGACTTTTATTCAAGTTTTTAAATACCCCTACGATAACAAATAGGAATGTTATGGACCAAAACACTAGATCAAATATTAATATCTTGTTTACAGAGGGAATATTAGCCAAAATGGAGAAGGTGAATTAATTTGGGGCGTCCCTAAAAGAAAATTAGTTTATTTGTTTTGGGATGCAAGAATACAATACTATGAAGTAATTGCTACTGAAATTATTTTCAATTCTCTATACTACGTAATTTATTGAAAAATGGATATGATATAAATCATTTTCTAAATTTCCTTGGTTGTCATTCAAACTAAACAACCCAACCCAACCCAACCTGATATATGTTGTTCAACACGAGTTGAGACAAAAGGCAAAATAGATGTTGCTTTCTTTACTATGAGACATACATGTGAGGTTGCTTATATCCATACATATACATCTTTCTTGTGTTGCACTTTGTGTGCACTTACAAAACCCTCGTTGTTTTCGCTTAAATCAATAGTTAAGCACTTTGTTTGAATCAGACTTAGTATATCCCAAGTTTCTAGTCAATTATATTGTCATCACACCATATTTTAGTTATGAATAACATCCATTCGTCTTCTAAATTCGAATTAAACTCAAGAATCTCTAATTATGACTGTGTAGTGGCTTAGATTATAACTAGCACGTAATAGTTTCAAGATACTATGACTAACAGTTTTTTTTATTCAAAATATATTCAAGAAGCAACATCATCAGTCTTTGAGGGGGGGGGGGAGTTGATGAAATTATGGCTCTTTAGATTGCAAAAGATGGGGCTTTTCATATGCGATTGACGTCAAATAACATATATACTACATGTATCACATACATAAGTCCTGTCTTCTGCAAATCTTCATGCCTAACTCGTTGAACCTATAGAATGCCAAAATACGGTCAGATCTGAACAATTAAGTATGACGAGTTAGCCCAATAATATAAAAAGTAAATAAAAAGTAAATTTACCATCATTCCTATTTCAAATTTTGGATAAAAAATAAGGTACATGGGACCCTATAATTTTCTGTATGATTTTGTGTTTTACTATTTGTCGGAAGTTGTAGAATGCAGCCTTTACAAGAATTTACATCAACAGAGCCTGTTGGTAGAGCTCATGGTGGAAAGTGGACTTTTCAAAATCTTAGTTGGCATCAAGACAAATGAAAAAACCTATCAAAGGTAAATATGGGACTTATTTTATGAACATAAATAGTGTCTATTTATGTAGCACTAACGATATGCTAGCAGTAGGGATATGCTAATTTCAATTTATTTCATTTGTCATAGCTCTTGCTTATACCATGGATTTTGAACGGTTATTTAGAAGCTCAATAATATTGTGGTTAATCTTTATTGTTATAGAATATTTAGTGGATTTTGTTCTAGTGGTATTGCAATTGATTAGTATTTTAATGTACAAAAAATGGTCAAAATTATTTAAAATGACAAATCATCTTACATGATTGTTAAACCAAAAACAATGTAAAATTGTGCAGATTTTAACACACATTTGAGCTTGCAACTATGTAAAAAGGTTAGTCTTTTTTATACAAGGTTACTTTTAAGATCTTTCGATTTTCTATTTTCGTTTTTTTTGTTTGTTTATAGACATGGAATAGATGAAGGAAGGACTCACAAAGAGTTGAATGATATAAAAGTAAAAGGGAAGTTTAATTTGTTGGATTTTGCTAAGTTGAACAACGATTTGTATCAATTCATCCGGAAGAATCTTCAGTTACGGCTTATGTTCATGAATACAATGAGATCCACGTATTCCAATTGTACCAAATTCCTAATCCTATTTTCTTTAGTTTGATTGTTTTACTTGTCACTTATTTAATCAATTATGAAACCATTTTTTCTGTGGATGGATGCCTACATACAACCCAAAGGTCAGTTTTCTTTTCTGGATCTTTGCAAACTTTTAGTATGGCCATGCATAACAACATTGTTGTTATTGCCAATCAGTTTTATTTTCTTTCTATGCCCCCCCCCCCCCCCCCTTCACATTATTGTCATCTTAATTTTCAATTTCAAGTTATATTATCATTTTAACTGTCAATCTCAAGCTAATTCCAGTCCAAAGGATGCATTGCTTTTATTTTTATCATGCTCCAAAAATCAATTTCACTGTTTTTTTGTATATAATAATTTGTATTAAAAAAGTCTTTGTGTGATAGGTTTTCAAAGGAATTAAGTGTTTGATACAATGTCTGAACCAAACCATGTTTAGGAATGAACTTTGGATGGCCTTTTTCCTCTTCTATGATGTTAAAGATGGCACTGTGGAAAAAGGGTGGCAAAGTGAAATGAGCAAACAATTCGATGGTGTCAAAGTTTTGGCCAATTGAGGTAAGTAATCTCTTGGATTATACCAATTGAGGTAACCTAGTTATTCGAAAACGAATGAACTCGATAGATGTGGCTTTATCCAAAACAAACAACTCTTGATCTTACGATGTCAGTTTATTTTGTGTATTGTTATGAAGTTCATTCCAACTAAGATTGGGAACATATGTTATTGGAATAGTTAATTGTGTTTATGGTTTAGTTTGAATTTTGATTGTTTCACGTATAGGATTTGAAATAGTTGATAATTGGTGATTCACATTTTCTTCCTTGTTTAGGATTTGGTTCACATATTTCTAGGATAAATATCTAATGTTTCATGATATATGTAGTAAGGTTAATGACTTACCCGAGTTGTATTATACTCTTTATGTAGCATAAAACGATAGATGAGAGGATATTTAGCCACTAGATAGTTGTATGGAATAACAGGACTGGAATGGTTGAGGCACTGATCACACATTGTTCTCTTTAAATACATTAACATACACACATTGAACCATGAATTATGTTCCGAACTTTTGCATGTTCGTCTTTATGAAGTGAATTTGGAAGTCGGTTTTCTGGAGATGATGTACCACGATATTTGGTGTTATTGATAGGTGTGCTCATATTTGGTTTATGCATATTAAATACTACTCTTTTGTTACAGGTATTGCAACCATACTACTTATCAACTTAATGAGAAGGTAACAAAAACATAAGAGAAAGAAGAAATGTACAACAATGAGATAGTGAAGTCGAAGCATATAAGGACTAGCTTCAATAAGTAAAGTCTAATGTATTAGACAATTAGTGGTGGTAGGTTTATTATTGGTGTACTTATACATTCTTCATATGTTATCAATATATATTGGTTTAATGTTTCTCATTTGATTATTATATTTTAATTTTGTTTTATTATTTTGCCACACAAGATAGAAATTTTTGTTGAAGATTAGTTAACGCCATGATTCTGTTATGATCGCCAATGAATGGCTAAATTTAACCGGGTTTGTAAAGAGTTTGTAGTCATAGTTTTAGTTATTTCGCATGATAAAAAAGTAATTAAGAGCCGCATTTTTAGTTATTTTGTGTGACCAAATGGTAATGAGTAGTTACGATTATTACAAATTCAATGTAACCATATGTTATGAATTGACCATGTTTAATATAAATTTTTAGTGGCTATAAGTACTTTATGGTCACGGTTTTTAGTTATTTTGTGACCAAAAGTTAATCAACAGCCATGTTTCTAACAAATTTGTGTAACCAAATGTTATGAATTGACCATGTTAATATGAAGTTTGTGTAGCTACAAGTAATTTATGGCTATGGTTTTAGTTATTTCGTGTGAACAAAATACATTCAATAGCCACAATTCTAATAATTTAACGTAACCATATGTAATGATTTTGTCACAACTAATATGAAATTTGCATGTCTATAAGTTGTTTATAGCCACAATTTTAGTTATTTCGTGACCAGAAACAAACCAATAGCCACGATTCTTACAATTCAACGTAACCATATGTTATGAATTGGTCACAGTTAAAATAAAATTTTTGTGGCTATAAGTAGTACATTCTCACGTTTTTTTAGTTATTTCATGTGACCAAATGTTAGTAAATGTTATGAATTGACAACGGTTAGTATTAAATTTGCATGATGATAACTAGTTTATGGCCATGGTTTTAGTTATTCTGTGTGACCAAAATATAATCAATAGCCACAGTTCTAACAATTCAGCGTAACAATAGGTCATGAATTTGCCACGGTCAATTTGAAAATTTGTGTGGCTAGAAGTAGTTTATGGCCACGGTTAAAACAAATATACATGGTTATAAAGTAATCATTGGTCACCTTAAAAAACAAATTATGTGGCTATAAGTAGTTTATTGTCACAGTTTTCTTTATTTTGTGCGACCAAAAGGTAGCAATAGCCACATTTATAAGAATCAAACGTAAAATATATGTAATGAATCGGCCATGTTTAAGGTGAGTTTGTGTGGCGATAAGTAGTTTATGGCCACAGTTATAGGAAAAATGTCCCAATACCATAAAAAATTCGATAGGTTTATGGCCACGGTTTTTAGACTATGGCTACGGTTTTTCATGTGATATGGTGACACAGATTAAACGTGGCCATTTGGGTATCAAAAGACACGGCAGAATAGGCTACGGTTTGATTGAAGAAAAAAAATGTGGCTAAAGGCATACGGCCACGGTTTTTAACCGTGGCCATTGCGAGTTTTTGTACTAGTAATTTTCATAAAACTCATTAACGCTAAAAAAAATCAAGTGGTGTCAAAATTTTCATTTCCCAACATAAAAAAAACATAAGACGGCAATAAGTCTAAAAATGTTAAAATTCTAAAACCACAACATACGATAAAGTGACCATTTTCAACAAAACTTTTATGAGACACGACGCCCAGAAAGCTCGTAAATTTACACGCAATAAAATTAAAACCCACACATCTCAAAGTACACTCACACGCCCAAAACGTTGTAAAACAATATTTCATAAAATTCAACACGACTCATACAGACTAAAATTCCCAAGAAAATTCCGACTCGAAAACATGGGAACAACTCTTCCTTTAAAACCTTAACATACGTGGAGGAGATCCAATGTCAAGGTCAAAAATTCCACAGTTACTTGCCCAATACCTCAAATAACATTAAAACACGGATTTTAAAATATCCTAAAATAGCGTTAGACACGAGACGAGAATAAAGAGATTTTCGATAACAATTTACAATCACGAGCAACAAAACAACTTCATGCTTGCTTAAGCTCACGGTTTAAAATCTGATAAGTGTTAAATGTTTTGCCAAGACCTTATAATGTAACTCACTTTATGCTTTGAGAACATGAGAAACGATTTATGCAAACTTATTTTAGAAATAACTTAGGGCATGAATTTGGTCGACACTCAACATCTCGAAATCACGCTCCTCAATTTCCCAGTCATACTATTGTCATCCAGATGCTTAAACATCTTAACGCAATAATCAATTGTTTCATCCGTTCACCTTACAGTTTCTTCTTGAAGTAGGGCAGATTTAATAAGCCTATGGTTCTAATTTAACCAATCATTCTGACCCGAAAGGGTTGACTTAATGCAATCACCATTCTTAATTATCACCATAAGTGACATTGCTATAAACATTAACCTCTTCAAGCCATTACTCCTCGAAAACTCATCCACTACCCCATCGGTCCTCACATGAGGGTGGTTCAAGCACACACATGTAACATGTAAGTTCACCACGACACTGGCCAGGTGTAATTATGAACGTACCATACACGATTATCCTTGCTACCCTCATCATGATTCCCGATTCTTGTGACTCTATCGACTTCAAAATATCTTATCTTAGAGTGTCTAGTAGTGCAATCTCACTTTCTCATACTTAGAAGAACACTAGTTTGAGTCTAGGTATCCGAAATCAACACTTAAATCCCTCAAACTTAAGCTCTGATACCAACTTGTAACACCCTCAAATTTTGGTAAGAGCAACTAATTAAATTTTGATATTACATCAAGTAAAAGATAAATCTTCAAAATAAAATTATCTATTTGACCTCAACAAATATAAACTCTAGTCTTATACAAGGACCAGACCCAGTCGGGTGTTACTTAATCCCAACTATAAGCTGCTCTTCCTGAAACAAATGCGGAAAACTTCGCTAAGGTAACCACTTCTCGAGCACAGAACTAGCACTCCTCTCTGCACAGTGTCACTAGAACTATTCCCAACCAGAACCTGTTGCACATGCCGACAAATAAAAAGGTTAGGTTAACGCCTAGTGAGTTCAAGAGTTTTCAACATGAATAAAAATATCGTTGAAAAGAAGTAATGCAATTTAAATCATAATCTTTCAATTTGATATGTCTTAAATATGAAAAGGACTCGTTTTCCAATAATATGTAATTTATGCAAGAAACACCAATATAAACGTTTTCAAATCCAAACTACTTCGGGGATAACGTCCCAACATATAACGTTCTTTCGTACATTAATTTCAACCCAAACTCACTCAAAAACGTGAATAGAAATCGAACTCTCCATTTATGAAACGCGGTTAAAACTTTATATCCCGAAACACCCAAAAAGCTGATGGGACATAATACTCAACCCATAAATCATGGACAAGATACAAAACGTCACCGAAAACTTGGATAATAAAATTCAATACCCAAAACAACACCTTTCGGTGACGGGGGAAACCCGAATTCCATCGAATGTAGCGGGCACACAAAGTTAGGCCACTTATCAATGTTATATGAGCTTCACTTAGGGATAAAATACTCGTTAACATCAACCTTGTTGGGAAATTCAGAAATGCACAAGTACAGTTAATGCTGCTAGAAGAACTTGATTACTACTTCTGAAGTTAATACTGCTGAACAAGATTAATGCTGCTAAGTCATTATTAATACTGCTGGATGAAGTTACTACTGCTAAGCAATTTTAGTACTGCTAGTAGTTAGTACTGCTGAAATTAATACTGCTCAAAGTATTAATGCTGCTGAAGACTTAGTGCTGCTTATGTGATAATCAAGATTCGTGCAGATAAAGATTGAAGATTATGGAAAGCTTGAAGATAAAGATGGAAGATTATTCTGAAGATCTTTTATTATTTGTAATTATCTTTTATCTTCAGTATATATAGAATAATGTGTAATTAGAGAGATCTTAATTAATTCTGAATTTTTGTTTTCATAGAGAGAATCAACCTCAAGGTTTATAGTCCTAATTCTAGAGAAGTAGAATTCGTATTGGTGAGCCTGTTCATCAATATTGAGGTTGAGTGTTGAATCTTGTAGCTTTAAAATCATTCAATAAAGTTTACAAGTTGTTATTCTGATTCACTGTTTCATTGATTCTTGAATATTAAAGTGTTATTCCGCAAACTTCTTTAATATTGTTTCTGAGTGTTTATTCTTGTTAAGAATTAAGATCCTGACAAGTGGTATCAGAGCTAGTATTCTCAGAAATCTTATTCATCATGGAAAACACAGTTGAATCAAACAGTACTCTGGTCTCAAAGGTTCCAATGTTCAGATCCAATGAATTTGACATGTGGAAGATTAGAATCAAGCAATACATTCTCCTCACAGATTACTCCATGTGGGACATCATTGAGAATGGCCCATCTGATGCAGGAAAGATTGGTGAAGATGGAAAAAGAACCCCTCCAAAGACGGATGCAGAAAGAAAGACAAGGCAGACAGAGATGAAAGCCTTGAGCACACTGGTCTTGGCCATTCCCAATGAGTATCAACATCAATTCTGTAATTGCACTGATGCACAGATGCTCTAGAATGCTCTAGAAAAGAGATTCTCTGGTACCAAAAGTACCAAGAGAAATCAAAAGGCAATCTTGAAATAACAATATGAAAACTTTATGTCAACTAAGAATGAGTCTATGACTCAAACTTTTGACAGGTTTAACAAGCTGATTGGTGAACTAGCTACTATGGGAGTATAGATTGATCAAGATGATGTAAACAGAAAGTTCTTAAGGTCCCTTGGAGATGAATGGACCATGTACACTGTTTCATTCAGACAGAATGAACAATTGGAAGAGAAAGAACTTGATGATCTGTACAATGATCTTAGAGTATTTGAAGCTGAAGTGGAGGCAAAGAAGAAGCCTTCTGGATATATTCATAATGCTGCACTCCTATCAGCATCAATTGATTCTACTTCTAACCCTGAATCAGTTAATGCTGCTAATGGAGCCAATCAAGAAAAAGGCACTGAGTCTGTGTTTGAAGCCTTTCTTTCCAGTCATGGAAACTCTTCTTTAATTAATGATGATTTGGAACAACTTCATCCTGATGATCTTGAAGATATGGATATTAAATGGCAGATGGCCATGCTTTCCATGAGGGTGAAGAAGTTCATAAAGAGGACTGGGAGGAACAACTTCTCCCAAAGAAGAGAAGATGGAGCAGGGTTTGATAAATCAAAGGTGGAGTGCTACAAATGCCATCTGAAGGGACACTTTGCCAGGGAATGCAGAAGTGGAGTGTCTCACAACAACAACCACCAACAAGCACAGTCTGGAAACCTCAACCATAACAGAAACTCTACTCAAACCCTTGTTTCTCAACAAGGAATGGGGTTTGACTGGAGTGATCAAGCAGAAGAGGCTATCCAAAATCAAGCTCTTATGGCTGAAGTATCTGATCTCCCAACTGAGGTAAGTTCTAATCTCTGTTCTAAAACTTGCATAGACACTGTTAAAAGGTACAGGGATCACAACCAAAAGATGAGTGATGATCTTAAGAGATTAGAAAAGGATATAAAAGACTATGTGAGAATTGTTGAGAGGTTTGAGGAACAGATTAAAGGTTTTCAAGCCAATGAACTCCAACACTCATATGACACCAATTACTGGAAGTGGGAGAAAAAGGATCTAGAACTTAAACTGACCAAATCTAAAGAGGAGAGTGAAAAGTTAAGAGAGGAGCTAACCAAGGTTAAGCTTGATGTGGAAAAGTTTTCCAATGCTTCTAAAGCAATGGACTCTCTTCTACAAACTCAGATTCATGACAAGCTGAGAAGAGGAATTGGGTATAATGCCACACCACCACCATATAACAACAATTACATCCCTCCTACTTCAGACTTGCTAGAAACCAAAGATAGGAAGGACTTGCCTAAGGGAGCCACTGAGATAGATCCCTTAGATAAGGTAGTTGTTAAGGACAAGACTGAGAAAGAGGTTGGTAAGAGTAAGGAGAACAATGTGAGTGGTGAGATTCCTAAAGAGAATAACATTATCACCAATGAGGACTGTGGAAGGGCTTGGATCAAATCCAAGGACATAAAGAAGACAGAGGGAAAGTCTGGTAAGGTCCATTACAAACAGACCACAGTTGTGAATCCAGTTCCTTGTAAACAGTGTGCATGTAAGAAGAATGAGCCCCTAAAACATGATAAAAAGAGGGGAAATCAAAGAAACTGGAATAATTAGTGGGCACAAAAATAAGGGGTTGATTTGAGTACAAAATCAATAGACCAAAACCTTGTTTTATCTGTGGCAAATTGAATCATCTTGCCAAATTCTGTTATTTCAACCCTATAAACCAAAGGATGCATTTTCAAAGATCTATGCAAAAACCCTTTGGTTATAGGAAGATTGAAAGGAACCATGTGGCTAAGAAATCTGTTAAATCTAAAAGCCACATGAAGAAAAAGTCTGTTAAAGAAAGTGTCAATATGTGGGTTCCTAAAAGCACTAAAACTGTTAGTACTGCTACCACAAATAGTGCTGCTGACAATGATAGTGCTGCTAGAAGTAATACTACTGCTAACAATGTTAGTGCTGCTGACATTGTTAGTACTTCTTCAAAAGTTAATACTGCTAACTCTGTTAGTGCTGCTAACAAGGTTAGTACTGCTAAACCTGTTAGTACTGCTAACTCTGTTAGTACTTTTAAGGTTAGTACTGCTTCTAGTGTTTGTGCTGCTAAGCCAATCATATTGACAAAGTACTCCAATAAAGAGTGCTCTGAGATTAAAAACCTCATCAAAAAGGAATGTAAATACTTTGATGAGAAAGGGAGACCCAAGACCACTTTGGCTTGGGTTCCCAATCAATACTAATTGTTTAATCTTATGTCCAGGGCAACCAACAGCTCAAGGGGAAGAGCATCTGGCATGTTGATAGTGGTTGCTCTAGGCACATGATAGGGAACATGTCATACCTCAAGAATTTCAAGAAAATTGATGGTGGGCATGTTGCCTTTGGTAATACTCCAGATAGAGGTAAGATAAGTGGTAAGGGGGATGTAACCAAAGGTAAATTGACCTTTGAAGATGTATTCTATGTTGAGCAGTTAAGGTACAACCTGTTAAGTGTATCACAGGTTTGTGACAAACAGCATAGTATATTATTTACAGATTCTGAATGCATTATCCTTGCTCCTGGATTCAAGGTAGTTGATGAAAAGATGATACTACTAAGAACTCCCAGAAAGGATAATGTATATTGCTTAGATATGGAAAGTGTTTCAACTGATTCATCCCTAAACTGTCTTGTTTCAAAAGCTTCTTTGGATGAATCATCACTTTGGCACAGAAGGATGTGTCACATGAACTTTAAAACAATGAATAAACTTGTTAAAAACAACCTTGTAAGAGGTTTACCTTCCAAAGTCTTTTCATGTGATGATCATTGTGTTGCCTGTCTCAAAGGCAAACAACACAAAACTTCTCATAAGTCCAAAGAGTTGAACACAATCTCTCATTCTCTTCAGTTGTTGCATATGGATCTGTTTGGTCCTACAAATGTTATGAGTATAGGTAAGAAATCATACTGCCTAGTTATTGTTGATGATTACTCTAGATTTACTTGGGTATATTTTTTAAGGACTAAGGATGAGACAAGTGGACTGATCAAATCCTTTATTCTAAAAATTGAAAACCAAACAAATCAAAAGGTAAAAGTCATTAGGTCAGACAATGATACTGAATTTAAAAATCATGACCTAAACACCTTTTGTGAGGAAAAAGGAATTGAGAGACAATACAGTGCTCCTAGGACTCCACAACAAAATGGTGTTGCTGAGAGAAGGAATAGGACACTGATTGAAGCTGCTAGATCTCTGTTGGTAGATTCAAAACTTCCAATTACTTTCTGGGCTGAAGCAGTTAATACTGCTTTCTATGTCCAAAACAGAGTTCTAGTAATAAAGCCTAAAAACAAGACACCATATGAGCTGTTAAATAAAAGAAAACCATTTATTGGATTTTTCAAACCTTTTGGGTGTCCTTGTACCATTCTCAATACCAAAACTCACTTAGGAAAGTTTGATAGCAAGACAGATGATGGTTTTCTTGTTGGTTACTCATCTCAGAGTAAGGCTTACAGAGTTTTTAATACTTCTTCTAGAATAATTGAGGAAAGTGACAATGTCAAGTGCAATGAGCACACACCAAATCCTATTGGGTCTGGTCCTCAGTGGTTATTTGACATTGATTCACTAACTAACTCTTTGGGTTTCAGTAGTGATTATCATGCAGGTTCAGGAAGTGGAGGATCAGGGGATGAACAAGTACAAGTACAAGACATTATTCCTCAGTCTGTGATCTTTCCCATACCTTCAATAGAACCTGTTAATGTTTGTGCAAAGGAAACTATTACTGAACCAATTCAGAGTGAAGAAGAAGGAAGAGATGAAGAGAATCAAGTGCATGAAGAGCCAGAAGCAGCTAATGAGATCCCCTCAGCTGACTTAAATGATTCCAATCTGGATGTGGGAATCAATGAAGAACCTAGTCATCAGACTAGAACACAAAAGAATCATCCTCCAGAGCTGGTCATAGGAGACATCTCTTCTCCTATGATAACAAGAAATCAAAGCAGACTTCAAGAGCTGCAGGATCAGCAACACACAGTACTCTCCTGCTTTCTATCTCAGATTGAACCTAAGAAGGTTTATGATGCAATGAAAGATTCCAGTTGGATAGAAACTATGCAAGAAGAGTTACTGCAGTTCAAATTGCAAGAAGTTTGGGACTTGGTGGACCTTCCAAAAGGTCATAGAGCTATAGGCACCAAGTGGATTTTTAGGAACAAAAAGGATGAGAGAGACATTGTGATCAGGAACAAAGCAAGGCTGGTGGCACAAGGGTACACTCAAGAAGAAGGCATTGACTATGAAGAAGTGTTTGCTCCAGTGGCAAGGGTAGAGGCAATTAGGCTATTTCTAGCCTATGCCTCATACATGAAGTTCAAGGTATACCAAATGGATGTGAAGAGTGCCTTTCTCTTTGGCACAATTGATGAAGAAGTATATGTCTGTCAGCCCCCTGGATTTGAAAATCCATCATATCCAGACAGAGTATACAAACTGAAGAAAACACTGTATGGTCTTCATCAAGCCCCAAGAGCATGGTATGATACTCTGTCTACCTATCTCTTGGAGAATGGGTTTGACAGAGGAATAATTGACAAGACCCTCTTCATTAAAAGAAGTAAGAAGGACATCCTACTGGTTCAGATTTATGTAGATGATATCATCTTTGGCTCCACAAAAGACCAGATGTGTAGAGACTTTGAAAAGTTGATGCACAAGAGCTTTAAAATGAGTTCAATGGGTGAACTTACCTTCTTCCTTGGGCTTCAAGTGAAATAGAAGAAAGATGGGATCTTCATAAGCCAATCAAAATATGTGAAAGACATCCTAGACAAATATGGTTTAACAGACTCAAAGCCAGCAAGCACACCTATGGAGACTCATAAACAGATCACTGCTGATCTTGAGGGGGAGGATGTTGATGTCCATCTATATAGATCAATGATTGGATCTCTCATGTATCTCACAGCCTCAAGGCCAGACATCATGTTTCCAGTGTGTTTGTGTGCAAGATTCCAAGTCAAGCCAAAGCAATCACATCTTCAAGCTGTTAAAAGGATTTTCAGATACTTAAGAGGGCAACCTAGATTAGGTCTTTGGTATCCTTATGAATCCAACTTTGACCTGATTGCTTATTCAGATAGTGACTTGGGAGGTGCTAACATGGACAGAAAGTCTACTTCAGGTGGATGTCAACTTTTAGGTGCAAGACTAGTATCTTGGCAGTGTAAGAAACAAACCACAGTGTCCTTATCAACAACAGAAGCTACGCTGATGCAAGTTGTTGCTCTCAGGTTCTATGGATTCAGAATCAGATGCTGGACTATGGGGTAACCTTTCTTCACACTCCAATCTTCATTGACAATAGCAGTGCTATAAGCATTATTAATAATCCAGTCAAGCACTCCAAAACAAAGCACATTGAGATCAGGTATCACTTTATTAGAGATTGTAATGAAAAGAAGCTAATTCAAGTTGCTAAGGTTCATACTGACAACCAGTTTGCTGATCTATTCACTAAAGCTTTTGATGTGGGTAGATTCACTTTCTTGGTCACAAGTGTGGGCATGATCAACTCTGAATGAGCTCATGTTTAAAAAGTGTTTTCATACCTGTTATTGGTTTAGTATTTGGTGCTACTAACATCTTTCTCAGGAAGTTATTATCTTGCTCAGAGTACCTCAAGCTTCAAAAAGTGTAAGTATAGTTAATACTGCCAGTGCAGTTTTAATACTGCCAGTGCACAGTTAATATTGCTAGGTAGTTAATACTGCTCTCAGTTAATACTGCTAGTTAGTTAATACTGCTCTCAGTTAATACTGCTCTCAGTTAATACTGCTAGGTAGTTAATACTGCTCTCAGTTAATACTGCTAGGTAGTTAATACTGCTCTCAGTTAATACTGCTAGGTAGTTAATACTGCTCTCAGTTAATACTGCTTATGTCCCGAATCGTATAAATACCCTGTTTGCCCACCCAAAAGTTCATAACGACTCTTTGATTTCTATTCATCTGCTCTCTAACCCTTTTCTCTCAAGAACAAGTGTTTTAGTCCAGAATACTGAAGATCAATGGCATCCATGGCATTCATTGATGAGCACAATGAGATTGCGATGCTACAGAAGCCGAAACAAGCTGCTGGATTCCACCAGATTGTGGATTTTCTCAAAGCCAGCCACATTGCCCATGCTCTAACTGTGTCGCCAACAATCTACATAGAGCATCAACGACAATTCTGGGCGAATGCCACCGTAGTCACAGAGAATGGTGTGCAGATAATCAAGACAAGGGTGTGTGACAAACCCTTGTCAGTTTCTGAAGAAGTGATACGCATCTGTCTACGTCTAGATGATGCTCCAGGTATTACTTCTATTCCTAATGAGGACTTGTTCTCAAATTTGTCAAGAATGGGGTATGGAGGCCAATTGGATGGTTTCAAATTCTCAAAAGCAAAGTTTTATACCCAATGGCGTTTTCTTGTTCATACCCTAATGCACTGCATTTCCAAAAAGACTACTGGCTGGAGTGAGTTCAGCAGTACCATTGCTTATGCTTTGGTCTGCTTGGCCACTGCCAGAAAATACAATTTTTCAAGAATGATTTTCAGTGATCTTGTATCAAACTTGGGAAGCAAAAAGAGTTTTTATATGTACCCAAGATTTGTACAGGAAGTTATAACTCATGAATTGACGGATATGCCTCACTTTGATGAGGTATATGTACCAAAAATCCCCAAAGGTAAGGTCTTTTCAAACATGAAAAGATCTCCATTGGACTCGGAAGGAGTTGTCACCCCATTGTTCTCTACAATGATGGTGGTGTCCCACAATGAAGAAGGTATGGCTTCAGGGTCAAGGCCCTCATTAGACCAACCCACTGAAAGCCAATCCCAACCTTCCATCACCATATCAATCCCTCAGTCCCTTGTTCAAAAACCAATTGCACCAATAACCAATACATACATAAGGAAAAAGGTAAAGAAGGCTCCTTCCCTTCTTGTACCTTCACCCACAGAGCCTTTAAGCCCTCTAATGGAGAATTCTCCATTAGAGAATATCTACAGGGAAACCACAGGGGTGTCTCCCAACCCCAAGGAGGTGCTCACTAAGGAGATGATTGAGCATATGGGTGCTAAGGCTGCCACTACTCCTGCTAGCACAGAGGAGGTCAGTGGTAACATAAATAAGACCTTCCCCATGGCAACTTTGGGTGAGCAATCATCCAAAGGTCCCAGGTGCCAAGAAACCATGGGGGTAGCAGGTGCTTCTGCTAGGAAGAAGACTTCTACTACAAAAAGATCCCATGATCCTTCAAAAGGGGGTCACACTCCTGGAGAAGGTGAGGACAGATATGAGTATTATGAATTGATGGAAGCAATGGGCAACATCAACATGGATGTGATCAAACAGGGGAAAGAAATAGAAGAGCTGAAACTGATCATTCTGTCTCAACAAGAACAGATTGTCAAGCTGAAGAATATGGTGAAGAGATTGGTCCAGAAGAAGAAAAAGAAACAGTTTGTACTCAAAAGAAGGGAACCAGTGACTGATGCTCCCAAAAAGGGGGAGTCAGAAGCTGAAGTAAACATGGAAGATGCTAAAGACAAGGGGGAGCAAGAGAAAGTTGATTTTGAAGGGGAGCAAGCAGCAGAAACAGCAGAAAAAGAGAAAGCAGCAGTAACAGAAGATGTTGTACAAGCAGCAGTAACAGTTAATGTTGCTGAATCAAGCAGAGCAGCAGAAACTGGTAATACTGCTGAACTGAAAGAAGCAGCAGAAATAGTGCAAGAAGTTCTAACAGATCTTGAGATTGCAGAAACCTTAATCAAAGCCAAGCATGATACTCCCAAGGTCATCTCAAAGTCCAAAGGAGTTGTCATCAAAGAACAAGGTGAAGTGATCAAGAAAGCTAGTGTTGAGAAGATGGTGAGCAAAGATAAAGGCAAAGCAAAGCTAGTGGAATCTGATCAACCCATCAAAAAGCAAAAGTTGGTTGAGTCAGATGAAGCATTGGCCAGAAATATACAAGCTGATATTGAGCAAGAAGAAAGGGTTCAAGTTGAAAAGGACAGAGAGATGGCTAAGGCTTTAGCTGCAGAACTGAATGAAGCTTATCAACAAAGCCTGACAACTGAAATAGCTCAGAAGAAATCTGCAACCCTGAAGAAATCTGTGGTGATAAAAAGAGCTGCAAAGAAGAGACAACCCTCAAAGACTTACCTTGGTACCCAAGAGAGAAACAAGATGATTATATTTCTCAAAGGTGCTGTAGGAGTCAGAAAGGAGATGTTCTCAAAAATGACATTTGAACAGATTAAGGAGTTGTACAATTCAGAAATGATCAAGCTTCAAGGGAATGAAACTTCCAGGGTGGAAATGGAGAAGAGAATGAAAGAAAGCAATGACTTTATGATAGAAAAACCTTTTCCAGATGAGCAAGAAACACCACCAAAGAAAGAAGCCACTCTTGGTGAAAGTCTAAGGACTTTAAAAAGAACCAAGATGATGGCAAGATAAAAGTCAACCAAGAAGCCTAGAGTAGCTGAAGAAGAAGCTGAGAAGGTTGCTGAAGAGGAAGGGGCACCTAAGCCATCTGAACAGAAAGATCCATCAAGAACTGATGATGTGAATATGTACATGGTAGTGATGGACAAAGTGCCTGAACCAATTTCAGCTGAACCTGTAAAAGTTAAGCCTCCTGAGGTCATTCTATGGGACACAATGAAGGTTGATGGCAAGGAATACATAAGGCTCAAGAGGAAAGATGAGAAGTATGAGGTGTACAATACTTGGGCAAAGATTGTCAGAACATGCTCCAGGTCAGATCTAGAGGAGATGTTTGATATAGGAATGAAGTTGTATGCAGATAAATTGAAAGCTCCAGAGATTTCAATTACAAAACTTGTGATGGAGTATCTGTGTATGATGTTCAAGCCTGAAGAAGTGGAGCATGTGATCAGAAATGTGTTCAAAACTGTCAACAATTGGACTTTATATGAAACTAGTGGAGTATATGCACTGACTATGGACATAAATCACATAGAATACTTCGTAGTGGATAGAGTATACAATCACAACAGATTTAAGCTACATGCAATGTTGAAGAAGAAACTTGGATGTGTTCCAGATTCATAGATGGCTAAGTATTTGATTCAAAGAACAATAAATCAGAGTTTGGGGTTGGATGCAAATACAAGAGTATAAGCTATGAAGGTTTTGGGAGCATCTAGAAGATCATCTGAAGAACTTGACTTCTCTTCCTAAAAGTCAAGTTAGGGGGAGATTGTTGGGAAATTCAGAAATGCACAAGTACAGTTAATGCTGCTAGAAGAACTTGATTACTACTTCTGAAGTTAATACTACTGAACAAGATTAATGCTGCTAAGTCATTATTAATACTGCTGGATGAAGTTACTACTGCTAAGCAATTTTAGTACTGCTAGTAGTTAGTACTGCTGAACATTAATACTGCTCAAAGTATTAATGCTGCTGAAGACTTAGTGCTGCTTATGTGATAATCAAAATTCGTGCAGATAAAGATTGAAGATTATGGAAAGCTTGAAGATAAAGATGGAAGATTATTCTGAATATCTTTTATTATTTGTAATTATCTTTTATCTTCAGTATATATAGAATAATGTGTAATTAGAGAGATCTTAATTAATTCTGAATTTTTGTTTTCATAGAGAGAATCAACCTCAAGGTTTATAGTCCTAATTCTAGAGAAGTAGAATTCGTATTGGTGAGCCTGTTCATCAATATTGAGGTTGAGTGTTGAATCTTGTAGCTTTAAAATCATTCAATAAAGTTTACAAGTTGTTATTCTGATTCACTGTTTCATTGATTCTTGAATATTAAAGTGTTATTCCGCAAACTTCTTTAATATTGTTTCTGAGTGTTTATTCTTGTTAAGAATTAAGATCCTGACAAACCTTTCCGGGTCTATAGATAACAAACCAACAAGCTCAACACCTCTGTGTCTATTGCTTGGATAATCATCAAGTTCAACCCCTCTAGGTTTGTACCTTGGAATTTTCGTGCACTCATCAAGTTCAACCCCTCTGGGTCTATACCTTGGAATTCCCAAAATATCCCAGTTAAGCTCGTTCACAAGAAAAGTGCAATTAGTGGTCAGAAGACCCCATGCCTATTTCAAGTTACAATACGGGGATATTGATCCCACTAAAACTGACTCTTATGCCTATGGATCCAATGCATTACAGTCGAAAACGTTACATGACTCAAACGAATGAACTAACACATTCAAAACATGTAACTCTCAAATAAGATGCAACTAAGTACACCATACGTCCAAGGCTCCTTAACGAGCTACCAAAATTGAACAAATGTTCCGAAGACCCATCTGTGTGTAAACCAAGCCCCAAAAGGCATAATGAACGATTGGCTAAAATATGTGAGCCAATAGGGTTACAAAACCAAAATACGACTTTTCCCAAAATTCTTTGTCTCTCAAATCACAATTGGCCTTTGGCCCAAAACTAAAAGGTTTACTAATTCTAAAATGTTCCCAAAGTCGGGAATAAGCAAAACCAAAGGACTCACACATTCGTTCCTTCAAAACGTCCCATTACATAAATGATGCATATTTCACAAACACTAATAAGTGTATTTTGTCCCAAATAATCTTCATTTATGAATAAATTATTAAAACACCTTCATTCATGACTTATTTCTCAAAATGCCCAAAAATCCCAAATATGAGTGTTTTAAAAAGTTTATAAAGCTAAACACTTCAAGAAATCAAAAGTTACCAAATAACTCACAGTTGATAATTTCATGTAAAACACAGAAATACTTTAAAATGGACATTTTGGCATGTACAACGTTTTCACAAATCAACTTGAACTCACCTCGCTAGATTTAGGCTAAATCTTGATTTTACCCTAACTTGAGCTTCCTTGAAGAAACTTGAATCCACAAGCAAAATCTTCCAAAAACATATTATCACAATTTTCCAACCATGAACATACTTATTCAACCATTTAAAATTATTCCCCAAACATTTTGTATCAAAACCCCCAACTTGACCCAAACCTTAGTTTTGGTCTAATTCCTCCAAAATCATCAAGTCTAAGATCGAGAGGCGTAACCACTAGGAGATCATCAAATGAACATTTATGATCTATATAAATGTTTAGAAAAAGGAGAACGAACTTACCAAGTGGGTTTTGAGCAAAACCCCAAGAACTCCAAAAATCTCAAGGGTTGAAGATGAAAGCTTTGTCTTGAATCAAGAGGTGTACCCACTAGCATTGATGATGAAGAAATTCTTGATTTTAGGAGAAGAAACCCCAAAATAAGTTAGGGTTCATGAAAGGGTGTGAGGGGTCGATTTTGGAGAGATAGAAAGAAGAGTTAGAAATGAGAAATTGAGTGAAAAGGGCTGAAAATCGAATTTTAATCTGCTGGTACTCCTTGGCTATAGTGCCAAGCGATTGTGCCAGTGGCACTATCGCTGGCACAATCGCCAGGAGTGTACCGATAGGCCATTTGGCTTGGCGATAATGCCAAGCGATTGTGCCCTCTGGCACTGTCGCTGGCATGGTCGCCTAGGTGCCCCCAAACCCCAAAAATCCGACTTCTCCGCTCTCGATTAGCTTGACATCCAAATCAACAAATATAACCACAATAGTACGCAATCTTAGCTTAAATGGGGAAGGAAAGATAGTCAAACGTACCAAAATTCAGGGTGTTACAAAAGACCCGTGGTTGATTTATTTTTGTATTTGGAAAATTAAAATGTATTAATTGCAATGGTTGTAATTTTAAATTTCCCTAGATAGGGGCAATTGTAAATAGATTAGGATATGTTATCTTTCTATTTTGTAAATCAAACGAAGACGGAGTTCCAAGAGGTCGAGACGAAGTCCCTGGAGTTCACCAAGATGGCGAGGCCAGTGGGAGCCTGAAGACGTCCTTAGAATTGACCGTGGTTGTTGTGTTGGCTCACAACACCACATTAGGGGGCAAATCCATATATTATTGTGATTGTTTATTTTGTGTTTGCTTTTATTTATTGCTTTATTATTGTTATAATAAATGCAAACGTTTTAAAATAAAATCAAACGCAAAACAAATTTTAAATCGGTAAATAAAATATGATCTTTTAAAATTGATATGTTTATCAAAATCAAACCGATTTAATAAGATAAACTTTTAAAACAATATTTTAGAGATAAAATCAAACGTTTTAAAAGGAATTAGAATGTTTTATAAAATGAAACCTTTTATAAAATGAAACCTTTTACAAAATGTAAACGTAACGCCACCCGTTTAAGGTACTTGTCGAGCATACAGAATTCCGGTGTGGTCAGTGCTTAGCCAATTATGCCGGTTGAATGTAGTGTTAGACAAGGAGCCAAAATATTGAGATTTAAGTGGACAGTTGCTTGGCCATTCACTTAAATAGTCGTATTTTGGACGACTGATCCCAGTAAACCCAAAGTCCAGTATTTAGGTGGGATCACGATATCTTAGTATGGTTTGTTTACTTGAGAATATCATAGACAATTGCTTGTCCATTTATGAGTATTTTCAAGGCGTTGAAGTGGGATTAAACGTGCCAATTTCAATATATGATATATTTAATAGGATCCCACAACATCTAAGAGTTATGTTGAACATAATTGGATGATGACTATCTAAATAGCCTAATTCCATAGACAGTTGTTTGGCCATTTATGGAAATAGGAGAAATATGGATCTTACCTCAAATCAAATGATTTTTGAAAGGTTAATCCATTTATTTGAGATATTAAAGTTACTAAAATTAAATCATGTTTTGTAGATGTCTACCTCAGATTCAAACTCAAACAACTTATCCCAATTCACACTACGGTCAATCCTAGATAAGAAAAAATTGGACGAAATGAACTTCATCGAATGGTGTCGCTTCCTAAGGGCAGTACTTAGGCATGAAAAGAAGTTCTATGTCCTTGAAAACCCCCCTCCAAATTCTCATGCCATAAATGTTCCAACTGAAGTCAAAACTTCTTATGATAAGTACCAAAATGACTCCCTGATTGTTGGTTGCCTAATGTTAGCCACCATGACTCACGAATTATTACGGGATCATGAAAACATGACTGTTTGGGATATGATATCTTCACTAAAGTTGATGTTTCAGTTACAAATAAAGCGAGAGAGATTTGATACAGTTAAAGCATTGAGTGTCTGTAAAATACTTGAGTGTTCATCAATTAGTACCCATATTTTGAAAATGAAAGGATACTTTGACCAACTAACCCATCTTGGTTTCCCAATGGGTCAAGAGTTGGAAATCGATATGGTTCTCAACTCTCTACCCAAAACATATAAGCAGTTCGTAACGGACTATAATATGAAAGGTTTGAATAAAACTCTCACAGGGCTTCACAACATACTTAAAACTACTAAGAGGGATATGAAATCCAAATTGGGTTCAACCAAACCAAAACAAGCTTTGATGATCAAAGCTGACAGTGGGATAATAAAAAAAAGGGGGGGGGGGAGATAACCAAGGGTAAACCACATGTTGGAATATCCAGCATAGATAAGGGCAAAGGAGAAATTCCTGAGGTAGCAGTATGGTATAATTGTTTTCACCATGGGCACCAAATGAGAACTTGTCCAGCCGGATTGGCAGAAATCAAGAAGCAGAAGGCTACCAGAGCCGGACCTTCAGGTATGTTTACCATTTGATTTAATTCACTTCTGAATAAGTGTTACATATTGAGTATGATACTCATATTAGTACTACTTTTCAGGAAATAAGAAGTGAAAAGAAGATGAAATCAGACCAAATGGAGCTAAGTTAGCTGTTGTTGCTCAAAGGGACATATGATATGAACTTTCTAGATGGTCTTATATTAACACTTAGAAAGTGTCTTCATGTACCCATTGCTACTAGGAATTTAGTTTCATTTTCTCAATTACAACGAACCGAATTTATGTTTTCAGAAATAAATTTTCGTTTTATCTTAATAAATGTTTTATGAAATTAATAGTTGTAATTATAAATCAATATAACGAATTAAGCAGGGCTTAAATCTGATCTATTTGTGACATTTAAACAAGAAACACATAGCCAAACTCCAGGAGGACGGAGAGTTGGAATCATATGATGATTCATATGATACATGTGTATCTTGTTAGTAAAGATGACAAAAGAGCCTTACTAAAGGTAAACCTTTACGGGCTACAAGAAATATTAGGAGTTAACCATACTGATGTATGTGAGCCTTATAGTTATGTCACAAGATTTGGTCATCACTACTTCATTACATCCTACTGGTATGTTTACCTAATAGAACAAACATAAAAGCTTTGAGATTTTCAAAGAGTTTTAGAAAGAAGTAGTGAGTATACTTGTCAAAAGATAAAGATGCTTCAGTCAGATCGAGGTTATGGATATCTAAGCCAATAGATCATCCTAGAGATTTTTGGGATTGTATCCTAGTTGACTCCTCCTGGAACACCGCATTACAACGGTGTATCCAAGAGAAGAAATAGAACCTTGCAGAATATGTTTCACTCTATGATGAGTCTCACCACTCTGCCTAAACGTTTAAGGGGTTATGCCCTAGAAACAGTTGCCCAAATACTAGTTTATGTAACAACCATTAAGGATCAATAAAACCCACTCTTAATGTAAATTGGGAAAAACCCAAAGTTATCATATTTGAGAATATGGGGTTATAATGCTTAAGCTAAGCATAAAGCTTCTGAAAAACATGATTTAAAGGTCTGAAAAGTACATCTTTATGTGATATCCAATTGGATATTATTTCTACAGGTCTAGCGAGAACAAAAGTTTTGTTAACGCACCCTGGTGAGTTCTTAAGAAAAGATTTTATGTCATGAGTCACAATGGGGACACAGTAGATCTTGAAGAAATTCAAGAACCACAAAGATGGGATGATGGTTACTGACATTCAACAATATGTTGAAGATAATAAACGAGATACAAAACAATCCGAAGATCAGATCACTGATAAATGGCAAGATGCCATAAAAACTGATGTTAAAACTACTTTCCTTAAAAGGGAATTTTAAGCGAGGACAAATAAAAGTTTTAAAACATCAAACCTAAAAGTGCAAGTTGCAAAAGTTCATTTATGGACTAGGAAATCATGTCGTAATTGAAATCTTGTATATACAAGAAGGCCAGTGGGAGCATAATAGTATTCTAGATTCTATACGATTATCGGAAATGACATCCTCAGTGCTTGAAGGTGTAAAACCTGGTTAAGTAAGTATTTCGCGATAAAGGATCTAGAAGAGACAAAATCCTTGGTATAAAGATCTATCATGATAGATCGAAGTGCTTAATTAGATTAAGCAAAAGTACATACATTGACAAGATCTTGAAACACTTCAAGATGAAGGATTCCAAGAAAGGAAACTTGACAATAGTACATAGTGTACATCTGAGCAAAACTCAGAGTCCTAGCTCCAAAGAGGACATGAACCATATGAAGGGTGCTCCCTGTGCTTCAGCCAACAGTTCAATCGTGTACACCATGTTAATGTACTAAGACCGGACGTCTCGTATGCCCTAAGCATGACGAGCATATATTAATCAGACCTAAGTGATGCTCACTATATAACAGTGAAGATCATTTTGAAGTATCTGAGAGGAACAAATTATATGTTCTTACTGTACAACGGTTAGGAAAGAGACATGTGTGTTTAAGGATACATAGATGCTCGTTTCCAAACCAACCGTAATGACTTAAATTATAATAGGGATATATGTATTGAACGGAGGTATAATGAGCTGTAAGAGCTTACATGCAAATCTACTTGTCAATCCTATGTCTCAAAATAAACATGATGTTCATGTTACAGGCTTGAGGATTTTTATATTGAATAATAATTTTAGTAAACCTTAAACTTTCTGGAACATTAAAAAAGTTATGTTTATATTTGATATGGCATACTGGGTATGAGTATATACATTAAACATTTATGTGTTCTTTATTAGCATGTTTAAGTATCCTTAAATAAATATGATGATCATATTATTTAGAATTGTCCTTGATCAATTATTACTAGGGGACTAGTAATAAATCAAGATCATTGTGAAGTCTGGTCATAGTCCAAGTTGGAAGTGCACTAGGTGCAACCAGAGTCACATGCCTTTGTCGGTGCACAAGGCGTTGGACAAGACCCACGGTCAGGATCACCTCATAGATCGACGTCATATGGTGAGTCCTGAAATAGTAAACACTCTTTATCCTCATACCTGAGATGTGCATTGGGATCTAATGCACAAGGAGTGTTATACTTTGATATAGTCTAACGTTACCCTTGACTGGGTAATCATAAGGGTTATGTTAGGTATAACATGAATTGTGTAGTTGTTAAGTCTGATTTTATAGTAATCATTGTATTTATAGGCTTGGTCTAATACTGTGTTTAGAGTCTTATTTTGTATTGTATTAGCCAAGGGTATTTAAGTCCCTTGTGGCTTTGTGTTGTAAAAGGATCATTCACGCATTACTCAATACCTTGTTACTTTGCGCTTTCAATCTATCTCTACTTTCTCTCTCTAAAGATTTAGTGATTTTGGGATTATCAATTGGTATAAGAGCAATTCTAAATCTGAGAGAATTGAGAGAAATATTTTTCGAATTCTGAATTTGTGTTGAATCAGAAAATTTGATTGATTTTCTTGAATTTTTTTCAAGAAAACCTCATTTTTTGATATTTCATCAAATTCGGTCTGTTTAGTGAACGAATTTTCTTGATTTTTGGTTCGTTGGATCCGGTTTACTAGGAGAATACTTTTGATTCACATCAAATTGCAAGAAAAACAGTTTTTGATGATCAATTTTAAGATTTTTCGAGTTTTTGAAATTTTGTTGAAACGTACTGTTCTTATTTCGATATCACGATTTTGTGGTTTTTAATCGTATTGGTTGTTTGAAAGTGTTAGAAAACTGTTTTTGAACGTGTTTGTGTAAGAAAATTTTCATCATTTTCAAGTTTGTAATCGAATTAATAGAAGTTTCTTGTTTTTCTCACGTTTTGCGCCAGATCCAAGTTTTGCGCGAGTTCTTCAAAGTTTACGCGAGTTCATCGAACTTTGCGCCAGTTCATCTTATCGAGTTCAGGGTTCGACAGTTCTTCACGCAAAACAAGCGTTGCGTCTTATCATTCTCGCACAAATCTAAGTTGTGCGCCACCTATTTTTCACACAAAGAAAGGTTCTCTCTATTTGCAGTTCACGCAAATTAAAGTTTGAGCTATCTTTATCTCACGAGAAGTTCGGTTCAGAGTAAGTGATCTTTTACGCCTTCTCAGTCTCACGCAAAAAGTGGTTCTCGTCATATTCTTGTCACGCAAAGTCAAGTTCGCGCTACCAAAGTCTCGCGCAAATCTTAGTTTCCGCTACATTCTGCTCGCGCAAATCTCTTTTGCGCCATTTGCTTCTCACGCAAACCTTCAGTTTGTGCCAGCTTATTTGCTTCCAGACTTAGCATTTTCTGAAATTTATCATCTATGGATTCTGAAAATTTTGCGTTTCAAGCTCAGTTTTACAAAAGCGATCTCATGATGTCTTTGGGCACATAAACTCGTCCTCCAGATCTGGTTGATGAAAATGAGTTTACTCAGTGGCAAGATAGGTTTCTGAATTTCATCGAGCATCAAAAGAACGGAGATGACATGATGAAGATTCTATCTGAAGGATCTTTTGTACAACCCACTTTGGCTTCTGGATTATTAAAGCCTACCAAAGAGTATACACCCGATAAGTTGGTACATTATCAAGCCGATCATGATATAAAGGCTAATCTGATGCTAGCTTTTCCAAATTCTATCTACAACAGGATTGATTACTTCAAAAACAATCCTAAACTAATGTGGGCACAACTAGAGAAGATGATGCTTGGGTCTTCTGTTAGGTCCATGATCTCTCACATCTCAAGTGTTTGTGTAACAAGAATGGAATAGAAATGGACTAGTTATTTAGAGAGTGAAACTAAATCTAATCTAGAGAGAGAAAGTGCTTAAAGGCTACATTTTCATTAATTGGAATTATTAAAAAATTACAACCACAACTACCACTACCTTTGTTACAACATTTAAGCCCAAACCAATTTAATCACTAAAGCCCAATAGGACCAAAGCCTTTTACATTTACATTTACTTTCCAACACTTTCTATAAAATATTACACTAACATTCTCCCTTTAATGTTTCATTTCATGTTAGTAACTACTGTTTTTAATTTAATGTTTTTAGGCTCTGATACCACTTGTTAGGTCCGAAATCTGGATCATTTCATGTTTGTAACTAGGTAGGATAGGAGAAGGTTTATTTATTCTAGAGAGAGAAAGTAAACTAATCTAGAGAGAGAATTGTTTAATGGCTACATCTTTGATTATGAAATTATGAATGAATTATTACAAACTAAAGCCTATTTATAGTCCAACACCTACCTACCCTTGTTACATCTCTAAGCCCAAACCCTTTACAATTAAGCCCAATAGGCCCAAGGTCTTTACAATACAAATCAAATACATTTAAAAGCTATTTACTTTCCAATACTTTTTATACACTAACATTGTCCCCCTAAAGTTTTGGAAAGTAAATCATCTTCAAGCTTCAAGATCCTCTCCCCCTTGATTTTCTTGAAAAAACTTAAGTGCATGCATTGACAATTTTAGGCTCGGCTCCCCCTTGAAAGTTGCTCTCATTCTTGATGTTTCGACTTTAAAACCGGATCCGTGTACACCGTAAGCTCGAGTAAGTGCACGGATATCATCTCGAAATGTAGAAACCCAACTCGTTCCGATAAGCCTACAAGAAAAATAACGAGTGAATTTGACGTGACAAACCGTGTGCAATCTTAGTTATAACAAAGTAGGAGTTCGGCTTGAGAGTCGTAACCGAGATGCTCGAAGAAGGAACGATAGTCATACACTACAATGGTAAGGGATGAGGAACAAATTTGGCCAAACTTAACTGACTTTTGGACCAAAAATGTTAGAAAACTAACTGGACTAACGGATGTCCGTTAGTTACTATTCATCACCTCTTTCAAAAAGAAAACCATGAACTGTTACTTTTTCTTCTTCACTTTTCTTCAACAACTCACGATCAAACTAACTGATAATTACATCTAATGGCATCAATAAACATCAAATTAATGATTTCCAGCAGATTACTTCTCCATGCAACGTGAAACAAATGTCCGGCCACGTAACAGACTCTTTCCGGTGATGTAACTGAATTTTCCGGTGACTTTTTCCAACAGCCAAAAGCCATCAAATTTCTTACTTAAACCCTTTCCATTTTCATGCAAATCGATCAATATGCTAAAACAAACAAATCTGGATCAAAATTGCAGAAGAATTCCGATGAAACAGAAGGTTTTCCGGTGACTTGCGATTTTCCGTCGAGTCTTAAAAAAATCGTGAAATTCATGTTTTAGATCGTGTAAATACCTTGGAAACTGATCAATGATGAACAATAAACAGATCTGGATGAATATTTGACAAAATCATAGCTCTAATAACGTTTTTCCGGTGTGAACAGTAAAAACTCCGACGAACTCGTTTTTCCGGCGAGGAGAATTTCAACAGATCATATTTCTCGATTTGTTGCTCAAAATTGATCAAAAAACTTACAAATGATCGAGGTAAACGTTAATTGTAGATCTGTAACGAAGATATAACAATATCTGTAACACGCTAAAAATTTGGGTAAAATAAAACTTAAAATTTCTGCAAAATAACGCCTAAAATAAGGCGAATCCAAAACCTGTAAACATTTTGACTAAAACCCAACAGAGTCGGGGTAGTTCTAAAATAAAGTAGCGGAATAAATAAGACATATACATGACAACCTATTCAACCTAGAATAATTAGCAACTAGATTAAAGTGGGTGTCACTATGACTTCAAAGCGCTCTTTCTCTTTTTCCCAAAAATGCCCGGTCCAAGGAGGAGTCCTAGGTGCGATCTCGACAGATCAAGACATCCTACTCGCACCGCTAACGGAACCTGTGAACCATTTAAAGATGAACACAAGTGTTAGAAAGAAGCCTATTGGTTGTTATGCCGATACCAATTATAATGTAAACAAGAACAATAATTAGATGTTACCGGTTCCCAATGCATTGAGGTCAATGCCAAACCTCCCAAATCGGGACATTGAAATTTCCTGTACAATTAATACACAAATATCTTCCATTTAAAGCGGGGTAACCCACGATCTAGATTGGATTTCACCGTCCAGCCCGGTTCTAGTTCCCATGCCACGCCGGACATCACAATACTCAAACCCTCTCTGCCTCTAGCGCTTACCCCGTCGGGTTACACCTCAAGGTCTTACAGGCAAGGGTGCCTATCCAATCTAGCTGAGTGTACAACTAAGGGACTTGCGCCCCCTATTGTCTACTCAAAATGCCCAACGGCAATAACCATGCAATACTCATGCATACCATCTAAATCCTCGTGCACAAGGAAATAGATATAAGACTCCCAACAAGAGTTATGAACAACTATAGATGACAATCTTCATGCAAACATATTATTGGCCCAAATAGTGTGATCATGCTGGATACATATTCACCATAAGAAACTACAACTCATTTAACCACATACAAATCCCCAACTAGTATAGTGACCCCAACTGCTGATAAGAATTTAGGTATTTGACATTTCATTATGTAGAGATGTAGACCCACACCATGATTTAGCCCTTTTCTATAATACTTGTATATAGCACTCTTCCACATGTTTAAACACTTCCACCAACCCCAAAAATCTTATTTATTGAATATAAGCAAAACCCGAGTTTTTAGGTCAACATCATGCATTTCATATATTTCATATAAACAAGTAATAGTGCAAGTATGCATGTACATAAGTTAAGAAAACTTACTTAGGAGTTAAATGAACAAACCGTAGAAGTGAGGAATGAATGGGATTGAGACTTCCACCCTTTGATCTTGAAAGAGTAACTCCTATGAACTCAAAACCTAAGGATCATTAACCATTAATGATTTACCTACCTAACAATTAATGAAGAGAGAGGAAGGGAAGAGTGTGTGAAAATCGCACCTCTAGTGTGTGAAAACGTCTTCAAGGAGCTGCAACTTCAAATAATGAACTAAACCTTAAAAATGGCATTAAATGAGAGTTTGGTCGTCTGGACAACGCGCACGATAGTGCCAACGCGATAGTGCCCTTCGCACAATCACGGGCACAGTCGCAACAACTGTACCGAGACCTCTCCCCCTCTCGCGACCTTGACATTGCGATTGTGACCATGGCACTATCGCCGGTCACAATCTCGCCATATGTACCGTGGCCTCAAACTCCCTCGCGATAATGCCCATGCGATAGTGACATTGTCACTATCGCGGGCATAGTCGCCGAGCCCCCTTCCAACTTTTAAATCCGACGATTCGACCCGATTTCACCCAGATTCAAATACCATGAATGAGAATTCTTAAACAAAAACTTAAAGTAATTATTTTACAAAGAGGTCTAAAATTCGGGGTGTTACAATCCTCCACCCCTTAGAATGGATTTCGTCCTCGAAATCCAATTTAACCAAACAGGTGAGGGTATCGCCTCCTCATATCTTCTTTCGATTCCCAAGTTACGTTGGTTCCGCGATGGTGCTTCCATTGAATCTTTACCATGACCACTTCTTTGTGCCGTAGCCTCTTCGTCTTCCTTTCGAGGATAGATTCGGGTTCCTCTATACATCGATTGTTGTCCACTCTGATTTTCGAAAGTGGGATGACACTCTCTTCTTCGGCTAGGCATTTCCGCAAATAGTACACATGAAAAGTGGGGTGAATTCCGTCCATCTCCGGCGGAAGATCCAACTTGTAAGCTTGTAGACCAATACGTTCAAGGATCGTGAAAAGCCCATGGAAACAGGGGCTGAGCTTCCCACGCTTTCCGAACCTTATCAATCCTTTCCACGGTGACACTTTCAACATTACCCGCTCTCCCACTTGGAACTCGACCGGTCTTCTCTTCTTGTCCGTATAGCTCTTCTGCCTATCTTGTGCCGCTTTCAAACGCTCTCTGATGACCTTCACTTTGTCGGCCGTCTCTTGAACGATCTCCGGTCCGGCAAACTATTTCTCACCCGCTTAAAACCAACACACGGGTGTCCTACACTTCCTTCCATACAAAGCCTCGAATGACGCCATACCAATACTTGAGTGATAACTATTGTTGTAGGAGAACTCCACCAGTGGAAGGTGTGGATCCCAATTTCCCCCGAAATCGATAACACACGACCTCAACATGTCTTCGAGGGTCTGGATGGTCCTCTCGCTCTGACCGTCTGTCTGCGGGTGATATGCGGTACTAAACTTAACCCTTGCCCAACTCCTTTTGTAAACTATCCCAAAAGTGTGATGTAAAGCGGCTATCGCGGTCGGACACAATAGAAAGTGGCACTCCATGCCTCGAGACTACCTCATCAATGTACAATTTGGCCAACTTGTCCATGGGTAGGGTCTCTCGCATGGGCAAGAAATGCGCGCTCTTGGTAAAACGATCCACTATTACCCAAATGGTATCGTGGTTCTTTAAAGTTCTCGGTAACTTGGTTACAAAGTCCATGGTGATGTGCTCCCATTTCCACTCCGGTATTGCCAAGGATTGGAGACTACCGTATGGTCGTTGGTGCTCTGCCTTCACTTGTAGGCAAGTTATGCATTGCTCCACATAACTAGCCACGTCTAGTTTCATCACTGGCCACCAATAATTGAGCTTTAAATCACGATACATCTTAGTGCTTCCCGGATGTATCGAGTACTTGGACTTGTGCGCGTCCTCCAATAGTAGCTCCCGACATCCTCCAATCTTTGGCACCCAAATTCGACCTTGATATAACTTCAAGCCTCTTCCATCCTCGGTCAATTGGAGATGTTGCTTCACCATAATTTCACTTTTGAGGTTGACTTCAAGAAGGGCTTCCGACTATGATGCTTTGATTTTATCGATTAGGCTTGAGACTACATCTACCCTTGCAAAGGTGGCTTGAATTCCACGACTGTACTCCTTCCAGCTCAAGGCATCCATGACCACATTTTCTTTTCCGGGATGGTATTGAAGTTCACAGTCATAATCCTTGAGTAGTTCGAGCCATCTCCTTTGTCGCATATTCAACTCTTTCTGATCGAAGACATACTTCAGGCTTTTGTGGTCGGTAAAAAGGGTACACCTCGTCCCGTAAAGGTAGTGTCGCCATAACTTCAAGGCGAACACTACGGCCGCTAGCTCGAGATCGTGAGTTGGGTAGTTCTTATCATGCTCCTTCAATTGCCTGGATGCATAAGCTATTACCTTGCTCCTTTGCATCAAGACACACCCCAAACCCATCTTAGATGCATCGCTGTAGACTACAAAGTCTTCTGTCCCCTCGGGTAAAGATAAGATTGGCACTTCACACAATTTCCTTTGGAGGGCCCGAAAGGCTTGCTCTTGCTTCTTGGTCCAAAGTAACTTCATGTTCTTCCTTGTCAGAGATGTCAACGGTGAGGCAATTTTGGAAAAATCTTGGATAAATCTTCTATAGTAACCGGCTAGACCCAAGAAACTCCGGATTTCCTTGGGACTTTTTGGCGGTTCCCAATTCATCATAGCCTCAATCTTTGATGGGTCCACCTTTACTCCCTCACTTGACACCACATGACCCAAAAACTGGACCTCTCTTAGCCAAAATTCACACTTGGAGAATTTGGCATAGAGTTTCTCGTCCCTTAACACCTCTAACACTTCTCGGAGATGTCGCTCATGCTCTTCATCATTCTTCGAGTACACCAAGATATCATCGATGAACACTATGACCAACTTGTCTATGAAAGGCCGACAAACACGGTTCATCAAATCCATGAATACCGCCGGCACGTTGGTTAGCCCGAAGGGCATAACCAAGAACTCGTAGTGACCATAACGGGTTCTAAAGGCAGTCTTGGAAATGTCTTCTCCTCTAACTCTAACTTGATGATAACCCAATCGAAGGTCGATCTTTGAGAAACATCCGACTCCTTGCAGTTGATCGAAGAGGTCGTCGATTCGGGGTAATGGATACTTGTTTTTTACGGTTACCTTGTTCAACTCCCGATAGTCGATGCATATCCGCATCGATCCATCATTCTTCTTGACGAAGAGTACCGGAGCTCCCCAAGGCGAGGAACTCGGCCTCACGAATCCCTTCTCCAACAACTCTTGAAGTTGTGACATCATTTCTTGCATTTCGGTCGGAGCAAGACGGTACGGTGCACGGGCAATCGGCGCTGCCCCAGGGATTAAGTCGATTCGGAACTCCACCTGGCGGTCGGGTGGCAAACCCGGAAGATCGTCAGGAAAGACGTTTGGGTACTCACTAACGACTCAAACATCTTCAATCTTTTTCCTCTCTGCTTTGGCCTCCAACACTTAGGCAATGAATGAAGGACAATTCTTCGCAAGACACTTACTTGCCTTGATGGAAGAAATAAGAGCCACTTCACCCTTACGCTTCTCCCCGTAGACAAAGCAAACCTCCCGCTTGAAGTCGGTAATCTGATCATCTTCTTTGAACAAAAGATCTCCGCCTTGTGATGAGACAACAAGTCCATTCCGATCACTACATCAAAACTCCCGATTGCCATAGGGAGTAGGTCCACAATGAACAACTCCCCACTAATCTCTAGCTGGCATTTTTCCAACACTTCCCGTAAGATCACTTGTTCCCCATTTGCTATCTCTACTACTAAGGCATCGATAAGAGTACTAGTGGGCACGTTCAATTCTTTGCAAAAGTCAAGGGACACGAAAGAGAAATTCGTACCAGAATCAAATAACACCTTAGCAGCAAGTGAGTTGATTAAGAACGTACCCGACACCACGTCAGTGGTTTCCTTCGCTTCCTCTCTTGTCATTTGGAAGGCCCTCCCTTGAGCTTTAGGGACGGCTTCTCTCTTTGGTTGAATTGGTGGGTTTCCTCCTCTAACTCCACCCCTTAGCTTGGGGCAATCCCTCCTAATGTGCCCTGGCTCCTTGCATTCGAAACACTTAGGCAATGAATGAAGGACAATTCTTAGCAAGACACTTACTTGCCTTGATGGAAGAAATAAGAGCCACTTCACCCTTACGCTTCTCCCCGTAGACAAAGCAAACCTCCCGCTTGAAGTCGGTAATCTGATCATCTTCTTTGAACAAAAGATCTCCGCCTTGTGATGAGACAACAAGTCCATTCCGATCACTACATCAAAACTCCCGATTGCCATAGGGAGTAGGTCCACAATGAACAACTCCCCACTAATCTCTAGCTGGCATTTTTCCAACACTTCCCGTAAGATCACTTGTTCCCCATTTGCTATCTCTACTACTAAGGCATCGATAAGAGTACTAGTGGGCACGTTCAATTCTTTGCAAAAGTCAAGGGACACGAAAGAGAAATTCGCACCAGAATCAAATAACACCTTAGCAGCAAGTGAGTTGATTAAGAACGTACCCGACACCACGTCAGTGGTTTCCTTCGCTTCCTCTCTTGTCATTTGGAAGGCCCTCCCTTGAGCTTTAGGGACGGCTTCTCTCTTTGGTTGAATTGGTGGGTTTCCTCCTCTAACTCCACCCCTTAGCTTGGGGCAATCCCTCCTAATGTGCCCTGGCTCCTTGCATTCGAAACAAAGTGTCCCCGGCATGGGACAATGCGGACTTGTGTGACCCGACTTATTACACTTGTAGCACGTGACTTGTCAGGGGTTGGAGTTGCAAGGACCAAAATGCTTGCTCTTGCACTTGGGACACAAATTCGCCTCCTGACGATCATCAAAGTTTCTAACATTCGGTTGGAACTTCGGTCGTTTGAAAGAACTCGGCGGCACTTCACTTTTCCTCTTTTCTGCGTCCTTCGACTTCTCTTCCTTGTCTCTAGCGTAGACTCTTTCCATCACTTTGGCTTCCTCGATGATCTCTCGTAGATTTGTAGCTTTCGAGTTTTGGACTCGGTTTCCTATGTCCGCGGGTAGGCCCTTCAGATAGGCCTTTATCTGTTCTTTCTCGGTCGGGGCCACATGCCCCACAAGATTCAGCTTCTCCATGAAAAGACGGGTATATTCCCTCACCGTCAGATCCCCTTTCTTTAGCGCTCAGAACTCTTCCTCGATCAGATCCATCTCATTTTCATTACAGTATTCTTCCATAACCTTCTTCTTGAAGGTGGCCCATGACATCTTTGCCAACACGGCTTCCCCTATGGTTGCGGTGTGGACGTCCCACCATATTAAAGCCGCACCCGAAGCATTGGGGAACCAAAAATCACTTTCTGATTCTCGTCACATCCGCAAGCCCAGAAGGCCTGCTCCGTCTCCCTCAACCATTTAATGCAAGCTACGGGATCGTCGGCCCCGGCGAACTCTGGAGGTTTACACCCCATGAAGGACTTATACGAACAACCTTTCCTGTGTGCCCTGTCGCTACGACCACCACTACCTTAGTACGGTTCTCGCCCGGTACCACCCGAGCCAGCTACCGCGTTCTCTGCCACCACCTCTAGCCTACGAAGACTGGAATCTCTGTCTTCTAACATTTTCAGGAATGCTTCTTGTTGTTTTTCCATGGCCGATGTTACCATTTGCATAACACTGGCCACCATGTCAGCTTGCGGGTTTGCATCCTGAATGACCGGACTTGTGGGTGCTAGTTCCACTCTAGGTATGATTTCCTCTAGTACGGTAAATATCGGCGGCATGCCGGGAGGAACCACATTTGCCACTCGAATCACAGGGTTCGGGTTAGATGAAATATCCTCAGGCACCTCTCCCTCGTTCAGTGGGCGACTCCGAGTATTTACCATTTTGGATCTGCCACACAAGAAGTAAGGAAAATGGAAATAAGCAACACTAAAATACACAAGAAACATACTCGTACGGTCCATTGATCATCATAATCATAGTAATTCAAGTACGTTCACGTAATCATATATTTATAACAACAGTAGCTAATTGAAATTATGAACATACACTACATAAAAATTCTCGCTACCATTTTTACAATTCTCAACGACGTAGTTTCTGTCGACTCTAGGGTCGTCCCATCTTAGAAATTCTACCCAAAGCTCACAGTTCATAGCTTAATAGTCTCAGCTTAAGTCTAGGCATCGTGTCTACATACCTAGTTCACTTAAACTAGAGCTCTGATACCAACTTGTAACACGCTAAAAATTTGGGTAAAATAAAACTTAAAATTTCTGCAATATAACGCCTAAAATAAGGCGAATCCAAAACCTGTAAACATTTTGACTAAAACCCAACAGAGTCGGGGTAGTTCTAAAATGAAGTAGCGGAATAAATAAGACATACATGACAACCTATTCAACCTAGAATAATTAGCAACTAGATTAAAGTGGGTGTCACTATGACTTCAAAACGCTCTTTCTCTTTTTCCCAAAAATGCCCGGTCCAAGGAGGAGTCCTAGGTGCGATCCCGACAGATCAAGACATCCTACTCGCACCGCTAACGGAACCTGTGAACCATTTAAACATGAACACAAGTGTTAGAACGAAGCCTATTGGTTGTTATGCCGATACCAATTATAATGTAAACAAGAACAATAATTAGATGTTACCGATTCCCAATGCATTGAGGTCAATGCCAAACCTCCCAAATCGGGACATTGAAATTTCCTGTACAATTAATACACAAATATCTTCCATTTAAAGCGGGGTAACCCACGATCTAGATTGGATTTCACCGTCCAGCCCGGTTCTAGTTCCCATGCCACGCCGGACATCACAATCCTCAAACCCTCTCTGCCTCTAGCGCTTACCCCGTCGGGTTACACCTCAAGGTCTTACAGGCAAGGGTGCCTATCCAATCTAGCTGAGTGTACATGTAACATCCCGCCTGCCTCGACAACAATATTGTCCGCTTTGCCCCTGGATTTAACCAACGTGTAGCGCACGGATTTGTTTCTGGCGACCTGGTGAGAAACTTCCCAGGGGGTCACCCATCCTGGGACTACTCCCACCCAAGCACGCTTAACCTCAGAGTTCCCAGAACCTGACGTGCTTGTGGCCCTAAAACGCGTTGTTGTTAGGAAGGCCAAGATATTACTTATAACACCCAGCGTCACTCCTGTCCACGGCCGATATGGGATATGCCTAAGGTGTTACAAACACCCCCCCTTGGGACTCATCGTCCTCGATGAGGTTTGCCCCATATCCCGAACGGCACAGGAGTGGCTCTGATACCATCTGTAACATCCCGCCTGCCTCGACAACAATATTGTCCGCTTTGCCCCTGGATTTAACCAACGTGTAGCGCACGGATTTGTTTCTGGCGACCTGGTGAGAAACTTCCCAGGGGGTCACCCATCCTGGGACTACTCCCACCCAAGCACGCTTAACCTCAGAGTTCCCAGAACCTGACGTGCTTGTGGCCCCAAAACGCGTTGTTGTTAGGAAGGCCAAGATATTACTTATAACACCCAGCATCACTCCTGTCCACGGCCGATATGGGATATGCCTAAGGTGTTACAGTACAACTAAGGGACTTGCGCCCCCTATTGTCTACTCAAAATGCCCAACGGCAATAACCATGCAATACTCATGCATACCATCTAAATCCTCGTGCACAAGGAAATAGATATAAGACTCCCAACAAGAGTTATGAACAATTATAGATGACAATATTCATGCAAACATATTATTGGCCCAAATAGTGTGATCATGCTGGATACATATTCACCATAAGAAACTACAACTCATTTAACCACATACAAATCCCCAACTAGTATAGTGACCCCAACTGCTGATAAGAATTTAGGTATTTGACATTTCATTATGTAGAGATGTAGACCCACACCATGATTTAGCCCTTTTCTATAATACTTGTATATAACACTCTTCCACATGTTTAAACACTTCCAACAACCCCAAAAATCTTATTTATTGAAGATAAGCAAAACCCGAGTTTTTAGGTCAACATCATGCATTTCATATATTTCATATAAACAAGTAATAGTGCAAGTATGCATGTACATAAGTTAAGAAAACTTACTTAGGAGTTAAATGAACAAACCCTAGAAGTGAGGAATGAATGGGATCGAGACTTCCACCCTTTGATCTTGAAAGAGTAACTCCTATGAACTCAAAACCTAAGGATCATTAACCATTAATGATTTACCCACCTAACAATTAATGAAGAGAGAGGAAGGGAAGAGTGTGTGAAAATCGTACCTCTAGTGTGTGAAAACATCTTCAAGGAGTTGCAACTTCAAATAATGAACTAAACCCTAAAAATGGCATTAAATGAGAGTTTGGTCGTCTGGCCACCGCACGCGATAGTGCCACGCGATAGTGCCCTTGGCACAATCGCGGGCACAGTCGCGGCAACTGTACCGAGACCTCTCCCCCTCTCGCGACCTTGACATTGCGATTGTGACCATGGCACTATCGCCGGTCACAATCGTGCCATATGTACCGTGGCCTCAAACTCCCTCGCGATAATGCCCATGCGATAGTGACATTGTCACTATCGCGGGCACAGTCGCCGAGCCCCCTTCCAACTCTGAAATCCGACGATTCGACCCGATTTCACCCAGATTCAAATACGATGAATGAGAATTCTTAAACAAAAACTTAAAGTAATTATTTTACAAAGAGGTCTAAAATTCGGGGTGTTACAATATCACAGCTCATCCTCGATTTTCCGGCGAGATTCCGGTCAGATGCGTTTTTCCGGCGAACGATCTTTAAAACCTCATATCTGACTCGTTTTTCATCGAAATTCAAATCTAAAAGATGTAGAGTTCTCGATTTTCAACAACGAACAGATCTATATAAATCAAATCGCCTCATGCAAGAAAAATTCAGATCGAATAATTTGACGCGAAGAATACCGAAAATATCGAACGAAAACTTCAAAAAATCTCAAAACTCAACGAAATTCGAATCCAAAAATTGTAGTAGATTTGTAATTTCATCAAGAACAAATCTTCAAGAGTAATTGAGTTTTGGAACAACTTACTTGTAGATAGGGCAAAAAAACACATGAAATGTCGAGATCCGATAATCGTTTCGATAAGAATTTTATCGTTTGACTCTGATACCACTTGTTAGGTCCATGATCTCTCACATCTCAAGTGTTTGTGTAACAAGAATGGAATAGAAATGGACTAGTTATTTAGAGAGAGAAACTAAATCTAATCTAGAGAGAGAAAGTGCTTACAGGCTACATTTTCATTAATTGGAATTATTAAAAAATTACAACTACAACTCCTAATTATAGTCCACAACTACCACTACCTTTGTTACAACATTTAAGCCCAAGCCCATTTAATCACTAAAGCCCAATAGGCCTAAGGCCTTTTACAATTACATTTACTTTCCAACACTTTCTATAAAATATTACACTAACATCTTCAGTTGCAACTCAACTTCGGCATACACGTTACATGAACAACTTTGAAGAATTCAAAGCGAAGGATGGGGAGTCACTGAAAATTGTTTATGACAGATTCTGTGCGGTAATAAATGATCTGAGGAAAATTAAAGTGGAAAAGACTAAGCTGGAGACAAATCTGAAGTTCCTCAATGCTTTGCAACCAGAATGGAATAAATCTTGCCATCGCTTGAGGAATGATGTTCGGATATCTTCTATGCAAATCAAAGAGATGTACGAAATTCTGCTGACAGATGAGTGCATAGTCACAGACAAGAAAGCCAAACTTGACAAGAAAAACAAGAAGACAGTGGACACAGTTGCACTTCTCACAAGCAAACTGTCTGAACAAGCATTATCCGAAAATGCTTATGATGGTGCAGCTGATGACGATGGAGAAGCTCTTCAGAAAGCTATGATCCTTCTCTCTCAACACTATCAGAAGAAGTTCCAACCTCGTTCGAGTTCCAACACTATTCGCTTCACTTTTGGGTCCAAGAATGTTCAAGTGCCTGAGGCTAAGAAACATGATGCATGCTTCAACTGTGGAAGTCGGGTCACATTGCTAAAGAGTGTCGAGTGAAGAAGGTTCGTGATTCGGCATATTATCGGAAGAAATTGTAACTGGCCGAAAAGAGAGAGAATGGAACCGCTCTACTTGCTGAAGAAGAATTTTGGCTGGATCACTCTGATAATGAAGCTGATAATGTGGAGACCGCTCATATGTGTTTCATCGTAGATGATCAGAGTGATGCTGATGATGAAGATTCCACTGATGAAGATGAGGTACTTTCTGATTTTGATTACACTTTCATTTCTTCACAGATGAACATTATATAACTGCTTTACATGATTTACGCTTGAAGTTATTATCTGAAAAGCATTTAAATTCAGAAAAGTCAAATTTGATTGATTAATTACAAATTTCTTTGAAAGATGAAAAATCTATTTTGGCTCATACAAAAGACATCTTTCAAAAGAAATTGGATGATTTAGAAAAATAAAATATGACTTATCTTGATTCTTTGACTGAGATAACCAAATTAAAAGATAAATTTTCAGATAAAATAAATGAGTTAGAAGAAAAATTATATCGAAGGAATCAAACTGAACAAACTATTTATTTGAACAAACCGAGGAGTTATGAGTCTATAAAAGAAAAATGGGGACTTGGTTTTGAAAATCCACATTGTTTAAACAATGCGATAGAAAAATCCCCTACTTTATATAAATACGATTATATAACTCTTGCTAAATATGCTCCTCAATTTAAAATTGATTGGATGAATGAAAAGCAAGTGTTAGAAATCGAAAATGAGAAAAGGATGAATAATAAGAAAAAGGAAATTTCGTTTGTTTATACAAGCGAAAATGCCAAATATTTTCCTGACAAATCAAAGAAAGGCAGAAAAAGTTTAAATGAAATATCTCCCATTAAGTCTTCAGTGTCTGATGATTATGTTGATATATATGCCACTAAATCTGATAAGGAAAATATCTCTTCAATCTTTTATGAGTATTAGAAGACAAAATCATTGACCTTGAAGATAAAATGGAAGATCAAAATATTCAAAAAGAAATTGAATCAAATGTATTTCTTTCTTTCATGACATCAAGTTTTGAATAAATTTTTTTTTCTCCAAAACAAGATTCTATTTCTGGCTTTTCTTCTGATTTTCAAGTAAACAAAAAGGAATTTCTAAAATCTGAAATTTTTTCTCAAAATTTTTCTGACTCCGAGGTAAGTTCAGACTTATTGGTTGATCAGTTGGGTCTCTTAGGTAAAATTGCTTCTTCTGATTCAAATATTAAATCGAAAATTCTTGATGAATCTTTTACGCTAAATGATGATTATTATAAACCAAAGCGTAAAAGAAAAAGGTCAAAGAAGTCTAAGAAACAAGATACTGTTATTTCTGAAAATTCTAACTCTTCTGATTCGAATATTTCAGATAGGACTTTGAGCACTCATACAAAGCAGATATGGAGAGTCAAGCGGACATCTGATGAACCTGCGACTGATGATGATAGATATGTAGACAAAATCTATAAAAGTGATTCATTTGCTACTTGTAATAAAATTTCAAAATACTCTATAAAGCAAATGATTCAAATTTCAAAAGATGTCTCATATTCTTCTTCTGATTCTAGTTCAGATGATTATGATTTCTCTTCTACTGATTCTTATGTTTATTATTCTGATAATATGTCTCGTGCTTTCAATGTTAAATCTAACAAATATTTCCCCATAAGAACTGCAACTAACTTTCATGGACCCAAATACAAGTGGGTACCAAAATCACAGATTGATTCTAAGTTGCAGGCATCTAATGTCAAGGGGGAGTAAGAGAAAGTTGGCTTCTAAGTACATCAGCTTAGAACCCATACTTCAATGGACTTCGACTTCTAAACATGTCAGTTTAGGACTCGTTCTTCAAAGCTTTTAGCTTCTGACTAATGAGAAACTGTGAGTACATCTACTTTATTCCGCTGCATTTATCTCTCATAATGATGTTATTTCAGTTTTTCTCATGTCTTTTTTCAAAGAATCCGAGCAAGTTCATCCAAAACCTGAATTTGTACAACCCAATTTTTTCATATGAGGCACAAATTTATTACACATTATGTAAAAGAAGGTTTTATTGAATTTAATTTTGTTCCAACTAAATATCAATTTGCCGAATTCTTTACATTTGTCTTAAATGAAAGATTTTCAAATTTGGCATATTGAATTTAAAAATTTAAATCTTTATAAATTTTATTCTATAAAGTAAAAGTTTTACAGTTTTTCTTTCTTTTGAATAAAATGTGTGCTAGGATAAATTTTCAAGTTGCTTTGTTAATATTAAAGTTTTATATGTTCAACTTTCAAGTCTTGTAAAAGTCGAAAAGTCAGCAACATGTTTGAAACTTTTGCATTCTGCTTTAAAGATATGTGATTCGGAATATTTATAGTTTACAATGCTTGGAAATCCTAAAAAGTCAGAATTATGGATTTTAATGAAAATATGGGCTAAGCACTTGTATGTAAAACTGAGTCATTGAGATGCTTTATATATATAAAATACAGAAATCTCTAAGTTAAAAGTTTGTACCTGTGACCTTTCTGGTTTGGGAAAGTAAGTTCCGTGGGATGCTTGTCATCTGGTCCCCTAAGGTCAATTGGTCTAGGAGTGATCGAACCCAAATCCTTCTATAGAACCAGATCGAAAGTCATGTTCTACTGGTATGAATGGGTTTAGGATATGTCGATGTAGCCTTTCTGATCTGGGAGAGTAAGTTCCAAGGGGTGCTTGACACCTAGTCCCCTATGGCCAACTGGTCTGGGAGTGGCTGACGCAAATCCTGCAATAGGATCAGATAGAAAGTTACGTTTACGGTATGTTCTTTACTTACCAAACTTTTTGATTAAAAAGATGCCAAAGTGAACAAGCTTAAAAGATGCCAAAGAGCACACTCATGTGAAGATGCCAATGTGCACAATGCTAAAAGATGCCAATGAGCACACATCTCATGATACTTGGTGATATGTTTGAGTTGCGATAAACCTATAAATTTGTGAAAATATTAATTTTTGATGGCTTAGTGTGAGTACATGCAAAGTTTTCTATTAAATTTTTAGAATTTCATTTTCTTGAAGCTAATCGAAGTTCGCATGCTAGCACACTAAATAGATTGATGAAAGTTTTTTGAAACTGAACATGTCTTAACTTGATATGCAATGAAACTTGTTTCTGTATCCAAACACATATATTTGATTTCATCTAATTGATTAATTTGTGATATTTTACGAAGTAGAATTTAATTTGTTTAGTATTTAAAATTTTATATATTTAGTTGTTTCAAAATACATATTCAGTATATTTCTCTTTTCTACATTGATGTTTTGGTCCTTGTGTTCTCATATATCTTTGTAAATGGATTTCTGCATTATTCAAGGGGGAGTGAATAAGGAGAATTTTATAAAAGATCTTATCTGATTTCGAGGGGGAGTATCTGATTCTCTATATAAATGCTAACTTGAATTGTCATATTTAGTACATTTGTGTAGGGGGAGTCAAAGTGCTTAACAGGTAAAATTTTTCTGAGTTTAAATCATATTTGCGCCAACAGTTGGGAGAGCAAATCTCAATTTTACGCTTCCTTCATATAGCGCAAACCTAACTTTGCGCTTCCTTCTTTTAGCGCAAAACTAAGTTTGCGCTTCCTTCATCTAACGCAAAACAATCTTTACGCCACCAACGTGTAGCGCAAACCTCTCCTCTTTCTCTTTTACTCTGATTTTGCAGATCTGAAGCTGTCTCGTCTCCAACATTTGCATGACCATGTTGATCCAGATCATCAAGGTCATGAGGGGGAGAAGTTAAGGAGAAGTTAAAGAGACAAATAGTTCAAATGTTTATCTGCTGATCAAGATTCGCTCAAGATTCTATTTCTTCAACTATACTTGTCTTTTTGCTGTTCCTGCTCCGATCACCACAGTTCATTCAAGTACATTTAAAAGAGGTGTGTCGTCTAGAGCACAAGCTGATGAACCAACTGTTCTTTCAAGCTTATTTCATACTGGTCCAGTCTTGTCAAGACAACAAAGACAACATAGTTTGAAAGATGCTGAGAAGAAATTTTTTTTAGTCAAGAAAGAAGCTTCTTCGATTAGTCACTTAGATGGTCTGTGCTGATTTAGAAGATGAATATTGAAGATCACAGCGCCAATGATTACTAAGGGGGAGATTGTTAAGTCTGATTTTATAGTAATCATTGTATTTATAGGCTTGCCTAATACTGTGTTTAGAGGCTTATTTTGTATTGTATTAGCCAAGGGTATTTAAGTCCCTTGTGGCTTTGTGTTGTAAAAGGATCATTCACGCATTACTCAATACATTGTTACTTTGCGCTTTCAATCTCACTCTCTCTACTTTCTCTCTCTAAAGATTTAGTGATTTTGGGATTATCAGTAGTTAGTCGTGTATATGCAATATGGGATTTGCTCCTCTCAAGATGAGATAGATATTTCTGGGCCCCTCGATTACATAGTTTGATTTACATGCATGAACAAGTGGATTAGTTGGACTAATGGCACTTGTATAATCAAATATGCTGGGATCGAGAAACATATTCTTAAACTATAAAGGATGAGATAGATCTATGCCTTAAGTTCAAAACAAAATATCGTGAAGCAAAAGGATAATGAATGATTCTACTATATGATTGATTGGATTAATGAAATTGCTCGAAGGTAAAAACACATTTACATAGCCTTGAGGGTGGTGACGTGATGCTAGACGCTTATCATCATTTGTGTTACTGTGTATCGTGTGCAAGTGGGAGAATGTAAGTTATTATATGCCCACGACACATGTCACACAAAGATACTTCTAAGGAGTATGTGAACCTATAGGGTCGCACACAAAGAATACGTTTGTTTCCATCTTTAGAAACCCGGATTAAATCAAGTTTGTTAACCCAGAAACAATGTATATCAAGATGACAAAATGTAATTCAATCAATTCTCATTTATATTTCACAATCAAATTTGATACAAACTTTCTCTCTCTAACTTTCTGAAACTTGTATGGTGCTATCTCTCAGAACTGCTACACGCACACAACATCACAAACTATTTATACCAAGAATACAAACACGCAAGCTACAGGAACGCGCAAAACACTAAACTATTACAACACAATACAAATTTGACTTTGACTTTTATTACATTGACTTTGACTTTGATGCTTGAGAGTTGACTCTAACTTTGACTTCAATCTTCAGTCTTCTATGATCTTGTATCCAACATATTTATGCTCTAACAATCTCCCCCTTTGGATTCAAGATCACCTTCCCCTCTTTGATTTTAGCAATTCAAATTTCCTCTTTAAGCCTTCAACAAATTTATCTCCCCCTTTGTGGATTTCTCTCAATTCAGATCATCTTAAACTTTGAAATACAACCTCCCCTTTTTATACATATAACATTCTCCCCAACGTCTGTCTTCAAAAGTAATAACAATCACCCCCAAAGATGGTAGAAATGCTCTTCAACAATCTCCCCATGGTTATTTCAAACCTCTTTCAGACTTCAGAAAGAAATTATCTACAGTTTTAGCTCGATTTGTTTCAGCAAATTATCTTCAAAGAAAATTTCTGTAAAATTTAGCTTGTCTTCAGAAATCTTTGAATTTCCTCTTTCCGCTTTCAATCTTTGACAACAAAAATTCTTCAAAACAACTGTCTTGAATAAATTTCTCCAATAAGTTCCAACTTTTCTTTATCAACTCTCTCATTTCTTGTAACTTCTCCCTACAACTGATATTAGCTTCTCTTTTCAATCAACATTTATTGATCTCTTCTCCCCCTTTTTGATGATTAGAGCAAAGTGATCTTTAAAACTTTGAACAAGAAATGTCTGTATCTGACCACTGATCTTTCAAAATCTGAGCCTCCGACCATTCGTTAATTCAAAAAGCTATTCATCTAGATCTTTTCAAATCCAAACAAATTAGAGTGTAACACCTGAATCAACAAATGAATCAGTTAGAAGTGTCTGTCAGTAACACGAAGTCATTGTTTGTAACAAATACACATTGGAAAGGAGCTCTTGTGATGTTCACTCCCCAGGGCTTCCATTCAATCATTGAAACACCACAAAGATATTTCTATGAACGTTATGACAAGAAAACGAATTCCTTGTGTGTTCGTGCAAGTGTTAGAAAGAATTAAGCACTTGATGATTGCTTTTTATAAGGCTCAAAATTGTGTAAACCACTGAGACAACAGTAATTAAACACAAACTCAATTGTGTATGATCGAAGTGCGAAGGTGGGGCAGACTTCCTTTTTTTTCAATATCCAGATTTTCCAAATGAAAACCAAATAGATTATGTGCTGCGTCCCCTTTAAAAATATGAAACATTTTCTTGTTAAGAAAAAAATGAGTAGCTGGTGGGGTTTTTATCAAGAGTTGGCATGGGTTAGTTGCCTGTTTCAATAATGTTCACGAAGAGTTGTGAAACACTAGTAATGTGGCTGCCCGACTCAGAAAAAGTTGGTGCAGAGTTTGATATTCTTTTACTCTGTTCTCACACCCTCTTTCTTTTAAATCATTGAGCTCACTGCTAACCAAACTCTCATTTTCATTTTACCTCATGAAACAACCCATACTCAGTATTTTGACTCCTCACACATTCGATAACTCAAGGATTAACTTCTTGGGTAGGAAACACTGGTTAACGTGAATCCACAGAAGTTTCAATTAAGCTCACACAAAGAACCCATCTTATCCTATAAGTATATGTTGCTCAACTGGTCTAACTTTATCAGTTAAAGCACAAAGTATGGAATACAAGTCAGATATATGTATGCTCAGAGATGTAATCATGAAGATTTGAGCATTGTTAAACATTGAAGATTTTTCAAACAAGATAATTGAATGAATGAAATGAACACAAGCAACTTGTTTGAAAATCTGACATTGTATGAAAAAGATCAAATAGAATGATTTATCGATTAAAGCTTAGGTCATCAAAAATTGATATTTTCTATACGAATCAAAATATAGAAATTTTTGATAGAAACGTTTCGAAATGAAATCACGCTCAAAATTCATTGAAGTTCAATCGGGGTGTCTTACCATCGAAAAATTTGTTTCAATTTAGAGACATGGTAAGAACATTTTCAACAAAATATTAAACCGGTGTGTGTGAATACTTGAAAGTATATGGAAAAGACAATACGCAAGTATTTTTCTTGGGAAACACACAGTTTGTTGATCATTGAAGCATAAATAAAATGAAAACATTTAAAATCACATTTCTATATTCATGAAATCGTTTAAGAATCAGAAGTGGTTTGAACATTTAAGAACATGTTTTCTATGATTAAAAGTCGTCCTTATTTCAACCATATATGAGATTAAGAATAGAAATAAACCTTTTTGACCTGTCTTAAATCTCATGAAGTCAGCTTAAAGTCATAATGGTATAATCGTGTAAACATCCTCTCAATCTGCATCTGTCATAAATCGTCAAAGTACAAAATTTATTCACAACTTTATTGAAAAAATAAAATGACATAAAGCAGTAAAATATTGAATATACGAGTTCTGATTTGAAGTAATCAGAAATCATAATTCTTACTCCTTATTCTTACTCTTACTCCCCCTGCATATATGCATCATAAAAATTTATCAGTTAAACATATGTAGAAATTGTGAACTCCCCCTCAAATGGATATAGATCATCTTTTCATCATCTCTCACTCCCCCTGAGATCTTGAACACACATTAAAGTGCAGATATCTTTTACGAAAAAAAATAAAGAAACGAAGAAAAATAACAATAAGAAAACTTTAATAGGTAATGACAGATTATGTTTTAAGATTTAGCATACCAAGTTTCGAGACAAGAAAATTAAATCTCTTTTCGTCGAGAGGTTTGGTAAACAAATCTGCAAGCTGATAATCAGTGTTTACAAAATAAAGTTCTATTGTACCTTTTTCAACACTGTCTTTAATAAAATGATATCGTACGTCTATGTGTTTGGTCTTTGTATGCTGTACAGGATTTGCAGATATTGCAATAGCGCTCTTAGAGTCAAAATATATCGGGATCTTATCAAATTTGAAGCCATAATCTCATAGTTGCGTCCTCATCCACAAGACTTGAGAACAACAGCTTGCCGCAGCGAGATACTCCGCCTCAGCCGTTGATGTGGAAACACACAGTTGTTTCTTTGATGCCCAACTAACGAGTTTATCTCCAAGAAACTTTATATGACCTGATGTGCTCTTCCTATCTAACATACATCCAGCATGATCTGCATCTGAGTAAGCCGTCAGTTCAAAACCAGTATCTTTAGGATACCACAGACCAAGATCTGCAGTCCCTTTCAGATATCGAAAGATCCTTTTGACCGCGGACAAATGAGATTCTTTAGGATTAGCCTGATATCTGGTACATAAACATGTAGAGAACATACTATCTAGCCTACTTGAAGTTAAATACATTAAAGAACCAATCATTCCTCTATAGGTTCTAACATCGACAGATTTTCCAGAAGGATCTATGCTGATCTTAGTTCCCGGTGCCATCGGGGTTCCAATTGGTTTACAAGTTTCCATTTTGAATTTTCGAAGAATATCAAAAATGTACTTAGCTTGGTTTATAAAAATCCCCATTGAAAATTGCTTGACTTGTAATCCGAGAAAGAAATTCATCTCTCCCATCATACTCATCTGAAAACGTGACACCATGAGGTTTGAAAAAGTCTTACAGAATTTGGGATTTGTAGAGCCAAATATAATGTCATCCACATATATTTGAATAAGAATGATATCGACTTTTTTCTTCTTAATAAATAAAGTAGTATCGATTTTACCTTTAGTGAAGCCCGACTTGACTAAAAACTTTGATAATACCTCGTACCAGGCTCGAGGCGCTTGTTTAAGACCGTAAAGTGCTTTATCCAAGATGTAGACACGATCTGGTTTATCTGGATTCATAAAGCCTTCAGGTTGTGAGACATAGACTTCCTCCTTAAGAATGCCATTTAGAAAGGCAGTCTTCACGTCCATCTGGTAGACGGTGAAGTTTTTATGAGCAACATACGCAAGAAACATTCTGATTGCTTCAATACGTGCTACAAGAGCGTATGTCTCATAATAATCAATGCCTTCCTCTTGCCTGTAGCCTTTTGCGACAAGTCGTGCTTTATTTCTGATTAGGATACCATCTTCATCTTTCTTGTTTTTGAATACCCATTTTGTACCAATTATAGATTTACCTTCAGGTCTTGGTACAAGTCTCCAGACTTTCAAAGCATCGAACTGATTTAGCTCCTCTTGCATTACAGTCACCCAATCCGAGTCAGCTAGAGCTTCGGATATGCTAGTGGGCTCTATCTTGCTTAGAAAGGAATCATGCATACACTTGTTTAATGTCGCAGACCTAGTTTGCACCGGTAAAGTTGGATCTCCAATTATCTGGCTTATCGGGTGCTCTTTGGTCCACTTATGTTCGTGAGGGAATGGATTCGATATAAATTGATCATAGTTCTCATCTAGATATCCACTATCAGCTTCTTCTTGTGCAGCATTTGTTGGGGGTACAGTTGAAGTATCTTGTACAGAAGTTTTAGTTGGGACAACTTGTTTAGTCTGTTGATGATCTATCATAGTGCAGCCAACTGAAGTAGGAACTTCTGTTTCAACATGTTTAGGTGCAACTTCAACTGTAGGAGTATTTGTTTGAATCTGAGTTTCTGTCTGAACTGGGGGAACGAATTTAGTTGATACTTCTGAAATGGTTGGATGATTCGTCGTTGAATCTTCTGACCTGTCAACCACAACAGATGTAGGAATTTTAGATCCTAGAAACTCATCATAAAATAATTCAAACAACAAATCTAATTCATATAAATGAGATGTAGAAGTTGAAGCTTTATCCGAATTAGTCTAAGTAGACACAGGTTCTGGACTGATCTGTCCAGAAGCTAAAACTCCTGTAAGCACGGGTTCTGAACTGTGTTGTTCAGAAGCCACATCCTCATCAAATGTCACGTTGACGCTTTCAATCACAGTCCTGGACTTCTTCAAATACACCCGGTATGCCGCAAATGATTGAGAATATCCAATGAAGATGCCTTCATCAGCTTTCGGTCCAAACTTGTTCAAGTTCTCTCGATCATTAAGTACGAAACACCTACATCCAAAGATATGAAAGTATTTGATATTAGGTGTACGATTATTAATCAAAGCATAAGGAGTTTTTCCAAACCGACGATGTATTATGAATCGATTCTGTGTATAGCACGCAGTCGAAACAACTTCTGCCCACAGAAACAGAGGTAGATCGGATTGACTGGGAATAGTACGAGAGGCCTCGACTAGCGTTCGATTTCGTCGTTCTACTACTCTATTCTGTTCTGGCGTTCTAGCAGTAGAGAATTGATGTGTTATCCCGACCGATTCGAGATAATCTTCAACAATTTTGTTCTTAAACTCTGTGCCATTAAATGTTCTTAGAAGCTTGACTGGCTTTTGTAGATTTACTTGGGTAGTCTTTAAGAAACTGATGATGACATCGGGCGTCTCATCTTTAGCGCTCAGAAATTTGACCCATGTATATCTGGAATAATCGTCCACAATAACTAAAACATACTTCTTGCCACTTATGCTTTGCGTTCTCATTGGACCACAGAGATCCATATGAAGCAATTCCAATGGAGAACTTGTACTTTGTTCAGGCTTTGGCTTGTGAGAAGCTCTCTTCATTTTACCTTTTTCACATGCCGCACACAGATGTTCTTTCTCATATTTCAGCTCAGGAAGTCCTTTGACTAACTTACCCACGACCAGTTCGTTGATGTAATGATAATTCAGGTGAGAAAGCCTTCGGTGCCATAACTAGCTTTGTTGCATCGAGGCTTTTGATAATAAACAAACCTGATTGTCAGTCTGGACTTTTGACAGATTGATCGTGTAGAGGTTGGACTTTCTAGTGCCGACCAAGAGTTATTTACCATCTTCAACGCGTACAAAACACCTCTTGGCCTTGAAATTTACCTCTAAATCTTTGTCGTAGAACTAGCAAATACTGAATAGGTTATGTCCTAATCCTTCCACGTAACTTACCTTCGTAATCGTTACATTATCTTGTATCACATCACCGTAGCCGAGAATTAGTGAAAATATGTCATTGCCAAAGCATACATTCCCGCAAAATTTCTCTGTATAATTAGACAATAAATCCTTTTGCCCTGTCATATGCTTGGAACACCCGCTATCCAAGTACTGCATATGATGGGTCTGCATAAGAGAAATCAGGGAATAACAACTTTAGGTACCCATTTAAAAGTGGGTCCTAACGGATTAGCACAAGATTTTGGTATCCATTTGTATATGGATCCTCTGAACTTTTGAAAAACATTTGATGTAAAAGACTGATAAGAACCAACAAGATAAGTACCAAACCAATCATCAGAAAATCGGTGAGAGACAAAATCATTCTGTCTATAAGTAGATGACTTAGTAGTAGATTGAGATAATCGGAGTAATTGCTTTATTGAATATCACATGTAAGGAATTACAAGGTTTTGTTTATTGGAAGCAACACTACCAACTACATCAGAAGAACTACCAATTGATCTATTACAATCTATATCAGGAATAGACTCTGCTTTCTCATCAACTTTCCGTTTTGGTCGCCATTCAGTTCGACCTTCTGATCTTTTCGTTCTTAAATCTGAAACAAAAGATTTAGAATTGTTAGGAAAATCAGATTTATGGGAATGTCTTTTCTTTAGCTTACTAGTGTTAGTCTGTTTCTGTGAGCGCCGTTTGTTTTGCTTCTTACCTTTAGCATAATAATCAGCATTCACAGAAACTGATTCACCAAGCTTAGCTGATGATTCACCTATTTCATGCACACTTGGTAAAGCTTGACCATTAATGACAAAAGTAGAATGATCTGGAAGTTTAGCATTAAAGTCAAACATATCAATATCTTCTACACACCCTTCATCAGAATTTAAAAAATCATTTGCAGACGCAAATAAGTAATCAAGATCAACTTCAGAAGTTTGAGGTGCTTTAGAAGATGTAGAACACACTTGAGATTCAACTTTAAAAACCGTGTTCTTTATAACTGTTGAAAATACAACTTTTTCAATGTCAACCAATATTCTTTCATCAAATAAAACATTTTCAAGCTCTATTATTTTGCTTTCTAAAATAAGTGGAGGAACATAAATTTTATCTTTTAAAGGTTTTGCCTTCAACTCTTTTGTCGAATAGCTTTCAAAATAATCATTTGAAAGACATTTTGGCTGATCTGAAATATAACTATCATTCAGTTTTTGATAGCAGAATGGTAGATGCATTTTCTTTAAACTCTTTCTTTTCTCATCCTCTTTAGCCTCTACCTCATCAGGTGACTTGGTAACAATTTTGGGTTTCAAATGAGGATATTTAATAGCCGCATATAGAAAATCAAAATTATATAAAGCATGATGTTTTCTGATGGCTTTCTTAAGATAGTGTGGGTTTTCGTAACCGAGACCCCACTTCTCTTTAACATCAGTTTCCTCATTAGGGGTGTTTAAGAAGATGGTTTGATCTTTTTGGCCTCGTGCATATAATTTCGCTTCCAAACCATTTACCTTTTTCTCTAAAGTCTTGTTCTCAACCTGCAGTTTAAAAGCTTTTAGTACACATTCTTGCTTTTCTGATTCAGACTTAGAAATCTTAGAGACAAAATCAGAAATCTTACTTTCAAAACATTCTTTTTCTTGTTTGAGATTAGAAACAGATTTGTTAAGAGAATCAATTAAATCTTTGTTCCCAACAACGACTTTGTTAAGATCAAAGATCTTTTGATTTTTTTTACAACTCTGCTCTTTTCCTTTTTCAGCTTATTTTGAAGATCTTGAAGTTCGACCATCATGGCTTCCATTTTGGTCATAAAATCAGATTTGGAAAGATTAAATACCTTATTAGCTGTCTCTTCATCACTGTCATCATACTTCACTGTGTTTCCCATCAAGCACATATGAGCAGTTTCTTCTCTTTCCTCTTCATCTGAATGATCTAGCCAGAACTCATCTTCAACCATCAAAGCCTGGCCAGCTTCTTGCTGCTTAGCCAAAAGCATTTTGTTCTTATAATACTCTGAGTTTCTGACTTTGGGCTTCCGACAGTCCTTAGCGTAGTGACCGACCTTACCACAATTGTAGCATTTGATCAGGTCGTCTATTTTCTTTTCAGCACCATAATCATTCAGATACTTCTTTCTTTCTTCCGACTTTCTTTCCACATACCTTTTCTCCTCATATCTTTTTCCTTCAACTCTTTCCCGATGTTCATGGTTCTTTGATCCGGACGAAGAGTACCTCTGTGAGTTCGAACCCGGTTTCTTGAAGAATTTCTTCTGAAATTCACGGGTCAGTAAAAGCATAGCTTGTTTGAGGTTTTTGCCGTCATCACTATCCAAATCAGACTCAGACTCAGAACTGGGAATGACTACTTTCTTCTTTTCTTTCTCCTTCTCTCCAGCTACCAGGGCTATGGGGTCAACTAGTTTCTCAGATTTCTTTTTCTCAGCCCTTTTCTCTTCAACCTCCTCCTCATTCTGTCTCAAAGTCTCATAAACTTCGTGGAGGGGTATGTCACTCAAATCATTAATTTGCTTCATCTGACGAGTGTGCTTTTTCCATTCCGGCTGCAAAATGCTGAGGAACTTGACATTGTTCTCGATCTGCTTCTTCTTGACTTTGTTCTTTGAAAGTTCGTTAAGAAGAAGCACGAATCTTTCATACGTTTCCTTCCAGACTCTCATTTTCCTTGGTTTTAAATTCCTCGTAGCTGTTGATGCAGTTAGCTACTTTCATCTGATTTCCCACTTTAGAGCCCATCATCATCTTCTGTAACTGATCCCACATCTTTTTTGCATTTGCTTTGTAGCTGTCGATCTTAATATAGATCTCATTCGGGATGCTCTGAAGTAGAAGATATCTTGCTTGTTTATCAGCTTTGAAACGACTTTTCTACTCATCAGAATACTGGGCAAATTCCTTCGGAACAATTTTTATTTTTATCACTCTGTCCTCGTCTCCATCTTCACTGTCTGAAGATTCATCATCAGGTATTTCGACAGTGGGTGGTATCATAGGACCTTCTGTAATGGACAATAGAATGTTGTCCCCATTTGTATGTCGGTCGACGAAGTCGAGAAAACGATCCTTCCACTGTTTGTATTCGCCCTTGAATAGAACAGGAGGCTTTACGTCTGTTCCGATGGAAAGGGCATCTTTAGAAGTCATCTTTGATCTACACTGCTTACTGTGATCGTCAAAATTCAGAAAACAAACTGGATCTACAAAAATCAAACTCAGTTAAATTTCAGAAAAATCACAAAAATTCACTAAGTATAAAACGCGCATAACACTGAAACGAAACACTTCGCGCAAAAGCCTACGTGCGAGTTTAAAATACGCGCACACCAAAGGCTAAGAGAACTGCACTTCACGCACAAAGAGTTGTGCGAGTTTCAGCTTCACGCACGACGAAGCTTGCGTAAATCAAGGTTCGCGCAGAAGGCTTATGCGAGTTCTTAGATCTCGCACACAACTATGTGCGAGTTTTTGTAACTTTGCGCAAAAGATTGCGAGTTACACACTTAGAGAATTTTTCGAAACTAGAAACGCGCTAAATGTAAACGCGCAAGAACAGGGCTTACGAGTTTTGGACTTAGAATAATTTTGAACAAGCAACTTCACGCTAAACGGGAACGCGCACGATGAACACTTCTCGCAGATTACAGTTCTCGCACGACACTGATGATGAATAGTATGAACTCGCACCTAGTGATGTGCGAGTTTCTACTTCTCGCACTAAACCTTTTCCGAGTTCTTTACGTCAAACAAATTTGTTATTCTTTGCGAGTTCTTAATCTGCGAGTTATACCCTTATGCGAGTTCTTCAAAGACTTGCGTGTTCTTCCTCTGCGAGTTTGCTGAATCTAGCAAGTTCTTGAGTTTTTCGAACAAAAACTCAAGTTATCAACTGGTTTCAATCCAAACCTTTTTCAATTGACTTGAAATTTTGTAGATTCACTCAGAAACTGATTTCGAACAAATTACAATTATACAATTACAATAAAAAACACTAAATGTATAGAATCAATCTAGAAACCGGTACGATTACAAACTCGAACTCAACCTTAACTGAAATAAAAAATTCACATGAACAGGTGAAAATTAGACAATGCAATTGAAACTAGACTTGATCTAGAGGCTAAATTGAACACAAACATACAAAAATTGAATCAAGAACATCATTAAAATCCAAAAATCAAATTTCTCAGTCCGTTTGCGAGTTCGTCCAAAATACGATCCAAAATTCTCGAAATTGATCCAATTTTCTCTGAATTTTGCTTGCTCTGATAACAATTGTTAACCCAGAAACAATGTATATCAAGATGACAAAATGTAATTCAATCAATTCTCATTTATATTTCACAATCAAATTTGATACAAACTTTCTCTCTCTAACTTTCTGAAACTCGTATGGTGCTATCTCTCTCAGAACGGCTACACGCACACGCACACAACATCACAAACTATTTATACCAAGAATACAAACACGCAAGCTACAGGAACGCACAAAACACTAAACTACTACAACACAATACAAATTTGACTTTTACTTTTATTACATTGACTTTGACTTTGATGCTTGAGAGTTGACTCCAGCTTTGACTTCAATCTTCAGTCTTCTATGATCTTGTATCCAACATATTTATGCTCTAACAAAGTTGATTGAGGAAATAATTATTTTTTAAGGATAATTATGAAAATATATGTTAAACAGGGTGAAAACGTAATTATGTTAATTACGTGGTGGTGTTATCTGTAATTATATATATAATTATATTTAAAGTTTAAAAGATAATTATATATATATATATTTGAATTTAAATTTAAATATTACAGATAATTATTAAATCTTATTTGAATTATAGTCTAACTATAATTCTTTTGGTATAAATAGGGCGTTAGGCTAAACCATTTTTCATACGATTGAATTAGAATAGCCTATCAGAGAAGTACAAGTTTCTTTTCTGTAAAACACATATAAATCTAGGGTTATTGGGCTAGCACCCCGTGGAGGCGGGAAACGTGTTCGTGTGTGGACTTCCAATAGAGGAAACCTACTTTGGTTTCTTGGTGCTTCAATTGTAGCCCCGACAGATCTACAAAAGGTACATATTCTAAACCCCCTATGGTGTGGTTTATTTTAATTAAATGCATCATTGAATCCGATTGGATTTTAATTGTTTAGAAAAGTTTACTATATATTTAATACTAGATTTCCCCCCGTGTATTACACGGGGTAATTTTAAAAAATTAAATCATGCAAAAGAACTTATCTTACAGATATGAATGATCATCAAAAGTATGATGCTATTTTTCCAAGTTTTTTTTTTCTTCAGAGTTTTTTTTTGCAGCTGGTTACAAAATGTCCTTGTTTTAGGTAGTTTCACAAATGATGTTTTACACAAAATTAACAAAAAATGTGAATAAATATTAAGAATTTATAATAGAACGTAAATGAAATTATGGAAAAGTGCATAGTTAAAATATTGATAAAATAAGAATCACGTATCATAAATTACCAAATACTTCTTTATATACAACATTCTTTGTTCTATTGCTAATTATACTTTCATCATCTATAATTAATATTTTTAAAATTATAATATCATAATGTCAAGAAAATAAAATTAAAAATGTTATTTTATAAAACTTCATGTTAAAAATCAAAATTCTTGTATAAAAATTTAAAGAGGATGATGTTTTATAAAAAAACTTTTGAAGTAAAAATTGTTATGAAATAGCCAAAAGAAAATTAAGACAATTTACTGATTATTTGTATCAAATCTCATACTAATCATGACACATTAATTCGTATATATTTATGATATTTAATAATATAATTAAATCCAAAAATATTCAATATTGGACTCATTTCGAAGGTATTGACGAAACGATTACAATGATATAATTTGTAAAAAGTAAAAATGTTTTTTTAATGCATTTTAGTTCATACACATTATTTATGTTTATATGATAAAAGTCTAAAATAAAAAATAAAAAAAGTAAGAGATTAAAAATAAACTACATACCTAATTATAAGGGTAGTAAATATAATGTATAAATTAAAAAAATTGAATTAAGGAAAGATTTAAGGAGAAATGAATGTGGATGTGCTAAATGAACTTATAATGTAAAATGCGTCCAAATACATGTTTAGGCGGGAAAATGAAAAAATGGGCTCACCAGAAGGCGACACATGAACTTCTAGTTACTTATTTATTATATGTATAGATTTGTAACCAAAATTGCCTTTAATTTCCGCTGCGTATAAACCTTACAAATTTATTAAAACCCAACACTAATCATGGCCGTTGATCTGAAAAATGGA